>CM045945.1:6541123-7956123 GCA_025177825.1 Aechmea fasciata
AAACATCGGTGTGTTCTTTCTGCTTATCTTTTCTTTTCTTGCATTAAGTTATTTTCTGAATCTATTTTTCGCCTTTTCGATTTTTAACAGGAACTATGGACAATAGTTCTCACCCCTGTGTTGTTTTTGGGGGTACAGGTTCACACGTGAGCGTCGCGGCGGTGCGAGGCGAGGGCGTAGCTCCATAGATAGTGCCCTACTACCGAGACCAGAGATAGCGGTAACCTGAGTCGGCTACTTAGGGATGTAAGAAATAAAGGAACCAATTTGTAATCATTATGTTAAAGATGGATTGTATTTGAAAGTTAAAAAGAGTTAAAAATGTAATATCTAAAAGAATGTATTAAGTGAGTTGAATGCATGTAATAACTTAGTTGTTTATGATTTCGATACTTCCTTATGCAATCTCTATTTGAAATATGTTCCTTGTTGGAACCTCGTGTATTGCTTTGTATTGATTGTGACGCCTTGGACGTACATGGGAGACTCTGTCCGCGGTACAGGAGAAACTCTGTCCGTTCGGCGGTCTGTCGGCGTGCCCGAATCCGACCAAAAAGGCGGGCTCGGGGCGTGACAAAGCAACATCACCAACACCTTCAACGGCGTTAACCCCGCTGGCACCCCAGCAGACTTATGGTGCGTCCCCGAGCTACTGCCAGTATGACAAAGCGTCTGTGCCATGGTAGAGTGAGCGGTGATAGAAGGCATCGAGTGGCATGGTGTATGCAGCTCAGGTGGAGGACTCCACGGTAGCGGACCGGGTGGTGGCAGGTATCATTTTAATTTCTGGTATCTTACTCGTATCTTATTTGATACCGGTGCATCACATTCTTTTGTTAGTAGAGCATTTACATCCTTGCATGGGCTAGAGATAAGGCCGCTGTTGTATGCACGAGAGGTGCAGATACCCGACCATGTGTTACGTGTGGCGGAGTGTTGTTGGACTTGCCCTGTGCTGTTAGGCTCTTGGATTATGCTCGCAAACCTGTTGGTCTTAGGGCAGTTACAGGACTTCGATGTACTACTTGGCATGAATAGGCTGGCGTGGTACTATACGACGATTGACTGTGGAGCGAGAACAGTGACGTTCCGCGAGCCAAGCCAGGAGGAGTTCACTTTCAGAGACTGCAGGAGTATGTTGTTTGCAACTTGGATTTCATCAACGAAGGCCAGACAACTAATGAGTAGATGATGTATCGCTTTCCTGGCGATAGTGGTAGAGATGCCTACGGCAGCACCGGGACACAAGGATATTCTTGTGGTTCACGAGTTTCCGAATGTTTTTCCCTCGGAGCTGACGACTATGCCACTGGATAGAGAGATCGAGTTTGTGATTAACGTAGTCCCTGGAACTGCACCAATTTCGAAGACACCCTACAGAATGGCACCGACAGAGCTGAGAGAGCTAAAGGCCCAACTTCAAGATTTGATGGATAAGGGGTATGTGAGACCCAGTGTGTCGCCTTGGGGAGCGCGGATAGAGAGATCGAGTTTGTGATTGACGTAGTCCCTGGAACTGTGCCAATCTCGAAGGCACCCTGACAGATAGAGAGATCGAGCTTGCAACTGCTTGCGGTTACTGTAACTTCCTTTCAATCATGTGGTTTAAGATCCTTCCGATGCTCCTAGTGCACGGTGAACCAACACAATTGAATGGAGAACCGGTGTACCATATGTCTGCGCTTTATTGGCTCAACAATCTCAATTGTATTTTCCAAGGAAAAGAAAATTTGTAGTTGTCACGCCCCGGGGTCTCTTTTAGGATAAAAACACAGCGAAATTTTTTTTTTTTTTGAAAACCTTACCCCCAGGGTATGCCAGATCCGCCACAAATACAGGGAGTCCACTGTTCACACGGACGAGTCTCCCCGTATTTGCAGCGTCGCACAAAATCTGAGTAACATAGTACAACCAGGAAACAACCACAACTGAATATAAAGACATTTTACATCTACATATCCATACACCGTTCACCACAGGTTCATTCACATCTGTGTTTCACCTAAACCCTCGAAATGACGCGAGTGACCAGCCCACAAGGCTCAGCGACTACACAATAGTTCACAAAGTACCATCGGAGTAATTCCGAACCAAACTCGCGTTCCGTCGGCGGATTTCGCCGAGAAACGCGCCGGAATCAATTTTCGGTCTCCACGAGAGTTTGGGACCTTGGACGATCACCCATAGGTTACCCACAACTCACCCATGCGCCAACAACGGCGGCCACAACAAGCACAAATGCATAAAAGCCCTCCCGATTATCCATCGCATTATTTTACGCGATTTCGGGGCTTTTATGGCCCGACTACGTAAACCTAAGTCAATCAATCAAACCGCGAGACATATCTTGATAGGTCTCGGCGTGCGAAACCCGTGCTCACCTTTCGAGCACTGCCGCCACCTTGTGGAAGCGTGGGAGCGACCGAAAATCGATAAATTGCTCGCACTATATGAAAAACATGCAAATTCTCACTAACCAGGAACTCGTTGACCCTAAATGAGGTGACCACTATGATCTTCACTGACAGATGATCACCGTGCTCCCCTCCGGAGGCACCGGAACAGCCTCAGGTCTCCGAAACAGCGCGCGCAAGCCGAGACAGCAGCCAAAAAGGCCCAAAAAGAACCGACAATGCCGAAACAGTGGATCGGGGTCTCCTCGACCAAATCCAATGTGAGCACAATGATCAGCGATGCGTCTAGATCATCGTGCTCCCTTCCGTTGGGATCGGGGAGGCCCGGAAAGCATAGAACATTAACCCGACAAAAAGACAGCCCTACTCTATACTTACCGGAGCTAGGATGGGGCACGGCGGCCGGCGGCGGCCGGACAGCGGGCACACCGGCCAGTGGAGGGTGCGGGAGGTCGAGGAGGCCGGGGCTTGCGTCGGCGGCGGCGGGAGGCGGCGACGACGGCGGGCGACGATGCCCTAGCGATCAACCCGACAGAGTTTGGGTTAAACTCCGCCAACGGAGCTCCGGCGGCGGTTCCGCCGACGGTTCGCCGGCGGCCGACGGGTGCGGCCGGCCAGGCGGAGCCGATGCTCCACGCCGGCGGCGGTAGGCGGCGGCGGCGGCGCCGGGTCATCCCGAGCCCGCACGAGGCTCGGCCCGCCTTCAATGGTCGCTCGCGCGGCGGCGGCGGGACTCCACGGGGACGTCGGGGTCGCGTGCGGGAGGCTCGCCGAAGTCTTCCAAGGGTGGCTCGGTCATCCCAAGGTGGCGGCGGCCGCGCAGCGGGGAGTTGAAGCTCCTCGGCCGGATCTACCCGGATCGCCGCGATCTGCTTGGGCGGCCACGGCGGCGCGCATGGCCGGCGGGGCTGGCCGGGGAACCTCCGGTGGGTCGGGAGCGACGCAGTTGAAGGGCCTGGAGGCATTACTGCCTCGGCCTGGCTCTAACTCGAGAGAAAGGAGAGAGATGGAGAGGGAGACATGGAGAGGGAGGAGGAGCTACTAGCTCCGGCGGTCGGCGGCGCTTCCAGGTGGCCGGGGCGCGACCATGGAGAGCAGGGAGAAGATGAGGAGGCGGCAGGGTGCAGTAGAGGCTAGGGTTAGGGTTTTCCATGGTGAAACCCTAAGTTGTCTCATTTATGCAATTTGCCTAATTGCAGAAAGGTCCTCCGAAGCTGAAAATTATGAACCCAATCCTTCACGCGCGTGTATTATATGCGTACGCACCTCTACGATCGGCTCCACGTGATTTGATACATGAAATATTGGGACTTTTGCAAAAATACCCATTTGTCCATACCGACCATTACTCGATCAACGCGCAATATCCGTAGATCCGTCCGTCCGATTCTGAACGGATCGCACCGATCTGATCAGCACGTCGAAGACATCAAACTCACGATTTTGTTTTGCCTCGATCGGTCACAGATTCGCGATGAATCCATCCTCTCTCCAGCAATCCCATTTGCCAACATTGACCCCTCTTCGATCATCTTGCAATATCCGGGGATCCGTTCGTCGGATCTGCAAACGGATCGCGCCATCGCGTTCAGCACGTCGAGGACATCGAAACTAGCATTATTTCGCTCGATTTGATCTCCGTTTCGCAACGAACTCATCTCTCTATCATTCCTTTAATAAACCAACTTATAAACATATACATTTATATATGTAAATTCGTTCGGGACCCTTTTCCTTGACAACCGTGCATCAGAATCTGATTCCGTCAGTGCCAACGGTTCCAGAATAACAGAGTCGTTCGAAACGAGCTACTGGAAGCCTACATTTATAATCTCTACTTCTCGGATCAACGAAACGCCGGAGTTACTATTCACTTTAAGTCAAACTTCCGGGTCGCATAACTTTTCCGTTTTAGCTCGGTTTACTTTGAAATTTGACGTGTGCTCTTGTGATCCATTTACGCACAATAACATTTAAAATCGAAGGTCAAATTCCATCCAGATAAAATGTCGGTTTATTACATTATTCCCCCCTTAAAAGAAGTTTCGTCTCCAAAACTTGACCAGGTACCCACCATAACCAATTTGAATAGAGCTCTGCTAATACGGTATCATCCTTGGGTACTGGTCAATCACACTGCATGTGTTCGGACCAAAACAACTTCCTAATAAGGAAGAAGATGGGGCTGTTGTCCCAACTGGGCGAGACGAGGGTAACAAGCACTAACCCAAAGCTACGGACCGGACTCACCGGGATCACCACCATCCCATAATGTAACATACTGGACTTGTGCAAATAGCGGAGTTCGAGTATTCGACGTGAGTTCGGAGCTTTTCCATATTTTCTGGAGGGTCGTTGACTATGTTCCGACCTAGAGCACGTGTACCGAGGCTAGCGGATGAATCCTAAGCACTAAAGTCTAAAAAGTTGGATTTTAGGTTGCTCTCGGATTGAGGTACGGAAGTGCATGCGGTACGAGAAATTGTTGCTATCGTACGAGAAATTGTTGCTATCGTACGGGATGGATTACGTACCGGTATGGGAGACGATGGACGCCAACCCGAGCCTCGGGTTTGGGCATTTCGCGAGGTCTATACCGGTATGGGATGGCTTGTCTGCGTGACTTGGCGGTTCGACGGTTTGAGCTGCGGGGGTTTTAGCTATTGTTGCACTTCTATTAGTGCAAGCCTTGCCCCTAGGGTTTCCCTTTGTGTTCTTCACAGCAAGAGGAGAGGTAAAGAGCTCCCTCCACTCCATCTCCTTCTTCTCTCCTTGGTTTGGATGGGTTTTTGAGGATTAAAACCCTCTCTTTGCTCTCTTTTGCTTGGTAGAGCCTATTTCCTCCATTGTTGGAGCTTAGAGCTTGGTGAGTGGAGCTTTGTGGTGGATCAAACTTCAACCCTTGGGCCTTTTGGACTTGGTTTGAAGCTTCTTAGAGGTAAGCAACAAGCTCTCTTCACTTAGATTCGGTTTTTGGAGGTTTCTTTGAGATGAAACCCTAGTTTTGGATTCTAGGGTTAGAATTTGGGGATTTTCGATTTAGGGCCTTTGGGACCTAATTGATGGGTTTAGAACTTTGGTTTAGGTTGGATTAGAAGGACTCTAACTCCCATTTGGAGATCGAGAGAGTTTCCTTCGCACTCGGTGAGTTTTCTCCAACCTTTTGTGGAATTTCTTAAAGTGTGAACTCATGGTTCAACTTCTTAGCTTGTAACTCCTAGGGTGTGCTTCTTAGGACTCAAGGAGTGATTATCGAAGCTTCGTTAGCGGTTCGGAGCAACGCTACACGCACTTGGTGGGTTTGGCTTCATGAGCATAGAGGCAAATGGCTCCTAAGTGCTTATTCGGTTTGATTTAATTATTTTGAATGCATATTCATGCTAAATAGATTTATTATGAATTTTGAAGCACTTAAAATGCATGCCTTATGTATGATAAAATTTTCACTCTCTATAGTAGAGCTATACGGGTTAAATTGCATGCATGTGGGGGTGGTTCTTGTGGGCGCACAGGAGTGTGCCATTTATGGTGATTATAGCTTAAATAATGTTAATTGTGAACATTAAACTTGTGTTAGAACTTAGAAAAGCTTAAGTGTCATCAAGCGGCACTTAACTTAGAAAACTATGAAACTGCAACATAGAGACTTGACATAGGCCACTGGACATCTATTATTTCCATGTTAGAGACATGATGACATAGAGATAGGCCTTTTGGACACTTGTATATTCCATGTTAGAGACATGACGATTCGGGACATATGACGAGTTTTGTGACTTTTTGCCATTGTGCTCATTCGCACATGCTTGTGCGGGTCGCTCCCTACATGCCGGCACTCGGAGTTGGCCAGCGCGTTTCAGGTATTCGCCGTGCGGGATTGGGCGCCGAAGTGGATTGCCGTAGGACAGTCTCATTCCTAGGGTGGGAATGTTGACTACTACGGGGCCATTAGGCTCGGCATTTGGGCTAGGCGACCTTCGGGTGGGCATCGGCCATATCGCCTTCGGGTTGATCTTATTGTACTTAAACTTAAAGCAGTTTAAAGGAAATTGTGGATTTGACTAGAATAGTAAACTTTAACACTTTACTATCATTTGTGGACATTGTGGACTTTGATTAGAATAGTAAACTTTAACACTTTACTATCATTTGTGGACATTGTGGACTTTGACTAGAATAGTAAACTTCAATTCTTTACTATTAAATTTGGGAACATTATACTAGTAGCTGTACTTACTAATCATGCTTAGATTAGTCGTTTGCTTATGCTTAATTATGCTAAGTAGAGATAGCATGTTTAGTAGCTTACATGTTTATTTTACATGTCGTTTGCTTTACTTATGCATAGTTTATCGTTTACTTGTTTAGTTTTGGGCCTAGTGGAGCATGCAACTGAAGTCAGTAATTGCCCACTGGGAACTATTAATTAATAGTTCTCACGCCCTCTTTTTCTAATGTGTTTCAGAGCCTTCGGCACCGGCGGAGGCAAGGGATCGCGGCAAGGGAGTCGCGTCTAGTTAGCTCCTAGTAGCTTTACTCTCTTAGATGGTTCTACTTTTCTCTCTTTTGGTATTTGTGAGAGAGATTTTTGTATCCGGTATAGAGACTACCATGTACCTTTTATAGCTTTTGGTTGTGGAGTTTTGGTTGTATTTATTTTTATACTTCATAGTGGATGTTAGTGCTTTATTTCCTATGTAGAGATCTAGTTGTTTTATTTCGCTCTGATACTACTAGATGCCACTTTCTTGTTGATTATTTATCGTTTATGTTAGACGCCTTGTGTGTTGTAGACATACGGCGGGTCCGGCACGCGCGGCGGGCTTCCGGGTCCCGGGCGTGAAAGATTAAATTGGTATCAGAGACTAGGGTTGAGTCTTCTTGTGGACCTAGCAAACCTTAGGCCGGTTGGACTATAGGATATAGGCTCGTGAGAGACGAGGTCTATTTAACTTGTGGGCGAAAGTATTAAGATTGGGTATCTTGAATAACTCTAGTAAGTAGAGTTGGATCGAGGTGTATAGCTTCTAACTCCGCGGAGGGTTACGTTGGCGGCCGACAACGTAACATCGGGAGTTAGTTGTGAAACACACTTCATTACTTTCGCATGATTTGGGTATTGTTGAGTGGGGCTGCGATAGCGTGGGTTTTATTAACTTGCGCTTTAGTGATGTTGTGGCGTCTTGTTGACGACCCGCTCTAAGTTTGTTGGAGCGGATGACGCGACAACGTTTGGGGAAGTGGAGATGTCCACTACCCCCGGATCCAGCGAGGTCCGTGAGTGAGGTGCCTACTTGCGGCTCTCACTAGTTTGGCGACTCAGCAGGCGACACCGGCTCAACGACAGGCAGAATGCGCGCATGAAACACCTGGAGAGATCCTTACTGCAACAGGTGGTTTTCCCGTGATGGCTGAGGAAGCAGAGCGAGAGTGACTCATGGATTGCCCAACGAGTTCGAGAGGTGTAATCGCAGAATCCTCGATGGAGAGAAGGACGACCACCGGATCGTAAGGAAGTGGTCGATGCAGATGGAGAAACTATTTCCGCGACACATTCGTGGAAGAGAGAGGCAGAGTTTGGCTCGCCGATCACCACCTGGAAGATGAAGTCTATAGCTGGTGGTTGGATATTCAGGATAACACCAATGCTGATATGGTGACGACTACTTGAGTGAGGTTCAAGGAACTCCCGTTGAGGCTTTACTTCAATGTCAGTGTCAAGGAAAAAGTCGGAACAGTATCTGTGGATATGCCCCAAGGGAAGCGGACTGTGGCCGAGTACGAATGGGAGTTCCCTCGACTCCCCGATGGTGTGCCGTTGTAGTGCGGGGCTGTGAGGACTTCGGCCGTTGATCTTTCGGTTGGCGCAACATCCCAATCTTCAGACTTGCCAAGATGTGGTAAACCGCGCGCTCGTCGAGAAGGCTTAGATTAAGGATTTGGGCTAGAGGCCCATGACCGAGGGTGCGAGTCAGACGCACTCTGGGAGGCAACCTGTTTAGAGACAGACGGAGGAGCCACAACAGCCCCCGAACGGCCGCATGTATACGGTTCGGGCGAGGAGGCGATGGCGGTAGAGGTGGTGACTACTTGTTTTGGTTCGCACTATGATTTTCGAGTGTGTGTTGGTTGATGCCGGTGCTTTGCACCTATCCTTTGATCGGCTATTTGCCGAGATGCATTGCATCACGTTTGATCGCTGTTTGTGATGAGGATTAGCCTTGACTGAGACGGTTAGTCTGCGGGTTGTGGGTAGCTTTCTGCTATGCTATTTGGATCTCACGACTATTGCATTAGTTGCATCCCTGGATCGGCTGTTTGCCGGAGGGTGCTCGGGGACGACCCGTGCCTGGACCAGTTGTAGACTGCGGAGCACAGGCCCTTTGGGCGGCGCAGCGATTAGTGAGTGACAGGTGCCTTCGGGTAGGACAAAGTTTTGGTCAGGACGGTAGCCCGAGTTTTGACCCAAGAGCGTGGAATGCCACGTGTGGGATCGTGAGATCGAGGATACACCGAGTGTGTAGTGAACCAACCCGAGAATTTCTAGCATTGATCATTCTTCGATGTTAATAGGATGATCAGATGATCGGGTGTGTCGTTTCGAACACCCTACCTTGCGAGAAGGTCTTGCGTGCCAACAAATAGATTGGCTTTCGTGGTGTGGAGTTGTGAGGTACCTTGTACCTTGGGACTTGCGAGCTGATTTAACTCGCCTTGGGATTTTGAGCACGAAATAGTGCATGTTGAGGATTTGTCCCACTGGTTGTGGTGACTATCTCTTACCTAAAACTAGGTAAGTATTGGAGAGGATTTGGGGCCTAACTGGCCATTACCTTTGGTTGTTCGAGGATCCTCAGATTGGAGGATACCTTTGGAGTTGTTGATGCTCTCCTGACGGAGTCACGAATTGTGAGCTCAAGTGGCAGGGAGATCTTTGCATTTCGTGTTTCGCTTCGTGAGAAACACCCTCTGTTGAGGTAGGACCTGTAGGGTAGTTTCGACTATACTTCGGCCAGCGTGATCTAAAGTGCATCAC
Organism: Aechmea fasciata; assembly: GCA_025177825.1. Classification (NCBI taxonomy): domain Eukaryota; kingdom Viridiplantae; phylum Streptophyta; class Magnoliopsida; order Poales; family Bromeliaceae; genus Aechmea; species Aechmea fasciata. The sequence goes on from CM045945.1 coordinate 6,550,574, forward strand.
GGTTGGGCCTTTGCTTGGCTGTAGAGGCTCGTTGATCGTTTCGATTAGTCTTGTGATATTGGCGTACTCGATCGAATCGTATTGCAATCGGGAGTAATACCTTTTTGTGTTGGTGTTTGAGGCTGCACCTCAAGCGAATGTTGGCACCTGTTTGGGACATCACGGGGATTAGCGTGACGTTGCTGAAGCCTGTAGTACTTCACCAACGTTAGGGTCTTGCGGAATGATAAGTCCAAGCCCTCTAGATGGATTGGTGGAACCGGTCGTAGACGGCCATGGGTATTCTGAGGAAGATCTACAAGGATCAACTGTGGAAGCGTACTGAGGTGAGCGGAGTGTAAACTCTCACTGTGGGATCAAGTTGTCGGGAAGAATTCGTGAGGGAAAGTACCAGGTACTGATTTTCCTTTGTTCGGATGTTGCATGTGGAATTACGTTCCTTGCAATGGAGACTTCGTGGAAGAGTGGTTGCGATCGACGTTCTGGTCGATGGTCACTTTCTGGTGACCTTGTTTGAGAGCTACTACTATTTGTAAATGGAACCCTCTCTATCACTTGAGTTGAGCTCTGTGACTATGGATACAGGGTATCTGATGCTAAGGAAAGCATTGTGGAGAAGAAATTTTGAATGATTCGTTTCGAGCGCTTGAGCAGTTAGTGCTATGAGATTCCCTACCGAAGATAAGCTCTCGGCGTAGGCTTATGAAGAGTTTACTTGAGACATCAAGTTGAGACTAAGGGAATGACCTTAGTAGATCGAGGATGTGTGTGGGATATGGTTCTTGACCATATGTATAGAAGAGAAACAGTGAGTACCACCCCGGTGGTGGAGTTGAGATTACTGTGGAGGCATTGGGGGTACAATGCCGATTGGTGAATCGGGTAACCATCTCTGGAGAACAAATTGGACGACTTGTCGAATGTCGCGACAATCGGAAGAGACGATCATTCTGGATTGGATTTACACTCAGTAGTGCAATCTCTTAACAAGATCTGACTTGGAGCTGAGCAAGCATTGTTGGGATTAGAGCCAACGATTAGATATTGTATCACATCTCTTTTGTAAGCATTCCGATGGAGCGTTGATGGATCAGGTAACGGGTTTGAACCCCGGGTTCTTGCTACGAGCGGTTTTCTTGGATCCGCCTCAGAGAGCTATATAGCGGAATTCCAATTGTACGAGTATATTGAGGCAGAGCTAGGCTTCGCCCTCGACTAAGACGAGGAAGGTGAGGACTAGAATTCAGCTTTTGGGAGCACTTGGTTTTGATGATGACCAACTGAATAGCTTGTCGAACAAGCGCAATTTAGAGAAGGAACTTCTCGGAAAAGACTTGAAGTTGTTTTACTGATGGCTCGGGATGTAAAAAGGATGTTGGCGAGTTAGTAGCTCGTTGTCTAACTTGCCAACAAGTGAAGGCTGAGCATAGAATTTCCGCGGAGAAATTGTAGAGCCTACCGATTCCAGTGTGGAAGTGAGAGAAGAACGCCATGGACTTCGTGACTGGATTGCCTCGCTCTCAAGCGGGGCATGATGCTATTTGGGTGATCGTGGATAGGTTGACGAAATCGGCATATTTCATACCTATCCATGCTACTTGGACTAGAGAGAGACTCGCACGGATATATTTGGATAAGAATGTGCGACTACACGGAGCACCTACATCAATTGTATCGGACCGGGACACGTTTTGTGTCACACTTTTGGAGGAGTCTGCTGGACGCCTTAGGTGCTCGACTGGACTTCAGCACTGCTTTTCACCCTCAGAGTGACGAGCAGTCGGAGCGTACTATACTGACTCTTGAGGACATGCTTCGAGCATGTGTGATCGACTTCCTGGGAGGATGGTCGCAGTATCTCCCTATGGCGGAGTTTGCTTATAACAATAGTTATCAAGCAAGCATCAAGAAGGCACCGTTCGAGGCACTGTAGGGACGGAAATGCAGATCGCCGCGTCATTGGAGTGAAGTTGGCGCGAGTTTGGCTTTAGGGCCAGATGTGCCCCAGGAGGCAGAGGACAAGTTCGCATTGCTAGAGAATGGTTGTTGATTTGCTGTAGTAGGCAAAAGAGCTATCTTGTGACGTCGACGGTAATTGGAGCTTCGGATTGGAGATCATGTTTTCATGAAAGTTTCGCCGTCAAGGGAATTCGGAGATTTGGAATTCGAGGCTAGTTGAGCCCTCGATTCATTGGACTATATGAGATCTTGGAACGTATAGGTCCGGTAGCGTATCGACTTGCTCTACCACCGAACCTATCGGGCGTGCACAACGTCTTTCATGTATCGGTCCTTCGAAAATTTGTTCACGATCCGGCTCGTGTATTGGAGGCTGTACCCTTAGAGGCTGCGGGAGGATTTGACCTTCGAGGAGCAACCCGTGAAGATCTTGGCTCGTGAGGTGAAGAAATTGCGGAATCGGGACATTCCGTACGTGAAGGTTCTTTGGAGCAACCACGAGGAGCGAGAGGCCACGTGGGAGCCTGAGAGCGCACTGCAGGAGCGCTATCCCCATCTCTTTCAGATGGAATCTTGAGGTATGAGTTCGCTTTAGAGTTTCGCGGACGAAACTCCTTTTTAGGAGGGGTGAATGTAACATACTGGACTTGTGCAAATAGCGGAGTTCGAGTATTCGACGTGAGTTCGGAGCTTTTCCATATTTTCCGGAGGGTCGTTGACTATGTTCCGACCTAGAGCACGTGTACCGAGGCTAGCGGATGAATCCTAAGCACTAAAGTCCAAAAAGTTGGATTTTAGGTTGCTCTCGGATTGAGGTCTGGAGGGTCTGTACCGGTACAGAAATTGTTGCTATACCGGTACAGAAATTGTTGCTATACCGGTACAGGATGGATTCCACCGGTATGGGAGAGGCGATGGACGCCAACCGAGCCTCGGGTTTGGTTTCGCGGTCTATCTTAGGTATGGGATGGCTTGTCTGCAGGTACGGCTTGGCGATTTCGAGCGATTTGAAGCTGAGGATTTTTAGCTATTGTTGCACTTCTATTAGTGCAAGCCTTGCCCCTAGGGTTTCCCTTTGTGTTCTTCACAGCAAGAGGAGAGGTAAGAGCTCCCTCCACTCCATCTCCTTCTTCTCTCCTTGGTTTGGATGGGTTTTTGAGGATTAAAACCCTCTCTTTGCTCTCTTTTGCTTGGTAGAGCCTATTTCCTCCATTGTTGGAGCTTAGAGCTTGGTGAGTGGAGCTTTGTGGTGGATCAAACTTCAACCCTTGGGCCTTTTGGACTTGGTTTGAAGCTTCTTAGAGGTAAGCAACAAGCTCTCTTCACTTAGATTCGGTTTTTGGAGGTTTCTTTGAGATGAAACCCTAGTTTTGGATTCTAGGGTTAGAATTTGGGGATTTTCGATTTAGGGCCTTTGGGACCTAATTGATGGGTTTAGAACTTTGGTTTAGGTTGGATTAGAAGGACTCTAACTCCCATTTGGAGATCGAGAGAGTTTCCTTCGCACTCGGTGAGTTTTCTCCAACCTTTTGTGGAATTTCTTAAAGTGTGAACTCATGGTTCAACTTCTTAGCTTGTAACTCCTAGGGTGTGCTTCTTAGGACTCAAGGAGTGATTATCGAAGCTTCGTTAGCGGTTCGAAGCAACGCTACACGCACTTGGTGGGTTTGGCTTCATGAGCATAGGGGCAAATGGCTCCTAAGTGCTTATTCGGTTTGATTTAATTATTTTGAATGCATATTCATGCTAAATAGATTTATTATGAATTTTGAATCACTTAAAATGCATGCCTTATGTATGATAAAATTTTCACTCTATATAGTAGAGCTATACGGGTTAAATTGCATGCATGTGGGGGTGGTTCTTGTGGGCGCCTGGGAGTGCGCCATTTATGGTGATTATAGCTTAAATAATGTTAATTGTGAACATTAAACTTGTGTTAGAACTTAGAAAAGCTTAAGTGTCATCAAGCGGCACTTAACTTAGAAAACCATGAACCTGCAACATAGAGACTTGACATAGGCCACTTTGGACATCTATTATTTCCATGTTAGAGACATGATGACATAGAGATAGGCCTTTTGGACACTTGTATATTCCATGTTAGAGACATGACGATTCGGGACATATGACGAGTTTTGTGACTTTTTGCCATTGTGCTCATTCGCACATGCTTGTGAGGGTCGCTCCCTACAAGCCGGCACTCGAGTTGGCCAACGCGTTTCATGTATTCGCCGTGCGGGATTGGGCGCCGAAGTGGATTGCCGTAGGACAGACTCATTCCTAGGGTGGGAATGTTGACTACTACGGGGCCATTAGGCTCGGCATTTGGGCTAGGCAGCCTTCGGGTGGGCATCGGCCATATCGCCTTCGGGTTGATCTTATTGTACTTAAACTTAAAGCAGTTTAAAGGAAATTGTGGATTTGATTAGAATAGTAAACTTTAACACTTTACTATCATTTGTGGACATTGTGGACTTTGATTAGAATAGTAAACTTTAACACTTTACTATCATTTGTGGACATTGTGGACTTTGACTAGAATAGTAAACTTCAATTCTTTACTATTAAATTTGGGAACATTATACTAGTAGTACTTACTAATCATGCTTAGATTAGTCGTTTGCTTATGCTTAATTATGCTAAGTAGAGATAGCATGTTTAGTAGCTTACATGTTTATTTTACATGTCGTTTGCTTTACTTATGCATAGTTTATCGTTTACTTGTTTAGTTTTGGGCCTAGTGGAGCATGCAACTGAAGTCAGTAATTGCCCACTGGGAACTATTAATTAATAGTTCTCACGCCCTCTTTTTCTAATGTGTTTCAGAGCCTTCGGCACCGGCGGAGGCAAGGGATCGCGGCAAGGGAGTCGCGTCTAGTTAGCTCCTAGTAGCTTTACTCTCTTTTAGATGGTTCTACTTTTCTCTCTTTTGGTATTTGTGAGAGAGAGATTTTTGTATCCCGGTATAGAGACTACCATGTACCTTTTATAGCTTTTGGTTGTGGAGTTTTGGTTGTATTTATTTTTATACTTCATAGTGGATGTTAGTGCTTTATTTCCTATGTAGAGATCTAGTTGTTTTATTTCGCTCTGATACTACTAGATGCCTCTTTCTTGTTGATTATTTATCGTTTTTGTTAGACGCCTTGTATGTTGTAGACATACGGCGGGTCTGGGCACGCGCCGGGCGGGCTTCCGCTGGGTCCCGGGGCGTGACACATAACCTGCGGACAAAAACAGTCCCGCGATCAGGATTATCTGATCCCAAATATTACCAAATCTGAGATAATATTTCATCAACTCGTAATCATTAGGTCCACTCAACATTGGTCCGCGTACAGCAACTGACTCGACTACGTTAATAGCCCACGTAGAAACGTCACAGATCAACTCCACAAGTCCGGAGTATAATCGCAAAGGCCGAAAGGCATACTTCGACTTGTCAACAATGTCAACCTGCTCACTCTAGTTACTACACAAACTGTCGAAGTCAAAACCTCATTAACGAAAAGCCACTTGTGGCATTCGACAGTTCTAGGTCCAAGACCTCACTTCTACCTGACCAAAAGGTCCAACTGACAATACCAATTGAGCTTGACAATTTGTTCGCTCAATAACCTCGATTAATCAACGCAGGTTCCATGCAAGTCCATTACTTGATGCACAGGATTGCCAATCGCACTAAGCGATATCAACTACTGGTGATGCTCAACACCTGTCTCTACGAGACCCTATCGCTGCCGTCCTATAAAGGACCCTAGCGATCGATGTTCCTAGCAACACCAAACACTTGTCTCCGAGAGACCTAGGCGCACCTGTCACCAAATAACCGACAAGCATACCATTCCAAGGTTTGCACGATAAGCGAGTCGCAAACTTTACACACTATCACATACGGTGACAATCACATGACCAACAATCGGGCTCAAGTCACTCAACAACCGTGATTCCAACTTCTCGCAACCACACCGAGGCTACTAACCAAACAAACCCTTTTAGTTGCGGGAGGCACAACTAAAGAACCAATAAGCACCTAGACTCGAACTAGAGTCAAACCACCAGCAGTGACGATAAGTCAACTGCGCAAAACCTGCCAGGGAATAATCCCAGGCTCGCTACGTGATCATAAATGATCAACACTCAAGAGTTCCCAAGACAATCAAGGGAAAACATCGACCCAATCCATAAGTCCCAAACAAGGAAAGGTATTTCATCTGACCTTCGACAGTACATTGTCTGCAGCCAATGTACTTATCAAAGAAAGGCGAAATATCCGAAGATCCACTACCAACAACAAGTTGGAAGCATGACACGTCGAAGTATCAAGCCACTTGATACCTCTTTACTGAACCTAGAGTTCACAACTATTGTCATCGAAACATCGACTTTATAAGTCGACAATCGAAATCAGACTACTTTGAACCGACTCATCGGAGTCCCTAGCTTTCACCTTCCGAAGCTACTAGTGACACTAAGTCGCGAACACGCAACCGAGACTTTAGGAAATGGTTTCTCAAACCGATTTCCGCACCACAGTCGAGCTTTACTCGAAGTTCCGAGAACTCCGACGATACCTTGGAGTAACTCGAGTCACGACGGATCCTACCAAACCATCAACGTACAATCCCATGACACACCAGTTTAGGTGTTAAAGATAACCGCATACAATGTATGCATCAAAAGAGACTTAACATCGAACTGCATCTAACCGATTCTATTACACGTCAGTTTGACGTATGAACTAGATAAAGGTCAAAAGACCTAAACCCAATGATTCCATCAGCCAAAACGAAAGAGGGATAGGCAACACAACCTTACCCAAGATCTGCGAAAGCAACACCAACGTTGCGTCTAGCGTGCTAAACACACCTTGGACTACACCTCTAGTAGCCCCACGTGTCGCGACCGTAACGGGTCTAAGTACCGTCTCGTAGAGACACTCGCAGCTCTCGTGTCTAAAGTAGGAAGAGTGGCCGGGCGCGGCGGTCCAGACACTCGCCTTGGCCCGAAAATCACTAGCCCTTAAGGCTCAACTTGACAGGAATGGCTACACCTGGGGAACCTCACCCCGCCACTCGATGTCCAAAAGAAGCACCGCCACTACTTCCAACTGAGACACCAGCTCGAGCGAAAACCGTAACGCATACGAAAATATCCGTGCATTCGAGCTTACCAATCTCGACATGCACACCGGGACTTAAACCCAAACCCCGCACTCACGTGCCTATATACCGTAGGTCTTCCTATAGGTTAACCTAACCAATGGTTCAGTTCATTTGGTTCAGTTCAATTACTTTTCAAAACAACCTGTAAATGGTGTTGTGGTTGTAACTTGCTCTGATACCACTTTAATCTGTCACGCCCCGGGGTCTCTTTTAGGATAAAAACACAACGAATTTTTTTTTTTTTTGAAAACCTAACCCCCAGGGTATGCCAGATCTGCCACAAATACAGGGAGTCCACTGTTCACACGGACAGAGTCTCCCCTGTATTTGCACGGCGTCGCACAAGTACAGAGTAACATAGTACAACTGAATATAAAGACATTTTACATCTACATATCCATACACCATTCACCACAGGTTCATTCACATCTGTGTTTAACATAAATCCACAGAAAAACCTTTTAAAACGTTTTCCACATGAAAACTTTTATCTTTTAAAAACGCTACCACGAGGGGTAGAAAACGTTTCCATTTTACAAAATCCAGAAATCCTTTTTATTACATTCATGAAAATCCACATATTCAAATGTAATAAAAACACTGAACCATATAACTAACTAAGCTATATCAACAGAAATAATAGGAGTAGAAACTAAACCGAATAACCTGGGTCGGAAGCTCTATCGACCGCTACGAACGTGTCTCCTGTCTCGTCTCAACTCTCACCGCCCGCAATACCTGAAGAATGGTGGGGGGTGAGAACATGTAAATATGTCTCCCCCTCCCAGTGGGTACCGCAAGCCGATGAAGGCGAGTACTCACCGGATCAGGAAGAGATAAATAATAATATGGGTAAGTGAAATACTAGATACAGTAGCAACAATATACATGAATAAGATGTGTAAGAACAACTACTGCTACTGTAAAGAATAACTGAAAGTATACCTGCAACCACACTATAGTAGCAAGACAAGTAAAAGAAAAGAACTGTAAGTAGATATATATATATATGCAACCAATGCTACTATAGACATATGCGTCAACCGGACGTATAGACCAAATATACCCAATATGGAATCTGCTGCTCTGTTGGTCCGCAGACCTCAAGCCTGTGCCACAACTGCTCACCTAGTAAATGACTCTCGCATATAGGACCCGAGTCTGAACGTACATGATCCTCGCATAAAGCACCCGGATCTCAAAGCATATAACCCTCGCATATAGCACCCGGGTCTCACGGGTTGGCACTCCCAACCACTTTTCCGGAAAAGAACACCCTCTTGCGGTGGCCAAACCGCTGGTGTTCGTGAAATGCGTACGAATAGTGGCGATCAATGATGACATGTTCAATATATAACCGTAGGCAACTAGCCGACAATCACTGCCCCTCAGGGCTAACCGACCAATAGGTCATCACACTGTAAGGACGCACAAGAACTGACCACTCAGGTCAACTAGGATGGACAACTCAACATCCTCTCAACTGTATGCAAGTACTGCTCAAGGAAACACAAGAACTGACCACTCAGGTCAACTAGCTAGGATGGAACAACTCTACATCCTACCAAAGGTACACAAGTACTGACTACTCAAGTCAACTAGGATATATGTACAACGAACAAACGAACAGGTCACTGGAGGGTATCAACATAATCCAGAACTACCGTCAGCCACTAGCTGACAATCCAACCCCTTAGGGTACACCGACCTCAAAGGTCATCAACAACAGAAGTCAAGGAAACGACTCATAGATACAAGGTACTAGAACTGACTAACTAAGTCACGTATACGAAGTACGAGAACCGACCAACCAGTCATAGGTATCAAATATATATGAACGACTCTACTCCTACACATGATACTAAGCATGGAAATATCTGAGTAGAGAATAACAGAATAATATCGGTGCAAGGCTCCACATATAGTATAAGCACGAATAATAATAATAAGAGAGTAAGGGTAAGAAACCATCACCGAGTGTGCACTACGCTGTGCCAACGTCGGATCGAAGTACCCACCTGTACAAATACGGCGTCTGTCTTTCATCTGAGGAAGAAGTATCAACCGGACCTACGGAGGGTCCACCGGGTTAGTGTCCAAACCATAAATAACAAACACTAAACCCACCACTAAGAAACACTAAGAGCACAACTCCACAATCAAACCCACGGAGATCGGTTTTCCGAAACCAATTACCGTAACTCGCCGGAAGTCCCGAAAATCGCACCGGGAATCCGTCGGGACCCACGAACTGTCCCGAAATGCACCGACTCATGTCACGAGTCACCCGCTGCCATAAAACACTCCTATTTAGATGTTTTGGCAGCAAACACAAGATAACACTACAATACAATTATCGTCGGATAATTGTACGAATACGGGTTTCCGAAAGTGTCTATTTCGACACCGAAACCAACCGTCGCTCACCCGTCATTCCTAAACCCTCGAAATGACGCGAGTGACCAGCCCACAAGGCTCAGCGACTACACAATAGTTCACAAAGTACCATCGGAGTAATTCCGAACCAAACTCGCGTTCCGTCAGCAGATTTCGCCGAGAAACGCGCCGGGAATCAATTTTCGGTCTCCACGAGAGTTTGGGACCTTGGACGATCAGTCCATAGGTTACCCACAACTCACCCATGCGCCGCCAACAAAGCACAAATGCATAAAAGCCCTCCCGATTATCCGAAATCGCATTATTTTACGCGATTTCGGGGCTTTTATGGCCCGACTACGTAAACCGGAAGTCAATCAATCAAACCGAGACATATGCTGATAGGTCTCGGCGTGCCGGAGCCCGTGCTCACCTTTCGGAGCACTGCCGGCCACTGTGGAGAGCGCGGGAGTGACCCGAAAATCAGTAAATTGCTCGCACTATATGAAAAACATGCAAATTCTCACTAACCAGGAACTCGTTGACCCTAAATGAGGTGACCACTGTGATCGTCACTGACAGACGATCACCGTGCTCCCCTCCAGAGGCACCGAACGACCTCGGGTCTCCGAACACGCGCAAGCGAGACAATGACCAAAAGGCCCAAAAAGGACCAACAATGCCGAAACAGTGGATCGGGGTCTCCTCGACCAAATCCAAGGTGAGCACGATGATCAGCGATGCGTCTAGATCATCGTGCTCCCTTCCGTTCGGATCGGGGAGGCCCGGAAAGCATAGAACATTAACCCGACAAAAAGACAGCCCTACTCTATGCTTACCGGAGCTAGGATGGGGCACGGCGGCCGGCGGCGGCCGGACAGCGGGCACACCGGCCAGTGGAGGGTGCGGGAGGTCAGAGGAGGCTGGGGCTTGCGTCGGCGAGCGGCGGGAGGCGGCGACGACGGCGGCGACGATGCCCTAGCGATCAACCCGAGAGGAGTTTGGGTTAAACTCCGCCAACGGGAGCTCCGGCGGCGGTTCCGCCGGCGATCGACGGGTGCGGCCGGCCAGCGGAGCCGATGCTCACGCCGCCGGCGGCGGCGGTAGGCGACGGCGGCGGCTGGTCATCCCGAGCCCGCACGAGGCTCGCCTCGGCCTTCAATGGCTGCTGCGGCGGCGGCCGGACTCCACGGGGACGACGGGGGTCGCGTGCGGGAGGGTCGCCGAAGTCTTCCAAGGGTGGCTCGGTCATCCCAAGGTGGCGGCGGCGCGCAAACGAGGAGTTGAGCTCCTCGGCCGGATCTACCCGGATCGGCGCGATCTGGCGGCCACGGCGGCGCGCATGGCGGCGGGGCGGCCGAGGGAACCTCCGGTGGGTCGGGAGCGGCACGGTTGAAGGGCACTGGAGGCATTGCGCCTCGGCTTTGGCTCTAACTCGAGAGAAAGGAGAGAGATGGAGAGGGAGACATGGAGAGGGAGGAGGAGCTACTAGCTCCGGCGGTCGGCGGCGCTTCCAGGTGGCCGGGGCGCAACCATGGAGAGCAGGGAGAAGATGAGGAGGCGGCAGGGTGTAATAGAGGCTAGGGTTAGGGTTTTCCATGGTGAAACCCTAAGTTGTCTCATTTATGCAATTTGCCTAATTGCAGAAAGGTCCTCCGAAGATCAAAATTATGAACCCAATCCTTCACGGCGCGTGTATTATATGCGTACGCACCTCTACGATCGGCTCCACGCGATTTGATACATGAAATATTGGGACTTTTGCAAAAATACCCATTTGTCCATACCGACCATTACTCGATCAACGAGCAATATCCGTAGATCCGTCCGTCCGATTTACGAACGGATCGCACCAGTGCGATCAGCACGTCGAAGACATCAAACTCACGATTTTGTTTTGCCTCGATCGGTCACAGATTCGCGATGAATCCATCCTCTCTCCAGCAATCCCATTTGCCAACATTGACCCCTCTTCGATCATCTTGCAATATCCGGCGATCCGTTCGTCGGATCTGCCAACGGATCGCGTCATCGCGTTCAGCACGTCGAGGACATCGAAACTAGCATTTTATTTCGCTCGATTTGATCTCCGTTTCGCGACGAACTCATCTCTCCATCATTCCTTTAATAAACCAACTTATAAACATATACATTTATATATGTAAATTCGTTCGGGACCCTTTTCCTTGACAACCGTGCATCAGAATCTGATTCCGTCAGTGCCAACGGTTCCAGAATAACAGAGTCGTTCGAAATGAGTTACTGGAAGCCTATATTCGGAGTTCGGTACGCACCGAAACCCCTCTCTACTTTCCGGATCAACGAAACGCCGGAGTTACTATTCACTTTAAGTCAAACTTCCGGGTCGCATAACTTTTCCGTTTTAGCTCGGTTTCGCCTGAAATTTGACGTGTGCTCTTGTGATCTATTTACGCACAATAACATTGAAAATCGAAGGTCAAATTCCATCCAGATAAAAAGTCGATTTATTACACTAGTTAAGAAAAAATCATCAAGAACAGTAAGGACAAGTTAAAAGACGCCACAAAAAATATGCATATTGTGGCGGTCAGTTCTTATATAAGTGGGGACTTTTTATTGTGGGGACTTTTTAATATATTAATCTTAACTCAAATTATAATATATTTATTGTGGGGACTTTTTAATTATTGCCACTACTTCGATGCACTATATGTGGTCATAACAAATTTTGGTCACAAAAACAATAAGAAATAACTGTGGCAAATTTGTCGCCACAATTTCTAAGCATTTTGTGGCTATTTTGATTTGTTGGCCGCAAAAAAAAATTTATTTGCCGTGGCAATACATATGGCTATAAATTCTAAATGTGTTTTGTGGCTAGTTATAATATTTGGCCACAAAAATTACAATGGTAAAGATATGCGTAAAAATTGCTTTGTATTTGTTGTTGATTTATAATTTCTCCACTAATAATATCTATATGTATGGCCAAATAATGGTTGGCCACAAAAGGTTGCCCTAATTTTTTTATTGAAACTTTCTTATACTACAAGACATATAGCGCCTTTTTACCTTTTCCTCTGGTGCAAAACGAAAAAAATTCAAAGGGTGCGTTTGGTTCCACGTAAAACTATGGACAAAAAAATATTTCGGGAAAAAAAAATTTTCAGTGGAATTTTTTTTTTAAAATTGTTTAGTATTTAGTTTGTAGAAAAAAAAAAATATTTAATATATTTTTTATTATATATATTATTAATATATAATAATTATTATCTTATATATTATTATTATTATTATTATTATTATTTCTATTTATAGATTAAATATATTTTAAATTATAATAAATATATTACATAATATATAATTAATATATATTTAGAAATATTAATAAATAATTACAAAATTGTAAATAAAATATTATATTTATCTTTATATACAAATAAAATATTATATATAATAAAAAATAAATATTTATAAACAATATATATATATATATATATATATGTATATATATATATATATATATATATATATATATAGAGAGAGAGAGAGAGAGAGAGAGAGAGTTGAGCTAGAATACTTTTAAAAGCACCAAATGAGAGGTGCTTTTGAGTATGTAGACTTTGGATGGAGAGATGTGGGGTTGAGATGATGGTGGTAGGTGGGGGTAGGTGGTGGTAGGTGGAATAGTGTTTGATCCAAGGGTTATTAATAATCAAGGAGTAGATCTAATGGCTAAAAACTTGAAGCACCAATTACTTGGTGCTTCTAAAAGTATTCTAGCTCTACTCTATATATATATATATATATATATATAGTTGAGCTAGAATACTCTTAAAATCTGAGCCCATTTTACTCTCGAGTTGTTTTCGATGATAGAGCTTTCAAATTGACGATCGCTCGTTAAATATGATCTAAACCATTTAAACTACCTAGAAATCAAATTTCACGTACTTTCGATATTGTTCTTGTATCCATCTAGTGAACAAAAAATGAATGGTTGAGAGCCCATTTTACTCTCGAGTTGTTTTCGATGATAGAGCTTTCAAATTGACAATCGGCTCGTTAAATATGATCTAAACCATTTAAACTATCTAGAAATCAAATTTCACGTACTTTCGATATTGTTCTTGTATCCATCTAGTGAACAAAAAATGAATGGTTGAAAATGAATATTCTTTAAAAAATAATGATAGGAGTGTTGTAATCAAGATCAAGAGTATTGATCTTGTTTTAAATAGTTTAAAGAATTTTCTAGCAAAAATTCAATTGATTTGGATATCTTGACACCGTTAAACGAGAAAACGTCTCTTATCCACCATTAAAATTACAAATTTTGAAACCCTTTGATCATTAGACAAATGATGTCGAAAATATTTGAAATTTGATTTCTAAATACTTTAAGTGGTATAGATCATATTCAATCGAGCCGATCGTCAATTTGGAAGCTCTATCATCGAAAACAACTCGATAGTAAAATGTCCCGTTTGCTATCGAGAGTATTCTAGCTCAACTCTACATATATATACACACACTCACACACACACACACACACACACACACACACACACACACACACACACACACACACACACGATGGACCTCCTCTCACGCGGTCCACAAGGCCAAAATGGCCTCGTGGACCGCGTAAATTATAAGTATATATATATATATATATATATACACAAGCACAAGTGGGAGGTCCGGCATGGACCCCCTCACGCCACTACAACAAATATGGTTTGTTCCAAAGACTTTTTAGCCACGGTTATGCTTAACCGCTAAAATTATATTATACCAGCGCTTTTTATTTTTTCTGTAACATTTAGTAAACCGCTGGCATAGTGATGAAAATTTTGGGCCCTATTTTATTCGCTTATTCAATTAGTTGGGCCAATTAAGTGGGCTAACAATAGGTTTCAACACTATTGTGTTTACACAACCTTAGGGCTCTTGTTCACCTCTCTCTATCTCTCTCTGTCTCTCTCTCTCTCTCTCTGCCTTTTTTTCACCACGAGCACGAGCTCGAGCTCGAGCTCGAGCTGGTACCCTTCTCTCCCTCAATAACCCTAACCGCCATTTTCTTCCTCCTCCTCCTCCTATAGCTTCTCCCAAGCTCCGCCCCCTCATTTCCTCTCTCCTCCGTACTCGCCGCAACTCTATCTCTCCCTCCTCCTCCATCTCCATCCTCCTCTTCTCACCTCTGCCACCGCCACCGCCACCGCCATCGCCGATGGCCTAGCGGCGGCGGCGGAGCACCCGTGGCCGGAGTGGGAGCGGTTCCTCGAGAAGGCTGCGGAGCGAGGGCTACTTCAACGACGGGCCCGGCCCCGCCGCCACTGCGGAGGCTTCGGCAGAGATGAATCGGGCGAAGAACGCGTACCTCAAGTTCGCGCGCGAGCGATTCGACATCCTCGGGTTCGTCTCTCCTCAAATTTCCCTTTCCTAGTCGCAATTTGTGCATTGGGTTTGTTTGTTTGGATCATCACTAGTTGCAAGATGTTGAAAGTTGAATCTAGGTTAGATTACATACTAGTCCATATACTATTGTTAGTGTTTCACTTTGGTTACGAAGCTTTTGATTCGTTGCATTAGCGAGCTCGAATTTTCGAAAATGCTTCGATCTTACTCCCATCATTTTGCTTAGCTCGAGAGACGGAAATCTAACATTGCATGCATGTCAATTTGCTTTTGGCTTTGATCTGCGGTGTTAGTGCAATTTGATCGGCATTTACTTAGATTGAGATGGTCCGTGATCGAAGTGGGTTCTTTTTTTTTAAAAAAAAATTTGTTCTTCTACTAAAGTGTTACACTTCTGGGACAATTATATACCTCGGTTCTTTCACAAGAAGAGTTAAGAGGTAGGAAATTAGAAATACACGAGGAATTAAAAGTTTGTCCTTCTCTTTGTTTTATTTATTTTCGAACATAAACTCAATGCTCGCCCGGGTTTTAGGTTTTAATTTTTTGATATTTTATTATGCGAGTTCAGTGAGAGAAGTTAAGGGAAGAGAGGTGTCCTTATCGCAGTAGGCGATTTGGTTTTGCTAGGAATGTTGGTGGCGGTTAGTAAATGAAGCTACTATGTATAGCTAGGCGAAAATGTTACAGCAGAGATGTTTGTTCCTCAGTTGTAAACCACTTGTATGTTGTTTTTTCATGTAGCTATTGTACAAAGGGAGATGATTTTAACTAGCTAGCCTTGTGGACTAAATTACGTGTGTTAAACGCTGTCAATTTTAGTTGGTGAATAGTGATTCAGAAGACATTTGGTTTGGTAGGTTTTATATAGCAGCTTAGCTTAATTATATATATATTAGGAATCTTAATCCTTAGTGGACTTCGTACAAGTTTAGTTTTCAACAGTGGAGATTATGTTAAGTAGTTCGTATTCTTTGTGGTGACGTTCAAAGAGTTAATTTCCCAGATGAATGTTCTAGAATAAGTTGATATTTGCATAGTGTCATCCATATAAGCTCGTATATTAATGCATCTTAATGGTATTTTTGTCATGTTATCTGCTCTGGGTCTAAATTCATGGTATTTTTGTGAAAAAAAGGGTTTATTCGTCAAACCTGCTAGAGGAATTAGGAGCTCACAATGTAGCTTGTTGGTGGAAACCTCATGAATTTACTGCGGCAGGTATCAATCAGTGGTCTTGTGTGCTCATGTTTCATATGTTTGGTTGCAGACAACGGAATTAAGTGGGTCCTAATCACTGCTGCAATGTTATCAGATAACTTTACGTGCTTGACATTTTTGTTAATGAGCTAAAAGTTGCAACAGCAGATTACCAGAGAATTCTATACATGACCTGGCCTGTGACCTTGTTAAAGCTCTCCAGTATATACTCTTTCGGCACACTTTTTTCTTTTTCAAACTTCATTTAAGTTTGAGTTACCTAATTCCATGCTAATGTTAGGTTCTTGCATTCCAAAGGAATCATTTATTGTGATTTGAAACCATCAAATAATTTACTTGATGAGTATGGATCAATGAAGGTAGTTCTTTGAAGTTGCACAAATTTCACTTACTTGGCTGTGCATTACTAATAATATTTGTGGTTCACACTTAACTTTTCTTGCTTGCACTCTACATTCTCTGGTGAGAAAAAACTGAGTTTTAACATTAATAAGTCGTTCTATCTAAAGCTTGTATTCTGTCTCTTCCGTATGTTTTGTTCATGGTAGTGTCCACAAAGAACACATCATCTTGCTAGAAGCTGTTGGCCTTCAATATACTGCTTTCTCATTGTATATGCTTGCTAAATCATAGACTTTTTCATTGATCTGGCAAACTCACATGCTCCTGACATTAGTGAAAACCCATAGTCACATAACTAACAAGTCATACCTCATCCTGGAATGGGTTTTTACAACTTTGGTACTCCTTACAATATGGGAGGCTTTAGTGAGAATTCTTGTAACACTAACATTGTAATAAATGAGTAGTAGTATAATACTTGAGTGTTTCTTCAAATTTTTGGAATAAATTCAAGTGAGGAATATTCTAATTATGCAGTTTTGTGGTGCGGATAGAGTAACTTGTTTTGTTGGGTGAGCATACATTTTAACCTACATATACACCACTGCTCTTTTAATTAGGACAGGACAAATGACTTAAATTATGTTATCTGCAGATGAAATATTCTATCAAACCTTAAAATCAGCATGAACTGGGCATGTTTTCATCATATTTGGGCTCATGGCTTCTCTCTACCATTTGGTTCACACGGCCGCCTTGGTTGGAGCTCCATTCACGAAACGCCCTCACATTGTGCGTATTCTTCTTTTGCTACTCACATATTGATTTTGTGCTTTTTTTTTTTTAACAAAAGTTTTCTCTCTTCCTATTTTCCACAGTTTGGGGGTCTTCTTACGGCTGGAATTTTGGCATTCTCTGGAACGTGAGTATCTTGATTCTTTCTCATGTATTTAAGGCTTGTAATTTCTTTGTCGGCTTTATGTATTGTCTAGGTGCACTTCAACAATACACTAGAAACAAAATTATATGAGAATAATTTCCGCTAGGTTACTTGCTTGGAAAGTCTGAACCTAGGCATAGAAGTTAGGTAAGCTCCCTGGTTAATTAAGTGATTTTAATGTTTCTAAACAGAGTTGTAAATAATAGAAGGGTTGTTCTATGTGTAGGAGCTGTGAGAGAAAGAACTAGAGAAGAAGAAACTGTGGAAAGGGTTGTTCTGCCGAGCAGAAATTGCAGCTGAGGGGGCTTAGAACTTGGAGTAAGTGACTTGCTTTTCAGGTAGGACTAGTATAATTGCATAAGAGAAGCTTCTAAAGTGGTCAATTTGATGTAGGTAGTGCAGAATTTCCGCATGTTGCTGAAATTTCAGCATAGTGCAGATTTTTAGAGTTACCTCTGCTGTTGGAGCTGAAAGGGAACTTGAGGGAGTTCGAGCTTAGGCGAGAGTAATGTGAATTCTTGAGTTAATGAGTATTAGTTATTTTAGAAGAGTGGTAAACAATAGAATTAATTATTCTATATTGTAATGACTGCAAGGAGGGAAGTAGTAGAACAGATTTCAGCATTGAAATCTATTTGCTGTGGGAGTTTGGAACAAGCTGATTGAACAATAGATTAAGGTAAATTTTAGATTGGAAATGAAATTGGAAAAGAATATATCCTATTCCTGGTATAGGATAAGTTAAATGTTCTTTTAACAAAACTGAATAAAGAATTCTTTCGTGCTGAAATGATAGTGGCTGCTGCTGTGGAGGATTTCTAGGCGCCCACATTGGAAAGTGATCTTGGGAAGCGTTGAAATCAGGTAAGGATAATACTCCTCCCCTCCCCTGGTTTGAGTGGTTAAGAATGGAACTCTTGAGCCATGATGCTTCTAAAATTCTGAATTAAGATGACTTAATTACTGCATAAAGAAGTTAAAGTCATGCATAATCCAGCTTATAGAGTAGGAATGATCAGGTATAAAAAAACCTATATTAAGCTATATACAATATAGTTGATATATGAATTGTGGATTAAGTTAGAGTGGAACCTATGGTAGAGTTGCAATGTCAAGTATTAAGATGGATGTTTACTACCTTAAAGAGAAGTAATCTTCTGAAATTCTAAACTGCCATAGGAAATGTAATAGAAGATTATATGTATAGCCATAGGCTATATTGGTGTTGGCACTGTGGAATTTCTCTTAGATGAAAGAGGTTCCTTTTACTTCATGGAAACGAACACGAGGATCCAGGTACAAAATTATTCATCTGCATCTCGGTTTCCAAATCTAGCAAAGCTATTAAAATTTGTGAACATATTATCTATTTTTTCTTTATATATGTATTTCTTATATTTGGGCGTGGAAAATTAGGTGGAGCACCCTATAACCGAAATGATATCTTCGACTGATTTGATTGAGGAACAAATTTGTGTGGCTTTTGTAGAGAGGCTTACATACAAGCAGGTACAAGTTTGGTTCTCAAATTCATTATTAAGTACTAAAGTTTCTAGTTGGAAGTTGGTATAACTACTATTCTCAGGAGGACATTGTTTTGAGACGGCATTCAATTGAGTGTCGTATCAATGCCGAAGATGCTTTTAAAGGATTTCGCCCTAGACCTGGTACTTTCTCCCTTTCTATTGGTTTATACTTTCAAAAACTAGGAAACCACCTTAAAATAACTGATAGCTCACTTTAATAGTTTAATTACTTATCGGTTAAATTTCAATCTATTGATTTATGAATTATCATTGGAAAGATTAGAGTCTAGTCAGTTGGCTCATCTAATATACAGTTAAGCTGATCGAGCTTGAGTTTAGCTTGAAACACATATATAGTTCTTGATGTTTTATATACGATCGAGTGTACATCGATCTAATATTAATGCATGGTTTTTACAAAGCTCAGAGCTAGCTAGCTAGCTAACATGTAAAAAATCCATTCTCGTGATGCATGATTACCAGGACAAAACAGTAGCAAATGCGATATTCATGATGAGAAAAGCAGTGGAGGAGATATGCTGCAGCAGCAGCAGCAGCATTCTTTCATCGGAGAACTTGGTGGTCGCGGATTTGGGTTGCTCCTCGGGGCCCAATGCATTCGTGTACTTTGCGGCGGAGAATTGGTAAATGCACGTACCTATGATTTACTCTTGTTCAGTCAAGGTCTATATTTCCTTAGAAGTTTTTCAGGATGTAAGATTTATGCTGCTCTTAGGAGAAGATTTATGCTAACTTCTAATTAAACGACAATTAAGCTGCTTAATTTGACCTGTCTAATAATTGGAACTAAAAAGATTTAGTTCTTATGGCTGTTATGTATACGTTTATTTTTTGCTATATGTTACTTATGATAGATTTTCTGTTGGAATAAGCTTATGTAACTTGTATGTTTCAATTTTTTTTTGTTACAGATGGAAGCAACAAGCAGGATTTGACGTTCGCATTTCAATATTGTTTAGTCGGAGCTTTTCACTTTCTTTTTTCTTAGTTTTCTAACATTTGTGGTTCAAATAAATTTTCTATTGTATTAATTTCTATTAGAACATAAAAACTTGTTTTGTTGCATTTTATCACTGCTCTAGATCATTGCTTATTGTTTTGTTTCAAGAATGATTGTATCATCTTATTGCAATTTAGTAATATGACTTTTATTTTTTTTTCGGATATTACAGATTGTTTGGTTCTACAATTAATATCAAATATTAGAAAAGCGCTATTGTAATTTGTAGATATTAGTATTTTTTTTTCATATTAGTTTCAAATTGCCAGCGGTCAAAAAGCTGTCGGTACATGCGCCTTACGCCGGTGTTTTTCTTGTAGTTTTTCCGTGATTTAATAGCGTCGCTAGAGATCATCTTCTCCAGCGGTTATTAAAAGTGCTGGAAAAAGGTTATACCAGCATAGTATATTGTAACAGTCGCCTACACTTTTACCAGCACTTTTAGAACCGCTGGAGCAAGTATTACCAGCGGTTTTTGTAATCTATACCAGCACTTTTGGCCGCGGGTGTACACCTATTTTTTTGTAGTGCGCGGTCCATGAGGCCAAATTGCCTCGTGGACCATGTGAAAACATGCTCCCGAGGAGATGAGCGTGAGCCGCGATTTTCGCTTATATTTCTCATCAGTCTCGCGCGGAAAATAAAAGAGGGAAAATAAAAGAGGGATCACGAAAATTTTTAAATTCGAACCCGCAAATTATTTTTCATCCGAATTTTTATTTTCACTCTTTTTATATAAAACGAAACACACCTTAAATAAATCCTTTTCATAGTATGCTTCCCACTTCGATCGGTCAACCCATTAATCTTTCACGGCTTCTTCAGCGATTCCGTTTCTTGTGTCACCTCGTTCTATCTGCAACATTACATTCGAGATTTCATCTTCTACGTAGAGGACATTGATAGCAACGTGGGGTTTGTGAGATCTCCTACGGATATTTTTACAAATTTTCGTCGTCTCCATATTTGTGAGGTATTCTCCATATTTGCATTTTCTGCAAATCTGACTCTAGTCTCGCTTTGCAGATTAGAAGCAATTTCGCGATTAAGACCTTCAAATTCAACACCGTGAACGTACGTGGTCTTCTTCATTCCAACTGACATTCGCAAGTATATATGCTCTTTCTCTCCCCCTCCCTCACTCCCTCTCTCTCTAAATCTAGATGAGTGTTGAAATTTTTTTTTTATTGGAAGTATGCAAATGCAATTTTAATGATTGTACTCTTATATAAAATATATGGCAATTTTATTTATATATTTATAAACTATTTTTATTATGAACAAGAGTTTTAGGTTTTTAGTTTTTAAATTTTTTTTTGTATTTATAAGAAGTTTAATAAGATGTTATATAATTAATTTTTTTTTAGAGTTCTATGATTTATGATGATATTTATTACTCTGTGAATTTTTTTTTTGAATGATAAAATATTAATGGAATTAAACTATCTGAAAATCATCTATATACTTATCTAGTTTAGATAGGATCTATATTCTCACTACTTAGTTAGAGAAAAGAAAACAAAGTTTAAAAAGAAGAAATTTTTTTTTGTCAAGATTAAAGTTGGTGATTTATTTTTCATAGAGAAAGATTGGTCAAAATGTATACATGTAAATCTGGTATACATGCTGATGATTTACTTTTTATAAAGAAAGATTGGTGAAAATATATACATGTTGGTTAAAGTTTAAAGTTAATGATTTACTTAATAGGCATACATATAAATCTGCCCTCATACTTAAGTGTAATTTTGGTCAAAATGTATAGACATCTTCTAAACTTTAACTTATTTTGAAAATAATTCCTAAACCTTTTTTATTTGATTAACAACCCTTCTACTAATAAAAGTTTGATTTAATTATTTTCCTTTGCAATTTTGGGGTTCATTATTATTTTTTTTATTTTTTTATTCATAAGTCGATAAATATGTGTAATATTTTAGAGGAATAAATAAGGTCATTGACTTTGTAAAATGTATAGCACATTAACAAGCACATGATAAAAATTACATGATTTCATAATTTGATTTTAAATTATTTAGTCAGATGCGTAGCATGATGGAACAACTTTCACAAATGGAATTGTCTATGCCTATTCAGCCAGTGTTAACAGAAAATGTAAGTTATACAATTGCAATTATTTCAGCTTATACTATATTTAATTTAGTATGTCTTAGGTATCTTTTGCTTTGTGATGAAAAAAAAAGATAATATGTAATATTCTTATCACTATTCTTTTTAATTCTACAAGACTAAGCCTTGGATGCTCAATATTTTCAAGTTGGATAATCTCAAGCACTTTATTTCGCTCTTAGTTTAGAGTTTTTTTTCGTTGTTCTAAAAAGTTAGTAATATGAGATGTGACTTTGATGAGATTGAAAACTTATGTAGTTTGGTGCAAATGATACTTGATGTGAACAATTAACTTTTAGCTTATTTTGATTGTGGCACTTGAATATATAGTCGATTTTGGTATTATGGCGAATATGTCTTGAATATTGTAATTGATATTATGTTTAAAATCTGGTTGAGTAATATTCAGTTATTGTAATAAGGTGATAATCTGTAAAATCTATTTTTTCAGAGCTAAAACGTCCACTAACAAATAATACTACAAGTTATCTGTGGCAAAATAATAAATAGCCACAATATATTATATACATATAAAATTTGAAACGATTATAGTGACCGAAACAACATTTGGCCACAAAATTTGCTAAAATATTTATGGCCAAAACTAAATTTCGCTATAGCAAATATAATATTATTTGTAGCTATACATAATTTCGCCATAATTTGTACGACACTATTTGTAACCAAGTACTTAATTTCGCCACTATAGTTGCAACTAAAATTGTGCCCGATATTGCATTTTGCCACAAAATATCTGACATCATATGTGGCCTATGACGCCCCAACTTCTCAGGGGGTCACCCATCCTAGGACTACTCCCGTCCTACCACGCTTAACTCTCTTAACCTCTTAGGACTTGCCACCACCAAAAATGCTTAAGCCGGGTTAAGAGTTTAGCCCTATTATATCTCATATATAGGAATATCTGGGGCCTCACAATCTCCCCTCCTTTAAGCCCTAACGTCCTCGTCAGGCTCAGACTCACAAGTACTAGGCGATGTGAGACTCGTCTCGCTAGCCCGTCATCCAGACCCTGACTCAGCCGAGACTCATTTCACACTTCCGGCTGGTAATTGGCTCTGATACCATCTGTGACGCCCCAACTTCCCAGGGGGTCACCCATCTTAGGACTACTCCCGTCCTAACACGCTTAACTCTCTTAACCTCTTGGGTCTTGCCACCACCCAAAATGCTTAAGCCGGATTAAGAGTTTAGCCCTATTATATCTCATATATAGGACTATCTGGGATCTCACATGGCCAAAAAATAAATATCCTCACAATAAATTCAATGCTATTTGTAGCTGATATTATAATTTGCCATAAATTATACGATGTCAATTGTGGCCAAAACTAATTTTCTTACAAAACGTTAGGTATTTTATTATTATTTTAATCAATATCTGTAGCCATATGATAACTAATAGTGACGGATGTTAAAAGTATTGAGGCGAATTATATTGCTGCAAATTCATAAAACAATTTATGGCAAATTTTATTTGGCTATTAAAACTTTTTGTAGCGGTCATATTGTGGCGAAGCTGTGGCGAAATCAGTTTCGCTACAAAAGACCTTTTGTGGCGAATTTGTTTGATTTTGTGGCCATTAGATTTGCCACAAAATGTCTGTTTTCTTGTAGTTCATCATCCAAACCAACTATTAACACTGTAAGAAACGATCTTAAGTTTTTAAAATATCTACGCACTAAACAATTTTATACTTATTTACATACTAATTGTTTTCTAGAATGTTGAAGAGTGAAAATTAAATGGAGTTATATATTTTGATGAGCGAACCCTTCAGTTCAAGATTAAGAATGTTGGTCTTAATCTTAAATGTTCATAAAATATCTTAAACGAAAGTTTAGCTAATTTTTATTTTTCTACACGATTGTTAATTAAATACCATCTAATTGTTTTCTCTTTTGCATCTAATTGTTTTCTCTCTAATTGTTTTCTCTTTTGCAATCAAGTCCGTTAACTTTCATTACTTAATTTGTTTTAGTTATATCCTTGCTGTTAAAATCACCGTTAACTCTAACTAAACTGTCGCGTTTAAACAAATCAAAATTTGCCACATTAATAGCACCAAATCTTCGGACGTGATGCTTTTGTTAGTGTTAACGGCATTTCCAATGATGGAGACTTAATTAAAATGAATGAATAACAAAATGTTGAGAATCTGATTACATAGGAGAAAAGGTTGAGAAAAAGAAATTTTAAAAAAAGAAAACAAAAGGAGGACTGAACGATGCATTAAAAGCTTAATAATTACTCCAAAGGTTTGTTAACTGTGTAAATAACACTCTTTGAATAAATATAAAGTTGATCGAAATCCAACAACTTTAGAGGCTTTAAATAAAACAAAAATCATTCAACGAAAACTGACTAAAATGGGGTGGGATTGATTCGGGCACCAATTAAGGAAGGGTTCACTCGATTCAACAGATTTGAGAATTAGTTCGAATAATATTTTAATTATATGGCTAAATTAATATTTGTTATAAAGAAGATTTTTTCTTTCTAGAGATAGGGAAACAACTTAGTCAGCGGAAGAAATTTCTCTTATGGCGCGCAGTTATTCAATACAGAAATAGTAACATCTGAAAGGTCGCTTCGTAGTTATCTATTTTGTTGCCTTTTCATTCACTGTACGTACGTAGCATAATTCAACTGATATTCACTACACTTGTGAGTGGAAGATGTGCTGCTAGAGTAATTCAAAGCCGTTTTGTACTAAATTGATCTCGTGGAAGACATTCACAGTGCACAAAAGTAGAAGAGTTATTTTTTAAAAATATTATCTGAATATAAAATTAACATATATATTAAAT
Organism: Aechmea fasciata; assembly: GCA_025177825.1. Lineage (NCBI taxonomy): Eukaryota > Viridiplantae > Streptophyta > Magnoliopsida > Poales > Bromeliaceae > Aechmea > Aechmea fasciata. The sequence continues at coordinate 6,575,492 of CM045945.1, forward strand.
TTTGTACTTTTTTTTTTTTTTTTTGAGAGAGACAGAAAGACGCTACCCGCTTCGCTTATTTCGCTCATAAATAATCTTTGTAAATATTTAATCCAGATTTCAACTCGGATCTCGGGTACCAACTAGAAATGTTTTTTTTTCTTTAAATGCAAATAATTGGTTGGCTTAAAAGTTAATGGTCTTATTTTGCATTCGCAGGTACTTTTTGTAGCTACGGATCGGATTTATTATTGTTATTATTACTATATATTAATCGGCACCTACCCACAAGCCCATGTGAGTGTTTTGGACGCATCCTCTCACACCTACCACCAACTACGTGAAAAATTATAGCAAGGAGTAGCTGCCATTTTTTGAAACACATGCATGATCCAATGTACGGCAACATAAATATATAAATATATCAAATTAAAAAAATCCAACCTTTGCACTCAGTTCTTTTCCTTTTTGCTATATATATTTTTTTGTCAGATCTGTAGTCTATAATTAGAATCAGATCTTAAGAAGCAGTTTTTTTTTATTTTTGATTTTGGGCCTTCAAAAGTAGTTTTTGAATTCTGAAAAATAAAATCAAATTTTAAAAATAAAATTATCAAATACTTTATTGAGCCGAAAATTACTTTTCCACCCAAAATCACTATTTAAAAGTTAGGTCAAGCACCCGTACTTCTTTCAAACTTTTATTAGTAGTGCTCAACGTGGATCCGACAGCGCTTAGGTATTCTTTCTTTAAAAGGTTCTAGCCGACTAGGCTAGAGCGCGGTGGTCCCATCTCGGACTTTCACTCGACGAAAAATATTACAATTTTTAATAACTTGAGCTCAGCTTAGGATTTGTATGAAAAGTTAATTTACTTAGAATTAATTAAGGTTGTAGTGCTATTAATAGCACTAAACTTAATTTTCGACTATACGATAATTAATTATTTTTAATAATCGATTAAGCATCTAATTAATTCGGTAATCAACATGGTTCACTTGAACTTTCTAGATACCAAGATTTATGTTTTTTTCCGGCATCGATCATTTATTTAAGTGAACAAGTAATCTAATTAGTGTTTTCTCGTTTAACTATTTACAATAATCTAATAATTTTGGCTGATTTTTTAACAGAATTTTTTTTTAATATATGTAGAACAAGATTTACAACTATAATATTGAATTTAAGAATACCGTTCCCTATTTATAAAATCTTGTTTAATTTTGACCATTTATTTTTTTAGAAATAACTGATGACTTAAAAATAATTTTAATGTTAGAGATTATGCCTTCTTTTTTTATTGGCTTGATACATGCACGGGGTCTATAAAATAATAGATAGTATCTCATGAGTATTCTTATTGGTGGATTCAAATTAAGTTGGACTTGCATTCGGTTTTTCATGCATAAGTCTAATTCATGTTAATTATAAATTGAAGTATGATAAGGAGTTTCCATCATTACTAGGTCTACTTCCATCACAAACATCACTGTGCACCAATTCTAAAAGATCACAATCTCTATCCATTTATTTAAATAGTTTCCTAGGCTCCTTAATTTGCACACATATTTTACATCTATGATCAGATAAATCAAACTTAGAAATCAAATCAAGATGCATCACTTTTTTGATAGTATTAAAATTCACACGTCACAATCTTCCATGCCATATATTAGCAGAAATAACATTCATCACAAGAGCACTTTCATTAATAGAAGGATAAAATACATATAATTTTAATAAACCATCACTCAAAAATTCTTTTCCTATAAAATTCACTCATTTTGTTATAGATATCCTATTACATTCAAAAACTAACTTAAAATCCGGCTGAACCAGAGAACCACTAATCAAATTCTTCCTAAGGTCGGAAATATGGTGGACTCCGTGCAAGGCTAGGGTCTTCCCAGAGGTCAGCTTCAAGTTTACTCGACCTGTCCCTAGCACGTGAGAAGAGGCTGCATTCCCCATATTCACCAATATGCTTCAAGTTTACTCGACCTATCCCTAGCACGTGAGAAGAGGCTGCATTCCCCATATTCACCAATCCTCCACACGAGTCTTGATAGGTGAAAAATCACGAACGATTAGAACAAATATGAACATTAGCTCCAGTATCTACCCACCAATCAGAAGAACAATAGGCAAAGTTAACATTAAATAAACTAGATTCTAACCTGATAGTGTAGTTAGAAGGGTTAAACCCAGCAGTCAGCATATTCATCTGGCACTCAGGTGGAGCTTCCTTCTTCTTCTTTGGTACAGAAGGTCGAATCTTGCGGAAGTAACAATCCTTCGCAAAGTGGTTCGTCTTCCCACACACAAAGCAACCAGACTTGCCTCCACTTTCCTCAGGTTTAGGTTTCTTAAAGTTTGGGTTGTACTTCCTACGGTAGAAAGGCTTCTTCTTAAAGTTCCAGTGAGGTTGAAAATTTCTACCCTTATTTTTTGGATTCTCTACTAGGTTAGCTTGGGTTGTAGGTTCACTGGGCTTCTTATCTCTAGCTCGATTCGACTCTTCTATCCTAATGGGTCTTAGGACATAATTTAGGAATAACTCTTTTTGATTGTGATTAAGATCGTTTGCATGGTTCGGCCAAGAAAGTGGCAACTTATCTATAAGGCGGTAACTAAAAACTCTCATCAAGATCTACACTACTAGATCTAAGTCGCTCAACTATATGCTCAAAATCATGAAGCTGGTCAGACATGGACTTATTATCTACCAACTTAAATTTAATTAGATCAGACGCCCGATATCTCTTCTGGGTAAGATCAACTTGACCGTACTTATTTTCTAAGGATGTTCAAAGTTTCCTATCAGTTTTAGCACTATAGTAGATGCCATACAATTTATCAGATAAGGTACTAATAATCTGGTATAAATAATAGTAGTTAATCATATTAATTAGGGTTAATAGTAGGTACTATTCTAGATGTAAATATAGTTGTAGTTTTAGTGGAGGGAGGAGTGGATCCAGCCTGGACTTGGCTTTGAGTAATTGGTCTATTGACTACAGTTTGGGTTGCACCTTCAGGTGCAGATCCATTGCCAATCTCGGTAGAATCAGAGATAGCAAAAACCATCCCAAGTGTGGTGAGCCAGAACCTCATTTGGTTATGCTATTTCTTAGAATTACGACAATCAAAACTAAAAGATTTCGCCGAATCCTCCATAATGAAAATAAATCTGTTTAGAAATAATTCTACTGTTATGTCACAAAATAGTCTTGAATTTCAGAAAAATAACAGTAAGAAATTTTGCGTTTTATTCAGAAAGATTACGATATATATATATATATATATATATATATATATATATATATATAGAGAGAGAGAGAGAGAGAGAGAGAGAGAGAAAGAGAATTAGGATGGAGTACTATTAAGGGTGTGTTTGGTTCGAGTTATCATGGCAGATTACGTGCAACTGTCACCCCCGAATTGCACGTTCTCCGGCACGCTCGACCAATCCGCCGTATACAAAGAAATTTCCCCTGTATGCGAAGCGTAGCTGTAAAACAAACAGTACTACAACCAATAGTATAGAGCGAAAAACTAAAAACATAAATAGGTAGAAAATTCCATATACATACATAGTATCTAGGTACAAAAGTACTCGCACCAGCGAGTTATAATATCAGTATGTACATGAACTCAAAACACTAGCACTACTTGCAGTAGGAACGCTCACAAACAGCAGCAGTGAGGAAGGGCTCTAACTCGCGACGCCCTTGCACTACAACAAAATATATTTTAGACGACGCATTTTAAACGACGCTTTCTTCTAGCGTCTTTAATATTTTGCATTTGCCGACACTATGATTAAGTGTCGCCAATAAATATATTTTTATCAAATATTTATATAAATTTTCCGACGCTATATTAAAACGTCGGTATATTTATCCCGACATGTTTATTTAACGACTCTTTACACGACGCTTTTACAAGCGTCGGGATTATTTTTGCCGACGCTTTAAAGCGTCGCTAAATATCATTTAAAGTGTCCTTAAATGCAAGATTTTTTGTAGTGTTGCCTCGGTCGATCTCAGAGGGAGCAGCAGCCAAAACGGAGAGCCCTACAACAATGGTGGAACAAAAAGGCATGAGAACTACTGTAAAAACAAGTAGTCCTCAGTGGGTGCCGCCCTCAACATCATCGGTCCACCCACTAAGTCTACAGGGGTAAGCAAGGATAGGAGGATAAGCTGGAATACATCTACAGCTAAAAGTCACTACACTATCAAGCTCTAACACTAATCATCTGTGACCATCCTGGCCCAATCTTATCAGGGACTGTGAACACACCCGTTCCGCCTAGTTAGGTAACATCGTAGCTCAAGAGTATCTGGCGGAGAAAAAACTCTCTCGAGTCCGGGAATATACCAGTCTCGCGTGTCAAGGTTACACCTTATCTCAAGAGTAACTGGCGGAGAAAACTCTCTAGAGACTGTGAACACACCCGTCTCGCTTAACTAGGCTACACCGCATCTCAAGAGTATTTGGTTCCAGTAAAAGGTCCAACAGGACGGCTAAGACTCCACTCACGTCACAACCTCACGGAAGGTAGAGCAAAGGGGTCACTAACTATCTCACCCGGGCTGCCCAAACGGACCCACCCTGCCTGTATCTAGCTACACCGTGCACCACCCCGAAGGTCACCGGCTTAGGAACTGTCCCAAACAGAAACTGCGACACTCATCGCACTGAAACCTCATTCCGGAATGGCATTCGCGGGGCACGACCCACACGAGTTTACAAGTGTCTCTGTCATATTCATTCTAGCTCTCACAGGCTAAAGTCAAAGTAACTGGTTTGACAACCAACAAGTCCCGTACCCTCGACACAATCTGATGCCACAACGGCAAACCGGGTCCACCGACAATTTCGACGGCCCCCAACAGTTCGAAACCGTCTAAAACCTACTGTAAAAATAGGCTTGGCATCCCAGCACGAGCGTAAATGCATTCTAAACTACCCCGGATACCCATCGCGCTGATACTGCGGCGATACAAGTCATTCACGGCTCCTACAGCTAAATCCGGTAATTTATGCATATGACGGTTAAACTCGCAGTTTTCTCCTAAGTCAGTTTTCAAGTCCAACATGTAAGAATATTTACTAAATAATTCGAGCTCCAATTCAGATTACTGATCATACTATATCCAAGAATTGAGCAATTACGATCCGCGATCAATATACGCAACATGTTGACTATATATACAACTTAGGAATTAATCGATGATTGCCCACCTCTAAAGTAAAAATCCTTGACAATGAAGAAGCCACGTGTAACATACTGGACTTGCGCAAATTGCGGAGTTCGAGTATTCGACGTGAGTTCGGAGCTTTTCCAGATTTTCTGGAGGGTCGTTGACTATGTTCCGACCTAGAGCACGTGTACCGAGGTTAGCGGATGAATCCTAAGCACTAAAGTCCAAAAAGTTTGGATTTTAGGTTGCTCTGATTGAGGTTCTGAGGGTCCGTACTGGTACGTAAATTGTTGCTATACCTACAGAATTGTTGCTATACCGGTACAGATGGATTCTGCACTCCAGATGGGAGAGTCGATGGACGCCAACCCGAGCCTCGGTTTGGTCGTTTACAGGTCTATACGTATGGGATGGCTTGTATGCAGATGTACTGGCAGATTTCGAGCAGTTTAAACTGCAGGGGTGTTTTAGCATTTTGTTGCTTCTATTAGTGTACCACACACACTAGGGCTTCTTGCCCCCCCCCCACGTGCACAAAGAGGTAGGAGGAACTTCTCTCTCTACCCCTTGACATTTCTAGGGTTTTGGTAGGGTTTTTCTTAGGATTAAACCCTCTTCTTGCTTCTTTGTGCTTGGTAGAGGCAACATCACCTTTGTTGGAGCTTGGAGCTTGGTGTTTGGAGCCTTGTGGTGGATCAAGTTTCAAGCCTAGGGCTTTTTGAGCTTGGATTAGAGCTTCCTAGAGGTATGTGATTGTTCTCTTTCCTCTAGTTTCGAATTTTGTGGGTTTCTTTGAGATGAAACCCTAGAATGGGATTCTAGGGTTAGGTTTTGGGGATTTTCGATTTAGGGCCTTTGGGACCTAATTGATGGGTTTAGAACTTTGATTTAGGTTGGATTAGAAGGACTCTAACTCCCATTTGGAGATCAAGAGCACTTACTTCGCATTCGGTGAGTTTTCTCCAACCTTTTGTCGAAATCCTTAAAGTGTGAACTCAAGATTTATCTTCTTAGCTTGTAACTCCTAGGGTGTGCTTTTTAGGACTCTAGGAGTGATTATCGAAGCTTCGTTAGCGGTTCGGAGCAACGCTTTTCGCACTTGGTGGGTTTGGCTTCACGAGCGTAGGAGCAAATGGCTCCTAAGTGCTTAATTGGTTTGATTTAATTATTTTGAATGCATATTCATGCTAAATAGATTTATTAAGAATTTTGAATCACTTAAAATGCATGCCTTATGTATGATAAAATTTTCACTCTATATAGTAGAGCTATCTGAGTTAAACTGCATGCATATGGGGGTGGTTCTTGTGGGCGCCTGGGAGCGTGCCATTCATGTTATTATAGCTTAACTAAAGTAAATGAGAACATTAAACTTGGGTTGGAACTTAGAAAAGCTTAAGTGTTATCAAGCGGCACTTAACTTAGAAAACTATGAAACTGCAACATAGAGATTTGACATAGTCCTTTTGACATCCATTATTGCCATGTAGAGACATGATGACATAGAGATAGGCCTTTGGACACTTGTACATTCCATGTTAGAGACATGACGATTTGGGACTTATGACGAGTTTTGTGACTGTTGCCATTGTGCTCATTCGCACACGCTTGTGAGGGTAGCTCTCACAAGCCTGCAAGACTCCGAGTTGGCCAACGCGTTTCTTGTATTCGCCGTGCGGGATTGGGCGCCGAAGTGGATTGCCGTGGGACAGCCTCATTCCTAGGGTGGGAATGTTGGCTACTACGGGGCCATTAGGCTCGGCATTTGGGCTAGGCAGCCTTCGGGTGGGCATCGGCCATATCGCCTTCGGGTCGGGTATAATGGTATTTAAATTTAATGTAATTTAAAGATAATTGTGGACTTGACTAGAATAGTGAACTTGAACACTTTACTATCACTCGTGGACAATATGGGATTTGGTAGGAATAGTAAACTTTAACTCTTTACTATTAATTTGTGAACCTTGCTCTAGTTATGGTACTTTCTATTCATGCTTAGAATAGCTTACTTATGCAAATACATGCTAAGTAGAGATATCGTGTTTAGTAGTTTACATGTTATTTTACATGTCGCATATTATTGCTTATATCATCGTTTATACTTACTTGCTTAGTTTTGGGCCTAGTGGAGCATGCAACTGAAGTCAGTAATTGCCCACTGGGAACTATTAATTAATAGTTCTCACGCCCTCTTTTTCTAATGTGTTTCGGGCGGAGGCAAGGGATCGTGGAAAGGGAACCGCTAGCTAGTTATCGCAGCTTTCCACCTTGTAGGGGTTTTTCTCTCTTTTTGTACTTTGGTGAGATTGAGAGAGTTTTGTATCCCTATGTAGAGACTAGTACTTAGTTATTGTGGTGTTTGGATCTCTTTTTATTGTACTCTCTTTATGGTTTATTTTAAGATTGGTGCTTTACTTTTAGTCTCTTCTTTATGCTTCCTTGTATAGATTTCTAGTTGTTATACTGCTCTGATACTTCTAGATTCTTTTTATTTTGTTGGTTATTTATCGTTTTTGTTAGACGCCTTGTATGTTGTAGACATACGGCGGGTCTGGGCACGCGCCGGGCGGGCTTCCGCTGGGTCCCGGGGCGTGACAGATTAAATTGGTATCAGAGCCTAGGGTTGAGTCTTCTTGTGGACCTACCAAACCTTAGGCAGGTTGGACTATAGGATATAGGCTCGTGAGAGACGAGGTCTATTTAACTTGTGAGCGAAAGTATTAAGATTGGGTATCTTGAATAACTCTAGTAAGTAGAGTTGGACCGAAGTGTATAACTCCTAACTTCACGGAGGGTTACGTTGGCGGCCGACAACGTAACATCGGGAGTTAGTAGTAAATGACACTTCATTACTTTCGCATGATTTGGGTATTTATAGCATGAGCGGGGATGCGATTGCGTGAGCTTACTAACTTGCGCTTTTATGATGTTGTAGTGGTGATGCCGATAACTCGCTCGAAATCGTTGGAGCGGACAATGCGGCAACTTTTGAGGAGGTCGAGGCCTCCGCTACCTCCGGATCCGGCGAGGTCCGTGAGTTGAGGGGCCAGTTGGCGGCCCTCACAGCCCTGGTGACGCAGCAGGCGACCGCGGCCCAGCGACAGGAAGCGCGCATGAAGCGCATGGAGGATCTTCATCGCAGCAGCGGCCGCGAGGGAGGCTCGACCCCTTCTCCGCCAAAGACCGCCGAGGTTGACTTACCGCGGCGCCTCCCCGCGGCCGCTCACACCAGACGACACCGGCAGCTTGAGCGCCGGGAGGAGGACCGGGACACCCCGCCGGTTCGAGCATCACCGGTGGCAGCGGCATTTCCGGTTATGGCTCAGGGCGCTGAGAGGGATCGACTCATGGGTCGCCTCGAGGAGTTTAGGAAATGCAGCCCGAGGACCTTTGAGGGAGAGAAGGTCGACCACTGGATCGTGGAAAAGTGGTTGATGCACATGGAGAAACTGTTCCGTGACACGTTCGTGGAGGAGCGGGACAGAGTGTGGCTCGCCACCCACCACTTGGACGGCGAGGCCTACAGCTGGTGGATGGATCTCCAGGAAAACCCCAAAGACAGTACTTAGCTTCTATTACTTGGACGAGGTTCAAGGAACTACCGTTAGCACACTACTTCCCCGACGGCGTCAAGAGCGAGATGGAGCAGAGTTTGCGCACCGACACGGGGACAGATCTCGTAGCCGAGTACGAGAGAGAGTTTTCTCGCTTCGCATTGCGTGCCCTTCGTCGTGCGGGACGACGAGGATAAGGCCCGCATCTTCGAGCGTGGATCGCGACCGTCGATTTTCCGGTTTGTGCGGTCCTCCGAGCTTCGTACTTACCGACAGTGGTGAACCGCGCGCTCACTGTGGAGAGCGGCGCGGCCATGGTGCAGGAGAGACGCGAGGGTGTGGACAAGGGAAAGGGCAAGAGGCCCGCAGCCGAGGGTGCGAGCCAGACGCACTCTAGGAGGCCACCGAAGCATCCGAGATACTGCAGTAGCCGTGGCGCACCGCCCCGCCGAGGAGGACCTGACCGACGCCGACCTCCCCGGTGTGTGATCTGCGGTGGTCCTCACCACCCGCCGCAGTGTCCACAGCGGGCAGTGCTTCCTGTGGCCGGGTGAGGCCACATCCGTACCGAGTGCCCGAGAGGTTCTACACCGCACCGTCTTCGTAGACGGCACCGGCTCTACGCCGCCTGTGGGACCCCGTCGACACAAGCATGATCGGGCGGCCGACCGTCCAGCCGCGAGCGAGGGTCACGACAGCGCCGAGTGGGCGCATGTACGCCGCGCAGATCGAGGCGCAGACGAGGATGTGGTGGTGTATCATTTTACTTGATGGCATTAGAGTACGTGCATTATTTGATACCGGTGCATCACATTCATTTATAGATCGGCTGTTTGCCGAGTTGCATGACATCCAGTTTGTTACTTTACTACACCCTGGACGTATTGTTGTACCCGACCACATTGTGGACGTGCGAGAGTGTTGCCCCAGTTGCCCTATTCGGGTAGGAGATTGGACCATGCCCGCGGATTTGCGAGTAGTGCGCAAGTTGGGGGATTTTGACGTGGTTTTGGGTATGGATTGGTTGACTAGATACTACGCCACTATCGATGGTGTTAATCGAACGGTTACTTTTAGCGAACCGGGTCAGAGTGAGGTGGTGTTTAGGGGATGTCAGAGTTCGCTATTTGCGATGTCGATCGCGTCTCGAGCTAGGCAACCGATCAACCGTGGATGCGTAGCCTATTTGGCTAGTATCGCATTGAGGGGTGAGGATGATACCCCTAGGATCGAGGATATCCTGGTACGGGAGTTTCAGACGTGTTTCCGTGAGCTACTGTGCATGCCACCTGAGAGGGAGATCGAGTTTGTGGTAGATCTCGCTCCCGGGACTATCCCAGTCTCGAAGGCACCCTATATGATGGCACCGGCAGAGTTAAAGGAACTGAGGGCACAGTTACAGGATATGTTGGACAAGGGCTTCATTCGACCGAGTGTGTCACCTTGGGGAGCACCGGTTCTTTTTGTGAAGAAGAAGAACGGATCACTTCGCCTTTGCGTGGACTATCGTGAACTTGATAAAGTCACGATCAAGAATAAATATCCGTTGCCGAGGATTGATGATCTTTTTGATCAACTTCAAGGATCGAATGTGTATTCCAAGATAGACTTGAAGTCGGGATACCATCAGTTGAAGATTGCGCCACGGGATGTAGCGAAGACCGCTTTTAGATCACGGTATGGACATTATGAGTTCACCGTCATGCCGTTTGGGCTTACTAATGCCCGGCCTTTTATGGATCTAATGAACCGTGTCTTCAAGCCTTATCTAGACAGTTCGTCGTGGTCTTCATCGACGACATCTTGGTTTATTCCCGAAGTGATGTGGAGCACGAGGAACACTTGAGATTGGTACTACAAGTGCTTCGGGAAAAGAAGTTATTTGCACAGCCGAAGAAGTGCGAATTTTGGCTTCGAGAAGTGGCTTTTCTGGGACATGTGATTTCAGGATCAGGCATAGCAGTGGATCCTAGGAAAATAGAAGCCATTCAGGATTGGCCAAGACCGACGAGCGTCACCGAGATCAGGAGTTTCCTTGGGTTGGCTTGGCCACTACCGCAGATTCGTGGAGGGCTTTGCGGTTATCTACTCCCTCACGAGGCTCACGCACAAAGGAGCTAAATTCATTTGGAATGATGCGTGTGAAAAGAGCTTTCAAGAGTTGAAGCCGAGATTGACGACCGCTCCAATCCTCACATTACCTATTGCTGGAGCAGGTTATGTGGTTTATAGTGATGCATCTCTTAACGGATTGGGCTGTGTCTTGATGCAGGGTGACAAGGTGATCGCGTATGCATCTCGCCAATTAAAGGAATATGAGAAGAACTATCCTACACACGACTTGGAGTTGGCGGCCGTAGTCTTTGCATTGAAGCTATGGCGCCACTATTTGTATGGCGAGCGGTGCGAGGTCTATACGGATCACAAGAGCTTAAAGTACCTTTTCACTCAGAAGGAGTTGAACTTGAGACAACGCAGATGGTTGGAACTGCTCAAGGATTATGATTTGACTATTCTCTACCACCCGGGCAAGGCTAACGTGGTGGCGGATGCGCTAAGTCGGAAATCTACCGAGAACTTAGCGATGCATGTTGTTACTCAACCGCAGTTGATCGAGCAGATGAAGCGGTTGGAGTTGGAGGTAGTGACTCCCGATACGCCTATGCGGCTGATGACTATGGTGGTGCAACCTACTCTTATGGATAGAATTAAAGAGAAGCAAGCTCTTGACTTAGAGTTGCAAAAGATTCAAGACAAAATGGTTGATGGTTGCACCGGCGACTTCCTAGTGGATGATCAGGGAGTGATGCGCTACTGTGGACGGATTTGTGTGCCGGCAGATTTGGGACTTAGAGAGGACATCCTTCAGGAGGCACACAGAGCACCTTATGCTATTCACCCAGGAGGCACCAAAATATACAAGGACTTGAGGTTACTTTATTGGTGGCCTGGGATGAAAAAGGATGTTGGCGAGTTTGTTGCTAGATGTCTAACTTGCCAACAAGTGAAAGCTGAGCATCGAGTTCGAGCGGGAAAACTTCAGAGTTTGCCTATTCCCGTGTGGAAGTGGGAGAAGATCACCATGGACTTCGTGACAGGATTGCCTCGCTCTCAAGCTGGGCATGATGCTATTTGGGTGATAGTGGATAGGTTGACGAAGTCAGCGCACTTTATACCTATCCATACTACTTGGGCTGGAGAGAAGCTCGCACAAGTGTACCTTGATGAGATTGTGCGACTTCATGGAGTACCTACATCGATCGTATCCGACAGGGACACACGCTTTGTGTCACACGGAGGAGTCTACAGACGCCTTGGGTACTAGATTGGATTTCAAAGATCGCTTTCCACCCCCGAGTGACGGGCGGTCGGAGCGCACTATACAGACTCTAGAGGACATGTTTCGAGCATGTGTGATTGACTTCCAGGGAGGATGGTCGGAGCATCTACCTATGGCGGAGTTTGCTTATAACAATAGTTATCAAGCAAGTATCAAGATGGCACCGTTCGAGGCATTATATGGACGAAAGTGCAGATCGCCACTTCATTGGAGTGAAGTGGGCGAAAGATTGGCTTTAGGCCCTGAAGTGCTCCAGGAAGCAGAGGATAAAGTTCGAATCGCTCGGGAGCGACTACTGACGGCCCAGAGTAGGCAGAGGAGCTATGCGGATAAACGCCGACGAGACTTGGAGCTTCAGATTGGATATCATGTCTTCTTGAAAGTCTCGCCGTCAAAGGGGATTCGTAGATTTGGAATTCGAGGTACGTGGAGTCCTCGATTTATTGGATCCTATGAGATGTTGGAACGTATAGTTCCGGTAGCATATCGACTTGCTCTACAGCCGAACCTATCGGGCGTGCACAACGTCTTTCATGTATCGGTCCTTCGGAAGTATATCCATGATCCGGCTCATGTATTGGAGGCTGTACCCATAGAGCTGCGGGAGGATTTGAGCTTCGAGGAGCAACCCGTGAAGATCTTGGCTCGTGAGGTGAAGAAATTGCGGAATCGGGACATTCCGTACGTGAAGGTTCTTTGGAGCAACCACGAGGAGCGAGAGGCCACGTGGGAGCCTGAGAGCGCACTGCAGGAGCGCTATCCCCATCTCTTTCAGATGGAATCTTGAGGTATGAGTTCGCTTTAGAGTTTCGCGGACGAAACTCCTTTTTAGGAGGGGTGAATGTAACATACTGGACTTGCGCAAATTGCGGAGTTCGAGTATTCGACGTGAGTTCGGAGCTTTTCCAGATTTTCTGGAGGGTCGTTGACTATGTTCCGACCTAGAGCACGTGTACCGAGGCTAGCGGATGAATCCTAAGCACTAAAGTCCAAAAAGTTGGATTTTAGGTTGCTCTCTGATTGAGGTGAGGTGGTCCGTACCCGTACGAAATTGTTGCTATACCCAGACGAAATTGTTGCTATCTAGTACAGGGATGGATTACGTACCGGTATGGGAAGAAGCGATGGACGCCAACCCGAGCCTCGGGTTTTTTCAGTGGTCTATACCGGTATGGGATGGCTTGTACCGGGACAGCCTGGCAGATTTCGAGCAGTTTAAACTGCTGGGGTGTTTTAGCATTTTGTTGCTTCTATTAGTGTACCACACACACTAGGGCTTCTTTTGTGCCCCCCCCCACAGCAGCAAGAGGTAGGAGGAACTTCTCTCTCTACCCCTTGACATTTCTAGGGTTTTTGTAGGGTTTTTCTTAGGATTAAACCCTCTTCTTGCTTCTTTGTGCTTGGTAGAGGCAACATCACCTTTGTTGGAGCTTGGAGCTTGGTGTTTGGAGCCTTGTGGTGGATCAAGCTTCAAGCCTAGGGCTTTTTGAGCTTGGATTAGAGCTTCCTAGAGGTATGTGATTGTTCTCTTTCCTCTAGTTTCGAATTTTGTGGGTTTCTTTGAGATGAAACCCTAGAATGGGATTCTAGGGTTAGGTTTTGGGGATTTTCGATTTAGGGCCTTTGGGACCTAATTGATGGGTTTAGAACTTTGATTTAGGTTGGATTAGAAGGACTCTAACTCCCATTTGGAGATCAAGAGCACTTCCTTCGCATTCGGTGAGTTTTCTCCAACCTTTTGTCGAAATCCTTAAAGTGTGAACTCAAGATTTATCTTCTTAGCTTGTAACTCCTAGGGTGTGCTTTTTAGGACTCTAGGAGTGATTATCGAAGCTTCGTTAGCGGTTCGGAGCAACGCTTTTCGCACTTGGTGGGTTTGGCTTCACGAGCATAGGAGCAAATGGCTCCTAAGTGCTTAATTGGTTTGATTTAATTATTTTGAATGCATATTCATGCTAAATAGATTTATTAAGAATTTTGAATCACTTAAAATGCATGCCTTATGTATGATAAAATTTTCACTCTATATAGTAGAGCTATCTGAGTTAAACTGCATGCATATGGGGGTGGTTCTTGTGGGCGCCTGGGAGCGTGCCATTCATGTTATTATAGCTTAACTAAAGTAAATGAGAACATTAAACTTGGGTTGGAACTTAGAAAAGCTTAAGTGTTATCAAGCGGCACTTAACTTAGAAAACTATGAAACTGCAACATAGAGATTTGACATAGGCCTTTTGACATCCATTATTGCCATGTAGAGACATGATGACATAGAGATAGGCCTTTGGACACTTGTACATTCCATGTTAGAGACATGACAATTTGGGACTTATGACGAGTTTTGTGACTGTTGCCATTGTGCTCATTCGCACACGCTTGTGAGGGTAGCTCCCTACAAGCCGGCACTCCGGAGTTGGCCAACGCGTTTCTTGTATTCGCCGTGCGGGATTGGGCGCCGAAGTGGATTGCCGTGGGACAGTCTCATTCCTAGGGTGGGAATGTTGGCTACTACGGGGCCATTAGGCTCGGCATTTGGGCTAGACAGCCTTCGGGTGGGCATCGGCCATATCGCCTTCGGGTCGGGTATAATGGTATTTAAACTTAATGTAATTTAAAGATAATTGTGGACTTGACTAGAATAGTGAACTTGAACACTTTACTATCACTCGTGGACAATATGGGATTTGGTAGGAATAGTAAACTTTAACTCTTTACTATTAATTTGTGAACCTTGCTCTAGTTATGGTACTTTCTATTCATGCTTAGAATAGCTTACTTATGCAAATACATGCTAAGTAGAGATATCGTGTTTAGTAGTTTACATGTTATTTTACATGTCGCATATTATTGCTTATATCATCGTTTATACTTACTTGCTTAGTTTTGGGCCTAGTGGAGCATGCAACTGAAGTCGCACTGCCCACCGGAACTATTAATTAATAGTTCTCACGCCCTCTTTTTCTAATGTGTTTCAGGGCCTTCGGCACCGGCGGAGGCAAGGGATCGTGGAAAGGGAACCGCTAGCTAGTTATCGCAGCTTTCCACCTTGTAGGGGTTTTTCTCTCTTTTTGTACTTTAGTGAGATTGAGAGAGTTTTGTATCCCTATGTAGAGACTACCCTGTACTTAGTTATTGTGGTGTTTGGATCTCTTTTTATTGTACTCTCTTTATGGTTTATTTTAAGATTGGTGCTTTACTTTTAGTCTCTTCTTTATGCTTCCTTGTATAGATTTCTAGTTGTTATACTGCTCTGATACTTCTAGATTCTTTTTATTTTGTTGGTTATTTATCGTTTTTGTTAGACGCCTTGTATGTTGTAGACATACGGCGGTCCGGCACGCGCGGCGCTCATTGGTCCCGGGGCGTGATACCACGCGTCGCCAAGAACTCAGTCGAGTCCGCCCTCAACCAGCAACTGCACCTCTCCGAAGATCTGAACCACCCAAGCACTAAACTTGCATTAATTTTCCAAAATCAGCACTTAAGCTGAAAATCCTCAATTGCAATGCGAAATTCACCTTCCAAACCTCAATCCTGGTGAAGTAAGGTCCTAAATCCAGTGTGGAAAGATAGTGCACCAGGTTCAGGTCGAAATTCTAGTTCCCTTCATGATTTACACCATAAGAATCCAAGAAAACTTAAGTTCAGGTTCAGATTAACAACAGCAAAGTAAAGTAGAGGTTCGACCAAGCTAACCTTCTCCAAATCCAGAAATCCTGGGCTTCGTGGATTCCTCTCGAAGTCTCGAATCGAACAAACTAAATCTCGCAGCAATCCGACGCTTCTACGTCGAGCTTGAGCCAAAATACCGACGGTCGACGCTGGGTTATAGCAATTCTCAGCACACGAGCTCGAGGTAGAAAAACTGAGGAGAAAATGGTGGAAACATAGGCTACCCACCTCGGGAGCGGCTCTAACACCGACGTGACATCGAGAACGACGGAAATCCGCACTTGCCTGGCCTCCTCGCAGCGCCACAACGACAGACGTATGCTTGAACGGCACCGCGGCGTGACGTCGACGACAATCGTACTCCAACCGAGAGCTCCTCCACAAGGGCCAAGTTAGAGAGAGAGGAAGGAGGAAAAACCCACTGTAAGGACCTTCACTCCACTCCCCTCCACGTCAAGTAAGCTGGAGAGGTGGTGACACAAACGAGGTGAAGATTTACTGATATGCCCTCTCACCTACCAAAGTGTACCAGTACACGCGGGCAAGTGTACCGGTACAAAAGGTCAACCCAAGAGCAATTCTGCGCGGCACTGTACCGGTACATCCCTGATGGTTGTACCGGTATAGCCATCAAGTCTGTACCGGTACACTCCAAACTTTGTACCGATACACAGGTCAAAAAACCTGCTATTTCGCAGATTTCCAAGACACCAGCTGCTCTCGCGTCCCTGCTAAGTCCATTTGGCGTCCATTTCGCGCCAACGCGACTCGGACTTGTCCCGACACTCACCAGAGCTGTCGACAAGCCTCGCTGCTGTACTCCAGGTCACTACATCCTCCCCCACTACAAAAAGTTTCGTCCTCGAAACTTAAGCATACCTCAGCTCGGCGCATTAAACTGTAAAGACTGAGATTTTGACAGTGCAACTAAACTCTTTGTTGACTATGTTCCTGTGTGTAATTTAATTACATAAGCACTCGTCAAGTTTCAGGAGAAAACAAGCTAAAATGGAGAAGATACGCGATTATTAGTTTTCACTTAAGTGAATAGTAACTCCGGTTTTTCGGAGAAGCCATGGAGTAGAGTTGGCTTCTAGTGCGTATCGGACTCCGTTCATAGCGGTCCAATAGCTCGTTTTGATCGGTTCAACTATTCTGGAACCAATGGCAGTGACGGATTTCAGATCTGATGTACGGTTTTCGAGAAAAAGGAGTTTTATTGAAAAGAGGGTTTCCGCTCTTTGCTATTCGTGTATTATGTGTAGCAACCCGAACTTTAACCAAATTGGTTAAAGTGCGCGAACGAGTAATTGGACAAGTTCCAATAACCATTCCAAGCTTCTTGGAAGGGTTAAAAGAGGATCTAAAAGAGTTAGAAAGGTTTTGGCGTCGTTCGGCGCGAATTAGAGTCGAAACGACATGAAAAGCGGCTGTCTAAGCAAAGTTGCAGGTACAAGCAAAGTTCTTTGTCTGGGTATAGCAACTTTGAGAGGAGAAGAGCTCTCGGGTTAGTGAAGTTTTTGGTGTTTATACCGGTACAAGCCAAACTGTCCCGGTACAAATGCTCTGAAACCGAGAGGCGACTCTCGGGTTTGCCTCTGGAGCATCCCATACGAAGCTGAAGCCCGTTGTACCAGATGCAGTCGCTTTTGCTTTCGAAATAAAAGAAGTTGAGGGGCCTTATAGCATTTTGTGCAGGGAGTTAAGTGATTAGAGAGGTAAAATACACTCTCTTTCTCTCTCACTCCCTCTGATCTCTCCCTCTCTCCCTCTCTCTTCGACAGCAAAAAGAAGAAAGAAAGGGAAGGAAAGAAAGAGAAGGAAAGGAAGAGAAAGAAGAAGAAGAAGATGGAGATGATGAAGATGATTATGAAGGAGGTCCTCTTGGTCATCTTCTTCCTCTCCCACGAGCTCGGGGCAAGCTTGTAGAGGTAAGCTTTAGCCTCCTCTCATGGTAGATCTTCTAGTAATGGGTTTCTAAATCCTAGATATAGAGTTTTGATCTTCTTGCAAGCTTTAGAACCTAGTAGAGACTTGGAAACTCATGAAAATCATGTGTTCTTCAAGGTGCTCTAATGGTGGATTTCTAGGGTTTGCTTTAAGCACCCTATGGATGGCTCTAGTGCTCTTAGATGAGTACCTAGAGGTTAGACAAGCTCTCTATTGCTTGTTCTAGGGATCAAATCGGTGGGATTTGCAAAAGTGCAAAACCTAGGGTTAAAAATGGGGTTTTTAGAAATAGATGAGTTTGATCTCATTTGACCCCATAGAAACCTAATTGGGGTGCAACGAACGCGTTGGCGCGCTCGGTTCGGTGATCCGACGAGCGAGTACAAAGATATTAATTATTTAATATATTCATACCGTATGTCCGCAAAGACGCGAGATAGGAGCCCAAAATTCATGAAAACGGAACTCAGGGCAACTTGAAGGCGTGGGGCAACGGCACAAGGTCTCAGATTGGGATTCGGAGATCGTTCGGGTGGTCGTGCAAGAGTTCGAGCCAAACCGGGTCAAGAGTGCCGCGGGCGGCCGATTGCGAGTGTCGACGAGCAATCGGAGAGCATGATAAGGTGGGTTGTGTTTACCGAAGCGACTAGGTCGCCTATATATGTCTAAGAGTAAAGGTTTCAACTTGATGCATGTGATCCATGTATAGAAATTGCATGTTAAAGAATATAGTGTAAAATGCATAAGTAGAGATGCATGCTAAAGAACCTAGTGTGAAATGCTAAGAATGAGCATGATATAGAAATGCTAGGAAATGAATAAGCATGAGGTAAATAATGAGGCAAAGAATGCTAAGTAAAGAATGTTGCGAGAACATAGGCTTAGCATAATAGAAACATGCATGTAAATGAACTGATAGACGTAAGAGAGCAAAGTATAAGAATGCTAAATGAAAAGTGCGAGTCATGGACTAATACACATATAGATCGAGTGGCATCCAACTTAGTGTAAAGAACATAAGTTGTAGTAAACCTAGAGTCAATGGACCTAGGAGTGTGGGGATTAACCTAGTGTAATGAACATAGGTTATAGTAAACCTAGAGGCATATGGATCTAGGTGAATGACGTTGTACCTAGTGTCAAGGACATAGGTTGGACAAGGATGTTAATGGACCTAGTGTTAGTAAACATAGGTCGAGCTGGAATGACATTGAACCTAGAGTTAGGTAACCTAGGTTATGTGACAGGAAATGAGCCCTAGTGTCAAGTGGACCTAGGAGGTAAAGACAATGGACCTAGAGGGTCGTCTCTTGAGGGCCTAGCTAACCCTCAAGTTAAGTGGAACGGATTCGTGGAATCCCGAGATTTGGACACCTAAGTTGGTGTCGGGCGTGTGCGACGATTTCGCCGTCCAGGGCTATACCACCGTCGTGGCGTTGTGCGACGATTTCGCCGCCGGGTGGGTGAGCCAAAATGTGTTCGATACCGGTTAAGCCGGGTGAGGATCAGATCGCCATGAGTTGACACCCTGTGTTTGGGGCACCATTCTTTGAGTAAGTACGATACGGCCGCACCGGGGAGGCGAAGGAGTGACTCAAACCATTGTTGGGTGAGGTGCGATTAGTTCGCCGCATGGTTAAGTCATGACTTGGGTCCTCGGGGTAAGTCCGCCGCGATCGCCACCGAATGGTTATGTCAAGTGGCAATTTGGGTTCGCGTGTGCGACGATTTCGCCGCGGTGACGAGTCACGAGAGACGGCAGTGTTGTGGTGGGGGTAGTTGCGAGGCGTCCAACACCTCGGGCTAGACAGCGGGCGGATTATCCGCAATGGATTGACTCAAGACCGAGTCGGGTGGCTTAGTGAGCTGAGGTAGAGTGACCTTAGAAATAAATTGCTAAGTAGCATAAGTGCCAAAAGGTAAAGAACGTAAAGACTAGCTAAAGTTGTAAATAGCTAATGAATAGTGCTAGTAATAGCAAAGCTAGTAAATACCAAAGTGTGAATGGAATGGCTAAAGTAAAGAATAGCAATAAAGCAAAGAAAAGCTAAGAGCTAAAGAGTAATTTTGCATATTGCATATTGTGAGGCAGGGTTTTATGTTAGTTGCAAGTTATATATCTATATATGTTTTTGGACTAACATATCTGCAGTGCCTCCTTGGACCTATTGGTCGAGCTCTTCTCTTGGGTGACCGTACCCACGAGAACTATGGACAGTAGTTCTCACCCCCGTGTTATGTTTTGGGGGTACATGTACACACGTGAGCGGCGCAGTAGCAGCGCGAGGCAAGGGCGTAGCTCAGTAGATAGCGCCCTACCAGGAGACCAGAGATAGAAGTACCCCAGTTGACAGAGCTTAGGGGTATAACAAGGGAGAATAAGTTGTAATAAATTGTAATCAAATTTGTAATATCTAGATTGTAATAGGAAGTTTAAAGTCTTCAAGTTAAATGTAAAATTCTAAATTGAGACGAATGGTTGTAATAGCAAGTAGCTGTTTTATGTTTATGATACTTCCTTATGCAATCTGATTGTGATATCTGTTCCTTTTTGGAACCTCTTGTAATTGTATGGATTGCGACGCCTTGAACGTACAGGGGAAACTCTGTCCGTTCGGCGGTCTGTTCGACGCGCCCGAATCCGACCGAATTGGCGGGCTCGGGGCGTGACATTATGAAACCCCTCGTGATCCGTGCTTGTGATCTAGAGTAGGGTGAACGATGTTTGGGGTCCCTACTAGTGGTAGGGAAGCCGATTTCAGATGCGAAATTAAGGTTTCGCGGGTTTACACGTTGGTATATGTGTAATATTTGGAACTTTGGAGAGCGGGCAGGTTTCATCGCTAATCTGGGACCGATCGAGGTGAACCAAAATCGTAGGTTCGTTGTCTCCGTCGTGCTGATCGCACTGGTGTGATCCATTCGCAAATCAGACGGACGGATCTGCGGAAATTGCGAGTTGATCGATGAGGGGTCGATGTTGGCGAATCGGTATTTTTGCAAAAGTGCTTATATTTTATGTACCGAATCGCGCGGGATCGCACGTGAAGGGTTATTCGAGCATTTTTCTCGTGCTGTGAGGGGCTCAGATTGAAATAAATAGTTTCGAGGGACTTGGATGCAATTTGGCCTTTTGTATAAAGGTTGCATCTAGGGTTCCTCCATGGAAACCCTAACCTCTTGGCCTCCCTCCTCCGCAACCAAACCCCAGCCGACCTCTGGTGGTCACAGGCCAACCCTTGCGCGCATCCCGGCCGCCGGCAGGCTTTCCCGGCTGCCGAAAAAGCCCAGATCGGCCTCTCCCCCACCTTCTCCTCCATCTAGCACCACCAGCCTCCACCACCTCTGTCGTGCCCTAGTCCCTGGCTGAGTCCCCTCTTGGGCGCTGTCCCCGCCGGCCGCCGCCGTCCACGCGTGCAGCCGGTGCAACCGGCGTTGCCTGCGAGATCCGCGGCCATCCTCAGTCAACCCGGACCAAGCACGGGTGGGCTCGAGGCATGCGCCCCGCCGCCACTCCAGATCAGCCGCACCGTGTAATAACCGACATTTTTATCATAATGAATAAGCCCTTTTGTTGACGATGTTAGTGTGTGTAATTTAATTACAAAAGCACTCGTCAAATTTCAGGTGAAAATGAGCTAAAACGGAAAAGTTACGCGATCTGGAATACTGACTTAAAGTGAATAGTAACTCCGGCTTTTCGGCGAGCCGCGGAGTAGAGAAGGGTCCGGATGTGTGCGTAACTCCGATAATAGGACTTCAATAGCTCGTTTCGAACGGCTTGACTATGCTGGACCCAATGGCACTGACGGAAGCGGGTTCTGATGCACGGTTGTCGAGAAAAAGGGGTCTGAACAGTTATACATATATAAATATATAAATATATATATATATATATATATATATATATATATATATATATATATATATATATATATATATATATATATATATATATAAGGATTTATGGAGGAATAAAGAGGGTTGTTTCGTCGCAGATCGGAGATCAAATCGGACGAAACAAAATGCTAGATTCAATGCCCCGATCGTCTTGAACGCGCATTTGGTGCAATCCGATCGGAAATCCAACGGACGGATCTTCGGGAAATGCAAGATGATCGTAGAGGGATAAAAATGGCAAAACGGCGAATCGCGAAAAGTTCTAATATTTTATGCGCCGAAACGCGCGAATTCGAATGTTGAGGGACTTATACGCATGTTTGATTTACTGGCTGGGACTTGGGATTAAATAGAAGCTTTTGAAGGGCTAAAATGCAATTGTGCATTTGTGTATAAAACCATATGTTAGGGTTTCATGAGTGAAAACCTAATCCTAGCCCACCTCTCCACCTTCCCAAGCCCTAACCACCACGACCATCCTCTACCACATCGTGCGCGACCGGCCAGCGCAGTACCGCCGCCGAAAACCGCCGCAGGCTCCATCTTCTTCCTCCCCGGCCACGCCCACCTCCACTCGACCGAGAGTCATCGAAAGCCCGGACCTTTGGATCTCCTTCGCGGCAGAGGAGTCGCCGGCGTGCTTCCCCGGCCGATCCCGCCATCTCCGAGTGATGCGTCGCCGCCGTTGCTCCTGCGGCCGCCCAAAACCGAGACCCGAGATCGGGCTTCCCGGTAGCCGCCAACCCACTTCGGCCGCGCCGCCCTTCGCCGGCCCGGGTGGTCTCCGGCGACCTCCGGCGCACTTCCGACGTCACCGCACGCCGGCGGCCGCGCCGGGTTCCCTGCAGCCGCCCGATCCTTGCCGACCGAGGGTGAGCCTCCTCGGCTTCGGACATCGCCGCCGCCTCCCGAGGGAGCATCGGCTTCCTTGGCCCCCGGTCTTGGGACCGTCGCCGCCCGACGTTCCTCGGCGGCGCCGTGCCGCCGGCGCCATCAAACCCGAAAGGAAGTGGGAGGAGTTGATCTTCTCCGTCGCGCACCGGCCGCCTCCCGTCGCCGGCCAGCGTCTTCCCCGGACATCTCCGATCTGGTGCTCCCTTCCCCGGTCGGACCGTCCGCCGTTCGATCGCCGGCGGCCAACCCTAGCTCTCCTCGGCTAAGGTAAGCTGTTTTAATTACAGCATAGTAATTCTAGAGTTCCGGTGAATTATCCGGTGATCCGTTGGGTCTATTCGACCTCGGGAGGTGAGCACGGTCAACGATTTTTCGTGTTGGACGCGATGCTCACCTCCGTTCGGGCTAACGACGCACTGGTTGGTAGATTATTCGTGATTTACGCGTTGTGCGAGCTGTTTTTCAGTTTGCACGTCGCTCATGCGCGTGCTGCGGAGGCCGACAGCGCTCCGAAGGGTGAGCACGGCCTCCAGCATGTCGAAATCTACCAGCATGTGCCTCGGTTAGGTTATAGGACCTCTGGTTGGTGCAAATGAGCCATAAAAGCCTCGAAATCGCATGAAATAATGCGATTTCATGCATCTTGAGGGGCTTTTATGCAATTGTAGTTTCCCGGGCTGCTGTGGGCAGCCTGTACATGCTGCGGGTAACCCCTGGACTGATCGTCCCAGGTCCCGAGCCTTACGAAATCGAAAAGCGATTTCGGAGCGTTTCGGCAAAACCCGCCGACGGAAACGCATTTACGGTTCAGATTTCTTCCGATGACTCGTGGTGGTTATTTACGATGTCGCTGAGCCTTGTTGGCTGGTCACCCGCATTGTTTCGAAGGTTCGAAAACGACGGGTTGACGGTGGAGTTCCGGTACAGTTTTTAGGACTTCCGGGTACTTCGGCAATCGGTTTTGGGAAACCGATTCCTGTGGGTTCGTTAGTGGGGCTTTGTGAGTAGTGGTACTTGTGTTGGTGGGTTAGATGCTAACCCGGTGGACCATTTTGTAGGTCCAGTTGCTTCGTTTGCAAAGTCGACAGATCAGATCATTTACGATCGTAAAGGTGCGTATCTCGACTCGCCGTCGGTTCGATGGTGCACGTTGGTGACGTTCCTTCCACCTCATCGTTTATATCGTTTATCCTAGATATATCTTGCACCTATTTGTTACCATATTACTCTACTCAGTGTTTCCATGTTTAGTATCATGTGTAGGAGTAGAGTAGATTACTTCTTGTCAGCCTATGACATCTGTGACCTTGTTGTTCGGTTGATCAGTTCTTGTGTTTCCGTCAATAGTACTTGCATACAGTTGAGAGGATGTTGAGTTGTTCCATCCTAGTTGACCTGAGTGGTCGGTTCTGGTACTTACTTACAGTTTGACGACCTATACGGTCGATGCGCACGAGAGCGAGATTGTCGGTTGGTTGCCGACGTTTGGCTATTGAGCATATCAGCATCGATCGTCCGAGATACACACGCATTTCACGAACACCAGCGGTCTGATCCACTGCAAGAGGGTGTTCTTTTTCGAAAAAGTGGTTGGATGTGCCAGCCCGTGAGCCCAGATCGATTACGGGTCATATGCGGCTGTGGGCCAGGTGATCGATCTTGGTCTGTACACAGGTAGAGTGGCAGTGGGCATAGGCCTGAGGTCTGCGGACCAATAGGGCAGTTTACAGATTGGGTATTTTTGTACTTTCGTACCGTTGACGCATACTACAGTAGCTGTTGTTTCATATCTGTATATCTCTCCAGTTTACTTGTTTATCATAGCTACTGTACTACTATCATCTCCTCTTATGTTTATCTCCGCGAGGTATCCATTAGGAGGGGGAGACATGTTTACATGTTCTCACCCCTCGCCTTCTTTTTCAGGTGACATTGCAGGAGTTAGTGGGACAGCTGGTGAGGAGCGAGTCTAGTTCGCGACATAGCTCCGTCCCTTTGTCGGTTATCCCTTTACCTTTCCTATTTTATGACTTAGGACTTATTTATGGTTCAATTCAGTATTTGCTTTTAAATATGAGATGTTTTATAATGTAATAAAGAATGTGGATTTTATGTAATAAACTTTTTTCAAAGGCTTTCTTACGATGTTTATCAGTTTCTACATCTCTTAATTATGAACCTGTGGTGAATGGTTGAATGAATAGTAATAACTGTGTTATGTTTATTTCATTTGTGGTTGCTTCCTGGTTGCTTATTACACTCAGTACTTGTGCGACGCCGTGCAAATACAGTGGAGACTCTGTCCGTGTGGACAGTGGACTCTCTGTATTTGTGGCGGATCTTGCATACCCTGGGGAGTCAAGTTTCAAAAAAAAAAAATTTCGCTATGTTTTTACTTGTAAAATGACTCCGGGGCGTGACAGATTAAAATGGTATCAGAGCAAAGTTGCAACCACAGCACCATTCACAGGTTGTTTTTGAAAATAAAAAGAACTGAACCATTGGTTAGGTTGACCCTAGGAAGACCTACGGTATATAGGCCCGTGAGAGTGCGAGGTTTGGACTTGTGTCCTGGGTTACATTCGAGTTGGGCGGTTTTCGCACAAGCTGGTGTCTCAGTCAGGAAGCAGTGGCAGTGTACTTGGACATCGAGTGGTGGGGTGAGATCCTCCTGATGTCAGCTGGGGCCTTGAAGGGCCAGTGATTTTCGGGCCTAGGTGAGTATCATGACTGTCGACGCCCGGGCGACTTTTCCTACTTTGGACACGGGAGCTGTTGCGAGTGTCTCTACGGAGACGTCGCTTAGACCTATTACGGTCGCGACACGTAGGGCTACTTCGGTGTAGTCCGGGGTCTGAGGCAGTGCAACATTTGTGGTGCTTTCGCAGTTCTTTGGGTAGGGTTGTGACGCCTACTCCTTGTTTCTTGATGGAATCGGCGGTTCGATCTTTTGACCTTTAGCTAGTTCTTACGTCAAATTGACGTGAACTAGAACCGAATTGACACAGTTTAGTGTCAAGTCTCTGTGGATGCATACATCGTATGTGGTTATCTAGCACCTTAATTGGTGTGTCCTGGCTACTCTGTGGTTGGTAAAAGGAGTCGAATTGACTCGAGCTACTCCAAAGTAATGACGGAGTTCTCAAAACCTTGAGTATAGCTTAAGATTATACGGTTTGCGACTTAGTGTCGCAAGTAACTTTCGGATGTTGAAAGCTATGGGACTCCCAGTGAGTCGATACAGAGTCGTTCTAATTTCGATTGTCGACTTGTAAAGTCGATGCTACGATGATAAAGGTTGTGAACTCTTGGTTCAATGAAGAGGTATCAAGTGGCCTGATACTTCGACGTGTCACACTTCCAACTCGATGTTGGTAGTAGATCTTGGTATTTTACTTTCTTTTGATAAGTACATTGGCTGCAGACAATGTACTGTCGAAAGTGGGACGAAATACCCTTCCCTGTTTGGGACTTATGGATTGGGTCGATGTTTTCCCTAGATTGTCTTGGGAACTCTTGAGTGTTGGTTATCTCTGACCATGTAGCGAGCCTTGGGTCATTCCATGGCTAATTTGCGCAGTTGATTCAGCATCACTGCAGTTGGTTTTGACTCTAGTTCGAGTCTAGGTGTTTGTAGTAGTCTCGGTTTGTTTGGCGAGAGGTTCGAAATCACAGTTATTGGGTGACTTAAGCCTGGTTGTCGGCTTTGATAGTCACCGTATGTGATAATGTATATGGTTTGCTTCTCAGTTACTCGTGCAAACCTAGGAATGGTATGCTTGTCCGATAATTTGGTGACAGGTGGCCTGGATCTCAATGAGACAAGTATTTGGTGTTGCTAGGAGCATCGATCGCTAGGGTCCCTTGTAGGACAGCAGCGACTAGGTCTCGTGGAGACAAGTGTTGAGCATCACCAATGGTTAGTATCGCGTAGTGCGATTGGCGATCCTGTGCATCAAGTGATAGACTTGCATGAACCGTGTGTTAGATTGATTGCAATGTTGAGCAAACATTGGCTAGCTCAATAATGTCACGGTGAAGAACAAGTATCCACTGCCCCGGATTGACGATCTTTTCGACCAGCTCCAATGGTCGTCGGTATGTTTAAAGATCGATCTACAATCCGGGTATCATCAGCTTAAGATCAGGGCTGAAGATGTGCCGAAGACCACTTTCCGAACTCATTACGGCCACTACGAGTTCACGGTGATGCCGTTCGGGCTTACCAACGCCCCGGCAGCCTTCACGGATATGATGAATAGGGTCTTCCGGGCATATTTGGATCAGTTTGTCGTGGTCTTCATTGATGACATCTTGATCTACTCGCGGAGTGATGAGGAACATGAGGATCATCTCCGGCGAGTATTACATGTGCTTCGAGAGCATAAGCTATATGCTAAGCTCAAGAAGTGCGAGTTCTGGCTTCGCGAGGTATCTTTCTTAGGGCATATCGTGACTCCATCGGGCATTACGGTGGATCCGAAGAAGATATCCTCAGTAGTCGAGTGGCCTGAGCCTACGACCGTGACCGAAGTCAGGAGTTTTCTGGGTTTGGCGGGGTATTATCAGCGATTTGTCGAGGGCTTCTCCAAGATCGCCGCACCGCTGAACAAGCTCACCAGAAAAGGATAACGGTTTCAGTGGACCGAGCAGTGCCAGCAGAGCTTCAATGAGCTTAAGGATCGACTGACCCGCGCACCCGTTCTGACTTTGCTGCATCCTGGTGAGGACTTCGTGGTCCATTGTGACGCCTCACATATCGGTACTTATGCACCAGGATCGGGTCATTGCTTACGCCTCTCATCAGCTGAAGCCGTATGAGAAGAACTACCCGACTCACGATCTGGAGCTCGCGGCAGTGGTGTTTGCCCTTAAGCTGTGGAGGCATTATCTCTACGGGGCACACTGCGAGGTGTTCACTGATCATCAGAGCCTGAAGTACCTCTTCACCCAGAAAGAGTTGAAACTCAGGAAGAGGCGTTGGCTCGAACTCCTGAAGGACTACGATATCACCATTCAGTATCATCCGGGAAAGGCGAATGCAGTCGCAGACGCCTTGAGCCGGAAGCAGCCTCCAGCTGAGTTGTCCTTCATGATTACGAGCCAGGATCGTCTGATAGAGGAGTTCCGCCGTCTGGAGATCGAGGTTGTTTCCACTGGGACTACGGCCCAGTTGATTTCTCTGGTGATACAGCCTACCCTAACAGAGCGGATCATGCTTGGACAGTCAAGTGACCCACACTTATAGGTCTTTGCGCTTTAAGGGCAGATGGTGCGTGCCTAGTGACTTGGAGCTGAGGAGCGACATCCTATCCGAGACGCATCGATCCCCATATACGGTTCACCCAGGCGGAACCAAGATGTACCGCGACCTGAAGCAGAATTTCTGGTGGCCTGGGATGAAGCTAGATGTGGCTCAGCATGAGGCACGATGCTTGACTTGTCGGCGAGTCAAGCGAACATCGGCCGGCCGGAAAGGCGCAACCACTTCAGATACCGGTATGGAAGTGGGAGCAGATTTCTATGGATTTCGTCACTGGATTGCCTCGATCACAGCGAGGCCATGATGCGATCTGGGTTGTAGTGGATCGGCTGACGAAATCGGCTCACTTCCTGCCGATGCACACGACGTGGTCCCGTGATCGACTGGCACAGTTATATATCGACGAGATCGTCCGGCTTCATGGTGTGCCAGTGTCGATCGTATCTGATCGGGACACCCGCTTCGTTTCCCACTTTTGGAGGAGCTTGCAGCAGGCTATGGGAACGAAGCTGAACTTCAGTACAGCGTTCCATCCGCAGAGCGACGGACAGTCAGAGCGAGTCATCCAGACTCTTGAGGACATGCTCCGCGCTTGTGTCCTGGACTACGGAGATGGATGGTTTCGCTATTTACCACTAGTAGAGTTCGGCTATAATAACAGCTACCAGGCGAGCATCGGGATGGCTCCGTACGAGGCTTTATATGGGCGTCGATGTCGGTGCCCTATCTGTTGGGATGATGTCGGAGAACACCGGTTGATCGGGCCTGACTTAGTGGAGGATGCGGAGGCGAAGGTTCGCATTGCGAGAGAGCGGCTTCAGACTACATAGAGTCGACAGAGGAGCTACGCGGACCAGCGGAGGCGTGACCTAGAGTTTCTGGTCGGTGAGCATGTGCTGCTCAAGGTGTCGCCATCCAGGGGAATCAAGCAGTTCGGTTTGCGGAATAAGCTTAGTCCGCGATTCGTGGGACCGTTTGAGATCCTGGAGCGTGTTGGTCCGGTGGCGTACAGGTTGGCTCTACCTTCGAGTCTCGCCCGGGTGCACAATGTCTTTCACGTATCCATGCTTCGGAAGTATATTCCGGATCCGTCCGACGTCATCAACCCGACGTCTATACAGTTGCGAGAGGATCTGAGCTATGATGAGGCTCCGTTGCGGGTTTTGGCACGTGAAGTGAAGCAGTTGCGGAACAGGAACATTCCGTACGTGAAGGTTCAGTGGGAGAACCACGAGGAGCGCGAGCGACTTGGGAGCTTGAGTCTACTATGCGGGAGCGTTATCCGCATTTGTTTATGGGGGATCCTTGATTTAAGTTTCGGGGACGAAACTTCTTGTAAGGGGGGAATGATGTAATAACCGAAATTTTTATCACAATAAATAAACCCTTTTGTTGACGATGTTATTGTGTGTAATTTAATTACAAAAGCACTCGTCAAATTTCAGGTGAAAATGAGCTAAAACGGAAAAGTTACGCGATTTGGAATCCTGACTTAAAGTGAATAGTAACTCCGGCTTTTCGACGAGACAGGGAGTAGAGAAGGGTCCAGATGTGTACAGAACTCCGATAATAGGAATTCAATAGCTCGTTTCGAACGGCTCGATTATTCTGGAACCAATGGCACTGACAAAATTGGATTCGGAAGCATGGT
The DNA here is from genome assembly GCA_025177825.1 of Aechmea fasciata. Classification (NCBI taxonomy): domain Eukaryota; kingdom Viridiplantae; phylum Streptophyta; class Magnoliopsida; order Poales; family Bromeliaceae; genus Aechmea; species Aechmea fasciata. The sequence continues at coordinate 6,604,905 of CM045945.1, forward strand.
TGTCGAGAAAAAGGGTTTTGAACGGTTATACATATATAAATTATATATGTGGATTTATGGTGGAATAAAGAGGGGCTGTCTCGTCGCAGATCGGAGATCAAATCGGACGAAACAAAATGCTAGATTCGATGCTCCAATCGTGCTGAATGCGCTGGTACGATTCGATCGGAAATCCGACGGACGAATCTTTGGGAAATGCAAGATGATCGCAGAGGGGTAAAAATGGCAAAACGGCGAATCGCGAAAAGTTCTAATATTTTATGCGCCGAAACGCGCGAATTCGAATGTTGAGGGACTTATACGCATGTTTGATTTACTGGCTGGGACTTGGGATTAAATAGAAGCTTTTGAAGGGCTAAAATGTAATTGTGCATTTGTGTTTAAAACCATATGTTAGGGTTTCATGAGTGAAACCCTAATCCTAGCCCACCTCTCCACCTTCCCAAGCCCTAACCTCCACAGCCCCATCCTCTGCCACATCGTGCGCGCACCCCGACCACGGCAAGCGACCCGGCCGCCGGAAACCGCCGCGACTCCATCTTGTTCCTCCCCTCGGCCACGACCACCTCCACTTTCGCCGAGAGTCATCGGGAAAGCCCCGGGACCTTTGGATCTCCTTCCCCGGCGAGAGGAGTCGCCGGCGTGCTTCCCGGCCGATCCCGCCGTCTCCGAGCGCCGTCGCCGCCGTTGCTCCCTGCGGCCGCCCAAACCGAGCAAACCCGAGATCGGGTTTCCGGGTTGCCACCGACCCACTTCGGCCGCGCCGCCTCCGCCGGCCCCGGTGGTCTCCGGCGACCTCCGGCGCACTTTCCGCGTCACCGCACGCCGCCGGCCGCCGCCGGGGTTCCCTGCGACCGCCCGATCCTTGTCTTGACCGAGGGTGAGCCTCCTCGATTTCCGGACATCGCCGCCGCCTCGAGGGAGCATCGTCTTCCCTCGGCCTCCCGTCTTGGGACCGTCGCCGCCCAGACGTTCCCCGGCGGCGCCGTGCCGCCGGCGCCATCAAACCCGAGAGGAAGTGGGAGGAGTTGATCTTCTCCGTCGCGCCACCGGCCGCCTCCCGCCGCCGGCCAGCGTCTTCCCCGGACATCTCCGATCTAGTGCTCCCTTACCGGCCGGACCGCCCGCCGTCAGATCGCCGGCGGCCAACCCTAGCTCTCCTCGGCTAAGGTAAGCTGTTTTAATTACAGCATAGTAATTCTAGGGTTCTGGTCAATTATCCGGTGATCCGTTGGGTCTATTCGACCTCGGGAGGTGAGCACGGTCAACGGTTTTTCGTGCTGGACGAGATGCTCACCTCCGTTTGGGCTAACAACGCACTGGTTGGTAGATTATTCGTCATTTACGCGCTGTGCGCGCTGTTTTGCAGTTTGCACGTCGGTCGTGCGCGTGCCGCGGAGGCCCACAGTGCTCCGAAGGGTGAGCACGGCCTCCGGCATGTCGAAATCTACCAGCATGTGCCTCGGTTAGGTTATAGGACCTCTGGTTGGTGCAGATGAGCCATAAAAGCCTCGAAATCGCATGAAATAATGCGATTTCATGCATCTTGAGGGGCTTTTATGCAATTGTAGTTTCCGGCTCGTGGGCGGCGTGTACATCTTTGCGGGTAACCACCGGATCGATCGTCAAGGTCCCGAGCCTTTACGTAAATCGAAAGCGATCGGAGCGTTTGTCGACAAAACCCGCCGACGGAAACGCATTTACGGTTCGGATTTCTTGATGACTCGTGGTGGTTATTTACGATGTCGGCCGAGCCTTGTTGGCTGGTCACCGCGTCGTTTCGAAGGTTCGAAACGACGGGTGAGCGACGTGGAGTTCGATACGGATTTCGGGACTTTAACTTCGGCAATTGGTTTTGGGAAACCGATTCCCGTTGGTTCGTTAGTGGGGCTTTGTGAGTAGTGGTACTTGTGTTGGTGGGTTAGATGCTTACCCGGAGGACCATTTCGTAGGTACAGTTGCTTCGTTTCCACAGTCGACAGATCAGATCAACTACAATCGTACAGGTGGGTATCTCGACTCGCCGTCGGTTCAGTGGTGCACGTTGGTGACGTTCCTTCCACCCTTACTGTTTATATCGTTTATCCTAGATATATCTTGCACCTATTTGTTACCATATTACTCTACTCAGTATTTCCATATTTAGTATCATGTGTAGGAGTAGAGTAGATTACTTCTTGTCAGCCTATGACATCTGTGACCTTTTCAGTCAGTTTACTTCAGTATACTCAGTGACCTTGTTGGTCGGTTGGTCGGATTCTTGTGTTTCCTTCGATGGTACTTGCATACAGTTGAGAGGATGTTGAGTTGTTCCATCCTAGTTGACCTGAGCGGTCGGTTCTGGTACTTCCTTACAGTTTGACGACCTACACGGTCAGTACGCCCTGAGAGGTAGGATTGTCGGCTGGTTGTCGACGTTTGGCTATTGAGCATATTAGCATCGATCGCCCGAGATACACACGCATTTCACGAACACCAGCGGTCTGATCCACTGTAAGAGGGTGTTCTTTTCCAGAAAAGTGGTTGGATGTGCCAGCCCGTGAGCCCAATGATCGATTAAGGTCATATGCGGCTGTGGGCCCGGCGGTCGATCGGGTCCTGCACGGGTAGAGTGGCTGTGGGCATAGGCCTGAGGTCTGCGGACCAATAGGGCAGTTTCCGGATTGGGTATTTTTGTACTTTCGTACCGTTGACGCATACTTACAGTAGCTGTTGTTTTATATCTGTATATCTCTCCAGTTTACTTGTTTATCATAGCTACTGTACTACTATCATCTCCTCTTGTGCTAATCTCCGCGAGTTATCCACTGGGAGGGGGAGACATGTTTACATGTTCTCACCCCTCGCCGTCTTTTGCAGGTGACGTTGCAGGAGTTAGTGGGACAGCTGGTTCGGAGCGAGTCTAGTTCGCGACATAGCTCCGTCCCTTTGTCGGTTATCCCTTTACCTTTCCTGTTTTATGACTTAGGACTTATTTATGATTTAGTTCAGTATTTGCTTTTGAATATGAGATGTTTTATAATGTAATAAAGAATGTGGATTTTATATGATAAACTATTTTCAAAGGCTTTCTTACGATGTTTATCAGTTTCTACATCTCTTAATTATGAACCTGTGGTGAATGGTTGAATGAATAGTAATAATTGTGTTATGTTCATTTCATTTGTGGTTGTTTCCCGGTTGCTTATTACACTTTGTACTTGTGCGGCGCCGTGCAAATACAAGGGAGACTCTGTCCGTGTGGACAGTGGACTCCCTGTATTTGTGGAGGATCTGGCATACCCTGGGGAGTCAAGTTTCAAAAAAAAAAAAAAAATTCCGCTGTGTTTTTACGTATAAAATGACCCCGGGGCGTGACACGCCGCCATCCTAGGCCTCTGGGGACCCACCGTCGTCGTCCCCAACCTGCCCCAGCCATCGCCGTCGCTGCAAGGGACCGCTAGATCTGAACCCTAGCCGTGCGGCCTCGGGTTGCGCCACCGCCGCCGCCGCCTCTCCCCGCCACCAATCAAGGTGAGCATGGTGTTCCTCACCTCCCCCGCACCCATCCTTGGCCACCGTGCGCGCCGCCGTGCCGCCGGAGGCCGGCCGGAGCAAGCTTGCTCCGGCCAAGCCCGAAATAGGACTCTTCTTAGATGGGTTACTGTTGCATGCAACCGGAGCCTCCCTGATCTCTTTTGAAGGGAGCACGATGATTGTGACTGATCACTGATCATCGTGCTCACCTTATTTTCTGTCGGGAGGTCTCTGTTTCGCTGTTTCGGCGATGTCGACCCTAAAGAGCCTATTTGGCTGCTGTTTCAGGATTGCGTGCGTTGTTCCGGCGATCCGAGGCTGTCCTGATGCCTTTGGAGGTGAGCACGGTGATCGTTGGTCAGTGCCGATCACAGTGATCACCTCATTTTGGATCAACAGAGTCCGGTTAGTTCTGTTCGGCGTGTTTTTCCCCGACTGCGAGCTGTTCGCAGAATTTCGGGTTACTTCCATGCTTCCCACAGTGGGCCGTTGTGCTCCGGAATTAGAGCACGGTCTCCGGCACATTGAGACTGTCGATCGAGTCTTGTCGGACCTTGGAAGTCCTCGGTTTGCCTAGTCGGACCCTGGAAGTGCCGAAATCACATAAAATAATGTGATTTCGGGTAATCGGAAGGATTTTTATGCAATTGTGCACCTTGGGGCCACTGTTGGCAGTGTGTTTGACCTCTGTCCATGATTCGGTAGCCTTCGCAAAAATCGAGAAATCGATTTCGGTGCGTTTTTCGACAAAATTCCCCGAAAGAACGCGGTTTCGGATCGGATTTCTTCTAACGGGGTTTGGTTGTCGAGTCAGTGGTTATTAGTGGTGGGTTAGACACTAACCCGGTGGACCTCCCTTAGGTCCGGTTGACATTCTTTTGCAGTCAGGAGACAGACACGACATCCTTACAGGTGGGTACTTCGATCCGACGTCGGTACAGTGGTGCACGCTCGGTGATGGCTTCTTACCTTGCTCTCTCGTGGTTATTATTACCTATATATATTGAACCTTGCACCCTTGTTATTCCATTATACTCTACTCGTTGTTTGCATGCCTAGTATCCTGAGTAGGAGTAGAGTAGTTCTATTTATATGCGTTTCTGTTGACCTGGTTGGTCGGTTCTCGTACTTCATATCAGTATCGTAGTCTCTACATGTCAGTTGATTGTTTATCGTTTGTTTATCGTATCTCGTTGATTGCATTTGGATAGTTGTGGAAAGACATATAGAGCAGGTTGCATATATATTATATCTTTGTGGACCTTGGGTCCAGGCAACACATCGACTCTTTTGTCGTGTGTTTCGATTTGGTTGATCATGGTTCGGCGTTGTACGCCCTTGCACCTGGCTTCGGCCAAGGCACCGGTCTCTTTTTGCCGATTTTTGTTTGAGCATATTAGCATGATTTAGTCACAGCACAGTGTATTCTAGGCACCAGGTTGGTTTGGCCACCAGCCAAGGGGTGTACGTATCCGGATAGGTCGTCGGTGACGCATGAATAAGCTTGCAGTGTCTGCTCTGTGACAGGCAACGTGTGAGACCCAAGTTAGTCCTATATATAAGATATAATAGGGCTAAACTCTTAACCCGGCTTAAGCATTTTGGGTGGTGGCAAGACCCAAGAGGTTAAGAGAGTTAAGCGTGCTAGGACGGGAGTAGTCCTAGGATGGGTGACCCCCTGGGAAGTTGGGGCGTAACGGATGGTATCGAGCCAATTACCGGCGGAAGTGTGAGATGAGTCTCGGCTAAGCCGAGTGCGGATGACGGGCTAGCGAGACGAGTCTCACATCGCCTGGTACTTGTGAGTCTGAACCTGACGAGGACGTCAGGGCTTAAAGGAGGGGAGATTGTGAGACCCCAGTTAGTCCTATATATAAGATATAATAGGGCTAAACTCTTAACCCGGCTTAAGCATTTTGGGTGGTGGCAAGACCCAAGAGGTTAAGAGAGTTAAGCGTGCTAGGACGGGAGTAGTCCTAGGATGGGTGACCCCCTGGGAAGTTGGGGCGTCACACAACGCTTGAGGTCTGCGGACCAATATAGCAGTATCAGATTGGGTATATTAGGACTTCTTGTCCGGTTGACGCATGTAGCTATAGTAACGGTTGTTTCTGGTATACCTTCAGTTCTTTCTTTATACTTGTTGTGCTACTATAGTTTCGTTGTATGTATACATTCAGTTCCTCTTTATAGTAGCGGTAGTTGTTCTTATACATCTTGTTCATGTATTATTGTTGCTACTGTATCTAGTATTTCACTTACTTATATTGTTGTTTATCTCTTCCTGATCCGGTGAGTACTCGCCTTCATCGGCTTGCGGTACCCACTGGGAGGGGGAGACATATTTACATGTTCTCACCCCCCCACCATTTTTTTTTGCGGTGAGAGTTGAGACGAGACGTGAGACACGTTCGTAGTGGTCGCTAGAGCTTCCGACCCAGTTTGTTGGTTCAGTCCCTACCCTGTTTACTTTTGTTATTAATAGCTTGATATTTCATGGTTCAGTTGGTTTATGTTATTTGAATTCATGTGGTTTGAATGAACTATAGAACTCGTGGATTTTGTGAAAAGGAAAAAGGTCTTCTACCCCTCGTGGTAGTGTGTTTTCAAATGATAAAGAGTTCCCGTGTATGTGACGCACTGAACTTTCGCAAATAGCAAGGTTCGAGTGTTGGATGCGAGATCTGAGCTTCTCAAGATTTTCTGGAGGGTCGTTGACTGTGTCCCGACCTATGACACGTGTACCGAGGTTAGTGGATGAATCCCTAACACTAAAGTCCAAAAGGTGGATTTTAGGTTGCTCTCGGGTTGGATTTACGTATGCTCTTGTCTTAGGTACAAAATGGTTGCTATCTGGTACGGACTTGATGGCTATCTGGTGGGCAGAGATTTATCGGTATAAAAGGCGGACTTGGCAACCGAGGCTCGGGTTTGACCTTCTCATTTGGGTTTATCGGTACAAAGCTGGATTTGTCTCTGCAGTGGCAGATTTGAAAATCGAAAGCTGCCGTTTGTGCTCTTCTATTATAGCACCCCACACCCTTTGAGGGTTCTTTTGTGCTGAGAACCAAGGAGAGAAGAGGTAGGGAGCCTTTCCTCATTCCTCTTTGGATTGGTGTGGGTTTGGTTGGGATTTTAGAGCTAGAACTCATCTCTTTGCTCTCTCTTTGCTTGTGGGTGGCTTTTCCCTCCATTGGAGAAGACTTGAAGCTTGGAGTAGAGCTTGTTGGAGGAGAAATCTTCAAGCCTAGGGGATTTTGATCTTGGTTTGGTGCTTCTAGAAGGTAAGCAACTCATCATCTCTCTCTAGTTTGAGATTTGGAGCTCTCTTTGGTAGAAACCCTAGATTTTGAGATTAGGGTTTAGAATTGGGGATTTTCGTTTTGGAGCTTTTAGATCCTAATTGATGGGTGTAGAACTCTCTATTAGGTTGGATTTGAAGATCCATTGGGTCGATTTGAGCTTTGGACAAGATCTTCTTGATCAAAGGTAATTTTCCACCTCTTTTCTATGTGAATTTTGGTGAAGTTTGTTAGATGTTTATTTGAAGCTTGTATCCCTTCAAATATTTATCTTAGGGTACTAGAAGCTTGGGGGGCAACTTCGTTCGACTAATCGAACAGGATTCGAAGCGTATCCGGTGGGTTTGATCTCACCGAAATGGGTGAACTCTTTCTTTGTCCTCCCTTGGGTTTTAGGACATGTTTATATGTTGACTTGTGCTCTTTAAGACATGCTTGAATTTATGGGAACATAAAATGACTATGTTATGTATAGTGGGATTTACATGCTCTATGTAGTAAAGACTTATATGTGGTTTGGGCATAGTTGACTAAAATTGAGACTATTTGTTTGTGCCACCATAAGAAGCATGCTAGAGTATGATTATTAAGATGAACCTTTAAGGGTGCTTAATGTTTGGATTACTTTTAAAGTATCACTCATGTTTACATTATGATACTTGTTAGAGACAAGTAATTAGAACTAAGTGTTCTTCCTTAATGCTTGGTAGATAAAATACATGGCTTTGTGACTTGGTAAATAAAAAGGTGTTGACCTTAAAGTGAATGATATACCTATATGATTGAGACACATGCACGTATGAGCCTTGGTATGTTTCCGCCTTATACTTGTTGTAGACAAGATAGTAATGTTAATATAACATAAGACATGACAAGATCTTTGTGATATTCCTTGGGTGCATTTATTCTAGTATTATATCTAGCTTTGGCCTTTGTGATATTGCACTCGATCTAGGGATCGACGATTTCTATTCCATGTTTTAGACATGAGGAAAGGTAAAGTAAAGCCCTTGGGGCATTTTATATGAGTTATTGGCATATACTATAAGTGGTTTAAACTCTTTGCATTGTGATATTTGTGTGCTTTATAGTGGAAAGGACATGTGTATTTTAATACTATGATGCTTGTGAGTAATGCATAGTTCTCTTGTTTATATAATGAATTATCCCAAGTAGGATAGTGTCATTTGAGTTGTATATGTTTTACACGTCTTGTGTTTTGGTAGAGAGTTACCACCCAAGTAGTTGTAAATGAGTTGTGACATGTTGAGCTACTTTCCGACCGTCGAGTCGACGTGTGAGATTCCAAGTCGTAGACTTGATGATTGAGTATCCCAAATAGGGACCCTATGCTATGATTACGCTTGCTTGCCCTTGTGCTCATTCGCACATGCTTGTGAGGCTCGCTACCTACAAGCCGGCACTCCGGAGTTAGCCTTGCGATACGTTCGCCGTGCGGGATTGGGCGCCGAAAGTGGATTGCCGTGTTCTTGGGTCTCCTTTTCTGCGGGGAAAGTCGATTGACCACCACGGGGCCACCTAGGCATGGCACGAGCCGGGATGTTACCTTGGGTACATTCCTTATGGATTGGGTTTGAGACTTCTCTTGACTTAGTACATAGTCATGGTTGGTGCATACGTTGTATTGACAATACTGTGGTAATGAACTTATATCTTTTGGACTAATATATGTGCATTGGTATAGAATCATGGAAAGTATAAAATGTATGCTTGGTAGAGAGCTTTCATTCTTGTGGACTAGTGTGTATGCTTGATAGAGAACACTTATTCTTTTGGATTAGTATATATGCTTGGTAGAGAACAACGGATACATAATTTACTTTATGTAGTAATATGAACATTATGGTTGGGCTTGTAAGTAAACGTTAACTTACTCTAATTATGCATGTGAAATGACTTGGACATATGTTTGTGCCATTAAAAGTAGAATATCATGATTATGATAGATAAACTCGTAGTAGAAGCATGAATATGTTTAATTTCTGTTGTATATACTCGTTTCTTATTTATCGCTTCTTACTTCTTTTTAGCGTGCTCATTTTTAGCCTAGTGGAGCATTTCGCTGAGTTCAGTAATTGCCCACTGGGAACTATTTTTAATAGTTCTCACGCCCTCTGTTTGTTGTTAATTTTCAGAGCCATCCGCATCGGGAGTGGCTAGGGATCGAGGCGAGGGGTTTGCGGCTAGCTAGAGCCATACGGAGTTTCTATAGTGACCCGTTGTCATCCTTTCTTTTTGTACTTGTAGAAAAGATGTATTATGTATCTGTTTAGAGTTTTGTATCAGATTCTGGATTTAGTAATCTGTTTATGTATCTTTGTGGATCTTTATGTTAGAACTAGTGGTTTTTATATTACTCGCTCTGATAGCCTGTTAGGATTACTCTCTTTCCTTCCATGTTTTTTTGTAGACGCCTTGTGTGCATGGTGTTTGTTTGGTGTACACGGCGGGTCTGTGCACGCGCCAGCGGGCTTCTGCTGGGCCCGGGGCGTGACAGTGTAGGTAACGGTTTTAAAAGGTTTTATGTAGATTTATGATTTATCAAATGAATATGAACCTGTGGTGAATGGTGTATGTGAATGTATAACTGTTGATTGTTTGTATGTTCATTCGTTGTGGTTGTTTCCTGGTTGTATTATAATACTCTGTACTTGTGCGATGCCGTGCAAATACAGGGGAGACTCTGTCCGTGTGAACAGTGGACTCCGTGTATTTGTGGCAGATCTGGCATACCCTAGGGGTCAGGTTTTCAAAAAAAAAAAAAAATTTCCGCTGTGTTTCTATCAAAAAGGGACCCCGGGGCGTGACATAAACAAATAGGGGGTAGGACTCCCTCATCACCGTCTCCGGCTCTCAAGTCGCCTCCCGCTCCTCGTGATTACTTCACTGCACTTTCACATACGGTATGACCCGGTTGCGCAATTCTTTCGTCTCGCGAGCAAGAATCCGCAATGGTCGCTCCTCGTATCGCAGGTCCTCGCCAATCTCCAGTGGAGTGAAGTCAGTCACGTGAGAAGGATCGAAAACATATCTCCTCAATGCCGAGACGTGGAATACTTCATGAATGCCTGCAAGCTGTGGGGGTAGAGCTATCCTGTAAGCAATTGGCCCAACTCGCTCCAACACCTCGAAAGGGCCAATGTAGCGTGGACTGAGCTTAACACATCTAGAAACATACGGCTAACTTATCATTCACAAAATCTCCAGTCTTGTACTTATGAGTTTTGAGATAGACTTCAGCACGTTTTGGCTTTTTGCTCTCCGGATGTTTCTGTTTCTAAACAAATACTTGAATAAATTAATTGGATATTAACAACAAGGACAAGCAAAAATATATACCATTATCTATAATCTATAGGTACATGGAATTACCATCTCGGCCGCAACTCGTGCAAAACTTTTAGTCCCCGGTATGTGTTGTTTCTTGCAATTCACGGCTTCTTTTGTTCTCTCACTTCGAAGCTAAAATATAACTACTAATCAAGTTTGCAATAGACAACAATATTGAAATTAAAATCCTAAAGGCATTTTATTTTAACTTATACTTGTAACTAACATTAGTGAAATAATTCATACCTTAGCTGTTTCAGTTTTCCAAAAGTTTACAAGAGAAATCCATTGATCTCGCACTATATCTTCTGGAACTTTTTTGTATATTTCATCAAGACTTGCAAGGTCATCAAAGTACTTAGCCTTTAAGCCACACTTGTAGTCCTTCTATTTTCTTCCCACTGAGTTGAAAATCCACTTCTCAAAACTTTGGTGGTAGAGAAACTTTTTCTATAATAAAAAATTATAACAATAAATTTTTGTAGGCAATCTATAAGTACATAAAACAATTATAAAGTATTACCTTTACTTGATTTAGAATATCTAAGTTTCTTTTCCTTCTTCACATATCTCCAATCCTTATGACTCAAAGAACATAGCCCACCGTTCCTTGCTATAATACCCAAAAATTGGCCTAACAGTCCTCCTTCATTTCCAATTGGTTGTCCATAAGTATTATAATCCACAACAATTAACTTGATGACCCGGCTGTAGACCCCATAAATCAGCTAGAAGGGTTTTTCCACAAGTCATTCGTCCAGTTTCATCTAGAATAACAAAAATAAATACATTTATGAATAAATATTTTGTACAATATGCATTATTATCTACACTTAATCCAAATTGTTATAAACTAATAAGATATAGTAATATACCTTCAACAGTCACCGTCTCACTTTCTTCATGACCTGTATTTTCTTGATCTAAATGAACATGTTCTTCAACTTGCGTATTAAAATCATGTTGTAGGTTTTGTTGAGATTGTGGCTGAGACTGCATACTTTGTCGCAGCTCTTCTTGATACCCAGCTCGACTTTAAACAGTGCGCAAACGTTTACGCTTGGCCATGAATGCTAAAAAGTTATATGCAAGTAGTGTAAATTATAAATTATTATACATATCACATTAATTAGTGCGCAAGGTAAATGAAGAGATCTAAAAATAAGATTACAATGAGAATAATACAATCAGACGAAAGAGTTATACCACTGTGATTTGTAGAATTGCATAGCTATATAGATTAGATATAACAACATGCACATGAGTAAGAAATAGATAACAAAACTAGTTTCACATCTACATTTATAATGTACTTACTAAGAAATATTACATTCGCACATCATTATACTATAGCATTTTGCAACAACTAATAAAGCTATGTATCAGGATTGTAAGCACTATTAGCTTCGACAGTTATTCCGTCAACATCCAACCTAACCCAATTATGATTTTCTATTGCACTATCGGACTCAAGAAGCGCAACGTGATATGGTTCATTTTCCGCATCTTCACTCCAATATTGACCACCCATTTCATACACATCTCTCGGCTTTATCCATATGCAAACTGGCCATTCAGAGTTTATTTGGTCTTGTAAGTAGAATACTTGTTCAGCTTGGCTTGCTAATATAAAAGGTTCGTGCTCCAATTTCTCACCTGTGTATCGGGTGTGTAAAATTAACAAGAGTAAAACCATAACTATCTTTCTTTAGTCCCCTTCCTTGAGTTACATCAACCCAATCATACTTAAATAGCACGAGAAAAGTTTCGAGTAGTCTAACTCAATGATCTCTTTTATCTTTCCGTAATAAGTCACATATCCTAAAATTGGATTTCTATCATTAGCACTAGCATAACTTGATGTCTTTGCAGTCACAATTACTCCACTATTTTGAGTTGACTTGTCAAGACATTTTGGTCGAAACCTATAGCCATGAATGTTAAACCCTTGATATCTTGTTGCAACTTGATTTGGGCCTGGAGCTAGCCATCTAATTTCTTCTTTGAGGTGTTGATTGTCTCTGTTCCTCTCCAATTTCAAAACCTATATATTTACTTGGAAAAGTTGGTTAATTTTTCTATAAATAAGTTATTAATTTATTACTTAGTAGTTATTTCTTACATGCTCTTTGAACCATTTGTGAAATGATTCATTCTGAATACGTTCTATGTCTTTCAAAGAAAGGCGACGAGGGCGACTTTGTCTCTTTATTTCAGCAGCATGTTCCCTGCATGAGAATAATGTAATCAACAAGTTTCTACAAGTACAAAGTACCAAAAAAGGTCAAAATAGATTACTAGTTAACTCTAATGCTGACTTTAGAAATGGTGCAACATCAGGATAGTTGAAAAGAACATATCGATGTGCTTGAACTTTGAATGATCGTCTAGTATATATATCGACTAGGCTTTCCTAATGGTCGACCCACTCGAGGAAATAAAGAATGTCCTTGCACCATATTAGAACTTCGAGATGCTTCAATATTGTCATCATTTCGTGAAGATCGATTAAGTTTTGTCTCAAAACCTTTTATATACCGAGAACAAAAAGTCATGCACTCTTGCGCTAAGTAAATTGCTGCAATAGAACTGTAACGAAGTGAATTCTCGAAATCCGAGAGTTTCACCATGTTCAGAATCGACTGATTGTCGATTGGATGGACTTCGGGAAGTTTGAAGTTGATCCGAAGGCAAAGAGTGCACCGAAGTTGCTCCCGGTGAAGTTCGGAAGCCTTTGGGCGTTTTTGTGCGCATAGGCGCGAAAACGGAACCCGAAAAGCTACGTCGGGTCGCGAGCTAAATCCGATATTAGCGTGGATGAAAAGATGATGAAAACGTGTTCGAAAACATGTTTGGAAAGCCTCGGTGCGATTTGAAAAGAATCGGACGCAAGACGAGCGAAAACGGAGAAGAAACGACGAAAAGCTGAAAATTTGGCTAAGTCCTGGAGTAGGCTGATGGTCCCTGGGAGGACCGGTCCCTGAAAAGGGAGACCGGTCTCGGAAGGCTGTCCCGCGAGAGCGAGCTCTGCAGGACCGGTCTCTTAAGGGGAGACCGGTCCCAGTGCGCAGAGTGGAGCAAGGCTCTCTGGGACCGGTCCTGGGTTTGGGAGACCGGTCCCTGAGCCCGAAAAATGCCCAGTTTGGGCAGTTTGCAAAGTTGAGGGGCCTCTTTGCATCTTGTTACAATTGAGGGTTAAAGAGGGATTTTCCCTTACTCTTTCCCTCATTTCCTCTCACACACACACATCTCTCTCCCTCTCTCTCTCTAGAAAGAAGAAGAAGCAGAAGGAGAAGGAGGAGGAGGAGAAGAAGTAGAAGAAGAAGGAGAAGACAAAGGAGAGGAGCTTCATCATCTTCTCCATCTCTTCTTCCTCTCCATTGGAGCAAGCTCAAGGTAGGCCTCAAACCCTCTAATGGTGATTTCTAGGGTTTTGGGTTTTGAGCTTTTGGGAGTGGTTAGATGGAACCTATGGGTGCTAAATAGCACTAAATGCATGCTTCTAGGGTTCCTAACACATGATTTCCATGTGTGGAGCCCTAGGGCATCAAAAATGGGATTTTTCTTAATGTTGAGTCTTGATCTCTTTTGATCACTTGTAAACCTAATTAATAGGTGTTTGAACTCGTTGGCAGCGACCGTTTTGCGATCCGTCGAGTCTAAGTAAAGATATCGCCAAGTGAGGTGCGTCGCTACTTCGTTTCCGCTCAAGTGCTAAGCGGCGACAAGCGAACGTGAGAACAAGACTTTCCACCGTGTTGCTACGTCAAAAAGGTGGGTGGTGTCCAACCCGAAGTCGCCGGGCTACTTTTTATGTCCAAGTGTAGAATAATGAACAACCTTTCATATTGTGCATAAAGTGTGAATTGGGTGCTAGTTGGAATGTCTAATTAATATGTTGATTAACCTAGCTTATTTTATGCTATCAAACTTAGTAGGCATGAGAATTTGATGCAACGTGAGATGAGAGCTACTAGTATGTGATATAGCAGAGGGGACTAACACATGAACGAGGGGCACCTAGAAAACATGAACGAGTGGCATTAATTAGTGTGAACACTATAGAGTCGAAAGCAAGTGAAATGACATCCCTATTAGCTAGGGTATCCTCCGTGGGCGAGGATTGGACCGTGCTCGCGTTGTCTGTTTTATCCTCGTGGTGGTCGCTCCACACGAGACGTGCACTCCGGAGTACTAGGCACAGGCTATGGTAGTAGCGGCTTGACCGGCAGCAGCTAGCTATCCGCAGACGGCCTCGGGCGAGTTGAGCAGTTTAGACTCCTCGTCGTCGAGGCAAGGGACGCGAGAGTGTGGCAAGCCCTTGGGCAAGCCAAGTGGATTGGGTATTCAAGGGAATTGTGAACTCATTGAGCATAATAGAGTAATAGTTACCTTCCACTATGAGTTTCATGCATATAATTCAGATTTGAGGCATAGTAGATTTATGCATTTACTTTTACAGTATCTTATCGCTTTCAGATATTTTCATATCTACATATCGTCTACTCTTTGCCTCCTTGGACCTAGTGGGGAGACCGGCGGAGTCGGAGGCCGAACCCACTGGGAACTATGGAAGATAGTTCTCACCCCACTCTATTTCAGGTCCTAGTGCGTCGACGCCGGGTGAGGATCGCGGCAAGGGCTTGGCGCCCTAGTGGTATTACTAGTTTACCTTTCCTAATGCACTAGAGTACCTCGCTTTTACCTTTTGAGAGTAGATATTTGTATAGGTGGTGAGGTTTTGTTGTATATATGCCACTTGTATATTTTTGAGGACTTAATGTAAAGAAAGACTTTAAGACAAATGAATGAATGTAATAGATAAGTTATCTCTCTTTTTCACTTGTTAATTACTTGTGTCGCTTGCTCTCGTGTGTTTGGCACTAGTTGTGCCCTTTCGTGGTCGATTGTGTATGTTGTTTCAAGTTTGTTCTGGGCACTTGTTGTACACAATCTAGTTGCTAGCCTTAGGCGGACGGGGAGAGTCTTTGTCGTCTGGCGTCTGTTCGACGCGCCCGAGCCGGACCAAATTGGTAGCGGGTCTCGGGGCGTGACAGATAACTTTGTGGTATCAGAGCGAGTTAAGAGCAAGCAAAGAGAGAAAGTCTAGGATTGCCCTAAGAGACCTTAGGACGGTTAACCTTAAGGCTATAGGCTCGTGAGAGACGAGGACTTGAGACGTGCGGCGAAAGTTTAATTGATTGGGTCAAGAGTAGAAACCTCTAAAACGGATATTAGAGGTAGACTCGAGGTGTCGTTTATTCTCAACCGAGGGTGTTCATGTTGGACGCGTACAACATGAAACCGAGTGATGAGAATAGACGCCCTTGTGTGACTTTCGCCCAATTTGAGTCGATGTTAGTTGTTTCGCGCTCGACCTTGAGGGTCGAGAGTCGAGTTGTTGGGTCTTAGAAGGCGTTGACACCGCGTAGGCGATCTTTAATTAGATCGATGCGGGTCGGGACAAGTGATGTTCCTTAGCGATTTGATGCGAGCGGAGAATTGAAACTTCGCTATCGGTTGGCCCCACCTGTGATAGTAGTCAGGCCACAAGTCGAGTTAGTGCAATGTCAGCAGAAGGCTGCCATATGCTAGAAGAAGCGAGTGAGAAGACTCCAAGAGACGGTGGGTCCGTGGTGACCACACCAGTTTCGGTTCGTTGAGTACGGCGGGAGTTGCGATGAAGGTTTGGAGGACGGGCATCGAGTGGGATCGATTGCCGGTCTTCCTCCTATGACTTGGGATAGAGTATCAATTTAGCGATGGTACTGGAAGGTATCGGGTCCGGGGACGCGATTTTATTATTCGCAAGGAGTGTTTGTCCTGTCCAGTACAAATTGAAAACTGGATAATGCCGATCCGAATGTTGGTAATCAAGAGGTTGAAGGTGTATGATGTGATTTTAGGCATGGACCGGCTTTCGAAGTATTATGTGTCCATCGGCGCAAGAGCAAGGTGGTTACATTTCGGGAGCCGGGTCAAGAGGAGTTCAAGTATAAGGCTTGTCATAGCTCGTGCTTCGCCGCCACAGTGTCGGCGACGAGAGCTAGGAAGTTGGTCCGCAACGGTTGCGCGGCTTATTTGGCGACCGTTGTAGAAGTGGACCGAGTGGCCCGGCACTCGAAGAACTGTCCGTAGTGAAGGAATTCCCAGATGTTTTCCCTGCAGAGTTGCCGGGTATGCCTCCGGACAGGGAGATCGAGTTCGTGATAGACTTGATTCCCGGGACCGCGCCGATCTCTAAGGCTCCGTACCGTATGGCACCGGCCGAATTGAGGGAGTTGAGAGATCAATTACAGGACCTGCTTGATAAGGGGTTCGTTAAGCCGAGTGTATCCCCGTGGGGAGCCCCGGGCCTGGTTGTGCGCAAGAAGGATGGATCCTTTCGACGCTGCGTCGACTATCGCGAGTTGAACAAGGTTACTATCAAGAATAGATACCCGTTGCCCCGAATTGACGACTTGTTGGATCAGCTACAGGTGTCACGTGTGTACTCTAAGATAGACCTTCCGTCCGGCTACCACCCGTTACAGATTAAGCCGGAAGACCTACAGAATATCGCATTTCGTACGCGATACGGTCATTATGAATTTACGGTCATGCCGTTTGGGCTTACCAATGCCCGGCAGCATTCATGGACCTAATGAACCGTGTCTTCAGGGCGTATTTGGACCGATTTGTCGTGGTCTTTATAGACGACATCTTGGTCTATTCGCGCAATGATGAGGAGCACGCGGAGCATTTGCGTACTGTGCTTCAAATCCTTCGGGAGGAGAAGCTATACGCGAAGTTAAAGAAGTGTGACTTCTGGCTCCGTGAGGTCGCTTTTCTAGGCCACGTGATTTCCGAGGGTGGTGTTTCTGTTGACCCGAGGAAAGTGGAAGCGATAAAGGATTGGCCGCGCCCGACCACTGTGACGGACGTCCGTAGCTTCGTCGGTCTAGCGGGCTATTATCGGCGGTTTGTGGGAGGGTTCTCGAAGATTGTAATTCCACTTACTCTTTGACGCAAAAGTGCACCGGGTTTGTTTGGAGTGACGATTGTGAGCGAAGCTTTCGGGAGCTAAAGGAGAGATTGACGTCGACTCCAATACTCGCCCCCTAGGTGCAAGGCGAAGATTATGTGGTTTACGATGATGCATCCTATCGGGTTTGGGGTGTGTCTTGATGCAAGGTGGGAAGGTGATTGCTTATGCGTCCCGCCAGTTGAAGAGTCACGAGGAAAATTACCCCATTCATGACTTAGAGCTAGCGGCGGTGATCTTTGCACTGAAACTGTGGAGGCACTATTTGTATGGTGCACACTGTGAGATCTACACCGACCACAAAAGCTTGAAGTATTTATTTACCCAGAAGGAGCTGAACATGCGTCAACGGCGGTGGTTAGAATTGTTGAAAGATTATGATGTTGACATTCTATACCACCCGGGGAAGGCGAATGTAGTCGCCGACGCACTGAGTAGGAAGTCGGCGGAGAATCTAGCACTATGGGTTACCAATCAAGAGACCCTGTGGAAGGAGATGGGGCGAATGGACTTGGAGGTTGTAGCCCCAGAAGTCCCGTCTAGGTTGATGACGCTTGTTGTGCAACCGACCTTTCATATTGTGCATAAAGTGTGAATTGGGTGCTAGTTGGAATGTCTAATTAATATGTTGATTAACCTAGCTTATTTTATGCTATCAAACTTAGTAGGCATGAGAATTTGATGCAACGTGAGATGAGAGCTACTAGTATGTGATATAGCAGAGGGGTCTAAAACATGAACGAGTGGCACCTAGAAAACATGAAAGAGTGCCATTAATTAGTGTGAACACTATAGAGTCGAAAGCAAGTGAAATGACATCCCTATTAGCTAGGGTATCCTCCGTGGCGAGGATTGGACCGTGCTCGCGTTGTCTGTTTTATCCTCGTGGTGGTCGCTCCACACGAGACGTGCACTCCGGAATACTAGGCACGGCTATGGTAGTAGCGGCTTGGCCGTGACGGCTAGCTATCCGCGAGACGGCCTCGGGCGAGTTGAGCAGTTTAGACTCCTCGTCGTCGAGGCAAGGGACGCGAGAGTGTGGCAAGCCCTTGGGCAAGCCAAGTGGATTGGGTATTCAAGGGAATTGTGAACTCATTGAGCATAATAGAGTAATAGTTACCTTCCACTATGAGTTTCATGCATATAATTCAGATTTGAGGCATAGTAGATTTATGCATTTACTTTTACAGTATCTTATCGCTTTCAGATATTTTCATATCTACATATCGTCTACTCTTTGCCTCCTTGGACCTAGTGGGGAGACCGGCGGAGTCGGAGGCCGAACCCACTGGGAACTATGGAAGATAGTTCTCACCCCACTCTATTTCAGGTCCTAGTGCGTCGACGCCGGGTGAGGATCGCGGCAAGGGCTTGGCGCCCTAGTGGTATTACTAGTTTACCTTTCCTAATGCACTAGAGTACCTCGCTTTTACCTTTTGAGAGTAGATATTTGTATAGGTGGTGAGGTTTTGTTGTATATATGCCACTTGTATATTTTTGAGGACTTAATGTAAAGAAAGACTTTAAGACAAATGAATGAATGTAATAGATGAGGTATCTGTCTCTGTCACTTGTGAATTACTTGTGTCGCTTGCGCTGGTGTGTTTTGCACGAGTTGTGCCCTTTCGTGGTCGATTGTGTATGTTGTTTCAAGTTTGTTAGGCACTTGTTGTACACAATCTAGTTGCTAGCCTTAGGCGGACGGGGAAGTCTTTGTCCGTCGGCGTCGTTCGACAGCGCCGAGCCGGACCAAATTGGTAGCGGGTCTCGGGGCGTGACAGATAACTTTGTGGTATCAGAGCGAGTTAAGAGCAAGCAAAGAGAGAAAGTCTAGGATTGCCCTAAGAGACCTTAGGACGGTTAACCTTAAGGCTATAGGCTCGTGAGAGACGAGGACTTGAGACGTGCGGCGAAAGTTTAATTGATTGGGTCAAGAGTAGAAACCTCTAAAACGGATATTAGAGGTAGACTCGAGGTGTCGTTTATTCTCAACCGAGGGTGTTCATGTTGGACGCGTACAACATGAAACCGAGTGATGAGAATAGACGCCCTTGTGTGACTTTCGCCCAATTTGAGTCGATGTTAGTTGTTTCGCGCTCGACCTTGAGGGTCGAGAGTCGACCGAGTTGTTGGGTCTTAGAAGGCGTTGACACCGCGTAGGCGATCTTTAATTAGATCGATGCGGGTCGGGACAAGTGATGTTCCTTAGCGATTTGATGCGAGCGGAGAATTGAAACTTCGCTATCGGTTGGCCCCACCTGTGATAGTAGTCAGGCCACAAGTCGAGTTAGTGCAATGTCAGCAGAAGGCTGCCATATGCTAGAAGAAGCGAGTGAGAAGACTCCAAGAGACGGTGGGTCCGTGGTGACCACACCAGTTTCGGTTCGTTGAGTACGGCCGGGAGTTGCGATGAAGGTTTGGAGGACGGGCATCGAGTGGGATCGATTGCCTGGTCTTCCTCCTATGACTTGGGATAGAGTATCAATTTAGCGATGGTACCTGGAAGGTATCGGGTCCAGGACGCGATTTTATTATTCGCAAGGAGTGTTTGTCCTGTCCAGTACAAATTGAAAACTGGATAATGCCGATCCGAATGTTGGTAATCAAGAGGTTGAAGGTGTATGATGTGATTTTAGGCATGGACTGGCTTTCGAAGTATTATGTGTCCATCGACTGCAAGAGCAAGGTGGTTACATTTCGGGAGCCGGGTCAAGAGGAGTTCAGGTATAAGGCCTGTCATAGCTCGTGCTTCGCCGCCACAGTGTCGGCGACGAGAGCTAGGAAGTTGGTCCGCAACGGTTGCGCGGCTTATTTGGCGACCGTTGTAGAAGTGGACCGAGTGGCCCCGGCACTCGAAGAACTGTCCGTAGTGAAGGAATTCCCAGATGTTTTCCCTGCAGAGTTGCCGGGTATGCCTCCGGACAGGGAGATCGAGTTCGTGATAGACTTGATTCCCGGGACCGCGCCGATCTCTAAGGCTCCGTACCGTATGGCCCCGGCCGAATTGAGGGAGTTGAGAGATCAATTACGGGCTTGATAAGGGGTTCGTTAAGCCGAGTGTATCCCCGTGGGAGCCGGTCTGTTTGTGCGCAAGAAGGATGGATCCTTTCGACTCGTCGACTATCGCGAGTTGAACAAGGTTACTATCAAGAATAGATACCCGTTGCCCCGAATTGACGACTTGTTTGATCAGCTACAGGGGTCACGTGTGTACTCTAAGATAGACCTTCAGTCCGGCTACCACCAGTTAAAGATTAAGCCGGAAGACGTACAGAAGACCGCATTTCGTACGCGATACGGTCATTATGAATTCACGGTCATGCCGTTTGGGCTTACCAATGCCCCGGCAGCATTCATGGACCTAATGAACCGTGTCTTCAGGGCGGATTTGGACCGATTTGTCGTGGTCTTTATAGACGACATCTTGGTCTATTCGCGCAATGATGAGGAGCACGCGGAGCATTTGCGTACTGTGCTTCAAATCCTTCGGGAGGAGAAGCTATACGCGAAGTTAAAGAAGTGTGACTTCTGGCTCCGTGAGGTCGCTTTTCTAGGCCACGTGATTTCCGAGGGTGGTGTTTCTGTTGACCCGAGGAAAGTGGAAGCGATAAAGGATTGGCCACGCCCGACCAATGTGACGGAAGTCCGTAGCTTCGTCGGTCTAGCGGGCTATTATCGGCGGTTTGTGGAAGGATTCTCGAAGATTGTAATTCCACTTACTCGCCTGACGCAAAAGTGCACCAGGTTTGTTTGGAGTGACGATTGTGAGCGAAGCTTTCAGGAGCTAAAGGAGAGATTGACGTCGACTCCAATACTCGCCCTACCGGTGCAAGGCGAAGATTATGTGGTTTACAGTGATGCATCCTATCTGGGTTTGGGGTGTGTCTTGATGCAAGGTGGGAAGGTGATTGCTTATGCGTCCCGCCAGTTGAAGAGTCACGAGGAAAATTACCCCATTCATGACTTAGAGCTAGCGGCGGTGATCTTTGCACTGAAACTGTGGAGGCACTATTTGTATGGTGCACACTGTGAGATCTACACCGACCACAAAAGCTTGAAGTATTTATTTACCCAGAAGGAGCTGAACATGCGTCAACGGCGGTGGTTAGAATTGTTGAAAGATTATGATGTTGACATTCTATACCACCCGGGGAAGGCGAATGTAGTCGCCGACGCACTGAGTAGGAAGTCGGCGGAGAATCTAGCACTATGGGTTACCAATCAAGAGACCCTGTGGAAGGAGATGGGGCGAATGGACTTGGAGGTTGTAGCCCCAGAAGTCCCGTCTAGGTTGATGACGCTTGTTGTGCAACCGACCTTTCATATTGTGCATAAAGTGTGAATTGGGTGCTAGTTGGAATGTCTAATTAATATGTTGATTAACCTAGCTTATTTTATGCTATCAAACTTAGTAGGCATGAGAATTTGATGCAACGTGAGATGAGAGCTACTAGTATGTGATATAGCAGAGTGGTCTAAAACATGAACGAGTGGCACCTAGAAAACATGAACGAGTGGCATTAATTAGTGTGAACACTATAGAGTCGAAAGCAAGTGAAATGACATCCCTATTAGCTAGGGTATCCTCCGTGGGCGAGGATTGGACCGTGCTCGCGTTGTCTGTTTTATCCTCGTGGTGGTCGCTCCACACGAGACGTGCACTCCTGAGTACTAGGCACAAAGCTATGGTAGTAGCGGCTTGACCTGCCAGCCTAGCTATCCGCGCACGGCCTCGAGTTGAGCAAGCTTTAGACTCCTTGTCGCCGAGTGCAAGGGAGAGCAGGGCGTAAGCCCTAGCGCAAGCAAAGTGGATTGGGTATTCAAGGGAATTGTCAACTCATTGAGCATAATAGAGTAATAGTTACCTTCCACTATGAGTTTCATGCATATAATTCAGATTTGAGGCATAGTAGATTTATGCATTTACTTTTACAGTATCTTATCGCTTTCAGATATGTTCATATCTACATATCGTCTACTCTTTGCCTCCTTGGACCTAGTGGGGAGACCGGCGGAGTCGGAGGCCGAACCCACTGGGAACTATGGAAGATAGTTCTCACCCCACTCTATTTCAGGTCCTAGTGCGTCGACGCCGGGTGAGGATCGCGGCAAGGGCTTGGCGCCCTAGTGGTATTACTAGTTTACCTTTCCTAATGCACTAGAGTACCTCGCTTTTACCTTTTGAGAGTAGATATTTGTATAGGTGGTGAGGTTTTGTTGTATATATGCCACTTGTATATTTTTGAGGACTTAATGTAAAGAAAGACTTTAAGACAAATGAATGAATGTAATAGATAAGTTATCTCTCTTTTTCACTTGTTAATTACTTGTGTCGCTTGCTCTCGTGTGTTTGGCACTAGTTGTGCCCTTTCGTGGTCGATTGTGTATGTTGTTTCAAGTTTGTTCTGGGCACTTGTTGTACACAATCTAGTTGCTAGCCTTAGGCGGACGGGGAGAGTCTTTGTCCGTCTGGCGTCTGTGCGCAATAGCCGGACGCGTAGCGGGTCTCGGGGCGTGACAAGAACCCTCTGGATATGCTCGATTACGTACAAAAGACTTCAAAGTCGAAAAATACCTAGCCAACATGATAAATAAAAAGTTCTAGGATAGAATTAATTTACTAAATAATATACGAATAACTAAATAATTAACAATAGAAAATGATACCTTTCAATTGGATACATCCATCTATAATGAACCAGTCCTGCAATTCTAGCCTCGCTCGCCAAGTGAATAACCAAATGAACCATTACAGTGAAAAAACCAGGTGGAAAAATCATTTTCAAGTGGCATAATGTTAATCTAATCCTAGCATCAGGTTGCTCAAGATCCTGAACTTGAAGAACTTTTGAGCACAATTCTCTAAAATAGCCACATAAATCAAATAAAGGAGCTGTCACATTCTTTGAGAGAAGTTCTCATAACGAAATTGGAAATAGTTGTTGCATTAGTATATGACAGTCATGACTTTTGAGTCCAAACATTTTACCTTTTGTGACATTTACACCCCTTGAGATATTTCCAGCATAACCATCAGGAACTTTAATGTTTTTCAGAAATGTATAAAATATTTTCTTCTTATCTGTAGACATTGCACAACAAGCAGGAGGAAGATACTAGATGTTTGAACCTGTAACGACCCAGCCCACTAGTAACAATAACTCGTTAGGCCCAACCATCGGCCCAAAATGCTTAAGCCCAGTTATTATTACTGGTGTCTAAGTTTATTATAAACCCAATGACAACCCCTTTCCCATCCGATGTGGGACTATTGGGGTGTCACAGACTCCCCCCGTTAAGGCTCAGACGTCCTCGTCAGTCCAATAACACACACAGCCCATGATCACCAGGCGATGTGAGACTCGTCTCGCTAGCCCGTCATCCAGACCCTGGCTCAACCGAGATTCGCCACACATGTCTAGCTGGTGAACCGGCTCTGATACCAAATGTAACGACCCAGCCCACTAGTAACAATTGTTAAGGATTTTATAAGTTGGCGGATTTCGTGAAGTTATTGGAGTCTTGAAGAAGTCAAAAGCACAAAGAAGGAGTTTGTGTGAGTTACGGGGAAGCCTCAAGGATCTATCTAGATTGTATCAAACAACACCTAGAGGGGGGTGAATAGGTGTAAAGGCCAAAAACCACAAATCTCGATGCTTTAAAAAGTAAATGCGGAAAATAAAAAGCACACCGAGATTTACGTGGGAAAACTCCAAACTCGGAGTAAAAAACCCACGGGACCAACACGCGAATAAACAATCAATAAGAGAAAAGATTACAAGGTGATACCGAACTCCACGGACTCGACCTCTCTAACTCTCCTATGGATCTCCGCGCAATCCTCCTTCGGGTTGTCCACGCCCTCACGTTCGAGTCCACGAACGCCACCACTTCGAATCCACGAAGCTTCTATCACGCCGAATCCACGACGCCACTCGAATCCACGAGCCAACGATCCGAATCCACGAACCGCCTTCAATGTGTCGAATCCACGACGCTTCACGATTGTATCATGAATATGGTGATCCTTCGCTTAGGAGTATCGTAGAAAACCGAAGAAGAAGACTCCAAGCGAAGCGTAGATCAAATCGACATATAATTGAGAAATTATGATATCTCGATTTGATCTAGAATAGGCTATTTTGTAGAAAATAGGTTTTAGATGAATTCCTAGCCTCTAGGGTTTCTCAAACATGTATCTTCATGTTGTGCATCGAATTAGAGAACCCCAAGACCTTATTTATAGGTTTAGAAAACATAGAGATAGATTAGGATTCGAAAACATGTTTTTAAAACCTATTAGAAGACTTAGAGATAAATTAGGATTTGAAAATATATTCTTAAACCAATTAGAAGACTTAGAAATTGACTAGGATTGTAAAAATCTGGTTTTTAAAAAATTTCACGCAACCAATGTCCGGTCTTCATAGAGATGTCCTGTCTTGGATGTCCGGTCTTGAGTGGCTCGACCAGGTCCATCGTGTCGTCAATTTTTTCGCGGCCCTGCGAGACCGGTCATTGCCACAATGTCCTGGTCTTGACTTGCGTAATGCACGATCAAGCTCGTGGCATCCTGGACAAGACTCCATTGTCGGTCTTGGTTCTTAGAAAAACTTAGCTTTGAAAATTTATCAGTTTAAAAGTAATCCAAGTCTTCTAATGCCTCTTTACTTTGTTTAGATCACCATATTATGATTTAAAATCTTACCTTGGCATCGTGATCCAACTTTGTCGTTTTCTTCGAAGTCCAGAATTCTTCGACCATCTTCGATCCGCTCCAATCCTTCAAGACTCCGACCCAAAACATAAGTCACGAAACTTGCCAACACAAAATCCGGAACAATCTCCCCCTTTGGCAATTTCGTGACAAAACACAAAAACTAAAAATACATCATAAAGACAAACGAAGTTCAATGTCATCACCAAAATATCAAACTTCTCGCGTGTAATCCAAATACAATTTTAAAACTAAAAATACACTAAAACTCCTAAAACAAACTCTATGACTTAGACACAAGGAGTCTTGAAGTCTCAATGATCTGCAAAAAAAATTTACTTTCTCCACGAACAAAGTTAGTAGAAAGACCAAATATCATTAAAAATCTCTCCCCCTTTGTTCATGCATCTTATCATATAAAAATCTCTACCCCTTTGATCTTCTATTCAAGTTTTTCCTTTTCTTCTCCCCCTTTTTGTCAAAAATTGCCAAAAGAGAGTGCAAAAATAGAGAGCACCAATAATATTTGTGCATGAACACGATATATAGATTAAAACAAAATCCTCCAAAATCAAAAGAATTTCATAAAAATTAATGATTTTACTCCAAAAACCATTATGATGCAAATAAATTATTATTTGATTTCAAAAGACATCGAATCATCAAAATTTGATATTAAAGAAAATCTAATATTTTTTAAAACATCACGACGCAAATTGATGAAAAATAATTTCTAAAAATTTAGCAAAATTGACACCAATTTGTCGCAACCCGTTCAAAATAGAGATTTAGCTAATAAACACCGGGGGTGGCTCTTTGAGCATCTTTTTCAATCTACCACCTTATAACGCCGAAAATTCTAAAATATTCACATATATTTTTTTTTCTCAACCTTTTCGGTTTTTCATATAATTACCCATGTGGTAGCTTCACACACGTCTTAGGACGGCCAGGGGTGGTAGCTCTTTCCTACATGTGGTGGTAGTTTTCACACTCCTTTCGGATGTAACTCTTTCCACATCTTTATAATCATTGGAGTTTTCTCCCTTTTTTTTTTTTTAATATTCAAACTCCCCCTAAATTAGACAATCTCACATTTGAAAATAATTTTGACGAATTTTACTCAATTAAGAAAATATCCATCAATTATATTCAACATTCACAACCAAGATGAATTTAAAAATCAAGAGATTAAAAATAATTTCAAAATTTTGATGAATGTATGTAAGAAGAAATCACATATTAAATTATCGTCAAAATAACAAAAAGTGGAGTAAAAACGACAATTAATATGAATTTAATTTGATTTGAAATGTCTTTGAATACCGGTTAATGCACTTTGAAAAACCTTTGATCTCTCCCTCTTTGAAATCTCTCTCTCTCATTTGAAATCCCTTTTTTTTTTACTTTTGAATCTCATCTCTCTCCTCAAGACGATTTTGAAACACATAGAATTTCAAGTACCAAAAATCGTTCTAAACATGTAATGCCATGAATAAAAGTATGAAATATGCACTATTCAAAGCATTACATAAACGAAAACAAATTAGAGAGAAAAGCATGGAAAGATATCACCTTTCCGAATCCAAACTTGTTGGATTTTCTGTTGCTTTGGCTTGTTGACGTGAGGCTTGATTTGCTTTGATTTTTGATCAACCGTTGATGGTTGCGATGGTTGAAACTTCGGTTGATATTGTCGTTGAGACTTAAAAACCCAAACCGCTTGTGGCTTCGATTTAGAAATCCGGTTCGGTTGAGGTACTTGACTAACTTGATTTTTCCTTTGATTCCGTGGGGAAGTCGAGTACTAGATAATACCAATTGAGATTTCCGAGTTGCCGATTGATTCTTCTTTGTCTTGTTCGGACAACTCCTTTTGATGTGTCCTTTGATGCCACATCTATGACACACCTTGTCTTTTAAATTTGTTGAGACTTTCGATGTCGACACTTGTACCTTCTCAACATATGTCCGTTCGTAGCCGAGACCAACCTTGTTCGTTTGACCCAAACCGAGCATGTGATCCAATTTCTTCGATCCGGAAGAAAATTGTTGAAGATCGGATTTGAGTTGATGAACTTGCTTGATTAAGACTTGATTAGATGTGTAGGTTTCCTTGAATTGTTGCTCCAAAAATCTAATCTTGTCTTTAGATGATTTGATCGTTAATTCCGCTTCTTCTAGCTTCTTTTGGAGGACCGAATTGTTGTTTAGGATAGATTCCCGTTCCTCCTCAAGAGCTTTATTCACGGTCTTCAAATTATTATTCTCCTCTTCAAAATCAAATAATTGTCTTCTCAACTTCTTATTAAACTTCGCCATCTTTTTCGATTCGATAAGAAGTTGATTGTATGCCTCCTCCAAATCATCGTCGTTTGATTCCTCCTCGCTTTCGCCGTTGTCACTCGAAGATCCATGCAAAGAAGGAGAAACATTCGAATTAGTAACAATAGAGGATAAACAAGTAATATTAGAGGAAGGCAAAGAAGACTTAGAAATTAAAGCAATATGATCTTTTTCTTCACCACTTGAAGATGAATCACCCGAAGTAGAATCATCCCAAGTTTTTGCTTGCAAAGCCTTTTGTTTATAAGTCTTCTTTGAAGGACAATCCGTTGCTATATGGCCGTAGCCTTTGCACTTGAAGCATTGGATCTCCCCTTCAAATTCATCTTTCTCTTTTAAAGATTTTGCAAATTTTTTATCTTTAGATTTTGAGGATGAAGAAGTTTTAGAAAAAGATTTTCGTTTCGAAGATGAAGCATCGTTCTTCTTTCGGAAGTTCCGTCGGAATTTCTTCGTGAGGAGCGCCAATTGTTGTTCAAAATCCGCAAGTGAAATATCTCCGTCGGAATCCGTGTCGTCGTCTTCTTCCTTTGTTGATTTGAGTGCAATCCCTGTGCTTTTAGAAAAAGACTTGGAAGAAGATTGGTTAGTAGGAAAAGTCATCTCGTACGTTTGTAAAGCGCCTACTAACTCTTCGACTTTCATCTCGTCCGGATGCTTTACGTTTCAATTGCGGCAACTTTTGCCCTAAAGCGTTCCTAGAGTTCGAAGAATTTTTCTAACTACTTTAGGGTCCTGGATCTTCTCTCCCAAATTAGCACATGTATTAATAATGTCTTGAAGTCTAGTATAATAATCGGTAAAAGATTCATACTCCTCCATACGAATAGAATCAAATTGACTAGTCAACATTTGGAGCTTTTGAATTTTTACTAGACTTGTACCCTCATGTGTAATTTGTAGAGTATCCCAAATTTCCTTGGCGGTTTCACACGCCGAAACACGCGTAAACTCCGTTTGCGATAAAGCATTGAATAAAGCATTAATTCCTTTACCGTTAAACGAAGATGACTCTCTTTCATCTTTAGTCCACTTGTTTCGTGGTTTCGAGACGGTAGCATTATCGACCACTTCGGTAGGATGTTTCCATCCGAATTCTATCGCTTGCCATACCCGCTCATCGATCGCTATTAGAAAAGCTCTCATGCGAACTTTCCAATAGGCATAATTAGTGCCGTCGAAGAGCGGTGGTCGATTAATGTTTCCACCTTCGGCCATGATAACAATTTATCTAGATCCCGCTCTGATACCAATTGTGAGTTACGGGGAAGCCCCAAGGATCTATCTAGATTGTATCAAACAACACCTAGAGGGGGGTGAATAGGTGTAAAGGCCAAAAACCACAAATCTCGATGCTTTAAAAAGTAAATGCGGAAAATAAAAAGCACACCGAGATTTACGTGGGAAAACTCCAAACTCGGAGTAAAAAACCCACGGGACCAACACGCGAATAAACAATCAATAAGAGAAAAGATTACAAGGTGATACCGAACTCCACGGACTCGACCTCTCTAACTCTCCTATGGATCTCCGCGCAATCCTCCTTCGGGTTGTCCACGCCCTCACGTTCGAGTCCACGAACGCCACCACTTCGAATCCACGAAGCTTCTATCACGCCGAATCCACGACGCCACTCGAATCCACGAGCCAACGATCCGAATCCACGAACCGCCTTCAATGTGCCGAATCCACGACGCTTCACGATTGTATCATGAATATGGTGATCCTTCGCTTAGGAGTATCGTAGAAAACCGAAGAAGAAGACTCCACGCGAAGCGTAGATCAAATCGACATATAATTGAGAAATTATGATATCTCGATTTGATCTAGAATAGGCTATTTTGTAGAAAATAGGTTTTAGATGAATTCCTAGCCTCTAGGGTTTCTCAAACATGTATCTTCATGTTGTGCATCGAATTAGAGAACCCCAAGACCTTATTTATAGGTTTAGAAAACATAGAGATAGATTAGGATTCGAAAATATGTTTTTAAAACCTATTAGAAGACTTAGAGATAAATTAGGATTTGAAAATATATTCTTAAACCAATTAGAAGACTTAGAAATTGACTAGGATTGTAAAAATCTGATTTTTAAAAGATTTCACGCAACCAATGTCCGGTCTTCATAGAGATGTCCGGTCTTGGATGTCCGGTCTTGAGTGGCTCGACCGGTCCACTGTGTCGTCAATTTTTTCGCAGCCTACTGAGACCGGTCATTGCCACAATGTCCGGTCTTGACTTGCGTAATGCACAGTCAAGCCTGTGGCATCCGGACAAGACTCCATTGTCCGGTCTTGGTTCTTAGAAAAACTTAGCTTTGAAAATTTATCAGTTTAAAAGTAATCCAAGTCTTCTAATGCCTCTTTACTTTGTTTAGATCACCATATTGTCCGGTCGTTTTCTTCGAAGTCCAGAATTCTTCGACCATCTTCGATCCGCTCCAATCCTTCAAGACTCCGACCCAAAACATAAGTCACGAAACTTGCCAACACAAAATCCGTAACAGTTTGAAGATTCAAGACTTTGCAAAGAAGCTCGTCACCTCAAGTATGAATTTAAGATAATTTCTGGTGATTTGATAAAAGATTTAGTAGTTAGAAGACTTGAATTAATCTCAATTTAACTATTTTCAAAATCTGAAAAAACTATGTTCTAAGTCAGGACCTTTGGTCTAGATCAGGATCCCGAGAGAGTGGTGTCTTGAGACTTAATGAAGATCCGGACCTATGGTTTAGATCCGAATCCGAGAGCATGTCTCGGGCGCAACATTATACTAGATCCTGACCTAGAGTCTAAATCCGGATCCCGAGGCTTGAACTTTGTTATTGCGCAGGCTAAGACCGGACCTCTGGGATAAGACCGGACCTTGATTAATCACATATATATAAATTTAACGATGGAACCGGCTGAAGGAACTAAGTCCAGACTCCTAGGACCGGTCTTCACTTGTGAGGTCCGGACCTTGGTGTCGGGTTTGTTTCCAAAATTGGCAGATTTCAATCCTAATCTAATTCTAAGTCTTCTAACACTATAAATAGACCATGGGGGGTTCAAGGATTGCATCGCTGAATATGCTTATAGGTTAGATCCTCTTTTAAACCCTAAAACTCGTTTTAGAGCTTTATGATTCAATTCTTAAAGCGAGTTTTATTTTGTTGATCGTCGAGATTGATTCTAGGTTTTCTCTTTGAATACACCTTCATGAATCAACTTGATGATTGACTAAAAGGGTTCCCCCATAGTCTACGGTGCTTCAATTGTTGAGATCATCAAAAGTTTTCTTCAACAACTCCGGACGGAGGGTGACGCGGGGATCGCGTGAGAGGCCGAGGACTCGGTGGAAGCTTTGAGGAGTCGAAGTTTTGACGCGGCAAGGAGTTGCGGCGTGGTGGACCAGCAAAGGAGATCCATATTAAAGATTCGGCAAATTGGGTAAAGTCGTGGGTGAATCGCCTTGTACTCAATTGTTTCTTAGTGGATTTTCGTGTGATCGGTCCCGTGGGTTTTTTACTCCTTGTGGAGTTTTACCACGTTATATCTTGGTGTGTTGATTTTATATTCCGCATTTACTTTAAAATCGCATCGAGATTTTTATTAGGCCATTGTACACCTATTCACCCCCCTCTAGGTTTTTTACTCCTTGTGGAGTTTTCCCACGTTATATCTTGGTGTGTTGATTTTATATTCCGCATTTACTTTATAATCGCATCGAGATTTTTATTAGGCCATTGTACACCTATTCACCCCCCTCTAGGTGTTAATTACCTTTTAGATCCTTGAGACCTATAACCTACAACAATAACTCGTTTGGCCCAACCACCGGCCCAAAATGCTTAAGCCCAGTTATTATTACTAGTGTCTAAGTCTATTATAAACTCAATGACAACCCCTTTCCCATCCGATGTGGGACTATTGGGGTGTCACAGAACCCCTATTTTCTGGATGAAGTTCAGCCCTTATATTCAAATCTTGTAAGTCCAGACGAGCATTTAAATTATCCTTCGACTTTCCTTCGATGTTTGCTAATGTTCCATACACATTTTCAAAAACATTCTTTTCTATGTGCATGACATCTAGATTATGTCGCAATAAATTAGATTTCCAGAAAGGCAACGTGAAAAATATGCTCTTCTTTTTCCAAGTTTGTGAGTTTTCAAAATGATTAATTTCTTCTAATTGATCCAACACCATAGTCCCAAAAGGTCTGCTTGGTGCAGTTCGAAGCTCTTCAGTTCCATCAAAAGAGACGGTCATAACGAAATTTATGATTTGGCCCTAGAAAACGACGATGTCCCATAAAATAGTACTTTCGACCATATTTTAGACGTCGCGAACAAGTCTCTACATTACAACAAGGACAAGCAAACCCACCATGAACATTCCACCCTGAGAAAATTCCATATGTCGAAAAATTATTTATAGTCCACATTAATGCCGCTTTTAACATGAAAGATTCGCCACGAGAAGCATCATATGTGTCTATACCAACTTCCCAAAGCTCCTTCAACTCATCAATAAGAGGTTGTAAGTATACATCAATCTGATTTCCCAGTCCGCTTGGCCTAGGTGTAAGTAATGAAAGAATGAAAGAAGATTCTTTCATACAAAGCCAAGGAGGTAAATTATATAGTATTAGAATAACAGGCCAGAGGCTATAGGTAGAGCTCAGCATTCCAAAAGGATTAAATCCATCACTAGCTAATCCAAATCTAACATTACAAGAGTCTAAAGAAAAGTCAGGATGTTTGGAGTCAAAACTTTTCCATGCTTCAGAGTCAGCCGGATGCCTCAACGCTCCGTCCTTTGTTCGTTCTTCTTCGTGCCATCTCATTAACTGTAATAAACCGACTTTTTATATGGAGGGAATTTGACCTTTGATTTTAAACATTATTGTGCGTAAATTAATTACAAGAGCACACGTCAAATTTCGGGCAAAACCGAGCTAAAACGGAAAAGTTATGCGACCTGGAAGTTCGACTTAAAGTAATAGTAATTCAGTCTTTCGGATGAGCCGGGAATAGAAGTTAGGTTCGGGTACGTGTCGGATTCCAAATATAGGCATCCAATAGCTCGTTTCGAACGGCTCAGGTATTTTGGGAACGTTGGCACTGACAGAATTGAATTCCGATGCACGGTTGTCAAGGAAAAGGGTCCCGAACGATTCTGCATATATAAAATGTATATATATGTAATAAGTTTGTTTATTACGGGAAAAGATGGAGAGTTGGATTCGTCACGAAACGGAGATCAAATCGAGCGAAACAAAATGCTAGTTTCAATGCCCTCGACGTGCTGAACGCGATGGCGCGATCCGTTTGCAAATCCGACGAACGGATCGCCGGATATTGCAAGATGATCTCAAAGGGGTCGATGTTGGCAAAATTGTGTTTTCGCAAAAGACATAGTATTTTATGTACCGTTTCGCGAGAGATCACACGTAGAGGTGTGTTTGCGCAAGATACACGCGCTGTCAAGGTCTCGGTACGAAATATTGAGTTTCGAGGGACTTTTGTGCAAATTTGCAATTTGCATAAAAGTGGCTCTTAGGGAAACCCTAACCCTAGGACCCTCCTCTTCCACAAGCGTTGGCCAGTGAGCCTCCTCGGTCCCTTCCCAACCTGTGCTCGCACCCCGGCCGCCGGCAGGTGCCCCGGTGGCCGGAAAATGGGAACTCGGCCACCTCTTCATTCTCTCTCAATCGAATTCATCAACCTTCCTCGGACTTGGAGCTCGGGAAGCCACCATCGAAGTAAGGTGTCCTCCCTCTGGCCGAGACCATCCTCGGGCGCCGATCCCGGCCGCCGTCGCCGCCGCGTGCTCAGGTAGCAGCAGCGGCCATGATCTGGCCGAGCCCAGCTTGGGAGGCCGATGCTTGGTCGCGCACCTCCCGGTCACCTCTGACCATCGCCGCCGACATCTGAGAGGTCACCGCCGTCGCGCGTCGCCATCACCGCTCGAGCCGCCGCAACCGCCCGGACCTTGAGCGAGCCGAACCGGGCTTGGCTGCCTCCGTGAGCCGCCGCCGTTCCCCTACCGGCCGCGCCGCCCTCGTGGGTCCCCGGTGTCCCACCGCTCGCCATCTCCGCCGTCGCTATGGCCGCCGCCGCTCTGTGCTCGAGCCGAGCCCATGCGGGCTCGGGGTGCTCCAGCACCGCCGCGGTTGCCTCCCGTCGCCGATTGGTGTGAGCGCCGACCTCCCCTAGCCGTGTTAAGGATTTTGTGTTGGCAAGTTTCGTGAATTGAGTCGGAGTCTTGAAGAATCGGAGCGGATCGAAGAACGACGAAGAATCAAAGACTTCGAAGAAAAGGGAATTGACTCACGATGTGAATCACGATGTCCAGGTAAGTTTTTAATTCATAAATATGGTGATTCATACTTAGTTATAGGCATTAGAATCATAAATCATTGTTTAACGGATTAGAAATTATATTGGAACTTTGTAATTTTCAAAAATTGGAAAATTTACAAAGTGTACCTGAACCTGTACGGGTACAGCCATCATACCCATTACCGGTAACAGCCTGAACCATTACGGGTACAGCCATCATACCCATTACCGGTAACAGCCTGAACCTGTACCGGTACAAGCATGGTTGCTATACCGGTACAGCCATCAAACCCATTACCGGTAATGGCCCTTCGCAGAAAAATCTTCCGTCATTGCATTACCGGTAATGGCCTTTTTATCTTAGGTACAAGAAGGTAAAAATCTGATTTTTCTCTAATCCGAATCTAATTGATTCTAAAGTCTATAAATAGGTTCTTAGGGTTCTCTAACTCGGTGTGCTTCATGAAAATACTTGTTTGAGAAACCCTAGAGGCTAGGAATTCATCTAAAACCTATTTTCTACATATTAGCCTCGTTTAGGTCAAATCGAGATATCGTATTGAATATCTATATGTCGATTTGATCTACGATTCGCTTGGAGTTTTCTTCTTCGGTTTTCTACGATACTCCTAAGCGAAGGATCACCATACTCATGATGCTTCTCATGAACGGCGTCGTGGATTCGGCGTGAGGCGTCGTGGATTCGGCGCTATTGAAGGCGATTCGTGGATTTGGATCGTTGGCTCGTGGATTCGGCGTGATCAAGGCTTCGTGGATTCGAAGTGGAGGCGTTTCGTGGATTCGGGACGTGGCGTTCGTGGACTCGGACGTGGACAACGCGGCGGCGTGCGCGGAGATTCATAGGAGGTTAAGAGAGGTTAAGTCCGTGGAGTCGGTAATCACCTTGTAATCTTTTCTCTTAGTGGATTGTTATTCGCGTGTTGGTCCCGTGGGTTTTTTACTCCGAGTTTGGAGTTTTTCCCACGTAAATCTCGGTGTGTTTTTAATTTCCGCATTTACTTTTAACGCATCGATTATTTGTGATTTTTGGCCGGTACACCTATTCACCCCCCTCTAGGTGTCGGATACAATCTAGATAGATCCTCGGGACTACCCCCATAACTCACAATTGGTATCAGAGCGGGATCTAGATATATTGCTATCTAATGGCCAAAGAGTTAGTAGGTGTGTTACAAACGTATAAGATGACTTTTCCTACTAACCAATCTTCTTCCAAGTCTTTCTCTAAAAGCACAGGGATTGCGTTGAAAACATCAAAGGAAGAAGACGTGGACTTGGATTCCGGCGATGAGGAATCAAACGACGAGGATTTAGCGGAAGCGTATCATCAACTCCTCGTCGAATCTAAAAAGATGGCGAAGCATAACAAAACGCTTAGAAAGCGTCTACTCGACATTGTAGAGGAGAACAAAAATTTGAAAACAATGAAGAAAGCTTTAGAAGAGGAAAAGGAAGCAATATTGAAAGATAATTCGATCCTCCAAAAGAAGATAGAAGAAGCGGATTCAACGATCAAATCACATCAAGACAAGATTGGATGTTTGGAGCAACAATTTAAGGAAACCTACACATCCAATCAAGAGCTAACCAAGCAAGTTCGTCAACTTAAGTCCGACATACAACAATTTTCTTTCGGATCGAAGAAATTGGATCATATGCTCGGATTGGGTCAATCGAACAAGTTGGGTCTCGGATATGAAAGGACGTATGTTGAGAAGGATCAAAAGACGACATCAAAAGTCTCAACAACTTTGAAAGACAAGGTGTGTCATCGATGTGGCATCAAAGGACACATCAAAAAGAGTTGCCCGAACAAAAATTTCAAGTCTCAATCGGCAACTTCGAAACGACAATTGGTATTAACTAACACTCGACATCCCCCACGGAATCAAAAGAAAATTCAATTTAGTCGAGTACCACGTGCAAACCGAATCTCAAAACCGAACCCTCAAGGGAATCGGATGTCTAAGTCTCAACGACAACATCAGAAGCTTCAAGCAACGAATCGACCAACGGTGGATCAAAAGTCGATACAAAGTGTACCTAACGTCGACAAGCCAAGACAACCAAAGATCCGACAAGTTTGGATCCGGAAAGGTGATATCTTTCCATACTCTTCGTCTTAGTTTGTTTTCTTTTATGTAATGCTTTGATTGGTGCTTGGTGCATATTTTTATTCATTGCATTACATGGTTAGACGATTTTTTTTTGTGCTTAGAATTCATTCATTTTTAAATCATTTTGGAAAGGTGATTGGGAGTTTGATTGAAATTTTTTTAGAAAGGAGATGATTGAATATCATTATATTGAAAAATTAAAGGTTTTTGAAAGAGCCTTAACCGGTATTTAAAGTCAATTCAAATTAGATTAAATTCATATTAATTATCGATTTTACTCCACCTTTTATTATTTTGACGATAACTTAATATGTGATTTCTTCTTACATACATTCATCAAAATTTTGAAATTAACTTTAATCTTTTAGTAATTAATTCATCTTGGTAGTGAATGTTGAATATAATTGATGGATATTTACTAATCGACTAAAATTCGTCAAAATTATTTTCAATTGTGAGATTATCTAATTTAGGGGGAGTTAGAATTATGTTTAAAAAAAAAAAAGGAGAAACTCCTAAGTATAAAAGATGTGGAAAGAGTTACATCCTAAAAGGGAGTGTGAAAACTACCACCACATGTAGGAAAGAGCTACCACCCCGGTCGTCCGGTACGTGTGTGAAGCTACCACATGGGTAATTATATGAAAAACCGAAAAGGTTGAAAAAAATATATGTGAATATTTTAGAATTTTCGGCGTTATAAGGTGGTAGATTGAAAAAGATGCTCAAAGAGCCACCCCCGGTGTTTATTAGTTAAATCTCTATTTTGAACGGGTTGCGACAAATTGGTGTCAATTTTGCCAAATTTCTAAAAATTATTTTTCATCAATTTGCATCTTGATGTTTTGAAACATTAAATTATCTTTAATATCAAATTTTGATGTTTTGATGTCTTTTGAATTCACTTAATATTTTATCTTCATCATAATGATTTTTGGAGTACAATGTTTAATTTTTATGAAATTAATCTAATTTTGAAGGATTTTTGAGAAAACAAGGCAAAATTTTTGATGAGGAGGACACGGAGTGATTTTACCTTTTTGAGCTTCATTATATATGTTTTATCTTTTCACTCCTAGGACTATGTTTTCTTTATGCATCTAGGTATGAAACTATAAAATACTTACTCTGTTTAGTTAGTTTTCTCTCTATTTGTGTTTTCTTTTGGCAATTTTTGACAAAAAGGGGAGAATGGAGAACAAGAACAAAAGGAGAGGATATTTGGTATTTGATGCATACACGAAGGGAGACATACGAAGGGGGAGACGTGATGAGATTGAGGGAGAAGGAGAGATAATATTTTTAAAAAGGAATTGGAGAAAAGAACAAAGGGAGAGAAGAGGTATAAAATTAACTTTGAAAATTTGTTAAAAATTTATTTTGCAGGAAATCAAGACTTCAAGACTCCTAGTTGCGTCTAAGTCATAGAGTTTGTTTTAGGAGTTTTGATGTATTTTTGTGTTTCAAATTGTATTTGGACTACATGCGAGAAGTTTGATGTTTTGGTGATGACATTGAACTTCGTTTTTCTTTTATGATGTAATTTTAGTTAATCTTTGTGTTTTGTCACGAAATTGCCAAAGGGGGAGATTGTTAAGGATTTTGTGTTGGCAAGTTTCGTGAATTGAGTCGGAGTCTTGAAGAATCGGAGCGGATCGAAGAACGACGAAGAATCAAAGACTTCGAAAAAAAGGGAATTGACTCACGATGTGAATCACGATGTCCAGGTAAGTTTTTAATTCATAAATATGGTGATTCATACTTAGTTATAGGCATTAGAATCATAAATCATTGTTTAACGGATTAGAAATTATATTGGAACTTTGTAATTTTCAAAAATTGGAAAATTTACAAAGTGTACTTTTGTGCAGTGATCCCATTACCGTATGACGACATGCAGTGCGGCCATCATACCCATTCCGTAACACGAACCATTACGGGTACGACCATCATACCCATTCTGGTAACTGAACACTGCGGTACAAGCATGGTTGCTATCTACGACCATCAAACCATTCACGGTAATGGCCCTTGTGAGAAAAATCTTCCGTCGTTGCATTACCATTAATGGCCACATTTTTATCTTAGGTACAAGAAGGTAAAAATACGATTTTTCTCTAATCGAATCTAATTGATTCTAAAGTCTATAAATAGGTTCTTAGGGTTCTCTAACTCGGTGTGCTTCATGAAAATACTTGTTTGAGAAACCCTAGAGGCTAGGAATTCATCTAAAACCTATTTTCTACATATTAGCCTCTTTTAGGTCAAATCGAGATATCGTATTGAATATCTATATGTCGATTTGATCTACGATTCGCTTGGAGTTTTCTTCTTCGGTTTTCTACGATACTCCTAAGCGAAGGATCACCATACTCATGATGCTTCTCATGAACGGCGTCGTGGATTCGGCGTGAGGCGTCGTGGATTCGGCGCTATTGAAGGCGATTCGTGGATTTGGATCGTTGGCTCGTGGATTCGGCGTGATCAAGGCTTCGTGGATTCGAAGTGGAGGCGTTTCGTGGATTCGGGACGTGGCGTTCGTGGACTCGGACGTGGACAACGCGGCGGCGTGCGCGGAGATTCATAGGAGGTTAAGAGAGGTTAAGTCCGTGGAGTCGGTAATCACCTTGTAATCTTTTCTCTTAGTGGATTGTTATTCGCGTGTTGGTCCCGTGGGTTTTTTACTCCGAGTTTGGAGTTTTCCCACGTAAATCTCGGTGTGTTTTTAATTTCCGCATTTACTTTTAACGCATCGATTATTTGTGATTTTTGGCCGGTACACCTATTCACCCCCCTCTAGGTGTCGGATACAATCTAGATAGATCCTCGGGACTACCCCCATAACTTACAAGCCGGCTGCACCCGACCACCGCCGGTGGCCCCGCCGCCGATGCTCCTCTGCTGGCCGAAACCGAGCCGAGCTTCGTCTTAGCCGCGCGGCTAGGGCATCATTGCCCGCCGCTGCCGCCGCTCCCCGTCGACACCCGAGGTGAGCACCATGTTCCTCTCACTCCCCGCACCCACCTCTGAACCGCGGAAGCGCCGCCGCGCCGCCGGAAGCCGGCCGGAGCAAGCTTGCTCCGGCCAGGCCCGGAATGGGACCTATTTCTGAGTGGGTTACTGTTCCTTGCTTCCTGAG
Source organism: Aechmea fasciata (assembly GCA_025177825.1). NCBI lineage: Eukaryota > Viridiplantae > Streptophyta > Magnoliopsida > Poales > Bromeliaceae > Aechmea > Aechmea fasciata. The sequence continues at coordinate 6,643,767 of CM045945.1, forward strand.
GCTCCCCGATCTATCCGGAAGGGAGCACGATGATCGTGACACATCGCTGATCATCGTGCTCACCTTATTTTCTGTCGGGGAGACCCCGATCCGCTGTTTCGGCGATGTCGGTCCTTTTTGGGCCTTTTTGGTTACTGTCTCTGCTTGCGCGCGCTGTTTCGGAGACCCGAGGCTGTTCCGATGCCTCCGGAGGGGAGCACGGTGATCGTCTGTTAGTGACGATCACAGTGGTCACCTCATTTAGGGTCAACGAGTCCCTGGTTAGTGAGAAGTTGCATGTTTATCATGCAGTGCGCGCAGTTCGCTGAACTTCGGGTTGCTCCCGCGCTCTCCACAGTGTCCGAAATTGCCCCGAAAGGTGAGCACGATCTCTGGCACGCCGAGACCTACTAGCGGGTGTCTTGGTTTGGCTGAATGAGCCCTGTTTTGAGTAGTCGGACCATAACAGCGCCGAAATCACATAAAATAATGCGATTTCGGGTTGTCGGGAGGGCTTTTGTGTAATTGTGCTCTTCGAGGTTGCTGTGGACAGCAAGTGTGAGTTGTGGGTAACCTTGGGACTGATTGTCCAAGGCCCCAGGCCATTGCGAAGATCGAAAATGCATTTTCGATGCGTTTCTCGGTGAAATCCGCCGACGGAACGCGGGTTCGGTTCGAAATTATTCCGACGGTGCTTCGTGAACTATTGTGTGGTCGCTGAGCCTTGTTGGCTGGTCACTCGTGTTAAGGATTTTGTGTTGGCAAGTTTCGTGATTTGAGTCGGAGTCTTGAAGGATCAGAGCGGATCGAAGATGGTTGAAGAATCCTAGATTTCGAAGAAAAGAGACAAGTTGAATCACGACGTCCAGGTAAGTTTTTATTCATAAATATGGTGATTCATACTTAGTTATAGGCATTAGAATCATAAATCATTGTTTAACGGATTAGAAATTATATTGGAACTTTGTAATTTTCAAAAATTGAAAAATTTACAAAGTGTACCTGAACCTGTACGGGTACAGCCATCCCATTACCAGTAACAGCCTGAATCATTACGGATACAGCCATCATACCCATTACCGGTAACAGCCTGAACCTGTACCGGTACAAGTATGGTTGCTATACCGGTACAGCCATCAAACCCATTACCGGTAATGGCCCTTCGCAGAAAAATCTTCCGTCATTGCATTACCGGTAATGGCCCTGTTTTTGTACTTGCATGCTAAGAAGGTAAAAATCTGATGTTTCTCTAATCCGAATCTAATTGATTCTAAAGTCTATAAATAGGTTCTTAGGGTTCTCTAACTCTGTGTGCTTCATGAAAATACTTGTTTGAGAAACCCTAGAGGCGAGGAATTCATCTAAAACCTATTTTCTACATATTAGCCTCTTTTAGGTCAAATCGAGATATCGTATTGAATATCTATATGTCGATTTGATCTACGTTTCGCTTGGAGTTTTCTTCTTCGGTTTTCTACGATACTCCTAAGCGAAGGATCACCATACTCATGATGCTTCTCATGAACGGCGTCGTGGATTCGGCGTGAGGCGTCGTGGATTCGGCGCGTTTGAAGGCGGTTCGTGGATTCGGATCGTTGGCTCGTGGATTCGAGTGGCGTCGTGGATTCGGCGTGATAGAAGCTTCGTGGATTCGGGACATGGCGTTCGTGGACTCGAACGTAAGGGCGTGGACAACCCGAAGGAGGATTGCGCGGAGATTCGAAGGAGAGTTAGAGAGGTTAAGTCCGTGGAGTCGGTAATCACCTTGTAATCTTTTCTCTTTTTGAATTGTTTATTCGCGTGTTGGTCCCGTGGGTTTTTACTCCGAGTTGGAATTTTCCCACGTAAATCTCGGTGTGTTTTTAATTTCCGCATTTACTTTTAACGCATCGATTATTTGTGAATTTTGGCCGGTACACCTATTCACCCCCCTCTAGGTGATTAGATACGATCTAGATAGATCCTTGGGGCTTCCCCGTAACTCACAATTGGTATCAGAGCGGGATCTAGATATATTGCTATCTAATGGCCGAAGAGTTAGTAGGTGTGTTACAAACTTATAAGATGACTTTTCCTACTAACCAATCTTCTTCCAAGTCTTTCTCTAAAAGTACGATTGCGTTGAAAACATCAAAGGAAGAAGACGTGGAATCGGATTCCGATGAGGAATCAAACGACGAGGAATTAGCGGAAGCATACAATCAACTTCTTGTTGAGTCGCGGAAGATGGCGAAACTCAATAAAAAGTTGAGGCGTCGTTTATTCAATCTTGAAGAAGAGAACAAGAATTTGAAGACCACAAATAATACTCTTGAGGAGGAACGGGAATCAATCTTGAATAATAATTCGGTCCTCCAAAAGAAGCTAGAGGAATCGGATTTAATGATCAAATCTACTACGGATAAAGTTGGATTTTTGGAGCATCAATTTGAGGAAACATACAAATCCAACAAAGCATTGACCGAGCAAGTCCATCAACTCAAGTCCGATATTCAAAAGTTTTCTTCGGGATCGATGAAATTGGATAACATGCTCGGATTGGGTCAAACGAACAAGTTAGGTCTTGGATACGAACGGACATATGTTGAGAAGGATCAAAAGATGACATCGAAAGTCTCAACAAGTTTGAAGGAGAAGATGTGTCATAGATGTGGCATCAAAGGACACATCAAAAAGAGTTGCCCGGGCAAAAATTTCAAGCCTCAATCGGCAACTTCGAAACAACAATTGGTATCATCTAAAACTCGACATCCCCCACGGAATCAAAAGAAAAATCAATTAAGTCGAGTGCATCAAGCAAACCGTGACTCACATGTGAACCGAAAATCAAAGCCACAAGCAAATCGGACATCTAAGCCTCAACGTCAATATCGACCGAACCCACAACCGAACCGGATTTCGAGTCGAAGCCACAAGCGGTTTGGGTTTCTAAGCCTCAACAACAACATCAATCGAAGAAACTTGCTTCGAACTGACCTATGGTGGATCAAACGTTTAAACGAACCACAAAAATCGTCGACAAGCCAAGACAACCAACAATCCGACAAGTTTGGATCCGGAAAAGTGATATCTTTCCTTGCTCGTCTTAGTTTATTTTTATTTTTATAATGCTTTGATTGGTGCTTATTGCATATTTTTCTTTCATTGCATTACATGTTTAGACGGGGTTTGAATTGTTTACAATTTTGTTTTGAAAATCTTGTTGAGGAAAGGCAAAGGAGAATTTTTAATTTGATTGAAAATTTACTTGAGAAAGGTAAACGGGAATTTTTAATTTGATTGAAAATTTACTTGAGAAAGGAGATGATTGAAAATCATAAAGTTAGAGAGATTAAAGGTTTTTTAAAGAGCCTTAAACGGTATTTAAAGTCAATTCAAATTGAATTAAATTCATATTAATTATCGATTTTACTCCACTTTTTATTATTTTGACGATAATTTAATATGTGATTTCTTCTTACATACATTCATCAAAATTTTGAAATTAATTTTAATCTCTTGGTAATTAATTCATCTTGGTAGTGAATGTTGAATATAATTGATGGATATTTGCTAATCGACTAAAGTTCGTCAAAATTATTTTCAAATGTGAGATTGTCTAATTTACGGGGAGTTTGAATATTTAAAAAAAAGGAAGGAGAAACTCCTATGATTAAAAAGATGTGGAAAGAGTTACATCCTAAAAGGGAGTGTGAAAACTACCACCACATGTAGGAAAGAGCTACCACCCCGGTCGTCCGGTACGTGTGTGAAGCTACCACATGGGTAATTATATGAAAAACCAAAAAGGTTGAAAAAAAAAATATGTGAATATTTTAGAATTTTCGGCGTTATAAGGTGGTAGATTGAAAAAGATGCTCAAAGAGCCACCCCCGGTGTTTATTAGTTAAATCTCTATTTTGAACGGGTTGCGACAAATTGGTGTCAATTTTGTCAAATTTCTAAAAATTATTTTTCATCAATTTGCATCTTGATGCTTTGAAACATTAAATTATCTTTAATATCAAATTTTGATGTTTTGATGTCTTTTGAAATCACTTAATATTTTATCTTCATCATAATGATTTTTGGAGTACAACGTTTAATTTTTATGAAATTAATCTAATTTTGAAGGATTTTTGAGAAAACAAGGCAAAATTTTTTATGCGGAGGACACTGAGTGATTTTACCTTTTTGAGCTTCATTATCTATATTTTATCTTTTCTCTCCTAGGACTATGTCTAGTTTGCTTATTTTTGGTATCTAGATTTGTAACTATGGCATGACTACTTTCTTTTTGTTAGTTTGCTTTTCTCTCTATTTGAGTTTCTTTTTGGCAATTTTTGACAAAAAGGGGGAGAATGAAGAACAAGGTATAGAGGGAGAAGATATTTGGTATTTGATGCATACACGAAGGGGGAGATATGATGAGATTAAGGAGAGAGAAGGAGAGATGTAATTTTGAACATGAACAAAGGAAGTTGGAGAAAAGAACAAAAGAACGGAGAAGAGGTATTACATTAACTTTGAAAATTTGTTGAAAATTTTGTTTTGCAGGAAATCAAGACTTCAAGACTCTAGTTGCGTCTAAGTCATAGAGTCTTTTAGGAGTTTTTGATGTATTTTTGAGTTTCAAATTGTATTTGGATTACACGAGAAGTTTGATGTTTTGGTGATGACATTGAACTTCGTTTTTCTTTATAATGTAATTTTAGTTAGTTTTTGTGTTTTGTCACGAAATTGCCAAAGGGGGAGATTGTTAAGGATTTTGTGTTGGCAAGTTTCGTGATTTGAGTCGGAGTCTTGAAGGATCGGAGCGGATCGAAGATGGTTGAAGAATCCTAGACTTCGAAGAAAAGAGACAAGTTGAATCACGACGTCCAGGTAAGTTTTTAATTCATAAATATGGTGATTCATACTTAGTTATAGGCATTAGAATCATAAATCATTGTTTAACGGATTAGAAATTATATTGGAACTTTGTAATTTTTAAAAATTGGAAAATTTACAAAGTGTACACAGAACTGTACGAATGCACCATCCATTCTCGTATGACTGAACCATTACGGGTCGACCATCATACCCATTCGATAACGGCTGAACTGTCTGGTACAAGTATGGTTGCTATACGTCTGACCATCAAACCCATTACCGTGTGGCCGCCCTTGAAAAAATCTTCGTCGTTGCATTACCGTGTGGCCCTGTTTTATCTTAGGTACAAGAAGGTAAAAATCTGATTTTTCTCTAATCCGAATCTAATTGATTCTAAAGTCTATAAATAGGTTCTTAGGGTTCTCAAACTCTGTGTGCTTCCTGAACAAACTTGTTTGAGAAACCCTAGAGGCTAGGAATTAATCTAAAACCTATTTTCTACATATTAGCCTCTTTTAGGTCAAATCGAGATATCGTATTGAATATCTATATGTCGATTTGATCTACGTTTCGCTTGGAGTTTTCTTCTTCGGTTTTCTACGATACTCCTAAGCGAAGGATCACCATTCTCATGATGCTTCTCATGAACGGCGTCGTGGATTCGGCGTGAGGCGTCGTGGATTCGGCGCGTTTGAAGGCGGTTCGTGGATTCGGATCGTTGGCTCGTGGATTCGAGTGGCGTCGTGGATTCGGCGTGATAGAAGCTTCGTGGATTCGAAGTGGTGGCGTTTCGTGGATTCGGGACGTGGCGTTCGTGGACTCGAACGTAAGGGCGTGGACAACCCGAAGGAGGATTGCGCGGAGATTCGAAGGAGAGTTAGAGAGGTTAAGTCCGTGGAGTCGGTAATCACCTTGTAATCTTTTCTCTTTTTGAATTGTTTATTCGCGTGTTGGTCCCGTGGGTTTTTACTCCGAGTTGGAATTTTCCCACGTAAATCTCGGTGTGTTTTTAATTTCCGCATTTACTTTTAACGCATCGATTATTTGTGAATTTTGGCCGGTACACCTATTCACCCCCCTCTAGGTGATTAGATACGATCTAGATAGATCCTTGGGGCTTCCCCGTAACTCACAACTCGAGTCATTTTGATGGTTCGGAAATGACGGGTGAGCGACGGTGGGTTCCGGTGTCGAAATAGACACTTTCGGGAACCCATATTTGTACAATTATCCGACGATAATTGTATTGTAGTGTTATCTTGTGTATGCTGCCAAAACATCCAAATAGGAGTGTTTTATGGCAGCGGTTGACTCGTGACACGAGTCGGTGCATTCTGGGACAGTTCGTGGGTCCCGGCGGAGTCCCGGTGCGATTTACGGGACTTCCGACGAGTTACGGTAATTGGTTCGGAAAACCAATCTCCGTGGGATTAGTTTGTGGGTTGTGGTTTTAGTGTTTATTAGTGGTGGGTTAGACACTAACCCAGTGGACCTTCCTTAGGTCCGGTTGACACTCTTTTGCAGTCAGACGACAGACACGACATCCTTACAGGTGGGTATCTCGACTCGCCGTTCATTCAGTGGTGCACGCTGGTGACGTTCCTTCCACCTTACTGTTTATATCATTATCGTAGATATATCGTGCATCTTTACAGTATTACTCTACTCAGTGTTTCCATGCTTAGTACCATGTGTAGGAGTAGAGTAGTTTGCTTCTTGGCAGCCTATGACATCAGTGATCTGTTCGGTCGGTTACTTGATATACTCAGTGACCTTGTTGTTCGGTTGGTCAGTTCTTGTGTTTTCTTCAGTAGTACTTGCATACAGTTGAGAGGATGTTGAGTTGTTCCATCCTAGTCGACCTGAGTGGTCAGTTCTCGTGTTTCCTTCAGTAGTACTTGCATACAGTTGAGAGGATGTTGAGTTGTTCCATCCTAGTTGTTCTGAGTGGTCAGTTCTTGTGTGTTTCCTTGAGTAGTACTCGCATACAGTTGAGAGGATGTTGAGTTGTTCCATCCTAGTTGACCTGATTGGTCGGTTCTGGTACTTCCTTACACGGTTTGACGACCCATACGGTCGATGCGCACGAGAGGCGGGATTGTCGGTGACGTTCTATTGAGCATATCAGCATCGATCGCCCGAGAGACACACGCATTTCACGAACACCAGCGGTCTGGCCACCGCAAGAGGGTGTTCTTTTCCGGAAAAGTGGTCACAGAGGTTCGACCCGTGAGCCCTAGGGTGGGTAATATGCACCCTATGGGCCCAGCGGTCAGTACTGGGTTGTACACAGGCAGAGTGACAATGGGCATAGGCTTGAGGTCTGCGGACCAACAGAGCAGCAGATTCCAGATTGGGTATTTTTGTACTTTCGTACCGTTGACACATACTTACAGTAGCTGTTGTTTCATATCTATATATCTCTCTCCATTTACTTGTTTATCATAGCTACTGTACTACTATTATCTCCTCTTGTGTCTATCTCCACGAGGTATCCACTGGGAGGGGGAGACATGTTTACATGTTCTCACCCCTCGCCTTCTTCTTCAGGTGACGTTGCAGGTCATAGTGGGACAGCTTGTGAGGAGCGAGTCTAGTTCGCAACATAGCTCCGTCCCTTCGTCGGTTATTCCTTTACCCTTCCTATTTTATGACTTAGACTGTATTTTATGGTTCAGTTCAGTATTTACTTTTGAATATGAGATGTTTTATAATGTAATAAAGAATGTGGATTTTATGTGATAAAATGGTCTTCTACCCCTCGTGGTAGCGTGTTTTTAAAAGAAAAGACTTTCATGTGGTTTTATCAACTTATTTATATCTCGAAAGTGAACCTGTGGTGAATAGTGTATGAATTAATATAACTGTTGGATGTTGTATGTTCATTATTGTGGTTGTTTCCTGGTTGTTTACTTACACTCTGTACATGTGCGACGCCGTGCAAATACAGGGGAGACTCTGTCCGTGAGTACAGTGGACTCCCTGTATTTGTGGCGGATCTGGCATACCTTGGGGTCAGGTTTTCAAAAAAAAATTCCGCTGTATTTTTCACTTTAACAATAACCCCGGGGCGTGACATTAACGTTGATGTCTGCTTAGACATAAACAATCGTTCAAGTCTAGGCTTTAAAGGGAAGTAGCGTAAAACTTTTGCCAGGATTCCTTTTTTCTTTCTTCTTGTTGAAATAGAATGGTCTCTAATCGTGCTCCACCTAGAAGCCCCACAAATAGAGCAACTATCATCATTGGCCTTATCCTTCCAATACAATTGACAGTTGTTCTGACAAGAATGAATTTTTTTCATATCCAAGCCCTAAAGTTTTTATAACTTTTTTGGCCTCGCCGAATTTTTTTGGCAAGCATTTTCCATTGGGGATTGCAAGTTGTAATATTCCTAACAAATCATTAAATGATTTGTTACTCCATTTGTTAATGCATTTTGTATGAAATAAAAGCACAATTAAAGAACGCTTTGTCAATTCACATCCTGGCCACAAATTTTGGTCGGCATCTCTAAGCACTGTCACGCCCCGGGTCATTTTAGAGTATAAAAACAGCGGAATTTTTTATTTTTTATTTTTTAACCTTGACCCCCAAGGACATGTCAGACCTGCCATAAATACAGAAAGACCACTGTACACACGGACAGAGTCTCCCCTGTATTTGCACGGCATCGCATAAGTACAAAGAGTCTTTCGCAATCATACAACCACAACAAAGTGTACATGTAAAGAATTTAACTTACATCCATACACAATTTACACCATTCACCACAGGTTACATTCACTAGTATATAATCATAAATCCACATCTATCAGTTGACATGTTCCCTACCCGGGGACTGATTTTGAAACTCTAAGTTATAAAATCCTTTTGAACACGTATTAAAACCAAACTGTTTCCCACACGGAAACCTTTTCTTTTGAAAACACTACCACGAGGGTAGAAAACCTTTTTGCATCGTAAATCCAAAACCATATTAAATCCCAAACCATTTCACAAAACTAATCCATGCGATAAGTTTAACATCCAATTTAAAAGTAGAGAACATGAACCATGCAAACAAGTCTAAGTCGTAATAACGTAAACAGAAGGTAAATAGTAAAAGCAAACTGCGGGTCGGGTACTAGAACGTGCGCTAGGTACGCGCCTCACGGCGGTCCCACTCGGACCGGCAATCTCACACGAAAAAAAGAAGGCGGGGGTGAGAACATGTAAACATGTCTCCCTCCCGGTGGGTATCCAGGAGACAAACAAAGTAAAGCTGATAGTAGTACAGTAGCAACTATAACTGAGTAAGGAGATATGTAGAAATGTAAACCAACTGCTACTGTAAATATGCGTCAAGGACGACAAGCTCAAAAGTACCCAATCTGAACCAATGCTCTCTTGGTCAGCACCGCAGACCTCAAGCCAGCTCTCTTGGTCAGCACCGCAGACCTCAAGCCAATGCCCCCACTACTCTCCAGTGCATATAACCCCTCTTGGGCTCACGGGTCGACCTTTGCAACCACTTTTCCGGAAAAGAACACCCCCTTACGGTGGCCAAACCGCTGGTGTTCGTGAAATGCGACGAGTATCGGGCGATCAATGTAGATATGCTCAAAGATCATCCATCGGCAACTAGCCGACAATCCTGCCCCCGGGGCCCATCGACCACATAGGTCGTCATGTATCCGTAAAGACCAACCAGTGCGAGTGTAGAGTGTAACTGTCCAATAGGTCCCAAGTATAAAATGCAACTGACAAACCAAGTCCCAAGTATAGGTATGTAACTCGACCACTAGATCTCAAGTATAGATATGCAACTCAACCAACCAAGTTCCAAAGTATGGATATGCAAATCAACCAACCAAGTCCCAAAGTATAGGTATGCAACTCGACCAATTAGGTCCCGAAGTCTAGCATATGTAACTCAATCAATTAGGTCACGAAGTATAACATATGTAACTCGACCAACTAGGTCCCGAAGTATAGCATATGTAACTCGACCTCTAGGTCCCGAAGTATAACATATGTGACTCGACCAATTAGGTCCCAAAGTATAGACATGCAAATCAACCAACCAAGTCCCAAAGTATAGGTATGCAACTCGACCAATTAGGTCCCGAAGTATAGCATATGTAAGTCGACCACTTAGGTCCCGAAGTATAACATATGTAACTCGACCAACTAGGTCCCGAAGTATAGGTAGGCAACTCGACCAATTAGGTCCCCAAGTATGGATATGTACCGATAGAATCTACTCTATTCCTACACATGCTACCAACATGGAAATCAACGAGTAGAGTAAGTACAAGAGTAATATGGTGCATATATCGACAATATATGATAAGTAAAGCAGATAGTATGGTGGAAAGAATGTCACCGAGCTTGCACCACTGTGCCGACGGCAACTTTGGGATACCAGCACGCCACAAGCATCAACTGGACCTAAGGAAGGTCCACCAGGTTAGAATCTAACCCTCAAGTAAGAAACACTAAATCCATAACCTCACCAATGATCCCACGATGATCAGTTCCCCAAAACTGACTACCGTAACCTGCCGGAAGTCCTGAAAATCGCACCAGGAATCCGTCGGGACCCACGAACTGTCCCGAAATGCACCAACTCGTACCACGAGTCCCCCGCTGCCACTCAACACTTATTTTAATGTGACTTGGCAGCAAACACAAAACCTCATGTCGAAACAATTATCGTCGGATAATCGTTTCGATCCGGGTTTCCAGAAGTGTCAATTTCGACACCGGGACCCACCGTCGCTCACCAGTCATCTCCGAACCCACGAGATGACGATGGTGACCAGCCAACAAGGCTCAGCGACAACTCACAGAGCAACCAAACAACACCGGAAGAGATCCGGACCAAAACCGCGTTCTTTCGGCGAATTTCACCGAAAAACGCACCGAAATCGACTTTCGATTTCCGCGAGGGCTATCGGACCTTGGACAATCAGTCCAAAGGTCACGACACATACACATGTACTGCCCACAGTAGCCACAAAGTGCACAATTGCACAAAAGTCCTCCGAATACCCGAAATCACATTATTTTATGTGATTTCGGCGCTTTATGGTCCGTCTACACAAACCGAACTCATTCGGCCAACCGAGACACACGCGATAGGTTTCGATGTGCGGAGGCCGTGCTCACCCTTCGAGCACCTGCGCCCCGTAGAGAGCGCGTGGGAGCAACCCGAAATTCGATGGCTGCGCGCACTGCATGAAAAGCATGCTTTTCTCGCAAACCAGGGGCTCGCTGACCCTAAAAAAAGTGACCACTATGATCGTCACTGACAGACGATCACCGTGCTCTCCTCGGGAGGCACCGAAACAGCCTCGGGTCTTCGGAACAGCACGCGTAAGCCGAGACAGTGACGAAAAAGGCCCGAAAAGGACCGACACTGCCGAAACAGCGGATCGAGGTCTCCCCGATAGAAAATAAGGTGAGCACGATGATCGGCGATGTGTCCCGATCATCGTGCTCCCTTCCGTTGGGATCGGGAGGCCCGGTGGCTCGAAACGTTGAAACACCCAAATAAAGCCCTATTGTGGGCTTGGCGGAGCAAGGTTGCTCCGGCGACTCTCAGCGGCACGGCGGCGCGCCAGGGGGCCAAGGATGGTTGCGGGGAAGGGAGGAGCACGGTGCTCACCTAGGTTTGCGGCGAGGAGGGCGGCATCGGCGGTGGAGCGATGCCCTAGGCGCACGAGATCGGCTCGGTTTCCAAAGCGGCTACGGCCACGGCGGCGGCCGAACCCCTCGGGGATGACGGCGGCGGTCGCGGAGGTTGGAGGAGGAGGAAGAACGCGGCGAGCAACGGTGGCGGCGGCCCGCGGCTCGGCGCGGCCGCCTGGCAGCTCGGTCGTGGCGCGGCGGCACGCAGCGGCGACGGCTGCGACGGCTCTCGGGCGGCTCCGATCGGACGGCGGGGGTTCGCCGGAGGCGAGAGGGAGCGGCTCGGCGGCGTAAGGCGTCGGCGGCGCGGGGGCGTGGTCGACCGAGCTCGGCACAGGCTCGGTGCGGCGGCTTTGTTGTTGGAGCGGCAGTGGCGGCGCGCAGAGACGGTGGTGGCCAGCGGGGATTTTTCGTCGGGATCGGGGCGACGCCGGCGCAGATCTTGAAGTCTATCCAGCCTCGGGATCCCTCCCCTTCTCTACCCGAGAAAGAGAGAAAGGGGGAGGGAGATAGAGAGAGAGATGGAGAGGAGGGAGATGGTGGCTCGGCGGCGGTCGGGGCTCAGCCGGCGGCGGCCAGGGGTGTGCGGCTAGGGCTGGGGGATTTCGGTTGAGGGATTGGGAGGCCAAGAGATTAGGTTTCCATGAAGAAACCTCTAGATGCATCCACATATGCATATATATACATAGGTGTACTTTTGCGGAAAAGACCCTCGAAATAGAAAATTTCCTTAGGAGTCCCTCACAGCGCGTGTAATTTATGCGTACGCACCTCCACGTACAATCCCATGCGATTCGGTACGTAAAATGTCGCACGTTTTGTGAAATTACCGTCTTGCCATTTCCGACCTCTCCTCGATCAACTCGTAATTTTCGCAGATCCGTTCGTCGGATTTACGAACGGATCGCACCAGTGCGATCAGCACGTCGAAGACATCAAGCTCACGATTTTGGTTCACCTTGATCAGTCACGGATTCACGAAGAAATCCGTCCGCTCTCCGATTATCAGATTTGCCAACATCGACCCCTTTGCGATCATCTTGCAATATCCGGCGATCCGTTCGTCGGATTTGCAAACGATTCGCGCCATCGCGTTCAGCACGTCGAGGGCATCGAATCTACCATTTTGTTTCACCATGTTTGTTCGCCGATTTGCGACGAAACCTATCAGCTCTCCGCTAATCCACATATTACACATATACAAATGTGTAAACCCGACAAAACATTAGTTTCGCATCTGTATTCGACTTCTCTACCACTAGTAGGGACCCCCAACATCCTCTACCTAACTCTAGGTCACATGCACGGAGTCAGAGGAGTTTCACAATGCAAGAATAGCAAAGTGCGGAAACCCTCTTTTCGATAAAACTCCTTTTTCTTGAAAACCGTGCATCAGATCAGGAATCCGTCAGTGCCATTGGTTCCAGAATATCTGAACCGGTCGAAACAACCTATTGAACTGCTATGAACGGAGTCCGATACGCGTCCGTAGCCAACTCTCCTCCGCGGCTTCTCCGGAAAACGGGGTTACTATTCACTTTAAGTGAAAAGTAATAATGGCATATCCTTTCCGTTTTAGCTCATTTTCTCCTGAAACTTGACCAGTGCTTATGTAATTAAATTACACACATAAACATCGTCAACAGAGAGTTTAGTTACACTGTCAAAAATCTCAGTCTTTACACTAAGCAAACTAAAGAAATTTTCAGCTTCAAAATTCGACCTATTTTCTTGGGAATCAGATGCATTTGATAAATGACTCATAGATTCTTCATCATTTCTAGCTCCAAACATATCGTGTATCATTTGATGCATATTAACATGCATGGTAGAATCACCAACCGTTCCTAGAGCAAGTGACAAAGGGCTTGGTGGTTGGTATCCGAGACGCGAGTTCGAATCCTAGTTAATTCACATTTCTAGCTAAGTTTATTTCTTAACGAAATAAACGAAGCGGGTAGCGTGCTACCTATCTCTCAAAAAAAAAAAAACATGCATGGTAGAATCATCATCTAATTGATGTGCACCAGTGTGAAAATTTTGCGCAATTGATTCTCCATGAAAAATCCAATCTCGATAACCGCGAAGCATTCCATCACACACCAAATGGTCGTACACGTCTTCTCTACTTAAAGTTGTTCTATTAACTCACTTCACACATGGGCAACGAATCTTTCTATCAGAAGATGGATTTAAAAATGCAAAATCAAGAAACCCATTTACTCATGCCAAGTATTGAAAGCTTCCTCTTGGCCAATCCAAATTATCTTTAATAGATTTTATATCCATAGGTTGCTACAACTAATATAAGGATTGATTGTGATATAGCCTTCCTTAATTAATAATCTTTCTAAAAAAAATTTAGACACAAACCCACCTGCAATTTTAAAAAAACAAACATAGAAAAATAAACTGAAATTAAAAAGCAGAAAATATTGATAAAGTATTTATCAATCTGGCTCCTCTTACACAAATCACACATCAATAATGACATGGGTAACATATACAGCATGCTAATTAGTATATTCAGAAAATGAGATTGGGCTTATCAAAAAAAATTTCTTTATCATGCTTCATGTAAAAAATAAGATAAATGTGTAACAAATAAGAAAATGTAAATGGCAACTATAATGTACAATTTAATAGAGTAATACGAAAATATCAAGTTCCTGGCATTCATAGGAGAAAAACGGGGACAAAAACCATAAAACTCAAACAAAAACCCTGAGCTATAAAATAAAATTTGATAGTGGAACAAAAACTGGTAGAAAAATCCTAGAGCTGTAAATAAAACTAAATAAATATAAAACATCTCTCAAAAATATAAAACCCATTCTAAATCTATGTAAAAAACTAACATGCTAATTTTTAAACCCTAAATACGAAAATCCCATAATTTTTTTTTAAAAAGGGGGAATAATACCTTTGCAAAAGAAATTGACAATCCCAACTCGAAGACACTATTGAAGAGGGCTACCACGTGCCGCGCGACAAAGAATTAACCCACCGGTGAAGTGGGCCACCAGGCGCCGTGTGACGAAGAACCCACCGGTGAAGAGGGCCACCACGCGCCGCGTGACGAAGAACCCACCGGTGAAGAGAGCCACCACGCGCCGCGCGACGAAGAACCCACCGGTGAAGAGGGCCACCACGCGCCACGCGACGAAAAACCCACCAGTGAACCAGGCGAACACTTTTTGAGGGGTTAATTCTTTAGATTTTTGTTTTTATTAGTAGGATTTTTTTTTTGAAAGGACCAAAAAGCCCACTGTGTTAAAGTATGTCTCCAACTTAAAGTAAGGGTAAAATGGTCTTTTGATGAATGTAGCTCTAATGGAGGGGAAAAAAGGGCAGCTTTTTGCAAAAAGTGCTACAAATGAGGCACTTAATAAAAAATACCAACAGATTTTTATAAATGCTTCTATAAAAGTGTAGCTAAAACCTGTTTTTGTTGTAGTGTAGGGTTTTAGCCAATTGAAAGTGAAGATTGGTGGATTTGAGCTTGTTTTTACCCTTCTATTGTTGCTGGCTAGTTTGGAGACTTGTGGAGCAGCTTTTGAAGTGTGGGAAGAGGTGTTTGGTAGTGTTTCTTCAACCCTAACACAGGGAATATCAGAGTTGGAGCTTTGGAAGAGGTGTTTGGTAGTGTTTCTTCAACCCTAACACACGGAATATCAGAGTTGGAGCTTTGGAAGATATACTACCTAATCTCTCTCTAGTTTGATGTATTAGTAGTAGTATTGGTGGAGTTCTTAGTGTTAGCTCACAGTAGGGTTATGGAAACTCTTTTGGCTGAGTTTTGCTGACTCTTGTAGGTTGGATTGGGTGTGCTCTAATGTAACGACCCAGCCCACTAGCAACAATAACTCATTGGGCCCAACCACCGGCCCAAAATGCTTAAGCCCAGTTATTATTACTAGTGTCCAAGTCTCATATAAACCCAATGACAATCCCATTCCCATCCGATGTGGGACTATTGGGGTGTCACAGACTCCCCCCGTTAAGACCTTGACGTCCTCGTCAGTCCAATCACACACACAGCCCAAGATCACCAGGTGATGTGAGACTCGTCTCGCTAGCCCGTCATCCAGACCCTGGCTCAGCCGAGATTCGCCACACATGTCCAGCTGGTGAACCGGCTCTGATACCAAATGTAACGATCTAGCTCACTAGCAACAATAACTCGTTGGGCCCAACCACCAGCCCAAAATGCTTAAGCCCAGTTATTATTACTAGTGTCCAAGTCTCATATAAACCTAATGACAACCCCATTCCCATCCGATGTGAGACTATTGGGGTGTCACATCCAACCTGAACTGAAGTTAGGATCAAGCTTGGTTCTAAGTGAGGTATAATTCTACCTATACTAGGTGAATTGTTGAAGTTCTTGGTAGAGAGCTTAATAGAAGCTCCTGATGAGTTTAGAATTGTGATAGGGTGCTGGGAAAACTATTGGGCATCTTCTCTTGAGTGATCGGACACAAGTCGACGTGTATTTGGTGGGTTTGACCTCACCGAAATGGGTGAATTCCCCCTATGTTCTTATTCTTGACATAAAGCTAGAATTACGCATATGTTTCGCTAACGACATCATAAGTGAATGGTTGGATGTACTAGTAATACTTACATCATATGGCAAGTTGTACTCTATGTAGTAGAGAGCTAAAGGTATTAAATTCCTTGCATGATAACTAATATACTCGTGTAGACAAGTTGCGAATGAATATAATATGTCTAGACTAGCAAGAATGGCATGTTGTTATTATAACTGGTGGTTATTGTATATGCATTGAACATATGAACCCTGTACTATAGAATGGTTAGCATACTTGCATAGACAAGTTAAACTTGGCATATAATTGATAAAACTAGCATGAATTTCATGTTACTAGCTATGATCTAGTTGATAACTAGCACCTGATATTGTACTTAGATCCCGACCAATAGGTTGGTAGAGGACATTCCATGTTTGAGACATGATGATTGAGAGCCTTGTCTTGTGGATCTTGCTTGCTTGCCATTGTGCTCATTCGCACATGCTTGTGATAGTCGCTCCCATGGCCAAGCACTGCGGAGTTGGCATACGTGACATTGTGCTCGCCCATGCTGTAATCGGGTGCCGAAATGGATTGCCGTGGGGGGTGTATACTACCACAAGGCCATTAGGTACGACGCAAGATGGACAACCTTGTGTAGGTCCTTATGAATTGAACAAAAATATTAAATTGTATTGATATAATGGTCACTACTAGATAGTGTGCATTTATGAGATGATATAGCATGCTTACTTGTGTAGAGTAGGAGTAGTTACTTTATCTGTTGCATCATAATTGTTGCATTGGAAACATAGTAGTTCTACTACTCATTAGTTTCTTATTATCATTGTTATTCTTATCATGTTGTAGTTGTACATGCTTTCTCTTTATACATCATGAACTTAGTGGTATAATTCGCTGAGGTCGGTGTCTTACATCTTGGGAACTATTGACTAATAGTTCTCACGTTGTTTTATTTACGTAGCCATCCACCGCGGGAGGTTAGGGATCGCGGCAAAGTGAGTCGCGTCTAGCTAGGCGTAGCTTGAGTCCTGCTAGGTGATCACCTCGCTGTTTTGATTTTGTGGATGAGGGTGATATTGTACCTATGTATAAAGACTACCACATGTATATATAGCTCTTTTGTGATCGTGTGTTATAGGAATGTTGTTGGAGAGTTGTATTTACAGTTTTAAGCTCTTGCTTCCTAGTGCCCTTAGTTTGCACGCTGCATCGCCGAGCTTGGCGCTGTTATCTTCATCAAATCGAGCATTCCTCCAAATTCGAGGAGTTCTTTTAAAAAATTACATATTCTTATATGTTGTAGTGTTGAAATTTCGTAGGTAGTTTTATTCAGTTTTTTCATGTTCTTTTTATTTGTATGGTATTCAAACTGATGTGTTTGTTGTGTGGAATGTTTATTATTTTTCTTTTGTCTATCCTTTGTTTCTTTATGTTTTTTTTTAAAGTAAAATTCTGTATTATATTTACTGTATTAGGTTTTGTTAGGTTGTATATCTTTTTGTCTCTTAAAAATTTATTATATAACTTTTCATATGCTTACTCTTTTTCTACTTTCATATCTCTTTTGATTAACTAAGATAAAAATATTTACAATATTGGATTGATATATCATCTAAAAAAGTCTTTATTTTTTCGAAGGGATACGTATCATAACTTGTATAGAAAATGAATGGATAAATATATAACTTAATTATACAAAAAAAAAGTCTAATTCTTTGATTGTTTTGATTTATAAAATGTTAATTTTTATTGAATTTTTTATCTAAATCTCTTCCAAATAGTATATCACTTTTCGGCTCAATAGGTTGACATACTTATTATCTTTCTATGAGTATTTTGTTACTAATTGGCTTCAGCAGATTAATATACTTTTATAAGAAGCTATATTTGGACTATTTTGATTTTTAAAATAATAGCAAATTTTTGATACATTAATTATTAGATATTATATTTAATTTAGTAATATCTATCCGTCAGAATGCGCGCTACTACACTAGCTTAATCATTACTAGACCGAAATTAAATTTACTTGGGCTAACTAGCTATATTAATTAATTATTAATTAATAATAATAATAGAATGAAAATCCTTCCATCCGTTTTCCAAATTTTATATAAGTGATATTTTTTAAAAAAAATAAAAAAGAAATATTTTTTAAAAAACAAAAATTTATATTATTGAATTAAAAAGTTTTAAATAAACGTAACTTAAAAAAGAAAAGGAACCACCCAAATTTGCCCTTTTAAAAAAGTTACTGGTACGCCACACCAACAACTCTCGTTCAAACGGTGATGTTGTTGTAAACTTGTAATAATAGGGAGAAGAGAGCGCGGTTGGACCGGCCGATCCGATCAGGATGACGTCACGCCCAACTCAACTCGTCAAAGTTGGAACAAATTTTAGGCGGGCGCCCTCCAACGGCCACGATTCAACCTTCCCGATCCAATCCAACGGCCTCTCGAGCTCTGCCACTCGCCCTCGTACCTACCGCCTGATGTAATTAATTTTTTTTTAACTTTATTTTTATTATATATATACATATTAAAACTCTCCCTGGTATTTCAACACCCCCGTCCCATTTCCCCTCCTCCTCCTCCTCCTCGTTAGCTCCTCCCTCGGTCAAAAGGCCTAAGCCCCCGAGAGAGAGAGAGAGAGAGAGGAGCTTCAAAGTCGGCGACGAATCCAAAGCCATGGCCGCCGCCGCAGCCGCCGCCGTCGTGTCCGCGTCCTCCGCCGCCTCCCACGCGATCTCCGGCCCCGGCCGGCCCCGTGCCCCGGCGCTCGTCCCCGCCGCCGCCGATCGGCTCTCCGCGCGCCCCTCCGCGCCGCCCCGCGCCGCCCGCGCCTCTGCGGCGTGCGGGCTTCGGCGTCGGCATCGGCATCGGCGGCTGCGGCGGAGTCGGCTGTGGCGGCGGAGTCGGCGGTGGAGAGGTCGGTGAACACGATCAGGTTCCTGGCGATCGACGCGGTGGAGGCGGCGAATTCGGGGCACCCGGGGCTCCCGATGGGGTGCGCGCCGACGGGGCACGTGGTGTTCGACGAGGTGATGCGGTTCAACCCCAAGAACCCCTTCTGGTTCAACCGCGACCGCTTCCTCCTCTCCGCCGGCCACGGCTGCATGCTCCACTACGCCCTCCTCCACCTCGCCGGCTACGACAGCGTCAAGGTTACTTCGAACACCTCTCTCTCTCTCTCTCTCTGCTTTTCCCTGCTTTTTCACGCAAAAAAGTTGCTTTATGTTTATTATTATTCTTATTATTATTGCCCTTTCCAGTTTTGGTTGGGGCAGAATGTTTGTCGCCGTAGTAATAAGTCTGTTATTGACCGCCCCAATATATATAAAAGCTCTTTAGAAAGAAACTGAAAGATAACTCTTAATTAATCATTTGGAATCGAATCCTAGTTATACTTCAATTGATTTCAGCTCTCCGAAGAATTGAAACAAAGAAATATATCCATCCATTTGGATAAATAATTGTTTCGAAAGAGATTGCATGGTAAAGCCAAAATTCCACTTCCTTGGAGCTCTAGGAATTTGTTGGATAGATATTTCTCATTTGCCATCAAGTCCCATTTGAAGTTTCAAGTGGGAGCTCTCGTAGAGCTTGGGCGGAACCAACTTCTTCTCTTATGTCAGTTTGTCACCGGCATCACTTGATCTATAACTATCGAGGTTTGATAGATCGGATTTGATCATCTTGGAAGAACATTAGAAAAAAAAGGCTTCTCTGTTATGTTGAATTTTCTTTGCCTCTTTTTTTTGTAAAAAAAAAAAAAAAAAAAATGATTCTCTTTCGGTCTTGTAGGAAGAAGACTTGCGGGCCTTCAGGCAATGGGGAAGCAGAACTCCTGGTCATCCAGAGAATTTCGAAACCCCTGGGATCGAAGTTACCACCGGTATTCTTCTTGAAACTAAGATAATGAACCATTTCTAGTAAAATGGAGAGTTGACTTGTTAACAACTTTTTTTTGTTTTTTTTTTTTTGCTTTTCCCTCTTCTCGGGGAATGGCGCAGGTCCTCTTGGTCAGGGTATCGCTAATGCTGTCGGCTTAGCACTTGCTGAGAAACACTTAGCGGCCCGTTTCAATAAACCCGACAACGAGATCATCGACCATTACACGTAAAGAATTTCTTTAAACATATTCTCTGTGCTCTGCTATTATTATTATTATTCCTTTGTTAACCAACTCCTTGTCTGGTCCTCGTGGATATTTCCTATCACTGAACTGTAAGATGGATTTCTGTTCGTCTATAGGTATGCCATACTTGGTGATGGTTGCCAAATGGAAGGCGTTTCGAATGAAGCGTGCTCTCTTGCTGGCCACTGGGGTTTGGGAAAATTGATTGCCTTTTACGATGATAATCACATCTCTATCGACGGAGACACAGAAATTGCGTTCACCGAAGATGTGCTTGCGCGCTTTGAGGCTCTCGGGTGGCACACGATCTGGGTCAAGAATGGTAACACAGGATACGATGAGATCCGCACTGCGATTAAGGAAGCAAAGGCTGTCAAGGACAAGCCAACGTTAATCAAGGTTAGTTTAATCGGATGTTACTTTGCAGGAAGCTCACGTAGCCCTCTGCTGTATAACCTGATTTCTCATTTAGCATACAATGGTTCAGAATGTAGCACTTTGCCACTCCTGATGTTGCTTTTTGTTGTGCTAATTTTGCTGAGATTGAGCATGATATTTTAATCATTAGTTTCTTGTAAACACCATAACAGCGACGTCAGGGTGGTATTCGGAACCCATGGTGTTTTATATACTTGAAGTGTGTGTTTAATTTTACTCTATCACGCTCATTCATGCGCCGACCCTTCTACCATGCTTACGAGTCTTTTGGAGTGCTAAAAGTTTGCTAATTTGCTGTTCCTTAGGTAACAACCACCATCGGGTATGGATCACCGAACAAGGCAAACAGCTATAGTGTACATGGGAGCGCCTTGGGTGCCAAGGAAGTTGATGCAACTAGGCAGAACCTTGGGTGGCCCTATGAGCCATTCCATGTGCCTGAGGATGTGAAGAGGTCTGTTAACTTTATAGCACTTAATCTTACTTGCGAGAGCAAACTGAATCCTATTGAGATAGTTTATCGCTCACACGAACCATCTCAGGCACTGGAGCCGCCATATCCCTCAAGGCGCTGCTCTCGAAGCGGAATGGAATGCCAAATTCGCAGAGTATGAGAAGAAGTACAAGGAGGATGCAGCAGTGTTGAAGAGTATCATTTCGGGAGAACTGCCTGCTGGATGGGCTGACGCACTTCCGGTAAATCTATCGCTTATCTTCATCTTATGTGTAAAAAAAAAAAAAAAAAAAAAAAAAAAACAAACAAACAAACAAACAAACAAGTCGACTTTTGTCAATTTTGCTAGTTCATCCCATTATTTTCGGCTTTCGTCATTGTTGGTCAGAACCTCTTTTCCTGGACTGGAGTGCCCCTGCTGACACAAGATGCATTTCTGCACTTGATGTCTCAGTCAGGGGCATTTCTATCCACTAGAAGATATTTTTGTTAGGAGGTGCAAAAGTGAATATTTTGAAGAGAAGTTGCGAAAAAAGCTGGACTGGTTTTACAAAAGATAATCCTCGGTCCTTTCCAATCCCTTCAATTCATTTATGTTCTAGTAGCTTTATGCATAAAACGTATTGAGTGGCTCTCTATTTTCCTTCCATCCAGAAATACACACCCGAGAGTCCAGCCGACGCAACTCGAAACCTCTCCCAGCAGTGTCTGAATGCGCTCGCCAAAGTCCTCCCTGGTCTTCTCGGAGGCAGCGCCGATCTCGCATCCTCCAACATGACGCTACTTAAAATGTACGGGAACTTCCAAAAGGACACACCTGAAGAACGGAACGTCCGCTTTGGAGTCCGCGAACACGGGATGGGCGCTATATGCAACGGAATCGGCCTCCACAGCCCTGGCCTCATCCCCTACTGTGCTACCTTCTTTGTCTTCACCGACTACATGCGGGCAGCCATGCGGATCTCGGCGCTGTCTGAGGCTGGCGTCATTTATGTAATGACCCACGATTCTATTGGGCTCGGAGAAGATGGCCCGACCCACCAGCCCATCGAGCATCTGATCAGCTTCCGCGCCATGCCCAGCATTTTGATGCTCCGGCCGGCTGATGGTAACGAGACTGCTGGGGCCTACAAGGTCGCTGTCCTCAACAGGAAGAGGCCATCGGTACTAGCGCTCTCCCGGCAGAAGCTTCAACAACTTCCTGGAACATCTGTTGAAGGGGTCGAGAAGGGAGGTTACATTATCTCAGATAATTCATCCGGAAATAAGCCTGATCTCATTCTCATCGGGACTGGGTCGGAGCTGGAAATTGCGGCCAAGGCAGCTGACGAGCTGAGGAAGGAGGGGAAGGCAGTTCGCGTTGTGTCGCTTGTTTGCTGGGAGTTATTTGACGAGCAACCGGACGGATACAAGGAGAGTGTGCTACCTGCTTCTGTGACCGCTAGGGTTAGCATCGAAGCGGGGGTGACTCTTGGGTGGCAGAAGTATGTGGGTGAGAAGGGGAAGGCGATAGGAATTGATCGGTTCGGAGCGAGCGCTCCTGCCGGAAAAATATACAAAGAATTCGGAATAACTGCGGAAAACGTCATCGCAGCTGCGAAAAGCTTATAAGATTAAATCATTTAAATGTCCTGCCCCTCTCCTGCTTAATGAGGGAAAGTTAGTAGGGGAGAAGTTAACATAAAAGAGTCCGGACCGTTCTATTTCCTGTAATAAAGGATACCCTACGTCATTGAGTTTTCCACTTGCAATTTCTTTTTGTATGTGTCGCTGAGTTGTACCTGATTTACGTGCTTGTGTGGAACTCTTTTTTCTGTTTGAAGTCTCAATTTTTTTTTTCAAAGTTTAGAATAACACTCTGAGAGGGGCATGGAATTTTATACTGCGTAAGTGTGATCAGTTTGTATTGAATTTATGCTGCATAAGTTTGATTCAGTTTGCATGGGATCTTTGTTTTCTGTTTTCTGCTTCTTTTACGCATTTAAACTTTATCTTCTGCTTATTCGATGCATGTAAATAAATTTCTCTCTTTACTTCTATATGCTTGACATGTGTTAGCTTATCGGCTCCAGTATTTGGAACTTATTACTGCTGTAATAAAAATTATTCCATTTCATTGAGTTCTCTACTTGATATTCCGTTTGATTAGTTATGAAGATTGGCTTAATCTTTGGATAAATACCACTTATGTTTGCCTCAGATTCTTTTCTTCTGTTGGTTTTTAAATTTTTGCATGCTTGATACAGATTATAACGAGATATGCTGTGAAATTCATAGTGTATATATCTGCAAAATGTGTTTTCTTTTGAATTATTATGTGGCTTATTTAGCTCTTCTGCATGTGTCGTAATTGTATGTTTTTGCAAGTAGAACTTTTAAGCTGTATTGAATTTTATTTCTCTATGAGAAGGAACTTATCCATATTCGCCATACCCCTTGTATTTTACTTTATAATGTTTGTTATTTATGAATACTAAAAAGAAATTTCTCTTTGGATGTCAGAAAAAAGTATTTAATTGAACACTATGCATCACAAATTATATATATATATATATATATATATATATATATATATATATATATATATATATATATATATATATATATATATATATATATATATATATATAGAATTGAGCTCCTATACTTTTAAAAGTACCAAATCATTGGTGCTTGTAAGTTTTTAGCTATTGGATTAATAGATGTGCCGTTTAAAATTCACAAGCACTAAGTGCTTGGTGCTTTTACAAGCACCATAATGGGACTCATATATATATATATATATATATATATATATATATATAGAATTGAGCTTCTATGCTTTTAAAAGTACCAAGTCATTGGTGCTTGTAAGTTTTTAGCCCTTGGATTAATAGATGTGCGGTTAGGATGATGTGGGCCCCCTTGGGTTAAGTGGGTGGTTGGTTGAATAGTATAATCTAACGGGTGAAAACGATCAAAGGTGTAGATCAAACGGTAAAAAATTTACAAGCACCAAGCGCTTGGTGCTTTTACAAGCACCATAGCCGGACTCTCTCTCTCTCTATATATATATAGGGTCCGGCTATTATACTATTATGAGTACGATCGCCCTCGTACTCATAAGTGGTTTTCGATGATAGAGCTTCTGAATCGACGATCCACACCGTTAAAAGTTATTTACAGCATTTAAAACTTCTAGAAAAAATTTTTTATAATTTTTCGATATCATTTACCTTACGATCAAGAGGTCACAAATTTGATAATTTTTAACTAGGTATGGAATATTTGCTAGTTTAACGGTGCAAAAGAATCGAAATTTGTTGAATTTTTGATAGAAAATTCTATTCACTACCTAGATAAAGATCAATAACTCCGATCTTGAATTGAATGACCCGATCATCCTTTTTTAGAACATCGTATGATTTTGACCGTTCATTTTATACCCGCTTGATGGACTTTATTATGATTTCGAAAATTTACGAAATTTATTTTCTAAAAGTTTCAAATACTCTAGATCATATTTAACGGAGTGGATCGTCGATTCGGAAGCCCCATCATCGAAAACAACTTATGAGTAGTAGGGCTCCAATACTCATAATAGTTTAGTAGCCATGGCCTATATATATATATATATATATAGGCCACTATACTATTATGAGTATTGGAGTCATCGTACTCATAACTTTTTGGCCGTTGAGATGAAAAAATGTGAGGCTAGGATGAGAGTGATTACGGTTAGATTGATAGTGGGCCCCCTAAGGTTGAGTAGGTGGTTGGTTGAATAGTATAATCTAACGGGTAAAAATGATTAAAGGGTTGATCAAATGGCCAAAAAGTTATGAGTACAAGAGCCTCTATACTCATAAAAGTATAGTAGCCGAACTCTATATATATATATATATATATATATATATATATATATATATATATAGGCTAGGGCTACTATTCTATTAATAGAATAGGAGCACTTGTCCTATCAAATTTTTAACCTTTGTATGAGAAATTGTAGGGTTAGGATCATATTAGTCGGTTAGAGTTGAATGGTCCCCCTAGGGTTGAGTAGTCCCCATTGGGTTATAGTATTTAATCCAATGGTTAGAAATGATAAAAAGAGTTGATCCACAGGCTAAAAGATAGGACAAGTGCTCCTATTCTATTAAAATCTCTCTCTCTCTCTCTCTCTCTCTCTCTCTCTCTCTCTCTCTCTCTCTCTATATATATATATATATATATATATATATATATATAGTCCTAGTATGCTATTAATAGCACGATTTAACTTGGTGCTAGTAAGTTTTCTACCCTTGGATTAACCCCTTTGATTAATTTTACCCGTTAGATTATACTATTCAACCAACCACCCACTCAACCCTGTGGGCCCACATCATCCTAGTCAAGACATCTATTAATCCAAGGGTAGAAAACTTACTAGCACCAAGTCATTGGTGCTATTAATAATATTCCACCTAGTTCTATATATATATATATATATATATATATATATATATATAGATATAGAGTAGGGCTATTATACTCTTATGAGTAGTAGACCCTTACTACTCATAAGTTGTTTTTGATGATGGGGCTTCCGAATCGACGATCCACTCCGTTAAATATGATCTAGAGTATTTAAAACTTCTAGAAAATAAATTTCGTAATTTTTCGAAATCATTTACCTTACGATCAAAAGCTCACAAAATTGACAATTTTTAACTAGATGGGATACTTACTAGTTTAACGGTGTAAAAGAATTGAAATAGGTTGAATTTTTGATAGAAAATTTTATTCACTACCTAGATAAAGATCAATAACTCCGATCTTAAATTGAAGGATCGGATCATCTATTTTTAGGACGTCGTTCGATTTCATTGCTCATTTTATGCCCATTTGATGGACTTTATTATGATTTTGAAAAATTACGAAATTTATTTTCTAGAAGTTTTAAATACTCTAGATCATATTTAACTGAGTGGATCGTCGATTCGGAAGCCCAATCATCAAAAACAACTTATGAGTAGTGGGTCTACTACTCATAAGAGTATAGTAGCCCTACTATATATATATATATATATATATATATATATATATAGAATTAGTGAATACTATCAATAGCACCAAGTTATTGGTGCTATTGATTTTTTAGCCCTTGGATTGAGTATTGGGTGGTTAGGATGATGTGGGCCCCCTAGGGTTGAGTAAGTGGTTGGTTGAATAATATAATTTAACGGATAAAAATAATTTAAGAGTTAAATCTAACTGTGAAAAACTCGATAGCACCAAATCCTTGATGCTATCGATAGTACCTAATAGGACTCTATATATATATATATATATATATATATATATATATATATATAGAGAGAGAGAGAGAGAGAGAGAGAGAGAGAGAGAGAGAATTAGGTTGGAATATTATTAATAATACCAAGAAGTCATCGGTGCTACTAGTTTTTTAGTCCTTAGATTGAGAAATGTGCGGTTAGGATGATGTGGGGCCCCCAGGCTTAAGTGGGTGGTTGGTTGAATAGTACAATCTAAGGGTAAAAATAATCAAAGGGTTACATCTAACGGTAGAAAACTCAATAGCACCAAGCACTTGATGCTATCGATAGTATCCCAATCGAACTCTATATATATATATGGGAAAACTTCAAATACTTTTCTTGTGGTTTCACTTTTTCTCACTTTAGTACTCTGTGGTTTAAATGTATCAAGTTAGTACCCTGTGGTTTTTCACTTTTTTACTTTAGTACCCTATGGTTTAAAGTGTATCAAGTTAATACCATGTGGTTTTGCATTTTCTCACTTTAGTACCCTGTGGTTTCGCAATTTCTCACTTTAGTACCCTATGGTTTAAAAACCACAGGGTACTAACTTGATACAAAAATAAAACTACAAGGTACTAACTCAATAAAAAACAAAAAAACACAGGGTACTAACTTGATACAATTTAAACCAAAGGGTACTAAAGTGAGAAAGTGCGAAACTATAGGGTACTAACTTGATACACTTTAAACCACAGGGTACTAAAATGAAAAAGTGTGAAACCACAGGGAGGATTTTTGAAGTTTTCCTTATATATATATATATATATATATATATATATATATATATATATATATATATATATAAGCAAGACGCTAGATTTTTTACCATTGGATTGAGAGATGTGTGGTTAGGATGATGTGGACCCCTTAAGTGGGTGGTTGGTTGAATAAGATGATCTAATGGGTGAAAATTGTAGTGTACGGAAAAGTAGTTTACTCTCAACACAAGGGTAGGTTTGGTTAAAATGTGCCATTGGCACATTTTAATCCAGCTCAACTACCCCAAACTGAGGAGTTTGGACTGTAGTATGTGGCTGAGAATCCTTCACTCATTCTCTCCTTGACCTTCCTCCTCCCTGCCACCATTTCCTCCTCCTCCTTTTCCTTCTTTCTTAGCTACCATACCTTTATACAGGGAATTAACTACAACTACCAAGGGCTGGCAGCACTGTCATTGCAGGAAAGAGAGCCTTATTGAAGGAATTTCAATACCCAACCTTCAAATTGAAGGCATGCATTTGTGTAGGGGATGTTGGGATGCTGTTCATACATTTCTTGAGTTGAAAAGCCAGGTTAGTAGCTCCAATTTTGAAGTTGTTTGAAGATAGCTTTAAATGCTGATTTTACCGAATTCCAGCGACGACCTCCGGCGTTTCGGCTCGTGTGCGACGTAGGAGCGTCGGATTGCGGCGAGACTTGGCCCGTTGGATTCTAGACTTCGAGAGGAATCCAAAGAGCCTTAAATTGTGAATTTTGGAGAAGGTTAGCCTGGTAGAACCCCAGTTTTAATATGCTGCTGTTATGTCAAACAAATTTTTGAGGTACTGATTTGCAGATTTCCAGCGTCGACTTTCAGTATTTTGGCTCGTACGCGACACAGGAGTGTCGGATCGCGACGGGACTTGGTTCGTTGGATTCGGGACTTCGAGACGAATCCATGCAGCCCAAGATTGCCGGATTTGGAGAAGGTTAGCTTGGTCGAAATTATATTATTCTCTGCTGCTGTTATTCCGGACAGATTCGTGGGTTTGAGTATTCTTGGATTCTACTCTTCGCAGCAGGAGGATTTCGGACCTGAGCTGGACACTTTGGGTTTTTCCGTGGACTTGGATACTCCTTTCGCTGTTAGGAGTTGCGCTTGAGGTGGGTTAATCATCGACTTTTCATCCTAGTCGCATAGTGGGCAACATGTATGAAATTTCAGCATTTACATCGTATTTAGTAGCTCGAATTCATTGATTGTCTTGTTGTTGAAATCTGAATTTGGAGCATACATTGTAAGTAAATAACCTGTACATGTTGGATCTGGATTTGACTTAGGAGAAAACTGCGATATTAACCGTCACTTGCATTACTACCTGATTTAGCTATAGGAGCCGTATTTGATAGTATCGTCGCAGTATCAGAGCGATGGATACCCAGGGTAGTTTAGATTGCATTTACGCTCGTGCTAGGATGCCGAGCTTATGTTTATAGCAGAGTCTAGGCTATTTTGAGTAGTTTGATAGTATCGTCGCAGTATCAGAGCGATGGATACCCAGGGTAGTTTAGATTGCATTTACGCTCGTGCTAGGATGCCGAGCTTATGTTTATAGCAGAGTCTAGGCTATTTTGAGTAGTCGGGTGCCGTCGGGGTTGACGGTGGACCCAGATTTTTGTTGCAGTCTGAGATTGTGCCGAGGGCACGTAGAGTCGGTTGTTAGACCTGTTTAGACTCTAGTTATGAGATTTTGGCTAGTTGGAGCCTAATTGAGCTCGACAGAGATATGCTGCATAATCGGTTGGGTAGCTCCCACGAGTGCCACTCCGGAGGCAAGCACTATGCTATCGCGTTGGTGTTGGGTGTGCAGGTTGGACTTGCTCTCCACTGAGGGTTAGAGTGGGATAGCTGGACAGTCGCAACCGGGCACGGGACGGGTGTGTTCACAGTCCCAGGGACGGGTATGGTTACAATCCCCTTTCTGATTGGTCTATAGGGTTCAGCTTTAGAGCATGATAGTTTAGTGACATATAGCTGTAGAGTGTTTCCAGCTTTTCTTCTTACCTTGCTTACCCATGTAGACTTAGTGGGTGGACCGATGATATTTAGGGCGGCACCCACTGAGGACTACCTGTTTTTACAGTAGTTCTCACGCCCCTTTTCTTCCACCGTTGTTGCAGAGCCTTCGGTTTCGGCTGCTGCTCCTTCTGAGGCGGATCGCGGCAAGGGCGTGGCGAGTTAGAGCCCTACCCGTCGAGAGCTGTTAGAGGACCTCGCTACAGGTAGTAGTTTTTGGTTTGGTGAGTTGTGTACGCTGCCTCTCGCAGCTGACTGCACCTGCCCAATGGGCCCAGGCTCCACAGTCCACAAATAGTCCAGGCACGGGTCATCCCCAAGCACTACCCGCTAACGTCGTCCTACACGACATGCTCTATAGAGCTACGCAATCTATCGACTCCTTGGCACCTAGTGCAAGCCATCAGCCCCACGAGTGATCCATGGCCCGCTTCACACTTAGCAACGCTAAAGTGCTACTGCCAATCCACTCTCTCAGCTGAAGCGAAACCTCACTCTACGAGTACTGCACTCGGCGTTCCACGCCTCGTAGCGTTTACGCTAAGTCTCGCCTTTGGGCGGATCGCGCCCACGCACTGCCTACTAAGCTACTTTTCTAACCCCATATGGAGGTATCGCTAGGCCCACAGGCCAAATCCAATACTAACCAACTATTTCCTCAATAGTGGTTCTAACCATGCCAGGCATCTGACCGCTCGGTCTATGCACTCCAACCACACGAGCACCACTCGCCCACCTCAATTCGAGGTATCACTTGGCCTCACATGCGCGTACTCGGCAACTAATCGATCATGCTCTCAACAGCTGTTCTACTTCCACCGTCGGTCTACCGGTACTACATCCGGAACATTCGGATTACTCGGGTGTCCTCAAGTATCACGGCTTAACTCTCGCAATCCATTACTCGTTGCCTTGAGAGTCGCCGCACCACTTCGTCTCGCCCACGAATCGCAACTAGCCATTTGCTAGTGCCGCTTGGCTTTCTACCTGCTCTAGCAGGCGCCACTCCTTCACACTGCAAGCATGCCCGGGTATCTCCTCTCACCCGTCACTAGGTCCCTACTATAACGTTGTATCAATAGTAGCAACTGACCATTTACGAATGCATGCAATGCATTAACTTAAAACCATGCAAAAGCATATGTTTGATTCAACTAACCCATACCTGCTCTGAAGTCATCAGCGGCAGACTCCACAACCTGGGTCGCATATCCATGGCCGCTTGGCGCTCGCCGCGAGCCTTCTGGTTGCTGGATCATCACATCTCGCTCTCCAGGCCGTGCCAAAGGTTGCACATCCACAGGTTGCCCTGGAGAGGAAAAGGCCGTTGCCAGCATCGGGGCCTGACTCTTGCCTTGCGGGCACTCATCCCGCATATGGCCGGGCTGCCCACAACGGATACACCTTCCATCACGCAGCGCACACCGCCGCGCCTGGTGGGAGCCACCACAGATCACACATCCTAAGGAGGATCGAGTAGATCAAGACGACTTCGAGTGGTGGCTGGAACCTGACTGACCACCCGAATCGCCAAACAATGGCCTCGCCCCTCCTCGCTCATGCCCACGAGATTCGCGCTGCTCACGCACGAAAGCCTCGCCATGCTCCGCCCACAATGCTCGGTCTAACACCTCCGCGAAGGTTGTGAGCTTAAGGATTTGCACCTTATTGTAAATCCCCGGTCGAAGTCCATGCAGGAACCATTCGGCCCTTTCCTTGTCATCCCGCACTACATCCGGGACACAATTCACGAAATGAGAAAATTCCCGCTCGTACTCTCTCATAGAGCGGTCTCCTTGTCGCAGCTTCCTGAACTTGTCCTGAAGCTTTCTCTTTTCAGTTTCGGGGAAGTACGTAGAAAATATTAATCCCCGAAACTCATCCCACACCATAGGAGGGAGACTAGGCGATCGATCTCGTCGAATGCCGTTCCACCACGCCTTCGCTGACTGCTTCAAGCAACGCACAGCTAAAGGTACCTTGTCCCGCTCCAAGGTGTGTAGCTCCTCAAAGAGCGTTTCCATAGAGTCAATCCACATCTCTACGATCCATGGATCGACGTTCTCTCAATCGAAGACAGGCGGATCGAACTCTTTGAAGGCCATAAGGACCGCCAAAGCCCGTTCCTTCTCTCGCTCCATTTCCACGTAACCAGGAGCCGTCGCCCTCGAACTCCGCCATTCCTCGCGCACACGGCGCGCGTCACACGGTGTAGCTACCGCAGCCTGTCGTGCCAACAACTCATGGAGCTCCTTGATCTGCTCCTCCTGTCGCAGCACTACGCCTATGAGCGTACTCATCTGCTCGCGGAGCACCGGGTCTCCACTCGCCTCGGGTTGCTCAGGAACACCACTTGTTCCCTCCCGTGTCGATCTGGATAAAGATCGCCTACGCGGTGCCATCGTTTCCTGAAACAGGACAACTCGATTAATTCTCCACCTTATAGGTCGAGCACGAAACAACTTAACATTGACTCAAATCGGGCGAAACTCATGCAGGGGCATCTATTCTCATCACTCGGTTTCATGTTGTGTATACCCAACATGAACATCCTCGGTTGAGAATAAACCACACCTCGAGTCTACCTCTAATATCCGTCTTAGAGGTTTCTAACTCTTGACCCAATCGATTAACCTTTCGCCAATAGTCACAAGTCCTCGTCTCTCACGAGCCTTATTCTCCTATGGTTTACTATCCTAGGGTCTCCTAGGTTCACCTAAACCATTGTCCCATTCTCTACTTTATGCTCTGATACCACTTTAATCTGTCACGCCCTGAGCCCGCCAATTCGGTCGGATTCGGCGCGCCGGCAGACCGCCGAACGGACAGAGTTTCCCCTGTACGTCCAAGGCGTCGCAATCAAAACAATTACAAGGTTCCAAACAGGAACAGTATTAAATACTCAGATTGCATAAGGAAGTACCAAAAACATAATCACATCCTATGTTATTACAACATTCACTTAACATGCATATTACATCGCATTTACTTCCAAATACAATTAGGTTACCACAAATTTATTACAAGTTTGATACACTTTACTCTTTAACATTCTAAGCTACACCTGGGTACCTACCTCGTCGCCGGGGTAGGGCGCTATCTACCGAGCTACGCCTTGCCTCGCGGCTGCTGTTGCGTCGCTCACGTGTATACCGTACCCCAAAAACAACACGGGGTGAGAACTATTGTCCATAGTTCTCAGTGGGTACGGCACCCAAGAGAAAAGCTCGACCAATAGGTCCAAGGAGGCACTGCAAATATGTTAGTCCAAAAACATATATAGATACATAACTTGCAACTAACATAAAAACATGCCTCACAATATGCAATATGTAACTCTTGCAATGATTCTTAGCTTCTCTTTACTTTATTGCTATCCTATACAGTAGCCATTTCATTCTTACTTTGCTATTCATTAATTTAGCTATTCATAACTCATACCAGTTATAACTCTAAGGTTTCTACTTACCTTAGCTCATGTCATTAACTTCTAAGGTTTCTATAACCCTAGGTTTCCATCTCAAGTCCAACTTGTTTCTAAGGTGTCTATTACCTTAGGTTCACCATACATATCACTAGCCCTCAAGGTTCTTTCTACCTGATTCCAGCTAGCCACCCGACTCGGCCGCGAGTCAATCAATAGCGGATAATCCGCACTTTGCCTGGCTCGAGGTGAAGGACCCTGTCACTTGCACCTCAGCCTGCAAGCCAAGAACCACATCGCCCAACGGTCCGCCCGAAGGTCCGTGCACCGTGGTCGTGGATCCGCATCGGGAGAGGAACATGCCGCATACACCCATAGCCAAGATTCCCTGATAGGGAGAGGAACATGCCGCATACACCCTAGCGCTCACTTGTTCTTGCTTAGTCACAATCCTCGAAGTTCTTCCGGTGGGAGAGGAACATGCCGCATACACCCGCGGAACCAGAACTATCGAGCTCACAATTACTGGGATTCCGGAATCCACTTTGCTTGAGGGTTGGCCTTAACCCTCAAGAGTCGACCCACTGGGTCCATCGTTCCTTACATCCTAGGTCCACTTGACTCTAGGGTTCATTCCTTGTCACATAACCTAGGTTATCTTAACTCTAGGTTCAATGTCATTCTAGCCCGACCTATGTTTACTCACACTAGGTCCATTGCCATCGTTGTTCAACCTATGTCCTTGACACTAGGTTCAATGCCCCTCACCTAGATCCATTGACTCTAGGTTTACTATAACCTATGTTCATTAACAACACTAGGTTAGATGCCACACTCCTAGGTCCACTGACTCTAGGTTTACTATAACCTATGTTCATTACACTAGGTTAGATGCCACTCGATCTATATGTGCATTTAGTCCATGACTCACATTCTTTACTTGGCATTCTTTACTTGGCTCTCTTATGTCTATCAATCCACTCATATGCATGTTTCTATTATGCTAAGCATGCATTCTTTTACTCTTCTAGTATTATACTTTATGCTACTATCATACATCTCATTCATTTACACGCATCTACTTAGCATTTTATTATATATCACTAGCATGCATTTCTTCTTATGCGTTATTAAACATGCATCAACATGAGTTATGTAACTCTTAGACATACAGGCGACCAAGTCACTTCGGTCAGCACAACCCACCTGTTTCGCTCTCCGATTGCTCGTCGACACTCGCAATCGGCCGCCCGCGGCACCCGTGACCCGGTTCGGCTCGAACTTCTGCGCGACTCACCGAATGATCTCCGAATTGCGATCCGAGACTTCGTGGCGTTACCCCACGTCTTCACGATGCCCCAGATCCGTTTTCATGAATTTAGGGCTTGTATCTTGCGTGCTGCGGACATCTGGTAAGAAATATATTAATTTATTAATATCTTCGTACTCGCTCGTCGGATCACCGAACCGAGCGTGCCAACGCGTTCGTTAGGCCCTCAATTAGGTTTACATGGGGTCAAATGAGATCAAACTCATCTATTTACAAAAACCCCATTTTGGAGCCCTAGATTTGCATCTATGCAATTCCACCGTTTTGATCTCTGGAACAAGCAAAAGAGAGCTTGTTCAACCTCTAGGAACTCATCTAAGAGCATTACAGCCATCCATAGGGTGCTTTAAGCAAACCCTAGAAATCCACCATTAGAGCTCTACGAAGAAAACATGATTTTCATGTGTTCTTCGGCTACTACTACGTTTCTACACTTGTAGAGAGATCAAAATCCTAGGTTTAGGGTTTAGAAACCCACTACTAGAAGATCTACCATGAGAGGGAGAGAGAGAGAGAGCAAGCTTACCTCTCCAAAGCTCTCTTGCTTGAGGAAGAAGGAGGGGATGGCCATCATCATCATCTCCGTCATCTTCTCCAACTCCTTCTTTCTCTTCTTCTTCTTCTTCTCTTCTTTCTCTCTTTCTTTCCTTCTTTTCTTCTTGCGGTCGAACAGAGAGAGTGAGGGAGAGAGATCTGAGGGAGTGAGGGAGAGAAAGAAGGTTTTAATCCCCCTCTTTACAACTAACCCCCTGCACAATTGCATCATAGCCCCTCAACTTTCCACCCTTCACACCGCCTGCATCGGGCATTTTCTCGCGCTCAAGGACCTGGTCTCCTCTAACCCAGACCGGTCCCCAGAGAGCCTTGCTCCACTCTCGCACTGGGACCGGCCCGCTTTAAGAGACCGATCCTGCAGAGCTCGCTCTCGCGGACAGCCTTCCGGACCGGCTCCCTTTAGGGACCGGTCCCCCCAAGGGACCATCAGCCTACTCCAAGGACTTAGCCAAATTTTCAGCTTTTTTCGTTTATTCTCCGTTCCAACTCACTTTTGGCTCGTTTGACCTTCGATTCTTTTCAAATCGAACCGAGCCTCCTCACACATGATTTAAATCATGTCCACATCATTATCTCATCCGCGCAAGCATCGGATTTAGCTCGCGGCCCAATACCGCCTTTCGGGTCTCGTTTTCGCACCTTGTGTTCTAAAAACACCCGACAGCTTCCAGACTCCACCGGAACCATTCTTACGGCCTTCTAAGCCAACATACCTCGTAACTTCAAGACTTTAGAAGTTCGATATGTTACAACTCATGTTTATCCTACCTGTTTGTTTATAGTCCTTTCAGCTCTATTCTACTGTTTGTAGTATTGTATGTTATACAGGTACATCTACGCTTCATCTACATGGAAAATTTCTTGTACACGGCGGATTTGTCGACGTGCCCGGGAAATCTTGCAACTCGGGGCGTGACAAAAATCATCAAAGGGGTGGATCTAACGGCGGAAAACTTGCTAGCACCAAATGCATGGTGCTATCGATAGTATCCCAGCCGGACTCTATATATATATGTATATATATATATATATATATATATATATATATATATATATATATATATATGTATATATATAAGTAGAGCTACTATGCTAGTGGAGGTATAGAGGATCTAATACTTTCGATGTAACGAACCGAACTTTAGCCAAATCGGTTGAAGCACGCGAAAGAAATAATTGGACAAGTTCCAATTACCTTTCCAAGCGTTTTGGAAGGGTTAAAGGAGGGTTTAAAAGAGTTATAAAGGTTTCGGCGTTGTTCGGCACGAAGTAGAGTCGAAACGACGCGAAAAACAAAGTACGGGCGGTTTATACCGTACAAGCACCATTTTGTACCCGATAAGAACTTTTACCGAGAGGGCAGCTCTCGGGTTTGAGATTTTTGGTGTCTGTACCGGTACAAAGTGGATTTATACCGGTATAGCCACCTTTACCGAGAGGAGAAGAGCTCTCGGGTTTGGGAAATTTTGTCCGCACTCTGAGACAAACCGATTTTTGTGGGTATAAATCCTGCGAAAGGCCGAGGGCAGCTCTCGGGTTTGCCTCTGGAGCAATTTATACCGGTACAGAATGGGCTTGTACCGGTACAAACAGGTCTGGCAGCAGCTTTTGGACTGCTTCGAAAATAGAGAGTTTTGTGGGTTAAAGTGTAATTGTTACAACACTATAGCCCCTCCCACACCCCTCTCTCACAGCCACTTCACTTCTAACACCTCTCCCTCACATTTTCCTCTTTCTCTCTCTAGAAAACCTTCCCTAGAGCTTGGAGGAGAAGAAGGAGAAGCTTGGAGAAGGTGGATTTGGTGGCTTTGGTGGTTCTAGAAGCTCTCCTACAAGGTGGACCTTGGGATAGCTTTGGGCAAAGGTGAGTTTTTGCAAACCTAGACCTAGGGTTTGGGATTTCTCCATGGATTTTCGAGGTTAGGAGTTTCTACAAGTGTAGAAGCCTCCTATGCACATAGAATACATGAAAACCTTAGTTTCTTCATGTGCTCTCATGGTGGAACATTAGGGCATCAATGCATGCCCTAGAAAAGAGTTTAAATAGTCTTAGATGAGTTCCTAGAAGATCCACAAGCTCTCTTTTGCTTGTTTAAGAGATCAAAACCGAGGGTTTCACATAGGGCTTGGTAGAGCACCCAAATTTGGGGCTTTTGGCTATAGAGGTTCTAAGGTCAAATTGACCTTATAGAAACCTAATTGGGGGTATTCCCGACGCGTGGGACAACTCCGTTTATTTTTACGAAAAGCCGATCATAGGGTTGCTATGTAAAATGGCCTGATTGGGTCAACTTTTAACTTACCGGGTTTTGGGGTAGGCACGGGTTGGTCGCGAAACTTGTTGGGCGACTCCACAAAATATTCTAAGGTGGGTGGTGCATTCCAAGGACACCGGAATTCTTTCTATGTCTAAGTGTCATTTTTGGGCATTCTATATATGTTGAGCATAATGCATAGTAGGGTTAAACATGAATTATTATTGCTTTTGTGAGTTCAATTTGCATGAAGTATAATTGCATGAGAATGATTGTATTGGTAAAGAACAAAGAACCCTATGTATGCATGACAAAGAACCTAGTGAACCTAGTGTACTATTATGACATCGGACATGTGCTAGAGAACAAGTATGGCAATGACGAGTCTAGAATACTTAGACAACAGTGTGGCATCAAGAACAAGAATATGAACAAGTAGATTACTTGACATTAGTACAATTGAGAGATTGACATTATGACAACAACCTTAGAGTTAAGAGTCATATGAACCTAAGTCTCCTTGAAGTCAAGGATGGATTGTGAATTGGAATCCTTAAAGTTAAGGATTGATCGTACTCACCATGTTAGTCCTTGCTCGAGGCGCGGTAGCTCCCCCGGGCGATGTGCTCCGGAGTTGTCATCACTGGGTTGTAGTGTTTTCTCTCCCCAGGGGACGGTCCCGTCGGGTCGTAGTGTTTTCTCTCCCCGACAATAGGGATTTGGTTTGGTTGAGTCGTGTTGAGGGCGAACCCACGGGTTAGCCAAGAGATTGGGTATCGAACTATGATCTTACATGAGTTCTACTTTGAGCATCTTACTGTTTACTTTCAAGCGTATTAGTTGCATTTGTTAGTCGGTTATTATCTTACCTTTCTTTCTATTACGCTTGAATTAGACCTAGTGGGAAAGTCGGCGTGGTTGGTTGCCGAACCCACTGGGAACTTTGTTGTAGTTCTCACCCCACTATTTCCACAGAGCCGGGACCGAGTGAGCCGGCAGAGGATCGCGGTAAGAGCATCGCGCCCTAGGTAGAGACCGCCGAGCTATTTTATTTTGCTATAGTCGCATTTCCCTTTATATCATCTTTTGTATTTGATGATTATAGTTGTTTAACTTTAATTGTAATCAAGTTTCATTTTGAGGTAAATGTGATGTAAGAAAGAAATGATGCATTGAATGTAAAGACTTTTAAAGAATTCAAAGTTGTAAGAATTATGCATGTATGTGATTGCAATTAATCATAGTACTTGTATGTTTTAGTTTAGCATTTCATTTTGGCTATGATGCTTACCCTCGTGTAAGCCTTTTGTGTATGCTTCCGCATGTGTAAAACTTATACTCTATCTGTACTTGTTGAGCCTTGGGCGGATAGGGGAAGCTCGTAGTTCGGCGTACGTTGGCGCGCTCGAACCGGCCAAATGGATCGGTCTCGGGGCGTGACAGATAAAATGGTATCAGAGCGGGTATAAAGCCAAAAGTGAAAGCTTAGGATGGACCTAAGGGCCATAGGAATGGAAAAGACCTAAGGACCTAAGGACACGTGAGTGACGTTGAACAAGTAT
This sequence comes from Aechmea fasciata, assembly GCA_025177825.1. Classification (NCBI taxonomy): domain Eukaryota; kingdom Viridiplantae; phylum Streptophyta; class Magnoliopsida; order Poales; family Bromeliaceae; genus Aechmea; species Aechmea fasciata. Next base: position 6,682,071 of record CM045945.1, read on the forward strand.
AGCGAAAGCATGTGATTGGGTTAATGTTATCATGTCTCTAATACGTTTAGGGATTAACTTTAAGTTGTTATTCGTTTTCTATTCCTCGTATTGTGATCGGCGGCCGACGACATGATATTTGGGATGAAAATGAATACGCTTGTTTGCTTTCGCCGGATTGGGTATGTTCGAGTGTGTTTAAAGTCTTAATGTAAGTTGCTTCATTTCAGGAAGCAATGGCACCTCGCGGACGACCGCGAAAGACACCTCTTCCCGAGGAGCCGAGTGCGACGGATGCGGCACCTATTGGGGCTCCCGAGCAACCCGCGGCACGTGGTGACGGGGAGCTTAGGGAGCGGATGGCCGCGCTTATAGGCGTGGTGCGGCGAGTGAGTCCGTTCGGGCTCAAGGCGAGCGATTCGGCGGCTCGGGAGACCCCGGAGCGAGCAGCGGCGGCAAGCGGGGGTCGAGCGGCCTACACCCCTCGCTCGGACGCCGACCGTAGTGGAGGGTGCGGCGGCGCAGCAGCTCCGCCGCGGCCGTACCGATTCACGGCGATTCGGCGGATCGGGGACTTCAAACCCCGTAGCGCGGACGATGAGGAGCGTGAGCGCCAGTTGGCGGCGCTCATCAAGTTTATGAAGTTCAAGCCACCTATCTTCGAGGGAGGAGTGGTGGAACCGGCGGTAGTGGAGTCGTGGATCGACTCCATGGAGACGCTCTTCGGGGATTTCAACACCCTGGAAAGGGACAAGGTGCACTTCGCCTCACATTGCCTAGATAAGGCGGCGAAGGCGTGGTGGAAGCGAACCAAGCGGGATAGGTCACCCGACCCACCGCCCGCGACGTGGGAGGAGTTCAAGAGGGCGGTGTTCACAAACTACTTCCACGACTCGGTGAAGCGGAAGATGCAAGAGAAATTCCGCAAGCTGAGGCAGGGAGACCGCTCAGTGGCAGATTACGAGCTGGAGTTCTCCCACATCATCGACTGTGTCCCCGACGTCGTGCGCGACGATCGGGACCGGGCGGATTGGTTCCTACGGGGGCTTCAGCCGAGGATCTATGAGAGGATACAGATCCTCAACCTCACGACCTTTGCGGAGGTCTTTGATCGCGCTCTATCTGCGGAGCACGGTAGCGCCTACGCGCGGGAGGAGCGCGAGGCCATGGCGGAGACGAGGGACAAGGGCAAGAAACGGGCGGCGGGCGGTGCCGGGGGCCGGCCAAGTGCTAAGAAACCCCCTCGGTATCCCCGACAGCAACAGAAGGGCGGGAGACCTTTTCGTTGCGTCATTTGCGGCGGTGACCATCGGCCGCACGTGTGCCCGCAGCGCGACGGGAAGTGCTTCGGTGCGGCCAACCCGGCACATTTCACGGGAGTGCCCGAGGCGGGGATCGTCCGCACCGACGGCGGCTTCGTCCCTTCTACCCCGAGGCGGCTGATGGGGTTACCACCCCCAATGGCGGCTGGGCGCTCATCGGCATCGCGCCAGCCGGAGGCATCGAGAGCACCGAGTGGGCGGGTTTTTGCCACTCAGGTGGAGGAGCAGGTTCCAGCTCCTGACGACATCGTGGCAGGTATTATCTCTATCAGAGGCACTAGAGCTCAAGCTATTTTCGATACAGGTGCATCGCATTCATTCATAAGTGCATCATTCGCTAGAGCTCATGACTTAGAGACTGTGCATGATGAGGATGGTTGGACTATTACATCACCCGGGCAGTCTTACGGTGTCTATGACGAGTGTCCGGCGTGTCCGCCTGGGATTCAGGATCGGGTCATGCCGATCGATATGTTGGTATTAAACAAGAAGTGGGGATTTGATGTAATCTTGGGGCTTGATTGGCTTTCCAAGTATTATGCGGTTATCGACTGCGAAAGGAAGGTGATCACTTTTCGTGAGCCTAATCAGGAGGAAATGGTGTACCGGGCGTGCAAGGGTGCGCGCTTTGCGGCAACCATATCTACGGCCCGAGCGAGAAAGATGATTAAGGGTGGTTGCAAAGCTTATTTGGCGACCATCGTGGACGGCCGAAGGGAGCACCCCGACCTTGAGGGCATTCGGGAAGTGTGCGAGTACCGGATGTATTTCGGCGGAGTTACGGGATTGCCACCGGACCGGGAGGTTGAGTTTGTCATTGACTTGATTCCGGGCGGCGCCGATTTCGAAGGCTCCGTATAGAATGGCAGGTGGAGCTAAAGGAGCTTAAGGCACAGTTGGAGGACTTGCTCGATAAAGGCTTTGTGAGGCCGAGCGTGTCTCCGTGGGGAGCTCCGGTGCTATTCGTCAAAAAGAAAGACGGCACCCTTCGACTCTGCGTGGATTACCGCGAGTTGAACAAGATCACAGTGAAGAACAAGTACCCGTTGCCTAGGATTGACGATTTATTCGATCAGTTGAAAGGGTCAAAGGTGTATTCAAAAATAGACCTACAATCGGGGTATCATCAATTGAAGATACGACCCAAGGATGTGCACAAGACGGCATACCGTACGCGGTATGGCCATTATGAGTTCACGGTGATGCCATTCGGGCTTACTAATGCCCCGGCGGCATTTATGGACTTAATGAATCGTGTATTCCGTCCGCTATTGGACCGGTGCGTCGTGGTCTTCATTGACGACGTATTGGTGTATTCTCGGACCGAGGAAGAACACGAGGAGCATTTGAGGCTTGTCTTGGAAATACTCCGAAAAGAAAAATTATATGCCAAGTTGAAGAAATGCGAATTTTGGCTTTCGGAGGTCACTTTCCTAGGACACGTGATTTCGGGCGAAGGTATCTCAGTAGACCCGAAGAAAGTAGAGGCGATTAAAGATTGGCCTCGCCCCACGCGCGCAACGGAAATCCTCAGTTACCTTGGACTTGCGGGTTATTATCGGCGGTTCGTGGAGGAGTTCTCCAAAATAACCACTCCGCTAACACGCCTCACACACAAAGGGGTCAAGTATGTTTGGAGCGAAGATTGCGATCGAAGCTTCAAAGAGTTAAAGGAAAGGTTGACGACGACCCTGGTGCTTGCTCTACCGACGCCGGGGTAGACATACGTCGTGTACAGTGATGCTTCCTACATTGGACTCGGGTGTGTTTTGATGCAAAATGGGCGAGTTATAGCTTATGCTTCGCGCCAATTGAAGCCTTATGAGAAGAACTACCCGGTTCATGATTTTTGGAGTTAGCCGCGGTGATTTTCGCGCTAAAATTATGGAGGCATTACCTGTACGGGGAACATTGTGAGATCTACACGGATCACAAAAGTTTAAAGTACTTGTTCACCCAAAAGGAGCTTAATATGCGACAACGGCGGTGGTTGGAATTACTAAAAGACTATGATGTCACGATACTATACCACCCCGGAAAGGCGAATGTCGTAGCCGACGCGCTAAGTAGGAAATCGGGAGAAAACTTAGCCTCGGCAATTACACCCCAACCGTTGTTACAAAAGGAGATGCAGCGGCTTGGATTGGAGATAGTAGCGCCGGGAGTGCCGGCTACACTTGCTACCTTAGTGGTACAACCGACCCTATTGGAGAAAATCAAAGAATTGCAAAATGCCGATGAATATCTCCAGAAGGTGCGGGGTCAAGTAGAAAGCGGTAGTGCCGATGACTTTGGCATTGGGACCGATGGCACCCTTCGGTATCGGAACCGTTGGTGTGTGCCCAAGGACAAGGATCTCCGCAAGGCGATTATGCAAGAAGCGCATCAATCTCCTTATAGCATCCACCCGGGCGGCACCAAAATGTACCAAGATTTAAAGTTGCAATATTGGTGGCCGGGCATGAAGAAAGACATTGGGGACTTTGTTGCGCAATGTCTTACTTGCCAACAAGTAAAGGCGGAGCGGCGATTTCCGGCGGGGAAACTACAAAGTTTACCTATACCCGTTTGGAAATGGGAGAATATAGCTATGGACTTTGTGACCGGATTGCCCCGATCTCAAGGTGGGCACGACGCAATTTGGGTGGTCGTGGACCGGTTGACAAAGTCGGCACATTTCCTACCGATTCATATCACTTGGTCGGGGGACAAGTTGGCTCAAGTCTACATTGACGAGATTGTGAGACTTCACGGTTCGTCTATTGTATCGGATCGGGACCCGAGGTTCACTTCTCACTTTTGGGGGCGACTACAGGAGGCGTTAGGCACGCGGCTCGACTTTAGCACAGCATTTCATCCTCAAAGTGATGGACAATCGGAGAGGACGATTCAAATACTTGAGGATATGCTTCGAGCGTGTGTACTCGATTACAAGGGCAATTGGCATGATCATTTACCGATGGCGGAATTCGCGTACAATAATAGTTATCAAGAGAGTATCGCGATGGCGCCATTCGAGGCCCTTTATGGAAGAAAGTGTCGCTCTCCAATCCATTGGAGCGACGTGGGCGAGAAAACCGTTCTTGGCCCCGATGTAGTGTGGGAGGCGGAGGAGAAAGTTCGTTTTGCCCGCCAACGACTTGCGACGGCGCAATCTCGGCAAAAGAGTTATGCCGACCAACGACGAAAAGATATCGAGTTTGCCGTTGGAGATCATGTATTCTTGAAAATATCGCCGACGCGAGGAGTCAAGCGGTTTGGAATGCGGGGAAAGCTAAGTCCCCGATACCTTGGACCGTTTGAGGTCTTGGAGCGAGTTGGAGCGGTGGCCTACCGAGTAGCATTACCACCGAGGCTTGCGGGAGTTCATGATGTGTTCCACGTATCAAATCTCCGCAAGTATGTCCATGATCCCGACCATGTTCTTGCTTTCGAACCGTCGGAGATTCAGGAGGATATGACCTATGAGGAGTTTCGGCGTATATCATTGATCGCGAGGAAAGAAAACTACGGCGGAGAATTCCTTATGTCAAGGTCCGTTGGAGCAACCACAACGACCGAGAGGCTACGTGGGAGCTCGAGAGCGTGATGCGGGAGCGATATCCCCACCTATTCAAAAATCTGGATTGAGGTATGAATCTAGATTGTAATTAAGATAGTTTCGCGGACGAAACTAATTTTAAGGGGTGGAGAATGTAACGAACCGAACTTTAGCCAAATCGGTTGAAGCACGCGAAAGAAATAATTGGACAAGTTCCAATTACCTTTCCAAGCGTTTTGGAAGGGTTAAAGGAGGGTTTAAAAGAGTTATAAAGGTTTCGGCGTTGTTCGGCACGAAGTAGAGTCGAAACGACGCGAAAAACAAAGTCTGGGCAATTTATACCGGTACAAGCACCATTTTGTACCGGTATAGCAACTTTCACCGTGAGGGCAGCAGCTCTCGGGTTTGAGAAATTTGGTGTCTGTACCGGTACAAAGTGGATTTATACCGGTATAGCCACCTTTACCGAGAGGAGAAGAGCTCTCGGGTTTGGGAAATTTTGAGTGCATGCGGACAAACCGATTTTTGTACCGGTATAAATCCTGCGAAAGGCCGAGGGCAGCTCTCGGGTTTGCCTCTGGAGCAATTTATACCGGTACGGAATGGGCTTGTACAGACAAATGTGTCCGACAAAGCCTTTTGATCGCCGAAAATAGAGAGTTTTGTGGGTTAAAGTGTAATTGTTACAACACTATAGCCCCTCCCACACCCCTCTCTCACAGCCACTTCACTTCTAACACCTCTCCCTCACATTTTTCTTTCTCTCTCTAGAAAACCTCCCCTAGAGCTTGGAGGAGAAGAAGGAGAAGCTTGGAGAAGGTGGATTTGGTGGCTTTGGTGGTTCTAGAAGCTCTCCTACAAGGTGGACCTTGGGATAGCTTTGGGCAAAGGTGAGTTTTTGCAAACCTAGACCTAGGGTTTGGGATTTCTCCATGGATTTTCGAGGTTAGGAGTTTCTACAAGTGTAGAAGCCTCCTATGCACATAGAACACATGAAAACCCTAGTTTCTTCATGTGCTCTCATGGTGGAACATTAGGGCATCAATGCATGCCCTAGAAAAGAGTTTAAATAGTCTTAGATGAGTTCCTAGAAGATCCACAAGCTCTCTTTTGCTTGTTTAAGAGATCAAAACCTAGGGTTTCACATAGGGCTTGGTAGAGCACCCAAATTTGGGGGTTTTGGCTATAGAGGTTCTAAGGTCAAATTGACCTTGTAGAAACCTAATTGGAGGTATTCCCGACGCGTGGGACAACTCCGTTTATTTTTACGAAAAGCCGATCATAGGGTTGCTATGTAAAATGGCCTGATTGGGTCAACTTTTAACGTAACAGGTTTTCGAGTAGGCACCGGTTGGTCGCGAAACTTGTTGGGCGACTCCACAAAAATATTCTAAGGTGGGTGGTGCATTCCAAGGACACCGGAATTCTTTCTATGTCTAAGTGTCATTTTTGGGCATTCTATATATGTTGAGCATAATGCATAATAGGGTTAAACATGAATTATTATTGCTTTTGTGAGTTCAATTTGCATGAAGTATAATTGCATGAGAATGATTGTATTGGTAAAGAACAAAGAACCCTATGTATGCATGACAAAGAACCTAGTGAACCTAGTGTACTATTATGACATCGGACATGTGCTAGAGAACAAGTGTGGCAATGACGAGTCTAGAATACTTAGACAACAGTGTGGCATCAAGAACAAGAATATGAACAAGTAGATTACTTGACATTAGTACAATTGAGAGATTGACATTATGACAACAACCTTAGAGTTAAGAGTCATATGAACCTAAGTCTCCTTGAAGTCAAGGATGGATTGTGAATTGGAATCCTTAAAGTTAAGGATTGATCGTACTCACCATGTTAGTCCTTGCTCGAGGCGCGGTAGCTCCCCCTCGGGCGATGTGCTCCGGAGTTGTCATCACTGGGTCGTAGTGTTTTCTCTCCCCAGAGGACGGTCCCGTCGGGTCGTAGTGTTTTCTCTCCCCGACAATAGGGATTTGGTTTGGTTCAGTCGTGTTGAGGGCGAACCCACGGGTTAGCCAAGAGATTGGGTATCGAACTATGATCTTGCATGAGTTCTACTTTGAGCATCTCACTGTTTACTTTCAAGCGTATTAGTTGCATTTGTTAGTCGGTTATTATCTTACCTTTCTTTCTATTACGCTTGAATTAGACCTAGTGGGAAAGTCGGCGTGGTTGGTTGCCGAACCCACTGGGAACTTTGTTGTAGTTCTCACCCCACTATTTCCACAGAGCCGGGACCGAGTGAGCCGGCAGAGGATCGCGGTAAGGGCATCGCGCCCTAGGTAGAGACCGCCGAGCTATTTTATTTTGCTATAGTCGCATTTCCCTTTATATCATCTTTTGTATTTGATGATTATAGTTGTTTAACTTTAATTGTAATCAAGTTTCATTTTGAGGTAAATGTGATGTAAGAAAGAAATGATGCATTGAATGTAAAGACTTTTAAAGAATTCAAAGTTGTAAGAATTATGCATGTATGTGATTGCAATTAATCATAGTACTTGTATGTTTTAGTTTAGCATTTCATTTTGGCTATGATGCTTACCCTCGTGTAAGCCTTTTGTGTATGCTTCCGCATGTGTAAAACTTATACTCTATCTGTACTTGTTGAGCCTTGGGCGGATAGGGGAAGCTCTGGCCGTTCGGCGTCTGTTGGCGCGCTCGAACCGGCCAAATGGATCGGTCTCGGGGCGTGACATTCGACTTTTTGACCATTAGATTAGCCCCCTTTAATTATTTTTAATATTTGGATTAATACTATTACATTGTGAAAACCACTCAATCCTAGCCTACTAATAGTACCAAGTTATTGGTGCTACTAGCCCCCCGTTTGGATTGTGTACAAGAGTAGGGATAAGGTTTTATTTCTGTTTTGTACCCAAACATAAATGCTAACTAGTAGAGGACCGTGCTTCGCTACGGATAGATAATATTTCAACCAATTAAAATATAATTATTAAAATTTTAAAAATGAAAAGTATATTAAAAATATAAGAAAAATTTATAAAATAGTCTAATATGCATTAAAAAATAATTTTTTAATTAATATTTTCTTAACTTTTAATATTTATATAGTTGAATTATTTTAATAATTTTATTTAAAACTTTACTAAAATTTATATATGGCCATTCTGTAAGTAGATTTTTTTAATTAAAAAGTTAAAGTTGGAGGACTTATTTCAAATTAATGAATAGGTAAGAGTGTCTTTATTTTATTAAAATTAATTGAAAGAGAAGAAACTATTGCATGCATGTGGTGCATATTATTATTTCATACGTTATAATAATTTATATTAAATGACTAATAGTACAATAACAAAAATTAATTAAATATACTTGATTTATGCAGTATAATAATTTAAAATCTCTATTAAAGAATGTTGAGTAGGTGACATATGTATATAAATACGTCCGGATGTAGAGAATGCTTAGTACATAAAAGTTTTTGTTTGCATCTAATGCATATTAATTTTTCATATACTGTACAAAATATTATATAATTGATGGAGTATTTGACATAAGATAAAATATGATATAATAAAAAATATTTAAATAATTTATTATCCCATCCACAATTTATTTTTAATGTACAATTTATAGTCGGTTTATGGTGAGCAGGGCACGTCCAAACTTTTCGATAGGCATGTGGCATTGCTTCATTGTTAAAAGTTCATGAGCTACGTGGCCTCATAAGAAAGAATTAGCTACGTGGCTTCACGAGAGAAGTGATGTGAATGTTCTCTCAAATTATATATTGTTAGATAGTGGAAATTCCCACCCTTAAAATTTTAAAATTTTAAATTTAAAAATTTTAATTTTAAAAATTTTAATTTTAAAAATTTATAATTTATAATTTCAAAATTAAGTTTATAATTTTAAATTCTAAAATTAAAGTTTATAATATTAAATTCTAAAATTTAAATTTTAAATTTTAATCGATATTTTATATTTTTCAAATTTAAAATTCAAAATTTAAGATTTAAAATTGTAAAATTTTAAATTTGAGAGTTTAATTTTAAATTTTAATTTCAGATTTTAAAATTTAAAATTTAAAATTTAAAATTTTAAAATAAAAATTTTAAAATTAAAAATTCAAATTCAAATGTAAATAGAGGGATAATATCATTTTTCTATTTATAACTAACTACTATTCCTTTTATTCTTTATTATCTATCCAAATGTTTTTTTAATTTCTGAGACTAATCAAATTTTCATCCAAACACAAAATTGATCTAGTTCTTATTTATACCTAAACTTATACATATCTTTAGAATAAGCAATTCTTACTTATACTCGAATCAAAAGAAGCCTAATAGGTTTTCGGTCCTTAGATGATGCGATGTACGGTTAGAATGATAGTGATCTCTTAGGGTTGAGTCCGTGATTAGTTGAATAGTATGATCTAACAGGTAGAAATAATCAAAGAGATAGATCTAGCAGTGAAAAATGCGATAGAACCAAGCACTTGGTGCTATCAAGCTTTCCATTGTTAAATTAACTTCTTCTTCTTTTATCATTTTCATCCATTAGACCATACTATTCAACCAAATATTCATTCAACCCAAGAGGACCATTATCATCCTAGCAGTATATCCCTTCATCCAATGATCGAAAACTTAACAATACCAATAAATTGGTGTTATTAATAGTATAATAGCCTAGTTCTATATATATATAGCACCAAGTCATCGGTGTCATTAGGTTATCGGTCCTTAGATGAAGGGATGTGTGGCTAAGATGACAACGATTTTCTTGGGTTGAATGGGTGGGTGATTGAATAGTATGGTCTAATAAGTGGAGATGATTAAAGTGGTAGATTTAACAGCGAAAAACTCAATAGTATCAAACGCTTGGTACTATCAATAATATAATAGTCGGAATACGGAAAAGATCGATTGAGAGAATTCCTGTTCATTTTTTTTTTTTTTTTTTGAGAGATAGGTAGCACGCTACCCGCTTCGTTTATTTTATTTTTAGAAATAAACTTAGCTAGAAATGTGAATCAACTAGGATTCGAACCAGGGTCTCGGGTACCAACCACCAAGCCCTTTGCCACTTGCTCTTCCTGTTCATACGAAGGAAAAAGAAAAAGAAAAAAACGAAGGAAAAAGTATGGTGAACCACTTGAACTTTAGGTTATTTTGAAACTACTTACCTAAATTTGTAGATAACACCCTCACCTATATAATGAGTTCTGTAATAACCCCTTAACCTTAACATTTTTTATTAAAAACTTTCTCAACTTTCAAAAATTGGCCTAGTTATGCTATACTGTGCACTTTGCTTTAGTTTTTTTTTTTTTGAAAAAAATTTCTACACCTTTTTTTTTCTTTTCAAAAATACAATTAAAATATTTTTTAAAAAATATTTTATTAAAAGCAATAAACATATAACTTACATTAGGAGCCGATCGTCCCGACCCTTGACCCAGTCAAAGATCTTCTTCGGGAAGCGCGTCGGGGTGAGGAACGGCTGTGAATAATGACCCTCGAAGTTTGCGCCCTTTGACTGCTCAAGCGATTCGGCTGATAAGGTATTCAATCAGCCGGGCCCGTAAGCTCTATTCACTCTTCGGTTCGACCGGATGAGCCGAATGTACAGAAAAGACCGAAAACTAAGCCAGGAGATGAGCCGGCTAACACACCACAAATCTGGTTGGCCTGAATAGCTGAAAATGACTTTCTATTGAATAAAGTAGAGGGGAGTACAAGAATAGATGTTTAGTTTATAACGGAGTGATGCTCATGGGGCAGACAGACTCCAGGATTCTAAGTTAACGAACTACTCCTAGGAAAATGCGGTAAATGCAGAAAAGTAAAATGCGGTAAAATAAGGGTGATCTTTTGTTCGCAGGAAAAAAGACCCTTTTTCAGGGTATCATGAGTCTATTTATAGAATCGCCCCTGAGTCAGTTATAGCCCTTGCATGATTGGCCACTATCTCCTAATATCTCGAACCACCTTCAGCCGATTGGAACCGCTTGTAACTGCCTGCGGTTGCCATAACTCCCTCGATCTAATGCGGTTCATATCTCCTCTGGTACTCCCGGTGTGCTCCCGGTACACAACTGAAACCGCTGTATTGGTATGAACCTGGCGTGCCAGCTGTCCGCGCCGAATTGGCTCAACAATTGCCCCCTCGGCAACTTTCGAAGTGACGCTTCGGTAGCTGGTTTTTCCCAAGGCGCATTTCGCCTTTTAACACGGTTTTATCTTAATTGCTCGGTTCAAAATCCCGCCACTGCTTCGAAAAAGGCGTGATCCGAGGCATACTTTTCGATCCAATCAATTTCAAATCCTTGCGCCAGTGGCTGACGTGATGCGAAACCCTGTGTACGACTCGATTTTGGCCGTTCATTTTTTCTTTATGGCCCTGATTCGCTCTCAATTTTTGTCTCACATGCGGCATTAATTATGTCCTCTTAATTGCCGCCATCTATTCATCATTATAGCCGACTTTGGAACTCGTTTCGATACGACGATTTGACGAGATGGTTTTCTTTTCCTTCTTCACCAAGCTTCTTATTCTTTTTGTTTCTTCTTCGTCTTCTCTGTCAAAACCTTTTCATTTCTCCTTCGTCCTCTCCGTCGAAACCTCTTCATTTCTTGTTCGTCTTCTCCGGAAGTCTTCCTTTCGCCCTTCTTTACTTTCTTTACTTTCTCTATCTGTGTGTTTTCCTTGTTTCAAGTAATGGCGCCGCTTCCTCTGTTACCTACTCGCCCTTCATTAGACTATACTTTGCTCAAATCGAATCTTTTCTCGGACCCTGCCAGATTAATCTTGGGACCTTCTTTTACCCAAGATCCAACTCCTGATGATTTTTCTTTCTCTAGTGATGGTCTCCCGGTTGATGGCTGACTTCATTCATCTTCACTCCTGGTACCCTTTGACCTCGACAGGAAAGAGTCTTCGGACTTGGCCGAGCATCTCATATGCATATTTATCTTGGTTAGATCGAGTAGAGGCTGCTTATGGTGATTCTTGGAAAGAAATTGGGATTTATGAAGCTATTCAGTTATCGCGGAAACCTCCTGTAGCCGATAACCTTTTGTTTGCTTATGCTCTCTGTTTTTGGTCCCCTGGCTCCAACATTTTTCTTTTCAAAGGAGGTCCTCTCACCCCAACTCTTTTCGACGTAGTTGCTATCGTTGGTTTACGTCCTCATGGCATCATCCTCTCCATGGCCTACAATCCTGACAACGTATCTGATTTTGAGGCTCATTTCGACCTCAATGATTTGACTTACTCTAAATTCCTCCGTAAGTTTGCGGGTGAATCCCCTGCTCCAGTCACCAGGAAGGAACATACAACGTTCCTCCTATACTAGCTCTGTCATAATCTTTTCTTCACTCGTTTGCAGAAAATCAATCGAGATTTTGTTCCGATCACCGTTGGTTTATCTAATGGCGATAAATTGGCCCTGGGGCCCTATTTCCTTGCTTCTGTTTACAGAAAATTTTTTTATTCTATCAAGCCGTCACCCTCTAGAGATGGTGTAACCATCAGCTCGGGTTGCGGCGTTTTTTGGTTTTTGCAAATGTTTTTGCAAATTTATTTTCGTAAATTGTGCCGACAATCTTTAGATATAGATTCGGCTGCTCATTTTGACTCATATGGGCTTGCTCTCGGCTGTCCTCCGCCATTGACATCTGGACATCCACTTGATTTTTCCACTTTTTTTTTTTTTTTTTTTTGATTCGAGTCCTCACCTCCTCATTTATTGGTCTCCTTTAGCTGACCGAGTCACTGGCCCATCTTGGTTTCTGGCCAGGTATGAAGCTCTTCAAGGTGAGCTCGCTTTTTCTCGTGCTGGCGATCTTGGTTTCTGGCTAGGTATGAAGCTCTTCAAGGTGAGCTCGCTTCTTCTCGTGCTGGCGAACATTTTGATGTTTGGTATTCTTTCTTGGCCCCTCGGGATCTGCACATTGGTTTGAAGATGCGCTCGAAGTTGTTGCCCAGTACCGAGGTTTACTCTCCACAGTTCGCAGCGCGTCAATTTGGGTTTACACAAGCAATCCCCGCTCCGGCCAAGCTCTTCACGGCCAACACAGCCGTTTATCGCCCTCCTACCAAAAGTATAGCCGATGCTGACCGGATTTCGGCCTTGGGGAATCGTCTCCGGCGATTTTTCAAATTGACAAGTTTCAAGCCGAATTATACCGGGGTATTAGGCTTCCGCTTTATCGCCAATTGGGATATCTTTCTCAAGAATACCTTTCCTCCTTGTCTTTCTCAGGCGCACCGAAAGACTCTCCACCCTCTCAGTACGTTATCTTACTTAGGGTTGATTTTCTGCTCATCGTTACTGCTGCTTATCTATTTTTATTTGTAGTCCCCTTTCCGAGCAAAAACCCATCGGAAGGCCTGGCTGCGCCATCCAAGTTAGAAGAGAAATCGGAAGAAATTGCTAAATCTTCGCCTTCTCATTCTCGTAATATCTTTTATTCTTCTCTTGATTCTTCCTATTTCGATGCATTTAATACTTACTTTTCTTTCACTTTTATCGACTCTATTCCCACTTCTTCATCATCCCACCGTATAAAAGACCGATTGAAACTGCACAAACTACTCCTCCGCCGCCTCTAAAAAGCTGCAAGTCGGTTGCTAAAAGACCGCAGCCGCAAAGAATTGAAGAAAAAAGAGTTGACTCACCTCTCCCGGCTAACATTACAGAAGAGCGAGCCGAAGATGTGCCTTCGGCTGCTATTCCAGGGACCAGAGTCGAACCGTCTCCTCCGGCTGATATTTCAGAACGAACTTCGATTCCTGCTGAGTCAGCTGAGCCTATTGAAATTGAGGTATGTTTCTATGATAACCTACTTTGGTTTTTTGCTCGTCTTACTCTCCCAACTCACTTACTGTTCTTAAAACAGTCTTCCCCTGAAAATGATTCAAGAGTCTCTTTTGCTTCTTCTTTGAAGACGCAGATTGACAGGCGAATCCGCAGAGAATATATCTCGATCCAAAAAGAAACAAGAAGCCGGGGGACGAATGGCGGTTCATGAGACGATTCGAGATCCGCCACCAAGCGGTACTGTATCTCCTCCTTCAATTTCCATATCATCAACGGAGGGGCAGAATGTGAGTGTTCCCCTGGAAGAAGGCACCGAAAGCACGCGAACAGAATTAGCTTCGGAAGACCCTCTGTCCACCATTCACTATGCTCTGTTAGCTTCGAGCCCGAACTCAAACGAAGGAGATTACCTAACGACTATTACTATGTCGTCAGACACTCAATAGAACTTCAATGAGTGTCTACAACTTTACTTATGGTCTTCCATCCTTGGCTCAACATTCAGAGCAATTTGATCGATTATGCACCCTTTTATTCGACTTAGCCGATCAGCCAGGCATTTCCTTTGCTGGCAAATGTTTTGTAGAAACTTTATCTTCTCAGCTTTCCTCTTTTCTATCTCGGCAATAATCTTTAAGTGCCGAGCTTTCATCTCTAGATCAACATTTTCATCAAGTTGATCAGACTAAAAAGACCATCCCTGAGGTAGCGGCTCCTATCACTAAAGTGAGTCGCTAAGACCAAACTTTAACAGATCAAGAATTAGCTCTGCAGCAGCGGATCTCAACTTTAAAAGAAATTTAATCGCTCTAGCTCATACTTCTTAGCGTCGACTTCTTCTACAAGACCAATTGAAGACCAAGAGAGATGAGGGGATGAAGCTTCAGGACAAGCTTTCCCAATTATACAAAGTGCATCCCTTGATGAAACGTAGAAGGAAGGCCGCTGAGACCGCTCAAGCGAATTTGATAGCCGAATGGAATCAACTTAGAGATTTATTATCTTGATTCGGCTTGTAATATTTTTATTTTAATTTTGATTATTTTTCCACATGGATGGGTAATATTTTTTTAAATACTTCCCATTGATTGGTTTTTCATTTTCTGATCCGTTGATATTCTTGATGTAATATGCATTCCCTTTTGTAATTCGACTGATTTGAAATAGTCCTTCCCAATTTTGGGACCATTTTCCATATGCTCGGTCTTTTTGACCAATTGGAAAAACCAGTCGAAGGACTAAGTCACCGACTGCGAATGACTTAGATCGAATTCTCTTATTATATGCGTTACACACTCGGCTCTGATATGCTTGCATATTATTCAAAGCCATCAACCGAGTGTCATGTATTTCTTCCATTGCTTCTTTCATTAAATTATTGTATTCATCAGCCGAAAGTTCTCTTTGTTTCTCTATTCTCAAAGAGGGAACTGTTATTTCGGCTGGGATTACGGCCTCATGGCCGTCTACTAATTGGAACGGCGTCATCCCTGTTGCCGTTTTTACTGAAGTTCGGCAGGACCATAATACTTCGGAAAGCTTTTCATTCCATTTCTTCGGATACTTTCCGATATGCCGTTTCATGAGATTAACAATTATTTTATTTGCTTCTTCCACTTGTCCATTCGCTTGAGCATAGTGAGGAGACGAATGAGTAGCTTTATTTTTCGTGACTCGACGAACCGAACGAACTGTCCTCTCGTGAACATCGTCCCTTGATCGGCGTAATTGTTTTGAAAATCTCGAAGCGATGAATTATATAATCCTCAACAAAATCAATAATCTCCTTTTGAGTGACTAACCGAGTAGGTTTTACTTCTACTCACTTAGTGAAATAATCAACGACCACTATTAGGAATTTATGACCACCCAATAAGTTCGGCTGGATTTCTCCAATTAAATCCATGGCCCAATCTCGAAAAGGCCATGGTTTAATTATCACATACATTTCAGAGGCATGAACTCTCTGTATTGAACTGTGAAATTGTAACGAACCGAACTTTAGCCAAATTGGTTAAAGCACGCGGAAGAAATAATTGGACGAGTTTCAATTACCTTTCCAAGCGTCTTGGAAGGGTTAAGAGAGGGTTTAAAAGAGTTATAAAGGTTTCGGCATTGTTCGGCACGAAGTAGAGTCGAAACGACGCGAAAAACAAGGTCTGGGCAGTTTATACCGGTACAAGCACCATTTTGTACCGGTATAGCAACTTTTACCGAGAGAAGGGAGCTCTCGGGTTTGAGAAGTTTTGGGTCTGTACCGGTACAAATCAGATTTTGTATCGGTATAAATCCTGCGAAAGGCCGAGGGCAGCTCTCGGGTTTGCTCCTTGCGCCAGTTTATACCGGTACAAAGTGGGCTTCTACCGGTACAGATTGGGCCCGACAGCAGTTTGGACTGCTTCGCAAATAAAGTGTTTTTTGGGCCTAAATGTAATTGTTACAACACAATACACCCTATACCCCTTCACCTCTCACAGCCATGTCACCCCACACCCTCTCTCACTCATTCTTCTCTTTCTCTCTCTAGAGAGCTTGACCTAGGGCAAGGAGAGAAGGCTTGGAGGCTTGAAGGAGGTGATCTTGGTGGCTTGGAGCTTGGAGAAGACCTAGAAGCTCTCCTACAAGGTGGACCTTGGGAAAGCTTTGAGCAAAGGTATGTTTTTATGAAACCTAAGCTAGAGTTTGGGTTTTATTCCTAGAAAGTAAGGTTTTGGAGCTTCTCTTTGAAATAGAGAACTAGTAGAGGCTTGAGCTCCATGAAAAGCCATGGAAGCTCAAGCTCCTCTCATGGTAAAATCTTAGGGTGGCAAGTAGAGGCCATAATAGTGGTTTAAATTGTTCTAGATGAACTTTAAGAGGATCAACAAGCTCTCTTTTGCTTGTTTAAGAGATCAAAACCTAGGGTTTCACATAGGGCTTGGTAGAGCACCCAAATTTGGGGCTTTTGACTATAGAGGTTCTAGGGTCAAATTGACCTTATAGAAACCTAATTGGGAGTATCCCCGACGCGTGGGGCAACTTCGTTTATTTTTACGAAAAGCCGATCATAGAGTTGCTATGTAAAATGGCCTGATTGGGTCAACTTTTAACGTAACAGGTTTCAACCTAGGCACCGGTTGGCTGTGAGATTTCTTGGGCAACTCCACAAAAATATTCTAAGGTGGGTGGTGCATTCCAAGACATCGAACTTCCCTTTATGTCTAAGTGTCATATTTGAGCATACTTTAAATTGAGCATAATGCATAGTAGGATTATTTAAGAGCTTTTATCGTATTTTGTGAATTCAAAATGCATGAGAATGAGTGTATGATATTGTAGTGACAAAGAACAAGAACCCTATGTATGCATGATAAAACCTAAGGCAAGAACTTAGTGTACTTGACAAATGAACGTGACATTGGACATGTCCTTAGAGATTGTGACAAGGATGAGTCTAGAATACTTAGACAACTTGTGTGGCATCAAAGAACAAAGAACAAGAATATGAACAAGTAGATTACTTGGCATTAGTATGATTGAGAGATTGACATTGTGACAACAACCTTAGAGCTAAGGGTCATATGAGCATAGTCTCCTTGAAGTCAAGGAATGGATTGTGAATTGGAATTCTTAAAGTTAAGGATTGATCGTACTCACCATATAGTCCTTGCTCGGGAGCGGTAGCTCCCCCTCGAATCTGCGCTCGGAGTAGGTCACCACCGGAATGAGTTTTCCGGAGGACGGTCCCAACGGGTCGATATTGAGCCTCCCCGGTTACTTTGGGATTTCGAGTTTGGTTGAGTCTTGTTGAGGGCGAACCCACGGGTTAGCCAAGAGATTGGGTATTGGACTTATGATCTTGCATGTTTTATTTTGAGCATATTATCGTTTACTTTCAAGCGTATTAGTTGCATTTGTTAGTCGGTTATTATCTTTCCTTTCTTTCTATTACGCTTGAATTAGACCTAGTGGGAAAGTCGGCGTGGTTGGTTGCCGAACCCACTGGGAACTTTGTTGTAGTTCTCACCCCCCCTATTTCCACAGAGCCGGGACCGAGTGAGCCGGCGGAGGATCGCGGTAAGGGCGTCGCGCCCTAGGTAGAGACCGCCCAAGTTACTTTATTTTGCTATAGTCGCATTTCCCTTTTATATCATCTTTTGTATTTGATGATTATAGTTGTCTAACTTTAATTATAATCAAGTTTCATTTTGAGGTAAATGTGATGTAAGAAAGAAATGATGCGTTAAATTGTAAAGACTTTAAAGAATTCAAGTTGTGAGAACTATGTATGTATGTGATTGCAATTAATTATAGTACTTGTATGTTTTAGTTTAGCTTTTCACTTTGGCTATGGCTTGCCCTCGTGCAAGATGTTATGTATGCTTCCGCGTGTGTAAAAATTTTATACTCTATCTGTACTTGTTGAGCCTTGGGCGGACAGGGGAAGCTCTGTCCGTTCGGCGTCTGTTTGACGCGCTCGAACCGGCCAAATGGATCGGGCTCGGGGCGTGACAGAAATTGACAATCCTAGCAACCCTTGGCATTCTCTATGCAATCTTGATGCATAGTCGGCCAGTAATATCCTAAGTGCCGAATTGTCCATCTTAGTCTTTTTCCTACTAAATGGGTTCCACATATCCCTTCATGTTTTTCTCCCATTACCAATAAGGCTTCTTCAGGTCCTAAGCACTTCAATAGAACTTCTTCGGCTGTTCTCTTGTAGAGTTGTCCGTCCAACAAACAATAGCCGAGAGCTCTCCTTCGAATATTATAATCGACCCCTTTATTAGGATCTTCCAAATACTAGATTAAGGATTTTCTCCAATCCACTTTTACCTCTATGGGAGTTATGATCAGTTCTTGTACGTGAACCGAAGGTAACAGCCTTCTTTGTATTACTATTGATTCTGATTTCGGCTCTCTATATCCTGAAGCCGATTGGGCTAATTCATTTCTTTTTCATTTTTCTGTCTGCCCAAATGTTCAAATTCAGCTTCTCCGAAATTGCATAGCAGTTCTACTGTTTTTCTTAAATAATTTTGCAAATTCGGGATTTCACATCGGTATTCTCCATTAACCTGTTTGATTACTATCTGTGAGTCACCGATGACTTTGATTGACTTCGCTTTCAATTCTTGCAAAATCTCAAAGCCGATTAACAAGGCCTCGTATTCGGCTTGATTGTTGGAGCAGCCGAAATCTAATTCAAAAGCGAATTGATAAATGTATCCCTCGAGATCGTATAACTATTCTGCTCCGCGAATACTGCTTTTTGAACCGTCAAAGTAAAGTACCCAAGGTTGAGATCAAATTTTGTTTCACTCTCCGAATCTCCACACATGGGTAATTAGCCAGAAAATCGACTATAGCTTGGCCTTTGACAACTTTTGCAGGAACGTAATTAAGAGAGAACTTGGATAGTGTTGACACCCATTTTTCGATTCGTCCCCGCAACACTGCTTGGATAACATATATTTCACCAGATCGGTTTTACATATTACCGATACTTCAGTTGGTAAAATATAGTATCTCAATTTTGTGCATGAATAGTATAAAGCCAGACATAATTTTTCAATGGCCGAATATTGTTTCTCAGTATCTAAGAGACGTCGGCTTAAATAATAAATGGCTTGTTCTTCTTTTTCTTCATTTTCTTGGGCCAATAAGCACCTCAAATTTTCTTCTGCAGCCGATATGTATAATTTCATCGGCTGACTTGAATTTGGAGGCACTAATACCGGAGGGTTTGATAAATATCACTAATACCGGAGGGTTTGATAAATATCTTTTTATATTTTCAAACGCTCCTTGCTGCTCCCCTGTCCAAATGAATTCCTCCTTATCTTTCAGCCGAGAAGTAGTGGGGTAAAGCTCCTATTCTTCCGGCCAAGTTGGATATGAACCGCCGAAGATAATTGATCTTCCCCAACAAGCTTTGTAATTCTTTTTTGCTTTTTGGTGGCGGTAATTCCAATATTGCTTTTGCCTTATTTTTATCAATTTCAATCCCTTTTTTATGCACTAAGAATTCCAGGAAATTCCCTGCTGAGACTCCAAAGGCACATTTCAAAGAGTTCATTTTCAAATTGTATTTTCTCATTCTTTCAAAGGTGAGCTTTAAATCACTCCAATGTTCGGCTTGTGACTTGGATTTTACGACTATATCGTCAATGTATACTTGCAACATCTTGCCGATTAAATCATGGAAAATAAAATTCATTGCCCTACGATAAGTAGCTCCAAAGATTTTTTAAAACGAACGGCATAACTATCCATTCAAAAGTTCCAATCGAACTGAGGCATCTGAAAGCCGTTTTAGCCACATCTTCCTCAACAATATAAATTTGATTATAGCCAGTATGTCCGTCCATAAAGGACAGGATTTCATTACCAGCAGCCGAATCTACTAACATATTGGCTATAGGCATTGGATATTCATCTTTGGGTGTAGCTAAGTTCAAATTTTAAAATCGATACAAACTCTAAGTTTGTCGTTCTTTTTTCGCACTGGAACTATATTAGACACCCAATCGACATAACGAGCCGCCCTAATAAAACCGGCCTTTAAAAGATTTTCTATTTCATTCTTAATTTGGAGTACAATACTCGGCTCAAATCTACGAGCCGATTGTTTAAAAGGCTTGAACCCTTTTTTAATGGGCAGGCTATGTTCTACAATTACTCAGCTTAAGCCTGGCATTTCTTCATAACTCCAGGCGAAGCAGTCCTTGTACTCCTTCAATAATTCTTTCAGCTCCTCCTGCTGTCGAGCCGAAAGTTTTGCGCTTATATACGTTGGTCTCTTATCTTCGTCGGATCCCAAATTTACTTCGATCAGCGGATCCTGGGTCTCCAACTTTTTCTCACCGACTTTAATAGGCGATTCTTCTAGATTCAATTCACTTGTTCGCCCTTTCAGTTCATATGATTTATCGATCTCAATGACCGATTTCATTTGATTTTCTTCTTCGGCTTTGGGAGCCGAATCTATTATAACTCCTTCCGCTATATTAGCCCCCTAGTCGGACATTAACGCATCGGCCACGGCAGCCGAATCATCTTCATAGCCGATCTTGTTGATCGGCTCATCCCGTCGAGGCTCTCGACAAGCCTCTATTCTCAATTCTATGTATTCCATTTCAACCACTTTGGTGGCTCTTCGTCTGCCACCACGCCCCCTACCTCTTTGGAGAAGATCAACTGGACCCCTTCCTCAGTAACTCTTACAAAAGAGATTTGATCTGGATCTGCATCGGCTCAATTGGTGTGGCCGATCTCTTCCAAGTTGACATCTATCATTTGGGGCCGCCCTTCCACCCAGATCTCTTCGACTTTATCTTCAATCCACTGGAACAACTTTCCGTGGAGCGTTGAAGGTACACACTCATTTGCGTGTATCCAATCACGTCTGAGTAGTAGGTTGTAGTGGCTATCTGCATCCACCACAAAAAATACAGTTCTTAAAGTTTTAGAACTTACCGTGATCTCGATGGTGAGCACTTCTCGGGCTTGTTGACCGCTACCAGTGAAGTCGGTCATGATTGAATCGGTGGGCTTCAACTCGTCTTCATCTTTGACCAACTTTTTAAAGAAGGAAGTGGGCATCACATTGACCATTCCCCCTCCATCCACCATAACTCGGCCTACTGGCCGACCTTCGATTAAGGCCAGCATAAACAAAGGCCTTATGAATTTTGTCTGCATGGCCGATGGTTTCTCGAAAACCACTGCATCGGCCGTTTGAACATCTTCTAGTTGCAATTGGGCCACCTTAAGCCCAACTTCTTCTTCCTCTCTGAACTCTTCGTATTCGACAAGCTCTGCCTTAAAGGATTGAGGCAGGGCATATACCATACTGACCTCGACTGGCGACTCATCAACCGACTTACCTTTAATCTTTTGTTTCTTCTCCTCCGACTCTTTGGCCGTCTCGGCCGAAGAGTCGCTCTCCATTCGGGCCTCCCTCTCTTTGGGGGGCCATCATTCTCTCTTAATGATCGTTTCAAGAGAGGCTATTTTATCTTCTAGCCCCCTCCCCGGTCATCTCTATTCTGTTTCGGCCTCGGTTGGCCGTTCTACCTTTGATTTTAACCAAGGGACAGGCGATGAACCGCCTGCCTTGTGGTCATTCCGCATTGGGCGAAAGGGATGCGGTTGTTCATTGGGACGCCTCCATACGTTTAGCCTTATCCCTTTAGCTTCGTTGTAATGTTGTCTTGCCTCGGCTTACATCCTCTGCTGCCAATGTTTTTGGGTTTTTGTTAACATCGGCCCCTGCCATCTTACTGATGGTTTGACTTCAACTTCGT
The DNA here is from genome assembly GCA_025177825.1 of Aechmea fasciata. Classification (NCBI taxonomy): domain Eukaryota; kingdom Viridiplantae; phylum Streptophyta; class Magnoliopsida; order Poales; family Bromeliaceae; genus Aechmea; species Aechmea fasciata. Next base: position 6,704,025 of record CM045945.1, read on the forward strand.
GCCATTTGTCTACTGGCACATTTGCCGGTACCTTACCGTTCTCAAATGATTTTTCAAGATTTCTCTTCTCTCCCACGGCCTCAGCCAAGGCTGAATGCCGAGCTCATTCACTAGTCTCCGACCCAAGAACTCAATGTCTCTTTCGGTCATTCCATCAAATTCGGGTTCTGGTCTCGACCTAGCTTGATGTTGCCAGTGCGGCCGATATCCAGGAAACCTCTGCTTGGAGCTGAATGGTCTATCCTGATAACCCCATCGGCTTTGACGCTCGTCATTGTTGTAATAATCATGCAGAATTTTTTACATCAACATGTCTTGCTTGCGTTGAACCGAGTCGACCTCCGGCTCAGTCTCGTTGGAGGATTCGTCCGAGCCATCCTCTTCTTGATCATCTCCTTCCGAGATTTGCTCCCACTCCTCAGGGAATGCCATTAATTCATTCCACTCGTTGCTTTTCTTCTTGTCGTTGATTATGGCTTCCTAATCCTTCTTCGTCATTTCGGCTTTGCACCTTATGCAAAACCGAAGGTTTCTTTTTGCATGGGCAATGTCGTCCGCGGTCATTCTGACCGCAATCGCCTTTCCTCTAGTGTCCATCGCTTTGTCCTATAAAGAAAGCATATTTTTATCAACTTTTTTACTTTTGTCTTGTTGGTCGGCTAAGATGAGCCGACCCTCTTCTATTTCTTTCTGAATCTACCTCTTGGCGGTAGCCTTTTCTTTCCCCTCATGTTCACCACGTTGACCTGTGGTGGAAAAGGATTCTTATCAATTTCCATATTCTTATTTTCTTGGTCGGCAAAAATGATCCGACCTTTATTAATCTCTTTTTGGACCTGCCTCTTGAAGGCAGTGCATTCACTTGTCTTATGGCTCCAGGAGTGGTGCTATTTGCGTATCTTCTACGCTTTAACTCCTCTACGGGGGTATAGTTTGACCCTCCGTAGTTCAATTTCGTCCGTCTTCTCTTAGCAAAAATCAGATCGGTCTTTGATATATCGAATGAATAATTAAATGCGGACACATGTGCCTTTGTCTCGCTTGATTTGGCGGGCTTTAATAAAGCACATTTGTACGGCTGACTGTTTCTTACCATCTTGGCAACACAGAGTTCGGCTTCATCACCCGAATCTTCTACCTCTTCAGATGAATTCGGCCTCTTCAGATGAATTCGGCTCTTCATAAGTCGAAGGCTCTTCATAAGTCGAAGACTCTTCAAAGAAGGAAATATTTTTCTCCTTCCCCTTGTTCCAGTCTTTATTTCGGCTCCATCTAGGCCGATCCTCATTATTTCCTTTTTGGAATTGCTCATATTGAGCAACCCGAACTCCCAAATCGAAAAGATTTAAAAAGAATTTATCCTCAAAATGATCTTTAATTTTAAAATGCATGCCGTTCAATGCCATTTTGGCAAATTCCGACTTCGGTGTTCTTACGAAACAACGGCTTCGAGCCGTCTTGAATCGGTTCAAATATTCATCAACCGATTCTCCTGTTCTTTGTCAGAATTGAGCCAAATCAGCAACTGATAGTTCTGGCTCCGTTCTATAAAACTGTTTATGGAATTTACCCTCTAATTCGTCACAGTCTCGAACAGAATTAGCAGGTAAACTCGTATACCAAGTGAAAGCTGTCTTGGTTAGTGAGGTATTAAATAACCTCAATTTTAAAAACGGATCTGCCGCGGCTTCGCGGCACTGAGCTGTAAACCGTACGACGTGCTCGACCGTATTCTCAGTCTCGTCGCCGGCAAACTTGTCAAACTTCGTGATCTTCCAATTAGCCGGGTATGGATGCTCATTATGGAGATCTAAATACAGGCCGCATTGCCGGCCTTACACCTACTCCGAATGTATTTCGGATGGCTTTCTCAATTTACGCATATATCTCATTATTTACTCCCTGTAAAGGAGCTTAAGCATGCGTCTGAGCTTCATTCGGTCCTTGTGGTAGACCGATGTTTTGTACCACGGGGTTAACTCCTTGTACATTTGGAGCCTGCCCCCTAGCCCCTACATTTTAGGGCTAATGAACTGGCACTGGTGGCGGTGGTGGTAACCCCCATGCTATTTTCGGTTGTTGGCCGGCATTGGCAACTGCCGGTCTGTATATGTAAGGTGCCGAACTTCTGTAGTTAGGAAGTTGCGGTGGAATGTAATATACCGAATTCTTAATTTAAAAATATATATAAATAAAAATAGTGTGAGAATACTATTTTATTGCACTTTAGAAGTAAAATAGAAGTCTAGAATAACTTTGTCTTTGAAATTAGAGCGAAAACGAGAATATTTAGAATTTTACGTGAAAACGAGTGATAAATTAACGAGAAAATGCACGATGTCGAGAAAATTATGAAAACTGGAGAGTATGTCAGGATTGTTTTCATGAGGCTAGATTTAAAGTTTCATGCCAATCGGACACCCGGAAGATGGTAAATAAAATCCGAATGCTATCTGATAGCGATTACAGTTCGGTAGAGCTTTCGGTGACCAAACGAAACTGAAAGATTAAAATTTCTTTCGTTAAGTTAAGTAAAACCGAACATAGCTGTCAAATTTGAGCTCAAACGGACATTCCGAAGGGCAAGCGAAAATATCTAAGATTCAGCAGAGAATTGAGTGTGAATAGTGTGAATAGTGTTTTGGATGTTGCTTATTAAAGAAGCAACTAGCTTCTTCTCCCTCAACCTGGCAGCACCTCCACACACCCACACGCATGGAGAGGAGAAAGAAAACCCGGCCCTCTCTTTCTCTCTAAATAGCTCCCAATTCTCTCGATCGTTTTTTCCCAAATTCGCGGCGTTGGCGAAGAGCGGGTTTTCGAACGCGTGTGGAGCGACGGATCGAGCTTTCGTGTGCCCGTTTGAGCGGCGTATTTCCGTCTCGACGTTCACAAATTGGGTAAAATGCTTATGAATTGATTAAACCCTTAGTATTTAGCATTCTAGTAACCTCTAGAACATTTGTAGCATGTTGCTCCATTTAATTTTGGAATATTGGAGATTAATTTCATGCTAGGGTTCAAAAGGGGGTTTTTGGAAATATTGGGTATTGATCTAATTTGATCACATATCTAACATATTGTTAGGTGCCTGAACGCGTTGGAGGCGACGGTTCGTCGATCTGACGAGCGGTTTGAGAGATCCGAGTAAAACAAAGGCACGAAGTTGAAAATTGACCCGAAGAGTCAAAGTAGCGATTGGAAGCGACTTAAAGGTGGGGGGTGTCCATCCCGAAGCAACTGAGCTTTCTTTTATGTCTAAGTTCAATATTGATCATATTCATATATATTGATTGTTATGCATTATAGAATTATCGGTGTAGTTGCATTTCTATTTCCTTGCATGCTTCTTAGTAGTGTAGCATTGTGAGCTTGACACATGGACTAGGGATGCATGAGGATTGGATCTTGTGACATGGAATCCTATAGTGGCATAAAGTTGAACTCGGACTCAATGATGAAAACTAGAGATATGCGAACTAGCATGATGACATTATGCATGATAGGGTATTAAATAGTGGCATTCCATTCTTGCATGATCCTTAGTAGTGTAGCAACATGAGTTTGGCACTTGACTTAGGATGCATGAGAATAGAGGAATTGTGACATGGAACCCTATAGTAGTAAAGTTAATTATCAGCTTACTAAAGAACGAGTGGCATGACAAGTAAAGTATAGATGAAAACACTTGTTGCATGTTGAACTTAGGGATGAACTAGTTCCCAAGTGATGTTGACCTTAGTGGTAGGGTATCCTCAGTGACGGGGATTTGATCATACTCACATGTCTGTTCAGAGCTTGTAGGCGGTCGCTCCGCACAAGCGTGCACTCTGGAGTTGTCACACGAGGGATAGCCTTTTTGGGTCCCGAGGGATAGCCTTTTTGGGTCCTGCAGACGGTCTCGGGTGTGTGAGTAGATTCTCACCGTGAGTGAGCGGTTCCTCACCTATGAGATTGAGATGGAGTTGTCACACGAGGGATAGCCTTTTTGGGTCCCGCAGACGGTCTCGGGTGAGTGAGTAGATTCTCACCGTGAGTGAGCGGTTCCTCACCTATGAGATTTGGTTGTGAGTCGGGTGAGTGAGTAGATTCTCACCGTGAGTGAGCGGTTCCTCACTTATGAGATTTGGTTGTGAGCCGGGTAAGTGAGTAGATTCTCACCGTGACTGAGCAGTTCCTCACCTATGAGATTTGGTTGTGAGTCGGGTGAGTGAGCAGATCCTCACCGATGAGATTGAGATTGAGTTGTTGCACCTCTATCGGGGGTGTCGGGATAGCCTTTTTGGGTCCCGAGGGATAGCCTTTTTGGATCCCCTTTGAGAGTAGTTGTTAGTTGGGGCAACCTTCGGTTAGCCAAGTTGATTGGTAAAAGAATATAAACGATAGTACAGTTGCATTCACACTTTGTATATTGCATATTTATGAGATATTAGTATTCATTACATGATACTAGCATGATAGTAGCATTATTACAGATGACTTTGTATGCATTACTTTGCATTGGAGACATGATAGAATAGAACTGCAATCTACTTTCTTTCTATTATTTATCTATCTATCTATCTATCGGTGCCTGCTTAGACCTAGTGGGAAGATCGGCGGAGTCGGCGGCCGAACCCACTGGAAACTATGGAAGATAGTTCTCACCCCATTTTATTACAAGGCCGAGTACTAGCGCGCCAGGCGAGGACCGTGGCAAGGGCTTAGAGCCCTAGCTTAGTTGGTAGCTTTTCCTACTTGCATTTAGAGTACCCTCGTGTATACAGATGATTTATGTATTTTGGTGAGATGTTAGAGAGCTACTTATGTATTTTGGATATAAAACATGTATATTCATTTGGGGAGATGAAAATGTAAACTTGATGTAAATGAAAGATGAATGTGATGTAATAGTTAGATGTTTCTCTCTTTATTTCACTAGTATGTCACTTGTGATTCTTGCTCTTATCTGTTTAGCACTTGTGGTGTTCCGTTGTATCATGTATGTTGTTAGAATTTCTCCTGGGCAAATTCTTGTACATGATCGGATTGTTTAGCCTTGGGCGGACAGGGAAGGTGTTGTCCGTCCGGCGTCTGTTCGACCCGTCCGGCGTCTGTTCGACGCTCCCGAACCGGACCAAATTGGTAGCGGTCTCGGGGCGTGACAGTATATTTGTCACGCCCCGAGCCAGCCAATTCGGTCGGATTCGGGCGCGCCGACAGACCGCCGAACGGACAGAGTTTCCCCTGTACATTCAAGGCGTCGCAATCAATACAATTTCAAGAAGGTTCCAAACAGGAACAGATATTACAATCAGATTGCATAAGGAAGTATCATAAACATAAAACAGCTACTTGCTATTACAACCATTCGTCTTCTATTTAACTCTTACATTTAACTTGAAGACTTTAAACTTCCTATTACAATCTAGATATTACAAATTTGATTATAATTTATTACAACTTATTCTCCCTTGTTATACCCCTAAGCTCTGTCAACTGGGGTACTTCTATCTCTGGTCTCCTGGTAGGGCGCTATCTACTGAGCTACGCCCTTGCCTCGCGCTGCTGCCGCGCAGCTCACGTGTGTACCTGTACCCCCAAAACGCAACACGGGGGTGAGAACTATTGTCCATAGTTCTCGTGGGTACGGTCACCCAAGAGAACAGCTCGACCACTAGGTCCAAGGAGGCAGATATGTTAGTCCAAAAACATATATAGATATATAATTTGCAACTAACATAAAAACCTGCCTCACAATATGCAAGATGCAAAATTACCCTTTAGCTCTTAGCTTTTCTTTACTTTATTGCTATTCTTTACTTTAGCCTTTCCATTCATACCTAGCTATTTACAAGCTTAGCTATTACTAGCACTATCCATTAGCTATTTACAACTTTAGCTAGTCTTTACGTTCTTTACCTTTTGGCACTTATGCTACTTAGCAATTTATTTCTAAGGTCACTCTACCTCAGCTCACTAAGCCACCCGACTCGGTCTTGAGTCAATCCATTGCGGATAATCCGCCCGCTGTCTAGCCCGAGGTGTTGGACGCCTCGCAACTACCCCAGCTGTCAACAGCCTGTCGCCCTCTGTGACTCAGCCTCATCGCGGCGAAATCGTCGCACACACGGAACCCAGCTGTCACTTGACATAACCATTCTGGTGGCGATCGCGGCGGACTTACCCAGCGAGGACCCAAGTCATGACTTAACCATCTGGCGACGAACTAATCGCACCTCACCCAACAATGGTTTGAGTCACTCCTTCGCCTCCTAGTGCAGCCGTATCGTACTTACCCAGCAATGGTGCCCCAAACACAGGGTGTCAACACATGGCGATCTGATCCTCACCCGGCTTAACCGGTATCGAACACATTTCGGCTCACCCACCCGGCGGCGAAATCGTCGCACAACGCCACGACGGTGGTATAGCCCTGGACGGCGAAATCGTCGCACACGCCCGACACCAACTTAGGTGTCCCAAATCTCGGGATTCCATGAATCCGTTAGCTTGAGGGTTAGCTAGGCCCTCAAGAAACGACCCTCTAAGTCCATTGTCTTTACCTCCTAGGTCTACTTGACACTAGGGTTTATTCTTTGTCACATAACCTAGGTTTTCTAACTCTAGGTCCAATGTCATTCCAACTCGACCTATGTTTATTCATACTAGGTCCACTTTCTTTATCCAACCTATGTCCTTGACACTAGGTTCATTGTTCTTTACCTAGATCCATATGACTCTAGGTTTACTACAACCTATGTTCTTGACACTAGGTTAATTCCCACACTCCTAGGTCCATTGACTCTAGGTTTACTATAACCTATGTTCATTAACAACACTAGGTTAGATGTCATTCTCCTAGGTCCACATGACTCTAGGTTTACTACAACTTATGTTCTTTATACTAAGTTGGATGCCACTCGATCTATATGTGTATTAGTCCATGACTTACATTCTTACTTAGCATTCTCATACTTGGCATTCATATACTTAACATTCTCATGTTAACCATCACATTTACATGCACATAATTATATCTAGCATGTACTCATTATGCTAAGCATGCATTTATTCATACATTTCATTTAGCATCTAGTTCATATATCAACTTAACATGCATCTCATGTATTTGCAACTAGACTCTAGTTCATGCATTTATCTAGCATTTAACTCATGCATTCTCTTAGCATTTACACTATGTTCTTTAACATGCATTTCTATACTTGCAACATATGTCAATTATATGCATCAACTTGAAACCATTACTCTTAGACATATTTAGGCGACCTAGTCGCTTCGGTAAACACAACCCACCTCAATTCGCACTCCGATTGCTCGTCGACACTTGCAATCGGCCGCCCGTGGCACTCTTGACCCGGTTTGGCTCGAACTCTTGCACGACCACCCGAACGATCTCCGAATCCCAATCGAGACCTTGTGCCGTTGCCCACGCCTTGAAGTTGCCCAGTTCCGTTTTCATGAATTTAGGGCTCCTATCTTGCGTCTTTGCGGACATCTGGTATGAATATATTAAATAATTAATATCTTTGTACTCGCTCGTCAGATCACCGAACCGAGCACGCCAACGCGTTCGTTGCACCCCCAATTAGGTTTCTATGGGGTCAAATGAGATCAAACTCATCTATTTCTAAAAATCCCCTTTTTAACCCTAGGTTTTGCACTTTTGCAAATCCCATCGATTTGATCCCTAGAACAAGCAATAGAGAGCTTGTCTAACCTCTAGGTACTCATCTAAGAGCACTAGAGCCATCCATAGGGTGTTTAAAACAAACCCTAGAAATCCACCATTAGAGCACCTTGAAGAACACATGATTTTCATGAGTTTCCAAGCCTCTACAAGGTTCTAAAGCTTACAAGAAGCTAAAAACTCTAGATCTAGGGTTTAGAAACCGATTATCTAAGGATCTACCATGAGAGGGAGAGAGAGCTTACCTCTCAAAAGCTTGCTCTTGCACAAAGGAGGGAGGAAAGGCTGGCCCTGATCATCACCATCATAATCTCCTTCATCTTCTCCTTCTTTCCCTTCTTCTCTTTCTCTCTTTTCCTTCTTTCCTTCTTTCCCCTTCTCTTCTTCTCCTTCTTTGTCGAACGAGAGAGAGAGAGGGACACGAGAGAGGAGAGAGGGAAAGCTATTTGTGAAGGGGAAGGGTTTTAGGTTATATTTTTCTTGCAACAATAGCAACTAAACCCTCCAAACCTTTTATTTCGAAACGATCCAAAGCTATGCGGACCCCGTACAATCTTTACAACGGGTTTACATGCCGGTATGGGATGCTCCAGAGGCAAACCCGAGAGTTGCCTCTCGGTTTCGTAGCATTTGTACCGGTACAATTTGGCTTGTACCGGTATAAACACCAAAAATCCCACAAACCCGAGAGCTATTCTCCTCTCGATCAAAGTTGCTATACCGGTACAGCAACTTTGCTTGTACCGGTACAAGTTGCCCAGCCTTGTGCTTTTCATGTCGTTTCGACTCTAATTTGCGCCGAACAACGCCAAAACCTTTCTAACTCTTTTAGATCCTCTCTTAACCCTTCCAAGCACCTTGGAATGGTTATTGGAACTTGTCCAATTACTCGTTCGCGCACTTTAGCCAATTTGGTTAAAGTTCGGGTTGCTACAATATTCCTTGGAATGGTGCCCCCTGGCATTAAGGCAATCCAGTGGCCGGTGTTACTGGATTTTGTAACACCGGTGTCACTAACTCTTTTAATCTAGCCTTCCACCGTTACCAACCATATTTGCTAAACAACCAAACCTAAAGCTTTAAGTTCGATAACGCCGAATTTACCTTTTGGAACTATTATATGTATTTTCAATTGGTTGTTATTATCTCATATATATATTGAAGGTTTGTCATCATCTTAGTATTACTTCAATTCGATTTTAATTTTTGTCTTGCTGAAATATTTGCTTCCTTGCTTAAAGTTCGTCAGAATTGATAAATTGAACCTAGTTTTATCTTTAAACAAAAGCAAACTTGAAAATTCAATTTTGGCAACCTCTCGGTTTGCATCAATTGGTATCAGAGCAAGTTCTTTTCGTGGGAGCATTTGTTTTGATCTAAACAACTTTTTCTTGGTATTCAACTTTGGGCCAAAATATTTCAAAAAAAAGGAGCATAACTTTTTGATCAACTTGTAAGCATTTGGTAATGACAGGCAATAGTGAAAATCCTCGTGATTGGAGAGAAGCATATGAAAAACAACAAGATTCCATGAAAAGCATGCAAAATCAAACGAATAACATTCAACAACTATTGGAAAGATTAACTATGCAACAACAAACTGCAGTTGGAGAAGATTCGAAAAGTGACCCTGATTTTGACAATTGTACTTTACCTGCTAGAAGAAATCCTCTTTTTCAAACTCAAGGAAATATACATCAATGGGATCAGGGCATTAAAGTGGACGTGAGTGAGTTCGAGGGTAAATTACAACTTGAAGATTTTGTGGATTGGCTAAGCAAAATAGAACAATTTTTTGAATGGAAAGAATTACCTGATGACAAAAAAGTTAAATTTGTCTCCCTTAAATTAAAAGGACATGTCTTAGTGTGGTGGAAACAAGTTCAAAACGATAGGATTAGAAAGGGTAAAGAAAAGATTACCTCGTGGGAAAGAATGAAAGAAAAACTTAAAGAAAAATTCTTACTGATTGATTATCGTCAAACTATTTTTCAAAAATTACACAATCTTAAACAAGGGTCTAAATCAGTACAAGAATATAATGAAGAATTTTACACCCTTCAAGCTCGTAATGAACTTAAAGAGGACGAGAACTAATAGCTCGCTATCTAGCCGATCTTCGAACTCAAATCCAAGATGAGTTAGCCCTTTTAACTTTCTACGTCGACATGGCTTATAGTCATGCACTTAAGGCTGAGAATAAACTTAAAAGACAAACCTTTCGTCAGGGAAGTGAGAGCGAAAAGAACACCATAGGAACTAAGCCTATCCCAAAGAACGATAATCAAACCTCTTCAAGACCTGTTCAAGACCTTAAGGGCAAAGGAATTTTAGGTGCAAAACCCGTTGAATATGGCATCATTTGTTATACATGTAACATACCTGGACATAAATCCTCTGATTGCCCTTTGAGAAAATTTGATTTTAGAGCCAATCTAATAGAAAGTTATGAAGAAAATGAAAATGGGGAAGAAACTTTAGAACAAGAAGATGTAGATGAGATTTCTGAAGAATTTCCTGATGCTACTGAAACAAATCTCATGATCCATCGAGTCCTATCAGCCTTTAAGCCCACCCAAGATGATTGGAAGCGTCGTAGCCATTTCAGAACCATCTGTAGCGCGGGAGGCAAGTTTTGCTCTCTGGTCATTAATAGTGAAAGTGTTGAAAACTTTGTCTCCAGAGAAATGGTTGATAAACTTAGACTGAAAACTGAAAAACGTGCTCAACCTTATAAAATAGCTTGGTTTAAGGATGTGGATGAATTTCTTGTAACTGAAAGATGTTTTGTTGAATTTTCTACTGGAAAAACTTATACTGATAAAGTTTGGTGTGATGTTGTTTCCATGGATGTGAGTCACCTATTGTTAGGTAGACCTTGGCAATTTGATCGTAGCATTATACATTATGGTAGGGAGAACACTTACATTGTCACAAAGGACAACAAGAAAGTTGGATTGGTTCCCCTGAATTACTTTCCCAAACCAAAATCTAAGGCAATTGATTCCCAAAAGCAACTCTCCAATAATGAGCAGAAAATGATGGTTTTGAACAAAAGCCAATTCTCTAAAGATCTAGCAAAGCCTCCAGTGGTATATATTCTTTTGGCAAAAGAAAAATCGAAGAACACTGAAGTTCCTCAAGCTGTTCAACCATTGCTTAATGAATTTTCTGATATCATGCTTGAGGAACTCCCCGATGGCCTTCCACCTATGAGAGACATCCAACACTGCATTGATTTTCTACCCGGTGCTAGTCTTCCACACCTAGCCCATTACAGGATGAGTCCCGCTGAACATGAAGAGTTACATAGGCAGGTCTCTGAACTTCTGCAAAAATGTTACATTAGAGAAAGTATGAGCCCTGTCGCGGTGCCTGCCCTCCTTACACCAAAAAAGGATGGAACATGGCGAATGTGTGTTGACAGTCGTGCAGTTAACAAAATTACCATCAAGTATAGGTTTTCCATTCCTAGGATTGATGATATGCTTGACATGTTAGGAGGTGTGAAGATATTCTCTAAAATTGACCTTAAGAGCGGATATCATCAAATCCGTATTCGACCTGGAGATGAATGGAAAACAGCGTTTAAAACTAAAGAAGGATTATACGAGTGGCTGGTTATACCGTTTGGGCTATCCAATGCCTCTAGTACTTTCACGCGCTCTATGAACCAAGTCTTGTGACCCATTCATTGAAAAATTTGTCGTAGTTTACTTTGACAACATTCTAATTTATAGCACAAGTCTTGTGACCAGTTATTGAAAAATTGTCCTAGGCCTACCCAAGATTGCACGCCAAGTTGATTCAGTTTTTGTGGTTGTTGATCGTTTTACGAAGATGGCTCATTTTATTCCTTACAAGAAAACTTCCGATGCATCACATATTACAAAACTATTTTTCAATAAAATTGTACGTTTACATGGCATTCCTAAATCAATTACCTCAGATACAAAATTTATTAGTCATTTTTGGAAAACTTTAATGTCAAAGGCAGGAGTTGTATTACTTAATCGAATTGAGGAACTCACATAAGCATAGTTGTAGTATTACTGAATCGAATTGAGGAACTCACAAAATTTGGGTCGCTTTAACTTTCTTCTCGTCCCCCCCCCCCCTTCCAAATTTGGCTTAAAACCTTCTTTTCTGGACCGAAATGCCTTGGTCTGCTTGGTAGATGTTGGAACATTCAATTGGAGATTAAGATAAAACGATGCTTCAAGGGAAAACAGCTCTAGCTAGGGTAATGGTAACTGTGAATAATTTGTTGCATAAGCCTGTGAGGTCATGTACGATGCTAAAATGCTTAGCAAGAATGAATATGATATCTTCGAAAATTCATCAGTGAGAATCAGCAGGTGGGAATGAGTAAGTGAATGGCTGAGATGTATTTGACAGCTTGTAATATACCGGACTTTTAATATAAAAGTAGATGTAAATAAAAATAGTGTAAGATACTATTTTTATTGAATTTAGAAAAGTAAAATATAAGTTGGAAATGACTTGTACTGAAATTGAAACGAAAACAGAAGATTTAAAATTTTCTGTAAGAAACGGGGCTGATATTTTAGCAGAAAATTCAGTGTCAGAAAATTATAAAAATTGGAGAATATGTCGGAATTATTTTTATGACGCTACATTTAAAGTTTCATGTCATTCTGACACCTGAAAAGTGAAAAATAAAATCTAGCTGCTATCTGTTAGAGATTCGAGTCGATAGAATTTGCAGTGACCAGAAATGGTCCAAACTGAAAAGTTAAGCTATGAGCTATCACTCTTCATATTAACTTTAATTGAATCTGGCTGTCAAATTTGAGAGCAAACGGACATTCAGAAGGGCTCCAATTAAATATATCAGACTAGAATTGGACTGAAGTGATAATATTGATGACTTATGGACCTAAAGGCAATTGTTACATTGCTCAGTGGATTTCCACTAAGCAAGTGTAGTGGTGTTTGGATTGGTGAATTTATAGATCCAACGTAAGTCAAGTGTAATGGTGTTTGAGTTTTCTTGAAGTGTGATTATTTTTTTGTTGTTTGTTTTTAGCGTAACAAATGCAAATCTGAAAGTTAAATTCAATCAAAACCTGCTTGTTTGTTTTGATGTAACTTGGTGCTGGTAAAATTAGTTTTTTAAGTTTCGTTGTTTGTTTTGATGTAAGTAAGTGGATCCCATTATCTCCTAAATATAGTAGTAAATTTATCACTATAAAATTTAACCTATTATATAATTAAATTTTTTATTATTATTTAAAGATAGTCCTAATTTATTATAAATAAGGTAATTTTAATTTATTATAAAAGAAGTAGAGTTTAGATTTTACTGTTTAACAAATTTTTTAGAGGAGGTTGAGTGTGGTGGAAGTGGTTTTCGGCACTTTAGAGAAGGAAGTCGAGAGTAGGTAAAGTGGAGCTACAATGTAAGCTTGAGTTACGTTATATTTCTCATTCTGTGAAAGCGAATACTTGAAAGTGATGAAAGTTGAGTTCCATCACTCCACTTACACCAAAACAAACATGCCCTGCTGCCAGGGGATCTTCTCCATTCTTATCCACTATACCCTGTACGTAGAGAGAGAAGGAGAAAAAAAAGAGAAAAAGGAAAAAGAGGAGAAGAAGAAGAAAATGATGAAATTGATGTTGTTTGTCGAGCCGATCGAAACGCTGCGCGCCCCATTTTTAGCGTTTTGACACATAGGTTAGTATTATAATATTATTATAATTCAAAACCAGATTTTTTGGTGGATTCTTGACGGTGGATGTTAGGAGAGGTCGTTTTGATGGATTTATGTTGGAATTGAAGCTTAGAAATCGATTTTTATGTGATTTGACGAGCGTTTCGTCGAGGGATTTTTCCGTGACTTTCGGAGTGTGGTGGCTGCCACATGGATTGGGTGGAGGCGGCGGAACGTCTTCCCACTTCGACGATCATACGTATCATTGAATTCGCATGCTAGGTGGGTTCCGAGTCGCCGAAAACGGCGAACTTCCTCTATTGTCTATTTGTAGCCATACGGATGTGTATATAATTTATATGCTAATGGAGTAGAAAAATCTGAGGTAAAGGGATGTTATTGCTGTGATAAGGATTGTTCTAATTACCCTAAAGAGGATTTAAATTGGAAATCTTTGGTTGCTAAGTTGAAGTTGCCATGAAACCTAGAAATTATGCTATGTTGACAACATATATGTATGAACTTGGGTGGTTATATTTGAGATAAGGTTTAAGATAGTTACTCTATAGAAAGGTTTGGCTTGGAGTTTCTTGATGCTAGTATGTATAATTGCCATGCCTAGAAAGAAACTGTAATATGTCGAATCTCCAACTACAAGGCTAACTTTGATCAAAGTGATCAAAGTAATGCAAGAATATAAATTAGTTAGTCCCCGAGCTAAATTGGTCGTGAGGGGGTAGCTAATTACAAGTTTAGAAAGGTTTAAAGGGGTTCGGAACGAAGTGGAAGTGCGAAATTATCTTGGAACAAGTGCTGCCAGTGCAGATTTTGCACTAAAAAGGCTGCAGGGACTGTTTTGTAAAAGCAGAATTCCTGTTTTTTTGGGGGTTTTAGGTGCAATTGTTGCTGCTGCTGCTGCTGCTGCTGAATGCTGCTGCTATTACTGCTGAATACTGCTGCTGCTGCTGTTAAATGCAAAAAGCTGCAGGGACCTATTTGTAAACAGCAAATTCAGCCTTGTGGAGTGGGTTCTTGAATGCAGTTTTGAGCTGAGAGGGAGTTCTCGAGCAGGGATTTCAGGTGGTAGCACCCCTTTGAGGTAAGATAAGAGTATTCCTGGTTAGAGTTATGATAATTGTTGTATAAAAGGGTTGAACTAAGGATTGTATTGACTTCTAGAGCTTAGATTATTATGATAGAACCTATAATCAGCTATAGGTTGAATAGTTTGCATGGGAATTGTTAGTAGAAATAACACCTGATGCGAAAGGATGCTCTATTCCTGATTTGAGTTAGGATAATTGCTCAAATAACAGGGTCCTATAAGCTATGGTTGCTAAAGCTTCTAATTGCCATAGGAAATCTATAACCAGCTACATGTATGATGTCCATGTGAGCTGTTGCTTCGAAATGGAACCTGAGGTAAGTGGGTCTTAATTCCTGATTGTGGTTATGATATTTAAGCTAAAAGAAAGGGTTTAAGCTATAGAATTTGGGTTTCTAAAGCTTAAAGTTGCCATAATTGCTTAGACATCACACTATGTTGATATCATGTATGTAAACTTGGGTTAAATGTAAGAGTTGTTGAAACATGAATTAAAGTGTAGCATGAGTTTGATCTTTTGTTTTCCTAGATTACTTGATTATGAGGTTCTTGGAGTTAAGTTACTCTATATATTTTTGTGAAGTTTGTATAGTAGCAGGTTGTATGGATCTTTAACTCGAAAATACTAATTTGTAGGATTGGAGGCTTAGTTCGAAATTAACCGCGTAGAATCCTAATTGAGAATAAAACTGATGTGTTGGAAAGCTTGGATCGGTGTTCTGATGAGCCTATGGCAAGCTAATGAGGAAAAACCTCATTTTAGCTTCGTTTCTCGTGAGCGAGAGTTGTGATTGTTCATAAATCGCGGGAATTGGTTTTCTCGCATCTCGGCATCATTTAAAGGTGGGTGGTGCTTTCCGAAGTCATCGAATGACCTATTATGTTTATACCACTTTTCTTGAGCATACATGGATTATACATGTTTAGTTGATATTTCATACATGATAGAGTTGTGATTGTCATATGGTAAAGTGCAATATGTGTTCTAATCGTATGCTTTGGAAGCAAAATGCATGTGGACAATGATTAGTAAAACATAGAACTCTATAGATGTATGAACTTGTATTGGACTATTAAATAGTGACAAAGTGACATTGTTAGTAAATTGCATGAATAGCACCCAGTATTGTGAATGTCAAACAAGGAAAATGAACTTGTAAAATGTGTGGCATTAGAACTAGATGAACTGATTAGCATCTAGAGTTGGATATGTAAACCTAGCATAAAGAGCTAGTTAAAGTGTGGCATTGTCAGTGTATCCTCGAAGACGAGGATTGGATCATACTCACATTAGTCTAAATGTCTAATGCTCGAGGTAAGGTCGCTCCTCTTTGGGCGATGAGCTTTGGAGTGGTCATCAACTGGGCGGTAGCTTGTCTCCCCAGTAGACAATCCCGTCGGGATGTAGCTTGCGTCTCCCTGATATTAGGGATTTGATTGGTGAGTTGCAGTTAATTATGGGGTTAACTGAATTGATTGGGTAATGGTATATGATAACATGCATGCATAAATCTCATGAGTTATATATTAATTTTTCCAGCTTTGTATAGGCATTGTAGTAGTTACATGATATAGTTGGTTACTATATGTTCTCTTTTCTTGCCTACATTTGCCTGAGTAAACCTAATGGTTGAGTCGGCAAGGTCGGCAGTCGAACTCACGGGAAACTTTCAGTAGTTCTCACCCCACTAACCATGCAGGTTCTAGCTCGTGCGGGGTGGTTGAGGATCGTGACTTAGACAACACTCCATAGATAGTCAACACTCCATAGATAGTGGACATCTATTGAGTATAGTTGTACCTTGTACATATCATCTATTTATAGTTGATGAAAGCAAATGTAAATTATTCATTTGAGAGATGACAATTGTATATATATTGAGGAATGTATGTATATGATCAAATGGTAAGATTTGTATTTGATTTAAAGTAATCAAGATACAATATATGAATGGTTTAGTTAGTTTACTTTCACTTGTGCTTGTTGCTTGCTCTCGTGCAAGCCATGTATATTGAAATGTTATCCTGGGATTGTTTCTTTCTCTATACATGTACTTTTGGTTGTTGAGCCTTGGGCGGACAGGGAAGGTGTTGTTCGTTCGGCGTCTGTGTACGGGCCTGAGTCGATCAAATTGGCGATAGTGGGACGTGACACAGCTGCTGTTGGTTAGATGAACCTAAGTGAGGTAGGATGCGTATATGTTCCTTGCAACTGTTAAGAAGCAGTGCATTTATAAGAATTTGAGATGCCGTGAGATAGGAAGCTTTGAAAAGAGCTTGGGGAGTTGTCTTTACTATCAGTAGATAAGCTTCTTATATGGGAGTTTCATACAGTGGTACACCTTGAGCTGCAATTCTGCTGTATGCTCGCTCCGAACTCAATGGTTGTTGTCTCGTGTTTCTTATATGGCTTATAGATGTTGTAAACAGCTTTTGGTGCCGTAAAATTTTGTCTTAGAGATCCTAGGGATAACTTTTTTCCTTAAAAAACGAAAGTATGGATCTTTTATGCAAATTGGTCATTTTAATTAGATATGGGTTTGTTCCTTTAACCTCTTATTCCTTTCACATGAACTTTGCAGGGGGGTGTAAAATTCGCTAAAGTTCTTGAAAAAATGGGAGCCAAGGTTACATGGACTGAGAACAGCGTGACAGTAACTGGACCCCGCGCGATTCTTCCAATAAGAAACACTTGCGTGCCATTGATGTCAACATGAACAAAATGCCTGATATTGCCATGACTCTGGCCATCGGTGCACTATTTGCTGATGGTCCAACAGCCATTAGAGATGGTAGAAACCTAAGAATATGACCTTTTGTTCTATACTTTAGCATGCTCTACTCTTATCAACTGCAATTTTTTGTATTATTGGTTCGACAAATGTGCTACATGTTTGACGGTAACACTCTTGTTCGCTCTGCTGCTGTTTAGTGGCTTCTTGGAGAGTTAAGGAGACGAAGAGGATGGTAGCCATTTGTACAGAGCTTAGAAGGTTGGTTCAGATAACTTAACTTCCTTGTCATGTGTTTGTGTAAAACTAGTTGGGTGCGACAGTGGAAGAAGGGCCTGATTACTGCATCATCACACCGCCGGAGAAGCTGAACGTTACAGCGATTGACACATACGACGATCGCAGAATGGCGATGGCATTTTCACTTGCTGCTTGTGCCGATTTCCCGTCACGATTAACGACCCCAGTTGCACCCGCAAGACTTTTCCCGACTACTTTGATGTCCTAGAGAGGTTCACGAAGCACTGAGGTGGTCAACATTTTGGTTCCAGCAAAAAGGGTGTGCGAACTCCGGCCTAAGATTAGGAAGCAGACACTATGAAACTATTATGGATAGCCTACGAGTGCATCTTTTTTTATTTGTACACTCAGACGATTAATAATGTTGTCTGTGTTGACTGTAATTTATTCTTATTTATTTGAAACTTATGTTATGAGCAATTTGAACTGTTCTCTAGAAACTTAGGCTATGTTTGGTTGGGGTGTTAAGGATGGAATAAAAAATTTATTCCACTTTAATTCTTATTTATAACTACCCACTTTAATTCTTATTCCATCGTACCTAACCAAATACTATTTTTTTTATTTCTAAAAATAACTCAATTTTTATCCAAATACAAAGTTAATCTAATCTCCGTTTATACCTCAATTTATATCTATCTCTGAAATAGCCACTTTTTTTAATTCCCGAACCAAATGATACCTTAAAATCTTTCATTTGGTGAGTGATCACTGCAGATTCCTTGAACTAATGTAGCCAAACAGGATGTTAATCTAAAGCTAAGTCGTTATTAAACATTCAAGTGATTTAATTATGAAGACGTCAATTTATATCAAGATACGAGAACCTCAGTTAGTTTGATGTATTAAATTTTCTGGTCCTCAATTGGCAAAACCAAACTGATTGCTCGTAATAAAAAACTTATCTATAGTACTATGTACTGAAAAGCGTGGTACTATGTTCTTTGGGGGACAAATGTTCTATCAATACATTAGTTGATTCCCTTTTTAAGTCGATCAAATTGTCACGTCTCAAGGTTCTTTTACGAATTCCTTTTAAGAGAAACAAGCGAAAAAACATATAATTTTTTTAACACTTTAATACCTTGTGACGTGCACAGATCCATCACATAAAGAAAAGATATTTCGTTCAAACAGACAGAATGTCTCCTGTATGTGTTGGATCAGATAGTGAAAAAGATATGAAATAGAAATAGAATAATAAAACAAGAATGAAATTATTATGAATGATGACTTAAACTCATTAACTGTATTTTGTGTACTTCTGCAACCAACATTATGGACTTATATAGGCCACTAAGCAGTCTTCATGAAGTGACTATTCACGAAAGGATGTTTCGTGAAGTGACTCGTGAAGTGACCTTTCAATTGTGACTTTTTATTTGATCACAACTACCAAATAGTTATATAAATCAAGTTCAATGAATATAATCATTGATTCCAACGGACATATGTACCAAGCGACACACTATAAAGATGTGTCTTTTCATGTCATATTCTTTCACTAAAAGTCTCATCCTTTCACTCTAAAAATCGTATTCTTTAATTAAAGTTGCATCCATTCACTAAGGGTTGCATCCATTTATTAGAGGTTGCATCCCTTCACTAAGGATCGCATCCATTCACTAAAAATCAATAAACAAAATTTATTATTTTAAAATTTTCCTTACAGTATACGCATGACGTAGCATAAGCGTACAACTATCAATCACACCACAACATCTTGAAATACCACTATAAACAAGGAGAGGATCACAAAAGCTAATAATCCACATAATAAATCAACTAATCTAATATCTTCAACCATCACTCTAACATCATGAATAATTAATGGATACTAATCAAGAATTATTCCAACAGAAAACTGAAGCTAAATAAGTATGAAAATGAAAAAGTCTACGAGGAAATCGATCTAGGACACTACTTGAAGGATCAAATGGCAACTAAGAGGGGGGGGGGGTGAATTAGTTGACAACTAAAAATTCAAGTAAAAATAAATCAAGATAAAAATTGCACAACCAAATAAAAGATGAAAATCAAACACAGATGATTTATCCTGATTCGGCCCTTCTGCCTACTCCAGTCCGGTCCTTCTTCTCCTCGAGGTACCGATTTCACTATCACTTGGCCTTTTGAACAGGGCAAGACCAAAGCCGCTTACAATCACTCAAAACTTCTTTTACAACCTCTCAAGAAGCTCACAATGAACAATTAGGACTTAGAATATTTTTCTGAAGTTGTTATCTCAAACAACATCCAAGTCCCCCTTTAAATACACTAGCCATCATTTTAAAAATGGAACAAAAGTATAATTAAATCATAATTGATTTTAATTGGAATCTTAACCATATTTGCAAATGCATCCAAAATAAATTTGAATTCATACCACATTTGCAAAACTCATTTGAAATATTACTATATTGAAAAGCTCATTTGAAATTATACCAAATTCGTAAAATCATTTTAAATTAATATTACAAATGAAAACTTTTTGAATTCATTCCACATTTGTAAAAGCTTTTGAAATAATACCAAATTTGTAAAATACATTTATATCAAATTTCACATTTTCAAATTCATGCCATAAGAAAATTAATTTTGAATTTATACCATACATAAAATTTCTTTCATACCATATTAAAATAATGGCTAATTTAACATTAAGCTCAAATCAAACCTAAAACATGAATTGGTCAACTTGACTCGGTTGACCGGATCAAATCCGATAGAATTGCAAAGAAGTCCTCCAAAATATTGTTGTGGCACTTGCATCCAATTTGGTGCAATTTGATCTTGTCCGGGCCAAATTGAATAAATTGATTGAATGGTTATACCTTTGATCAAATCCGGTTTAGCTTGAGCCACTTTAAATTCAATTACAACCTGAAATTGCTAAGTAACAAATTAAATCCACAATTTGTTTGTTATCATCAAAATTTATTATTGGATAAAATCCAACAATCTCCCCTTTTGATGATGACAAACAATTTGAAAAGGTAATAAAGAAATAGATAAACTCCCCCTCAAAATAAGCATAAAAAATTCTTTCAAATAAAAATTTAAAAAATAATTTTGAGGTAACTTTTTCTTCTCCCCCTTTTGTCATCAGCAAAAAATAATCTTAAAAAAATAAAGGAGGATATGAAAAATTACACAAAAAACCTAAAAAAAAAAGAGTGGTCGAAACGAAAGAAAAACCATAGCGATGAAAACTCACAAAATTGCAAAGAAAATCCGACAAGTGGTAACACGTAGTATCAGAAAAATTACAAAGTTTCAATATTTAACATTCCTATTTCTCTGCGAAGGCAATCAAATTTTTCAAAATTGAGAGGTTTTGTAAAAATATCATAATTGTCGATCTGTTTCAACAAATTCTAAAGATACATTCTTTTTGTTTACGTGATCACGTAAAAAATGATGTCTTAAATCAATATGTTTAGTTCTACCATGTTGAATAGGATTTTTAGAAATATTGATTGCACTAGTATTATCACATCGAATAGGAGTGTTAAAAAATTGAAATCCAAAATCCCTTAAAGTTTGTTGCATCCACAAAATTTGTGCACAACAACTTAAAGCGACTATATATTCGAACAGTAGTTGAAAGCGCTACGAAATTTTGCTTTTTGGATGACCGGGATACAAGCGAGTGTCCTAAAAAATGACAGATCCGCTTGTACTCTTTCGATCGACTTTACAACCCGCAAAGTCGCATCGGTATAACCGACTAAATCAAAAGAGCTTATCCTAG
This sequence comes from Aechmea fasciata, assembly GCA_025177825.1. Classification (NCBI taxonomy): domain Eukaryota; kingdom Viridiplantae; phylum Streptophyta; class Magnoliopsida; order Poales; family Bromeliaceae; genus Aechmea; species Aechmea fasciata. The sequence goes on from CM045945.1 coordinate 6,725,284, forward strand.
GATACCACAAACCTAAGGTTAAGGTGCCCTTAATATAGCGAATTATCCTCTTGACCGCAATTAAATGCGATTCTTTAGGATTCGCTTGAAAACGAGCACAAAGGCAAACGGAAAACATAATATCAGGGCGACTAGCAGTTAAATATAGTAAACTACCTATCATACCTCTGTACAACTTAGTGTCAACCGATTTGCCTGACTCGTCCTTGTCTAATTTTGTTGTTGTACACATCGGGGTATTTGTAGGTTTTGCGTTGTCCATTTCGAATCGCTTAATGAGGTCACGAGCATATTTCGTCTGGCTTATAAAGATTCCATCATGCATTTGTTTTATTTGAAGCCCAAGAAAATAGTTTAGCTCGCCAACCATACTCATTTCAAATTCAGTCTGCATCAACTTAGAAAATTCTGTGCACAATATTTCATTAGTAGCACCGAAAATAATATCGTCAACATAAATCTGAACAATAAGAAAATCGTTATTAAACTGTTTAATAAATAATGTGGTGTCAACTTTGCCGATCCTAAAATTTTTCGAAATTAAGAATGAGCTTAGCCTTTCGTACCAAGCCCGTGGTGCTTGTTTCAAACCGTAGAGTGCTTTAGAGAGTTTAAAAACGTGATCTTGAAAAGTGTGATTTTCAAATCCCGGTGGTTGTTCAACGTAAACCTCTTCATTAATAAACCCATTTAAAAATGCGCTTTTTACATCCATTTGAAATAACTTTATATTTTTAAAAGAAGCAAAAGCGAGTAAAATTCGAATAGCTTCAAGTCGGGCTACCGGTGCAAAAGTTTCGTCAAAATCTATTCCCTCTTGTTGGTTGAAACCTTGAGCCACTAATCTGGCTTTGTTTCGAACCACGACACCATCTTCATTTTTCTTGTTTCGAAAAACCCATTTTGTACCAATTACGGGATGGTCAACGGTCTTTCTACAAGTGTCCAAACTTGGTTTCTTTCAAATTGATTCAATTCCTCTTGCATAGCGATGATCCAATTGTCATCATTGTATGCTTCATCGAGGTTTCGAGGCTCAATTTGAGAGAGAAAAGCCAAGTTGTTGCAAATGTCTCTAACGGAGGCTCTAGTGTGTACACCATCTGATAAATCACCGATAACTTGATCAAGAGGATGAGAGGACTTGTGCTTCCAATTTTTTGGAATAATTTCACCATCTTTAGATGGCTTTTCACCTTCTTTAGATGCAGTTTGGCGTCATTTTGTGATGATTCATTATCTTTTGCGGTAGTTTGAATAAAAGTCCTACTCATCATCTTTTTCAATTCATCGACTTCTTCATCATACGAGTCCACTCCAACGTTAGATTCATTAAACAGAACATGCATACTTTCTTCTACTACTAAAATACGCCGATTATAAACACGGTATGCTTTACTAGTAGTTGAATAGCCTAGAAATATACCTTCATCAGATTTAGCATCGAATTTTCCCCGATGGTCCTTAGTATTTAAAACAAAACACTTACAACCAAAAACACGAAAATATGAAATTTTTGGAGGTTTTTCATTCCAAAGCTCATAAGGAGTTTTGTCCAAAATAGGTCGAATAGAAACACGATTTAAAATATAACATGCCGTATTGACGGCTTCGGCCCAAAAATAAGTAGGTAAATTATTTTCTAAAAGCATTGCACGAGCCATTTCTTGAAGCGTCCTATTTTTCCTCTCAACAACTCCATTTTGTTGAGGGGTTCTAGGAGCCGAAAATTCGTGCTTAATACCATTCAAAGAACAAAAATCATCAAAATCCCGATTAGAAAACTCACCACCATGATCACTTCGAATTTTTGAAACTTTCAAATCCTTTTCATTTTGAACTCTTTTAATAAAAGCTTTAAAGGATTCAAAAGCCTCATTTTTATGCGACAAAAATGAAGTCCAAGTAAAACGAGTAAAATCGTCAACAATCACAAAAACATAATTTTTGCCGCCTAAACTAGTAATATTAATAGGGCCAAATAGATCCATGTGAAGGAGTTCTAATGGCCTATTAGTAGAAACGGCATTTTTGGGCTTAAAAGAGGACTTGACATGCTTTCCTCTAGCGCATGTTTCACAAAATCTATCTTTCGAGTAGTCAAGTTTAGGGAGACCCTTAACTAATTCTTTTCTCGAAAGTTTAGATAGAACATCCATGCTTGCATGTCCAAGCCTCCTGCCATAACGAAAAATCGTATCTAAAACCGAAAAACAAATCTCTTTATTTGGGGAAATCTTGCTTAAATTGATTGTGTATACATTTCAAATTCCTACAACCTTGAAACATAACACAATTTGAGTTAGAGTCAATTATGCTACAATGGGTTGATTCGAATTTAACGATCAATCCTTTGTCACATAGTTGACTAATACTCAATAAATTATGTTTAAGTCCTTCAACTAAATAAACATCATTAATTTTAAAATAATTGTTACCGATTGAGCCTTTTCCAATGATACGACCTTTGGAGTTATTTCCAAAGGTTATGCGCCCACCCTCTTCATACTCAAGCGACGATAAATTTGTTGGGTTGCCCGTCATGTGTCTTGAGCACCCGCTGTCCAAATACCATTTGTCGCTTGACTTTGTTGAGTGTAGGCATACCTACAAAACGATTTAAGTTAAGAAGGGTACCCAAGTGGATTTGGGTCCACTTGTGTTAGAACCTTTCACTACCCAAATTTGTCTAAGTTTAAACATATTTTTAAATTGACATTGGGTTAGATGATGCCCTATTTTGTTACAATAGGTGCACAACACATTCTTGTTGCCATTTGCATATTTTACAAATGGCTTAGAAATATTTTTCTTTTGACTAGACTTGTGTTGATATCCAAGTCCGGTCTTATCCAAATAGGATCTTTGATTACCCAACATCATATTTAAAACTTTTGTACTACCAATGAATCTTTCTAAAGTATTTTTTGAATCTTTCAAATCCTTCTTTAGAGATTCATTTTCAGTTTTTAATAAACTAGTATCTTTATAATTTTCGCCATCACTTTTGGTCTCAAGTTGCTTCTTTAATAAATTTAACTCAGTTTTTAAACTTTTATTTTCAGATTTTAACAAATTTAAATTGGAGATTATAGCTGTATTTTCTTTTTTTAAAGAAGCATATTTGGGACCAAATTTTTGGATATCATTATAAAGATCAAAAAAAGCTTCTAAAAGTTCATCGTAAGTTAAATCATTTACCTCATCTTCTATGTTTGCCATGAAGCAACAATTCAAAGGTGCATCTTCGTAGGTGAGGCTTAAGTTGGAGACCTCCTTGGTTGATTCCTCCTTGTCGGAATCGCTATCATCACTCCAAGCGGCGGAGAAGGCTTTATTCTTCTTTTCTCCTTTCGGGGAGATTTACTTTCATTTTGGCGATCATAACTCATGTGTCTGTTTTATTACAATTGTAGCATTTGACATCCTTTTTAAAAAAGTTTGATCTACCGTTACCTTTGCCCGGCCACTTAGCTCCGTGTTTTCTTTGTATGATCTTCTTTAATTTTCTGGTAAGAAGTGAGATTTCGTCGTCAGTCGCATTGTCGGAGTCACCTCCATCTCCCTCGTTAGAGTTGAGGGCTATATTTTTTGTTTCGGTATGAATGATGGAAGTAGAAGGCTCGTCTTCAATCGTAACTCATAGGTCATAAGGGATCCTATGAGTTCCTCCAATGAAAATTTGTCGAGGTCGCGCGCTTCTTGAATGGCCGCCAACTTTGGTTCCCATGGTCCGTTTTGAGGAAAGCTTCGAGTATTTTTCTAACAAGATCCGCATCGAAAAAATTCTTTCCCAAAGCCTTTAGACTATTAATAATATTGGTAAATCTAGTATACATATCAGTTATACTTTCATTTGGTTGCACACAAAACATTTCATAATCACGAGTAAGCATATTTATCTTAGATTCTTTTACTTGATTTGTCCCCTCATGAACAATGGCTAATTTATCCCAAATTTCTTTTGCAGTTTTGCATGTAGAAATCCGGTTGAACTCGTTTGGGTCAAGAGCACAATGAAGAGCGTTCATCGCTTTAGAGTTCAAATTAAATTTACCTTTGTCCTCTTCCTTCCACGTGCTAGTTGCCGTGGTAGGCTTGGTGTAGCCATTTTCTACAATGTCCCAAAGATCAAAATCTAGGGATTGTAGAAAAATTTGCATCCGCACCTTCCAATAGGTATAGTTACTCCCAGTGAAGAAAGGAGGACGGGCGATGGATTGACCTTCAATAGTAGCACGAAAAGTTGCCATCTCACGAGACAGTTAGTCTGCAACAGTGAGACCTGCGCTCTGATACCAAATGAAGGATCAGGGGGGGGGGGGGTGAATTAGTTGACAACTAAAAATTCAAGTAAAAATAAATCAAGATAAAAATTGCACAACCAAATAAAAGATGAAAATCAAACACAGATGATTTATCCTGGTTCGGCCCTTCCGCCTACTCGGTCCGGTCCTTCTTCTCCTCGAGGTACCGATTTCACTATCACTTAGCCTTTTGAACAGGGCAAGACCAAAGCCGCTTACAATCACTCAAAACTTCTTTTACAACCTCTCAAGAAGCTCACAATGAACAATTAGGACTTAGAATATTTTTCTGAAGTTGTTATCTCAAACAACATCCAAGTCCCCTTTAAATACACTAGCCATCATTTCAAAAATGGAACAAAAGTATAATTAAATCATAATTGATTTTAATTGGAATCTTAACCATATTTGCAAATGCATCCAAAATAAATTTGAATTCATACCACATTTGCAAAACTCATTTGAAATATTACTATATTGAAAAGCTCATTTGAAATTATACCAAATTCGTAAAATCATTTTAAATTAATATTACAAATGAAAACTTTTTGAATTCATTCCACATTTGTAAAAGCTTTTGAAATAATACCAAATTTGTAAAATACATTTATATCAAATTTCACATTTTCAAATTCATGCCATAAGAAAATTAATTTTGAATTTATACCATACATAAAATTTCTTTCATACCATATTAAAATAATGGCTAATTTAACATTAAGCTCAAATCAAACCTAAAACATGAATTGGTCAACTTGACTCGGTTGACCGGATCAAATCCGATAGAATTGCAAAGAAGTCCTCCAAAATATTGTTGTGGCACTTGCATCCAATTTGGTGCAATTTGATCTTGTCCGGGCCAAATTGAATAAATTGATTGAATGGTTATACCTTTGATCAAATCCGGTTTAGCTTGAGCCACTTTAAATTCAATTACAACCTGAAATTGCTAAGTAACAAATTAAATCCACAATTTGTTTGTTATCATCAAAATTTATTATTGGATAAAATCCAACACTACTATCTAGAGCTTTTTTCACGCACCGTCCCGACTCTGATCGCCCGGGCTACCTAAAAATAGTGGAGGGTGAGAACATGTAAATAAGTCTCCCCCTCCGAGTGGATATTGCAAGCCGACGAGGGCAAGCTACACACCGAGATGGAAGGGATAATCAACGGTAGAAACAAGTAAATCAGGTATAACGGTAGTGAAATAGTAGCTATCAGTAGTCATTAAGAAAATTACTACTGTCAAGCGAGATAATAAAGTAAAGAGCAACTGCAATCAACAATCAAACTAGTGCAGTAGCAATGATAACTAGACTGAAAGTAACTATAATAATAGTATAAACAACCACTACTGTAAAAAAGAGATAGAGGAATGTCTATGCACCAACTGAAAACTGATAATACAGATATACCCAATCAACTGGCATATTGGTCTAAAAACTTTAGGCTATGCCACGCCTGCTATAATAGGGATGTACCCTATTAAGGGATCGTTGGGCTCTCCCTCATATATGACCCAGCAATGGACTGCTGGGCTCATCGGTTGGATGTACGACCACTTTTTCGGAAAAAAACACTCTCTTGCAGCGGATCGAACTGCTGGTGCACATGAAATGCACACAAGCTGTGGCGATCGATGCAATATGCTCAATGGCCAACAACAGCAAAAAGCTGAAAAAATAATCACAACCATACCCAACCAAATTAGGTCTATCTTTTCATAGGAATGTCACTATGTCACTGACTCAAGTCCATATAATCGTATCATCATGCACGAAATGTCACCAAACACCAAGTCATGGAACGATAATCGTCACTAAAAAGTGCTATTCTACCACTAGATCAATTATGGCTCTACAAGATGGAACAACCATAAAGTAGATTGATGAATACTAAATGTTGTGCAAGATATTCAATAGACATGCATAACGAACTAGGCAATCATAAGAGAGGAAAAAAATGAAGAAGTCACAAAGTGTATGCCGTTGAATCCATTTCGGATCGAAGTACCCCGGCCACCTGTAATCTAGTGAAGTACCACACTCCAACAATGCTCCAACAAGCTACTTGGACCTATGTAAGATCCGATAGAGCCACAATCAATATGAACAAATCCTAAGAGACATAGAATTACCTATTAGACAATCCAAAAATCCACCGAGCATTCGGTGTTTTTACCGAATCTCGAAACTCGGAACACCAGAACTCTTCTGAAACCCACAAAGTGTCATGGAAGGTAACAAAACTCACTTAACATCAGCCGTTGCTCCAAGGCACACCAATTTAGGTGGTCGAGCGCCAACATAAGAAACAATGAGAATCAGGTGATTCAACATGAACTGAACAACATCTAACTTTCAGAAAGTGCCAATTCGGCTTCGAAACCATCCGTCAATCCTCCCAATATCTCCGAACACACGAGACAGTAAGGGTGACGAATAGATAAGGCACTAATACCGCTACATACAACAACCCCTCATGTTCCATGATTTTGTATCAGAAAACCCCTAAGTTTCGTATTTTGGGGTCCAATTCGGCTCCAGAGTGATTTCAAAGCATTTTGAATGACATCCGACCATTACATGCTATCCCAAAATACTTACTTTTGAGTATGAGGGTAGCCACACTTCAAGTAGTACGATTAGAGGGCGAAAACCTCAAAAATTGCCGTACGAGGTTCACGGAAAGCGCTATTTGGGCTTCGAAGCCCATGTATGATTGCTTGCTAGCCTGGGTTTTGTATCATAGAGTCTCTTACCAGGAAAAACACTTACATACTGTAACATACCGGATTTTAAAAGTAAAAATAAAAATAAATAAAAATAGTGCGAGATACTATTTTTATTAGATTTAGAGAAGTAAAACATAAGTCAGAAGTGACTTGTGCTGAAATCGGAATGAAAACAGAAGATTTAGAATTTTCTGCGTGAAACAGGGCAGATAAATTAGCAGAAATTGCACAGTGTCAGAAAATTAAGAAAACTGGAGGATATGTAAGAATTATTTTTATGATGCTAGATTTAAAGTTTCATACCATTCTGACACCCGGAAGGTGGAAAATAAAATCCGACTGCTATCTGTTAGAGATTACAGTTCGATAGAGTTTGCGGTGACCAAACAGGTCTAAACCGAAAAATTAAGATATTTTCTCACTCGGTAGGTTAAAACGAATATGACTGTCAAATTTGAACGCAAACGGACATCCAGAAGGGCTTCGACTGTTTCAGACTGCTAGGCTGAAAGTTGAATAGTGTTTTAAGGGATAATTAAGTATAAGAAGACTTTGTCTTCTTCTTCTCCTTCTTCATCCAAGCAACACACACACACACAGGCACGCATGGAGAGGGAGAGAGTGTTTGAGTGTAATAAGAGAAAAAAAAAAGAGGACATGCTAGATTCAAATTTCGAAATTCACAACCCACCCTAAATTTATCTGCATATGGGCATTTGTTTGTGTAAAAAAAGGGGGGGGGGGACATGCTAGATTTAAATTTCGAAATTCAAATTCAAGTCTAGCTCGAATCCGAGTGGACCTACTATTATTATTATTATTATTATTATTTTTATTATTATTATTATTTTCTCTCACATAAAAAAAGAGGGGGTCCACAACAAAAAGGGGGTTAGTTGAGATCCATATCTCTTTTGAAAAAGAGATCAATTTGATTCACTTATAATCTATGTAACATATCGAACTTCTAAAGTCTTGAAGTTATGAGGTATGTTGGCTTAGAATGCCATAAGAATGGTCCCGGTGAAGTCTGGAAGCTTTCGGGTGCTTTCGGTGCACTAGGTGCGAGAACGAAGCCCGAAAGACTATCTTGGGCCACGAGCTAAATCCGACGCTTGCGCGGATGAGATAATGATGTGGATATGATCTAAATCATGTGTGGAGAGTCTCGGTTCGATTTGGAACGAATCGGAGGTCAAACGAGCCAAAAGTGAGTTGAAGCGGAGAAGAGACGGACGAAAAGCTGAAAAATTGGCTAAGTCCTAAAGTTGGCTGATGGACCCTGTGAGGTCCGGACATTGATCCAATGTCCGGACATCCAATGTCCGCACATCGGGTGAAGACCGGATCCCGTACGCTGGAAAGTGGGCAAAGGGGATTTCGCAAGCCAAGACCGGACATTGGGGCCAAGACCGGACATCCAATGTCCGGACATTGATGAATGTCCGGACCCCGCAGCCCGAAAATGCCCAGATTGGGCTGTTTCAAATATTACAAAGTTGAGGGGCTAGAATGCAATTTGGCAAGGGGTTAAGTGATTAGAGGGTGTTAAAACCCTTTCTCTCCCTCTCTCCCTCACAGAACTCTCTCCCTCTCTCTCTCTGTTCGACAGCAAGAATGAGAGAAAGAAAGAAAGAAAAAGAGAGAAGAAGAAGAAGAAGAAGATGGAGATGAAGAAGAAGATGAAGATGGAGGTCCTCTTGGCCATCTTCTTCCTCTCCCACGAGCTCGGGGCAAGCTTGTAGAGGTAAGCTTGTGCCCTCTCTCTTTCTCAAGCTTGGTAGATCTTCTAGTAGTGGGTTTCTAAACCCTAGATCAAGGTTTTTGATCTCTCTACAAGTGTAGAAACGTAGTAGAGACTTGGAAACTCATGAAAACCATGTGTTCTTCAAGGTGCTCTAATGGTGGATTTCTAGGGTTTGCTCTAAGCACCCTATGGATGGTTCTAGTGCTCCTAGATGAGTTCCTAGAAGTTGAACAAGCTCTCTTTTGCTTGTTCTAAGGATCAAAACGGTGGGTTTCGCGAAAATGCAAAACCTAGGGTTAAAAAGGGGGTTTTTAGAAATAAATGAGATTGATCTCATTTGACCCCATGTAAACCTAATTGAGGGCCTAACGAACGCGTTGGCTCGCTCGGTTCGGTGAACCGACGAGCGAGTACAAAGATATTAATTTATTAATATATTCATACCAGATGTCCGCAGCACGCAAGATAGGAGCCCAAAATTCATGAAAACGGAACTGGGGCAACTTGAAGGCGTGGGGCAACGGCACAAAGTCTCGGATCGAGATTCGGAGATCGTTCGGTTGATCGCGCAAGAGTCGAGCCGAACCGGGTCACAGGTGCCGCCGGCGGCCGATTGCGAGTGTCGACGAGCAATCGGAGAGCAAAACCAAGGTGGGTTGTGTTTACCGAAGCGACTAGGTCGCCTGTATGTCTAAGAGTCATATAATTCTTATTGACGCATGTTCAATAATGCATGATTAGAAATGCATGCTAGTGAAATAAAGTAAAATGCTAAGTAGATGCAAGTAAACGAATGAAATGCATGATAATAGCATAAAGTGCAATGCTAGAAGAGTAAAAGAATGCATGCTTAGCATAATGAATATTCGATGAACATGACCATAGCTTGATATAGAAATGCTAGAGAACAAGTAAGCATGATCTAAATGATTAAGTAAAGAATGCTAAGTATGAGAATGCTAAATATAAGAATGCCAAGTATGAGAATGCTAAGTACAGAATGTGAGTCATGGATATGAACGAACATATAGATCGAGTGGCATCTAACCTAGTGTTAATGAACATAGGTTATAATAAACCTAGAGTCAATGGACCTAGGAGTGTGGCAACTTAACCTAGTGTAATGAACATAGGTTATAGCAACCTAGAGTCATGCGGATCTAGGTAAAGAACAGTGAACCTAGTGTCGAGGACATAGGTTGTACAAGGATGCTCATGGACCTAGTGTTAGAAAACATAGGTCGAATTGGAATGACATTGAACCCAGAGATAAGTCAACCTAGGTTGTGTGACAAAGAATGAACCCTAGTGTCAAGTGGACCTAGGAGGTAAAGACAATGGACCTAGTGGGTCGCCTCTTGAGGGTCTAGCTAACCCTCAAGCTAAGTGGAACGGATTCATGGAATCCCGTGATATGTGCACCACTGAGGGTGCCGGGCGTGTGCGACGATTTCGCCGTCCAGGGCTATACCACTGACATGGCGTGTGTGCGACGATTTCGCCGTCAGGTGGGTGAGCCGAGATGAGTTCGATACCGGTTAAGCCGGGTGAGGATCAGACCGCCATGAGTTTTGACACCACGAGTTGGGAACCATTGCTGGGGTAAGTGCGATACGGGCGCGCCAGGAGGCGAATGAGTGACTCAAACCATTGTTGGGTGAGGGCGATAAGTTCGCCGCCAGATGGTTAGGTCATGACTTGATCCTCGCTGGGTAAGTCCGCCGTGTTCGCCACCAGAATGGCTATGTCAAGTGACAGCTGGGTTCCGCGTGTGCGACGATTTCGCCGCGATGAGGCTGAGTCACAGAGGGCGGCAGGCTGTTGACAGCTGAGGTGGTTGTGAGACGTCCAACGCCTCTGGCTAGACAGCGGGCGGATTATCCGCAAGAGATTGACTCAAGACCGAGTCGGGTGGCATAGCAAGCTGAGGTAGAGTGGACCTTAGTGGTGAATTGCTAAGTAGCATATGTGCCCAAGTGTAGAGAATAAAGAGTAAGAATGAGAATAGCTAGTTTAAGTAGATAGCTAATAGCAATGCAAAGGCTAAAGTAAAGAATAGCAATAAAGTAAAGAAAAGCTAAGAGCTAAGTAATAATTGGCATATTGCATATTGTAAGGCAGATTTTTATGTTAGTTACAAATTATATATCTGTGGATGTTTTTGGACTAACATATGTGCAGTGCCTCCTTGGACCTATTGGTCGAGCTTTTCTCTTGGGTGGCCGTACCCACTGGGAACTGTATTTATATAGTTCTGACCCCACATGGTTCGGGGTATTTTCCAGGTGCATACAAGAGCGGCGCAAAGAGCGGCGAGGCAAGGGCATAGCTCAAGAGTTAGCGCCTACTCAGAGACCGAGATAGAAGTATCCTACCAACATAGCTAGGGGTATAGCAAGGAAAGAAAGACAACATGTAAACAAAATGTAATAAAGTTTGTAATAACTAGATTGTATTAGGAAGTTTTTAATATGAATGTAAAATTTAAATTTGAGACGAATGGTTGTAATAGCAAGTAGCTGTTTTATGTTTTCAATACTTCCTTATGCAATCTTGATTGATATCAGTTCCTGTTTAGAACCTTCTTGTAATTGTGTTGATTGCGACGCCTTGAACGTACAGGGGAAACTCCGTCAGTTCGGCGGTCTGTCGGCACACCCGAATCCGACCAAATTGGCGGGCACGGGGCGTGACAGATAAGAATCCATATTTTAAGTAATTCACTGGTTCGTGCCCAATTATTCATAAGTGAATCACTGGTTCGGTTCGGTTCGCCATGTTAAAAAAAAAAAAAAAAAAAAAAAAAAAAGGAAAAAACGGTTTACAAGAGAAAAAAAGGGAAAAAATTAACTTCCCACTTCTCATTCCTAACGTCGCTTTCCACTAACCCATTCACTCCCCAACGTCGCTTTCCACTAACCCATTAAAACCTTCCACTAGCCCACTAAAAAAACTGTCTACGTATCCACTAATTACAAAATCTATAAAAGAGGGGGAGGATTTTTAGGGAGGTTGTTGGAGAGTTTGTTTGGGATCAACTACTTTGGCAAAAAAAAAAAAAAAAAAGGAATAGAGAAACAAGGTTCGCTCAAAAAAAAAACAGGTAAAGATTCATCCATTAAAAAAAATATACGAATTATATTTTCTTTCTTTCCCTTCCCACAAAAAATACTCGGATCCTCTTTTATCTACATCAATTAATGGCACCTCGGCAATCACGGCGGAACTTCATCCGCCGACGCTATGACGGCGCGTCGACAACAACGGCGGAGCTTCACCCACCGACGCTTAGCCGTCGGCGGAAATAACGGTGCATCGGCAACAATGGCGGAGATGATGTGAAGCCGAAGATCTTCCGTTTGGCGCTTAGCCGTCGACGGAAGAGAAGAATGGCCTCCATCAATCTCAACATCGACAACAACGGCGCTTCACCCGCCGACGCTTAGCCGTCGACGGAAATAACGGCGCATCGACAACAATGGCGGAGATGATGTGAAGCCGACAATCTTCTGTTTGGCGCTTAGCCGTCGACGGAAGAGAAGAACGGCCTCCATCCATCTCTACATCGACAACAATGGCGGAGCTTCACCCACCGACGCTTAGCCATCGGCGGAAGTAACGGCGCATCGGCAACAATGGCGGAGATGATGTGAAGCCGACGATCTTCCGTTTGGCGCTTAGCCGTCGACGGAAGAGAAGAACGGCCTCCATCCATCTCTACATCGACAACAATGGCGGAGCTTCACCCACCGACGCTTAGCCGTCGGCGGAAGTAACGGCGCATCGGCAACAATGGCAGAGATGATGTGAAGCTGACGATCTTCCGTTTGGCGCTTAGCCGTCGGCGGAAAATAAGGACTACCTCCATCGACAATAGAGCCGGAGTTTTGTAAACAAAGAATAGCGATCATCCTTAAATATGTCATTAGCAACAATAGTAAATCATTGGCATTTACTATACTTGTTCACCAAACAATATTTGAAAGAAAGGAGGTTGGACAACCCTCAAGTGCATGTAAATTAATTACATGTAAATTAATTATAGTGATTGGAGAAAGGGTGGCCGCAACCTTTGCTAACGAAGCATGTGTGTCTTCTTTGCTGCGGTTTCTTCGATTTCGAAATTCGGTCGGCTTCAAAATTCCGATGCCGTTTTACAAAATTTTTCGATCGCCGGTGCCTTTTTGTGTTAAAAAAAGGAGTCACCCATTCGAATTGATAGTCGCTCGTCAAAATATTATTGCAGAGGGACGAGAAATTATTATTATGATGGGAAGCGGAAGAAAGAAAATATTAACCTGCATTCGTCTAATCTCACTAAGCTTTGAATTAAGAGTTCAAAATTTAAACTCTCTTTAAAAGGGTGTATATAGACTTGTTAATTCCACGTGAGAAAAAAAACATGCTTTGGCTATTTTTAATAAGATGAGAGATTTTATTTTATTTTGAAACTCAAATTTAAAGAACGCAATTTCAGGACGTCAAAACATAAATCTGAAGTCTTCAATTTGAATCTCATGATTGACTTTACATAAATCCAAATGAAATCAATTTAGTACAGACTTGGTCTTAACCTTATAAAACGCAAACCACTCAAATTGAAGCATCAAAAGTTTGGGCCTTGTGAATCCAAAATCTAAATCTAGATTTTAGCCTCCACCCACGTCCAAAGCTAGATCCAAACTACATGGGCTGAAACCTGGCCCAGACAGACATGAACTATTCTAACCCACATTGAGCCTCAACCCAAATATAGCTTTTAAATCTAACCCAAGCTTGATTCTAAACCTAAACTATACGAGCCTAACCTCAGCCCAAGCCGAGATCCAAGGGCCAACCTACATCCTAACTTAAGCTATGATAGCATACTAAACCCCCACACCTAAGCCAAACCCAAACCTGAGTTATATGGGCCCAAGTTTGGCCAAAAAAATATAAAAATCTGAAGCCAGTCCAATTATATCTCCGAATGGGCCCAAGATTCAGACCAAATATGAACCCAACCCAATCATTTAATCCGAACCGAACCCAATTCCCAATTCCAATTCATAACCAAATCAAAGCCCAAATGAACCCAATTCCTATTTCCAATCCATAACCAAATCAAAGTCCAAACCTAACCTCAAATCCAAATCAAATCAAAATTTCCGTTAAATCCCAATTCAAATCACCCAATTCTCTAGTATATAAAACTAGAGTCAAATCACAACCATATTGAAACTCGATCAAATTCTAAAACATTCGGTTAGAATTGATCAAACCATCCTTTTATCTTAGTATATATGACTAAGATAAAAATAATAAATTAGGTTTCACCTAATCAAACTAAATTTATTGGACTCTAATATGTCTACTTGGAGTTCAAACAAATGAAGTTAAGTTAGACTCCAATACATATACTTGGAGTTTAATTTAAATTTGACTAATCCTAATACATATATATAATTAGGATTTAGTTAACATTTCACCCTATGATGAACCAAAAGCAAATGTGATTAAGCTCTAACACATAAGCTTAGAGCCTAATTACTCCAGACTCTAAGATATAAAATTAGAGTCTAATTCAAAATATTTGGGCTAATCCTAACACATACATTTAGGATGAAAGCTCAAATTGAATATCAAATCAAATTCTACTGGACTTTATAACACACATTTAAAGTTCAATCAATCAAGTAAAACTCTAATGCATATAATTAGAGTTTAATTTGAATCAAATTCGATTAAATCCCAATGCATATACATGGAATTTAATCAATCTTTCATCTTAGGGTGAATAATGTTGAGCTCCAAAACATATGGGGCCCAACAAAATTAATTTGATTACATACTTTGAGCATTTTGGGACATATAACTAAGGTGCAATCAAATTTAACTTTAATTGGTCATCATATTGTCAAATTAAACTTTTCTTTTCTTTGCTCTATTGATGAGGGTATGCCCTTGGTTAAAGCCATGTAATTGAACGATATATTATAAAATTTTCTTTTGTTCAATTCCAGCATTTCAAAGGTCTCTTAATCGAAGGTGCCCTAACATTTTATAGGGATAATTAACAATAGATGCTTGCGTTTATTGGAAGCCATGAATCCACAATACCTGATAACCATACATATTTTAATATTAATCTGAATCGTGAATACTACCCCACGGGAAATCAAAGATAAAATTAACCGTGCGAGGTACGTCATTCGTGGTCGCAGACAGAGAGACACCTCTATTACTCTCTCTAAAGATCTCTCTTCTCTCTAAATCTCTCTCTAAAAATTTGAGGGTTGGCGGAGAGCGAGCTTGCGAACGCGTTGGAGGCGTCGGTTCGAGCTCTCGTGCGGCCGTTGGAGCGGCGTTCTATCGTCGCGGCGTTCACGTTTGGTAAGCTTTTGGAATTTTGTTTAAATCCTTCATGAATGATGTTCTAGTAGTATCTAGAGTGTTCTAAATATATTATCTTCATTTAATTTGGATTATTTGGAGGTTAATTACATGTTAGGGCTTCGAATGGGGTTTTGTAAAATATAAGGGTTTGATCTAATTTGACCCTCGGTAAACCTAATTGCTAGGTAAAAGAACGCGTTGGCGAAGTCGGTTCGGCAATTCGTCGAGCCGTTGTTAAGATATTGAAGAAACGAACTATTTAGCTTCATTTCCGCCTGGAGGGCCGAGGCGACATCGAAAAATCATGAAAACGGATTTGGAGCAAAGTGCATGGCACAAAACCGAATACCTATAATTTTCGGAGCCGCGATTTGACGCACGGTTGGTGAGTATTAACAAAATCGGGCCGAACCGGACACGGGTGTCACGGGAGGCCGATTGCAAGTGTCGACAAGCAATCGAAAAGCGATTTGAGGTAGGTTGTGTTTACCGAAGCGACTAGGTCGCCTCCATGTCAAAGTGGAGCTTGAATTTGTGTTGATGCATACATACATAATGGTAGTTGATTTCCAAGTAAATAATGGCATGAGCAAATTAAATGTTAAATGAATGTGAAAGGTATATGCTAATAATGAATGAATGTGATAAATACTAATAAATGCATGAGATGCTAAGGATTGACTACCTTGGATGACAAGTATATATATATTGACATATTATGGAAATATGCTAGTTGGTATATGTATATAGACATATTGTGGAATATGATAAATGGAATATGCATGTTGACATTGTGGAGTATGCTAAATAAAATTATGCATGTTGGCAAGTTGTAAAATATGCTAAAAAGTATATGCATGTACAATTGTGACAATGCGGCTTTTGACGTAACAATGAGAACTTAGAAACAAGTGACATGTTGACATAAATGTAGAGAGTGATATTGATGAGTCTTGTGTCACGCCCCGGGTCAGTTTTAGAGTAGAAAACAACGAAAAAATCAATAGAATTTTTTTTTTTTTGAAAACCTGACCCCCCAGGACATGCCAGATCCGCCACAAATACAGAGAGACCACTTTTCACACGGACAAAGTCTCTCCTGTATTTGCACGGCGTCGCACAAGTACAAGGAGTACAAACAGCCATACAACCACAAACAAATGTATAAACAATCCATCTGATCCACATACACATATTCACACCATTCACCGCAGGTTCAGCCACAATATTCATTTTATAAAATCATGGTCTATCATTTGAAATGTTTCCTACTCGGAAACTGATTTTGAAATACTAAGTTATAAAACCCACGAGAAACCTTTTTAAAAACTGTTTTCCACACGAAAACCTTTTCTTTTAAAACGCTACCTCGAGGGGTAGAAAGCGATTTTTGTCACATAAATCCCAAAACAGTTATTACATCCAATTCCAAAACCACATGATAATTTATATTCCAAAACATAAGTAGAGAACATGAACCATATATAAGTCTAAGTTATATGCAAGTAAAGTAACGAGGGAGTAAACTAAGTATGCAAACCGCGGGTCGAGAGCTAGAACGTGTACTAGGTACGCGCCTCTCCAGCTGTCCCACTCGGACCAGCAATCTCACCTGAAAAAGAAGGCGGGGGGTGAGAATATGTAAACATGTCTCCCCTCCCAGTAGATACCCCAAACTGACGTGGGCGAGGGGTACTCACTAGTCACGGTCACGGAGATAAATAAAGTAGAGCTGATAGTAGTACATTAGCAACTATAACTGAGTAAAGAGATATGCATAAGTATAAACCAAGCGCTACTGTAAGTATGCGTCAATAGGACGATAAGCTTAAGAGTACCCAATCTGAACCAATGCTCTTTTGGTCAGTGCCGCAGACCTCAATCCAATGCCCCCACTACTCTACCATGCATATACCCACCTCTAGGGTTCACGGGTTGACATCCTGCAACCACTTTTCCGGAAAAGAACACCCACTTGCGGTGGATCAGACCGCTGGTGTTCGTGAAATGCGACGAGTATCGGGCGATCAATGTAAATATGCTCAAAGATCATCCATCGGCAACCAGCCGACAATCCTGCCCTCCAGGGCCCATCGACCACATGGGTCATCATGTAACCAGAAAAACCAACCCGGTACTAAGTATAGAGTGTAACTGACCAAATAGGTCCCAAGTATAGAATGTAACTGACCAACCGGGTCCCAAGTATAGATATGCAACTCGACCAACTAGGTCCCAAGTATAGAATGTAACTGACCAACCAGGTCCCAAGTATAGAATGTACTGATAAATCTACTCTACTCCTACACATGATACTGGTATGGAAACAACTGAGTAGAGTAAAGAGTAAAAACGGGTGCAAGGCTTGATATGTAAATGGTAAGCAATATAAACAGTAGGGGTGGAAAGAACGTCACCAAGCTTGCACCACCGCATCGACGCGCAACCCGTGATACCCACCCGTATAGCTGTGGAACTGATCTGTCGTTTGTAGAGATGGAAACAACCGAACCTACGAAAGGTCCACTGGGTTAGAACCTAACCCACCAGCATATATATATAAATCGCCGTACCCAAAGTCCAGTAATGAACCCACGGGAATCGGTTTCCTAAAACCGACTGCCGTAATGTCCTAAGTCCCGAAATCGCACCTAACTCCGCCAGACTCCACCAATCGTCTCAACTTCCCCACTCATGATATGAGTCTCTCGCTGCCACTAAATACTCATTTTAGTGTAACCAAACAGTGGTGATGATATCACACCTGAACGATTGATGTTGAACAACCGTTCCGATTCGAGTTCCCAAGAGTCAGATTTGACACCGGAACCCACTGTCGCTCACCCGTCGTTTCCGAACCCTTAAAACGACGTGGGTGACCAGCCAACAAGGCTCAGCGACAACGCCAATACCCTCTACGTATCGTCGGAAGAAATCCGAATCGCAAATACGTTCCGTCGGCGAATTTCGCCGCAAAACGCTCCGAAAATCACTTTTGATTTTCTGTAAAGACTTGGGGCCTTGGACGATCAGTCTAGAGGTTACCCACAAAGATGTATACGCTGTCTACAGCGACCACAAAATTCACAATTGCATAAAAGTCCCTCTTGTTTCATGAAATCACATCATTTCATGTGATTTCATGGCTTTTATGGATCGTGCACGCAAACTAGTGCTCCATAAATTGCACGATCACACTCGCTGGAAGGTTTCGACGTGCCGGAGATCGTGTTCACCTTTCGGAGCACTGCCGGCCTCCGTGAAATATCAGTAACACACGCGAAAGTGCGACTATCCCGCTAATCGGGGCATCAAAACCCTAAATGGAGGTGATCATCGCATTCGACGAAAAGTCGATGATCGTGCTCACCTCATGAGGTCAAAAAGACCCATCTGATCACCCAAAATAGTGATCGAAACCCAAAACTAATCGCTAGAACAAAAATACAAAGATACTGTGCAGGACCTAGGGTTGGTCGCCGGCGGCGGAGGCGGTCCCGCCAAGGACGGAAGCAATGGCCCCGGAGGCCCGAGAAAGGTGCCGTCGCACGGCGGCGGCCGGTGGCGCGGCAATGGCGATCAAATCCGCCCACTCCTTCTCGGGTTCTAGGGCGCCGCGGCGCGGCAATGAGGACGTCGGGGCGGCGACGATCCGGCGGCGGAGGCCAAGGGGAAGGCCGTGCTCCGTTGGTGGGCGGCGGCGGTGCTTGGAAACCGAGGAGGATCAACCTCGGTCCGCACAGATCCGGGCGGCCGCAGAAATCCTCGCGGCCGGCGGCGCGGGGACGACAGAGGAGGCGCGCCTGAGGTTGCCTGAGGCCGGGGAAGGGCAACGCGACCCTTCCAAAGTGATGGCGGCGCGCGGGCTTTGCTCTTTCCAGAGCTCGGTCTGGGTGGACCAAGGTTGGCAGCAAGTTGCTTCTGCGGCTCCGGCCACGCGCGGCGACGGCGGAGATGGCGGTGAGACGCGCCGAGATGGATCTCGGCCGAGAGAGTTAGATCCAAGGCTTAACAGGCTTTCATATGTTCCAAAGCCATGAATAATGAAAGATGGAGGGAGAGGGAGAAAGAGAGAGAGATCGGGGAGGTTTTCCGGCGGCCGGAGGAGTTTGCCGGCGGCCAGAGCATGCGCACGGGGTGGCAGAGGGAGATGCTGTGGGCGGTTAGGGCTTTGGGGAGGTGAGGAGACTTCTAGGGTTAGGGTTTCATTGTGAAACCCTAACACCAATGCTTTATACTAAAGTGCACTTTTGCACTTTAGTCCTCTGTAGACCACTAATCATGATCCAGTCCCTGTTAGTGTATGAAACATGCGCATAGGAGCCCCAACATTCGAAATCTCGCGATTCGACACATAAAATATTAGGCTTTTTCGCGATTTGCCGTTTTGCGATTTCGACCTCTCTGCGAACTCTTCGCGATTCCGAAGATCCGTCCGTTTGATTTCCGATCGGATCACACCAGCGCGTTCAGCATGACTAGGGCATCGAATCTAGCATTTTGTTTCATTCGATTTGATCTCCGATTTGCGTCGAAACACATCCTCTTTATTTCCTCCATAATTCCATTTATATATATTTATGTGTAAAATCGTTCAAACCCCTTTTTCTCGACAACCGTGCATCAGAACCCGATTCCGTCAGTGCCATTGGGTCCATAATAGTTGAGCCGTTCGAAACGAGCTATTGGAGTCATATGTTCGGAGTCCAATACGCGCCAGAACCCTTTTCTACTCGCTGGCTCGCCGAAAAGCCGGAGTTACTATTCACTTTAAGTCAATAGTCCGGGTCGCGTAACTTCTCCGTCTTAGCTCGTTTTCACCTGAAATTTGACGAGTACTTTTGTAATTACATTACACACATAAACATCGTCAACAAAGGGTTTAATTCTTATTATAGAAAATGTCGGTTATTACATCTTGAATACTAGTGTTACAATAGTGACATTAATGGGACAAGAATGCTAGATTACAAATGTGGTATTAATGAACACTTAGTATGGCATGAAAATGAGTATAAAGACAAATAGTGTACATGACACTAATAAAGGTTAAAGAATGCATGTAAATTGGGTTAGTGACATTATGACATTACAACCTTATAGTTAAGGGTCATATGAACATGGTTTTTCTTGAAGTCAAGGAATGGATTGAACCTAGAATCCTTAAAGATAAGGATTGATCGTACTCACCTAATAGTCCTTGCTCGAGGGCGGTAGCTCCCCCTCGAGTGATGTGCTCCGGAGTTGTCATCACTGGATCGTAGCGGTTTATCTCCCCAGAGGGCGGTCCCATCGGGTTGTAGCGGTTTATCTCCCCGACAATAGGGATTTGGGTTGGTGAGTTTGTTGAGGGCGAAACCTACGGGTTAGCCAAGAGATTGGGTAATGAAATATTGCATTCATCATGAATTAACTCAAGACCGAGTCGAGTGGCATAGTTGGCTAAGGTAAATGTAACCTTAGGAAAGAATGACAATTGAGTAAAGTGTGGCTAAGAATAAATAGTAAAGAATGATAAGTGATAAAGAATTGCTAATATTATAAAGAATGGTAAATGATAGAGAGTAGAATCATTTAATCTACTTGTATGAGTTGCATGACTTATATATTGCATGTCTTGCTGCATAAACATGTATTTAATATTTGCATTAAATATTTGTGGATATCTGTTGGACTAACATGTTTGCAGTGCCTCCTTTCCCTTGGGTGGCCGTACCCACTGGGAACTATAGACAATAGTTCTCACCCTCGTGTTGTTTTTGGGGGTACAGGTTCACACGTGAGCGGTGCGGTGGCGCGAGGCGAGGGCGTAGCTCCATAGATAACGCCCTACCACCGAGACCAGAGATAGCGGTACCCTGAGTCGGCTTAGCTAGGGGTTGTAGAAAAGATGTAAAACAATATTGTAATAATCTTGATTGTATTTGGAAGAAAAGAAAAAGAAATGTATTAAGTGAGTTGAATGCATGTAATAACTTGTTGTTTATGTTTTCGATACTTTCTTATGCAATCTCTACTTAAAATCTGTTCCTGATTGGAACCTCGTGTTTTGCTTTGTATTGATTGCGACGCCTTGAATGTACAGGGGAGACTCTGTCCATGGTACGGGGGAAACTCTGTTCGTTCGGTTGTCTATCGGCGTGCCTGAATCCGACCAAAGAGGCGGGCTCGGGGCGTGACACATACCACTACAACGAGCAGCGACACTTCGTAATGCAAAGATGAGGCCAAAAAGTATACTAAAACACGTATATGGTACCGTTTTGCGTGCTGATCGCCACAAGGTTCAAACCAAATTGTCCCTAGGGTTCGCATGACATGCAGAGATATTGTAAGATTGAACCCATATTGTTCGGGGCGTTTACGACATGAAAAATCTCATTGTGGCATTTCGCCGAACACCCGGCTTGCAAAATTTTATATAATAAATACGTTGTTTCGCAACTTAGCATTGATCGAGCGACTTTGGAATCGAACAACGTGTAGTCCTAAAGGTCTCGATGTGACGAACACCGTGCTTTGTCCGTCCGAGCGAATTCGAAGGTCGAAGTGCGAACCGGGGGCAACTTGAAGCTCGCTTGAAGGTCTTCAAGAGCACGATCATGAGATCCGTGCCGATCGGGGACTTCGGATTGCAATGGAAGGGAGCACACGCGTCCACAAGCCCTTAGGAGGATCATGCTCACCTCGTTGACGGCTGTGAACTACAAGGATAGCGGAAGAATAGTGATGGTGATCGAAATCAAGCCTTAAGTCGGGCTTAGGCCGGAGCTCTAATGAAAACGAACTCTAGTGGCTGCGAGGCTACGAGCACCAACCCAAGATGGTTGAAGCTGAGGAGAGGGTGGTTGTACAAGGGTGGCCAGCAGTGGAAGGCGACAACGACGTCGGTTGGAGAGGTCCAACCCGAACTACCTCAACGTGGGCTCCATTTGGGCCTCTCAGGTTCCGGGAAGGAGGAAGCGGCGTGCCGCGATGGGGATAGGTCACCAGATCTTGCAGGGGTTGGAAATGATGGCGGCGCGATGGTGAAGGCCGCTGCGAGGGGTTGCAAGAGAGGAAAGGCTGAGGAAGTGAAAGAGGGAGCATGGGAAATAAAAGAAAGAGAAAAATGAGACAAGGAGGTGGTGATCTTGCCGGCTGCAGAGGAGAAACCGACAATGGCGCAGGGAGGGTGGGGTTTGCAGAGGATATGGAGGGGAAACCTTGGGTTTATTCAGGTTATAATCTATGGATATATTAAATCGTGAGTTTTAATGTGGTCGACGTGTTGGCTTCTCAGTGCCTCCTTCTTTGCCTTTCATGCCCCTTCGATCCCTTCAATGGAGGGGGCTTCGGGGCCAGCCTAATTTTTTTTCCCAAAGACTGGCGGCGCGAAGGCGGCGCGGGTCACGCGTACGTGGCAAAGACGGCGGCGCGGGCATGGGCACACGAGGGGCGTGAGTGGACATTGCTTCTCTCTCACCTGCTGCAGCTTAGATCTGGCAGTATCTTGCGAGTACAACTTCGTATCCGCTTCCGTACACAGAGGGTCGCGCTTCCCCCCCAGCTCCTGCAAACCCTGAGCCTTTGTCTCCCCGCGCTACGGTATGCCTCCTTCCACCCTCCCCATGTGCAAGCCAAGGGATTGTCCACATCTCGCCAAGTACGAAATCGTTTTTCACAAAATTCCTCTTCCCTTTTCTCGTTCTTCACCGCCTTTCCCTTTCCTCCCTCTCATCCGTGCCGCCGCCGAAACTTTCTCGCCCAATTGTATGGCTTGCTCTTTGTCCAATTTTTTCTAGAACGGCACCGTGTGGGTCTTACGCCATGTGGGTGCTATCAAAGTCTATAAGGATTCCCCTTCGTCAATAGCAAAGACAAGTGGCGATGCCATAGCCGTTGGCTCCGATGACTCCAACGATTTTTCCAATGCGTTGATGCCGCATTCATAGTCGATATTTAATTAGTGTATAGTGAGGGTGAAAAAAATGATGATAGTTGTTAGAAAACTAGGGTGAAAACATACAAAGCGACCTTCAACTTCAAATTATTTTGAAATTACTTGGTGAATGTTAACTTTTTTTTATTAACATCTCGAAACTTTTATTTTTTTTAATTATATTATTCTAGTTAATTTAGTTAATTTTTTAAAAATTGAAAGCTCCATAAATTAGTGCATAGCTATTAATTATTTTAATTTAATTTTTAAAATTAATTAAATTAAATTACTAATTTTTTTAATTTAAATTAAATCATTAATTTTAAAGATTAAATTAGAATATTAATTTAATTCAATTTTTTTAAATTTTTTTTTGAGATAAGTAGCACGCTATTTGCTTCGTTTATTTCGTTAAAAATAAACTTATCTAGAAATGTGAATCAACTAGGATTCAAACTCGGGTTTCGGATACCAACCACCAAGCTCTTTGCCATTTGCTTTAGGAACGATTGATTTAAAATTAAATTAAATTAATATTTTAATTTAATCTTTAAAGTTAATAATTTATTTTAAAAAAAAGTTTTAAAAAATACCATCACTTCCCCTCTGGCCTTCTGCTCACCTTCTCCCCTCCCTTCTTCGATATCAGCTACAGTAACAAAAAAAAAAAACCCTCGAAACCGATTTCCCCTCGTCCCTCCCCACCCACAAAACCCATCTCTCCGCCCTCTCCCTCTTCTCTTCGAAGATCTCTCGCCGGCGAGCTCGTGACCGACGAACTCCTCGCCGGCGAGCTCCTCACCGGCGAACTACTCGTAGGGGAGCTTATAGATGACAAGCTCCGCGCCGGCGAACTCATTGGCGACAAACTCCTTGTCGCTAATCTCCTTTCTGACGAGCCCTTCAAAACGGATCTCCTCGCCGCCGAGCTCCTCGCCGGTGAGCCCCTCATCGCTGAGCTCCTCGCCGGTGAGCCCCTCCTCGCCTGTCAGCTCTTCGCCGCCGACCTCCTCGCCGGTACGCCTCTCACCTATTTCTGCTGTTTTTTTTTTCCTTTTTAATGTGCATTGCTATAATTGTAGGTGTTGATGTTGCTATGGTATATATTATTCTCAATTTGTACTCTCACATATGAAGTTATGATAAATTCTATAGAACCATAGGAGAGCAAAAGGTTTTTTTTTTTTTCCTACTTACTCCTATATATGTATATATACAATTAAAAGAATATATTAGTAATTAACCAGTTGTACCACAGAATCATGACGAAATTATAACAAAACGAGTTAAGTGTTCCAACTTTAAATTTTAAGGAGAGACAAAATAAAGGTTTCATAAAAGATAGAAAGCAAAAGTTAAAAACAAATCATTATAGAGAAAATTTTCACATTTTAGCCTAGAGTTTTGCACAATTTCTAGGCAACAAAAGGATAAAAAAATATGTATAATTTTCAGGGATCAAAAATAGATATTTACTCTTGAGACACATACTACTACTATTGCCACCATTGAATCTGAAGCAATAAAAATAAGAAAGCTTAAAGCAGAGAGGAAAGTAGTACAAGCTTATGAGATAGACAAAGTAACAAAGCAAGGCCATATGGTTGAGTAGTACAACTCCACAGCTTCAAACCACAATATAGCAAACATATATAAAGGTCCAATTAGCAATACTTAATATTGTAGCCCAATAACTTCTTCGAGGGAGATAGTTTAGAAACCATGTATTTTGATGTGTTCGTTCTTCATGATTCCTGCCTGCATCACAGAATAAGCAACAGTAAGTGCGAGAGGCACTGAACAAAAATGACCACTTATGGAAGTAGCTTATCTCCTCGAGTTCAGCTTGATAAAACTTTGTAATATGTGTGAACATGTATCTTATCTATGTGAGTATAAGGATGCATGTGACACTACTACCTTAGTTTTGATTATTTATTGTCTGATGCCTCCTTTCCACGAGCCCTCTCCTTGTATTTATGAGCCTAACAAGCCAAGCTCAAGCCAACTCGCTAAAGCTTGTTTACACCACTACGTAACTACATTTTGTAGGTGTAATTATTGAGATTTGTACATGAAAGACAAGTTATAAATCTTTGTGGGTAAACATGTGTGCATGCATGCACGCACAGACATAGGGCTGCACCACCAATAAGTATGCCAGCGCCATCAATTCATTAGATACAATATGCGATATAATGCTATGTACTCCAACCATTTTATGTTTGCAAATTGCTCGCATGAACATCTATCTCTTATTCAAAGAATGAGGAATTAAGAAGGAAGGGAGTTAACAAGACCAAATGGTCCAATCAATCATCTTTTAATTGTAAGAAAGATAATTAAAGCAACATATGTATATGGGTTAATTGCATACACGTCCATACAAACATAGTGAATTGCAGATATATCCCTGCAAAGCTCAATTTTCATAAGTTGTCCCTACAAAAATCCTAATGTATGCAGATATGTCCCTGCCATTAGTTTACGTTAGAGAAATTTCGTTAACCACAGTTAAAATACTTAACCATGGTTAATTAACGAGTGAAATGACAATTTTACCCTCTTCTTCTCTCCCTCTTCCTCTTCCCTCTTCTTCATCGTCGGCGAGGAAGGAGATACGGCGGCGGCGGCGGCGAACCCTCTCCCTTTTCTTCTTTCTCTTCCCTCTTCTTCTACGCCCTTCTTCTTTCTCTTCCCTCTTCTTCGTCGCCGGCGAGAGAGGAGATGCGGCGGCGGCGGCGACGGCGGCGAACCCTCTCCCTCTTCCTCTTCCTCTTCCCTCTTCCCTCCTCATCTTTCTTCCTCTTCCCTCCTCATCTTTCTCTCCTTCCTCTTCCTCTTCTTCTTCCTCTCTTTCTTTCTCTCCTTCTTCTTCGTCGCCGGCGAACCCGACCTCACACGTCGCTGTCGCCTGGCACTCGAAGAGGAAGAGAAAGAGAAGGGGAAGAGGGAATATTTGGGAGGGATATATTGGTGAGGGCAAAGAGGTCATTTCACAAGGAAACTGTTAAAAAATTAATAGTTTCTTAATAGATTCTAACCAGAGGGACATCTGCATACATTAGAACTTTTGCAGGGACAACTTATGAAAATTGAGTTTTGCAGAGATATATCTGCAATTCACCATGTTTGCAGGGACGTGTAGGCAATTAACCCTATGTATATATACAACACTCATTAATCTTAAAAGGATTTTGATTGAAAATTAATTCTAAATTGTACAAGACCCCAGATATGGGGAATGCTTTATCCACTAATTTATAGTTTTGATGGAGTAGTATTTCACTTTGATGTTGGACTAAAGAACCCGCACTTCGCTGCGGATATTTTTTTTTTATCAATTTGCTAATATTGATTCTAATATTTTTTTCTTAATTATTATTGCTAATAATTCTTATTTGTAATAGTTGCTTTTCATCAGAAAGAGAAAGTATAAAAATATAAAAAGTAATTTTACCAGATGCTTGGCATTGCCTCGAAGAATTTAAGAAAAAGCAATAATAAAGAGTGAAGAAAAAAGAAAGACAAAAACTATAAATAAGAGAATTGAAGAAGGAAACAGATGAATTCAAAAAAAATGTATATATAAATGTTGTGAAGAAATATGATAACCATTGAATGACATTTATTATTTAGTGAACAATCTACATGTGAAGAAATATGATAACTATTGAAACACATTATAAATTATAAAATCACATTTAATCAATGAAGGTCATGCTCTTCGCTGCAGCTAGCAACAGATACCTGTAGATAATTTTAAAACATATGTTACTTTACAAAGATACATTACAAAGAGCAGAACTAACAACCATAAATTCTAACCTAAATAAAATAAAAAATCAGAGTCCTATACATAAATTGAAATTAACAAAATCATATAAAAATTTACATGAAAGTAAACACTTGTAGAATCTGAAAATATTGAGAAGACAAAGCA
Organism: Aechmea fasciata; assembly: GCA_025177825.1. Classification (NCBI taxonomy): domain Eukaryota; kingdom Viridiplantae; phylum Streptophyta; class Magnoliopsida; order Poales; family Bromeliaceae; genus Aechmea; species Aechmea fasciata. The sequence goes on from CM045945.1 coordinate 6,752,317, forward strand.
ACTAATAATCGTCGATAACAAATTAACCCATATTGTAAAAAAATTGAAACAATGATAATTTTTATGATAAACTAACCAAGCTAGTCGCAAAAAAAAAATTAATACACTATAAAAGGTATAATTCAAATGAATTTTTTGAATCTCAGCCAACCAACTAATTATAATAAAGCAAAAACAATCAGCAAAAAGAAGAAGAGAAGAAAAAACTTGAAAGGTGAAATGGATAGAGCTAATCTGAGTAATGAGCTGACAATGTGATGCAGACCGAACCCGACTCGTATCATCGCCCGAGTTTCAGGTCTATCAACGAAGGCGGCGCAAGTTGACACCCGAACCCGTTATATGGATCTGAAGATTATTTTTGATTTTTCGGTTATTTAAGATTTTCTTGTTAGGAATATTGTTATTTTTAGTTGAGATTTTTGTTAGGAATATTTGTTATTTTTTTAGTTGAGATTTTCGGTTATTTTCCTTTTAGATAAATCTCTAGTTGAGATTTTTCAGATGTAATTAGGATATAAATAACCTACAAGGTTTTATGAAAAAAAAACAACGATTATTGAATAAAATTTTGAATTTTCTTGCCAAGGGTTTTGAGTGAAAGTTTTATTTTCCCGGAGGGTTTCCGGTTCTGGCGAGGTCCAGAGTTCTAATATTTCGTTGGATCTAAGCTCCCCTTAATTTTCTGCAAATTTTGACTATCTACTTGTGAGATTTGGTTAAGATTTTAGAAAGTAGAGGGTGATATTTGAGAGGAGAGGGTTTTATGCAAGCAGCAGGAAGAAGAAGAAGAAGCTGATGGTGCCGAATCCTTGTGCACACTTTCCGAGGAAGGAGTACTTCACGAGGCAACTTGGTTTCTTGCACACGTCATCAGCCCTGCGCAGGAATTGGGACCAACAAGCAACAGCATGCCTGATGAGCCCGGTTCAACTTGCAAACTAGTATTTATTCTATATCTCAATCTATGCCTATTATCTATTGGTAATAAAAGCTTGGTCTATAGAATGTTTTGATTGCTATTTTTTCTTTCTCGGGAAAATTTCGTAGACTTGTTTTATCATCCCAAAATTCAGAAAATTGTTTAATCTCTTTGATCTTGCAAAATACTTGATTATTATCATTGAGTCAAATTCGATTACGCGGTATTTACAAGCATGACTAGGAGGACGTTGCAAATAGATTGTGGATGATCTGAATTAATCGCAATAGTTTAATTGCGCACTCGCTGGGTGTCGTATGGTACAATCTTTTATCTGATCAATTTTCTTACTTTATTAATTTTCTTTTCGAACGTTCTTTCTTTAAAAAAATAAAAAAATAAAAAAAAATTGTTCGTTTAATTTTATCTCTACAAATATTTTTGCCTACCACATCTAGGGATAATTACTCGTAGGATAGGTTTGACCCGTCCTGCATCAGATTTGGTATCAGAGCCCTAGGTTAATGTATGATCCTTAGAAGTGGTAAAATTTATCATCCTGTACCAATGCCTTTGGAACCCACTACAATGGATCAGATTTTACAACAATTGATTGCTTTGAACACTAAATTAGATGACATAGGGGATCGTGTGGCCATCCTTGAGACTAGTCCGACCGTAGTTGGTACTACAACTGCTACTCCTGATAGAACAGCCCTTGGAGCCCGAAGGAATGAAAACCAACCTGAACTCCCTAGACATAACTTCCCACCAGGTGACGACATTACCAAAAAGATCAAAATTGAAGCCCCAACTTTTGATGGTAGATTTGATCCTAAGACTTTCACTGACGATGATATGGACCAATTTTTTGATTGGTACGATATGTCGATGACCGTCGTGTTCGCTTTACCAAAATGAAACTTGTAGGAGCAGCCAAACAATATTGGGTGAGTGTTGAACGACAATTGGCTAGGTCTAGGCAAGCACCGATCACGTTGTGGGATGAGATGAAGGCCAAATTGAGTAAAAAATATTTGCCCTCAACCCATAGGCAACTTCAGATAGAGCAAATGTTGTCCTTACGTCAAGGTTCAATGTCCGTGGCCGATTACATGCAAAAGTTTGATGAGATTTCTGTTAGGTGTAATGTCCAGGAAGAAGAGGACGCGACATTGGCCCGGTTTAGGAGAGGATTACGTGAGGAAATACAGAAAGAGATTACGCCCCATCGAGTAACCACGGTAGAAGATGCGTTCCAACTCGCACTCGAATATGAACGTTATCTTAAACCTCCTACTAGGCGTTTCGGTTACCAAGCCGGGGAGTCAAGTACTAAGAAGTGAACCGATAGAAACCAAAATACTAGTAAGTCAATCGTACCCTTCAATCAACCTAATCGAGATTCTAGGGGAAAATCTTTAGTTGAGGGAACTAAACCAGATCTTTCTCGAGTGAAGTGTTTTAACTGCGAAGGAATGGGCCATTATTCGAATAAGTGTCCACAAAAGCGTAACTTGATGATGAAAAACGATGAAGATGACTTTGAGGAAGTAGTGCATGAGATTGAGGAGTATCCAAGCGACGAGGATGAGAACGCGTACGTAGATGACCTAGACGATACCATCCCACTGCAAGTCGTCCGTTATGTTCTTAACACGAGAGCGGATGAGGGTGACTGGCGACGCACTGCCATCTTCCACACTTATACCAAGTGCGGGGATAAGGTATGCAAAGTTGTTATTGATGGCATTGCATGAATGTGGTAGCTAAAACGCCCCTTGATCGAATGAAGTTGACCTCTGAACCACATCCAAATCCCTTTAGAGTTGCTTGGGTAGATAAGACTACGATACCTGTCACTGAACGATGTTTGGTCCCGCTCAACTTTGCTACTTATAGGGATCAAGTATGGTGTGATGTCCTCCCGATGGATGTTGGACACATTCTTTTGGGACGACCATGGTTGTACGATCATGATGTTACACATTATGGTCGTCAAAACACATACACTTTCACTCATGATAAGAAAAAGATCGTGTTAAGACCTCACAGACCTAAGCCGATTCAGTATTCGACTAGCCAATCTAATGCACATAATGGACCAACCCCATCTAAGGAAAACACGTTGGTAGGGCAGACTAGACCTCTTCATTTTTTGAACAAGAAGCAATTTTGTAGGGATGCTAGTTCTGACATTGTTTATGCATTAGTTGTTCGAGAGGTAGAGAAGCCTTCCCTTGAACCTGATCTACCATTGAACCTTCGAAACCTATTATCTGACTATTCTGATTTGACCCCAGACGAGTTACCTGATGAACTACCACCCATGAGAGATATTCAACATGCGATAGATTTAGTGCCTGGATCATCATTGCCAAACCTGCCACATTATAGGATGAACCCTAAGGAGCATGGTGAATTGAAACGTCAAGTAGAGGACTTGATTAGAAAAGGTTTCATTAAGGAGAGTATGAGTCCTTGTGCAGTTCCGGCACTCCTTACTCCAAAGAAGGATGGAACTTGGCGAATGTGCATCGATAGTCGAGCCATCAACAAGATCACTATTAAGTATAGATTTTCGATTCCTCGATTGGATGATATGCTTGATATGATGGCCGGATCCATAATCTTTACAAAAATTGATCTTAGAAGCGGGTATCATCAAATAAGAATTAGACAAGGAGATGAGTGGAAAACTGCCGTTAAAACGAAGGAAGGATTGTACGAATGGTTGGTCATGCCATTCGGTTTGACAAATGCCCCAAGTACATTCATGCGAGTTATGAATCAAATGCTTCGACCTTTCATAGGAAAATTTCTTGTGGTTTATTTCGATGATATTCTGATTTATAGTAAGACCGAAGATGAACACCTAAGTCACCTTAAGCAAGTTTTAGACACTCTTAGGAGAGAAAAGCTTTACGCCAATACCAAAAAATGTGTTTTCATGCAACCTAAGGTTGTCTTCTTAGGATTCGTAGTATCTGTAAATGGAGTGTCAGCTGATCCCGATAAGGTCAAAGCAATCCAACAATGGCCCCAACCGCAGAATATTCATGATGTTAGAAGTTTTCATGGGTTAGCGATATTTTATCGAAGATTCATTAGAGGTTTTAGTACCATTATGGCTCCAATTACAAATTGCATGAAAAAGGGAGAATTCACATGGACCAAGGCTGCGAGTAAGGCATTTAATGAAATTAAGGAGCGTATGGCTAATCCACCTGTTTTGAGATTACCTGATTTTGATAAGATCTTTGAGGTTTCGTGCGATGCATCTGGAGTAGGAATAGGTGGAATTTTGAGTCAAGAAGGTCATCCAATTGCTTATTTTAGCGAAAAATTGAATGAGGCAAAGATGAAATACTCCACGTACGACAAGGAATTGTATGCGATTGTGCAAGCCCTACGATATTGGCGACATTATTTATTACCTAAGGAGTTTGTTTTACTTTCGGACCATCAAGCCCTTAGCTATCTTAAGTCGCAAAAGAAATTGAATGCACGGCACGCCAAGTGGGTTGCGTTTCTCGAGGAATATACCTATGTTCTTAAGCATGTTGCCGGTACCGAAAATAGAGCTGCTGATGCGCTTAGTCGTGTTATCATGACTTTGCATACTGTAGGAGCACAAGTCATAGGGTTTGATCGAGTCAAAAACGAATATCCCACGTGTCCAGATTTTGGTGAAACTTATAAGAACCTTCTTGATGGATTGCATGATAACCCTGATTTTGTTATTCATGATGGATATTTATTTAAGGGTAGACGTTTGTGTGTTCCCCAAGGTTCATTGAGAGATTTCATGATTTGGGAATTGCATTCTGGAGGTTTAGCAGGGCATTTTGGTAGGGATAAGACCATTATTTTGGTAGAGGATTGTTTCTTTTGGCCAAGTCTTAAACGAGATGTTGCACGTGTTGTTGCCCAATGTGGTATATGCCAGACCGGTAAAGGAAAGCGAAAGAATACTGGATTATATACACCTCTACCTATACCTCACACCCTCTGGCAAGATCTTAGCATGGACTTTGTTTTAGGACTTCCTAAAACCATTCGAGGTCATGATTCGATTTTAGTTGTGGTCGATAGGTTTTCAAAAATGGCACATTTTATACCATGTAGGAAGACTTCTGACGCCACCCACGTAGCGAGGCTTTTTGTTGATCACGTCATAAAATTGCATGGACTACCAAAGACTATTGTGAGTGATAGAGATGTGCGGTTTGTGAGTTATTTTTGGAAGACAATGTGGAAATTAATGAACACTAAATTACAATTTTCTTCACCATATTACCCACAAACAGATGGCCAAACTGAGGTTGTTAATCGAAGCCTAGGAGATTTATTACGATGTCTAGTTGGAGATCACACTAGGAACTGGGATAGCGTTTTACCCATGGCCGAATTTGCCTATAATAACTCGGTTAATTGCACCACTGGAATGAGCCCGTTTGAGATTGTCACTGGTTACAACCCTAGGACACCCCTTGACCTAATTCCGTTACCCGTAGACTATAGGTCAAGCCAACATGGCGAAGCCTTTGTTCAACATATAAAAAATTTGCATGATGAGATAAGACGAGCAATTGTTTTAAAAACTGAAATTTATGCAAACAAAGCAAAGGAACGTCGGCGTAAAGAAAATTGTAAAGAAGGCGATATGGTTATGGTAAGGGTTCGACCAGAACGATTTCGCAGCGGTACCGTGAAAAAGCTACATGCGAGAAATTTGGGTCCATTCAAGATCTTGAAACAACTAAATCCAAATGCTTATGTTTTGGATTTGCCTGCTAATATCGGTTTTCACTCAACGGTCAATATCGAGGATCTAAGTCACTACTATGAGCCTCTTTCCATTGAAAATCCCATCTCCACAAATATATCTCCACGTCAACCTTCTCCTCCACTTCCACCCCGATCCGTTCCGAGAAAGAAAGAAGAAATCGAATGTGTTCTCGACGACCGAGTTGTTATTACACGATCGTAATTCGCGTAGCTTTAGGGTGAAGTGGGCATCCCGATGGGATGAAGATGTGACATGGATACCGGAGCACGAGCTTAGAGACATTGCTCCAGAGCTATACGAGGACTACATTAGCCACAATCCGTCAGAGTCGGATTTTTCCAAGCCGGGGAGAGATGATGCAGACCGAACCCGACCCGTATCATCGCCCGAGTTTCAGATCTATCAATGAAGGCGGCGCAAGTTGACACCCGAACCCGTTATATGGATCTGAAGATTATTTTTGATTTTTCGGTTATTTAAGATTTTCTTGTTAGGAATATTGTTATTTTTAGTTGAGATTTTTGTTAGGAATATTTGTTATTTTTTTTGTTGAGATGTTATTTTTTTAGTTGAGATTTTCAGTTATTTTCCTTTTAGATAAATCTCTAGTTGAGATTTTTCAGATGTAATTAGGATATAAATAACCTACAAGGTGTTAAAAAAAAAACAACGATTATTGAATAAAATTTTGAATTTTCTTGCCAAGGGTTTTGGGTGAAAGTTTTATTTTCCCGGAGGGTTTCCGGTTCTGACGAGGTCCAGAGTTATAATATTTCGTTGGATCTAAGCTCCCTTTAATTTTCAGCAAATTTTGACTATCTACTTGTGAGATTTGGTTAAGATTTTAGAAAGTAGAGGGTGATATTTGAGAGGAGAGGGTTTTATGCAAGCAGCAGGAAGAAGAAGAAGAAGCTGATGGTGCCGAATCCTTGTGCACACTTTCCGAGGAAGGAGTACTTCACGAGGCAACTTGGTTTCTTGCACACGTCATCAGCCCTGCGCAGGAATTGGGACCAACAAGCAACAGCATGCCTGATGAGCCCGGTTCAACTTGCAAACTAGTATTTATTCTATATCTCAATCTATGCCTATTATCTATTGGAATAAAAGCTTGGTCTATAGAATGTTTTGATTGCTATTTTTTCTTTCTCGGGAAAATTTCGTAGACTTGTTTTGTCATCCCAAAATTCAGAAAATTGTTTAATCTCTTTGATCTTGCAAAATACTTGATATTATCATTGAGCGAAATTCGATTACGCGGTATTTACAAGCATGACTAGGAGGACGTTGCAAATAGATTGTGGATGATCTGAATTAATCGCAATAGTTTAATCGCGCACTCGCTGGGTGTCATATGGTACAATCTTTTATCTGATCAATTTTCTTAGTTTATTAATTTTCTTTTCGAACGTTCTTTCTTTAAAAAAATAAAAAAATAAAAAAAATTGTTTCTTTAATTTTATCTCTACAAATATTTTTGCCTACCACATCTAGGGATAATTACTCGTAGGATAGGTTTGACCCATCCTGCATCACAATGTAGTTGCTTCTATTTACAGAGCTTGCACTTTTTTCGAGTTCAGCAATATAATGCAATTTCCCCACCTAAAAATCGTGCAATTGATTGCCTATTGGCCCAAATCCTATTAGATAAAACAAATATATATATATATATATTAGTAAAGACAACTAAACATTATGAAATCAATAGCTTGCAAACTAAATAGAACCTGCAACTTGAAGAAGCAAGCTGAATCTTTTGCTTCTTCTGATCGCTATATTGCGCCTATTTTCAGAGAGAGTGGCGTAGGCAGTGTAGATGCAGATAAATCATAGATCAGAGAGAAAGAGAGAGAGACCCCGAAACCTAGAAAATCTTGATCGGAGAGGTAGAAAGTTCGTAGTAGGATTTATGGTCGGTAGTTGTGCGGAGTAGTCTACTATAATTTTATGAAACACAGCAGTAGCTAAGTTGTGGGACCAAGTTGTCATGCTGAATAGCCAAGAAGTGGGACCAAGTTGTCACTCTGAATGGATAGACCAAGATTTGATGATCATTCTCACAGCAATAGCCAAGAAGTGGGACCAAGTTGTCATGCTGAATAGTTGAGAGAATCCTTAACTGTAAAAATATTGAATGCGCTAGTTAGAGGAGCTTAATTTGATTCAACAATACAAAATAGTCGGGAGTCACTTGATGTGGTGTTCCTTGTCTAAGGGTGCCATATTGGAAACTTATATAAAAGAAAGTTTCTGATAAGATTGCAAAATCTTATAGCGTCCTCAAAGAATCTATTAAAATGGTTTACCATGGAAGCATATAGACTTACACAAAAGAAACATGAAACCCAATGCATAATTTGCTTCGAGTTAAAGAAAATTTTGGTCATATTTTACCTTATTGTTGAACTCGTGTGTTCCCTGAGTTGATGAGGCCGATCGAACTTTAACAGCCACGTCTTGACCATATGGCAGAACACCTTTGTAGACAACTCCAAATCCACCCTCCCCTATCAAGGTTTTGTAGTTTTCTGTGGCATTTTGGATGTACTGAAGTGGAAACTGCTGTACCACAGGGTTGGTAGGATCGTGAATGCTCTCTGAAAATACTGGATCTACATATAAAAAGCCGGCTCATATTTAATAAGATGGATTACAACAATAAAGAAACACACTTATCACCTAGGTGCTTGAACGTACTTGCACATTGCGGAACATTTGTATGAAGCTCAATGGCCTTCTTAAGGATATTAAATATATTATTTTAACTCTTCAACAGGAAGTAAATTGATTATCATTTCATATTACTATGCAAAAAAGATATTTCTCTTTACTTCAATGTATCAAAATTTTCCTTTAGATCTTTTTCATTTCTGCGACATAGAATGGCATACAATCATGAACAAATATTATATGGGGAGGGAGCCTCCGCCCGTTTGAGACGATCCAATCTCCCAAAGTTGTGTAACGACCAATTGTTGCCTTAATAGGAGGTATTATAAGAAACATATGAAGAAGATTGCCTAGTGTTATTAAATGCAGATAAACAAAAGTGGATAAGTATTTCATGGGCGTACTCTTTATAGCTGGGTGGCCTCTTTTAGCAGGGGGGCGAACACATCTGTAGAAACAAGTTAAAAACATCCCAAGAGCAAATGTACAGAAGAGATCCTCCAGCAATGCTTCCTACCGTGTAATTATTTCGTTGAGGAGGTGTCTGTTCTTGATCATAACAATTTCTTGAACTGAATTGAATAATAGTCACAAGAAATATGAGACACATATACAATAAATATAATGCCAAACTTCGTAAACCTGTACTGTTGTCATACTTTAACATAAAATCTGGACAAAGACATATAAGGCTCAGACCTTGCTACCCCCCTACAAAAGTAAAGAACCACGTCGGCTAGCATGCTGAATCTATATCTGGAGTAGCATCGGGCAAGCTGCGATGATTCCCATAAGGCCATCCGCATCAGCATGCCTTGGGACATCATGTTGTACCAAAATATGAAGTAGCACCTGGAAGGTTGCAGTGATTGCCCGAAGGCCATTCGGACTTGCATGCCTTTTAAATAGAGATAGTAGAGAAGAAAATATCAAGCAGCTACCCCTATCATCATTGCCTTACGTCAAAAAGCAGGCGGAGCAAGAGTAAATAAAAGAAAATAGATAGAAAAGAATGTTCAGTGCCGGCAAAAAGAACTCCAACTAAAACAAAGCAAGAATGTAAATGAAGCACATAGATAAAAAAAATAAGATGCATAGTGTAGCTTGGAAAGAAAAAAATTTCAAATTCAAACAAAGCAGGGATAGAACTGAACTTCAACAGGATGAGACACACAAAATGACAGGAGCAAAGCAATAGTACCCATATAGAAGAAAGCAAATCAGAACTTATAGGGCTTGGTAACAATAATAAAAGACATTACTAACAATAATAATAGACACCAACCGTTCCTAGAGCAAGTGGCAAAAGGCTTAATGGTTAGTACCCGAGACCCGAGTTTGAATCCTAGTTGATTCACATTTCTAGCTAAGTTTATTTCTTAACGAAATAAACGAAGCGGGTAGCGTGCTACCTATCTCTCTCAAAAAAGGAAAAAAAAAAAAGAATAAAAAAAGACATCATAGCCAAAAATATATAGTAGATGGACCACCGAAGCAACATATTTTTGAAAATATATAGCAGATGGACTAAGGAGAGGATTGGATGAGCTACAGAGTGAAAGAAAGAATACTTTTCTCTAAAGCAGGAAAGAAAAGAAATGCAAGCAACAACTCTGAAGCCACGATTCTACTGGAACACAAAACATATCCTTAGATTCCTTCTTCCCAAACATATCTTACATATCTTTAGATGCTCACTTTCCAAAACAACTAGCTAACATTTTTTTCCAAACAAAACATATATTCAGAGAGATGGTAAGTACAAAAAGCATGATTTTTTTTCCTCCAAAGATAAATGGAAACGAAAAGAAGAAAGTAGGCAACATCTGCAAGCCCCCACACTGACCAAACAAAAAAAGGATAGGCTGGATATTTTGCAATCATTCTGAAGCATTAGCACTACAACAAAATTACCTTTTAGCAGCAATTATCTCATAGATTAGCGGCGATTTTAATCGCTGCTACTCTCTTTACCGGCAATTGTAATAATTGCCACTATAAATGGGGTCGGTAAAAGTTTAGCGGCAATTATATTGGCAGCCAGTAAAGAGCAAAACAATTGCCACTAAAAATTACTCTATACCGGCAATTAAAAAGGCCACTAAAAGCATAATACATTTGCCCATAAAATATCTAACATTAATCTCAAATGCCAACAAAAATAAGATAAATAGCTACTAAATATAAAAAATGTTAAATCATGTTAAAATCATATATTCAATTAATTACTATATAAATTTCAAAAAATAATGCATAGACAATGAAAATTAAAAATCCAACATTTCATGAAAAATTAAATAAGCTGAATATAAAAGCCTATTACATTCTCAAAAGTGTTATAAATACAAATAAATATCAAAATCAATTTTTATTACAGAACAAATGCTAATCAAACATTAGACAGCTAAAGAAAATTCGAACTAAACAATATAAACTATAAGAAGACTAATATGTAATTAAAAAGTTTTATCTTCGAGTGCAATTTATTGTAATTTGGATGCTGAATTTTGATCTTGTGAAGTTCTTTAAATCTCGCCATAGAAGAAACCTACAAAAGGTATATATTAAAAGCTTATTCACAAGAAACATAGACTTTCTAATATACATGCAAAAAGTAAATGTAGAAATTCTCTAAGATCTGCTCTATATATGCAGAATTGACAATTGAAACACTTTCATTTCACATATATAATAGGCTAGGTTTCCGCAACAGTATAGCTTCTTGGCTTTTAAATATAAGAAAGCTATCTAGCAAATAAATCAATATATGTGTAAAAAACATATTTACATTGAATATGAACTATCATTGACATACATTGGCAAAGCTACTTTCTACTAATTGAAAAAATTGATTTTATCTGATCCTTAAGAAAATATTCAAATGAACTAAGCATTGCTGTCTGCACAAGAGAAACATATTGAACTTCCATAGTTTCAAAAGGGAGGAGCCTGTTAAGTACCTCAAGACAAGTGCCAATATCAATTCCACATAAGCGAGAATCAAAATCTGTGATTGATCCATCATAAAGCTTAGCGGATTTTATCTGATTCAGAGAGGTTTTCCTTAGTTTCTGATGAAGAACCTGCATAATCAAGTATTGAGAATTTTTTAAAAAAATTGAATAAATATAAATGAGCAGAGTACCTCCATTTGCATGCTGGACTTCTTTGCAATTCCCCGATAATTCGGACGAAATTTCATAGGAGTCAACATTTGTTACAGAGAAAATAGGCTCGGACGGCCTTTGTTGGCGGCAAAATACACAGAGTAGATCCCTTGGGGAAGGACCATTCCAGTTAGAACGTGAAGTATATGAAGTAGGAAGTTCTGCTGCAAATATTCCCTCTCTAGACACCTTGTAGGCGCCATAAGGTAACTTGCGAAGAAGCATCCTGGAGGACTAAAAATTTGGTTATATGAACTTGGATAAAAATTATAGGGGCTGTCATATACATAACCCAACAAAATCATCTTTTGACAATACAACCCTTAAAAATTCAAGTGATAAATATTCAAGTGAAAGAAGTGAAAAGGAAATATTAGTAGACAGGAGCTTTAAAGAATTATTAGAATTTAAGACTCGGTTAAAATTATAAAAGACAAGAAACACATGGCTCAACATAGGAAATTAGCTTCAAAAGCAAACGAGAGGAAGGGGAGTCCTATTCATCACATCCTCCATGGTGCTCTAGTATACAATTGTTAGGGACGGACTGTTAGTATTATTTATTTAAAACAAGTGATTTAAAACTTCTTTTTAGCCTCTGGGCTTCCTGGGCAGCCCACTCTCTATGGGCCTTGTCTTGGAGCCCGTGCCTTACTCTTTACATGTGGAGTTTAGTCCCACGTTGGAAAGCAAAGGCATGATGCTTTGCTTTATATACTCTTTCTTTCTCTACATAATTACTTGGGAGAACATGAGAGTGGAGCTCTCGACTAAACACACGCACGCGCGCACGGCACGAGCACGAGCACGAGCCGAGCCGGGCCGGGCGGCGGCGCGCGCGAACCCAGTTTATTTTATTTTTATTGGACTTTTCTTTTATTATTTAACCCATGGTCCAACTGAGATCTTGACCAAATCTCTCTTGATTTGGTCTTGGTCTAACCTCGGAAAGCAGCTGAGCCATCCTTGTCCAGATCTTCTCCTGATTTGGTCCAACGGTCCAACCTCGGGAAGGTGTGAGATCCTGGTCAGGGATCTTACCCTGACCCTTCCCGTTGGAACCCTTTTTTTGCTCTTCTATATAGAGAGGTGAGCTGCTGGTGCACTTGGTGCGAATATAGACAGCAAGCTTAACCCGAGTTTGTGCTTTGAGAAAATCTTCCTCTACATTACCTTCTTTCACATTTATTTGTACATCTATTCTACACTTCACATTTGCATTTTTGCTGGAATCTCTAAAAGCTGTTACGGTTCGTATTGCGCCACCCTGAAGACATGCCGACGGAGTGGACAGATGTCGTTGTATCGCTAGGAGTGATTGTCGGAGCCTCGTACGTGGAGGGGCAATCTTGCTTCTAGGACAGTGCATTCACACGCCTCGACTCACAAGCTTCATCTGATCCCTTAATCTCTATAGTATTAATTATTTAATATTTGAGATTTTTAAAACTGAAAACTGTTTTCATTCAAAATAATTTATAAAGATATTTTACTAAAGATTTTATAAAGAGAAGTAATTTTTTCAACACGGACTATTTAGAAATGATCTACAAATAGGTCCTCTCCCTATCTTTTCTGTTGAATAAGTTTGTGAGAACTAAGATGAACAATGTTAGAGTACAAATCTATTTAAGACAAGTTACCCCCTCAAAAAGGGATGTGAGAGGGTTCTCTTTCCCCTAAAAGGGGAGATAAGCTGTTGGGAAACGAAGTGTTTGTGATAGAAATACTACAAAATCAGCTGTTTCGATAAACCAAATATGTACCCACAATTCAAGATACTGTAAAACACATTAATGACATGGATTTTCCAAAAAAATCCTTTTCTCACTTTCATTTGCTTCTAGCCTTCCACCACTCCGACCAGTATAGATCTAAGAGGTTTTCTTGTTTCTTCTACACTTTATTCTTGTATGTGTAACACTTCTAACATCCCACAAGATGGTGATCGTATCTATTCCTATATGTAACGACCCAGCTCACTAGCAACAATAACTCGTTGGGCCCAACCACCGGCCCAAAATGCTTAAGCCCAGTTATTATTACTAGTGTCTAAGTCTCTTATAAACCCAATGACAACCCCATTCCCATCCGATGTGGGACTATTAGGGTGTCACAAACTTCCCCCGTTAAGGTCCTGACGTCTTCGTCAGTCCAATCACACACACGGCCCAAGATCACCAGGCGATGTGAGACTCGTCTCGCTAGCCCGTCATCCAGACCCTGGCTCAGCCGAGACTCGCCACGCATGTCCAGCTGGTGAACCGGCTCTGATACCAAATGTAACGACCAGCCCACTAGCAACAATAACTTATTGGGCCCAACCACCGACCCAAAATGCTTAAGCCCAGTTATTATTACTAGTGTCTAAGTCTCTTATAAACCCAATGACAACCCCATTCCCATCCGATGTGGGACTATTGGGGTGTCACACTATATGGAGTAAAACAGAGAAGAGACATGGCTAGAAGATGCCAATCTATGTCCCCTCTTTTCAGGCATGTATAATGAGAGCTAGTGTGTCAGTATTCAGAAAAGCACAAAAATTCTTAACTAATTCACTATAACAACAATTGGGTGTAATAAATAACGACGATTGAGTATCAATAAAACTTTATAACCTCAGTAATTTAAATAATAGCTATTATATCAACATCTAGTGAAAGAAAATTCCAAATTTTCTTTAATACTTCACCAGAATAGCTGTTCAGAGAATCATTGAAAGAGATAAAAGGGATAAAAATTCTGTATTAACCAATATCAGTTTAAAACCAAGTACATTATATATATAATCATGTAACGAATCCTCATTTAGTCACCACTAGCCACCTCATACCATGAATTAACAGAACCAAGGATTAACCTATTATGAAATACTCAAGATAGTTAAGAATAGGTAAGTACCTAGTTTGGGAATCTGAAATATCAACATCATCCACAGCAAAAGGATAGGAGTAATCTGCATCATCATCATCCCGGATAGATAATCTGCTTGAACTTCTCGAGAACCCAAATCTTGGTGAACCACCAGATGAGAAAACACCAGAAAATCTTCCAGAATCATCCCTACCTTCCTTCAGACCCTATGTATTTTGCTGTAACAATATATATTCAACCAAATAAATAGAGTGAACATCAAAATTGTATTTATAAATAAACAAAAGCTGATATATGTTCTAAGCTGCAAGGTAAATGATTGAGAAAAGAATTGTATACAATACCTCCAAGACTCCAACCAAATATAACTAAGACCAGCTAATAAAATAATTACAAGATTTTCAGAAGAGCTTATTGGAATAGCTCACTGTTCAAAAAGAGAATCCTTCTGTCAAATTCTAACGGAGAAAGTGAGACATTAAGCACTTTTACCTGCCAATATTGTGAGGCGTAGAATATTTAGCTTATTCTTTATTAGTTTACAAAGAATGTCCAATTTATGTAGAAACATGAATCTTCAACAAGAAGGAATAATAAAAGAGGGAACAACTGCATGGCATATTGTCAAGGTTTGCTATGTTGTGGCATGGAGGCTTGCCAGTGCCGGTCACAGCCCCGTATGGAAAAGTGACATTGCACTTGCAACAGCAAGCCTATGTGGCACCAGCTAGGTGCCAAACTCCTGTCAGCTTTTCATCTTGACCATGTTAAATAATAGAGTTAAGACTAAGCTTTAAGCAGTATCTAAAGATTATTTAATATAAGAAAATAGCAAGGAGGGGGGAATCGGATTTGTACATAGAAACACAAACAGGGGCATCGCAAGGATGTCTTCATTGGATCATTGAAACATGCATGCTGAATGTCACAAGCAAGGATTTAAGTGCCGTGGCATGGGGTCGTGCCAGAAACCTACCAGCACGGTACGGCACGGTGCGTGCCGGTTAAAAAAATTCTTGTGTGCCGACACATAGTAGCATGAAATATTTATTTTCTTTAGCAACAAAATATTCTGACTATTTATTATGTTTTTTTATCACATCTTTTGAACTTCATTGAGGAAATTACTTATTAATTTAAAGAATAGAGGGTTTTGAGCTATGCCATCGGTACGGAGTCTGTATCGTGTCGGTATCTTGTTGGCACGGTACGGCACGATAGATACGGCCCGTGCCGACGGGCACTTAAAACCTTGGTCACAAGTGCCACATGTAGTTCGCATATATTGTTGCAAAAGAACAGCATAACCATAAGCATCTGCAATATAATTGTACATTTCGGCAAATTCTACTGGCATGGCCTTTGGCAATCACATGGACCCCTAAAAATACTGAGCCCTGTTTCCCGAATTACTATTACTGATAGCCATTTATATAAATACAAGTCCTAGCTATCAAAAAAGCTTCAGCAAATGATTCACATTAGGAGGAGTGCCTGATGATTTAAACAAATTAAGATTTAGTACACACCAACAATCGAGGAGAATGGCATTTTAAATGTGTTTCCTACTGAAGTTCTATCAAACTCTAGATATATGTGACATTTCCATTGGAGGACACTTAAGCAGTTGCAGAAAAGAAAGAAATACGCCAAAGAATCATATGGAAGGTTTATCATGAGTCTACTAGCAAATGAAAAAGCATAGTGAGATGATGGACAGTCTACTTGCATGTTTCGGTCGATAATTTTCTTATTAAACTAGTGTACTGTTGACTACTAACGGTAACTACTCCCCAAGAACCGCCATACTTAGAAGAAGGCGGATAAAAGAATAGTACAAAAGACTCATTACAAGCTCTACCTTCTGATGATTTTCTAACTTAGCCATATCATAATTCAGAGTAGGGTTAGGAAGTTCGGGTCAAAAACCAACTCGAGCTAATCTGAGTGTTCAACAAGCCGAATCAAATACAGCAAACACTCCGGGCCTGCTCTCAATATCCAATATAATTCATGCCAACCAATGAAGAGTGTCTTTCTTTTGATGCAACATTGCAACCAAATACCCAAACACAATCCTCCGCCTATTATCTACTAAAAAGTATGAACGCATCTCCCTATTTGCAAGTGCTATTCAAAATACCGGGAGAAAAATGGCCCTTCCGGTTTCAAGTGTGAACTTTCTTCATTGGATCAATAAATAACTGATAGTGTGCAAATACATTTCATCTTGATAATGTCTCTATTTCACTGCAACTTCCAGTTTGCAATGAACCATTGCAATGAACCATCAAATTTCAAGGAAAGGCAAATAAAAACACTAGGATCTGAATAAACAGCAATTTTGACACTTTCTTCTTGTAGCATTTTGAATAGTTTCTTTAGCCAATAGTGTATTATAGGAAGTTGACTTGGAACCAAAAAGCTTTAGCTATGTATGTACATATGCTGTATCCTACATTACTTTGAAAATTTTTGCAAATATACATCTCTGCAAATATGTGAAATTATGCAATTACTCCCACAAAGTGCCTATGGAAATCTCAATTATTTGTGCACATTCCCTGTGAAGGTGTTCTATGCAAAACAAATTACAAATTCTATTAGAGCCTGTAGAACGCAGCGGAAGTATTCGTTCGTACCTTTTTGCGGAAGCGATTCGCGTTACAACGCCCGGATCGTGGAAGTTGATTTACGCGTCCTTGGATCGTCCTTGATCAATCTTCTTGTACTCCGAACTCGCGGTGGATCGAACTACAAACGAGAACGATCGCAAATCCACCGTTCAAGTCCCAAGTCCCTCTAGATTAATAGGTTAATGGAGGATGTGGAGAACTTTCGTTTTTCGGTGTACTATTTAATGTGAGATCGCCCGTATATTTATAGGGGATTTCAGAATCCTAATTGCGTTAGGAATAAGGCCAAATCGGTTACAAATTGTTATCCTAACATGATTAGGATTTATCTCTAAATAGCTTTCCAATTAAAAGCGAGATTAATCCTAATCCAATTAGATAACGTAACAACCGTCGGATCGAGCCCGATCATGGGCGCACCCGATTCGATTTAACCGAATGCCAACATCTCCCACTCGCACATGATAGGATCGATGCCATCATAACCACTTCCTCAACATTACACCACTATTAATTCTATTCATACAGGGAAATGAACAGTGTGACCGCCGAGTCAACCTGCATTTCGGGAGCTCTTACTAGAAACCGCTTACGGCCAGCATAAAGACATCAACCCTCAAAGAAAAGAAAATATTAGACTCGTGATGTCCTAGACCATTGAATTACATCAGGTTCAGCATCTCTAATCCCTTAAAGAGCCATGCTAACCTCCATTGCGCACATTATAACACTATACTCATGATTATTTCGCTATGCTGAAGCGATACAACCTGTCGACAATGAGTCAAAGTGTCTGAATGTAATTCAACTAGTCTTCCTTGAGCCCTCATGCCACCAAGTTGAGAACTGACTGCTTTCCCAGCAATGCCCCGTAAAGCCGCATCACTCATAGCCGTAGGAAACATGCCAAAGTAGCAACATCAATTCTTTCACTTAATGACATAGTCAAAAGTCACTAAGGGCATCTAATATATGTAGGACATTTTCTCAAAATAATGTCCATAAGAACTCACACGATGGGGAGGATCCATTCACTCATCTTCTTTACTTGGTCGCCCAGCACATGTAGTATGAAATACATGCTATGACAGAGAATCTCAATGAGCGTATGTCTTTCTCAATGTCATACGGATCTTAGCTCAGTCACTCCCGGAGTGTCTAGCCTGAGTTCTCCATTTGCTCGCTATCTCAAGCGCCAAATGGTGAGCTCACATTCGGCTCCTAATATACAGGCCATACGAATCGTGGGACTATTCGTATGCTGTCTCATTAATGACCTCATCTTGGTGCCAACCAAGGCGGCTTCCATAAATGCCTCAATTTTCGCTCGCTCTCTACAGCGCCGAAAAGTATGATTGCCGGTGTGAGAGGGCCAATCAGCCTGCGACATACTATCAATCCATTCTTTAATAATATATACACGTGTGCTAATTTTACCAAATATTTTTGCCAAAAAAATTACAAAAGAAATGGCCAAAAAATAATCGACTGTCTACACAATCAAATCCTACGGAGTCCATGAGCCAAAAAGGATTCTCTCACGATAGACTTACTCAGAGAATTTGCAACCATGCAACTCGTATAAATGTGTTCCAGGATTATTTCCTTCTGCGCCACTGCCTCGCAGTGGTCCAATCCCAGATTGGACTGAAAATGGCTAACCAACCCCACAGCTTAGCATATATTAGGCCGAGTACACCTCTTGGCATACATCAGGCTTCCGACCGTATTAGCATATGGGATTCGATTCATCTTATCCTTCTCTTCAGAAGTTTTAGGGCACTGTGTAAGGTTCAGACTCTCACCTTTAGCAATAGAAGTGTCAATGGGTTTGCAATTGTGCATCTGAAATCGTTCCAAAATTTTTCTTAAATAATTTTCTTGAGACAGACATAAAAGGTTCTTCGAACGATCTTGTAGGATCTTAACTCCGAGCACATAATTCGCTTCACCCATGTCCTTCATCTCAAAATTAGAGGACAACCACGTCTGAGTGGCGACAATCATCTCCTTATTATTCCCGGCCAATAGAATGTCACCAACATATAAGAAAAGGATTAGAAAAAATCCTTTGGACCGTTTAACATACACACAGTGATCTTCCTTAATCATCGTAAACCCATTTTCAGTGATGGCTCGATGAAATCGAATATACCACTGCCTGGAGGACTGCTTCAATCCATAAATGGATCGTCGGAGCTTACAAACTTTATGCTCCTCACCCCTTACAGAGAAGCAGCCGATCCACATAGATCTCCTTTTTCAATTCTCCAATGAGAAATGCAGTTTTAACGTCCATTTGGTAAAGTTTCAAATCCAAATATGCGACAATGGCCAAGATTAGGCGGATCGAAGCAAACCTTACAACAGGAGAGAAGGTTTCTTCATAATCAACGCCTTCTCGTTGGGAAAAACCCTTTGCTACCGGGCGAGCCTTGTACCTATCGATTGAACCGTCTGCCTTGCGGCAAGTCAACCAAGTCCCAGACATGATTTGACTTCATCGATTCTATTTCCTCCACCATTGCATCCATCCATTCCTTATGAGTAGGTGATGAGAAAGCCTCTTGAAAGGATCTAGGCTCATCATCGTCACGTGTAGCAACCATGAAAGCTTCCCCCTCAATCTCAAAACGACGACGGGAAACTCCCACACGTGTGCTTCTACGAAGCTGAGGTTCCTTATTTAAAAGTAAGTCGCTCCCACTATCCCCAGGAGGTATCGGAGTTGCCTCCTCTACCTCGACTGAGCGAATAGAAGCGCCATTACCCGAGTCATCCATCTCATGGAACTCAATTTCATTTCGAACCTCACTTCTACAAAAAAAAATCCTCCTCGAGGAATTCAACATCTCGCGACTCAATCTCAGTCAAACTTCCATCTGGCTGCTTTCCAATGAACACGTGTCCCTCAGAGTGTTCAGGGTATCTTATGAGGATACACTTCTTTCCTCTAGGACCCAACTTCCCATACTTGTGAGAAGTGTTGTGTACATAAGCTGCCGAATCCCAAGGACGCAGGTGCTCCAAATTTGCTTTGCTGCCAGTCCATGATTCATAAGGGACGAAAGATACTGATTTGGAGGGTACACGATTAAGAATGTAGGCAGCAATTAACAATGCATCTCCCCAAAAGGAGATAGGCAAATTTACTTGCGCCATCATTGACCTAACCATGTCAAACAAGGTGCTATTTCTTCTCTCCGCTACACCATTTTGCTGCGGAGTGTCAGGAATTGTCAGCTATCTGATTATTTCCTTTTCATCAGACAATTCCTTGAATTGTTCAGATAGATACTCGCGGTCTCGATCAGTTTTTAAAGTTTTAATTTTCAAATTTAACTGATTCTCAACCTCATTAATATAACGTCTAAGACAATCCAATGTTTACTTATGGGATATCTTAGACATGACCGAAGCGCGTATAGTCATCTATAAATGTGATGAAATAAAAAAAAAACACAATGTCTTGGCCTCACACTCATTGGGTCACAAATGTCGGAATGGATCAATTGTAAAGGAAATTCTGCCCTAGAAGCTTTATTAAAATGGTTCCAAGATGAATCTTAACAACATCATTCTCAAAACGAAAAGAAAAGCCTAAATGAAGCATAGCAAGAACAAAAATAAGTTCTGCCGCATTCCTGGAGCATAAAGTATATCATGAAGGTACAAAGTTCGACCACCTTACATGATCAACTTGTGCGTGCCAACGCCTAATACATCGACACTAGAATCGTTCTCCATGTATACTCTTTTGCTCCCAGCAGGCACACGACGGTACTCGACGAATCTCATCCGATCCCTCGCTACGTGGTTTGTTGCTTCTGAGTCTACAATCCACACATGGAGAGATTCAAAGAACAAAAGAGCGAGAATCGGGATAGAGCAAGATTTTCTTCTTCGGCTCACAATCACGAGCGAAGTGTCCTAGCCGATTACAATTGAAGCGTGTCATTTTCGACTTGTCCTTCTGGCCACTTCGTTTGCTTCGCTTTCTTTTAGTGCTCTTCGCATTCTTAGGCGCGGATCCGCTACGATTTTAAGACCCAGTAGTCCCCTTTCGCTTGAACCCAAATATTCTGCGAAAATTTGACTCAAGAAGATTGGCGCTTGGAGTTTTAACAGCCTCAAGGCTCTCCCCCTCCAACTCCAAATGCCATGCAATATCCTCAAAAGTCTTGATATTGTCATTATGGGTCAAATTTACTCGCATATGTTCCCACGAATTGGAAAGTAAGCGAATCATAGCCTGGATCTGCTGCTCATCAGTTAAGGTGCCGCCAACCGACTGTAACTCACGAATCATGTTTGACATTATTCTCACGTGCTGTTTCATAATCTGATCGGCTCGTTTCTTTTAACTGTCAAACCGCATAGTCAGATTGCGCAACCTTGTAGCCGAAGTCGCACCAAAATCAGTTTTGAGAACCTCCCACATCTCATACGCAGTCAGATATTGCTCATACTCGCACAAGAGATCATTCAGCATATCGCTCGAACTTAATGCGAGCAATGCGATCCCTTTTAAGCCAATTACAATAGGCTTCAATATCTCTCGAGCCTAGGCATGGGTGCCCTCTGTGGGTCGGTCCATATCATTACTCAAGTTCACACAATGCGCAGAAAAGAAGATATTTAAAAATTAGCACATGATACATGTATTCTATTTTGCCGCATCTCTAATTAAATAAATTAAAAATTAGATCGTAATGCGTAAAGGAAAACTTCGCTGTGCTCATAATCACATCACACACTATATCTAAATTTTTAATTATTTAATTAAGTTGCGCAAAATAAATATTTAGGAGTAAAGACATTTTACTCTACTAAAAATTAAAAGTACTCCCACTTGACAAGGCATGCATAAAAAATTTATATTATGCCAAAAAATACATGGCATTATGATATTTTAAATGCACGATAATATGTCATGAAAGCCTATATTAGATCACGCATGCAACATATATCTCAAATGCATATTAAACAATCTACTATGCAAACAATAAATACATGCATTATCTATCATGAAAGCATATTAATATCAGCGAATATGCAGATTAAAAAATTTAAATGCATGCTATAGCCATCAAATATGCATGATTTAATCAATTATAAAAAAAAAATTGGTGCAAAAAGCCAAAAAAAAAAATTTGCAGGCCCTTAACCAAAGGCGGCTTGTGAGCGGTTCGTGAGGCCCGCGCGCGCCTATACGCGGCTCGCGTGCGGCCGCAAGGATCGAGCACCGCGTGGCCCGCGAAGCCCGCGCGGTCCACCGTCGTCGCGCCAGCCGGCCCGCACGACTCGCGGCTCGCGCGGGCCCTGCGTGGCCTCGCCGCGCGTGGTCGCCCGCGCGCAATCGCGCCCGCGCGCGGCCCGCGACCTAGGCGAGGCCCGCGCGCACGCGGCCTTCGCGCGGCCCGCGTGGTCGGCCCACGCGCTGCGCGCACGCGCTCCGAGCGCCGCTCACGCCTCGGCCCGCGGCCCGCGTGAGGCTCGTGCGCGCCCCGCTCGCGTGCGCCCCTCGTGCCCGCGCGCACGCGCCGCAAGCGTGGCTCGCGCGCGCCCGCGGCTCGCGGGAGGCCCGTGCGGCTCGCAAAGAAGCGCGTGGCCCGAGGCGCGCCCGGCCCGCGGCCGGAGTGCTCTACTCGGCCCGCAAGGCCCGCGGTGGGGCGGCCCGAGTGGCCCGCGGCGCGAGGCCTCGCGCTACCCTCGGGGCCCGCATCGTCGCGGCTGCGACGCGCGCGCGCGACCCGCGGCCTCACGCGCCCGAGGGCGTGCGCGGCCCGCGGCGCTCGCGACCAAGGCGAACGGCCCGCTCGCGAGAGCATGCGCCCGCGCGCGCGCGCGCGCGTGGCCGGCGGTCCGCGTGCTCGCGCGACCCGCAGGCGCGGCTCGGCTCGCGAGGGTCGCGCCGCGCGGCCGCGCCGGCTCGCTCGCATTCGCGCAGCCCGTAGCGTAGCCGCCGGCGAGGCCGCGCGCCCGTGCGCCGCGCGCTTGGCTTGCGCGCGCCGCCGCACGGCCCACGCGCGTGCGCCGGCTCGCTCGCGTTCGCGCCAAAGACGCGGCCCGTGAGGCTCGCGCGGTGTGTGTGGCCCAAGAAGCCCCTGCGGCCCGCTCGGTTCGCTGGCCAAGCACACGGGCCGCGCTCACCACGTCGCCCGCCCTTCGGCGGCTCGCAAGTGCCGCGCGGCATGCACGCAGAGGGCGGCCCATGTGACCCATGTTCGCCCGCCGCCGTCCGCGCGCCGCGTGGCTCGTGTCGCCGCGTGGCCCGCGCGGCTCGCGCATCGCACGTGGCTCGCGCTCGCTCGCGCAGGCGTGCGCCCCCACGCACAGAACAAGTAATTTTTTTTTTTTAATAGATAGATTAATTTCAAAAAAATCATATCTTTAGATTAAGAACTCAAAATATTGCAAGAAATATATCAATAGAAATCATATAATGAGCTCTTCCAAATCATGCAAGATTCACAATGGGATATGCATCACACATCAAACAAGCACCCCAAAAGTTTCGATTTAGGGTTTCGATTTTCGCATAAAATACAAAACCAAAATAAATCAAACTTTATAGATCAAATTTACAACCATAGGTGCTTTAAGATGTGAGAAAGTCAAGCAAACATATCTATTTATGAAAAAACCGCCATTAAAGTCCACATGCAACAAAAAAATCTAAACTTTAATAGATTTAATTTTACGCATGCAATATCATTGAAGGGTTGATCTAGGGCACGAAATCAACCTAATATGGCTCTGATACCAATGTAGAACGCAGCGGAAGTATTCGTTCGTATCTTTTTGCGGAAGCGATTCGCGTTACAACGCCCGAATCGTGGAAGTTGATTTACGCGTCCTTGGATCGTCCTTGATCAATCTTCTTGTACTCAACTCGCGATGGATCGAACTACAAACGAGAACGATCGCAAATCCACCGTTCAAGTCCCAAGTCCCTCTAGATTAATAGGTTAATGGAGGATGTGGAGAACTTTCGTTTTTCGGTGTACTATTTAATGTGAGATCGCCCGTATATTTATAGGGGATTTCAGAATCCTAATTGCGTTAGGAATAAGGCCAAATCGGTTACAAATTGTTATCCTAACATGATTAGGATTTATCTCTAAATAGCTTTCCAATTAAAAGCGAGATTAATCCTAATCCAATTAGATAACGTAACAACCGTCGGATCGAGCCCGATCATGGGCGCACCCGATTCGATTTAACCGAATGCCAACAGAGCCAATTGCCAGATAATAGCAACTAAACAATTAAACAATTTATCTACTATTAATAGCAATTAAACAATTAAGTTTCGAGTAATCGAACATGAAAAACATTAACCAAAAACAGATCTCAAATCCAAAACCCTCTACGAATTGTCTATCAAAAAGTAACGATTCACTCACCTTTGTTCTGGTAGACGCAGGTGAGCCCGCACTTGCCACAGTAATGGCGATCGAGCGCACTCGATGTTAGGGCACAAGCAATAGAAATTATGGATTGGCCATGAACGTCCCCGTCCCACACTCGGTGTTAGGGCACTCCTTTCTGAGAAGCAGAGAAGGAAGAGGATCGTATGCGCCTACGATGGAGGAGGAAGGAGGAGACTTGTGGGGCTAGGGTTTGGAGCTTGAGGGAGTGGCTCCATTAGAGGAGGTGGAGGAGGAGGCGATGATAGTAGAGAGGGAGGAGGTCGACTGTTGGTATTATTTATTTAAATGTGATTTAAAACTTGTATTTGGCCCTTGGGCTTTATGGGCAGCCCACTCTCTATATGGGCTTTGCCTGGGAGCCCAAGCCTTGTTCTCTACATGTGGTAGTTTAGTCCCACATTGGAAACCCATCCCCTATTGCTTTGCTTTATATACTCTTTCATTCACATTGTTATTACTTGGGAAAACATGAGAGTAGAGCTCTCGACTAAACACACGCGCGCACGGCACGAGCACGAGCACGAGCCGAGCCGGGCTGGGCGGCGGCGCGCGTGTGACCGGTTCCTTTATTTTTGTTGGACTTTTCTTTTTGTATTTTGCTTAACCCGGACCTTACCTGGATTATCCCAGATTTGGTCCTTCTTGAGACCTTAACCGAATCTCTTTGGTTATGGTCCATCTCGGGAAGTCCATGGGTCCAACCTCGGAATGCAGCACCTGCATTGGGACAAGGCTTGGCCTTGAATATGACCGTTGGATCCATCTCTTCTATAAATGAAGAGGTGAGGTTAGCTGTTGGAGCACTTAGCTCACAGCAAGCTTAACCCCTAACCTAAAATCCTCTCCCTCTCTATTTAAGATACTTCTTCTTCCTCTCTACTGTACTTTCATTACTTTGAGCTTTTACTGTTGCTGGATCTCTGAAAGTTGATACGGTTCGTAATTGCGCCACCCTAAAGACGTACCGACGGGGTGGACGGAGGTCGTTGTATCGCTAGGAGTGATTGCCGGAAGCCTCGTACGTGGAGGGGCAATCTTGCTTCTAAGACGGTGCATTCGCACGCCTCATTTATCCAGCTTCATCTTAATCCTTTCATCTCTATAATATTGATTATCTAATATTTCTATACTATTGATTAGTTAATATTTGTTTGCGGTTTCTTAAACCGAAAATAGTTTCCTATCAAAACCGTTTACAAAATAGTTTACTAAGATTTTAGAAAGATAAACAAATTTTTCCAACAATCTAGAAGCAAGATTTAGTTCTTTCTATTTTCATTAGTATACTGCGAATATTCTGCTGTAGAATAATACATGTATGCATGCTGTCATTGTCGTACTGATATTTAAACCTGAAAATATATGCATGCTATCTTTTTTCGTCCTGATATTTAAAACTGATAATTAAGATTGTTGCTATATATGTTTTATTTGCATAATCTTGAACATATATATGTCTTTGTCAATTTCGTCTTGATAATTGAAGTTGAAATATTGCTAATATATATCTCTCTGTACTTGCTTTATTATACTGTCACAGAACATAGGTTAGAAAACTTACTGTTATTTCTGTAAAACCTAGAACAGTATTGTGACACTATATTAGGATTACTTTATCACAGATTTTTTATAATGGAGGACACACATTCGGCGAAACCGTTTACTTTCGATGGTCGAAACTTTAAGAGGTGGCAGAACCAAATGAGGTTCTGGCTCACCACACTTGGGCTTGTGTCTGCTATCTCGGATCCTGTCGAGAATAGCACTGCACCTGAAGGTGCAATCCAGACTGCGGTCAATAGACCATTTACTAGAAGCCAAGCCCAAGCCGGATCCACTCCTCCCGCTCCTGAAAATGCAACTGCACCTACACCTGTGACTGTACCCCCTGTTGACCCTAACATGATAAACTATCATTGCCTGAACCGGATTCTTAGTACCCTATCTGATAAACTGTATGACATCTCTTTGTAGCACCAAAACAGCTAGGGAACTTTGGACATCTTTAGAGAGCAAGTATGGACAGGTAGATCCTACTCAGAAGAGATACCAAGCTTCAGATTTGATCAAGTTTAAATTAGTGGACAGTAAATCGATGTCGACCGACTTCATGATTTTGAGTACATAGTTGAGCAACTTAGATCTAGTGGTGTAAATCTTGATGAGAGCTTTTTAGTAGCCACCCTTATAGATAAGTTGCCACCTTCTTGGTCTAAACATGCAAATGATCTGAACCATAATCAAAGAGAGCTTTCCCTGAATTATGTCCTAAGATCAATTAGGATAGAAGAGTCGAACCGAGCTAAGGATAAGAAACCTAGTGAACCCACAACCCAAGCCAACCTGATAGAGAATCCTAAAAATAAGGGTAGAAACTTTCAGCCTCATAGAAACTTTAAGAAGAAGCCTTTCCATCATAGAAAGTTTAACCCAAACTTTAAGAAGCCTAAACCTGATGGGAGTGGAGGCAACTCTGGTTGCTTTGTGTGCGGGAAGACCAACCACTTTGCGAAGGATTGCTATTTTCGCAAGACTCGGCCTTCTGCACCAAAGAAGAAGAGGAACGGTCCACCTGAGCGCCAGATGAACATGTTGACTGCTGGGCCTGACCCTTCTGACTCCACTTTAAGGTTAGGATCTAGTTCTGCTGAAGCTAACTTTACCTATAGTTCCTCTGATTGGTGGATAGATACTGGAGCAAATATTCATGCTTGTTCTGATCACTCTTGGTTTGCCACTTATCAGGACGGTGGAGGATCGGTGAACATGGGGAATGCAGCCTCTTCTCGTGTGCTTGGGACCGGTCGAGTGGATTTGAGACTGACTTCTGGGAAGACCCTAACCTTGCACGGAGTCCACCATGTTCCCGATATTAGGAAGAATCTGCTTAGTGGTTCTCTTTTGGTTAAGCAGGGTTTTAAGTTAGTTTTTGAATGTAATAGGGTAGTCATTACTAGGGGTGTGGATTTTGTAGGGAAGGGATTTTTGAGTGACGGTTTATTTAAACTAACTGTATCTTCTCCCACTATTAATGAAAGTGCACTTGTTTTGAATGTTGTTTCAACTAATGTTTGGCATGGAAGATTGGGACATGTGAATTATAATACTGTTAAAAGATTGATGCATCTTGATTTGATTCCTAAATCTGATTTGTCTGATCATAGATGTGAAATTTGTGTGCAAGCTAAGGAGCCTAGGAAACCTTTTAAATCAGTAGATAGAGATTGTGATCTTTTAGAGCTTGTGCATAGTGATGTTTGTGATGGAAGTAGACTTACTAGAGGTGGAAATAAATATTTTGTGACTTTTATAGATGATCATTCGAAGTATTGTTATGTTTATTTGATCAAGACTAAAGATGAAGTTTTAAGCGGTTAAGATTTATAAAGCTGAGGTAAAAAATCAATTAGATAAGAAAATCAAGATTTTGAGATCTGATCGAGGAGGTGAATATACTTCAAATGAGATGACTGTTTTCTGTCAAGAATTTGGAATTGTACATCAAGTGACTGCACCTTATACACCTCAATCTAATGGAGTTGCTGAACGCAAAAATAGAACTTTGATGGATTTGGTAAATTCGATGATTATTAGTTCAGGTGCACCCGAGAACTTGTGGGGGGAAGCTTTGATTTCTGCATGTGTAATTCTAAATAGGATTCCCCACAAGAATTCTAATTTGTCTCCTTATGAGCTTTGGAAAGGTAGGAAGCCTAATTTGAATTATTTTAAAGTGTGGGGGTGCCTAGCTAAAGTAAAGATACCTGAGAGCAAGAGAAGGAAGATTGGTCATAAAGCGTAGATGCGCTTTTATAGGTTATGCTTTAGATAGTAACACCAACATTTCTAGTGGTGAACTCTGAGATTAGTGAGATTTCTAACAATACCATTATTGAAGTTAGAGATGCAGTGTACTTTGAGGACATTTTTCCTTTTAGGACTAGAGTAGATAGACCTACTCTAGTTGAGCATGTAGGAAGCTCTAGTAGACCTAGAGTTAGTGAACCTACAGAAGAGGTTGAGCCTAGGAGAAGTAAGCGTCCTAGAATAGAGAAAACTTTTGGAGATGATTTCTGTGTCCTACTAGTTGAAGATACTCCATCTACCTTTGACCAAGCTATGAAGTCTGTAGATGCATCATTTTGGAAAGAGGCTATTAATCTTGAGATGCAGTCTATTCTACAGAATCATACTTGGGAGTTATCTGATTTACCTATAGGATGTAAGCCTGTAGGCTGTAGATGGATCTTTAAGAAGAAATTGAGACCTGATGGTTCTGTAGAAAAGTATAAGGCTAGACTAGTAGCACAAGGGTTTGCACAGAAGCCAGGTGTAGATTATTTTGATGTGTATGCACCTGTAGCTAGAATTACCTCTATTAGGATACTGTTAGCCTTAGCTTCTGTCCATGATTTGATTGTCCATCAAATGGATGTTAAGACAGCTTTTCTAAATGGTGATTTAGATGAAGAGATCTATATGAAGCAACCTGAAGGTTTTGTAGTTTCTGGACATGAAAGTAAAGTGTGTAAATTGACTAGATCTCTATATGGACTTAAA
Organism: Aechmea fasciata; assembly: GCA_025177825.1. NCBI lineage: Eukaryota > Viridiplantae > Streptophyta > Magnoliopsida > Poales > Bromeliaceae > Aechmea > Aechmea fasciata. Next base: position 6,781,380 of record CM045945.1, read on the forward strand.
CAAGCTCCTAAGCAGTGGCACTTGAAATTTGATTCTTTAGTTGTATCAAATGGATTTCATGTAAATATGTCTGATGAATGTGTATATTCAAAGGAATATGATGGACAGATTGTGATCCTGTGTTTATATGTTGATGATATTTTAATCTTTGGTACCAATATAAATGTGATATATGATGTGAAGAAATTACTCAATGGGAACTTTGATATGAAAGATCTTGGGCAAGCAGATGTAATTCTCAATATGAAGATCATTAGAAAATCAAATGAAATTGTTATGAGTCAATCACACTATAGTGAACAATTATTGAAGAAGTTTGGATACTTTGATGTTAAACCTGTCGTGACACCTTATGATCCTAGTGTACACCTTAAGAAGAATAGAGGTGATCCAATTGGTTAGAATAGATATGCACAGATTATAGGATCTTTGGGATATCTAGTAGATTATACTAGACCTGATTTGGCTTATGCTGTAAACAGATTGAGAAGATATACCCATAATCCAAATAGGGAGCATTGGAATGCTTTAGAAAGAGTTTTGAGATACCTGAAGGGAACTGTATCTTATGGATTACATTTCAGTGGTTTTCCTGCAGTATTAGAAGGATATAGTGATGCTAATTGGATTAGTGATACAGCTGATATAAAGTCAACTACTGGATTTGTTTTTCTCCTAGGAGGAGCAGCTGTTTCCTAGAAGTCAACCATACAATCTTTGTTTGTTAGAAGTACTATGGAATCCGAACTTATAGCATTAGATACCACCGTAAAAGAGGCTAAGTGGATTAGAGAGTTTCTTTATGATTTACCATCGATGGAGCGACCTTTAGCACCGGTATGTATTCATTGTGATTGTAGATCCGCAATTGATAAGTGTGCCCAAGAGAATGTGGAGACTAAGATGAATAGATTTATGAAAGTAAGACATAAGTTCATTCGAATATGAAGGAGAATGTGATTGCTTTGGAATTTGTGAGATCTGCGAAGAACTTGGCCGATCACCACCAAGGGATTATCTAGGTCTGTGATCCTAGAATCGTCGAGGGGGATGGGACTTAGCCCACAATAGTAGTTACCGGCGACGGCAACCTAACCTGTTGTAGGTTCAATGGGTAGAAACAAGTCGAACAGGTAGCTGTGATGAGCACTGTTTTTGTATCCCCATCCCTATGGCGACAGTGCTCATATCTGCAAGCGGATAGGAAGGGCTTTAGCCCTGAATGGTTCCGAGACCTATGAGGCAGGGTGTGACCTTGCAGACACCCTTCTGAGGACCTACTATATGTGTGGAGTTGTGAGGCCGCAACTGTGGGAAGAGGGCGGTTCCCTAAAACACACATGAAGCGATATTAGCGCATGGCCATTATAGCGCTCACCCGCTTAGAACCTAAACGATCGTACCATGGGTGCGGTTTGTGGAAATCCGATTCACCGGCCTTGGTTCAAGGCGAAGTCCACCATTGTGCCCTCGGATGTACATAGACATGCACTAAGTGAAGGTTCAAACCCGAAAGGTACCTTCGCCGAATACGTGGTATAAGAGATCCAGCATTCTTTTTGAGTTATATTTTGAATTTCTGTTTTATTTCATTTCTTTATTTGAAGTTTTAAATCATGTGGGGGATTGTTGGTATTATTTATTTAAATGTGATTTAAAACTTGTATTTGGCCCTTGGGCTTTATGGGCAGCCCACTCTCTATATGGGCCTTGCCTGGGAGCCCAAGCCTTGTTCTCTACATGTGGTAGTTTAGTCCCACATTGGAAACCCATCCCCTATTGCTTTGCTTTATATACTCTTTCATTCACATTGTTATTACTTGGGAAAACATGAGAGTAGAGCTCTCGACTAAACACACACACGCGCGCACGGCACGAGCACGAGACGAGCCGGGCCGGGCGGCGGCGCGCGTGTGACCGGTTCCTTTATTTTTGTTGGACTTTTCTTTTTGTATTTTGCTTAACCCGGACCTCACCTGGATTATCCCAGATTTGGTCCTTCTTGAGACCTTAACCGAATCTCTTTGGTTATGGTCCATCTCGAAGTCCATGGGTCCAACTCTCGGAATGCAAAGACTCGCATTGGGACAAGGCTTGGCCTTGAATATGACCGTTGGATCCATCTCTTCTATAAATGAAGAGGTGAGGTTAGCCGTTGGAGCACTTAGCTCACAAAGAAGCTTAACCCTTAACCTAAAATCCTCTCCCTCTCTATTTAAGATACTTCTTCTTCCTCTCTACTGTACTTTCATTACTTTGAGCTTTTACTGTTGCTGGATCTCTGAAAGTTGATACGGTTCGTAATTGCGCCACCTCGAAGACGCACCGACGGGGTGGACGGAGGTCGTTGTATCGCTAGGAGTGATTGCGGAAGCCTCGTACGTGGAGGGGCAATCTTGCTTCTAGGACAGTGCATTCGCACGCCTCGACTGTCACAGGCTTCATCTTAATCCTTTAATCTCTATAATATTGATTATCTAATATTTCTATACTATTGATTAGTTAATATTTGTTTGCGGTTTCTTAAACCGAAAATAGTTTCCTATCAAAACCATTTACAAAATAGTTTACTAAGATTTTAGAAAGATAAACAAATTTTTCCAACAGACGCAAGGAAGGAGCCGGGTTAATTAGGATTCGGGTAGGATCAGGTTAATTAGGATATGGGTGGGATCTAGTTAATTTTGGTTCATATTAGGGTTCTATTAAATTCATAATTTAACATAATCGCCGCTAAATAGATATTAATCAATGGCAGCCATTTCATAATCACCGTTACTAAATTGCCGCTAAAAGATAATTTTGTTGTAGTGTAGAGAGGTCCTGAGCACTATCTTCATAGGGAAAAATAGCAATTCACACATTCCAGTTTTCTTTTAAAATAGGTTTGAAGATGAAGCAATTCACAAGTAACATAATCAGACGATATGGATAGCTTTGATTTTGTTTTTTTTATTAATTAGAAATAAGAGAAGCAATTTCATCTACTTTTGTGGTTTTTTCGTTTATAGTAATCAAGTTTTGCTGGTAACTAAAACTAATACTAATTATACTTGGTATTTTATTTTCGCCTCAAGGCTCCAAGTTTGGTGGCTCAGAGTGATAGAGATTAGTACGACACCTTGCTAAGTATCGTCGACCCGGGAAAGAGGATGGATTCCGACAAGGAGGCTTCTGCAGAATGCTCTTTGAGTTGAGCTGCCTGAAAAGCATCAACAGTCCAACATTTTCTCTTTTCTGCATCATCCTAACAGCTCCTTCGGTAGTGGAGGTAGAAAATTTAAATAAGACCTTTTGCTTTGGAGCCTAGAGTAATTAAAATTTTCATACGGTACTTCAGAACATTATTATCTAATGGTGGTTGTTCATTTGTATGGTTTCAGTAGGCTTATAGTGAAGTTAGTGCTTTATGTGATTTAGTGATGAATACATCTGTAAAAACTTAAAATACTAAGTAATATCAACACTTAGCACCAAAAGACTAACAGCATCTGCATTTATGGACTCTGTATTACATGATACTTTCATGGTTGTATATGTTAATCTAGTGATAATTTCTGGATTGAGATGTATGACTGTATAGGAGGTAGCACCAAAAGACTAAGGTAGCACCAAAAGACTAATAAGGGAAGATTTAGTAGGTTGAGTTATTAAATGTAGGGTTCATTGCACTAGGGTTCTATTTTTATTTTAGCTCTAAACTTTTTGATAATTTTTAATGTGCAATTTTTTTAAAAAGAATTAGCAGTATTTTTAACAATAAAAATTTGATTAAAACAAATGATGAAGATTATAAGAACAAAAAAAAGCATTGGGCATCAAAAATGAAAAAATTGGAAAAATTGAACCCTGCTGAGTTAAAAGTATGGAGAATGATCAAAACTTGTTGGCCAGTCAATTCCAGATAACTACCAATTGAACTTCACAGCAACCCTATAATCTGTAAATAAATTAGAATGGTCAATCAAATCCCCCTTTTTTTAATTAATACAATGGAGAACAATCTCATTACTTGTGAAGCTTCATTTAGAGACCTATATAAAACCGCATGCATACTTGCAGGATACAGCACTCAACTCATCTATTATTCTAAAGTATCCTTTGCCTCAAACTTCTACTAACAAACCAAATATGAAGTTCCCTTCATAATTCTGTCTGTGGCTTCTCCGAAATGGCCACACAATGTCCTATTATATGAAAATTATAGAAATTCGATCTGTCTCGCAATTTTTTGTTCTCATGTTGCAAATCCGGTTAGTACTTTGTGTTTTAGATTTTCCTTTTTTTTTTTTTTTTCTTCTGGTAGGTTCTATATTGGATTTGTGATCAAGTCAAATTAATGGATATGCACACGTAATGGATATGTATATAAATCGTGGGTTCTTTTTTTCCCCCACTTTGTTGTCTTCTTTTTCCTTCGAATTTAATATCTAAATTCCATTCTGCAGGCTGCAAAGCGGCATTTATCTTCAAGGATTGATCGCGTCGATTGTCCTTTAGATGAATGCAAGGAGATCACTGTTGAAACCAAAGATCAGATAAGTGGCTTTTTTTTTTTTTTTTTTTTCTAATGCAGAAACTACTCTGACATTTTCTCGATTATGATTTTGCCCCTTGAAATTCAAAAACATACGGTAAGCCCTTCATGGCTATGTAGGTGCTTCTTCATCTGATGAGAAAGGCTTCCAAGCTCTTCACTATAATATTATTCTGACCTCAACTGATTGTGTGATTCATGGCTAGGTTTTAAAGATAGTAATGTATCATATTTTCACTGAATCTTTTTGAACAATGCTATGCGGACCCTTATTAAACAAAAAAGATTTTCCACCAAGTCTCAGCCTTATTTTGATGGATTAGGGGAAAAAAACGATAAGTTAATCATTTTTATATTAGTTATGTGTTAATTGAGAGAAATTATTTTTTTCTCTCTCCTCTCTCATTTCCTAATGTCTCTCTCACTCTCTCTCCTTCCCTCAACCCCACGCACACTGCTTGTAAGCCGGTTTGTGTTCGATTCAAAATTGGCTCGAAAATGGCTCGTTCAAAATTAATTTTGAATATAAAATTAGCTAACATATTTTTGCTCGAAAATAATTTCAAGCCGACCATGAATAAGCCTCTACTCGTTCTGTTCAGTGTGTATATATATATTATATATAAAAGTAAAATTAAATAATAAAAAATATTAATCTTATTAATAATATATAATAAATTTTTTTTATTAAATGTTTTAATTCAAATACAGTTTCTAATGCATTCTTTATATACCAGGCGGCAAAAATGTGTCCATGAAAAGCAATTTGGGTATGCCTCCTATGGGCGCCGCGTGGCACGAGAGAGCAGGTGAATTTTTTTGGTTGCACCACTTTTTTGTTTTAATCAAAAAAATTTAGAGTCGAATCAAAACAAACCCAATAAGTTGAAAAAGTAGTTAAAAGTACACTTCTTAGTACTTAATGCAATGACTTTAATAGACAATAATGGCATATGTAGAAACAAACAGTGAAGCAAGCAAGCTTCTATACAGTCAAATGCGCAACCAAACAATGATTAAAAACCCATTTAATAATAAATTTCATTTAGTTGTTAGATCACTACGTGGCCTATCTACATTCTTACTTATTTCCCATTCAGTTCAACTTAAACACCAAGATTAGGTTTTCCACTCTACCAACAAAGAAATTACAGGTACTCAGACGACTAATCACCAGTGCAATAAGAGTTAAAAATAACTGATGATATTTATACCAGAAAAGTGTAACAAAGTCTAGTTGCCAAAAAATATTAAATTATCCGATTACGGAAACATCAAACGAAAGATAAGTCCATTGTCCCCAAACTGAAGAGACATGTTTAAATATAATTAAAGACAACTTATTTTAAATATCGTTTTACAGCTGCAAATACAGTAAAAAAAATTTCCCACTAAAAGCAAAGTCTTTTGCAGACTCCTTGCGCATCTTTGTATTTTCTGCCGATAAAAAATCCTCCGAATTTTGTAGAACTTCCGATCTGAGTTCTTCGGTACGATATTGTCTGGTCATTTCATTTCTTAGTTTTTGTTTCTTTTTTGTTTTCCTGCACGAAACAATAATAAATTAAATAAATAAAAACACATCAAAATAAAAAAAATAAAAAAAGTAAGAGGGAGAAAAAAAGAAATAAAAAAAATTTCTTGTTGTTTTTCACATGGGAAACACGAGAAAAGATCCATTAATAATCGCTTAAAGAAAGTAGACATTGGGTACCTTATCCGAAATAATTCTAATGACCATTTTCAACAAGTTTTTATTTTCCTCTAAATGAAATAAAATGTAAATGTATGCCATACCGCCTTTCTCTCTCTCAAAAAAAAAAAAAAAAAAAAAAAAAAAAAAAAAAAAAAAGTAATCAGCGAAAGAGGATAAATGGAGTGAAAAGAGTAGGGTTTGGAGTGATGGAGTGGAAATAGAATAAATGGAGTGGAAAGAGGAGGGTTGGGAGGCATGGGATAAATGGAGTGGAAAGAGGAGGGTTGGGAGTGATGGGATATAATGGATTGGAAAGAGCAGGTTCCATCCCTTTATATAGGGAGAAAAATGGGCCCCCAAACAACCAAGCCGGAATGTTTTTTTTTTTTTTTTTTTTTTTTTTTTTTTTTTTTTGTCTTCACTCTCTTTATATATAGAGAGGAGGATTTTAGAAATTCTTTTAAAATCTAATTTATTGTTTTATTATAAAACTTTAAAATGTATAATTATTTATACCTAACTTTAAATATTTTAGATAATAATAGAGTTAAAGTTAATTTTTTATTTTAATTATAAAAATTGTATACTAACTAAATCAGAAAGCTAAGCGACATATTTTTCTTTTCTTTTTCCTTCTCTCTCTTTGTATATACAGAAGAGGATTTTAGAGAATTTTTTAAATCCAATTTACTTTTTTATTACAAAAATTTAAAATGTATAATTATGTATATCTAACTTTTAAATAGTTTAGACTGTATGTATTAAATATAAATTTTAATGTTATGATCACTTAGATATAAATAGTAAAATGAAAAATAAAAAATAGAGTTTAAGTTAATTTTTTGTTTCAATAAATTTAATTACGAAAATTGTATAAAATATACTAACTAATCAGAAACTAAGCGACACATTCAAATTTTGAAGTTAAAGTACCATCGAATTGACTCAAATCTAACATATAAAACAATTGAATAATAAAAAGAAAAGTTTGAAATGTTGGACAGCTAATTCAATTAAAGTTTGAAAGATTGGATAATAAAAAAAATGCCACCAACCAATTAAAGTTTTTTTCTAAAATTTATTCATCCAATTAAATTTTTTTATTTTTTATTTTAAAATAAGAATTGTATTTAATTTGTAGTACCGAGATGGGTTGTATGTTTTATTATAAACTAATAATTATTTAATTTGATTGTAGTGTGTATATATATATATATTATAAATTATGAGATGGGTTGTATGATGTGAAATGTGTAGTGTGGATTGCTTATTGCTTTTATTGTTGTGGATTGGGTTTTTGAGGAAACTATGGAAACAATTTTTGGGTTGATGAGGTGGAGGCGGACGTTGTCGGTTGCGAACTATTTACTTGTCTAGCCTCTTTATAAAAAAAAAAAAAAAATTTTCCTAACTTTTTTTGAAAAATATTTTCAATCTAGTAGAGATTATTTTTTTTCTCTCTTATTTTAAATTAAGTGAATGTGATGTGATTTTATATATGAACATTTTTAAATTATATTGACTTGTATAATCAAATTAAGTATTAGTAGTACTAATAAAAAATTATAATTTAGAAATATTATTATTAATAAATAAATTTTTTATTAAGTGTTCATGTATAAAATCACATTATATTTACTTAATTTAAAAGGAGTGAGAAAAAAAAGATAATCTCCACCCACTTATCATTTTTTGTTCTAATCTATAAAAATGAAAGATCGGAAATATTTTTTAAAAGGAGACTAAATTGGAAAAATTTAAAATTTAAAATATTTTAGAAAATAAATGCACAAGAAAATTAAATTGTTAACCAAACACTTAAAAACTATTGTGTAGAATAAATATAAAAAAAATTGTAGAAAAAAAAAAAATTAAAATATTTTACAAAAATAAATGAATAAAAATGATTTAAAATGTTGCGAGTGGGATTTAATAAAACCTAAGCCCTATTGGAAAAGTTGTCTTTCTCGTGACATCTTAAAGCAACGTATCATTTGGAAAAGTTGTCTTTCTCGTGACACCTTAAAGCAAGGTGTCGTACCAAACAAGGGAAAGCGAATCTTGTTCCATCCAAGCCCAAAGCATGAGCAGAGAGGCTAGGCCTGCATCACTTATCAAATTTTAACACATAAAATTTAAAATTTAAAGTTTTAATATTTAAAATTTAAATCTAAAAATTTTAAATTTAAAATTCAGATTTGAAATTAAAAAATTTTAAATTTTGATTTCTAAAAATTTACAATTTATAATTTGAAAAATAAGCTGTATTATTTTATATTTCAAAATTTTAAATTTTAAGTGTTAAATTTTTTAAATGGTAAAATTTCAAAATTTAAATTTTGCCCTGAATTTTAGGCTAAAAATTTAAAATTTAGTATTTTAGAATTTAAAATTTGAGTTTTGGAATTTAAGAATTAGAAGTTAAAATTTAAAATTTGCATATATTTAAAAGTATAAGTTTTTAGAGACTATATATTTACTGTACGGATAATAAGATAGTTATGCTTTTAGAAAATGTTTTGCAAAATAAATGTAGGAGAAAATATATAGAAAAAAATTCCGAAAAAAAGGCGAAAAAATAGCTGATTAAATTCTCAGAAAATATTTTGCAAAATAAATGGATAGAAAACCTAAATGTTAATAAAGCTCTTATAAAATATTTTGCAAAATAGATGTAGAAGAAAAATTCTAGAAAATATCCAAACATAGTTATTAAATCCTAATCATCATCACTATAAGTTTCTAGAAAATAAAAAATTAAAATTTAAAATTTGAAATCTAGAATTTAAATTATAAACTTTTAGAAACCAGACATTATAACTGCGCAGATAATAAAATAATTAAACTCTTAGAAAATATCTTGAAAAATAAATATAGAAAGAAAAATCTATAAAAGATTCAAAAAGAAAGCAAATAAAAATTGCTAATTCAATTCTTAGAAATTATTTTAAAAAATAAATATATCAACAAATTAAATATTAGTTAATCTTATAGAAAATACTTTTCCGGATAAACATGGGAGAAAAATTCTAGAAAAATCTCCAACATCATTATCAAATCTTAAACATGATTTTTATATCGTAAAATCTAAATACTAAATCCTTATCCTTCAACAAATACAAATACATGTCAACACATTAATAATAAATTAGAATATCATAAATTGGAAAAATCAAAGTGTTTCTTTTTTTTAAAAAAAAATTGATTGTAGTGCCTCTAATACAAAAAAAAAAAAAAAGAAATGTCACCAACCAATTAAATTTTTTTCTAAAATTTATTTACTCATTCAATTAAATTTTTTTATTTTTTATTTTAAAATAAGAACTGTATTTAATTTCTAGTACTGAGATGGGTTGTATGTTTAATTATAAACTAATAAGTATTTAATTTGATTGTAGTGTATATATATATATATATATATATATATATATATATATATATATATATATATATATATATATATATATATATATATATATATATATGAGATGGGTTGTATGATGTGAAATGTGTGGTGTGGATTGCTTATTGCTTTTATTGTAAACTGTGGATTGAGTATTTGGGGGGAGGGGATGAGGAACTGTGGAAACTTTTTTTTTTTTTTTTTTTTTGTTGGGGGTGAGGAGGTGGAGGTGAAATGTGATTTCTTGGGAGTTGGGACGGTGTGGGTTGCTTGCGTACTTATTGTAAACTTGTCGTGTTTGGGGGTTGGGGTTCAAAAATTTTATGAACAATGTGTCCAGGAAAATTAATTTGGGGATGTTCTATTCTAGATGGGCGCCACGGTTTTAGAGCTGCTTCCGGATGGGCGCCGTGTGGCACCGAAGCCATGCGGGGCCCACCGCTTCTGTTGCTCTCCCAATTAGGGGGCAGCAGGATTTATTTTTTCGTGCACCCGGTGCACTATTTTTTACTTTAAAATTTTTATTTTTATTTTTAAATTACAATTTAATATATATATATATATATATATATATATATATATATATTAAAAATATAAAAGAATTTAGAATTCAGTATTCAAAATTCTTTTATACATTTTTTAAATATCATAGTGTATATCTATGTAATATTATATTATAATTAAAAAATTAAAAAGAATTAGAACAAAAAATGGTGCACCGGGTGCACCAAAAAAGTCCCACTGCTCAGGCAATGATCCCCGCCGCGTGGCTCGGGTGCCACGCGGCGCAAATCCAGCGCGTCCTCAAATTACACTTTATGGACACTCTGTTCCAAAAATTTTTGTCCGGGTGTAGGTGGGGTTGGAATGAATGATGTGATTCTTAGAAGAAGCAATATGTACAGGCACCGTTTGGTTACGGGATAAGAATAGAAATAGATCCTTATCCTTTTTTTTAAATTCAAACGTTAAATTTTTTATTCGAGAATAGTAGTTCTCGATTATTTTCACCAACACCTCCAATTTTTATATAAAACTATCTAATATTTTTTTTATCCCCATACTTATACATATCATTGTAATAGCTAGATCTTGCTTATACCAGAACCAAATGGTACCATTGTCACGCCCCGGGTCATTTTAGAGTATAAAAACAGCGGAATTTTTTTTTTTTTTTTAAACTCTGACCCCCAAGAACATGTCAGACCTGCCACAAATACAGGGAGACAACTGTTCACACGGACAGAGTCTCCCCTGTATTTGCACGGCATCGCACAAGTACATAGAGTCTGAAATACAGCCAAACAACCACAACCAAGTGTACAGATATAATTACAATCAATATACACATCCAAACACCATTCACCACAGGTTATCCACAATTATTCATTCATAAATCCATATCTATCAGTTGAAATGTTTCCTACTCGGAAACTAGTTTTGAAATACTAAGTTATAAAATCCTCGATAAAACCTTTTAAAAACTGTTTCCCACACGGAAACCTTTTTCTTTTAAAACGCTACCACGAGGGGTAGAAAACCATTTTGTAATATAAATCCAAACCATTATGAAAACCCAATATTACTTGATATCTCAAAGTATAAGTAGAGAACATCAACCATATATATGTCTAAGTCGTAAACAAAGTAAACAGGAAGGGTAAAGGAATAACCGACAAAGGGACGGAGCTATGTCGCGAACTAAACTCGCTCCTCACCAGCTGTCCCACTAACTCCTGTAATGTCACCTGAAAAAGAAGGCGAGGGGTGAGAACATGTAAACATGTCTCCCCCTCCCAGTGGATACCTCGTGGAGATAGAACAAGAGGAGATAATAGTAGTACAGTAGCTATAATAAACAAGTAAATGGAGAGAGATATATAGATATGAAACAACAGCTACTGTAAGTATGCGTCAACAGGTATAGAAGCTCAAAAGTACCCAATCAACCAATGCTCTCTTGATCCGTACTACGGACCTCATGCAAGCCCTCTTGGTCGCAGTACCGCACCTCAAGCCCATGCCCCCACTACTCTCCCATGCATCCAACCCCAGCATAAAGCTCCCGGGCTCACGGGTCGAACCCCTGCAACCACTTTTCCGGAAAAGAACACCCCACTTGCGGTGGATCAGACCGCTGGTGTTCGTGACGTGCGACGAGTATCGGGCGATTAATGCAATTATGCTCAATTATTAACCATCGGCAACTAGCCGACAATCCTGCCCCCCAGGGCCCATCGACCACGTGGGTCGTCAAGTAACCAGAAGAACCAACCAGGTACCAAGTACTGAGTGTGACTGACCAAATAGGTCCCAAAGTATGCAAAGTAACTGACCAACCAGGTCCTGAGTAGAGAAAGAAACTGACCAACCAGGTCCCCAACTATGCAAAGTAACTGACCAACTAGGTCCTGAGGAGAGAAAGAAACTGACCAATCAGGTCAACTAGGATGGAACAACTCAACATCCTCTCAACTGTATACAAGTACTACTGAAGGAAACACGAGAACTGACCGAACAGGTCACAGATGTCATAGGCTGACAAGAAGTAATCTACTCTACTCCTACACATGATACTAAACATGAATACACTGAGTAGAGTAATACTGTAACAAACAGGTGCAAGATATATCTAGGATAAACGATATAAACAGTAAGGGTAGAAGGAACGTCACCAGCGTGTACCACTGTACGGACGTCGGATCGAAGTACCCACCTGTACAAACACGGCGTCTGACTCTCGTCTGAGGAAGAAGTATCGACCGGACCTAAGGAGATCCACCAGGTTAGTGTCTAATCCACTAACACAAAACACCGAACACATAACTCCATAATTAAACCCACGGGAATCGGTTTCCCAAAACCAATTGCCGTCGAGCTGGCACGATCCGTAAACCTCACCGGACTCCGTCGGACCTACGAATCGTCTTAACGCAACGACTCATACCAAGAGTCACCCGCTGCCCCAAACACTCTTATTCGGATGTTTTGGCAGCAAACATAAAGTAACACTATAATACAATTATCGTCGGATAATTGTACGACTACGGGTTCCCGGAAGTGTCTATTTCGACACCGGAACCCACCGTCGCTCACCCGTCATTTCCGAACCATCGAAATGACGCGAGTGACCAGCCAACCAGGCTTAACGACTACACAATAGCTCACAAAGCACCGTCGGAATAATTCCGAACCGAATCCGCGTTCCGTCGGCGGATTTCGCCGAGAAACGCATCGAAAATGCATTTTCGATCTTCGCAATGGCCTGGGGCCTTGGACAATCAGTCCATAGGTTATCCCTAACTCACACATGCTGTCCACAGCAACCTCGAATAGCATAATTACACAAAAGCCCTCCGAATTACCCGAAATCGCACTATTTCATGTGATCTCGGGGCTTTTACGGTCCGATTACTCTAACCGGAGGTCAATCAGACCAACCGAGACACTCACTGATAGGTTTCGGCGTGCCGGAGACCGTGCTCACCTTTCGGAGCAATTTCGGACACTGTAGAGGGCGCGGGAGCGACACGAAAATCTGAAAACAGCGCGCACTGCACGAAAAATGGGTATATCTCGCTAACCAGCGGATCGGGGTCTCCCCGACCAAATCCAAGGTGAGCACGATGATCAGCGATACGTCTAGATCATCGTGCTCCCTTCCGTTGGGATCGAGGAGGCCCGGGAAGCACAGAACAAGTAGACACCCCTAATAGGCCCTAATTCGGGCTTGGCCGGAGCAAGCCAGCTCCGGCCGTTTTCCGGCGGCACGGCGGCGCGCCAGGGGGTCAGAGGAGGGTGCGGGTAAGGTGAGGGACACGGCGTTCACCTTAGAAGTCGACGGGGAGCGGCGGCGGCGACGGTGGTGCAAACCGAGCCCGCACGGGCTCGGGCTTGTGCTCCAAGGTGGCTGTGGCCATGGCGGCGGCCGGCGCTCCTCGGGGACCTCGGGACGGCGCGCGTGAACACGGAGAGTTGTCGGAGGTCCACGAGGAGGCCGCAGGGAGGTCCAAGGTGGCGGGCGCCGCGCGCGGGAGGCCGCGACTCAAGCTCGGCCTTGACGCGGGCTAGGCGGCCGGGAAGGATCCCGACGGCGACGGCGGTGTGCGGGCGGCGGCGACGGCACGCGGGGTCGCCGGTGTTCCGGGGAGGCGGTGCGGCCGCGTCCGGGTGGTGGCTCGGGCGGAGCGGCGGCGGGTGCGGCGGTAGCGTGCGAGATGCGACGGCGCGGCGGCGGAGGAGGTGGCCAAGGCTGCGGGGAAGACGTCGGAGATGGCCACCGGTGGCGACGGCGCGAGAAAGGGTTGCACCGGACCTCGGCCGGACTCGGGTTTGGGTGGCCGCAGTCGGTCTAGCGGCTCCGGCGGCGCGCAGGCGCGGCGGCCGGCCGGGGAAGCTCCGGCGGGGTCGGGGGCGACGCCGGCGCAAATCTGGAGGTGGTGCAACCTCATGCGTCCTTCAACCCGAGAAAAGAGAGAGAGGTAGAGGGAAAGAGAGATGGAGGGATGGAGAGGAGGGAGGAGCAGCGGCCGGCGGCGCTCCCTGGTGGCCGGGGCGCGCGCGAGGAGTCCAGGGGAAGAGGAGGAGGCGGCTAGGGAGTCGGTTACGGAAGATGGGGGCTAAAAGCTAGGGTTTCATGAGGAAACCCTAATTCACTACATATGTATACATATATACAATTGCAGATTAGTCCCCCCACAATTAATATTTTCATCTAAGTCCCTCACAGCATGGGTAAAATGCACAAACGCACCTCCACGTCCGATTTCACGCGAAACGGTACATAAAATATAGGGACTTTTGCGAAAATACCCGATTTGCCAATATCAATCTCTCCTCGATCAACTCGTAATTCCCGCCGATCCGTCCGTCAGATTTGCGAACGGATCGCGCCAGTGCGATCAGAACGACGGAGACAATGAACCCACGATTTTGTTTCGCCTCGATCGGTCTCAGATTCGCGAAGAAATCCTCTCAGTCTCCAAATATCCAATTTGCCAACATCGACCCCTTTGCGATCATCTTGCTATTTCCGACGATCCGCTCGTCGGATTTGCAAACGGACTGCACCATCGCGTTCAGCACGTCGAGGGCATCGAACCTATGATTTTGTTTCATCATGATTGGTTGCCGATTTGCGACGAAACCTATCTCTCCATCAATTCCCGTAATAAACCAACTTATTAACTTATATATACTTTATATATGTAAAATCGTTCGGGACCCTTTTTCTCGACAACCGTGCATCGAAATTCGATTCCGTCAGTGCCAACGATTCCAAAGATATCCGAGCCGTTCGAAACGAGCTATTGGAAGCCTATATTTGGAATCCAACACGCACTGAACCTAACTTCTATTCCCGCTTATCCAGGAAAAAGCGAAGTTACTATTCACTTTAAGTCAGACTTCCGGGTCGCGTAACTTTTCCGTTTTAGCTCATTTTCTCCTGAAACTTGACCAGTGCTTATGTAATTAAATTACACACATAAACATCGTCAACAGAGAGTCAAATGGCACAGTCAAAATTTCAGTCTTCACAACCATATAGAATAATGAAAGTTGAACCTGTACGGCGCTCTCCCCGTGTTTCGCAGGTCATTTTGCGGGTCCCACCAATTTTTTATCTGTACGGCGCTCTCCCCGCGTTTCGCAGGTCACTTCGCGGATCCCACTAATTTTTTATTTTTTCCTCGACTTTCTCTCTCTCTCCACCCCCCCTCTCTCTCTCTGGGCTTGGGTCGGCCCCCCTCCCCACAGCTCTCTTTCTCCTTGCTTTTTACTTCCCAAATTTTATATTTTTTTATTTAAATTTTAAGTTTAAATATTATCTCTCTCCTTGATTTTTACTTCCCAAATTTTATATTTTTTATTTAAATTTTATGTTTAAATGTTAATATATAATATTCATTTTAAATTTAAAGTTTCAAAGTTTAAATTTTTAACTTTTTAAACTCTATAAAATTAATTAATTAATTAAATTTATTAATAATATTATATATAATATAATTAATTAGTTTATTAATAATACATATAATAAATAACGTTTCAAATTTTAAATTTTTTTATTCCTTTTTATTTAAATTTTTTTTAAAATTTTTCTCTCTCTTTAAATTTCTTTTGTTCAAAATATTTTAAAAATTACGTAAATTTTTCGCCGCGAAGCGCGGCCTTCACTAGTTTAATATATTCTAGGGGCAATTGCCTATATACCCCTGAAAAGTTCCCGGTTTTCTGATTTACCCCTCCTAGAAGGCTAATATTGAAAATACCCTTCTTATGTTCCAAGTTCTTTCTAATTTACCCCTGCGGTTAAATTCCGTTAGTGAGGTGCTAACAGTTGCCGTTATCCCTGCAAAATTACCATTTTGCCCATTCCAATATACCCTCGTACCGTAGCTTACTTTTCTTATATGCCCTCCATGCAGCCAATAATATTCTTATTTGCCCTTAATATATCAAATTCGTTTCCTATTTACCCTCCAACGGTCATTTTAACGGTAACATTCTTTTCTAACATTATAAAAGCACATCCATGGCTCAAAAACAAGTCAAACTCACTTCTCCATCTATTAGCTTTTTTTTCCTCTTATTTGTCTCACTTCTAGCCATAATGAGCCATCTAAGTGAGAGATCTGCATCAACTCCTAACGCGCAAATTCCTGTGTGCGACTGCGGAAGATCTTGTAGAATATAGGTATCGAAGCAGCCAACAAGCCAAGGACGTCGATTCTACCGTTGCCCAAATTGGGGGGTAAGATAAGCTATTGTATACAGATCTTGTAGAATAAGCTATTGTATGTTATAAAAATTTTATTTTTCTCTTTGCAGGTTGAAGGAGTTGGACATTGCAATTACTTTTTATGGACTGACGACGTGCAACACAACACTTTAGATCTAAAATATCAGTTAAAAGCAATTGGAGAAGCCACTGAGCAAAAAATTCAAAGAATGGAAGTGAAAGTTCTATTTTGGCTTAAATTATTTTTCTGTATTGTAATTCTTGATATACTGATAAGGGGAGTATTTTAGATATGATGAATGGGCTATATAGTACCTGGAGTACTATATAATTATCATGTAATTGTGTTTGTATGTAATTGTGTTTGTTTACAGAATGCAATTACAAACACTGTATCTCTGTTAAAGAAGTATTTATATAGTCCTGTCTTATTTAAGCTCTAAATGATTTGCAATTACTTGGATTACATCATAGCAGATACAATTACTCATATACCAACAATTCCATCAACATCCAAAAATAAAGGAAAGTCATCATGAATACTTCACAACATTCAAGCTCAAAAATATAAGTCACCACATCCAAAAATGTCACGCCCCGGGTCATTTTAGAGTATAAAAACAGCGGAATTTTTTTTTTTTTTTTATAAACCTTGACCCCAAGGACGTGTCAGACCTGCCACAAATACAGAGAGACCACTGTACACACGGACAGAGTCTCCCCTGTATTTGCACGGCATCGCACAAGTACATAGAGTCTGAAATACAGCCAAACAACCACAACAAAGTGTAAATGTAAAGAAATTAACTTACATCCATACACAATCACCATTCACCACAGGTTCATCCACATTTATTCATTCATAAAACCACATCTATCATTTGAAATGTTTCCTACTCGGAAACTGATTTTGAAATGCTAAGTTATAAAATTCATGATAAAACCTTTTAAAAATTGTTTCCCACACGGAAACCTTTTCTTTCTTTAAAATGCTACCACGAGGGGTAGAAAACCGTTTTGTAACATAAATTCAAAACCATTATGAAAACCCAATATTACTTGATATTCCAAAATATAAGTAGAAAACATGAACCATATATATGTCTAAGTCGTAAACAAAGTAAACAGGAAGGGTAAAGGAATAACCGACAAAGGGACGAAGCTATGTCGCGAACTAGACTCGCTCCTCACCAGCTGTCCCACTAACCCCTGCAATGTCACCTGAAAAAGACGGCGAGGGGTGAGAACATGTAAACATGTCTCTCCTCCCAGTGGATACCTCGCGGAGATAGACACAAGAGGAGATAATAGTAGTACAAAGAGCTATGATAAACAAGTAAATGGAGAGAGATATATAGATATGAAACAACAGCTACTGTAAGTATGCGTCAACAGGTAAAGAAGCTCAAAAGTACCCAATCTGAACCAATGCTCTCTTGGTCTGCGCCGCGGACCTCAAGCCAATGCCCCCACTACTCTACCATGCATCCAACCCCAGCGTAAAGCTCCCGGGCTCACGGGTCGAATCTCTGCGACCACTTTTCCGGAAAAGAACACCCCACTTGCGGTTGATCAGACCGCTGGTGTTCGTGACGTGCGACGAGTATCGGGCGATTAATGCAATTATCCTCAATTATTAACCATCAGCAACTAGCCGACAATCCTGCCCCCCAGGGCCCATCGACCACGTGGGTCGTAAAGTAACCAGAAGAACCAACCAGGTACCAAGTACTGAGTGTGACCGACCAAATAGGTCCCAAGTACAGAAAGTGACTGACCAACCAGGTCCCAAAGTATGCAAAGTAACTGACCAACCAGGTCCTGAGTAGAGAAAGAAAGAAAAACTGACCAATCAGGTCCTGAGTAGAGAAAGAAACTGACCAACCAGGTCAACTAGGATGGAACAACTCAACATCCTATCAACTGTATGCAAGTACTACTGAAGGAAACACAAGAACTGACCACTCAGGTCAACTAGGATGGAACAACTCAACATCCTCTCAACTGTATGCAAGTACTACTGAAGGAAACACGAGAACTGACCAACCAGGTCAACTAGGTCACTGAGTACACTGAAGTAAACTGACCGAACAGGTCACAGATGTCATAGGCTGACAAGAAGTAATCTACTCTACTCCTACACATGATACTAAACATGGAAACACTGAGTAGAGTAATACTGTAACAAACAGGTGCAAGATATATCTAGGATAAACGATATAAACAGTAAGGGTGGAAGGAACGTCACCAGCGTGTACCACTGTACGGACGTCGGATCGAAGTACCCACCTGTACAAACACGGCGTCTGACTCTCGTCTGAGGAAGAAGTATCGACCGGACCTAAGGAGGTCCACCAGGTTAGTGTCTAACCCACAAATACTAAACACCGAACACATAACTCCATAATTAAACCCACGGGAATCGGTTTCCCAAAACCAATTGCCGTATTGAGCCGGAAGTCCCGTAAACCTCACCGGGACTCCGCCGGGACCCACGAACTGTCCCAGAACTCACCAACTCGAGACACGAGTCTCCTGCTGCCACAAAACACTCATATTTGGATGTTTTGGCAGCAAATACAAGATAACACTATAATACAATTATCGTCGGATAATTATACGAATACGAGTTCCCGGAAGTGTCTATTTCGACACCGGAACCTACCGTCGCTCACCCGTCATTTCAAAACCCTCGAAATGACGCGGGTGATCAGCCAACAAGGCTCAGCAACACTACAATAACTCACAAAGTACTATCGGAATAATTCCAAACCGAACCCGCGTTCCGTCGACGAATTTCGCCAAGAAACGCGCCGAAAATCACTTTCCGGACTCCACGAGGACTTGGGACCTTGGACAATCAGTCCAAAGGTTACCTACAACTCACACTTGCTGTCCACAGCAGCCACGAAGCGGACAATTACACAAAAGCCCTCCGAATTACCCGAAATCGCACTATTTCATGTGATTTCGGGGCTTTTATGGTCCGACTACTCTAACCAGAACTCATTCAGCCAAACCAATTCACTTGCTGATAGGTTTCGACGTGCCGGAGACCGTGCTCACCCTTCGGAGCAGTCCCGGACACTGTGGAGAGCGCGGGAGCGACCCAAAATTCAGCGAACTGCGCGCACTACATGATAAACATGCAAAATCTCGCTAACCAGGAATCTGTTGACCCTAATTGAGGTGACCACTATGATCGTCACTGACAGACGATCACCATGCTCCCCTCCGGAGGCACCGGAACAGCCTCGGGTCTCCGGAACAGCGCGCGCAAGCCGAGACAGCAGCCAAAAAGGCTCGAAAAATGACCGACATCGCCAAATCAGCGAAACGGAGCTTCTCCGACAGAAAATAAAGTGAGCACGGTGATCAGCGAGGTGTCCTGATCACCGTGCTTCCGTTAGGATCGGGAAGGCCCGGGTAGCTTGGCACGGTGAACCACCACAATAAAGCCCTACTTCTAACACTTACCGAGCAGGGGTGGACCACGGCACGCCGGCGGCGGCCGGACGGCGGGCACGGCGGCCGGGGAGGTTCCAAGAGGTCCCGGTGGTCGGGGCTTGCGTCGGCCAGGCGGCGGAAGGCGGCGACGACGGCGGACCTTGATGCCCTAGGTCTCCCAACCCGAGAAGGAGTCATCTCGGATCCGGCCGGGGGAGCTCCGGCGACGGGGCGCCGACGGTGGATGGGTGCGGGCGGCCGGGCGGAGCAGGTGCTCACGCCGGCCGGCGGCGGAGGTGGCGGCGGCGGCGGCGGGAAGATCCCGAGCCCGCACAGCCGGGGTTCGAGCTCCAAGGGTGCGCGCCACGGCGGCGGCCGCGCAGTCCCCGGACGGCCGCGGCCGCACGCGAAGGCCGAGGAAGGGTGGTGCTCCCGACGGTGGGCGACGGCGGCGCCCGGAGCCCATACGGGCTCCATCTTGACCCGCACCATGTCCGGGCGGCCGCAGGGCCGAGCGCGGCGGGCGGCGGTTGCGGGAATGGCCGGAGGAGCCCGAGCGACGGCGAGTGACCGTCGGAGGTTGGAGGAGGAGAAGGAGGCGGCGGCGCGAGAAAGGGGTTGCACCGGACCTCGGCCGGACTCGGTCCGGGTGGCCGCAGTCGGTCTAGCGGCTCCGGCGCGCGGGCCGGCGGGGCCGGCCGGGGGAAGCTCCGGCGGGGTCGGGGGGCGACGCCGGCGCAAACTGGAGGTGGTGCAACCCCCGTCTCCTTCAACCCGAGAAGAGAGAGAGGTAGAGGGAAAGAGAGATGGAGGGATGGAGAGGAGGGAGGAGCGACTGCTCGGCGGCGCGGCGCTCCCTAGTGGCCGGGCGCGCGCGAGAGTCCAGGGGGAAGAGGAGGAGGCGGCTAAGGAGTCGATTCTGAAGATGGGGGCTAAAAGCTAGGGTTTCATGAGGAAACCCTAATTCACAACATATGTATACATATATACAATTGCATTACTCCCCCACACTTAATATTTTCATCTAAGTCCCCCACAAAGACGGGTAAAATGCACAAACGCACCTCCACGTCCGATTTCACGCGAAACGGTACATAAAATATAGGGACTTTTGCGAAAATACCCGATTTGCCAATATCAACCTCTCCTCGATCAACTCGTAATTCCCGCCGATCCGTCCGTCAGATTTGCGAACGGATCGCGCCAGTGCGATCAGCACGACGGAGACAATGAACCCACGATTTTGTTTCGCCTCGATCGGTCACAGATTCGCAAAGAAATCCATCCCCTCTCAACAATCCGATTATTACACATCGACCCCCTTGCGATCATCTTGTAATATCCGACGATCCATCCGGATTTCGATCGGATCGCGCACAACGGTTCAAGACATCGAGGGCATCGAAACTACCATTTTGGTTCGCCCAGTTTGGTCGCCGTTTTGCAACGAAACCTATCTCTCCATCAATTCCCGTAATAAACCAACTTATTAACATATATACTTTATATATGTAAAATTGTTCGGGACCCTTTTTCTCGACAACCGTGCATCGAAATTCGATTCCGTCAGTGCCAACGGTTCCAGTATATCTGAGCCGTTCGAAACAAGCTATTGGAAGCCTATATTTGGAATCCAACACGTACCCGAACCTAACTTCTATTCCCGGCTTATCCTAAAATCAAGTTACTATTCACTTTAAGTCGACTTCCGGTCGCGTAACTTTTCCGTTTTAGCTCATTTTCTCCTGAAACTTGACCAGTGCTTATGTAATTAAATTACACACATAAACATCGTCAACAGAGAGTCAAATGGCACAGTCAAAATTTCGGTCTTCACAAAAAAATTATAGGCCATCATCATCCAAAATTACAGGCCATCATCATCCAAAAAGTTACAGGCCATCATCATCCATCATCATCCACCATCATCCAAAAATAAATAGGATCATCATCATCCAAAACATAACACAGCATTAAGCATTCTTTGCATGATCTGACTCTCAACCTAGCAATCTCCTTGCATCAATGCTAGAAATAGTTGAACCCTGTTGAGAATGTCGCAATCTATCATGAAATACTCATTGCTGTTATGATGTTTCTGCTGCAGCTTGAGAATCTACCTCCCGCTGCTGGGATCCGCTAATTTTCCTTCTTTTGTTCCTAAACATGAAGTTTAAAGTGAGTAAATTTAGCACTTAAGACTAAGAAGATATATTACTTTGAAAATATTGTACTTAAAGTGAGTAAATAGATTACCTTGAAGATGCAAAGATTGCCCCTTTGTCATGCAGATCGTCCTCGCTACATCTTGAGCTAGCTCTCGCTGCGATCCACTACTTCTCTTCCTTTTCTTACTGAAATCAAAGTTTAAAGGCATTACTTATATAAAACAACAGTATAAGAATGAAAGAGAAGATAATAGCTTAGATGGAAAGATGTAGCAGCAGGAAATAACCCTTTTTGCTGCTGTGATATCGATGCTGCCGCATGTTTAGAACTGTGCTCTTGTTGTTGCGATCCACTAGTTGTTCTTCTTTTTTTGCTGAAAAAAAGTTCACAATTACTATATCTAGATATTCAAACTACTGAAGGATCTGAAGGCTAAGATTTTAGATTGAAAGATGAGATATACCTACTACTGGAACCTGCTGCTGGAACTGTATTCTTACAAGTTCTTGCATGATGGCCAAAACCACCACATCTAGCACATTTGTGTTTTCTCTTAATCAACTCTCCCGATCCCCTTATTCTCTTTTTTCGTGGCCTGCCAGCAGGTCTTGCTAATATAGGTGGCAATACACTAAAACCTATATCACTCTTTTTCGTGGCAACGGCTTAATATTTAATGAATAGGCATCTCGATACCTTTCCACAGTAAATTATGATAATGCATAATCTTCAACATTGAGTTTCATCTTAGCTATAAAAGCAATTGCATGTACACAGGGCAATCCAGAGACTTGCCATCTTCTACATGTGCATGTCCTCTCATCCAACCTTACATCACATCTTGCATTAGGCCCTTCTATCTCCGCTTGCTCATCACTACACCTTAAGACTTTATAATTTCCAAGTTCCTATAGCACAAGACCAGTTTGTAAGTTTACATGTTTACTTTAGAAATAATTAATAGTAAGAAACAACAAGCAGATTTTTATATTTACCTTGGTCAAATTGTTGATATGCTTAGTTGCCCCGGGTACAAGCGTTGTTGACCAATTTGCTGCATCCATTCTTCTTTTGTTCATCATAATCATTATTTTCTGCCTTATGGCATCCATCATATCTATCACTGGTCTATTCCTTTCTTTACTGATCCAAGAATTAAAAGTCTCAGATATATTATTGGTTTCTTGTTCGCACTTAGCATCTGTTCCAAATAAAGAGCGACTCCATACATGACCATGATTTTCCCTTAAGTAATCAATCACTCTGCTCTCTGCCCGCTGCACCCTTTCCATATGTTATAGAAATGTTGAACTTGAATATGCCCTAGTCGCTCCCCATAGATGTCTCTTCAAAATATCTCCTCGAAATCGTTTCTTGAAGTTACTATATAAGTGACGCATGCATTCACGATGTTCAGCAGTAGGATAGACAGCTAGAAGGGCCTTATCTAAGCCTTTTTGCCTATCACTGGATAGAACCAGCCCATTAGGACAACCTATAGCTTCCTTGAGAGCTACGAGGAACCATTCCCAACTCTCTGCATTTTCTGACTCAACCGCACCATATGCAACTGGAAACATTGAGTTGTTTCCATCCAATGCAATTGCGGAAACAATAATCCCTTTGAATTTACCCTTTAGATGAGCTCCATCTAAACCGATATATGGCCTACACCCTCTTAGAAAACCTTGAATACTAGCCCCAAAAGCAATGAACATTCGCGAAAATGTTGTTTACCTTCCAACTCTATCAATTTAATCTGTGTAAGACTTCCTTCATTTCTTCTTCTAATCTCATCACAAAAATCAAAAACTCTTAAGAATGATAGATCCCACTTTCCATGTAATTGGGTCATTGCGAGCTCCTTACCCTTCCATACCCTTAAATAGGGCAACTCCAACCTTCCATATTGCTCTTTAAGTCTTCTAGATAAATCACTCATGTATATCACCTTCATTTTTTAGCCAATTAAGTATTCTTTCTGCAACCCATCCTTTTGTAGCATTCTTGTTTCCACACCTATTGACAACTTCACACGAATGCTCTGATTGGAGAGTTTTGATCTATCAACACAATAGATTGAAAGGAATAATTAGGCCCTAGAGTAAAATACTATTAGACATAGTAGCAAATACAATTTACTTATTTACCTGAAAGGTAGCTTCTCCTCGAATCCTTGCTGCATGTATTCTCCACCCACAACCTTGTTGAGTACATCTTGCACTAACTCTAGATTGATCACTTTTAATAATCTTGAATTGGAATTGATTTTGGACAGCGAATTGATGAAGGGCACTTCTAAATGAATTTACATCAGGATACTTCACACCATAGTCCACAATGGGATTTTCAATGTCATAAACTAACTCATCCTCATCTGAGTCAGTTTCAGTGGAACTAAATACTAAATTTTGTTCAACATTTTCAGTAAAGGATACTTCAGATTCCTCCACTCCCTCAGATGCACCTTCATTTACTCCCTCAGCTACATCTTCATCTACTCCCTCGGCTACACCTTTATCTACTCCCTCAGCCACACCTTCATCTCCAACACCTTCATCTACAGCATCATAATCAGCCTCTATATGAGCTCCACCTTCATCTTCTTCAACACCATAATCTTCCTCAACTACACCTTCATCTCCAACAACATCTTCTACACCATTATAATCAGCATCTTCATCTTCATCTTCATCTTCATCTTCATCTCCAATATTATCTTCTTCCACAGCTACTTTCTCATTTCTATGAGGATCTTCTTCCTCAGCTAGATCCTCATTTCTAACATCATCTTGAACTTCAACTTCACCCTCAACTACACCCTCAACAAAATCCTCAACATTGAAATTAAAAGGAATGCCATCGGAACTAATAGTAACAAATATTTCTATCTCTCGTACTATCTGTGAATTGCTCTAACATATCATGAAAATCACTTTCATCTTTAATATCGATAAATTTTTTAGCTTCTCCTTTTGTCTTCTTTGATTTATAAGCTACTCTCACATATTCTGTTTCTCCCCAATCCCACATTTTTTTGATATCTTCAAAGAACTCTTTTAAAGTATATGTATCACTAAGCACTGTGTAGCAAGTTTGCATTCCATACACATATTTTCTGCCTAACTTTGTCTTTACTGGTTTAAACATCCCCCCATACATAAACTTTCAATCTAAAATCTGGTGCCATGCTGAAATTGCAAATCAACAACTAGATTTAATTGCAAATCAACAGCTATATTTAAATGAATTTCGATGCAATAAGTTAATTATAAAATGACAATGAGCTTAATTTATATAGAAGATTAAAAAATCATAGATGTAAATAATTACAAAATTTCATGAATCATACCTTTTGTAGACCCTGATCTCATTCAAACAGAGCTAAAAGTTTCAGATATTCCAAAACCCTAATTCATTCATAGAATAAAATGAAAAGAAGTTAATTTTTATATAACAGATTAAAACCCTAGATGTAAAAAATTACAAAAATGACTTTTTACTTTACCTAGAAAGTTGTAAGAACACAATGTAGATCCTGATATCCTTTAAACAGAGTATATTTTTCGGATTACAAAACCCTAAAAATAGAAAAGATGGTGAAGGTGAAGCTCGACGGAGACATCAGAGACAGCGAAGAAGAAGGAGGAAACAGCGGAGAAGAGAGAAGGAGGAAGTACCTTTTTGCGTCGAAGAAGGAGGAAACAGAGGAGAAGGAAGTGTTTCGTCTCCAACAGAGCTTCGCCTAGGTTGAAGGTGGCTGCGGATGGGGCCAGGTCGTGCGAATGAGAAGAAAGATGGGAGGGAGATAGAGAAAGGATAACTTAAGGGATTAGGATAATAAGATAGGGGCAAAATAGGTATTTTAGATAGTTTTAACTCAAGTATTCATTTAACCCATGTTTAACCTGAGTTAAACTAACAGGGGGTAACCGCGAGGGTATTTTGGATAAACGGTGGAACCTATGAGGGGCATTTAAGAAAAAAAAAAAAAAGCGAGGGTAGATCAGATATATCCAGACGCATGAGGGGTATATAGGCAATTATCCCTATATTGTACTATAAATTTTCGGTGATGGATTATGAAAGAAACAATAATTATGTGTTTAACACACTGTACTGCAGATTTCCAAATATGGATTCCGAAATACGCAACTTGTGAATTAAATTAAATTAAATTAAAACCTCCTACTAAGCACAAGCCTACTCCAACAACTCATGCCTACCATGACGCGGTCAGTAGTAGTAGGTTCCACAACCTGGGTCGCGTACCTATGGTCACTTAGTGCCCGCCGCGAACCCTCCGGTTGCCACATTCTCATCACTCGCTCTCCCGACCATGCCCGTAGGTGGCGCACCCACAGACTGTCTTAGAGAGGAGGGGGGTCGTCGCCAACGCCAAGGTTTGGTTATCCCAAATCATTCTAGAGCCTAAATAGCAAAACCCTAGATGTATGCCATTGGCAAGCTCAAAAGTTTACCCCCAAAAGCTTCTCTTCACTTGAGGAAGAAGATGAAGACCTTACTCCTCCACTAAGGCCACTTTGCACTTTTTAGGTTTCCAACGCCTTCGGCCCTTCCGAAGCGTACCAAATCGACAATTAGTCAATTCCAGATGAAGTCCAATCCTCGAATTTTGAGAATCCACTTTCGTACATCCACAACCTCGACCGCGTTCGCCCGAAGTCTCCGCACCAACACATCGGCCACATCCTTGTCATCCCACACTTCGTTCGGGATGCAACTCACGATGCGGGAGGATCCCCACTCGTATTCCCCCACAGTGCAGCTTCCTCGCCGCAGCTTCCGAACCTCACCCGACTTTTCTCCTCACTGTCGGGGAATAAACAGAGATCATCAATCTCCGAAACACTTCCCAAACCATAAGAGGTAGACTAGGCGATCGATTCCACTCGACGCCTATCCACCACACCTTCGTCCACTGTTATGGACAATACTTGTCCCGCACCACAGTGTACAAATCCTCAAAGGGAGTCTCCATGGAGTCGATCCACAACTCCACGATCAACGGATCCGCATCCTCTCTATCAAGGTAGACGGATCAAACTGCTTGAAGGTCATGAGGGCAGCCAAAGTTCACTCTCTCAACGCCTTCACCTCTGAACCGATAGAAGTCGGGTTGCCCGACCTCGACGGAAATACCTTCGCCGCAACTCCCAACCATATTCGACGAGCTGAAATTGGTGTGATCACCACTGATCAACCAACTCTTGGAGTCCCGCTTACACGATCCTCTAGTGTATGGCAGCCTCCTGCTGACATTGCACTAACTCGACTTGTGGCCTCACCACTATCACGAGTGGGGCCAATCGATAGCGAAGTTTCAATTCTCCGCTCGCACGTCGAAACGCTCAGGGACATCACTTGTCCCCTCCCGCGCCGACCTAATCAAAGATCGCCTACGCGGTGCCATCGTCCCTCGAACCGCGACAACATGATCAGTCTCGACTCTCTAGGTCAAGCACGCAACAACTAACATCGACTCGACTCAAATCGGGCGAAAGTCATGCAAGAGCATTTATTCTCATTCCTCGGGTTCATGTTGTCGATCGCCCAACATGAACACACTTGGTCAAGAATAAACCACATCTTGAGTCTACCTCTAATGTCCATAGAGGTTTCAATACTTAACCCAATCGATTCAACTTCCGCCACCCGGCTTAGGTTCACGTCTCGCTCACGCACCTATAGCCTTAAGGTTCACCGTCCTAGGGTCTCCTAGGTCAATCCTAGACTCTCTCTTTACTTGCTCTTAGCTTGCTCTGATACCATCTTTAACCTGTCACGCCCCGAGTCCGCTACCAATTTGGTTTGGTTCGGGAACGCCGATCAGGCGCCGAACGGACAGCACCTCCCCTGTCCGCCCAAGGCTCGACAACAAGTCATGTACAAAGAATTGCCCAGGAAAAAGAATTCTATAACATACATGACGAGACGATGCACCTAAAGGTGCGAACAACAACAAGAGCAAGATACTAGTATAACATACAAGTAATATAAAGAGAGAAGAGTCTATCTGTTACAATCATTCACCATTTGTTTAATTACATCAAGTTCACATTTCCCAAAATACATAGTATTGTCATATCCACAATATACATCCCTTTACATTCTTTTCTTGTACATAAGAATATACCAAAAGTGATATCGGGGGAGGTTCTAATGCAAATGGCGGCCTCTATCAACTAGGGCGCAATGCCCTTACCGCGATCCTCACCAGCCGCCCGCGAACTAGCACCTGTAATAGAGTGGGGTGAGAACTAACTTCCTTAGTTCCCAGTGGGCTCGGCCACCGACCCCACCGATCTCCCCACTAGGTCTAAGCAGGCATAAGCAAATAGATATTTATTTTAAAGCTGTAAATGCTGTAAGTAAAGCATAATAGAAGAAATGCAATAACTACTTTGCCTGTAACAACAAGATCAGAGTAAATGCTCAAGCCATGTAATTGCTAACATGCTAATATGTACTTTTGTACCCAATCTCATAACTCCTTTGAGTTTATAACCCAATCCATGGCTAGCCCGTAGGCACGCCCACGACTCACACCACAAACCCGAGGGTTGTCTGCGGGACCCCACATAGGCTATCCCTTGGGACCCCACATAGGCTATCCCAATCGATTCACGTACCAAGACCTCCGGAGACTCGCACTACTCGTGTGGAGCGACCACCACGAGCGCTGAACAGACAGTGTGAGTATGATCTTCTCCTCCACTTTGGAGGGCATCCACACAGGGGAATCAATGCATAAGTGTTTTGTAGCACTATGTCTCTATGTCATTTGTCATCAAGTTATTTACTTGGATCACATGTCACTAGTGTCTCTACACTATGTCATAATTTCAATCGTCAAGTTCTTTACTTGGTTCACGTATCTCTAGTGTTCTTTACACTAAGTTGTTGCACATGTCATTCATCAAGTTATCTACTTGGTACTCATGTCACTAGTGTTCTAGGCACTATGTCATATATCAATCCTCAAGTTCGATACTTGGTTCATGTGTCTCTAGTTGTCATTCATGCAAGATTAGTTCATCTCTAGGGTTCAATGTCAATATACTCATCTCTATGCTCCCTATGTCCCAATGCAAAGTCTAAAGTGCCGCACGATAAGGAAGCATGCAAGAGTAATAAAATAACTACATAAACCCTAACATGCATGAATCTATACATATATAAGTTTATATGCAATATGACCAATAATTTTACTTAGACATAAAAGGGAGCCCAACGGCTTCGGTATGGTACCCCCCACCTTCTATCGCATTCCGATTGCTTGTCGTCACTTGCAATCGGCCTCCCGCGAAGCATGCCGCACGGCTCGACCCAATTTCACGCGCGACCATCGAACGACCTCCGATCCGTGATCCAGAAATTAAAGGTCTTCGGTTTGTTGTTACGACACTCGGAATCCAATCTCGTGATTTTTGGACGTCGCCTCGGCCCTCCAGGCGAAAACGAAGCCTAAACGTCCGTTTCTTTAATAACTTCGTAACGGTTCGACGAATCGCCGAACCGACTTCGCCAACGCGTTCGGTTACCTAGCAATTAGGTTTACGGTGGGTCAAATTAGATCAAACCCTACTATTAGCGAAAATCGTATTTCTAAACCCTATAGGTTTACTATTACAAAAAATTATTAAATTAACATATGATTTAGGCAATAAAGCTCTAATTAGCATGTTAGGATTCCTCTAAATCCATTTTTAGAGTATATAAACCAAACCCTAAACACTTACCACCATTGTGAACGCCGGGTCGAAGGCACGCCGCACAAACGGGCGCACGAGAGCTCGATCCGTCGCCTCCAACGCGTTCGCAGGATCGTTCTCCGCCAACACCGCGAATTTGAGCAGAGATGAGAGAGATTTTTGGAGAGAGAAATAGAGGGTTTTCTTTCTCCACCATGTGTGCGTGTGAAGGTGTGTGTGTGTGTGTGTGGTCGGTTTGGGGAGAAGAAGAAGCAACAGCATCTTTAATAAGCCACCCAACACTATTCATTACACTATTCACCTTAATTTTTGGCTGAAGCTTTAATTTTTTTGCTTGCCCTTCGGAATGTCCGATTGAGCTCAAATTTGACAGCTATGGTCGTTTTTACATAACTTAATAGAAGAAATTTAAATCTCTCGCTTTCGACCCCGTTTGGTCATCGCGAACTCTACCGAATCGTAATCGCTATCGATAGCATTCGGATTTTATTTCTCATCTTCCGTGTGTCCGATTGGCATGAAACTTTAAATCTAGCCTCATGAAAACAATTCTGACATACCCTCCAGTTTTCGTAATTTTCTGACACTGTACATTTTCTGCTAATTTATCTGCCCGTTCTCTCACAGAAAATTCTAGATCTTCTGTTTTAGGTCCGATTTCAGCACAGGTCAATCCAGGCTTACATTTTACTTCTATAAATCCAATAAAAATAGTATCTCACACTATTTTTATTTTTATTTATTTTTAATTTAAGAATCCGATATATTGCCTTCTACCGCAACTTCATGATTTCTGAAGTTCGGTACCTTACATCCTCCCCTCCTTAAAAGGAGTTTCGTCCTCGAAACGAACACTTATATTTAACTTAAACTTACATTCATACTTTACTCCCCAAATAGATGAGGATGATGCGCTTTCATCTCGCTCTCGAGCTCCCAAGTGGCTTCACGATCGTCGTGATTGCTCCACCGAACTCGAACATAAGGAATCTAGCGATTCCGCAGTTTGCGCACCTCCCGAGCAATAATTGCCACCGGAAACTCTTCATAGCTCAAGTCCTCTTGAAGCTCCGGCGGTTCAAACATCATAGTGTGTTCGGGATTGTGAACATATTTCCGAAGGTTGGAAACATGAAACACGTTATGAACATCCGCTAACTGCGGCGGCAATGCTATCCGATAAGCTACTGCTCCAATACGTTCCAACACTTCATACGGCCCAATGTATCGAGGACTTAATTTTTCTCGAACTCCAAATTGCCTCACGCCTCTCATAGGCGAAACTTTCAAGAGCACGCGGTCTCCTACCGCGAATTACTACTCTCTTCGGCGCCTATTCGCATAACTTTGTTGCCTCGATTGCGCTGTAAGCATCCGTTGACGAGCGAGGCGAACTTTCTCTTCCGCCTCCCGCAACACGTCGGGACCTATAACAGCCCGTTCGCCTACGTCACCCCAATGCACTGGAGATCGGCACTTTCGCCCATAAAGGACCTCGAACGGTGCCATCTCCAAGCTTGCTTGGTAACTATTGTTGTAGGCGAACTCGGCCATCAGCAAATACTTGGCCCAACATAACGGGGACTCAGCTTCCCCCGCACCTCAAATCGCTTCACGCTACAACTCAGCTTATCGAGCAATCTGGAGTTTCAATGTACTTGCGCACTTCGGAGTGGCCTTTTACTCATCGGGATTGTCAAGAGGCCCACTACGGAAGATATAAGACCAGATTCACTCACATCAGTCAAGTAAATCTCTGAAAGTGCATTACCACTCCCGCGAGTCTCGGTGGTAGGGCAAGTCGATACTCGACGACTTTACCTACTCCAACCCCACTCACAAACGGCACACCAAGGCCGAACCGCTTTCTTTGAGACTGGGACTACCCGCCATCCTCGTGGTGTGGATCTAGCATGAATGCGCCACTAGTCGAACGACCCACCACCACTACACAATGCACACGGGTAGACCTTCTCGGATTAGTCAGGCGTCCACAAAGCAGCGCTTTACCACTCTGGCTATCCAAGAGTCTTATAGAGCTCTTCCTTGCATTCACCCCCTGTTCAGGGAACACACTCCGATTCGATCACCGTCATTGCTTAGAAGCAATATCGTAGGTGCATCGCTTAATCGCGAGTGTTCCAATCCCAACCGGATCCCTGCTCTATCGTGAGATGGCGCACTTCGACACATCTTAAATATCAATCCACTGGAGAGTGCTATCCTTATGCTCCAACTCTCCTGAGAGAATCAACTCCAACTCTCTCGCGTGGCCTCCATTATTCAAGTGTCTCCTAGGGACCACTTGCTTCAAATTCCAATGGCCACGGTCAATTCGGCCCCTTCTGTCGCACTCATCTCACACGAACACTTCGTTCGTAATCCTAAGCCAAACTCATTAATAGAGTTACCGGCCACACCGATCTTCGGTCTCTACGGATGGACCAATGGTCACCAACCCTACGTCGGCCTACCGCCTAGACGTGTCTCAACGCTCGATGTCTCTTACTCGCAAGCGTAGACCCAATCAGCAATGGGCGACATTCTCACTTGGGAATTTGCACACACTCCAACCTGGAGCTATCAAGATCGTAACCCACATCAAATTCTTGGGTTGGGTCACAACCGCACTCTCAGTGCATTCTCGATCCTGAGATCCAACACGTGGCATTTCCACGCTCCCGGTACAAGCTCGGACTACCGTCCTGACCAAAACTCGCCCTACCTATAGGTATCAAAGCCGCCACTTGTAGCTGATCGCGCCGCCCAAAGGGCCTGTGCTCCATCCACAAACGGTCCAGGCACGGGTCGTCCCCCAAGCACTACCCGCCAACGTCGTCCTATACGACATGCTCTATAGAGCTACACACTTTACCGGCTCCTAAGCACCTAGTGCGAGCCACCAGCCCTACGAGTGATCTATGGTCCGCTTCACACTTAGCCATGCTAAAGTGCTACTGCCAACTCACTCTCCCGGCTGAGTCAATACCGCACACCACGAGTACCTATACTCGTGCGCTCTATACGCCTCTATAGCGTTCCAAACCAAATCCAGCATTAGGCAACCTTGCCTATGCACGCTGGTCGCACGAGCACTACTCACCTACCTCAATTTGAGGTATCATTATATGCCGGACTCGACCACTAATCGGTCACGCTCTTAACGGTTCTACTTTCACTGCGCGATTTATCGACACTACGTTCGAAACGCTCGGATTACTCGGGTATCCTCAAGTATCACGGCTCAACTCTCGCAATCCATTGCTCACTGCCTTGAGAGTTGCCGCACCACTTCGCCCAAAAATCACTACTAGCCACTCGCTCGTACCACTTGGCTCTCTACCTGCTTCAACAGCTAACATGTTTCCACACGCAAGCATGCTCGGGTATCTACATTCACCCGTCCATTAGTCTCTACTATACTAATGCATAATTAATAGTAGGTGACCATATGACAAATGCATGCTATGCATCAACCCTACATCATGTAGGAGCACAAGCCTACTCCAACAACTCATGCCTACCATGACGCGGTCAGTAGTAGTAGGTTCCACAACCTGGGTCGCGTACCTATGGTCACTTAGTGCTCGCCGCTAACCCTCCGGTTGCCACATTCTCATCACTCGCTCTCCCGACCATGCCCGTAGGTGGCGCACCCACAGACTGTCTTAGAGAGGAGGGGGGTCGTCGCCAACGCCAAGGTTTGGTTATCCCAAATCATTCTAGAGCCTAAATAGCAAAACCCTAGATGTATGCCATTGGCAAGCTCAAAAGTTTACCCCCAAAAGCTTCTCTTCACTTGAGGAAGAAGATGAAGACCTTACTCCTCCACTAAGGCCACTTTGCACTTTTTAGGTTTCCAACGCCTTCGGCCCTTCCGAAGCGTACCAAATCGACAATTAGTCAATTCCAGATGAAGTCCAATCCTCGAATTTTGAGAATCCACTTTCGTACATCCACAACCTCGACCGCGTTCGGCCGAAGTCTCCGCACCAACACATCGGCCACATCCTTGTCATCCCACACTTCATTCGGGATGCAACTCACGATGCGAGAGGATCCCCACTCGTATTCCCCCACAGTGCAGTTTCCTCGCCGCTGCTTCCGAACCTCACCCGACTTTTCTCCTCACTGTCGGGGAATAAACAGAGATCATCAATCTCCGAAACACTTCCCAAACCATAAGAGGGAGACTAGGCGATCGATTCCACTTGACGCCTATCCACCACACCTTCGTCAACTGTTATGGACAATACTTGTCCCGCACCACAGTGTACAAATCCTCAAAGGGAGTCTCCATGGAGTCGATCCACAACTCCACGATCAACGGATCCGCATCCTCTCTATCAAGGTAGACGGATCAAACTGCTTGAAGGTCATGAGGGCAGCCAAAGCTCACTCCCTCAACGCCTTCACCTCTGAACTGATAGAAGTCGGGTTGCCCGACCTCGACGGAAATACCTTCGCCGCGACTCCCAACCATATTCGACGAGCTGAAATTGGTGTGATCACCACTGATCAACCAACTCTTGGAGTCCAGCTTACACGATCCTCTAGTGTATGGCAGCCTCCTGCTGACATTGCACTAACTCGACTTGTGGCCTCACCACTATCACGAGTGGGGCCAATCGATAGCGAAGTTTCAATTCTCCGCTCGCACGTCGAAACGCTCAGGGACATCACTTGTCCCCTCCCGCGCCGACCTAATCAAAGATCGCCTACGCGGTGCCATCGTCCCTCGAACCGCGACAACATGATCAGTCTCGACTCTCTAGGTCAAGCACGCAACAACTAACATCGACTCGACTCAAATCGGGCGAAAGTCATGCAAGAGCATTTATTCTCATTCCTCGGGTTCATGTTGTCGATCGCCCAACATGAACACACTTGGTCAAGAATAAACCACATCTTGAGTCTACCTCTAATGTCCATAGAGGTTTCAATACTTAACCCAATCGATTCAACTTCCGCCACCCGGCTTAGGTTCACGTCTCGCTCACGCACCTATAGCCTTAAGGTTCACCGTCCTAGGGTCTCCTAGGTCAATCCTAGACTCTCTCTTTACTTGCTCTTAGCTTGCTCTGATACCATCTTTAACCTGTCACGCCCCGAGTCCGCTACCAATTTGGTTTGGTTCGGGAACGCCGATCAGGCGCCGAACGGACAGCACCTCCCCTGTCCGCCCAAGGCTCGACAACAAGTCATGTACAAAGAATTGCCCAGGAAAAAGAATTCTATAACATACATGACGAGACGATGCACCTAAAGGTGCGAACAACAACAAAAGCAAGATACCAGTATAACATACAAGTAATATAAAGAGAGAGTCTATCTGTTACAATCATTCACCATTTGTTTAATTACATCAAGTTCACATTTCCCAAAATACATAGTATTGTCATATCCACAATATACATCCCTTTACATTCTTTTCTTGTACACAAGAATATACCAAAAGTGATATCGGGGGAGGTTCTAATGCAAATGGCGGCCTCTATCAACTAGGGCGCAATGCCCTTACCGCGATCCTCACCAGCCACCCGCGAACTAGCACCTGTAATAGAGTGGGGTGAGAACTAACTTCCTTAGTTCCCAGTGGGCTCGGCCACCGACCCCACCGATCTCCCCACTAGGTCTAAGCAGGCATAAGCAGATAGATATTTATTTTAAAGCTGTAAATGCTGTAAGTAAAGCATAATAGAAGAAATGCAATAACTACTTTGCCTGTAACAACAAGATCAGAGTAAATGCTCAAGCCATGTAATTGCTAACATGCTAATATGTACTTTTGTACCCAATCTCATAACTCCTTTGAGTTTATAACCCAATCCATGGCTAGCCCGTAGGCGCGCCCACGACTCACACCACAAACCCGAGGGTTGTCTGCGGGACCCCACATAGGCTATCCCTTGGGACCCCACATAGGCTATCCCAATCGATTCACGTACCAAGACCTCCGGAGACTTGCACAACTCGTGTGGAGCGACCACCACGAGCGCTGAACAGACAGTGTGAGTATGATCTTCTCCTCCACTTTGGAGGGCATCCACACAGGGGAATCAATGCATAAGTGTTTTGTAGCACTATGTCTCTATGTCATTTGTCATCAAGTTATTTACTTGGATCACATGTCACTAGTGTCTCTACACTATGTCATAATTTCAATCGTCAAGTTCTTTACTTGGTTCACGTATCTCTAGTGTTCTTTACACTAAGTTGTTGCACATGTCATTCATCACGTTATCTACTTGGTACTCATGTCACTAGTGTTCTAGGCACTATGTCATATATCAATCCTCAAGTTCGATACTTGGTTCATATGTCTCTAGTTGTCATTCATGCAAGATTAGTTCATCTCTAGGGTTCAATGTCAATATACTCATCTCTATGCTCCCTATGTCCCAATGCAAAGTCTAAAGTGCCGCACGATAAGGAAGCATGCAAGAGTAATAAAATAGCTACATAAACCCTAACATGCATGAATCTATACATATATAAGTTTATATGCAATATGACCAACAATTTTACTTAGACATAAAAGGGAGCCCAACGGCTTCGGTATGGTACCCCCCACCTTCTATCGCATTCCGATTGCTCGTCGTCACTTGCAATCGGCCTCCCGCGGAGCACGCCGCACGGCTCGACCCAATTTCACGCGCGACCACCGAACGACCTCCGATCCGTGATCCAGAAATTAAAGGTCTTCGGTTTGCTGTTACGACGCTCGGAATCCAATCTCGTGATTTTTGGACGTCGCCTCGGCCCTCCAGGCGAAAACGAAGCCTAAACGTCCGTTTCTTTAATAACTTCGTAACGGTTCGACGAATCGCCGAACCGACTTCGCCAACGCGTTCGGTTACCTAGCAATTAGGTTTACGGTGGGTCAAATTAGATCAAACCCTACTATTAGCGAAAATCGTATTTCTAAACCCTATAGGTTTACTATTACAAAAATTATTAAATTAACCTATGATTTAGGCAATAAAGCTCTAATTAGCATGTTAGGATTCCTCTAAATCCATTTTTAGAGTATATAAACCAAACCCTAAACACTTACCACCATTGTGAACGCCGGGTCGAAGGCACGCCGCACAAACGGGCGCACGAGAGCTCGATCCGTCGTCTCCAACGCGTTCGCAGGATCGTTCTCCGCCAACACCGCGAATTTGAGCAGAGATGAGAGAGATTTTTAGAGAGAGAAATAGAGGGTTTTCTTTCTCCACCATGTGTGCGTGTGAAGGTGTGTGTGTGTGTGTGTGTGTGGTCGGTTTGGGGAGAAGAAGAAGCAACAGCATCTTTAATAAGCCACCCAACACTATTCATTACACTATTCACCTTAATTTTTGGCTGAAGCTTTAATTTTTTTGCTTGCCCTTCGGAATGTCCGATTGAGCTCAAATTTGACAGCTATGGTCGTTTTTACATAACTTAATAGAAGAAATTTAAATCTCTCAGTTTCGACCCCGTTTGGTCACTGCGAACTCTACCGAACTGTAATCGCTATCAGATAGCATTCGGATTTTATTTCTCATCTTCCGGGTGTCCGATTGGCATGAAACTTTAAATCTAGCCTCATGAAAACAATCCTGACATACCCTCCAGTTTTCGTAATTTTCTGACACTGTGCATTTTCTGCTAATTTATCTCGCTCTCGTTCTCTCACAGAAAATTCTAGATATTCTGTTTTAGGTCCGATTTCAGCACAGGTCAATCCAGGCTTACATTTTACTTCTATAAACCCAATAAAAATAGTATCTCACACTATTTTTATTTTTATTTATTTTTAATTTAAGAATCCGATATATTACCTTCTACCGCAACTTCATGATTTCTGAAGTTCGGTACCTTACATGTAGCATCGTAGAATTGCATGTATAGCTCATTCCTTATGCTTCTAATGATAAACCTAGTGTACTTGGAATGCTAGGTGAATAGATAGGTGAGGATTTGGTCGAGACATTGGATTCTATAGTGCTAAAGAAAGAGATGGACTCGAAGACTATTTAGTGACATAGATCGAGTGGCATTTAATATAAAGAACATGATGAATGGCATTAAAGTAGTGTACTTGACACTAGAGGCCGTTGGACATAGGAATGGAAGAATCCCTTAGAAAATGCCTTGTGAAGAATGAATTTAAAACACTAAATCATCTTTGAATCGTTGTCGAAATAGATAAGTTTCGAATGTAATGTTGGCCCTAGTTCGTAGGGTATCCTCACGTGGAGAGGATAGATCAAGCTCACGATCTGTATTTGGGGTGGTATAGCCATCCATGTCGTCGAGTACTGCGGAGTGTCGCACGATCGGGACCACATGGAGGTCCACAGACGATCCCAGGTTTGAGAGCACATGGAGCCTCTTATCCAAAAAGGGATTTATATGTGAGTCGTAGGCGACCCAAGGGTTCGCCAAGGATTGGGTAAATGAAAAGAGAATTATTGTCATCGAACAATTACTGTTGAATATGGAAAGAACTTGTTAGAATGTTAGTAAACCTTTTACTATATGATGCATGCATTTATTTCAAATGATTATGGGCATAGTAGCATAGTTTTCCTTTTATGCATTTACAGCTTTCAGATATTTATCTATATATATCTAGTTGTTGCTTGTGCCCACTTGGACCTAGTGGGGAGATCGGTGGAGTCGGTGGCCGAGTCCACTGGGAACTATGGAAGATAGTTCTCACCCCACTCTATTTCTAGTGCTAGGTACAGGTCTGCCGGGTGAGGATCGCGGTAAGGGCATCGCACCCGTCCAGTGAGAGCCTGGTAGTATTAGCTTCCTTTCTACATTAGAATACCATTGTATCTAGATGCTTTATATTTTGGAAGAGCTATGTATTTGAGTAAAGAAACGTGTATTCATTTGTAATAACCAACATTTTTATCATAATAAATAAATCCTTTTGTTGACGATGTTATTGTGTGTAATTTAATTACAAAAGCACTCGTCAAATTTCAGGTGAAAACGAGCTAAAACAGAAAAGTTATGCGACCCGGACTTTTGACTTAAAGTGAATAGTAACTCCGGCTTTTCGGCGAGCCAGGGAATAGAGAAAGGTCCTGGTGCGTACCGAACTCCGATCATAGGACTTCAATAGCTCGCTTCGAATGTCTCGGCTATTCCGAATCCAATGGCACTGACGGAATTGGATTTTGATGCACGGTTGTCGAGAAAAAGGGTTTTGAACGGTTATACATATATAAATAAATAATTAGATTTTTGGAGGAATTAAAGAGGATGCATTTCTTCGTGAATCGGAGATCAAATCGGACGAAACAAAATGCTAGATTTGATGCCCCAGTCGTGCTGAATGCCCTGGTGCGATCCGATCGGAAATCCAACGGACGGATCTTCGGAAATCGTGAAGAGTACGCAAAGAGGTCGAAATTGCAAAACAGTTAATCGCGAAAAGGTCCAATATTTTATGTGCCGAATCGCGAGATTTCGAATATTGAGGGACATACGCGCATGATACATACTCTGGCAGGGGCTGGATAGTAAATAGTGGGCTGTGGAGGACTAATCTATAATTGTACATCTTGTATATAATGTATGCTTTAGGGTTTCACAAGGAAACCCTAACCCTAAGACCTTTCACATCCCCCTGCAGCCACCATAACCGCCTCCTCACCCCCCTGCCTAATCGTGCGCGTGCACTGGGCGCCGGCAAGCTCCTCTGGCCGCCGGAAAGTTGAAACCCGGCCTCCTCTACACCCCTCTCCAACTCTTTCTCTCTTTTCTTCTCGGGTTAGAGCCTGGCCGAGGCTGTGTTGCCTTTGGACCCATCCCCGGCGTCGGCCTGACTTTATCTGAGTCACCCCTGCCGGTCATCGCCGCCCCCAAGCGCCGTCGCACAGATCAGAGCCGCAGTTGCACACTGGGCCGAGCCTGTGCCGAGGCCTCGTGTGCGCCCTCCTCCGCGCAGCCCACCACCCGGCTCGGCCGCACCGTCGCCTGCAGCCACGGCGACCCCCGCGCGCCGTCGGCCGTCGACTCGGTGGGCCGCCGCCGCTCCTCTCGTCAACCACCGCCGCCTGCACCGAGCCCGGCCGAGTTCTCTCCGCGACCTCTCCTCGCCGCCGCCACCATGGATCACCTCCATGGCTTCCCTCGACCTCGGGCAGTGGTCGCCGCCGCCCCGAGGTGCCTCGGCCGTCGCCGCGGCCGCCATTAGCAGCCTGGACCCGAGCTTTACCCATGTGGGCCTAGGTTGCTCCGTCAATGTCGCCGCCGCTCTCCGCCGCCATCCGAGGTGAGCACCATGCCTCTCTCACTCCCCGCACCTACCATTGAACCGCGGGCGCGCCGCCGCGCCGCCGGAAGCCGGCCGGAGCAACTTTGCTCCGGCCAAGCCCGAATTAAGGCTTTCTTTGACGGGTTGCTGTTACGTGCTTCTTGAGGCTCTCCTATCCCGACGGAAGGGAGCACGATGATCAACACTCATCGCTGATCATCGTGCTCACCTTGGTTTCTGTCGGAGAGGCCCGGATCCGCTGTTTCGGCGATGTCGGCCCTTTTGGGGCCTTTTTGGTTACTATCTCTGTTTGCTCGCGCTATTTCGGAGATCTGAGGCTGTTCCGATGCCTTTGGAGGTGAGCACGGTGATCGTTGGTCAGTGCTGATCACAGTGGTCACCTCATTTAGGGTCAACGAGTCCCTGGTTAGTGAGATATGCATGTTTTTCATGCGGTGCGCGCGATTCGGCGAACTTCGAGTTGCTCCGCGCTCTCCACGGTGGCCGACGATGCTCGGAAGGTGAGCACGGCCTCGCACGCCGAGACCTATCGAGCGTGTGTCTCGGTTTGACTGAATGACTTCTGGTTTGTGTAGACGGACCATAAATGCACCGAAATCACATAAAATAATGTGATTTCGGGTATTTGGGAGGACTTTTGTGCAATTGTGCACTTTGTGGCTACTGTGGGCAGTGCATGTGTATGTGTCGTGACCTTTGGACTGATTGTCCAAGGTCCGATGGCTCTCGCGGAAATCGAAAGTCGATTTCGGTGCGTTTTTCGGTGAAATTCGCCGAAAGAACGCGGTTTTGGTCCGGATCTCTTCCGGTGTTGTTTGGTTGCTCTGTGAGTTGTCGCTGAGCCTTGTTGGCTGGTCACCCGCGTCGTTTCGATGGTTCGGAAACGACGGGTGAGCGACGGTGGGTTCTGTTGTCGAATTTGGCACTTCTGGGAACCCGGATTGAAACGATTATCTGACGATAATTGTTTCGACATGAGTTTTTGTGTTTGCTGCCAAGTCACACTAAAATAAGTGTTTAGTGGCAGCGGAGGACTCGTGGTACGAGTCGGTGCATTTCGGGACAGTTCGTGGGTCCCGACGGATTCCCGGTGCAATTTTCGGGACTTCCGGCAGGTTACGGTAGTCAGTTTTGGGAAACTAATCATCGTGGGATTATTGGTGAGGTTATGGGTTTAGTGTTTCTTACTTGTGGGTTATATTCTAACCTAGTGGACCTTCCTTAGGTCCAGTTGATGTTCTTTCGCAGTCAGAGACAGACACGACAGTTGTACAGGTGGGTATCACAGGTTGCCGTCGGTACAGTGGTGCAAGCTTGGTGACGTTCCTTCCACCCTTACTGTTTATATTGCTTACCATTTACATATTGAGCCTTGCACCCGTATTTACTCTTTACTCCACTCAGTTGTTTCCATACTAGTATCATGTGTAGGAGTAGAGTAGATTTATCAGTATATCCTATTTCGGTGACCTGGTTGGTCGAGTTGTATATCCTATACTTGTGACCTGGTTGGTCGAGTTGCATATTCTACTTCGGTGACCTGGTTGGTCGAGTTGCATATCCTATACTTGTGACCTGGTTGGTCGATTTGCACATCCTATACTTGTGACTTGGTTGGTTGAGTTCCTATCTTCTACCCGGGATCTGGTTGATCGGGTAGCGTACTAGACGACCTATGTGGTCGATGGGCCCTAGGGGGCAGGATTGTCGGCCGGTGGCCGATGGATGATCTTTGAGCATATTTACATTGATCGCCCGATACTCGTCGCATTTCACGAACACAGGCGGTCTGATCCACCACAAGAGGGTATTCTTTTCCGGAAAAGTGGTTGCAGAAGCCGACCCGTGAGCCCAAGAGGGGTTATATGCACTGGAGAGTAGTAGGGGCATTGGCTTGAGGTCTGCAGTGCTGACCAAGAGAGCATTGGTTCAGATTGGGTACTCTTAAGCTTATCGTCCTTGTTTGACGCATATTTACAGTAGCTGTTGGTTTATATATATCTACATCTCTTCACTTGATTATAGTTAGCTACTGTATTATTATAAGCTCTACTTTGTTTATCTCCGTGACTAGTGAGTACCCCTCGTGTGAGACCCCAGATAGTCCTATATATGAGATATAATAGGGCTAAAACTCTTAACCCGGCTTAAGCATTTTGGGTGGTGGCAAGACCCAAGAGGTTAAGAGAGTTAAGCGTGCTAGGACGGGAGTAGTCCTAGGATGGGTGACCCCCTGGGAAGTTGGGGCGTCACAGATGGTATCAGAGCCAATTACCAGCCGGAAGTGTGAGATGAGTCTCGGCTGAGCCAGGGTCTGGATGACGGGCTAGCGAGACGAGTCTCACATCGCCTGGTACTTGTGAGTCTGAGCCTGACGAGGACGTCAGGGCTTAAAGGATGGGAGATTGTGAGACCCCAGATAGTCCTATATATGAGATATAATAGGGCTAAAACTCTTAACCCGGCTTAAGCATTTTGGGTGGTGGCAAGACCCAAGAGGTTAAGAGAGTTAAGCGTGCTAGGACGGGAGTAGTCCTAGGATGGGTGACCCCCTGGGAAGTTGGGGCGTCACACCTCGCCCACGTCAGTTTGGGGTATCCACTGGGAGGGGAGACATGTTTACATGTTCTCACCCCCCGCCTTCCTTTTCAGGTGACATTGCAGGTCCTAGTGGGACAGTTGGTGAGGAGCGTGTCTAGCGTGCGATATAGCTCCGTCCCTTTGTCGGTCATTTCTTTACTCTGTTCACTTACAGTACTTAGACCTTCATATGGTACAGTTCTCTATTGCTGCTTTGGAATATTAAAGTATCATTTAGTTTTGAATGTAACAAAGGTTTTGGGATTTTATGTGATAAAATGGTTTTCTACCCCTCGTGGTAGCGTTTTAAAAGGAAAGGGTTTCCGTGTAGGAAACAGTTT
This sequence comes from Aechmea fasciata, assembly GCA_025177825.1. NCBI lineage: Eukaryota > Viridiplantae > Streptophyta > Magnoliopsida > Poales > Bromeliaceae > Aechmea > Aechmea fasciata. Next base: position 6,824,292 of record CM045945.1, read on the forward strand.
TAAAAAGGATTGTTCGTGGATTTTTATTAAAACTCAAATGTGAATGAACCTGTGGTGAATGGTGTATGAATAAATATAATTGTTGGATGTTGTATGTTCATTAGTTGTGGTTGTTTCATGGTTGTATGTTTATACTCTGTACTTGTGCGACGCCGTGCAAATACAGGGGAGACTCTGTCCGCGTGAACAGTGGACTCCCTGTATTTGTGGCGGATCTGGCACACCTTGGGGTCAGGTTTTAAAAAAAAAAATTTCTAGCCAATTTTCGCTGTATTTTACTCAATAAAGGGACCCCGGGGCGTGACATCATTTTGGAAAGGAAGGGTGTAAATTGTAAATGATTACAAAGTTGTAATAGCTAAGTAGTATACTCTCTTTATTTCACTTGTGTATTACCTGTGGATTACTTGCTCTTAGTTGATGTAGGCACTGTTTGTGCCCTTCGTTGATTGTGTATGTTAGAATTTATTTTTTCTGGGAGAATTCTTGTACACAATCTGTTGTTGAGCCTTGGGCTGGTAGGGGAGGTCTTTGTCCGTCCAGGCGTCGCTCGCGCCGAACCGGACCAAATCGGTAGCGATTTTCGGGGCGGGGGCGTGACAGGTTTGGTGGTTAGTATCCGAGGTCCCAAATTCAAATCCAAATTGGTTCACATTTTTCAAATTCTATTTGATTCACATTTCTAGCTAAGGTTATTTCTAAATGAAATAAATGAAGCAGGCAGCGTGCTGCATATCTCTCTCTCTCTCAAAAAAAAAAAACATTTTGAAAATTAATCTTGTAAGCACGCCATATCAATTATTAAAATAATTAAAATTTTAAAATTTTAAAATTTTATAACTTAATCTATAAATTTTAATTTTCAAAATACAAAATTTAAAATTTTAAAATACAAGATTTACTTGAGAAAAATTACTTTTTCTCTAAACTCACCAAACGGTTTAGAGCTTTTAATCAAAATCAATTCTATAATTTAAAATAGTTACATAAAAATCACTTTTCCAGAATTTAAAACAAACATGCTGTTGATACAATATTTGACTATCTCATTTTCGAAATCTGATTCTAAATTTTATAATTAGTTTTCTAATTTTTAAGATCCAAAATCAGAAATAGTAAAACCGACTTATTCAAATCTTATTCTAATTTAAAATTTTAAAATCTAAATTTTGCATTGAATTTTAAGTTAAAAATCTAAAATTTAAATTGAAAAGTGAATTTTGAAATTTTAAATTTCAAATATAAGATATAAGATTTAAAATTAATATTTGAACTTAAATTAAAAATTTAACTCCAAAATTAAAATAAAAATTTTAAATTTTAAATTCAAATTTTAAAATTTAAAATATTTTAGAAAATAAATGTCTAAGAAAATTAAATTATTAATTAAACTCATAAAAAATATTTTGTAGAATAAATATAAAAAGAAAAATGGTAAAAAAAAAAACACTAAAAAGAATTAAAAATTAAAATATTTTATAAAAATAAATAAATAAAAATGATTTAAATATTGAGCATGTGATTTAATAAAACCAAGCTCGATTGGAAAAGTTGCCTTTATTGTGGCACTTAGAATAACGCGTCCACATCCTACTTTCAACCATCCAAACCCTGATATGGTTCCTCCTGCAGATTCCCAATGCTGCATTAAATTAAAACGTTGTACTAAATCAAGGAAAAGGGAATCTCTTTCCATCCTAGCCAAAGCAGGAGCACGTTCACTGGCCTAGGCTTAGGCCTGGATCACTTATCAAATTTTAACGCATAAAATTTACAAAATTTTAATATTTAAAAATTAATTCTGAAATTATTAAATTTAAAATTTGAATTAAAATTTTAAATTTTAAATTTTGAATTCTAAATATTTAAAATTTATAATTTGAAAATTAAGATGTATAATTTTAAAATGTTTAAATTTAAAATTTAAGTGTTAAAATTTTTAAATTGTAAAATTTCAATTCCTACTTAAGTAATAGTATTCTAGCGAAACACACACACTCTCTCTCTCTCTCTCTCTCTCTCTCTCTCTCTCTCTCTCTCTCTCTCTCTCTCGTATATATATATATATATATATATATATATATATATATATATATATATATATATATATATATATATATATATATATATATATATATATATATATATATATATATATATATAGAGTGTAGAGCTACTATGCTGTCATAAGCATAAAGAGTTTTATACTTTCTATTTTTTGATCCTTGGATTAAGAATTATATGGTTGGGATAATTGCGATCCCTCCTGTCAAGCCCCGAGCCCTCCTCGTTGGTCGGATTCGGGCACGCCGACAGACCGCCGAACGGATAGAGTTTTTCCTGTACCGCGGACAGAGTCTCCACTGTACGTCCAAGGCGTCGCAATCATACATAACAAAAGTTCCAACCAGGAACAGTAATTAATACTCAGATTGCATAAGAAAGTATCAAAAACATAATCACATCCTATTTTATTACAAGCATTCACTTAACATGCATTTTACATCGCATTTTCTTTTACATTTTTAAACTTCCAAATACAATCCATCGTTAACATAATTATTACAAATTGGTTCCTTTCTTTCTTACATCCCTAAGTAGCCGACTCAGGGTACCGCTATCTCTGGTCTCGGCGGTAGGGCGCTATCTATGGAGCTACGCCCTTGCCTCACGCCGCCGCACCGCTCATGTGTGAACCTATACCCCCAAAAACAATACGGGAGTGAGAACTATTGTCCATAGTTTCCAGTGGGTACGGCCACCCAAGGGAAAAGCTCGACCCACCAGGTCCAAAGGAGGCACTGCAAACATGTTAGTCCAATAGATATCCACAAATATTTAATGCAAATATTAAATACATGTTTATGCTTCAAGACATGCAATATGTAAGTCATGCAACTCATACAAGTAGATTGAATGATTCTACTCTCTATCATTTACCATTCTTTATAATATTAGCAATTATTTATCACTTGTCATTCTTTATTTTTTATTCTTAGCCACACTTTACTCAATTGTCATTCTTTCCTAAGGTTACACTTACCTTAGCCAACTATGCCACTCGACTCGGTCTTGAGTCAATTCATGATGAATATAAGATTTCATTACCCAATCTCTTGGCTAACCCGAAGGTTTCGCCCTCAACAAACTCACCAACCCAAATCCCTATTGTCGGGGAGGATAAACCACTACGACCCGACGGGACCGTCCTCTGGGGAGGATAAACCACTACGACCCAGTGATGACAACTCCGGAGCACATCGCCCGAGGGGGAGCTACCGCCCTCGAGCAAGGACTATTAGGTGAGTACGATCAATCCTTATCTTTAAGGATTCCAAGTTCAATCCATTCCTTGACTTCAAGGAGAACCATATTCATATGACCCTTAACTCTAAAATTGTAATGTCATAATGTTACTATTGTTCTTTACTTGCATTCTTTAATCTTTACACTAGTGTCATATACACTATTTTGTTCTTTATACTTCACTAATGCCACACTTATTCTCTAAGTGTTCATCATGCCATAAGTGTTTCCACTACACTAGTCATATGCCACTCGATCTATTTGACATTCTAATTGTCCACATCGCGTATCATAGTTCATATGTCATTGTTTTCCAATGTCGAGTTCTCTAATTCACCTAGAGTTTATTGACCCAAGTTCAACATGCATGTGTCATTTAACATAATCCACAATATGTCAATATACATTCATCTAGTATATTCTACAATACTTCAACATGCACTCATTTATCATATTCCACAATATGTCTAAAAACATATACCAACTAGCATATTTCCATAGTATGTTAATATACATATACTTGTCATCCAAGATAGTCAATACTTAGCATCTCATGCATTCTTTAACCTCTACCACATGTATTCTTGATTAGCATAATTCTCATGCATTCATTAGTATTTATCACATCCATTCATTATTAGCATATACCTTTCATATTCATTTAACATTCAATTAGCTCATGCTATTATTTATTTTGCAATCAACTACCAACATGTATATATGCATCAACACGAATTTAAGCTCCACTTTGACATGGAGGCGACCTAGTCGCTTCGGTAAACACAACCCACCTCAAATCGCTTTTCGATTGCTTGTCGACACTTGCAATCGGCCTCCCGCGGCACCCGTGTCCGGTTCGGCCCGATTTTGCTAATACTCACCAACCGTGCGTCGAATCGCCGCTCCGAAAATTATAGGTCTTCGGTTATGTGCCACAGTGCTCCAAATCCATTTTCATGATTTTTTGGAAGCTTTCGCCGCAAGCTGCGGCCATCTTTACGTTAAAGTCTTCGATCTTCCATAACTTCGCAACGGCTCGACGGATTGCCGAACCGACTTTGCCAACGTGTTTCGTTACCTATCAATTAGGTCTACGGAGGGTCAAATTAGATCAAACCTGTCACGCCCCGAGACCGCTACCAATTTGGTCCAGTTCGGGCGCGTCGAACAGACCGCCGAACGGGCAGAGTCTCCCCTGCACGTCCAAGGCGTCGCAATCAATACAATACAAGAATGTTCCACACAGGAACTGATATCAATCAAGATTGCATAAGGAAGTATCAAGACATAAACACATCCTAAGCTAATACAAGCATTCATCCCAGTTTATAATTTTTACATTACATTATCCTTCAACTCCCTATTACAATCTAGTTTATTACAAATTTAATACATGCTTGTTCTATCCTTACTTTCCCATTACCCCTAGGCTCTGCCGACTGGGGTACTTCTATCTCCGGTCTCTGGGTAGGGCGCTATCTACCGAGCTACGCCTTGCCTCGCGCCGTCGTCGCGCCACTCGCGTGGGTACCGTACCCCAACAAACAACACGGGGGTGAGAACTTTTGTCCATAGTTCTCGTGGGTACGGTCACCTAAGAGAAAAGCTCGACCAATAGGTCCAAGGAGGCCCTGTAGATATATTAGTCCAAAGAACATCTATAGAGAGATAATATGCAACTAACATAAAAACTGGCCTCACGAGATGCAATATGCAACCATTATAAGTAGATTTATTTATTCTACTACTATCTTGCCAACTAGTTCTCTATCAACTAGCTTCTAAGGTGTCTCATTACCTTAGGGTTTCATCTCAAGTCCAACTTGCTTCTAAGGTTTCTATTACCTTAGAGTTTCACTACATTTACCACTAGCACTCAAGGTTCTTCTACCTTATTCCAGCTAGCCACCCGACTCGGTCTCGAGTCAATCAACGGCGGATAATCCGCCCTCTGCCTGGCTCGAGGTGAAGGACCCTGTCACATACACCTCAGCTTACGGCAAGCCAAGAACCACATCGCCCAACGGTCCGCCCGAAGGTCCGTGCACCGTGGTCAGGGATCCGCCACTGGGAGAGGAACATGCCGCATACACCCATAGCCAAGATTCCCTGTTAGGGAGAGGAACATGTCACATACACCCTAGCGCTCTCTTTGTTCTTGCTCAATCACAATCCTCGAAGTTCTTCCGGTGGGAGAGGAACATGCCGCATACACCCGCGGACCAAGAACTATCGAGTTTACAAGTACTGGGATTCCGGAATCCACTTCGCAAGTCAAGGGTCCATAACCCTATGTTACTGACCTATTTAGGTCCAATGCACTTTCCACCCTAGGTCCAACCGACTCTAGGTCTAATGCCTCAATCTCATACCTAGGTTTACTTTAACTCTAGGTTCAGTTCTCAACCTATGTTCTGTAACACTAGATTAGATGTCACACACCTAGATCTCGACTCTAGGTTCATACCTCATTCACAATCCTCCTAGGTCCATGACACTAGGTTCAATACAATCTATGTTATATAACACTAGGTTAATGCCACTCGATCTAGATTCACTTGACTCTAGATTTACTATAACCTATGTTCTGTTACACTAGGTTAAATGCCACTCGATCTAGGTTAAATGCCTATTTGTCCAAGCCAAGTCTTTCTAACCCACACCTTCCCCGGTGACCCAAGCCCAACACCTACCTGTTTCAAAGCTCAACACCTACCCTGTTTCATAGATAAAGGCTAGTTTCACCGATAAGGTTACTAGGTCTGCAACTTACATTATCTACTAGCATTTTACTTTATGTCTAACATGTATTTCTACTTATGCATTATTAAACATGCATCAATATGAGTTATGTAACTCTTAGACATACAGGCGACCTAGTCGCTTCGGTAAACACAACCCACCTTGGTTTTGCTCTCCGATTGCTCGTCGACACTTGCAATCGGCCGCCCGCGGCACTCTCGACCCGGTTTGGCTCGAATTCTTGCGCGACCACCCGAACGGTCTCCAAATCACTATCCGAGACTTTGTGGTGTTAACCCACGTCTTCACGATGCCCCAGATCCGTTTTCATGAATTTAGGGCTCCTATCTTGCGTGCTGCGGACATCTGGTAAGAATATATTAATTTATTAATATCTTTGTACTCGCTCGTCGGATCACCGAACCGAGCACGCCTACGCGTTCGTTGCACCCCCAATTAGATTTACATGGGGTCAAATGAGATCAAACTCACCTATTTACAAAAACCCCATTTTGGAGCCCTAGGTTTGCATCTATGCAATCCAACCATTTTAATCCTTAGAACAAGCAAAAGAGAGCTTGTCTAACATCTAGGAACTCATCTAAGAGTGCTAGAACCATCCATAGGGTGCTTAGAGCAAACCCTAGAAATCCACCATTAGAGCACTACGAAGAAAACGGAGTTTTCACGTGTTCTTCGGTTGCTACGAGGCTTCTACACTTGTGAGGAGATCAAAAACCTAGATCTAGGGTTTAGAAACCCTCTACTAGAAGATCTACCATGAGAGGAGGATGGAGTTTACCCCTCGAGAGCTTGCTCTTGCACAAAGGAGAGGAAGAAGAGGCCCATAGTGATCTCCACCATCATCCCCTTCATCATCTCTATCCTCTTATTCTTCTTCTTCTTCTTCTTCTTCTTTCCTTTCCTCTCTTTCTTTTCCTTTCCTTCTGCTCTTCTTCTTGCTGTCGAACAGAGAGAGAGAGGGAGGGTGCTGAGTGAGGGAGTAAGGGAGAGAGAGAGAGAGTGTTTAATCTCTCTTTACACATAAACCCCTCCACAAAATGCTATAAGGCCCCTCAACTTTGCAATATTTGAAACAGCCTCAAATCCGGCATTTTGCTCGGGACCGGTCTCCCTAGTCGGGGACCGGTCCCGCAGAGCTCGCTCCACTGCGCACTGGGGACCGGTCTCTCCTCTAGGGACCGATCCTGCAGAGCTCGCTCTCGCGGATGCCTTCAGAGACCGGTCTCCCTTTTCAGGGACCGGTCCCCTCAGGGACCTTCAGCCCACTTCAAGGACTTAGCCAATTTTTCACCTTTTTTCATTTCTTCTCCGTTTCAACTCACTTTTGGTCAATTTGACCTCCGATTCGCTTGAAATCGCACCGAGACTCCCCACACATGATTTAGATTATGTCCACATCATCATTTCACCCGCGCAAGTGCCGGATTTGGCTCACGGCCCAAAGTAGCCTTTTGGGCTCCGTTCTCGCACCTAGTGCACCGAAATCACCCGAAAGCTTCCAAACTTCGCCGGAACCATTCTTATGGCCTTCTAAGCCAACATACCTCGTAACTTCAAGACTTTAGAAGTTCGATATGCTACATTCTCCCCACCTTAAAAGAGTTTCGTCCGCGAAATTTACTTATCTCAAATTCCAACTGCCACGGCTAACTCGGTTCCATTACCGTAACCAACTCACAACTCACACGAACACTTCGTTCGTGAACCTAGGCCAAACTCTTTACTAGAGTTAATGTGAAGACCGAAATTTTGACTGTGCCATTTGACTCTCTGTTGACGATGTTTATGTGTGTAATTTAATTACATAAGCACTGGTCAAGTTTCAGGAGAAAATAAGCTAAAACGAAAAAGTTACGCGACCCGAAAGTCTGACTTAAAGTGAATAGTAACTTCAGTTTTCCGGATAAGCCGGAAATAGAAGTTAGGTTCGGGTACGTGTTGGATTCCAAATATAGGCTTCCAATAGCTCGTTTCGAACGGCTCAGATATACTGGAACCATTGGCACTGACGGAATCGAATTCGATGCACGGTTGTCGAGAAAAAGGGTCCCGAACTATTTTACAAATATAAAGTATATATGTTAATAAGTGGTTTATTACGGGAATTGATGGAGAGATAAGTTTCGTCGCAAATCGGCGACCAATCATGATGAAACAAAACCATAGGTTCGATGCCCTCGACGTGCTGAACGCGATGGTGCAGTCCGTTTGCAAATCCGACGAGCGGATCGTCGGAAATTGCAAGATGATCGCAAAGGGGTCAATGTTGGCAAAATTAAATACTTGGAGAGCGATCGGATATCTTCGCGAATCGGAGACCGATCGAGGCGAAACAAAATTGTGAGCTCATTGTCCTCGTCGTGCTGATCGCACTGGTGCGATCCGTTCGTAAATCGGACGAGCGGATTGGCGGGAATTACGTGTTGAACGAGGTAAGGTTGAATATGGCAAATCGGGTATTTTCGTAAAAGTTCTAGCATTTTATGTACCGAATCGCGCGGGATCGCACGTGGAGGGTTGTTTACACATATTTCATGTGCTGTGAGGGACTCGGAATGAAATGTTCAGTTTTAGAGGGTCTGTACGCAAAATTGCCATTTGCTTATATTGGACACTTAGGGTTTCTCCAAGGAAACCCTAACCCTTGGCCTTCATCTCTTCCTCAACCGAGCCCTAGCCACCTTACCTCATCCTCGCCCTCCCGGCGCACGCCGCCGCCGGCGACCACCCCCGGCCGCCGAAAAGCCCCCGCAACACCTCCTTCTCTATCTTTCTCTCTTTCTTCTCCTCGGGTTGGAGGTTGGCCGAGGTCCTGCAGAACCTCCTCGCGCCGCCTTCCCGGAGCCCCAGACACCTCCTCCGCCGCTCGCCGCCGTCGGCCGACGCCGCCGCCGCGCGCCATGGGCGCCGCAGCCCGCCCCGACCCGGCGGCACCGAGCCAGTCCGATCCGCAGCCTCGCGCGCCGCCACCGGGTAGGGATCGCCGAGCCGCCCTTCCCCGGAGCCCCGGCGACCTCCGCCGCCGACCCCGCCGTCTCCGAGCTCCACCGCCGGACGCCGCCGTCGCGCCGCCGCGGCCGCTCGGATCTAGCTCGAGCGCAGATCGAGCCCCGGATTACATCGCGCCGCCGCCGCCTTGGTCCGGCGCACCGCTCACCCGGACCTCCAACGGATCTCCCGCGCCGCCGCCGTTAGCCCCGAGCCCCGCCGTCGCCGTCATGCGCGTTGAGTGCGGCCGCCGCCGCCTTTGACCGAGGCCGCACCGAGCTCGGTGAACTCGAGCTCGGGCACCGTAACCACTTAGGTTCGGCCGTGCCACCCTCTCGGGGACAACGGCAACCCTCCGGCATGCGTCGCCGCCGCCCGTGGCCGCCGGCCGCCAATACTACCCCCGGCCGGCCGTCCCAAGCTCGTGCGGTCGAGGCCTAGCCGCATCGCCCACCGCGCGTCGCCACCGCCCTCCGCCACCGGCAAGCATGAGCACCGCCTCCGGGCCGGCCGCACTCGTCCTCCGCCGGCGCCCCGCCGCCGGAGCTTCTCGTTGGCGGGATAGGCATGTGCCCTCTTCGGGTTTGGGTGCCTAGGGCATCATTCCCCGCCGTCGCCGCCGCCTCCCGTCGCCTTCTGACCTGAGCCCCGACCATCTCGAACCTGGTGCACCCTTCCCTGGCAGGCCATCCCGCTGTCTGGTCGCCGCCGGCCGCCGTGCCCCATCCTAGCTCCGGTAAGCTCTAATATAGGGCTGTTTTTAGGTGTTTTCTTGTTCTATGCTTCTCGGACCTCCCCGATCATAACGGAAGGGAGCACGATGATCTAGACGCATCGCTGATCATCGTGCTCACCTTGGATTTGGTCGGGGAGACCCCGATCCGCTGTTTTGGCGATGTCGACCTTAATCTTTTTAGGCCGTCGTTTCGCTTGCGTGCCGTTCCGTGACCCGAGGTTTCGATGCCTCCGGAGGGGAGCACGGTGATCGTCTGTCAGTGACGATCACAGCGCTCACCTTATTTAGGGTCAACAAGCCCCTGGTTTGTGAGAAAAAGCAGGTTTTTCGAACCGTGCGCGTAGTTTGCTGAACTTCGGGTTGCTCCCGCGCTCTCCACAGTGTCCAGAAGTGCTCCGAAGGGTGAGCACGGCCTCCGGCACGCCGAAACCTATCAGCGAGTGAATTGGTTTGGCTGAATGGCTTCTGGTTAGAGTAGTCGGACCATAAAAACCCCGAAATCACATGAAATAATGTGATTTTGGATTATCCGGAGGGCTTTTATGCAATTGTGCTTATCGTGGCTGCTGTGGACAGCAAGTGTGAGTTGTGGGTAACCTTGATTGTCCAAGGTCCCAAGCTCTCGTGGAGACCGGAAAGTGATTTCCGGCTCGTTTCTCGGCGAAATCCGCCGACGGAACGTGGGTTTGGTTCGGAATTATTCCGACGGTGCTTCGTGAACTATTGTGTGGTCGCTCAGCCTTGTTGGCTGGTCACTCGCGTCATTTCGATGGTTCGGAAATGATGGGTGAGCGACGGTGGGTTCCGGTGTCGAAGTAGACACTTCCGGGAACCCGTAGTCGTACAATTATCCGACGATAATTGTATTAAAGTGTTACTTTATGTTTGCTGCCAAAACATCCGAATAAGAGTGTTTGGGGCAGCGGGTGACTCTTGGTATGAGTCGTTGCGTTCCGGGACAGTTCGTGGGTCCCGACGGAGTCCCGGTGAGGTTTACGGGACTTCCGGCTCAGTACGGCAATTGGTTTTGGGAAACCGATTCCCGTGGGTTTAATTATGGAGTTATGTGTTCGGTGTTTTGTGTTAGTGGATTAGACACTAACCTGGTGGATCTCGTTAGGTACGGTCGATACTTCTTTCTCAGACGAGAGTTAGACGCCGTGTTTGTACAGGTGGGTACTTCGATCCGACGTCCGTACAGTGGTACACGCTGGTGACGTTCCTTCCACCCTCACCGTTTATATCGTTTATCCTAGATATATCTTGCACTTTGTTATAGTATTACTCTACTCGGTGTTTTCATGTTTAGTATCATGTGTAGGAGTAGAGTAGATTACTTCTTGTCAGCCTATGACATCTGTGACCTGTTCGGTCAGTTCTCGTGTTTCCTTCACTAGTACTTGCATACAGTTGAGAGGATGTTGAGTTGTTCCATCCTAGTTGACCTGAGTGGTCAGTTCTTGTGTTTCCTTCAGTAGTACTTGCATACAGTTGTGAGGATGTTGAGTTGTTCCATCCTAGTTGACCTGGTTGGTCAGTTTCTTTCTCTACTCGAGACCCGGTTGGTCAGTTTCTTTCTACTCAGACCCGGTTGGTCCGCTTACTCGCATACTTTGGGACCCGGTTGGTCATCACTTTCGTACTTGGGACCTATTTGGTCACCACACTCGCACTTGGTACCCGGTTGGTTCTTCTCGTTACTTGACGACCCACGTGGTCGCCGGGCCCTGGGGGCGGGATTGTCGGCTAGTTCTTTGATGGATGATCTTTGAGCATATCTACATTGATCGCCCGCACGTACTCATCGCATTTCACGAACACCAGCGGTCTGATCCACCGCAAGTGAGGGTGTTCTTTTTCGGAAAAGTGGTTCGACAGCGGATCGACCCGTGAGCCTTAAATCTGGTTATATGCTTGGGAGAGTAGTAGGGGCATTGGCTTGAGGTCTGCGATGCTGACCAAGAGAGCTGGCTTGAGGTCTGCGGTGCTGACCAAGAGAGCATTGGTTCAGATTGGGTACTTTTGAGCTTCTATACCGTTGACGCATACTTACGTAGTCGTTGTTTCATATCTATATATCTCTCTCCATTTACTTGTTTATCATAGCTACGTACTACTATTATCTCCTCTTGTGTCTATCTCCGCGAGGTATCCACGGGAGGGAGACATGTTTACATGTTCTCACCCCTCGCCTTCTTTTTCAGGTGTTTCATCAGGTTTTAGTGGGACGACAGGAGAGGAGCGTACCTAGCACGCGTAGTAGCTCCCGACCCGTGGTTTGTTTACCTTACAACTTACTTTATTTAATTAAGTAATTAGCTTTGTATATGGTTCAGTCTCTCTAATACTATTTTGGAGTTATAAATATCGTTTGGTTTTGGGAATATAATATTGGTTTTTGGAAATTTCAATATAAAATGATTTTCTACCCCTCGTGGTAGCGTTTTAAAGAAAGAAAAGGTTTCCTTGTGGGAAATAGTTTTTAAAAAGCTTTTCTTGTGGATTTTATAACTTAGCATTTCAAAATCTGTTTCCGAGTAGGAAACATTTCAAATGGTAGATGTGGTTTTATGAATGAGTAAATATGAATGAACCTGTAGTGAATGGTGTGGATATATGTATGTTGGTTGGAATAAATATCTGTACACTTGGTTGTGGTTGTTTGGCTTTATTTAATTCTCTGTACTTGTGCGATGCCGTGCAAATACGGGGGAGACTCGTCCGCGTGTACAGTGGTCTCTCGTATTTGTGGTGTCCGGTACGTCCTTGGGGGTCAGGGTTTAAAAAAAAAAAAAGTTTCGCTGTTTTTATACGCTAAAATGATCCGGGGCGTGACAGATTAAAGTGGTATCAGAGCCAAGTAACAACCACAACACCATTCACAGGTTGTTTTGAAAAGGATTTGAACTTAACAAAAAGAGAACTGAACCATTGGTTAGGTTGACCCTAGGAAGACCTACGGTTTATAGGCACGTGAGAGTGCGGGGTTTGGACTTGTGTCCTAGATTGCATTCGAGTTGGATAAACTCAGAGTGCACGGTTATTTCCGTCGGTGTTACGATTTTCGCAGAAGCTTGTGTCGCAGTCGGGAACAGTGTTGGTACTTCTTTTGGACAGTAAGTGGTGGGGCGCTGTTCCCCAGGGCGGTGTCCCCAGGTGTAGCCACTCCTGTCAGATAGGGCCTGGAAGGGCCAGTACTTGCGAGTAGAGGCGAGTGTCCTTACTGCCGACGCCTGGAGCTACTGCGAGTGTCTTTACTGAGACAGTACTTCGACCAATTTTGGTCGTGACTTTGGTAGGACTACATGGGGGTAGTCCAGGGTTTGGTTAGCAGCTAGCAGCTATTTTGGCGACTGCAACGTTGGTGTTGCCTCGTAGGTATTCTGGGTAGGGTTGCGACGCCTATCCCTTTTCGTTTGCTGATGGAATCAGCAGTTCGGGTCTTTTGACCTTGATTTTAGGATACGTCAAATTGACGTGTACTAGAATCGGTTAGACACAGTCTTGGTGTCGGGTTTTCGCTGTCGGATACGTCGTATTTGATATCCTAACACCTAAATTGGTGTAATACGGGTTCGTCTGTGGTTGACGATAGGAGTTGAAGTGACGTAGGTTACTCCTGGGTATTGATGGAATTCCTGGAGCTTCGAGTTAAGCTCGATTGTGGTGCGGAAATCGGTTTGAGAAACCATTTCCTAAAGTCCCAGTTGCGTGTTCGCGACTTAGTGTCGCCTGTAGCTTTCAGAGATTGAAAGCTATGGGACTCCCTGTGAGTCGGTCGTTCTATTTTCGAGTGTCGACTTGTAAAGTCGATGTTTCGATAACAATAGTTGTGAACTCTAGGTTCAGTGAAGAGGTATCGATTGGTTTGATACTTCAACGTGTCACGCTTCCAACTCGATGTTGGTAGTGGATCTCGGATATTTCGCCTTTCTTTTGATAAGTACATTGGCTGCAGACAATGTACTGTCGAAAGTCGGACGAAATACCATTTTCCCTGTTTGGGACATATGGATTGGGTCAGTGTTTCTCTCTTGCGAGACAATAGCTATAGATAGTCTTGTGAGAAGTCTTGAGTGTTGATCATTTATGATCACGTAGCGAGCTTGGGTTATTCCCTGGCAGGTTTTGCGCAGTTGACTTATCGTCACTGCTAGTGATTTTGACTCTCGTTCGAGTTTGGGTGTTCTTAGTTCCTTAGTTGTGCTTCCCACAGCAAAAAGGGTTTGTCTGGTTAGTAGTCTCGGTCTGGTTGCCGAGCGGTTCGAAATTACAGTCGTTGAGTGACTTGAGCCTGGTGGTTGACTTCGTTTGTTACCGTATGTGTTGGCTCATAAGGTTTGCGACTTGGCTTAACGTGCAAACCTTGGAATGGTATGCTTGTCCAGTCAAGTGGTGACAGGTACGCCTGGTCTCAATGAGACAGATATTGGTGTTGCTGGGAACATCGATCGCTAGGTTCGGTAGGGACGGCACATGGTCTCGTGGAGACGGATGTTGAGCATCACGGTGGTTGCTATCGCTTAGTGCGATTGGCAATCCCGTGCATCAAGTGATGGACTTGCATGGACCATGTGTCAGTGTGATTACAATAGTGAGCGAGCAAATGGTTTAGCTCAACGGGTATTATCAGCCTTGGACCTTATGGTCAAGTGGAAAGGTGAGGTCTAGGACCTAGAACTGTTGGATGCCATAGATGGCTTTCGGTTGATGAGGCTTTGACTTCGATAGTGTGTCTGGTGACTAGTGTGAGACTGAGGTCTCCGAGGTGAGTGATTTGGACTCAAGTTGTTGAACAACGTTTCATATTCGCTCGTAGTGAGCAGGTTGACGTTGTTGGCTAGTCGAAGTGTGCCTTTCGGCCTTTGAGATTACATTCCGGACTTGTGGTGTTGTCCCGTGAACTGTCGACGTAGCCGAGTCGGCTTCGGCTATGTGGACCAAGGTTGAGTGGACCTAGTAATTCTGAGGGATAAATTATTATCTCAGAATTGGCAAGTTGGGATCGGATATCCTGGTCGCGGGACTGTCTTTGTCCGCAAGTTATAAGATGGTATTGATTCCAGTGAGTCTTGGTTAGTAGTTTTGGAGTTAGTACATTCTTCCCCTCGTCCCGTCCAGGTGTAACGATAGTCGAGCTGTCGTGAATTATGGAAATATAATTGACCAGTACTCAGGTGATACAGCATTATTGGAGCAATATTTTATTGCAATTTTGGTGGGTACGTGGTCAAGTTTCTGGGACGAAACTTCTTATAAGGAGGGGATAATGTGAAGACCGAAATTTTGACTGTGCCATTTGACTCTCTGTTGACGATGTTTATGTGTGTAATTTAATTACATAAGCACTGGTCAAGTTTCAGGAGAAAATAAGCTAAAACGGAAAAGTTACGCGACCCGGAAGTCTGACTTAAAGTGAATAGTAACTTCAGTTTTCCGGATAAGCCGGAAATAGAAGTTAGGTTCGGGTACGTGTTGGATTCCAAATATAGTCTTCCAATAGCTCGTTTCGAACGGCTCAGATATACTGGAACCATTGGCACTGACGGAATCGAATTCCGATGCACGGTTGTCGAGAAAAAGGGTCCCGAACGATTTTACATATATAAAGTATATATGTTAATAAGTGGTTTATTACGGGAATTGATGGAGAGATAAGTTTCGTCGCAAATCGGCGACCAATCATGATGAAACAAAATCATATGTTCGATGCCCTCGACGTGCTGAACGCGATGGTGCAGTCCGTTTGCAAATCCGACGAGCGGATCGTCGGAAATTGCAAGATGATCGCAAAGGGGTCAATGTTGGCAAAATTAAATACTTGGAGAGCGATCGGATATCTTCGCGAATCGGAGACCGATCGAGGCGAAACAAAATTGTGGGCTCATTGTCCTCATCGTGCTGATCGCACTGGTGCGATCCGTTCGTAAATCGGACGAGCGGATTGGCGGGAATTACGTGTTGAACGAGGTAAGGTTGAATATGGAAAATCGGGTATTTTCGTAAAAGTTCTAGCATTTTATGTACCGAATCGGCGCGGGATCGCACGTGGAGGGTTGTTTACACATATTTCACATGCTGTGAGGGACTCGGAATGAAATGTCCAGTTCTAGAGGGTCTGTACGCAAAATTGCCATTTGCTTATATTGGACACTTAGGGTTTCTCCAAGGAAACCCTAACCCTTGGCCTTCCTCTCTTCCTCAACCGAGCCCTAGCCACCCTACCTCATCCTTGCCCTCCCAAAGCGCACGCCGCCGGCGACCACCCGTGGCCGCCGGAAAAGCCCTGCAACACCTCCTTCTCTATCTTTCTCTCTTTCTTCTCCTCGGGTTGGAGGTTGGCCGAGGTCTGGGTAGAACCTCCTCCTCGCGCCGCCTTCCCCGAAGCCCTAGACACCTCCTCCGCCGCCTGCCGCCGTCGGCCGACGCCGCTGCCGCGCGCCATGGGCGCCGCAGCCGCCCGACCGGCGGCACCGAGCCAGTCCGACCGCAGCCCGCGGGCCGCCACCGGCAGGGACGGCCGAGCCGCCCTTCCCCGAGCCTCGGCGACCTCCGCCGCCGACCCCGCCGTCTCCGAGCTCCACTCCGGACGCCGCCGCTTCGCGCGCCGCCGCGGCCGCTCGGATCTAGCTCGAGCACAGACGAGCCTCGGATTACATCGTGCCGCCGCCGCCTTGGTCCGGCGCACCGCTCACCCGGACCTCCAACGGATCTCCCGCGCCGCCGCCGTTAGCCCCGAGCCCCGCCGTCGCCGTCGTGCGCGTGAGTGCCGCCGCCGCCGCTTGACCGAGGCCGACCGAGCTCGGGTGAACTCGAGCTCGGGCACCGTAACGACTTGGGTTCGGCCGTGCCACCCTCTGGGGACAACGGCAACCCTCCGGCATGCGTCGCCGCCGCCCCGTGGCCGCCGGCCGCCGCTACTACCCCGGCCGTCCCAAGCTCGTGCAGCCGAGGCCTAGCCGCATCGCCCACCGCGCGTCGCCACCGCCCTCCGCCGCCGGCAAGCACGAGCACCGCCTCCCCGGGCCGGCCGCACTCGTCCTCCGCCGGCGCCCCGCCGCCGGAGCTTCCCGTTGGTCGGATAGGCATGTGCCCTCTTCGGGTTTGGGTGCCTAGGGCATCATTCCCCGCCGTCGCCGCCGCCTCCCGTCGCTTCTCTCGACCCGAGCCCCGACCATCTCGAACCCGGTGCACCCCTTCCCCGTGCCATCCCGTCATCGGTCGCCGCCGCCGCCGTGCCCCATCCTAGCTCCGTAAGCTCTAATATAGGGCCGTTTTTAGGTGTTTTCTTGTTCTATGCTTCTCGGGCCTCCCCGATCGTAACGGAAGGGAGCACGATGATCTAGACGCATCGCTGATCATCTTGCTCACCTTGGATTTGGTCGGGGAGACCCCGATCCGCTGTTTTGGCGATGTCGACCTTAATCGGGCCTTTTAGGCTGCTGTTTCGGCTTGCGTGCACTGTTTGTGACCCGAGGTCAAGTTTCGATGCCTCTCGGAGGGAGCACGGTGATCGTCCGTCGTTGACGATCACAGCGCTCACCTTATTTAGGGTCAACAAGCCCCTGGTTTGTGAGAAAAAGCATGTTTTCCGAACAGTGCGCGTAGTTTGCTGAACTTCGGGTTGCTCCCGCGCTCTCCACAATGTCCAGAAGTGCTCCGAAGGGTGAGCACGGCCTCCGGCACGCCGAAACCTATCAGCGAGTGAATTGGTTTGGCTGAATGGCTTCTGGTTTGCGTAGTCGGGCCATAAAAGCCCCAAAATCACATGAAATAATGTGATTTTGGATTATCCGGAGGGCTTTTATGCAATTGTGCTTATCGTTGCTGCTGTGGACAGCAAGTGTGAGTTGTGGGTAACCTTTGGACTGATTGTCCAAGGTCCCAAGCTCTCGTGGAGACCGGGAAGTGATTTCCGGCGCGTTTCTCGGCGAAATCCGCCGACGGAACGCGGGTTTGGTTCGGAATTATTCCAACGGTGCTTCGTGAACTATTGTGTGGTCGCTGAGCCTTGTTGGCTGGTCACTCGCGTCATTTCGATGGTTCGGAAATGACGGGTGAGCGATGGTGGGTTCCGGTGTCGAAGTAGACACTTCCGGAACTCGTAGTCGTACAATTATCCGACGATAATTGTATTAAAGTGTTACTTTATATTTGCGCCAAAACATCCGAATAAGAGTGTTTGGGGCAGCGGGTGACTCTTGGTGGGTCAGGTCCCGACGGAGTCCCGGTGAGGTTTACGGGACTGCCGGCTCAGTACGGCAATTGGTTTTGGGAAACCGATTCCCGTGGGTTTAATTATGGAGTTATGTGTTCGGTGTTTTGTGTTAGTGGATTAGACACTAACCTTGTAACAACCCACTCCCCCGTAAAGCGCGCCGAGTTCCGTCAAAATGAGCGGGACCCGGAGTGGAGCGAGTAAGTGTGGGTTCTATGTGCTTTGGAACCCGTGCGCAGCGAAGTGGGGTCTTGGAAAAGCTAAACCGCAAGTCTGGTGGAAATTCCCAGACTTGGAGCAGCCGAGACCGGACAGCCAGGGGTTGTCCGGATGCCACCAAGTGCCCCAGTGATGAGGAAACCAACAGATCGAGACCGGACAACAAGACCGGACAAATTAAGACAAGACGATCACCAAGACCGGACAGTGGCTGCGTAGCATGCAGAAAAATGGCTAAGGCCTGGAAAACCAACAGATCGAGACGGACACACCTAAGACCGGGACGATCAAGACCGGACACCCAAGACCGGACAAAGGGTCGCGTAGCATGCGTAAAAATGGCTAAGTCCCGGAAAACCAACATCGAGATCGGACAACCGCGAGACCGTACTGATGGACCCGAAATCGCTCGATTCGAGCGGCTTGTAATTTTCGCGAATGGAGGGGCTTTTTGGCAATTGTCACAACACAATATGTACCCAATGGCTTCCTCTTCACAGCCATTCACTCCCAATACATCCCTCTCTCATTTCTCTCTTTCTCTCTCTAGAGATTTGCTCCTAGAGCTTGGAGAAGTTGGAGAAGAAGCTTGGAGGAGGTGACCTTGGAGGATTTGGAGCTTGGGGAAGACCTAGAAGCTCTCCTACAAGGTGGAGCTTGGGCCAAGGTGAGGTTTCATGGTAAACCTAGACTAGGGTTTGGGTTTTAAGCAAGGAACTTAGAGTTGAGTCTTCTCTTTGGTGTAGAAGCCTAGTAGAGGCTTGAGCTCCATGAAAACCCATGAAAGCTCAAGGTCCTCTCATGGTGGATTCTTAGGGTTTCAAGTAGAGGCCCTAATAATGGTTTAAATTGTTCTAGATGAACTCTAAGAGTAACAACAAGCTCTCTTTTGCTTGTTTAAGGGATCAAAACCTAGGGTTTTGCATAGGGCTTGGATAGAGCACCAAATTTGGGGCTTTTTGCCATAGAGGTTCTAGGGTCAAATTGACCTTGTAGAAACCTAATTGGGGGTATCCCCGACGCGTGGGACAACTCCGTTTAATTAAACGAAAAGCATATTTGTGAGTTGCTATATAAGCTAGCCTGACGTAAAATCTGATAACTGCGCAGATTGCAAAATAGGCCTCGGTTAGCTACGAAACTTGACGGGCAACCCATCCATAATTTTAGAAGGTGGGTGGTGCATTCCAAGGACACCGGAATTCTTTCTATGTCTAAGTGTCACTTTTGAGCATTCTATATATGTTGAGTATAATGCATAGTAGGGTAATTTATGAGTTATATTGCAATTTGTGAGTTCAAATGCATGAGATATAATTGTATGAGAACATATGCTAAGAATGAGAACCCTATGTATGCATGCTAAAGAACAAGAACTAGAACTTGGTGTAATTGACAAGTGAATGTGACATTGGACATGTACTTAGAGAATGTGACAAAGATGAGTCTAGAATACTTAGACAACATGTGTGGCATTAAAGAATAAGGACAAGAACAAGTAGTGTATATAACACTAGTATAGTCATGAGATTGACATTATGACAACAACCTTAGAGTTAAGGGTCATATGAATATAAGTTCTCCTTGAAGGCAAGGAATAGATTGAGATTTGGAATCCTTAAAGTTAAGGATTGATCGTACTCACCATATAGTCCTTGCTCGGGGCGGTAGCTCCCCTCGAGCGGTGCGCTCCGAGTTGGTCACCACTGGAATGAGTTTTCCAGGGAATGAGTTTTCCTAAGGACGGTCCCAACGGGTCGATATTGAGCCGCCCCGGTATACTATGGGATTTTGAGTTTGGTTGAGTCTTGTTGAGGGCGAAACCCACGGGTTAGCCAAGAGATTGGGTATTGAACTTATGATCTTGCATGCTTTACAGTTTGAGCATTTTATCGTTACTTTCAAGCGTATTAGTTGCATTTGTTAGTTGGTTATTATCTTACCTTTCTTTCTATTACGCTTGAATTAGACCTAGTGGGATAGTCGGCGTGGTTGGTTGCCGAACCCACTGGGAACTTCTTTGTAGTTCTCACACCCCTTTTTCCACAGAGCCGGGACCGAGTGAGCCGGCCGACGATCGCGGTAAGGGCATCGCGCCCTAGGTAGAGACCGCCCGAGTACTTTACTTTTGTTATAGTTGCATTACCCTTTTGTATCATCTTTTGTATTTGATGATGGTAGATGCTAAAATCAAATGTATTTAAGCTTTATCCTTGAAGACTATGAGGTGTAAAAAGAAATGATGCAAAGAATGTAAAGAATGGTAATCTTTTAGAGAATGCGAAGTTGCAAGAATTATGCATGTATGTGATTGCAATTAATCATGTTACTTGTATGTATTAGTAGTACTTTCACTTTTGGCTGTTGCTTGTCTTCGTGCAAGCCTTTGTGTATGCTTCCGCAAGTGCAAAATTTCATACTCTATCTGTACATGTTGAGCCTTGGGCGGATAGGGGAGACTGTCCGTTCGGCGTCTGTTTGACGCTCTCGAACCGGCCAAAAGGATCGGGCTTGGGGCGTGACAAACCTGGTGGATCTCCTTAGGTCCGGTCGATACTTCTTTCTCAGACGAGAGTCAGACGCCGTGTTTGTACAGGTGGGTACTTCGATCCGACGTCCGTACAGTGGTACACGCTGGTGACGTTCCTTCCACCCTTACTGTTTATATCGTTTATCTTAGATATATCTTGCACCTGTTTGTTACAGTATTACTCTACTCAGTGTTTTCATGTTTAGTATCATGTGTAGGAGTAGAGTAGATTACTTCTTGTCAGCCTATGACATCTGTGACCTGTTCGGTCAGTTCTCGTGTTTCCTTCACTAGTACTTGCATACAGTTGAGAGGATGTTGAGTTGTTCCATCCTAGTTGACCTGAGTGGTCAGTTCTTGTGTTTCCTTCAGTAGTACATGCATACAGTTGTGAGGACGTTGAGTTGTTCCATCCTAGTTGACCTGGTTGGTCAGTTTCTTTCTCTACTCGAGACCTGGTTGGTCAGTTTCTTTCTCTACTCAGGACCTGGTTGGTCAGTTACTCCGCATACTTTGGGACCTGGTTGGTCAGTCACTTTCTGTACTTGGGACCTATTTGGTCACCACACTCGCACTTGGTACCCGGTTGGTTCTTCGGTTACTTGACGACCCACGTGGTCGCCGGGCCCTCGGGGCGGGATTGTCGGCTAGTTGCCGATGGATGATCTTTGAGCATATCTACATTGATCGCCCGCACGTACTCATCGCATTTCACGAACACCGCCCGATCCACCGCAAGTGAGGGTGTTCTTTCCTAAAAAGTGGTTCGACGGCGGATCGACCCGTGAGCCTTAAATGTGGTTATATGCTTGGGAGAGTAGTAGGGGCATTAGTGCTGGCCGACCAAGAGAGCTGGCTTGAGGTCTGCGGTGCTGACCAAGAGAGCTGGCTTGAGGTCTGCGGTGCTGAGCAAGAGAGCATTGGTTCAGATTGGGTACTTTTGAGCTTCTATACCTGTTGACGCATACTTACAGTAGCTGTTGTTTCATATCTATATATCTCTCTCCATTTACTTGTTTATCATAGCTACTGTACTACTATTATCTCCTCTTGTGTCTATCTCCGCGAGGTATCCACTGGGAGGGGGAGACATGTTTACATGTTCTCACCCCTCGCCTTCTTTTTCAGGTGTTTCATCAGGTTTTAGTGGGACGACAGGAGAGGAGCGTACCTAGCACGCGTACTAGCTCCCGACCCGTGGTTTGTTTACCTTACAACTTACTTTATTTGATTAAGTAATTAGCTTTGTATATGGTTCAGTCGCTCTAATACTGTTTTGGAATTATAAATATCGTTTGGTTTTGGGAATATAATATTGGTTTTTGGAAATTTCAATATAAAATAGTTTTCTACCCCTCGTGGTAGCGTTTTAAAGAAAGAAAAGGTTTCCTTGTGGGAAATAGTTTTTAAAAAGCTTTTCTTGTGGATTTTATAACTTAGCATTTCAAAATCAGTTTCCGAGTAGAAAACATTTCAAATGATAGATGTGGTTTTATGAATGAGTAAATATGAATGAACCTGTAGTGAATGGTGTGGATATGTGTATGTTGGTTGGAATAAATATCTGTACACTTGGTTGTGGTTTTTTGGCTTTATTTAATTCTCTGTACTTGTGCGATGCCGTGCAAATACAGGGGAGACTCTGTCCGCGTGTACAGTGGTCTCTCTGTATTTGTGGCAGGTCTGGTACGTCCTTGGGGGTCAGGGTTTAAAAAAAAAAAAAAAGTTCCGCTGTTTTTATACGCTAAAATGACCCGGGGCGTGACAGTTAATGGCCAAGTCACTCTTCTCAATCTCTATGGGTGGACCAATAGTCACCAACCCAACGTCGGCCTACCGCCTAGACGTGTCTCGACTACGCTTAGCGTTTTCTATCACTAGCGTAGACCCAATCAGCATTCTCGGCGAAATTCTCACTTGGGAATTCGCACACACTCCAACCAGGAGCTATCAAGTCCCCAAACCACAACAAATTCTTGGGTTGGGTCACTATCGCACTCTCAGTGCATTCTCGATCTCGAGATCCAAACACGTGGCACTTCCACGTTCTAGGGTCCAAGCTCGGCCTCCCGTCCTGACCACAACTCTTGCCCTACCGATAGGTATCGGGCATTGCCACTAGCTGATCGCGCCGCCCAACGGGTCCAGGCTCCACGGTCCTCAAATGGTCCAGCACGGGTCGTCCCAAGCACTACCCGCCAACGTCGTCTATACGACATGCTCTACGTAGCTACACACTCTAACGGCTCCTAAGCACCTAGTGCGAGCCACCAGCCTCCACGAGTGATCCATGGCTCGCTTCACACTTAGCCAAGCTAAAGTGCTACTGCCAACTCACTCACTCGGCTGAATCGAAACCGTACTCCACGAGTATCTGTACTCGCGCGCTCTGTACGCCACTCTAGCGATCTACACTAAGTTTCAGCTTAGGCGCGGTCATTCCCGCGCACCGTCCTCTAAGCGACTTTTCTAACCTCATAAGGAGGTACCACTAGGCCCACGACCAACTTGGCACTGACCAGCTATTTCCACAATAGTGGTTCCAACCATGCCAGGCATCTGGCCGCTCGACCTATGCACTCCAACTACACGAGCACCACTCGCCCACCTCAGTTCGAGGTATCACTTGGCCTCACATGCGCGTACTCGGCAGTTAGTTGATCATGCTCTCAACAGCAGTTCCACTTCCACCGTCGGTCTATCGGTACCATATCCAAAATATTCGGATTACTCGAGTATCCTCAAGTATCACGGCTAAACTCTCGCAATCCACCACTTGTTGCCTTGAGAGTCGCCGCACCACTTCGTCTCTACCACGAGTCTCATCTCTCGCCCACGAATCACAACTAGCCATTCGCTAGTGCCACTTGGCTTGCTACCTGCTCAAGCAGGCGCCACATTCTTACACTGCAAGCATGCCCGGGTATCTCCTCTCACCCGTCACTAGGTCCCTACTATATTAATGTATCAATAGTAGCAACTGACCATTCAATGAATGCATGCAATGCATTACTTAAAATCATGCAGGAGTACTTGCTTGATTTAACTAACTCATACCTGCCCCGAAGTCATCAGCAGCAGACTCCACCACCTGGGTCGTACATCCGTGGCCGCTTGACGCTCGCCGCGAACCCTCCGGTTGCTTGATCACCACACCTCGCTCTCCCAACTGTGCCAAAGGTCGCACGTCCACAGGTTGTCCAGGAGAGGAGAACGCCGTCGCCTGTTAAGGATTTTATAGGTTGGCGGATTTCGTGAAGTTATTGGAGTCTTGAAGAAGTCAAGAGCACAAAGAAGGAAATTGAAGATTCAAGACTTTGCAAAGAAGCTCGTCACCTCAGGTATGAATTTAAGATAATTTCTGGTGATTTGATAAAGAAAAACTTAGTAGTTAGAAGACTTAAATTAATCTCAATTTAACTTTTTGAAAATCTGGAATTATACGGTCTAAGTCCGGACCTTGATGATGATCCGGATCCCGAGAGCAGGTTCATTGCGCAGTCTTGATGAAGGACCGGACCATTGTGAAGATCCGGATCATATGTGAAAATTTATTTAACGTATGAACCGGTTGAATGGATTAAGTCCGGACTTATAGGACCGGACCTTCCTTGCAAGGTCCGGACCTTGATGACGGATTTGTTTCCAAAATTAGATGATTTCAATCCTAATCAACTTCTAAGTCTTCTAACACTATAAATAGACCATGGGGGGTTTCAAAACAAATATCGCTGAATATGCTTATAGTTTAGATCCTCTTAAAACCCTAGAAACTCGTTTTATGCTTTATGATTATATTCTAAAAGCGAGTTTCGTTTTTTGTTGATCGTCGAGTTGATTCTAGGTTTCTCTTTGAATGTTCCTTTATGAATCAACTTGATGAATGACTAAAAGGGTTCCCCCATAGTCTATGGTATTTTAACGTTAAGATCACCACAAATCATCGTTACTTTCTCTTCGGACGGAGAGCTTGCGCGGGGATAGCGTGTGGAGGCCGAGGATTCGGTGAAAGCTTCGAGGATTCGAAGCGTTGGCGCGGCAAGGAGTTGCGGCGTGATCATTTGGTGGATATCAAGCGATTGTGGACCAGCGAAGGAGATCCATGTTGAAGATTCGGTAGATTGAGTAAAGTCGTGGGTAAATCGCCTTGTACTCAATTGTTTCTTAGTGGATTTTTCGTGTGATCGGTCCCGTGGGTTTTTTACTCCGAGTTGGAGTTTTCCCACGTAAAAATCTCGGTGTGTTGATTTTATTTTTCCGCATTTACTTAAAATCGCATCGAGAATTTTTATTAGGCCATTGTGCACCTATTCACCCCCCCTCTAGGTGTTAATTACCTTTTAGATCCTTGAGACCCGTAACCTACAATTGGTATCAGAGCGGGTTTAGGTTGTATATAATGGCCAAGGGTGTTTCCTTGCATGAACGTTCCGAGTCGGAATACTCCTCGGAGGAAGAGTCGGATGTAGATGAGATGGCGGCTGCATATCACCAATTGGTCGTCGAATCAAAGAAGATGGCAAAGCACAACAAGAGATTGAGAAGAAAGTTATTCGACTTACAAGGAGAAAACTCGGAATTGATCACATCTACGAAAACCTTGGAGCAAGAGAAGGACGGATTGTCGAGGGCCTACAATTCCCTAGTTGAGAAGGTAGCATTACTTGAAAAGGAAAAAGAGACGTATGAAGAAAACTTTAAGTTTCTCAACGAGCAATTGTCGGAGGCAAAGGAAGCTAACTTGGAGTTCACGAAGCAAGTTATTCAACTCAAAACGGATATGAACAAGTTCTCCTCCGGATCTACTAAACTCGACAAGATGCTAGGAATTGGTCAAACCAACAAGTTTGGTCTTGGATATGAACGGACACATGTTGACCAAGTTCCTAAGCAAGCGGGCGTAACTTCGACAAAATCGACTCCTAAGGTTCAAGGTACTTTCGTTCCTTCTAGAAAATCTTTCTTTACTAACAAAGTTTGTCATTATTGTGGAGTTCTAGGACATGTGAAGAGAAATTGTACACAAAAGAAGAACTCCATGGCACGCGTGGATCGAGGGACGCAATCCAAGAACGAGAGAGATGATCCGAAAATGAAGCCGAGACAAGTGTGGAAGTCAACAAAGAACGCTCCAAGATCGAAGTCAAAACAAACATGGAAGCCGAAGAAGTATAATCCCAAATCAATGACCAAACAAATTTGGAAACTAAAAGAGGATGATCCAAAGCGCAAGGGAATTCAAATCGTCGACAAGCTTCACAAGACGCTTACAAGCCAACCAACGCATCCCAAAATTCGTAAGGTTTGGGTGCGCAAAGGTGAAATCTACCATTGTCTTGTTATTCATACATCCCTACATGCTTACGATAATACATCTTGGTACCTTGATAGTGGTTGTTCCCGACACATGACCGGAGACAAACATTGGTTCACTTCTTTTCATGAACTCTCCGGTGGATGTGTAATGTTTGGAGATGGTCGATCTTCAAAGATTTTGGGAAAGGGAACAATCACTATCTCGGATGGCCCCACGTTGAATAATGTCTTTTATGTTGAGGGGCTTAAATCAAATCTCGTTAGCATTAGCCAATTATGTGATGATGGTTACGATGTGAAGTTTTCTTCCAAAGAATGTTTGGTTACTCTAGATGATGACTATCTTTTTCTAAAGGGTGTTAGATCCCAAAACAATTGCTACATAGTCCCTAGCTCTCAATCCGAATCTTGTAACCTAGCAACTTTAGAGACCGAAACTCTTTGGCATGAACGGCTAGGTCACATAAATTTTAAGGAGTTATCTAAGATCACCAAGAAAGAGATTGTGCTAGGTGTTCCTCAGATTGATTTCAAAGAAAACGTTGTTTGTGGGGGATGTCAACTGGGAAAGCAAACTAGATCCGCACATAAGAATCTGAATCATTTAGGTACCTCTCGACCTCTAGAGTTACTTCATATGGATCTAATGGGACCTTCTAGAATACAAAGCTTGGGGGGCAAACGCTATATCTTGTTAATGGTTGATGATTTTTCTCGTTATGTTTGGAGTGCATTTTTACGTGAAAAGCCGATACTTTTGATTTATTTTCTGAAATTTGCATCCGTCTTATGAATGAGCGTAATGATAAAATTGTACGTATAAGAAGTGATCGAGGAGGAGAATTCATAAATTCTAAATTTGTAGATTTTTGTGTTTCGAATGGTATTAAACATGAATTCTCCGCTCCGTACACACCACAACAAAATGGAGTTGTAGAACGCAAGAATCGAGTGGTACAAGAAATGGCACGTGTTATGCTGCATAGTAAAAAGATTGCACTACATTTTTGGGCTGAAGCAGTTAACACGGCTGTCTATGTTATCAACCGAATCTATGTAAGACCAGTGTACTTTGAATACTCCATATGAGTTGTGGGTAGGTAGAAAACCAAACATCAAATATTTTCGTATCTTTGGGAGTAGATGTTTTATCCTTCGGGATCGCGAAAATCTTGGAAAATTTGACTCCCGAAGTGACGAAGGGATATTCCTTGGTTATTCTACCTCAAGTAGAGCTTATAGAGCGTACAATTTAAAAACAAAGACGGTAGTAGAATCAATCAATATAAAAGTAGATGAGGCTTCTTTATCTACTCCTTCTGTGATTGACACTTCAAATGTTTACCTTAATGATGATGATGATGACTCACCTTTTATAGTGCCTTTGAATGATGAGAATACTACTTCCGATATTTCTACTTCATCTAACGTAAATGCATCAAATGACTCATCCGAGCCACAAATTGACACCTCCATCTCTCCAACTACATCTTTTGAAAGTACCCCTATGAGAGTCACAAAGGATCACCCATTGACTAATGTACTTGGAGATCCCCAAGTTGGAGTGAGAACAAGGAGTCAACTACAATGTGAGTTCTCTTGTTATGTTTCTTTGGTTGAACCTAAAAATGTGGACGAAGCTCTTCAAGACGAATATTGGATTAACGCAATGCAAGAAGAGCTCGGACAATTTGTTAGAAACGATGTGTGGGAACTTGTGCCACGACCAGCGCAACAACACATCATCGGTACCAAATGGATCTTTAAGAATAAGAAAAGTGAGGATGGTACCATAGTGCGAAACAAGGCAAGGTTGGTGGCACAAGGCTACTCTCAAGTTGAAGGTATTGATTTCGACGAGACATTCACCCCGGTTGCACGACTTGAGTCGATTCGAATTCTTTTTGCTATCGCGTGTCATTTTAAAATAACTCTGTTTCAAATGGACGTAAAGTGTGCATTCTTAAATGGTTTTTTAAAAGAAGAGGTCTATGTTGAACAACCAAAAGGATTTGTAGACTCTAAATTTTCAAATCATGTGTATTATCTTAAAAAGGCTCTTTATGGTCTTAAACAAGCACCACGCGCATATATGGTATGAACGACTCACTAAATATCTTTTGGAAAAGGGGTACAACCGAGGAGGAGCGGATCGAACTTTGTTTGTCAAGCACTCACAGGATGATTTTATAGTGGCGCAAATTTATGTAGATGATATTGTCTTCGGAGCAACAAAAGATAAGGATGCCACGGAATTTGCCAAGTTAATGACCAATGAGTTCGAAATGTCTATGATGGGTGAACTCAATTATTTCCTGCCTTCAAATTAAACAATCGAAGGAGGGAATTCATTTATCCCAAACTAAATATGCTAAGGAATTGGTCAAGAAGTTTGGGTTGGTTGATGCAAAACATTTTGACACTCCAATGGGAACAAGTAACAAAGGACTTGGAGTAAACATTGAAGGGAATAGTGTGGATGAAAAGTTATATCGGAGCATGATTGGGAGCCTATTATACTTAACAGCTAGTCGACCGGATATTGCTTTCAGTGTTGGGGTATGTGCTCGCTATCAAGCTAATCCTAAAGAAATACACTTAAAGGCTGTAAAAAGGGTGATAAGGCATGTGAAAGGAACCACGGATTTCGGAATTTGGTATCCAATGGGAACCACACTCGATCTTATTGGTTATTCAGATGCCGATTGGTGGATCTGTGGATGACGGGGAAGAGCACCGGTGGAGGATGCTTCTATTTAGGACATTGTTTGGTGTCATGGCATAATAAGAAAGAATTGCATTGCTCTATCTACACCGAGTGAAATTTGAGTACATTTCTGCTGGTAGTTGTGCTACTCAGTTGTTATGGATGAAGAGTTTACTGAGTGACTATCGGATTTCTTCCTCTTGTCTTACAATTCTTTGTGACAATACTAGTGCCATAAATATTTCTAAAAACCCTGTTCTACACTCACGAACTAAACACATTGAACTAAGATATCATTTCTTAAGAGAATTGGTCGAATCAAACATTCTTAAACTTGAATATATTTCTACCGATGATCAACTAGCGGATATTTTGACTAAGCCTTTAGATCAAAAACGTTTTCTACATTTGAGAAAGGCTATCGGTATGAATCCTTCTATCTAGATACATTCTATGGGCCATTATTTCCATATTGACTATTATGCACGAAGGTTTTGAATTGATTCATAGTTTTGCATGATTTATTTTAACATTCTTCAATTCACTTCAATTCTTCTATGTCATTCTATTTGACACTCAACATCTTCTAGAAATTGTTTTTGTATCTTTGTTAAATTAGTACATCTTTTATGAACTATCGAAAGTGTATTGAATTGAATTGATTGTTTGCATGATGAAGATAAATGATTTCCTTCTTTTCTGAAATAACAATAAAATTATCTCATTGTGGGTTGCACTTTTTGAGGGGGAGTTTTTCCTAAAAAGAAAAGATGTGGAAAGAGTTATATCCCTCATGGGAGTATGAAAACTACCACCTATAAAAGATGTGGAAAGAGTTACATCCTTTCTAAGGAGTGTGAAAACTACCACCACATGTGAGAAAGAGCTACCACCCCGGTCGTCCGGTAAGAGTGTGAAGCTACTACATGAATTCAAGTATACATCTCTAAGAAAAGGATCAAAGTCAAATTCTTAATTGAGGTGTTTTGGTGAGTGCTCCATTATCGAATGATATAAGGTGGAAGTTATAATAAAGATGCTCAAAGAGCCACTCCTTGTCTTAGATATGTGCATAACTCAATTGGGTGATATTCTTGTGCTTATTTCAGCTTATGGGATCTTCTTTATTCTCTATTTTTGCAAATTTGAAATTTAAACTTAGTACATTTATTGTTTAGATCTCAAAAGATGTGCATAATTTCACGGTTTACTTCTTTAATTTCTAGTTGATGCACGGTTCAACATTTATGACATCCTTGAATTTAAGTGACTAGGAGCTTGTTAATACATATTTCATGAAAAGATTGCTAAAATCCTGATAATCATTGTGAAATTTCTTCACAAGGAAGGACCGGTCCTTGGATCTAAGTCCAGGATGTTCCCTCGCGCCTCTTCTCAAATCTGCGGAACATCCGGTCTTAGCAAGGGAAGGTCCGGTCTTGGCACAAAACTTTTTAACTCATTTTTTTAAAATGCATAATTGTCAATATTAAACTTTCTGTGTATGGCCCTAGGAAGTTCTAGGTATCATTTATTTTTGGTTCTCTTAATTATTGATATATTTATGTTTAATGTGTATAGACTTATATGTGAACAGCGGATTTTATCCTCCACATCATGTATTCATAAATTTTTGGTACTAGTTACTTCTGTGGTTGGAGGAGGTCAAGATAAGATGTGAATATGTTTTTCTCCAGACAATGACTCAGTGTTTTTAGTATCAAGCCCCTCCAATTGTTATTTTGGCGCTTTCGGACAAAAAGGGGGAGAGATGAAGATGACATATGGGGAGAAGACTGGGAGATGATTAATGATGATAGGGGGAGATGGAGATAAAAGTTGGATGATGATGATGTTTCCTGATGATGATGTTTCCTGATCTGATCTTTGATGCTTAGATGCTTAATTTTATGCTTGTATCTATGACTTTTACTTTTGGTGCTTAATGAATCTCTTGAGGCTTGAATGTGTGTTTGAGATTTCTTTGCAGGAACGTTCAAGACTTCAAGATTCCAATGTCTAAGTCATAGAGTTTGTAATAGGACTTCAATTTGTACATCTTTTTACTTTTTGTTGGATCGATCATGCTGGGGGTTATCGTTTGGTGATTGCGATAATTCTCGTCTTTTTGTTTTTGAGTAATGTACGGGCTTAATTTGTGTTTTGTCACGAAATCGCCAAAGGGGGAGATTGTTAAGGATTTTATAGGTTGGCGGATTTCGTGAAGTTATTGGAGTCTTGAAGAAGTCAAGAGCACAAAGAAGGAAATTGAAGATTCAAGACTTTGCAAAGAAGCTCGTCACCTCAGGTATGAATTTAAGATAATTTCTGGTGATTTGATAAAGAAAAACTTAGTAGTTAGAAGACTTAAATTAATCTCAATTTAACTTTTTGAAAATCTGGAATTATACGGTCTAAGTCAGGACCTTGATGATGATCCGGATCCCGAGAGCGGAGTTCATTGCGATCTTGATGAAGGACCGGACCATTGTGAAGATCCGGATCATATGTGAAAATTTATTTAACGTATGAACCGGTTGAATGGATTAAGTCCGGACTTATAGGACCGGACCTTCCTTGCAAGGTCCGGACCTTGATGACGGATTTGTTTCCAAAATTAGATGATTTCAATCCTAATCAACTTCTAAGTCTTCTAACACTATAAATAGACCATGGGGGGTTTCAAAACAGATATCGCTGAATATGCTTATAGTTTAGATCCTCTTAAAACCCTAGAAACTCGTTTTATGCTTTATGATTATATTCTAAAAGCGAGTTTCGTTTTTGTTGATCGTCGAGTTGATTCTAGGTTTCTCTTTGAATGTTCCTTTATGAATCAACTTGATGAATGACTAAAAGGGTTCCCCCATAGTCTATGGTATTTTAAAGTTAAGATCACCACAAATCATCGTTACTTTCTCTTCGGACGGAGAGCTTGCGCGGGGATAGCGTGTGGAGGCCGAGGATTCGGTGAAAGCTTCGAGGATTCGAAGCGTTGGCGCGGCAAGGAGTTGCGGCGTGATCGTTTGGTGGATATCAAGCGATTGTGGACCAGCGAAGGAGATCCATGTTGAAGATTCGGTAGATTGGGTAAAGTCGTGGGTAAATCGCCTTGTACTCAATTGTTTCTTAGTGGATTTTTCGTGTGATCGGTCCCGTGGGTTTTTTACTCCGAGTTGGAGTTTTCCCACGTAAAAATCTCGGTGTGTTGATTTTATTTTTCCGCATTTACTTAAAATCGCATCGAGAATTTTTATTAGGCCATTGTGCACCTATTCACCCCCCCTCTAGGTGTTAATTACCTTTTAGATCCTTGAGACCCATAACCTACATCGCCAACATCAGGGTATGACTCTCTCCTTGCGGGCACTCATCCCGCATATGGCCTGGCTGCCCACAACGGATACACCTTCCATCACGCAGCGCACACCGCCGCGCCTGGTGGGAGCCACCACAGATCACACATCCAGAGGAGGATCGGGTAGAGGACGACTTTGAGTGGCGTCTATGTTAAGGATTTTATAGGTTGGCGGATTTCGTGAAGTTATTGGAGTCTTGAAGAAGTCAAGAGCACAAAGAAGGAATTTGAAGATTCAAGACTTTGCAAAGAAGCTCGTCACCTCAGGTATGAATTTAAGATAATTTCTGGTGATTTGATAAAGAAAAACTTAGTAGTTAATTAATCTCAATTTAACTTTTTGAAAATCTAGAATTATACGGTCTAAGTCCGGACCATTGATGATGATCCGGATCCCGAGAGCAGGTTCATTGCGCAGTCTTGATGAAGGACCGGACCATTGATGATGATCCGGATCCCGAGAGCAGGTTCATTGCGCAGTCTTGATGAAGGACCGGACCATTGTGAAGATCCGGATCATATGTGAAAATTTATTTAACGTATGAACCGGTTGAATGGATTAAGTCCGGACTTGTAGGACCGGACCTTCCTTGCAAGGTCCGGACCTTGGTGATGGATTTGTTTCCAAAATTGGATAATTTCAATCCTAATCAACTTCTAAGTCTTCTAACACTATAAATAGACCATGGGGGGTTTCAAAACATATATCGCTGAATATTCATCTTCTTCTAAAACCCTAAAACTCGTTTTAGAGCTTTATGATTCGATTCTTAAAGCGAGTTTTGTCTTGTTGATCGTCGAGTTGATTCTAGGTTTTCTCTTTGAATACACCTTCATGAATCGACTTGATGATTGACTAAAAGGGTTCCCTTGGTCTATGGTTCGTAAATTGTAAGATCACCAAAAGTTTTCTTCAACAACTCCGGACGGAGGGTGACGCAGAGATCGCGTGAGAGGCCGAGGATTCGGTGGAAGCTTTGAGGAGTCGAAGCGTGGACGCGGCAAGGATTTGCGGCGTGGTGGACCAGCGAAGGAGATCCATATTGAAGATTCGGTAGATTGGGTAAAGTCGTGGGTAAATCGCCTTGTACTCAATTGTTTCTTAGTGGATTTTTCGTGTGATCGGTCCCGTGGGTTTTTTACTCCGAGTTGGAGTTTTCCCACGTAAAAATCTCGGTGTGTTGATTTTATTTTTCCGCATTTACTTAAAATCGCATCGAGAATTTTTATTAGGCCATTGTGCACCTATTCACCCCCCCTCTAGGTGTTAATTACCTTTTAGATCCTTGAGACCTATAACCTACAATTGGTATCAGAGCGGGTATAGGTTGTCTTTAATGGCCGAGGGTGGTAATATTAATCGACCTCCTTTCTTCGATGGTACTAACTATGCTTATTGGAAAGTCCGCATGAGGGCGTTCCTAATTGCCATCGATGAAAGAGTTTGGCAATCGGTGGAATTTGGATGGAAACACCCCACCGAGGTCGTTGATACTATCACAGTCCCCAAACCTCGAACTAAGTGGACTAAGGACGAAAATGAACTTTCAT
The DNA here is from genome assembly GCA_025177825.1 of Aechmea fasciata. Classification (NCBI taxonomy): domain Eukaryota; kingdom Viridiplantae; phylum Streptophyta; class Magnoliopsida; order Poales; family Bromeliaceae; genus Aechmea; species Aechmea fasciata. Next base: position 6,857,987 of record CM045945.1, read on the forward strand.
CTTGTAACGGGAAGGGGATTAATGCTTTATTTAACTCTTTAAATCAAACCGAATTCTCTCGGTTTTTGTTATGTGAAACCGCCAAAGCAATGTGGTATACACTTAAAACCACTCACGAGGGAACAAGTCTAGTCAATGTTCAAAAATTACAGATGTTGACTAGTCGTTTTGATTCGATTCATATGGAAGAGAATGAAAACTTCACCGACTATTACACTCGTCTTCAAGACATAGTCAACACTTGTTCCAACTTGGGTGAAAAAATACCCGAAACCAAGATTATTCGTAAAATTTTAAGAACTCTCCCCGAGCGTTACCGTGCAAAAGTTGTGGCAATTGAAACCGTGAAACACCCGGAAGAGATGAAAGTGGATGAACTAGTTGGCGCTATTCAAACATATGAGATGACTTTCCCTTCTAACCCATCTTCTTCGAAGTTGTCTTCAAAGTCCACAGGGATGGCGCTTAAATCTACCAAGGGAGGCAACGCGGATGCATCTTCTACCGATACGGACTCGGATGTTACTTTGGAGGACTTTGAGAAGCAACTTGCTCTCCTAACGAGGAAGTTCCGACGGAACTTTAAGAAGAAATATCCCTCAAAGTCATCTTCCTCCAACTTCAACAAAGCTAAAGGGAGTTCTTCTTCTTCTTCTTCTTCTTCTTCTAAGTTTAAAAATTCTGAAAATTCTTCTAAAGAAACTTCTAAGGATAAGAAAAGTGGAGAAATCCAATGCTATAAGTGTCGGGGATTTGGACATATAGCATCGGATTGTCCGACTAAGAGTTCCAATAAGAAAAAGGCGATGCAAGCCATCACTTGGGATGACCCTTCCGATGAGGACTCAACCTCAAGCGATGAGGAAATTAATGCCACGGCATTGTTGGCACTTGATTCACAGTTTATGTGTTTATCTACTATTGACTCAATCTCCATGCCTTCTATGCATGAACATTCTTCACCGGAGAACGTGACGGACGAAGAATCGGATGGAGACGATATGATTGATGCATATCGACAATTAGTGGTGGAATCAAAGAAGATGGCCAAGCACAACAAGAAGCTACAACAAAGGATTGTTGATCTAGAAGGAGAAAATGCCAAGTTGATCACTTCAACAAAAACTTTGGAACAAGAAAGCAACGGATTGTCAAGAGCCTACAAGTCAATTGTAGAGAAGGTCACTATACTTGAAAACGAACGAGAAACTAGGGAAGAAAACTTTAAGTGTCTCAACAAACAACTTTCGGAGGCAAAGGATGCAAACTTAGAGTTTACAAAGACGATTACTCAACTTAGATCGGACTTGAACAAATTCTCCTCCGGAACGATCAAACTTGATAGGATGCTTGGACTCGGTCAAACTAACAAGTTGGGACTTGGATATGAACGGACTTATATTGACCAAGTCTCGAGAAACTCCACTCCTATGGCTCAAGGTATGGTCACTCACTCTAAGAAATTTGTTTCTACTAACAAGGTATGCCATCTTTGTGGAGTTCTAGGTCATGTGAAGAAATTTTGTAAACAAAGGAAGAACCCCACAAAGCCAATGAACAAACGGAAGTTGTCAAAGCCTTCAAAGCAAGTTCCAAACGTGAAGGTAACACAGACTTGGAGACCAAAAGTGGATGATTCAAAGAACAAGAGAACCAAACTCGTCGACAAGCATCTCAAGACGCTCTCTTCTCGACCAACGCACCCCACAACACGTAAGGTTTGGGTGCGCAAAGGTGAAATCTTCCCTTGCTTTTATTAGTTTACCAGAGTTCATTGTTGCATCAAGTGATTCATCAATCTCTTCAACTTAATCATTCAAAGATCCTCCTAGTTGAGCTTTTGGAGTTTGTGATGTTCGGCGCATGAGAAAGTGTTATGATTATGGATGAGAAAGTATGAAAGTTGATCTCGTGCTTCATTCCTACATCTTTCCGACAACTCGAGTGCCATATTTTTTTTAAAAAATTTTTTTTGTTGTCTCACACTATTGACTTGGATATATTGAACTAAGAAATCTTCTATTAAGAAAATTGGTCATTCATATAATTCTATCTAGATACAGTCTATGGGCCATTATTTTTTTCAAATCATCTATTATGCACACTTGGTTTTGTATGATCCCTCTTTTTGGATGTTTATTGCAATTTGATGACTTGGTTTCTAATTTTGTGCATGATTTATTCTTACATCTTTTGATTCACTACAATTCTTCTATGTCATTGCATTTTGAATCGTAACATCTCCTAGAAATTGCTTCGTACACTTGTTAAAATAAGTACATCTCTCTTGAATTATCAAAATGGTATTGAATTTGAGTGATTATTTGCATGATGAAATTAAATAATCTCCTTATTTTCTGAAATCACAATAAAATTAGCTCATTGTGGGTTGCACTTTTTGAGGGGGAGTTTTCCTAAAAATAAAAGATGTGGAAAGAGTTATATCCCTTTTGGGAGTATGAAAACTACCACCTATAAAGATGTGGAAAGAGTTACATCCTTTCTAAGGAGTGTGAAAACTACCACCACATGTGCGAAAGAGCTACCACCCCGGTCGTCCGGTGAGTGTGTGAAGCTACTACATGAATATAAGTGTACATCTCTATGAAAAAGATCAAAGTCAAATTCTTAATTGAGGTGTTTTGGTGAGTGCTCCATTATCGAATGATATAAGGTGGAAGTTATAGTAAAAATGCTCAAAGAGCCACTCCTTGACTTAGATATGTGCATAACACAATTGGGTGATATTATCGTGCTTATTTCAACTTATGGGATTTTCTTTATTCTCTATTTGTGTGAATTTGAAAATTAAACGTGGTACAATTATTGTTTAAATCTCGAAAGATGTGCGTAATTTCACGGTATACATTTTAATTTCTAATTGATGTTTGGTTCAACATTTATGACATTTTTGAATTTTATTGAATACAAGTTTGTATTTATATTTCATGAGAATCTGTCTAAAATCGTTTGGAAGCTGATGTTTTTTAAAAAAAAATTAAATTTAAAAAAAAAAAGGGAAAAATTTCTGTCAGCTTCTAGGTCCGGACCTAGCCAGCTAAGTCCGGATCGCACATCTTCCGATCTTTGTTTCGAGCGGATCATCGGACTTAGGTGGCTAAGTCCGGATCTTGCTGGAGCGGATTGTGTATAAACCGCTCGACCGAGGGATCGATTTCTCACTTCAGTTCTTCTTTTTTCCTTGGAGCTTCTCTCTCTAAAACTCACTGAGATTTCTCTTAGTCTCCTACACTCATTTGCTTCGGATTTTAGGTATGATCTAGTGCATTTTCATCATTTTTACATTTTGAACCCTATTTTGTTGGATTTCGAAATTTCATGGATTTGATCTTCGTTTTCCTGTTTTTACTTGGATTTGTTGCTTCATTCTTGCTTATGCATGTCTATTTAACACTTCTACAAGCTTTATTCCACATTTAATCCTCAGATCTAAGACTACATTTGATCAAATCCTAGGTTTTCACTGATTTTTACTGTTCACTGCAGAAATTTTCGGATTTTGTTGATTTTGCATTGTTTTTCTTGCATATTAACAATACAAACTTTGTTTTAAACAGCCCTAGGATGCTCTAGAATAAATTTCATAATTTATGACCAATCATTCTTAATTTAGGATCACTTTTAGCTCAATATGTTGATGTTTCTATATGTGGACAGCGGTTTTCTTTGTCAAAATATATTCGTAGATTTTGGTCCTCGTCTTTCTCATGGCACGAGGTGGTCCGGGAGGAAAGCGCCGTCGCTCCTCGGCACAACAACAAGTCGAGCCTCCACAGGAGGACGCGGGGAGTGAATACAATCCCGGATAGGACCGAGAATCTCTTGAGGAGGACTTGGAAGCAGTTGTTACTGAAATTCGTTCGAAAAAGAAGGAGGATAAAGGAAAAGAAAAGGCAGCCGGAACGTCAAAAGGGAAAGGCAAAGGAAAGGGAAAAGAAAAAGTTACTGGAACTGGTGGTATCTCCATTAATGAACCAGGTGATCAAGATGTTCCAGTCGATAGTCGCCGTCGCTCCATCTATTCTTCAAAGACTTGTATTGGTGAGCGTATGGTTGGTGTAGCAAACTTATTCGAGAAGGTGCCGGGATTTCAAGAACCCTTCGAGAATGGCGATCTACATGAGGTGTGTGCTTTTACAGAACGCACTGGATATGGACTAGAGCTTGTGAGGGAATTCTATATGAGAGCTGGAAATCTACTTGAATCTGACGACGGGCCTCATATGTTCTCTACTTCGGTTCGTGGGGTTCCTATGTCAATTACCCCTGCCACCATTGGGTTAGTACGGGGAATGGAGGTACGGGATGGTGTTGATTATTTGAATCTTTGGTTTTGACTCGGTTAGAGATTGGACCCGAATGCGAAATTTCTTTGTGTCCCAGACGCGATAACAATGGAAATGCTATACTCTCAAAGGACTTGAAGCCAGAGTATAGATTTCTAAATTTCGTGATTTGCTACAATGTAATGCCTTTAGCGAATACGAAAATTATACGATGGGATCGGGTTCTTTATCTCTATCTCCTTGGTCATCCTAATATTGTTAAGGAAAGGAACATTAACTTGAATGTACCGTTTCTCATTTGGAAGCGAATGGCACGAGAGATGAAGACTGCAAGTAAGAAGGATCGCATTCCATTTCCTCTTTTGATCATGAGGATTCTCAGACTTCATGAAGTAAATGTTGACTGTTCTTCATACGAGCATTCTTTAAGAGAGATTGGTGAGGTAACTATGAGCAAGTCACACGCTCAGCTTCATCCGGAAGCTCGTGCCTCGGCTCCTGCATCTGCACATGCACCTTCTCCACCTCCTGTGTGTTAAGGATTTTGTAAGTTGGCGTATTTCGTGAGGTGTTTGGAGTCTTGAAGGAGTCAGGAGCACTCTTGGACCAATAAGATGCAATTGGACGTTACAAGACTCTGCAGTAAAGCTTGGCACCTCAGGTATGATAATAAGATCATTTACGGTGTTTTTAATCTAATATATAGTGATTAGGAGACTTGAAATTATTTTTTATATGATAAATTATAAAAAAGCTGGAAAAAACTGATTGAGATCCGGATCAGAGTGGTGTGATTCGGATCCCGTAAGCCGATTTCCTGCGCAAGTTTAATTGAGATCCGGATCAGGACTGTGATTCGGATCCCGTACCTTGGTGTCTCAAGTTGCGTAACTGTGGACCGGATCACATGACTTAGGACCGGATCCCATGAAAACTGTTTCTGAATAACGGAAGACAGAACCGGTTGAGGGGGGCTGATCCGGACCTTGGCTGCGGGAAATATTTCCAGATTTGGTTATTTTTAATCCTAATCTATCTCTAAGTCTCCTAAACATTATATAAGGACCATGGGGGTTCAGAATTATTTAGACCTACAATATTAATCTCTTTGAAAACCCTAGAAACTCTTTCTACCCTAATGTTTTTCTAATTAAGATTTTTGGAGGAATTGTTCATCAAATTGATTCTAGTTTTTGATTATTCTTTCGGAATCAAGTTGATGATCAATTAAAAAGAGATCCCCATCGGTCTATGGTTTTGAATTGATAAAATCACCATAAATCATCGTATTCTACTCCGGATGGAGATTGGCGCGGAGATCGCGTGAAGTACCGTGGATTCGGTGGACGCATCGTGGATTCGGAGCGTTGTTGCGGCAAGGATTTGCAGCGTGATCGATTGAAGGATTTCAAGCGATCGAGGACTAGCGAAAGTGATCCACATTGGAGAATTGGTAAAGTTGAGTTAGGTTTTCGGTAAATCACCTTGTACTCAATTTGATTCTTAGTGGATATTCGTGTGATCGGTCCCGTGGGTTTTTCTCTCCGTTTTGGAGTTTTCCCACGTTAAAAATCTCGTGTGTTCGTTTATTTTCCGCATTTATTTTTAAAACGCATAGAGATTATTTGTTTTGCCATTATACACCTATTCACCCCCCTCTAGGTGTCGATTACCTTTTAGATCTTTGGGATCCATATCTTTCAAGTGGTATCAGAGCGGGTATAGGTTGTAGATAATGGCCGAGGGCGGTAATATTAATCGACCTCCTTTCTTCGATGGCACTAACTATGCTTACTGGAAAGTCCGCATGAGGGCGTTTTTAATTGCCATCGATGAAAGAGTTTGGCAATCGGTGGAATTTGGTTGGAAACACCCCACCGAAGTAGTTGATAATACTACCGTCCCCAAGCCTCGAACTAAGTGGACTAAGGACGAAAACGATCTTTCATCTTGCAACGGGAAGGGGATTAATGCCTTGTTTAATTCTTTAAATCAAACCGAATTTTCTCGGGTTTCGGCGTGTGAAACCGCCAAAGAAATTTGGGACACTCTTAAAACCACCCACGAGGGAACAAGTCTAGTCAAAGTTCAAAAATTACAAATGTTGACTAGTCGTTTTGATTCTATTCATATGGAAGAGAATGAAAATTTCACCGAGTACTACACTCGCCTTCAAGACATAGTCAACACTTGTTCCAATTTGGGTGAGAAGATCCCCGAAACCAAGATCATTCGTAAGATTTTAAGAACTCTTCCTGAGCGTTTCCGAGCAAAGGTCGCGGCAATTGAAACCGTGAAACACCCGGATGAGATGAAAGTAGATGAACTAGTTGGTGCTCTTCAAACTTATGAGATGACCTTTCCTTCTAATTCATCTTCTTCCAAGTTGTCTTCTAAGTCCACAGGGATGGCGCTTAAATCTACTAAAGGAGGCAACGAGGACTCCACTTCCTCCGACTCGAACGCGGACACAACATTGGAGGAGTTCGAGAAGCAACTTGCTCTCCTTACAAGGAAGTTTCGACGGAATTTTAAGAAGAAATTCCCTTCAAAGTCTTTTTCTTCATCAAAATCAAAAGGGAGTTCTTCTTCTACATCTTCTAAGTCAAAACGTGACGAGAAAAAAGAAGAAGGACAAATTCAATGCTATAAATGTCGTGGCTTCGGACATATAGCATCGGATTGTCCAAACAAAAAGGTTTTGAAAAAGAAAGCCATGCAAGCCGTCACTTGGGACGACTCGACCTCGGATGAGTCCACCTCAAGTGATGAAGAAGTTAATGCTACGGCTCTTTCATCAATTATGTGCTTAACTTCATTCGATTCACTTTCTAACTCTTCGTTGCATGAAACTTCCACTCCGGAGAACTCAATGGGTGAAGAATCGGATGGAGATGACATGGCCGCCGCATATCATCAATTGGTTGATGAGTCGAGAAAGATGGCTAAGCTCAACAAACGGTTGCGGCGGAGAATCATTGATCTAGAAGGAGAGAACTCAAACTTGACAACATCTACCAAGAGCTTGGAACAAGAGAAGGATGGAGTATCACGTGCCTACAATTCAATAGTGGAAAAGGTGGCAATTCTTGAGAAAGAGAAGGAGACATATGAAGAAAACTTAAAGTTTCTAAATAAGCAATTGACGGAATCAAAAGAGGCAAACTTGGAGTTCACGAAGACTATTATACATCTTAGATCGGACTTGAACAAGTTTTCCTCCGGTACGGCTAAGTTGGATAGGATGCTTGGAATTGGTCAAATCAACAAAATCGGACTCGGATATGAGAGGACTTACGTAGATCTTCTTAAGGAGCAATCCATGGTCAAGCCGGCTCCTAAGGGTCAAGGTAATTTTTCTCGTTCTAACAACCTTTTCGCTAATAAAGTTTGTCATTTTTGTGGAGTTCTAGGTCATGTGAAGAAACGGTGTACACAAAAGAAGAACTCCGGGCAAACATGAACCGAGGGGCGCAAGCAAGACCCAAGAGGGATGCTCCGAAATTGAAACCAAAAGCTTATGCTCCCAAAACCAAGCAAGCTTGGAAACCGAAATCGGTTGAGCCAAATAAAAAGAAAGCACAATTCGTCGACAAGCTACACAAGACGCATACAAGCCAACCGACGCCCCCTAAAACTCACAAAGTTTGGGTGCGCAAAGGTGAACTCTTTCCTTGTTTAGTTGTCCATACTTCACTTCATGCTTACGACAATACCTCGTGGTACCTTGATAGTGGTTGCTCCCGACACATGACCGGAGACAAGAATTGGTTTACTTTCTTAAGCGATGTCTCCGGCGGTTGTGTTGTTTTTGGAGATGGTCGTTCCTCGAAAATTGTTGGAAAAGGGACAATCACTATCTCGGATGGCCCCACGTTGAATGAGGTTTTCTATGTCGAGGGGCTCAAGTCAAATCTTGTAAGCATAAGTCAACTATGTGATGACGGGTATTCCGTGAAATTCAATTCTAAAGAATGCTTGGTAACTCTTGATGATAATTCTATATTCTTGAAAGGCCTTAGATCTGCCAACAATTGCTATGTAGTTCCTAGTGCCCAATCCGAAGTTTGTAACCTAGCAACTTTAGAGACCGAGACTCTATGGCATGAACGACTAGGTCACATTAATTTTAAGGAGCTATCTAAGATATCTAAGAAGGAGATTGTGTTAGGTGTTCCCAAAATTGACTTTAAGGAAAATGTTGTGTGCGGGGGTTGCCAATTGGGTAAACAAATTAGGTCGGCACATAAGAATTTGAAACATTTACGGACATCTAGACCTTTAGAATTACTTCACATGGATTTAATGGGACCTTCTAGAATCCAAAGCTTGGGTGGAAAACGGTACATCTTTTTGATTGTGGATGATTTTTCTCGTTTTGTTTGGAGTGGTTTTCTTCGTGAAAAAGCCGATACTTTTGATCTATTTTCTGAAATTTGCCTCCGTCTTATGAATGAACGAAACGATAAAATTATACGTATAAGAAGTGATCGAGGAGGAGAATTCATAAATTCAAAATTTGTTGATTTTTGTACTTCTAATGGTATTAAACATGAATTCTCCGCTCCTTACACTCCACAACAAAATGGAGTAGTTGAAAGAAAAAACCGAGTGGTGCAAGAGATGGCCCGTGTTTTGCTTCATAGTAAGAAAATTGCTTTACAGTTTTGGGCGGAAGCGGTTAACACGGCGGTCTACGTTATTAATCGAGTTTATGTACGCTCGGGTACTTTAAATACTCCATATGAGTTGTGGAAGGGTAGAAAACCTAATATAAAGTACTTTCGCGTCTTCGGGAGTAAATGTTTTATCCTTCGGGATCGAGAAAGTCTTGGAAAGTTTGACTCCCGGAGTGTCGAAGGAATATTTCTCGGTTATTCTACAACTAGTAGAGCTTATAGAGCGTATAATTTACAAACTAAGACGGTGGTAGAATCAATTAATATAAAAGTGGATGAGGCTTCTTCACCTTCTGTTGATACTTCACATGCTTTACATAACGATGATGATAATGATTCTCCTTTCATTTTTCCTTCACTTAATGATAATGCTTGTGCTGAAATTCCTGCTTCACCTAATGTTGTTGCATCACATGATTCGTCAGAACCTTTTACTGATTTTCCTGAATTGACACCCGTAAGGGATCACCCTTTGACGAATATTATTGGAGATCCTCTTACTGGTGTTAGAACTAGGAGACAACTCTTATGTGAATTTGCTTGTTATGTCTCTTTGATTGAGCCGAAAAATGTGGACGAAGCTCTTCAAGATGAATATTGGATAATTGCTATGCAAGAAGAGCTTGGTCAATTTATCAGAAACGATGTGTGGGAACTTGTTCCTCGTCCTGAGAAGCAACATATCATTGGTACCAAATGGATTTTCAAGAATAAGAAAAGTGAAGATGGTACTATCGTACGGAATAAGGCGAGGTTAGTAGCTCAGGGGTATTCTCAGGTTGAGGGCATCGATTTTGATGAGTCGTTCGCGCCGGTTGCCCGATTAGAGTCGATTCGTATTTTGTTTGCGATTGCTTGTCATTTCAAAATAAAACTTTTTCAAATGGACGTAAAGAGTGCATTTTTAAATGGATTTCTAAAGGAAGAAGTTTATGTTGAACAACCGAAAGGTTTTATTGACTCAAAATATTCAAGTCATGTTTTTCATCTCAAAAAGGCACTCTACGGGTTGAAACAAGCACCGCGAGCATGGTATGAACGACTCACGAAATATCTTTTGGAGAAGGGATATAACCGAGGGGAGCGGATCGGACTTTGTTTGTTAAGCACTCGGTTGATGGCTTTATTGTCGCACAAATTTATGTGGATGACATAGTATTTGGAGCAACAAAAGATAAAGACTCCACCGAGTTTGCAAAATTGATGACGGATGAGTTTGAAATGTCTATGATGGGGGAACTCAATTACTTCCTTGGACTTCAAGTAAAACAAACAAAGGACGGGATTCATGTAAGCCAAACCAAGTATGCAAAGGAACTAGTTAAAAAGTTTGGATTGGACAATGCAAAACACTTTGACACTCCGATGGGATCAACAAACAAAGGGCTTGGATCGAATATTGAAGGAAACAGTGTTGATGAGAAGTCTTATCGAAGCATGATTGGAAGCCTTTTGTATTTAACGGCAAGTAGACCGGATATAGCTTTTAGTGTTGGTATTTGTGCTCGCTATCAAGCAAATCCGAAGGAGATTCATTTAAAGGTTGTGAAGAGAGTGATTAGATATGTCAAGGGAACGACGGATTATGGGATTTGGTATCCGATGGGAACATCTCTTGACATTATTGGTTACTCAGATGCAGACTGGGCCGGATCAGCGGATGATCGAAAGAGTACAAGTGGGGCGTGTTTTTACTTGGGACATTGTTTAGTGGCTTGGCATAGTAAGAAGCAAAATTGTATAGCACTCTCTACTGCTGAGGCCGAGTATATTTCTGCGGGTAGTTGCGCTACTCAGTTATTATGGATGAAAAGTTTACTGAGTGACTACCGGATTCCTTCCGCCTCTCTTACTATTCTTTGTGATAACACAAGTGCAATAAATATTTCTTTCTTCATTCTCGAACAAAACATATTGAATTAAGATATCATTTTTTAAGAGAATTGGTCGATTCGAATGTTCTTCAACTTGAATATGTTTCTACCGATGATCAACTTGCAGATATTTTAACTAAGCCTTTGGATCAAAAACGATTTTTACATTTGCGAAAGGCTATCGGTATGAATCTTTCAATCTAGATGTATTCTATGGGCCTTACTTAGTGATTATGTGAATTGTGCATCATCTTTTTCATGCATGAGTTTCTTTCGAGGGATTTTTTTTTTTTGGTCTTTGTCATCGTTTGTTATGAAGTTTACGACTTAGTAATAATGATTGCATGATTTTTCTTAACATTGTTCTATTCACTTAAATTCTTCTTTGTCATTCAATCTGAACTTGAACATCATCTATGAATTATTTCTATATACTTGTTAAATTGGTGTCTCTCTCTTGCACTTTCAAAGGAGTATTTGAGTGTGTCTGATTATTTGTTCTATGGGATAATTTATTTCATAATTTTCTGAAATCTCAATACTATTTTCCCATTGGGAGTTGCACTATTTGAGGGGGAGTAACTTTAAATATAAAAGATGTGGAAAGAGTTACATCCCTACATGGGAGTGTGAAAACTACCACCAACATAAGATGTGGAAAGAGTTACATCCCGTGCGGGAGTGTGAAAACTACCACCACATGTAGGAAAGAGCTACCACCCCGGCCGTCCGGTAAGTGTGTGAAGCTACCACATGAATGTTTTATTGAACAACCGAAAAGTTTAAGAAAAATATAAAAATATTTTAAATTTTCGGTGATATATGGTGGATAGTGCGAAGACTAGTTGAAAAATGCTTGAAAAGATGCTTAACGAGCCACTCCTTAGTTTTGATGTGTGCATAACTCAATTGGACGATATTCTTGTGTTTGTTTCGGTTAATGTGATATATTTGACTCTTTATAGTTACAAATTTGATGACTAAATTCATTACATCTCTTGTTAGAACTTGTTTGATATGCTTAATTTCACAGTATATATTATTCATTCTTGGTTGATGTACGGTTCAACTTGCATAACATCTTTGAATTTTTATTGCATAGAATTGTGTTAATAAATCTCATACAATTTTCTTTCACGACTATCGAGGCAAGGTTCTATTTTTTTTAATAAAAAAAAAAAATATTTTTGTTAAAATCTTTGCTGGCTTCGGGATCCGGATCCGGAAGTTTAATCCGGATTGCATGTACGCTGTGTGCGTAGACTTGTGTGGCATCCGGTCCAGGCCACCCCGGTCCGGACCCAGCTGGAGCGACAGGCTTATAAGCCGCTCGACAGGAGGGTTGTGTTTGTGTTTCAAACGTGGTTTTTAGTTGGTGTTTTCTCTAGAAACCCCAGGACCTCTAAACATCTCTGGACTCATTCTCTTGGGATTTTTGGTAAGATCTTTGGTTTGATTTCCATTTTGGCTTTTTGTGCCCTAATATGTAGGATTTCGGGATTTTGAGGTTTTGATCTCATTTTCTTTGTTTTGAACTGGGTTTGTAGCTTGGTTTTTACTTATTATTGCCTAGCAATAATTTCTACAAGCTTTATTTCGTTTGTCTTCCTCAGATCTGTGAATGCATTGGCTAAATCACTAGGGTTTTTCTTTGTTTTCTTCATTTCTTTGTTCACGGGGGTATTTTCGAAATTTGTGATTTTTTTGGTTTGTTTTTCATGCATATTCATTATATTAAACTTGTTCCTAATGGCCCTAGGATACACTAGATGATTTTTAAAATTTTTGACCAATTTTACTTAATTAATGATACTTTCTGTGGACAGTGACTTCATTTTCAAAATGCATTCGTGGTTTTTGGTGCTTGTCTTCTTGATGGCGCGTGGAGGTCCGGGTGCAAAGCGCAAACTTCCTTCAGCACAGGAACAGGCCGATGAGGCGGGTAGTGAATACAACCCGGGAGAGGATTCTGGAGCCGACTCTCAGGAGGAAGATTTTGAACAAATTGTTGCTGAGGCTCGCTCTAAGAAGAAGGAGAAAGAGAAAGGAAAAGGAAAGGCTAAGGAGAAAGCACAGGTTAAATGAAAGGGCAAAGGGAAAGCAACTGGAAAGGGAAAAGAGAAAGTTATTGAGACGCAAGAGATTCACCTCGGACACCTCATACTTATGTTCGTGGTCACGGAGGATCGGGAGGTATTTCTATTCGTGAGCGTAATGAGGATCGTGCTCGTGATCCTCCTATTGATGATCGTCGGACATGTATGCTACAAAGACATGCATTGGAGAGCGGTTTGTTGGCGTAGGGAACCTTTTTGACAAAGTCCCGGGATTTCAAGCTCCTTTTGAGTTCGGTTACTTACACGAAGTCTGCAACTTCGCCGAACAGACCGGGTATGGTCTTGAGCTTATCAGGGAATTTTATATGCGAGCGGGACATTTACAGGAAACTGATGACGGTCCTCACGTTTTCACGACTAGGGTTCGGGGTGTTGAGATGTCTATTTCCCCGGGCACTATTGGGATAGTCCTTGGAATGGAGGCGCGTACCAATGGTATTGACTATCTTCACGCCGGTTATGGTGCTATTGGGGACTGGACAAGGATGCTCAGATTTCTTTGTGTCCCCGGCGCCGAAAACAACGGTAATGCAATTCTGTCTAAGGATTTGAAATTGGAGTATAGGTTTCTCAATTTTGTGGTTTGCTACAATGTGATGCCTTTAGCAAACACGAAGATTATTCGATGGGATCGAGTTTTATATCTCTATCTACTTGGCAATCCCGAGATTGTTGCGGCAAAGAACATCAATTTGAACGTGCGTTTCTTATCTGGAAGAGAATGGCTCGGGAAATTAAGACTTCAAGTAAGAAAGATCGGCTTCCTTTTCCATTGTTGATCATGCGGATTCTTCGACTTCATGAAGTCAATATCGATTGTTCTTCTTATGAACACTCACTTGGACCGATTGGTGAAACGACGATGGTGAAGTCCCGAGCTCAGCTTCATGTGGAGGATGAGCCTCCTGCTCCCGCACCTGCACCTCGTGCACAGGCTGGTTCCGCTGGTGGTACTGCTTATTCCTTGGTCTTGCGTGAACGGCGGTTGTCGGGGGGAGTTAGAGCGCCTGGGCTCTGTTCAAGCTGAGATGCGTCAAGATATTGCTACGATAAAAAGCCGTCAAGGGCGCTTCTCCCAGTATTTCAGGCTACTATGTTCAAAGATGGGGTACATTCGAGTCTTTGAGATGCCTCCTCCAGGCACCGACTCAGACTAGGGTGTTCGGGCCCTAGTTTTTGTTTTTTTTTTGGCTCTTTCGGACAAAAAGGGGGAGAGTGGCGTAATTGATGATGATGTAGCTTAGGACTTGACTTGCTTAGGACTTGACTTGCTTAGGACTAGTTTGCTTATGTATGTTTTTGCTTGCTAGGAGATGATGATATGACTTGTAACTATGACTTTGCTTAATTTGCTTAATGGAATCTTTGATGCTTGAATTTGTGTTGAGAAATTTTTGCAGGAAATATTCAAGACTTCAAGACTCCAATGTCTAGGTCATAGGGTTTGAAACAAGAGTCTGTAATTTTGTTTTTATTGGATCGGTCATGCAAGAGTTACTGTTTGGTGATTGCAGTAAGTCTTTTCTTTTTAGTTTTGAGATATGTACAGGTTTCGTTTGAGTTTTGTCACGAAATCGCCAAAGGGGGAGATTGTTAAGGATTTTGTAAGTTGGCGTATTTCGTGAGGTGTTTGGAGTCTTGAAGGAGTCAGGAGCACTCTTGGACCAATAAGATGCAATTGGACGTTACAAGACTCTGCAGTAAAGCTCGGCACCTCAGGTATGATAATAAGATCATTTACGGTGTTTTTAATCTAATATATAGTGATTAGGAGACTTGAAATTATTTTTTATATGATAAATTATAAAGCTGGAAAAACCTGATTGAGATCCGGATCAGAGTGGTGTGATTCGGATCCCGAGCGATTTCTGCGCAAGTTTAATTGAGATCCGGATCGGGAGCTGATTCGGATCCCGTACCTGGTGTCTCAAGTTGCGTAGCGTGGACCGGATCACATGACTTAGGACCGGATCCCATGAAAAGCATTTACGAATAACGGAAGACGAGCCTTAGGTTGAGGGGGTGAGTCCAGGACCTTGAGCTGAAATATTTCAGATTTGGTTATTTTTAATCATAATCTATCTCTAAGTCTCCTAAACATTATATAAGGACCATGGGGGTTCAGAATTATTTAGACCTACAATATTAATCTCTTTGAAAACCCTAGAAACTCTTTCTACCCTAATGTTTTTCTAATTAAGAGTTTTGGAGGAATTGTTCATCACATTGATTCTAGTTTTTGATTATTCTTTCGGAATCAAGTTGATGATCAATTAAAAAGAGATCCCCATCGGTCTATGGTTTTGAATTGATAAAATCACCATAAATCATCGTATTCTACTCCGGATGGAGATTGGCGCGGAGATCGCGTGAAGTACCGTGGATTCGGTGGACGCATCGTGGATTCGGAGCGTTGTTGCGGCAAGGATTTGCAGCGTGATCGATTGAAGGATTTCAAGCGATCGAGGACTAGCGAAAGTGATCCACATTGGAGAATTGGTAAAGTTGAGTTAGGTTTTCGGTAAATCACCTTGTACTCAATTTGATTCTTAGTGGATATTCGTGTGATCGGTCCCGTGCGTTTTTCTCTCCGTTTTGGAGTTTTCCCACGTTAAAAATCTCGTGTGTTCGTTTATTTTCCGCATTTATTTTTAAAACGCATAGAGATTATTTGTTTTGCCATTATACACCTATTCACCCCCCTCTAGGTGTCGATTACCTTTTAGATCTTTGGGATCCATATCTTACACTGTGGATCAAGATATGGCTTCTCTTTCGTCTGTCTACAGTGAGCAGCAGCGACTTTCCGGAGAGTTGGCACGTCAAGGCGCTGTTCAAGCCGAACTTCAGCAGGATATAGCTTCTTTGAAGAAGCAAAATAGAAGCATTACTCGCTATTTGAGGCTTTTGTGTGAGAAGATGGGATGTGGTAGTTCTGAGATGCCTCCTCCTGATACGGACTCCGAGTAGAGCTACTTGGCGGCTTCCTCCTTTGTCATTTTGGCGTTTTCAGACAAAAAGGGGGAGAGGTGTATTGGATAGGGGGAGATGAGAGTTGTTTTATGTTGATATTGATGATGATGATGGTGTAACTTTGACTACTTTCTATGCCGTCTAGGAATTGGGAATTATTAGGATGCCATGGATTAGGTTTCTGACTTAGACTATAATTTTTAGTTTTTATGCTTGATGAATTTCTTGAAGCTTGAATGTGTGTTTGAGATTTCTTTGCAGGAACGTTCAAGACTTCAAGACTCCAATGTCTAAGTCATAGAGTTTGTAATAGGACTTCAATTTGTAAATCTTTTTGCTTTTTGTTGGATCGATCATGCTGGGGGTTATCGTTTGGTGATTGTGATAATTCTCGTCTTTTTGTTTTTGAGTAATGTACGGGCTTAATTTGTGTTTTGTCACGAAATCGCCAAAGGGGGAGATTGTTAAGGATTTTATAGGTTGGCGGATTTCGTGAAGTTATTGGAGTCTTGAAGAAGTCAAGAGCACAAAGAAGGAATTTGAAGATTCAAGACTTTGCAAAGAAGCTCGTCACCTCAGGTATGAATTTAAGATAATTTCTGGTGATTTGATAAAGAAAAACTTAGTAGTTAATTAATCTCAATTTAACTTTTTGAAAATCGGAATTATACGGTCTAAGTCCAGGACCATTGATGATGATCCGGATCCGAGAAACGAGTTCATTCTTGCGCGATCTTGATGAAGGAATAGGACCATTGATGATGATCCGGATCCGAGGAAACGGAGTTCATTGCGATCTTGATGAAGGACCGGACCATTGTGAAGATCCGGTTCATATGTGAAAATTTGTTTAACGTATGAACCGGTTGAATGGATTAAGTCCGGACTTATAGGACCGGACCTTCCTTGCAAGGTCCGGACCTTGGTGACGGATTTGTTTCCAAAATTGGATAATTTCAATCCTAATCAACTTCTAAGTCTTCTAACACTATAAATAGACCATGGGGGTTTCAAAACATATATCGCTGAATATTCATCTTCTTCTAAAACCCTAAAACTCGTTTTAGAGCTTTATGATTCGATTCTTAAAGCGAGTTTTGTCTTGTTGATCGTCGAGTTGATTCTAGATTTTCTCTTTGAATACACCTTCATGAATCGACTTGATGATTGACTAAAAGGGTTCCCTTGGTCTATGGTTCGTAAATTGTAAGATCACCAAAAGTTTTCTTCAACAACTCCGGACGGAGGGTGACGCGGAGATCGCGTGAGAGGCCGAGGATTCGGTGGAAGCTTTGAGGAGTCGAAGCGTGGACGCGGCAAGGATTTGCGGCGTGGTGGACCCGAAGGAGATCCATATTGAAGATTCGGTAGATTGGGTAAAGTCGTGGGTAAATCGCCTTGTACTCAATTGTTTCTTAGTGGATTTTTCGTGTGATCGGTCCCGTGGGTTTTTTACTCCGAGTTGGAGTTTTCCCACGTAAAAATCTCGGTGTGTTGATTTTATTTTTCCGCATTTACTTAAAATCGCATCGAGAATTTTTATTAGGCCATTGTGCACCTATTCACCCCCCCCCTCTAGGTGTTAATTATCTTTTAGATCCTTGAGACCTATAACCTACAGTCTAGAACTTGACTGACCACCCAAATTGCTCAACGATGGCCTCGCCCCTCCTCGCTCATGCTTACGAGATTCGCGCTCCTCACGCACGAAAGCCTCGCCATGTTCGGCCCACAAAGCTCGGTCCAACACCTCCGCAAAGGTTGTGAGCCTAAGGACTTGCACCTTCTTGTAAATCCCCGGTCGAAGTCCATGCAGGAACCATTCGGCCCTTTCCTTGTCATCTCGTACCACATCCGGGACACAATTCACGATATGAGAAAATTCTCGCTCGTACTCTCTCACAGAGCGGTTCACTTGCTTGCGACTTCTGAGCGGTTTTGAAGCTTTCTCTTCTCAGTGTCGGGGAAGTACGTAGAGAATATTAATCCCCGAAACTCATCCCACGCCATAGGAGGGAGACTAGGCGATCGATCTCGTCGAATGACATTCCACCACGCCTTCGCTGACTGCTTCAAGCAATGCACAGCTAAAGGTACCTTGTCCCGCTCCAAGGTGTGTAGCTCCTCAAAGAGCGTTTCCATAGAGTCAATCCACATCTCTACGATCCAGGGATCAACGTTCTCTCCATCGAAGACAGGCGGATCGAACTCTTTGAAGGCCATAAGGGCCGCCAAAGCCCGCTCTTTCTCTGCCTCCATTTCCACAGAACCAGGAGCCGCTGCCCCCGAATCCATCGCCACTCCTGTCGGCACACGGCGCGCTGCTACCGGCGCAGCCGCCGCAGCCTGTCGTGCCAACAACTCATGGAGCTGCTTGATGCGCTCCTCGCGACACTACGCCCATGAGCGTACTCATCTGCTCGCGGAGCACCGGGTCTCCACTCGCCTCGGGTTGCTCAGGAACATCACTTGTCCCCTCCCGCGCCGATCTGGATGAAGATCGCCTACGCGGTCCCATCGCTTCCTGAAACAGGACAACTCGATTAATTCTCGACCAACATGGGTCGAACACGAGACCACTAACACCGGCTCAAAAGCCAATCGGGCGAAAGTTAAACAAGGGCGTCCGTTCTCGTCCTCGGGTTTCATGTTGTCGCGCGCCAACATGAACACCCTCAGTCGAAGACGAACGACACCTCGAGTCTACCTCTAATATCCGTCTTAGAGGTTACACAACACGACCAAATCCATACTACTTTCGCCACGAACCACAAGTCCTCGTCTTTCACGAGCCTTAACCTCTAAGGTTTCACTATCCTAGGGTCTCCTAGGTTCAACTAAACCATTGTCCCATTCACTACTTTATGCTCTGATACCACTTTATCTGTCACGCCCCGAGACCGCTACCAATTTGGTCCAGTTCGGGCGCGTCGAACAGACCGCCGAGCAGCGAGTCTCCACTCGGCGTCGCAATCAATACAATACAAGAATGTTCCACACAGAACCGATATCAATCAAGCTTGCATAAGGAAGTATCAAGACATACACACATCCTAAGCTAATACAAGCATTCAACCCGGTTTATAATTTTTACATTACATTATCCTTCAACTCCCTATTACAATCTAGTTTATTACAAATTTAATACATGCTTGTTCTATCCTTGCTTTCCCATTACCCCTAGGCTCTGCCGACTGGGGTACTTCTATCTCCGGTCTCTGGGTAGGGCGCTATCTACTGAGCTACGCCCTTGCCTCGCGCCGCCGCTGCTGCGCCACTCGCGTGGGTACCTGTACCCCCAAAACACAACACGGGGGTGAGAACTATTGTCCATAGTTCTCGTGGGTACGGTCACCCAAGAGAAAAGCTCGACCAATAGGTCCAAGGAGGCCCTGCAGATATGTTAGTCCAAAGAACATCTATAGAGAGATAATATGCAACTAACATAAAAACTGGCCTCACGAGATGCAATATGCAACCATTATAAGTAGATTTATTTATTCTACTACTATCTTGCCAACTAGTTCTCTATCAACTAGCTTCTAAGGTGTCTCATTACCTTAGGGTTTCATCTCAAGTCCAACTTGCTTCTAAGGTTTCTATTACCTTAGAGTTTCACTACATTTACCACTAGCACTCAAGGTTCTTCTACCTTATTCCAGCTAGCCACCCGACTCGGTCTCGAGTCAATCAACGGCGGATAATCCGCCCTCTGCCTGGCTCGAGGTGAAGGACCCTGTCACATACACCTCAGCTTACGGCAAGCCAAGAACCACATCGCCCAACGGTCCGCCCGAAGGTCCATGCACCGTGGTCAGGGATCCGCCACTGGGAGAGGAACATGCCGCATACACCCATAGCCAAGATTCCCTGATAGGGAGAGGAACATGCCACATACACCCTAGCGCTCTCTTTGTTCTTGCTCAATCACAATCCTCGAAGTTCTTCCGGTGGGAGAGGAACATGCCGCATACACCCGCGGACCAAGAACTATCGAGTTTACAAGTACTGGGATTCCGGAATCCACTTCGCAAGTCAAGGGTCCATAACCCTATGTTACTGACCTATTTAGGTCCAATGCACTTTCTACCCTAGGTCCAACCGACTCTAGGTCTAATGCCTCAATCTCATACCCCTTCAAAAAGGCCAATTGTGCTGGTGAGATGATCGTCGGTAAAATGCGTGCAAGTCTATTTGCCAAAATTTTTGAGATGATCTTCTGAATCCCATTAATGAGGCATATATATATCGGTCAGAAGTCGTTCACTTTACGTGCTCCTTCCTTTTTGGGAATAAGACAGACGTATGAGTAGTCAATTGGGACTGTGAAGAGTGTGTTTTCCTGAAAATCTCTGAACATATCGAATATGTTTTCCTTAACTATTTCCCAAAAAACTTGGAAAGAGATAAGAGGGAACCCATCCGGACCAGGAGCCTTCTCGCTACCCAATTGAAAAGTAGCTTTCTTAACTTCATCCAGAGTAAACGGGCTGGTGAGGGAGTCCGGGTCAGATAGGTGATTCATGCGATACAAGTCACTCCAATCGCCGCCACCTGCAGGATCTTCTTCCCCCCGCCCGTACAAGCGTTTAAAGGACTGAAAAATGTAGGCTCTCTTTTTGCACTTCGTTGTGAATAGGTCTTCCAGATTCATCTTCAATAACCTCTATAGCATTGCTCCGCTTACGACCATTGGCCACCGCGTGAAAAAATTTAGTGTTACAATCTCCTTCCTTGAGCCAATGCTGCTTTGCTCTTGTTTGCCAGAGATTTCTTCCTCCTTAAGGATGAGTTGGATCTGTGCCTTAAGTTCTACCCGTTTATCCCTAAGAACCTGGGGCAGGGGGCTCTGTTCCTCTAACAGGTCGATACTACGGATTTCATCCTGAATACTCCTTGTAGCATTAGATATGCTATGGAACTTCGTCTTACTTTCATTCTGGCTATGCAGTGTCTGATTTTGCCGTTAGAGTGAGAATCGCCGATCTCTTGTTGGTGATTTCATTCCACCAGGTTGATACCATATTGGAGAAATCGTCCTTAGTGAGCCAGATCTTCTCGAATTTAAATCTCCGGATAATAGGGCATCTCCCAGTAGAAAGACATATCGGGGTATGATCCAAAGTAATCCTAGGAAGCGCTGAGACCCTGCAGTACGGGAAAGTTTGGTCCCATTCAGTTGAAACTAAAATCTGTCCAGCTTGGCCAGTGAGGGTGTACGCTGCATGTTTGACCAAGTAAATTTTTGGTTGGATATGGGCAGATCGATAACTTCAAGGTTTGAGATGAGGTCTAAGAACAGAGACATCGCTTTAGTACTCCAGGAATTTTCGTTACGTTCCGCTTGATTCCTGGTAAGATTAAAATCCCCGCAGATGACCCAATTGTTGGAAGAACACCAACTGAGGGACAGGAGTTCGAAACAAAACTCTTCCTTCCCGTCCGGTACGTGTGTGAAGCTACCACATAAATATAAGTTTATATCTCTAAAAGAAGATCATAAGTTTGAATAGAAGTATGTGGTGGATTTCCTATTTGAATTGAATGATATAAGGTGGCCATTAAAGATGCTCGAAGAGTCACTCCTTGAATTCGATGTGTGCATAACCCAATTGGACTGTATTCTTGTGCTTATTTCAGTTTATGGGACATACGTTAATCTTTATCTATATGGATTTGAAATTTAAACTCAGTACAACTGTTGTTTAGATCTCGACAGATGTGCCTAAATTCACAATATATGAAGTTTAATTTTTGATTGATGAGTGGTTCAACTTTTATGACATCCTTGATTTGTATTGGATTAGTTTTTGTCAATTTATTTCATGTACTTAATGTTGGAAACTAATCTTTTATTTGAAAACTTTGAAAATTCATTGTTTTTGTAAAATCGCTTGCTGGGACCGGTCTCGGTTGGATGTCCGGACTGCACGCTCGCAGGGGGAGCAACCCTGTGTGGCATCCGGACAATGCCTTGCTCTGTCCGGTCTCAGCTGGAGCGGACTGCTTATAAGCCAGCACGACCGAACTTTGTTCAAAACCCATCTTTTTAAAAATTTTGGTTGCAGTTTCTCTCTCTAGAATCCCTAGAGTGCCTCATTTGGTCATTTTGCATCAACCTCCTTCAATCTTCTTCAGGTTTTCGGTATGATTTGCATTTTTCTTTTCTTTTTTTTTTCCAAAATACCTAGGGTTTTTGATATTTTTGGTGTTAGATCTCTTCTTTGCTGTTTTTGAACTGATTTGTTGCTTCAATCTTACTTGAACATGTTTACATTCCTTTTCTATACACTTTATTTCATGTTTTATCGTCAGATCTGTGTGCATTTTGGATCTAACCTTGGTTTTCATTGTTCACTGTGGATTTTTTCGATTTTTCTTGGTTTTTGTTCATTTTTCGTGCATATTGTCTTCATTAAATTTGTTCCTTATGGCTCTAGGATGCTCTAGATTAATTTTCCAATTTATGGCCAATTTTTCTTCAATTATGATATATTATGAACAATGTGTCTTTCTTTGCATGTATGAACAGCAACTTTTTAAAATCATGTACTCCTCGCTACTAGTTCTTATCTTTTTGATGGCACGAGGAGGTCCCGGTGCCAAGCGACAACGCTCCTCCGCACAACAACGGGAGGAACAACCTGCCGAGGACATTGGTAGTGAGTATAACCCAGCCGAGGACTCAGATCGTGAGTCGCACGAGGGTGATTGGGACATGGTTCTGGCTAAGGCTCAGCATGCAACAGTACAAGGAACATCAAAAGGAAAAGGAAAGACAAAGGAGAAAACTAAAGGAAAAGGAAAGGGCAAGGCGAAAGCCCGAGACGATGAACCGGCTGAGGAGCAACGAACTTAACGGCGGCGTAAGCAGACAACAGGTATTACAATAGGGGAGCCTCAATCTGCAGCTGCTTCACCTCCTCGAGTACCTCAGGCTCCTGTTGACCCTAAGCGCCTACGGTTATATTCATCAAAGCACTGTGTCGGAGAGCGACTTGTTGGGGTAGCAAACTTGATTAAGAGAGCTCCTGGATTTCAAGCTCTATTTGAGAATGGGAACCTACACGAGATTTGTGACTTTACTGAACGTACCGGCTATGGACTTGAACTTGTCAGGGAATTTTACATGCGAGCTGCCATTTAGTTGAGACAGGATGAGGGTCCATTTGTTTTTACTACGTCGGTTCGCGAGTTGAGATGTCGATCACTCGACATTATTGCATCAGTACTTGAGATGGCAGCTCGGACTGATGGCGTGGATTATTGGAACGCTGGTTTTGATTCAGTTGGTGATTGGAGAAGAGTCTTGAACGCACTTTGCGTTCCCGGAGCTGAGAACAACGGTAATGCCATTCTCTCCAAGGATTTGAGGTTAGAGTATCGATATTTGAACTTTATAGTCTCACAATATTATGCCCCTGGCAAACACCAAGGTAATTAGATGGGATAGGGTGTTATATATGTATCTTTTGGGACATCCTGATCTGGTTCGAGAGAAGAATATCAACTTGAATATTCCGTTTCTTATCTGGAAGCGGATGGCACGGAAAATTAAGACAGCGAATCAGAAGGATCGTCTTCCATTTCCTCTACCTATCATGAGGATTCTTCGACTACATGACGTTAACATTGTCTGTACATCATATGAGCATCCTCTAGGACCGATCAGCGACACCACTATGGTTAAATCTCATGTTCAGCTTCACGGTCACTCTCCACCTCGTGCTGAGGCTCCTGCTCCTCCTTCTCCACATGCTGAGGGTTCTGGAACTGAAGCATCTATTTCTTCTGTTTATCGAGAGCAACAACACTTATCCGGGAGCTCGATCTCAAGAAGGATGTTGCCAAGCTTAACAAGAAGTATGGTCGCATCTCTCGCTTCTTGAGACTTCTTTGTGAGAAGATGGGTTGTGGAAGCTCCGAGATGCCACCACCTGGTAGCTACTCCGAGTGAGTTGCTCTGGGTCCTCTTCTTGTCGTTTTGGCATTTTGTGACAAAAAAGGGGAGATGGAGTTGGTGTTGATAATGCTAGTACTTGATCATGATGACTTAGACTTTGATGTTAGCTTGCTTTTAGTTAGGTTGACTTATTTTGCTTGCTTGATACTATTTTTTTTGTAAACTATGACTAACTGTTTGCTTTTCATGAATGACAATCTTGAATCTTGAATGTGTGCGTTGAGTGTTTTCTTTGCAGGAACATTCAAGACTCCAAGACTCCAATGTCTAAGTCATAGAGTTTGTAATAGGATTTCAACTTTGTAATCTTATTTTTTTTGGATCGATCATGCTAAGAGTTATCGTTTGGTGATTGCGGTAATTCTTGTCTTTATGTTTTTGAGGTATGTACGGGCTTGTAATATATTTTGTCACGAAATCGCCAAAGGGGGAGATTGTTAAGGATTTTATAAGTTGGCGGATTTCGTGAAGTTATTGGAGTCTTGAAGAGATCAAGAGTGTCAAGATGAAGTTCGATGAGCCAGGACTCGTCAGAGAAGCTCGGCACCTCAGGTATGATTTAATGAACGTTTATGGTGATTTACTATAAGAGTATAGTAGTTAGAAGACTTTGAAAAGATTTAATCTGATATTTTTTTACAAAAATTGAGTTTAAGTATCAATGTCCGGACAATGGTTATTGTCCGGATCCCGTGGGCTTCACTTTGCATATCTTTCATTGATGTCCGGACAGCCTGCCTATGTCCGGTCTCAGTAAGCTGAGTTTTTCATGTTACGCAAAGTAAGACCGGACATTCACAGGCATTGTCCGGACATAGCCTCGTGCGAAAATTTTGCGGAAGGAAGGTGGACATTCATTTTAAGGAATGGACATTAAGCACGAAATATTTCCAAATTAAGCTGATTTCAATCCTAATCTATCTCTAAGTCTTCTAACACTATAAATAGACCATGGGGGGGTTCATTATTGATAGGTTCAGAATTATTAGACTATAGATTCTCTTGTAAACCCTAAAACTCGTTTTAGAGCTTTATGATTCAATTCTTAAAGCGAGTTTTAATTTGTTGATCGTTGAGTTGATTCTAGGTTTTCTCTTTGAATACATCTTCATGAACCAACTTGATGATTGACTAAAAGGGTTCCCCCATAGTCTATGGTGCTTTAATAGTTAAGATCACCACAAGTTTTCTTCTACAACTCCGGACGGAGGGTGGCGCGGGGATCGCGTGAGTGACCGAGGATTCGGTGAACGCTTTGAGGATTTGGGGCGTTGACGCGGCAAAGATGTGCGGCGTGGTCGGTTGGAGGAGTTCAATCGATCGAGGACCGACGAAGGAGATCCACGTCAAAGATTCGGTAAAATTGGGTAGGGTCGTGGGTGAATCACCTTGTATTCAATTTGCTTCTTAGTGGATAGTTCGTGTGATCGGTCCCGTAGGTTTTTCTCTCCGGTTTGGAGTTTTCCCACGTAAAATCTTGGTGTGTTTGATTTTATTTTCCGCATTTACTTTAAAATCGCATCGAGTTTTTTAATTGGTCATTGTACACCTATTCACCCCCCTCTAGGTGTAGTTTACCTTTTAGATCCTTGAGACCTATAACCAACAATTGGTATCAGAGCGGGTATAGGTTGTAGACAATGGCCGAGGGTGGTAATATCAATCGACCTCCGCTCTTCGATGGCACAAACTATGCCTATTGGAAAGTTCGTATGAGAGCGTTCCTAATTTCCATCGACGAAAGGGTGTGGCAAGCGGTGGAATTTGGTTGGACTCACCCCACCAAGGTTGTTGATGCTATCACCGTCCCCAAGCCTAGAACCAAGTGGACTAAGGATGAAAACGAACGTTCATCTTACAATGGGAAGGGGATTAATGCTTTATTTAACTCCTTAAATCAGACCGAATTTTTTCGAGTTTCGGCGTGTGAAACCGCCAAAGAAATTTGGGATACTCTTAAAACCACCCACGAGGGAACAAGCCTTGTTAAGGTTCAAAAATTACAAATGTTGACTAGTCGTTTTGACTCTATTCATATGGAAGAGAATGAGAATTTTACCGATTACTATACTCGTCTTCAAGACATAGTCAACACTTGTTCCAACTTGGGTGAGAAAATTCCCGAAACCAAGATCATTCGTAAGATTCTAAGGACTCTTCCCGAACGCTTTCGTCCTAAAGTCGCGGCTATTGAAACGGTGAAACATCCGGACGAAATGAAAGTAGATGAGCTAGTAGGTGCACTTCAAACGTATGAGATGACTTTTCCTTCTAACTCGTCTTTGTCCAAGTTGTCTTCTAAGTCCACAGGGATGGCGCTCAAAACTACCAAAGGAGGCAACGCGGACTCTTCTTCTTCCGAGACGGACTCGGATGTGACATTGGAGGACTTCGAGAAGCAACTTGCGCTTCTAACAAGGAAGTTCCGACGGAACTTTAAGAAGAAATTTCCTTCAAAGACTTCTTCTTCAAAATTCAACAAAACTAAAGGGAGCACTTCTTTCTCTTCTTCTAAGTCTAAGAATTCTGAAAACTTTTCCAAAGAATCTTCCAAAGATAAGAAAAGTGGAGAAATTCAATGCTATAAGTGTCGGGGATTTGGACATATAGCATCGGATTGTCCGACTAAGAGTTCTAACAAGAAAAAGGCTATGCAAACCATCACTTGGGATGATCCTTCCGATGAAGAGTCCACCTCAAGCGATGAGGAAATAAATGCCACGGCACTTATCGCGCAAGATTCTTCTTTTATGTGTTTGTCTTCTATTGACTCAATCTCCGTGTCTTCAATGCATGAACAATCCACACCGGAGAACTTGACAGATGAAGATTCGGATGGTGGTGATATGATTGATGCTTATCGCAAATTGATTGTGGAGTCGAAGAAGATCGCCAAGCACAATAAGTTACAACAAAGGATCATCGATCTAGAAGGAGAAAATGCAAGCTTGATAACATTGACAAGAAATTTGGAGAAAGAGAAGGACGGATTGTCAAGAGCTTACAATTCAATAGTGGAAAAGGTTGCTATTCTTGAGAAGGAAAAAGAGACGCATGAAGAAAACTTAAAGTTCTTCAACAAGCAACTTTTGGAGGCAAAGGAGGCAAACTTAGAGTTCACAAAGACGATTATACAACTTAGGTCGGATTTGAACAAGTTCTCCTCCGGAACGACGAAACTTGATAAGATGCTAGGACTTGGTCAAACCTCCAAACTTGGACTAGGATATGAGAGAACATATATTGACCAAGTCACAAAGCAAGTGGGTGGGAACTCGACTAAGTTAATGCCTAAGGATCAAAGTAAATTTGTCTCTTCTATCAAATCTTTTGGTAACAAAGTTTGTCATTATTGTGGAGTTCTAGGACATGTGAAGAGGTTTTGCACACAAACGAAAAAGAACCCCACAACTCCCTTGAATCAAAGGAAAACATGGAAGCAAAAGAAGATTGATCCGAGATTGAAGACCAAACAAACTTGGAGACCGAAAGTGGATGATCTCAAGGTCAAGAGAATTCAAATCGTCGACAAGCATCTCAAGACGCATTCAAGTCGACCTACGCACCTCAAAACACGTAAGGTTTGGGTGCGCAAAGGTGAAATCTTTCCTTATCTTTACTAGTTGCATTTAGCATATTTAATGCATCAAATGAATCATCCGAATCGTATGATACATCCACTCCTTAACCACTTCGTCGGAAATTGTCCTATGAGTGTAATGACAAGAGACTCCGAAGTTGACCATTTTTTTGTTGGAGGTGTTCTACTCAATTTCTATGGATGAAAAGAATGACAACCTTCACATTTTATCAGGAACACTTGTGCCACAAATGTTTCTAAAACCATGTTCTACATTCGATCTAATCATGTTGAACTAAGATATCATTTCTTAAGAAAATTGGTCGAATCAATTATACTTCAACTCGAATATATTCATCTAGACACATTCTATGAGCCAATATTTAAAATGGACAATTATGCATCATTTTTTTTTTTTTTTTTTTTGCTTGCTAGATTTTATGGGCGTGTTGTGTTTTTTTTTAACCGTTTAACTTTCTTCGACTGGACCTCATTACTTGCATGAGTTGTTTTAACACTATCTCATCCAATTTAAATCTTCTTTGTCATCTGTTTTGAACCTCAACATCTTTTAGAAATTGCCTTTATATATGAGTTAAATTAAGTACCTCTCTCTTGAACTATCAAAAGTAGATTGAATTTAATTGATTATTTACATGATGAGTGACATGTTATCCTTATTTTCTGAAATCACAATAATATGTTCTCATTGGGGTTTGCACTAGTTGAGGGGGAGTAGTTTCAATGTTAAAAGAAGTGGAAAGAGTTACATCCATCTTGGGAGTGTGAAAACTACCATCAATTCAAGATGTGGAAAGAGTTACATCCTTTCAAAGGAGTGTGAAAACTACCATCACATGTAGGAAAGAGCTACCACCCCGGTTGTCCGGTACGTGTGTGAAGCTACCAGATGATAAGTTTATATCTCTAAAAGAAGATCATAAGTTTGAATAGAAGTATGTGCTGGATTTCCTATTTGAATTGAATGATATAAGGTGGCCATTAAAGATGCTCGAAGAGTCACTCCTTGAATTCGATGTGTGCATAACCCAATTGGGCCGTTTTCTTGTGCTTTTTTCAGTTTATGGGACATACGTTAATCTTTATCTATATGGATTTGAAATTTAAACTCAGTACAACTGTTGTTTAGATCTCGACAGATGTGCCTAAATTCACAATATATGAAGTTTAATTTTTGATTGATGAGTGGTTCAACTTTTATGACATCCTTGATTTGTATTGGATTAGTTTTTGTCAATTTATTTCATGTACTTAATGTTGGAAACTAATCTTTTATTTGAAAACTTTGAAAATTCATTGTTTTTGTAAAATCGCTTGCTGGGACCGGTCTCGGTTGGATGTTCGGACTGCACGCTCGCAGGGGGAGCAACCCTGTGTGGCATCCGGACAATGCCTTGCTCTGTCCGGTCTCAGCTGGAGCGGACTGCTTATAAGCCAGCACGACCGAACTTTGTTCAAAACCCATCTTTTTCAAAATTTTGGCTGCAGTTTCTCTCTCTAGAATCCCTAGAGTGCCTTATTTGGTCATTTTGCATCAACCTCCTTCAATCTTCTTCAGGTTTTCGGTATGATTTGCATTTTTCTTTTCTTTTTTTTTTCCAAAATACCTAGGGTTTTTGATATTTTTGGTGTTAGATCTCTTCTTTGTTGTTTTTGAACTGATTTGTTGCTTCAATCTTACTTGAACATGTTTACATTCCTTTTCTATACACTTTATTTCATGTTTTATCGTCGATCTGTGTGCATTTTGGATCTAACCTTGGTTTTCATTGTTCATGTGGATTTTTTCGATTTTTCTTGGTTTTTGTTCATTTTTCGTGCATATTGTCTTCATTAAATTTGTTCCTTATGGCTCTAGGATGCTCTAGATTAATTTTCCAATTTATGGCCAATTTTTCTTCAATTATGATATATTATGAACAATGTGTCTTTCTTTGCATGTATGAACAGCAACTTTTTAAAATCATGTACTCCTCGTTACTAGTTCTTATCTTTTTGATGGCACGAGGAGGTCCCGGTGCCAAGCGACAACGCTCCTCCGCACAACAACGGGAGGAACAACCTGCCGAGGACATTGGTAGTGAGTATAACCCAGCCGAGGACTCAGATCGTGAGTCGCACGAGGGTGATTGGGACATGGTTCTGGCTAAGGCTCAGCATGCAACAGTACAAGGAACATCAAAAGGAAAAGGAAAGACAAAGGAGAAAACTAAAGGAAAAGGAAAGGGCAAGGCGAAAGCCCGAGACGATGAACCTACGAGTGAGAGCAACGAACTTAACGGCGGCGTAAGCAGACAATGTATTACAATAGGAGCCTCAATCTGCAATGCTTCACCTCCTCGAGTACCTCGTGCTCGTTGACCCTAAGCGCCTACGGTTATATTCATCAAAGCACCGTGTCGAGAGCGACTTGTTGGGGTAGCAAACTTGATTAAGAGAGCTCCTGGATTTCAAGCTCTATTTGAGAATGGGAACCTACACGAGATTTGTGACTTTACTGAACGTACCGGCTATGGACTTGAACTTGTCAGGGAATTTTACATGCGAGCAGGCCATTTAGTTGAGACAGATGAGGGTCCATTTGTTTTTACTACGTCAGTTCGCAGAGTTGAGATGTCGATCACTCCTGACACTATTGCATCAGTACTTGAGATGGCAGCTCGGACTGATGGCGTGGATTATCTGAACGCTGGTTTTGATTCAGCTGGTGATTGGATGTCACGCCCCGGGGTCCCTTTGTGTAACATACTGGACTTACGCAAATTGCGGAGTTCGAGTAGTTGACTTGAGTTTGGAGCTTTTCCAGATTTTTCTGGAGGGTCGTTGACTGTGTTCCGACCTATGGCACGAGCACCGAGGTTAGTGGATGAATTCCAAGCACTAAAGTCCAAAAATTTGGATTTTAGGTTGCTCTCGGGTTTGACTCTGGAGGGCTTGTACTGCAGACCTTGGTTGCTATACCGCAAATGACCATTGTTGCTATACCGACAGGTGGATTCAGTACGGTATGGGACGGTCGGAGGCGCCCAACCCGAGCCTCGGGTTTGGTGTTTGCAGGTCTCAGGTATGGGATGGCTTGTACCGGTACAGCCTGGCAGATTTCGAGCAGTTTAAACTGCAGGGGTGTTTTAGCATTTTGTTGCTTCTAATATAGCACCCTTTGCCCCTAGGGCTTCTCCTTGTGCTGAGAACAAGAGAGAAGGAGGTAAGGAGCTTCTCTCTCTACTCCCTTGTGTTTTCTAGGGTTTAGATTGGATTTTTAGAGGATTAAAACCCTCTCTTTTGCTCTTTTTGCTTGATAGAGCCTCTACCACCATTGTTGGAGCTTGGAGCTTACCTTTTGGAGCTTTGTGGTGGATCAAGCTTCAAGCCTAGGGCTTTTTGAGCTTGGTGTTGAGCTTCTTAGAGGTATGTGAATGATCTCTTTCCTCTAGTTTTGAATTTTGTGGGTTTTTAGATGAAATCCTAGAATGGGATTCTAGGGTTAGGATTTGGGGATTTTCGATTTAGGGCCTTTGGGACCTAATTGATGGGTTTAGAACTTTGATTTAGGTTGGATTAGAAGGACTCTAACTCCCATTTGGAGATCGAGAGCACTTCCTTCGCATTCGGTGAGTTTTCTCCAACTATTTGTCGAAATCCTTAAAGTGTGAACTCAAGGTTTATCTTCTTAGCTTGTAACTCTTAGGGTGTGCTTTTTAGGACTCTAGGAGTGATTATCGAAGCTTCGTTAGCGGTTCGGAGCAACGCTTTTCGCACTTGGTGGGTTTGGCTTCATGAGCATAGGAGCAAATGGCTCCTAAGTGCTTATTCGGTTTGATTTAATTATTTTGAATGCATATTCATACTAAATAGATTTATTATGAATTTTGAACCACTTAAAATGCATGCCTCATGTATGATAAAATTTTCACTCTATATAGTAGAGCTTTCGGGGTTAAACAGCATGCATGTGAGGGTGGGATTTGTGGGCACCTGGGAGTGTGCCATTCATATTTATGTAGCTTAATTAATATAATTGAGAACATTAAACTTGTGTTGGAACTTAGAAAAGCTTAATTGTCATCAAGCGGCACTTAACTTAGAAAACGATGAAACGTCAACATAGAGACTTGACATAGGCCATTGGACATCTATTATTTCCATGTTAGAGACATGATGACATAGAGATAGGCCTTTGGACACTTGTACATTCCATGTTAGAGACATGACGAATTGGGACTTGTGACGAGTTTTGTGACTATATGCCATTGTGCTCATTCGCACATGCTTGTGAGGGTCGCTCCCTACAAGCCGGCACTCCGGAGTTGGCCAACGCGTTTCTTGTATTCGCCGTGCGGGATTGGGCGCCGAAGTGGATTGCCGTGGGACAGTCTCATTCCTAGGGTGGGAATGTTGACTACTACGGGGCCATTAGGCTCGGCATTTGGGCTAGGCAGCCTTCGGGTGGGCATCGGCCATATCGCCTTCGGGTTGATCTTATTGTACTTAAACTTAATGTAGTTTAAAGAAAACAGTGGACTTTGATTAGAATAGTAAACTTAGTCTTTTACTATCAAGTTGGGAACTTCATGTTAATTATAACGCTTTCTATTCATGCTTAGAATAGCCTACTTATGCAAATTCATGCTAAGTAGAGATATTGTGTTTAGTAGTTTACATATTTTTTTACATGTCGCTTATTATCGCTTATTATCGTTTATACTTACTTGCTTAGTTTTGGGCCTAGTGGAGCATGCAACTGAAGTCGCACTGCCCACCGGGAACTATTAATTAATAGTTCTCACGCCTCTTTTTCTAATGTGTTTCGAGCCTTCAAGACGGCGGAGGCAGGGATCGTGGAAAGGGAATCGCTAGCTAGTGATCGCAGCTTTCCATCTTGTAGGGGTTTTTCTCTCTTTTTATACTTTGGTGAGATTGAGAGAGTTTTGTATCCCTATGTAGAGACTACCATGTACTTGGTTATAGTGGTGTTTGGATTTCTTTTCGTTGTACTCTCTTTTATAGTTCATAGTGGATTTTGGTCCTTTCTTTTATCTACTTATTGTATGCTTATTTGTTTAGAATTCTAGTTGTTATACTGCTCTGATACTTCTAGATTCTTCCTATTTTTGTGGTTATTTATCGTTTTTGTTAGACGCCTTGTATGTTGTAGACATACGGCGGGTCTGGGCACGCGCCGGGCGAGCTTCCGCTGGGTCCCGGGGCGTGACACTTTGGTACATAAACAAAGCGGAATTTTTTTTTTTTTATAAACCTTGATCCCCAAGGACATGACAGACCTGCCACAAATACAGAGAGACCACTGTACACACGGACAGAGTCTCCCCTGTATTTGCACGGCATCGCACAAGTACAATGAGTCTTTAACAATCATACAACCATAATAAAGTGTACAGATATTAATTCCAATCAACATACACATATTCACACCATTCACCACAGGTTCATTCACATTTACCTTTGCACATAAATAACATCTATCTTTTAAAATGTTTCCTACCTGAAAACTAGTTCTGAAATACTAAGTCATAAAATCCCTTTTGGAAATCTTTCACAAACTGTTTCCCACACGGAAACCTTTTCTTTTGAAAACACTACCACGAGGGGTAGAAAACCTTTTTATCACATAAAATCCACAATCTTTATTACATTATAAAACATCTCATATTCAAAAGTAAATACTGAACTGAACCATAATAAAAGTCTAAGTCATGCAAAGGATAAGGTAAGAAATAACCAACGAAGGGACGGAGCTATGTCGCGAACTAGACTCGCTCCTCACCAGCTGTCCCACTAAGACCTGCAACGTCACCTGAAAAGAAGGCGAGGGGTGAGAACATGTAAACATGTCTCCCCCTTCTAGTGGATACCTCGCGGAGATAGACACAAGAGGAGATAATAGTAGTAGTACAGTAGCTATGATAAACAAGTAAATGGAAGAGATATATAGATATGAAACAACAGCTACTGTAAGTATGCATCGAAAAGCTGAGAAAGTAGATACCCAATCCATCGCCGCCAATGTTGGTCCGCAGACCTCAGGCAATGCCCCCTGTCTCAAAGCCTGCATTCTACCCAATCCCACATGGGCTCACGGGTTGGCTCGTCCAACCACTTTTTCGGAAAAGAACACCTCATGGTACGGTGGATCAGACCGCCCGTGTTCGTGAACTGCGCTCAAGTCCTGGGCGATCGATGCTGTTATGCTCAAAAACCATACGTCAGCAACTGGTTGACAATCCCGTACCTAAAGGGACATCGACCCCTTTGGGTCATTAAGTAAACTCGCCGACCACGTAGGTCACAGAAGCACTGAAACAAACCGACCGAACAGGTCACTGAAACTGAAACAAGCCGACCGAATAGGTCACTGAAAAACTGTAAGAAAGTACCAGAACCGACCAATCAGGTCAACTAGGATGGAACAACTCATCATCCCCTCAACTGTATGCGAGTACTACTCAAGGAAACACAAGAACTGACCACTCAGGTCAACTAGGATGGAACAACTCAACATCCTCTCAACTGTATGCAAGTACTACTGAAGGAAACACGAGAACTGACCACTCAGGTCACTGATGTCATAGGCTGACAAGAAGCAAACTACTCTACTCCTACACATGGTACTAAGCATGGAAACACTAAGTAGAGTAAAACTGTAACACAAAGGTACAAGATATATCTACGATAAAAGATATGAACAGTAAGGTGGAAGGAACGTCACCAGCGTGTACCACTGTACGGACGTCGGATCGAAGTACCCACCTGTACGACTGTAGAAGATCAGATCTGTCGTCTGTGGAAACGAAGAAACCGGACCTACGAAAAGGTCCACTGGGTTAGCGTCTAACCCCCCAACACAAGTACTGACTCCACATCTCACAAACTAATTCCACGGAGATTGGTTTTCCGAAACCAATTACCGTAACTCACCAGAAGTCCCGTAAACCACACCGGGACTCCGCCGGGACCCACGAACCGTCCCGAAAAGCACCGACTCGTGTCACGAGTCACCCGCTGCCATAAAACACTCTTATTTGGATGTTTTGGCAGCAAACATAAGATAACACTACAATACAATTATCATCGGATAATTGTACAAACACGGGTTCCCGAAAGTGTCTTTTTCGACATCGGAACCAACCATCGCTCACCCGTCGTTTCTGAACCTTCGAAACGACGCGGGTGACGAGCCAACAAGGCTTAGCAACAAAGAAAATAATCTCTGGAAAGCGTCGGAAGAAATCCGAACCAAAGACACGTTCCGTCGTCGAATTTCGCCGACGAACGCTCCGGAATTACACTTACTATTTTCCGAAAGTCGGGACCTTGGACAACTTCAGGTTACCCGCAGTACGTACACATTGCCCAAGATAGCCCAGGAGGCTATAATTGCATAAAAGTCCCTAAAGAACCCTAAATCGTATTATTTCATGTACAAATAGGGTTATTATAGGCCGTGCATGCAAATCGGTGCATCACAAATTCTGAAATTGCACTCGCTGTAAGTCTTCGACATGCTGAAGACCGTGCTCGCCTTTTGGAGCACAATCGGACATCGTAGTGCGCACAAGCGACACTAAATTCAGTAAATAGCGCGCACAACGCGTAAAGTGCGATCGTCCCGCTAAACGGTGCATCAAAACTCAGAACGGAGGTGAGCATCGCGTTCAGCATGGAAAATCCTTGACCGTGCTCACCTCCCGAGGTTGATTTGACTCACCGTAGCCTCGAGAATCGTGCACAAACCCTAGTCTAGCATGCTGTTAACAACTACACAGCATACCTGAGCCGAGGGAGCAAGGGTTGGCCGCCGGCGGCGTGGCGGCGGTCGGTCCGGCCGGGGACGGGAGCGCCGGGTCGGAGATGACCGGGAAGGTCCCGGCCGGCGGCGGGAGGCGGCCGGTGGCGCGGCGGAGGAGATCCACTCCTCCTTCCTCCTCTCGGGTTAGGAGGCGTCGGCGGCACGACGGCGGCCGGGACGCCGGACGGCGCTGGTCCGGCCGCGGAGGCCGAGGGAAGCCGATGCTTCCCTCGGGAGGCGGCGCAGATGCCCGAAGCCGAGGGTGCAACCCTCGCCCGCACCGAAGGCCGAGCGGCGGCGGGGTTGCTCCGCGGCGGCCGGCGGTGTACGAGGAAACCGGGAAGACGCGCCGAGGTGGCTCGTCGTCGGAGGAGGGTCGCTCAACTTCGGGAAGGCGGCGGCGGCGCTCCTAGGCCGAGATCACCCGGGATCGGCATGGGTGACTCAAAGTTGGCCGCAGGGAGCTACGGCGGTGGCGGCGGCGTCGGGGACGCCGAGCCGGCCGGGGAGCACGCCGGCGATGAGTCTCGGCCGAAGGATGTTAGATCCGAGGGTTTGAGTCTCCCCCTTGCCGGATCTAGGTTCTTCGGCCAAAGGTGGATGACATGGCCGAGGGGGAAGGAGGAGGAAGGTGGTTGAGGGCTCGGGGAGGCTCTCCGGCGGCCAGGGAAGCACGACGGCGGCCGGGGGTGCGCGCACGGAGTGGGCAGAGGGCTGCTGGATGTGTTAGGGTGGCTGAGGGGAGATGGAAAGGCTAGGGTTAGGGTTAGGTCCATGAAACCCTAGAAATCCATCTATATACACTTTAGGACTTTTTGCACTTTAGCCCACCACAAGCCACCAATTATATTTTAGCCCCTACCAGCATGACATTTATGCGCTTAGGACCCTCTGTGTTCAACGCTTCGCATTTCGGCGCATAAAATATAGCGACTCTTCGCGTTCCGCCGTTACGCGATTTCAACCTCTTTGCATTCTTTTCGCGATTCCCGGAGATCCGTCCGTCAGATTCACGATCGGATCGCGCCAGCGCGTTCAGTGCGTCGAGAACATCGAATCTGGCCTTTTACTTCGTTTGATTTGGTCTCGAATTCGCGAAGTATCCATTCTCCTCTTCTTTCCCATAAACCTCCAATTTGCTAGGTCTTTAAGTAAAATCGTTCGAACCCCTTTTCCTCAACAACCGTGATTCAGAATCGAATTTCGTCAGTGGAATTGGTTCCAGAATAGTCGAGCCGTTCGAAACGAGCTATTGGAAGCCTATGTTCGAGTCCCAGACGCTCTTGACCCTTCTTTACTCCGCGATTTCTCGAAAATCCGGAGTTACTATTCACTTAAGTCGAATCTTACGGGTCACGTAACTTTTCCGTTTTAGCTCGGTTTCGCCTGAAATTTGACGTGTGCTCTTATAATACAATTACGGACACATTTACCGTCTCCAAATATTTTATTTCTTGTTCTGAAAAAATGCTAGTTATTACATTGGAGAAGAGTCTTGAACGCACTTTGCGTTCCCGGAGCTGAGAACAACGGTAATGCCATTCTCTCCAAGGATTTGAGGTTAGAGTATCGATATTTGAACTTTATAGTCTGCTACAATATTATGCCCCTGGCAAACACCAAGGTAATTAGATGGGATAGGGTGTTATATATGTATCTTTTGGGACATCCTGATCTTGTTCGAGAGAAGAATATCTTCCGTTTCTTATCTGGAAGCGGATGGCACGGAAAATTAAGACAGCGAATCAGAAGGATCGTCTTCCATTTCCTCTACTTATCATGAGGATTCTTCGACTACATGACGTTAACATTGTCTGTACATCATATGAGCATCCTCTAGGACCGATCAGCGACACCACTATGGTTAAATCTCATGTTCAGCTTCACGGTCACTCTCCACCTCGTGCCGAGGCTCCCGCTCCTCCTTCTCCACATGCCGAGGGTTCGGAACCGAAGCATCTATTTCTTCTGTTTATCGAGAGCAACAACACTTATCTGGGGAGCTCGCAGATCTCAAGAAGGATGTTGCCAAGCTTAACAAGAAGTATGGCCGCATCTCTCGCTTCTTGAGACTTCTTTGTGAGAAGATGGGTTGTGGAAGCTCCGAGATGCCACCTCCTGGTAGCGTCTCCGAGTGAGTTGCTCTGGGTCCTCTTCTTGTCGTTTTGGCATTTTGTGACAAAAAGGGGGAGATGGAGTTGGTGTTGATAATGCTAGTACTTGATCATGATGACTTAGACTTTGATGTTAGCTTGCTTTTAGTTAGGTTGACTTATGTTGCTTGCTTGATGCTATTTTTTTTGTAAACTATGACTAACTGTTTGCTTTTCATGAATGACAATCTTGAATCTTGAATGTGTGCGTTAAGTGTTTTCTTTGCAGGAACATTCAAGACTCCAAGACTCCAATGTCTAAGTCATAGAGTTTGTAATAGGATTTCAACTTTGTAATCTTATTTTTTTTGGATCGATCATGCTAAGAGTTATCGTTTGGTGATTGCGGTAATTCTTGTCTTTATGTTTTTGAGGTATGTACGGGCTTGTAATATATTTTGTCACGAAATCGCCAAAGGGGGAGATTGTTAAGGATTTTATAAGTTGGCGGATTTCGTGAAGTTATTGGAGTCTTGAAGAGATCAAGAGTGTCAAGATGTAGTTCGATGATCCAGGACTCGTCAGAGAAGCTCGGCACCTCAGGTATGATTTAATGAACGTTTATGGTGATTTACTATAAGAGTATAGTAGTTAGAAGACTTTGAAAAGATTTAATCTGATATTTTTTACAAAAATTGAGTTTAAGTATCAATGTCCGGACAATGGTTATTGTCCGGATCCCGTGGGCTTCACTTTGCATATCTTTCATTGATGTCCGGACAGCCTGCCTATGTCCGGTCTCAGTAAGCTGAGTTTTTCATGTTACGCAAAGTAAGACCGGACATTCACAGGCATTGTCCGGACATAGCCCAGTGCGAAAATTTTGTCGGAAGGAAGGTCCGGACATTCATTTTAAGGACCGGACATTAGGCACGAAATATTTCCAAATTAAGCTGATTTCAATCCTAATCTATCTCTAAGTCTTCTAACACTATAAATAGGCCATGGGGGGTTCATTATTGATAGGTTCAGAATTATTAGACTATAGATTCTCTTGTAAACCCTAAAAGTCGTTTTAGAGCTTTATGATTCAATTCTTAAAGCGAGTTTTAATTTGTTGATCGTTGAGTTGATTCTAGGTTTTCTCTTTGAATACATCTTCATGAATCAACTTGATGATTGACTAAAAGGGTTCCCCCATAGTCTATGGTGCTTAAATAGTTAAGATCACCACAAGTTTTCTTCTACAACTCCGGACCGAGGGTGGCGCGGGGATCGCGTGAGTGACCGAGGATTCGGTGAACGCTTTGAGGATTCGGGGCGTTGACGCGCAAAGAGTTGCGGCGTGGTCGGTTGGAGGAGTTCAATCGATCGAGGACCGACGAAGGAGATCCACGTCAAAGATTCGGTAAAATTGGGTAGGGTCGTGGGTGAATCACCTTGTATTCAATTTGCTTCTTAGTGGATAGTTCGTGTGATCGGTCCCGTAGGTTTTTCTCTCCGGTTTGGAGTTTTCCCACGTAAAATCTTGGTGTGTTTGATTTTATTTTCCGCATTTACTTTAAAATCGCATCGAGTTTTTTAATTGGTCATTGTACACCTATTCACTCCCCTCTAGGTGTAGTTTACCTTTTAGATCCTTGAGACCTATAACCAACAAAAAAACTCGGTACAGGCGAAGAATTTGGAGCACCAAGTAGTAATAAGTCCACTAGAAGCCCCACGAGCAAGTATAAAATGACATCCATCGAAGTTTGAACCACAACAAGATCGAAGGAAGGATCTAGAGGCCGAATCCACCTTAGATTCTTACAAACAAACTACCGAACCAAAGTGTCGCACGGAGATAAACCAACATCTCCGGCCGGCTGACATCCAGTAGAAGGATTAAGTGACACTGCGCCTGTGACTGTGGTACCAGGATTTGGCTCGTTGTGCCCAAAAACTTCGCCTCCAAAACTCGAGATCGGAGCTATGAGATCTCTGGGAGGCCCCAAAGATAAGAGAGGTCCAGAAGGTCCCGCGCAAAGTAGGGAGCTCGATCCAATGGGGGCATCAGTGAGAAATCCAGAAGAGAAGATTGGGGGAGCTTTCCCCAAGGCAGAGATGGCGGGGTACATTGCTTTGCGACCAAAACCTTCGACTTCTCCGCGATCTTTCGAGCCCTGAAGTTGAAAAGAGTATGATGGGCCCAAGCTAAGGAAAAGTCCCCTAGCAGCAGGCGCCGAAGGAGAAACTCCAAAACAGGGGGAAATGGGCCATACGTGCTCCGCGTGCTCGGATAGCTATCGGGACTCGCCAACCGCCTTCTCAAGAGGCCCCTATCCAATCCCACCTTCCATCCGACCCCAGAGGCAGGGGACACCGATGAGGCCCGCGTGCAGGATGGAACAAAGTGGGCCCTCTCTAATAAACACTATCAGGTAACTAGGCTCCCGAATGTCACCCATGACGGGCCCAGATCCACGTGAGCCCAGTTGACCCTTTCCACCAGAGTGTCTGTAATAAACCGACTTTTTACCTGAATGAAATTTGACTTTTGTTTCTGAATGTTATTGTGCGTAAATGTATTATAAGAGCACACGTCAAATTTCAGGCGAAACCGAGCCAAAACGAAAAAGTTACGCGACCCGGGAGTTTGGCTTAAAGTGAATAGTAACTCCGGATTTCCGGCGAGCCGCAGAGTAGAGAATGGCCCAGAAGTGTACCGGACTCCGAATATGGGACTTCAATAGCTCGTTTCGAACGGCTCGACTATTCTGGAACCAATGCCACTGACGGAATTGGATTCTGATTCACGGTTATCGAGAAAAAGGGGTTTGAACGGTTTTACTTAAAGACTTAAGCAATTGGAGGTTTATGGAGAAAAAGAGGAGAATTGATACTTCGCGAATCCGAGACCAAATAAAATGAAGTAAAAGGCTAGATTCGATGTTCTCGACACGCTGAACACGCTGGCGCGATCCGATCGTGAATCCGACGGAAGGATCTCCGGGAATCGCGAAAAGAACGCGAAGAGGTTAAATTCGCATAACGGCGGAATGCGAAGAGTCGCTATATTTTATGCACCGAAATGTGCAAATTCGAATATAGAGGGGCTTATACGCATAATTCACCTGCTGGCAGGGGCTGGAGAGGGAATAGAAGTGTTTGGAGGGCTAAATTGCAAAAGTGCATTTGTGTATAAAACTTGGTTTTAGGGTTTTCATGGACCTAAACCATAACCCTAGCCACCCCTTCACCTCCCAGCCCTCAGCCGCTTCCAGCATCATCCCCTACACCCTGTGCGCGCGCCACCTCACGGCGAGCGCCCGACCGCCGGAGAAACCTCCACCCACCTCCCCACCTCTCCCTCGCCACTCTACCCATCATCTCGCCGAGAGCGTGCGGGTTGGTCTCCGAGCCAAACACCATCACCTTCGGGCCGAGACCAACCGCCGGTGCCCATCGCCGACCGCCGCCGTCGTCGGAGTCGCCGCCGGAGCCGCCTTGCTCCTACGGCCGCTCTCGGTCACCTGTGCCGAGCGGATCACTCCCCTACTTCCACGCGCGCCGCTTCCCCTCGGGTGCCCCCGACCTCCCTCGACACCGGAAACTTCGGCGTGCCCTCCGGCCGCCCCGGTAACGCCGGCGCCGCCCGAGCCGCCGCGCACTGCGGCCGCCCGAAGGCTGTGCGGGCAAGGCCCAAGCCCCTCGGCTTCCGGCCGTGCGTCACCTGCGGAGGGAGCACTATCTTCCCTCGTCCTCCTCGGCCCGATCCCCGCCGGCCCGAGCTCCTCCGGCCGCCGCGACATCGCCGGAAGCTCCTAACCCGAGAGCTCGCGTGGCGGCTTAGATCGCCGCCGCGCGCCGCCGCCACCCCCGCGCGGCCGCGCCGTCCTCCTCCGACCTCGGGCGACCTCCGCCGCACTTCCCCGGCCGTCCCCGAAGTCTCCGGCCGCCGCTCCAACTTCCCGCGGCCGCCTCGGCCGGTGCCGATCGAGGGAGGAGCACCCTCCACGGCACCATCCCTCGGCCCTTGGAGGGGAGCCGGTTCCCCGTGGTCCCCGGCGCCGACCCACCGCCGGCCCGACCTCCTTCGGCCGCCGCCGCGCCGCCGGAAACCCCCAACCCGAGAGTAGTTCTCGGGTTGGAGCGCCGCCGCCGCACCACCGGCCGCCCTCCGCCGCCGGCCGACGATTCCCTTGGACCCCCCGGACCCGAGGCTTCCTTCCCCGACCGGAGCGCGCGCCCCCTTGCCGCCGGCGACCGAGCCCTAGCTCCCTCAAGCCTCGGTATGGATTTAATGTTCCAGCACCTAGGTCTAGGATTCGGATCAACTATCCGGTGATCCGGTGGATCAAATCGACCTCGGGAGGTGAGCACGGTCAAGGGTTTTCCGTGCTGAACGCGATGCTCACCTCCGTTCTGAGTTTTGATGCCCCGTTTAGCGGGACGAACGCACTTTACGCGCTGTGCGCGCTATTTACTGAAATTGATGTCTCTTTTGTGCGCACTACGATGCCTGACTGTGCTCCGAAAGGCGAGCACGGTCTTCGGCATGTCGAAGACTTACAGCGAGTGCGATTTCGGAATTTGCGATGCACTGATTTGCGTGCACGGTCCGTAAAAGCCCTATAATCACATGAAATAGTGCGATTTAGGATTCTTCAGGGACTTTTATGCAATTGTAGCCTCCTGGGCTATCTTGGGCAGTATGTACGTGCTGTGGGTAACCTCTGGACTGACCGTCCAGGGTCCCGAGCTTTTCGGAAAATAGTAAGTATAATTCCGGAGCGTTCGTCGGCGAAAATCGACGACGGAACGCGACTTTGGTTCGGATTTCTTCCGACGCTTTCCTGAGATTACTTCCCTTGTCGCCAAGCCTTATTGGCTAGTCACCCGTGTCGTTTCGAAAGTCCGGAAACGACGGGTGAGCGACGGTGGGTTCCGGTGTCAAAGTCGACGCTTTCGGGAACCCGGATCGAAACGGACGTTCTGTAGTAATCGTTTCGAGGCAGTTACGTCGTGGGATTTGTGAATTACGGTTCTAGTTTCAGTGGGTTAGTTTCTAACCCGGTGAACCCTCGTAGGTTCAGTCGTTTCCACTCATTTCGATACTCAGGTGGGTATCCGGATTTCCGTCGGTACAGTGGTACACGCTTGGTGACACTCCTTCACTTTACTTTACTCTACTTTACTCTTCTTACTTGCACCTTACCGTCGTTTATATTCTCTACTCAGTTATATGCATGTTCAGTATACTTGATAGGAGTAGAGTGGTTTGGGTTTACAGCTCTTCAGCGACCTACTTGGTCGATCCTTTACAGTTTTTCAGTGACCTATTCGGTCGGCTTGTTTTCAGTTTCTCAGTGACCTGTTCGGTCAGTTTGCTTCAGTTTCAGTGACCTGTTCGGTCGGCTTGTTTCAGTGCTTCTGTGACCTACGTGGTCGGCGAGTTTACTTAATGACCCAAAGGGGTCGATGTCCCTTTAGGGACGAGATTGTCAGCTAGTTGCTGACGTCTAGCTTTTGAGCATAATAGCATCGATCGCCTAGGACTCGAGCGCATTTCACGAACACAGGCGGTCTGATCCACCGTGCCAGGGTGTTCTTTTCCGGAAAAGTGGTTGGATGTGCCAACCCGTGAGCCCATAGGCGACCTTGGGTTGAATGCAGGCTTAGAGACAGGGGGCATTGCCTGAGGTCTGCGGACCAATATTGGCGGTTATGGATTGGGTATTTACTTTCTTAGTTTTTCGATGCATACATACAGTAGCAGTTTGTTTATATTCCATATATCTCTTTCCTGCTTACTTTGGCTACTGTGTCTACTTATCAGTCTTTCCTTTGCTTTACTTCGTTACTAGTGGATACCCACTGGGAGGGGAGACATGTTTACATGTTCTCACCCCCCCGCCTTCTTTTTCAGGTGTTACAGCAGGTTCTAGTGGGACGACAGGTGAGGAGCGTACATAGCACGCGATATAGCTCCCGACCCGTGGTTTGATTTCCTTTCAGTTTACCTTATTGAGTAAATAACTTAGACTCACTTTATGGTTCAGTTCTCTACTATTGTTTGTGATTATTAAGATATCATTTTGGAATGGGCTGTAAGAATGGTTTTGGGATTTTAAAATAAAAAGGTTTTCTACCCCTCGTGGTAGTGTTTTCAAAAGAAAAGGTTTCCGTGTGGGAAACAGTTTGTGAAAGGTTTTCAAAAGAAATTTTATAACTTAGAGTTTCAAAACCAGTTCCCGGGTAGGGAACATTTCAAATGATAGATGTGGATCTGTGATTATATACTAGTGAATGTAACCTGTGGTGAATGGTGTAATTTGTGTATGGATGTAAGTTAAATTCTTTACATGTACACTTTGTTGTGGTTGTATGAT
Organism: Aechmea fasciata; assembly: GCA_025177825.1. Taxonomy (NCBI): domain Eukaryota; kingdom Viridiplantae; phylum Streptophyta; class Magnoliopsida; order Poales; family Bromeliaceae; genus Aechmea; species Aechmea fasciata. Next base: position 6,901,775 of record CM045945.1, read on the forward strand.
TGTAAAAGACTCAATGTACTTGTGCGATGCCGTGCAAATATAGGGGAGACTCTGTCCGTGTGTACAGTGGTCTCTCTGTATTTGTGGCAGGTCTGTCATGTTCGTGGGGGTCAAGGTTTATAAAATAAAAAAAAAATTCCGCTGTACTTTTCACTTTATTATTAACCCCGGGCGTGACAATGTCCCAAGGCCCGCGAAACATGCCCAAACCCAAAGCACGCGTGCTTCGAGGGTACGAAAGATAGGGGCTTCTGCATGACAGTACAATTCCCCTGGCCCAAGCGCTCATGGTCCGAGAGTAATAAAAAGAGGGGACGCTTTAATATACCAAATCCGGAGCAGGCTCGAGGTGGCAAAGCCAATCTCCGCATTAAAGCTACCTGGATTCACCCAGGGCTTAAAATAAATGCATCCACCAAACTTAGCCTTTTCCTTAAGCTTCGAAGATCGAGGCTGGTGGGTCTCTTTTCCTTGATGCAAGACAAAGCTGGCCAAAGCGGCGGCAGTCAACGACGAAATCCCGGGAAGGGAGGCGCCGCCTGACCCAAGGGCTTTTCGAACCCCTCCCTCGACATAATTAACCAGACAGGGAACGTAAGCAGGGCCTGCGACAGCTTGCACCCTTATGGTCCCATCATCATCAGAGAATTTCAAAAACATGTCCGTTGCACCGCAGTCACCGACGATCACCGGCGAAGACCAGCAACCACCACGCTTCGTAGCACCGCTCTCACCGGCGATCACCAGCGAACACCTACTCTCTCCGCGCTCTCCGGCTACCACCTTCGGACGCCCGGGCCCCACCTCCCCATACTGTCGGGGAACAACCGGGGTGGGCGTAGGCTTCCGACGAGTGGACCCATCCAAAAGATCCGACGCCCTCCGCCTATCCCTAAATTCGGAGGAGTTCCAGGAGGCATCGGAGCTGGAAGAACTGCCCACTGACGACAGTCGCCCCCGGATAGACCTCGCAGAGCGACGAGGTACTTCCGGGGTTCTCTGCAGCGGGTTATGCTGGTTCGTCAGCTCATTGGAGGGATTACCAGGAGCCGCACCTTCGTGGCGGCCCCAACGCTCCAGTTGGATGAGCTCCGATCGCGACCAGTCCCGCACTGTAATCTCAAAATTCTCCGAAATGTCGGAGAGGTGATCCACCAAGACACGGCAGCAGTAACCTGTGAGATCGACCAGTCGTCCGCTCGAACCAATCGACCGACACCTCCGACAAGGGCCGCGACCGTACGGGAGGACCAGCACTCATAAGGTAAACTTACCAGACGGATCCAAACATTATATGACAATAAAGCCTTGCGAGCACCGAAAAACGGGTTCCAAGAATAACACTGCAGACTGAGATTATCCAGCGGGAGAATTTCTCTGCGAATGAGATGATCACTCGGCACCTACTCCGGAAGAAAGATCACGAAGTCGCGTTCGCTATACCGGGCCACGTGGAAATCTAAAGGTGAGCCTCCAAAGCAGGCCGCCAGCTTATTAGCGATTGTTTCCTGTGGGAAGTGGCCGAGGTTCCTCGGAGGGAGAACGTCTACGAGCATAGCATTCCAACCCCGATTCTGTCGAGAGAAGCAATCGTCCGACAGCGGGACGAAGGCACTGCGGTAGGAGGGTCGGGCCCGCATAGCTCGGTACACGCTCATCGGCAGGCGTTCCATACACTCTCTTGCAATATGTCCCGACTTCCGACACCTCAAACACCTTATGGACGCCCTACAGTTGGAAGCCCAGTGAGTGGTATCCAAACACCTATAACACCTCCCTTTGAAGGAGGCTCTGCCTGGGGTGGTGGGGACCGGAAAAGTGTTGAGGCATTGGTTTCGACGAATTTTGCAAGGTGGGGGCAAAGTGTTAGAAGTAAGAAGAGCCTCCTTGTAGCTCTTCTTTAAAGCAGGATGAACAGCTGGTGGGGGGTTATCGTGGAGAGTGTAAAATCTTCGCCTGAGACCAGTTGTCGACTTGTCGATGCGGCTTGTGTTGGGCGTGGACTCTTGAGAGAAGAGGAGGGTCGTCCGAGTTAATGCATGTCCCACCGCATCCGCCCACCCACTTTGTGAGTTACGGGGAAGCCCCAAGGATCTATCTAGATTGTATCAAACAACACCTAGAGGGGGGTGAATAGGTGTATCGGCCAAAAACCACAAATTCTCGATGCGATAAAAGTAAATGCGGAAAATAAAAAGCACACCGAGATTTACGTGGGAAAACTCCAAACTCGGAGTAAAAAACCCACGGGACCAACACGCGAATAAACAATCAATAAGAGAAAAGATTACAAGGTGATACCGAACTCCACGGACTCGACCTCTCTAACTCTCCTATGGATCTCCGCGCAATCCTCCTTCGGGTTGTCCACGCCCTCACGTCCGAGTCCACGAACGCCACGTCCCGAATCCACGAAACGCCTCCACTTCGAATCCACGAAGCCTTGATCACGCCGAATCCACGACGCCCACTCGAATCCACGAGCGCACTCCGTCCGGAGCAAAAACAATACGATCGATGATGATTTATTGCTTAGATTCTCATTAAAGATCTATGGGAATAATCTCTAAGCAATTCTCAAATTGATTCTAGAAAAACATTAAGAATTAGGGCACCGAGAATCAATTTGGGAGAAGCTTGATGTAGAAGATGAGGAAAACGGCTACCTACAAGCTTCTAGGGTTTTTCATAAATAATCTAGGCTTAATCATCTTTTAGAAACACCCCTACATCTTATTTATAGGTTTAGAAGACTTCTAGATAGATTTGGATTAGAAAAAATAAATCTTTAAAACAGATTTCGTATCGAGGGACCGGTCCTCCAGATCAGAGACCGGTCCTCCCTTGCGCAATAAAATATTAATCACCGAGGGACCGGTCTCACATGCCAGGGGACCGGTCTTATTCAGCGATATGTGAATTTCCAGCCTCTGGGACCGGTCCTCCCTTTGTGGAGACCGGTCCTCTGTGCAAAGTTGCGCATAGGGAGCTCTCTGGGACCGGTCTTCCAGTTGTGGAGACCGGTCCGCTGCGCAAAGGTGCACAGAGGGTGCATCGGGACCGGTCCTCTCAATGTGGAGACCGGTCCTCTCAACCAGATATGCAGAGTGAAGAACCAAATTAGTTAAAACTCAATTTCAACAATCCTAATGTCTTCTAAACACTTGTTAAAGTATATAAATCATCATCATCAGTATTTGAACTTACCGAGCATTGTGGATTTACGTTTCGAGTCTGCGAGTCTTCGATCTTCGTCTCATCTTCTCTAAACCTCCAAGACTCCGAACTAACTTCACGAAATATGCCATCAGAATCTCCGGAACAATCTCCCCTTTGTCAATTTCGTGACAGAGCCCAAGATTACATTAAAATACTCACAACGCTCATCTCACAAAAAATAAAAACTGAAATTCATTGCCATCACCAAAACAATGAACTTCTCGCGTGAAAGATCCAAAGAAATACAAAATTATAATTTTGCAACTCCTAAACAAACTCTATGACTTAGACACAAGGAGTCTTGATGTTTTGATTTCAAAAACCTGCAAAAAGACAATTTTCTCCACGAACAAAGTTCATAAACAAGGTCAGTAGTAAAGAAAATATATGACAATAACAATCTCTCCCCCTTTGTTCATGAAAATCTAATATATGAAAATAACAATCTCTCCCCCTTTGTTCATGAAAATCTAATATATGAAAATAACAATCTCTCCCCCTTTGTTCATGAAAATCTAATATATGAAAATAACAATCTCTCCCCCTTTGTTCATGAAAATCTCTCCCGCTTGAAATTCAATTCAAGTTTCCAATTCTTCTCCCTTTTTGTCAAAAATTGCCAAAAAGAAAAAAAAATAGAGAAAAAAACAAACTAGGAAATAGAAAGTATTCACGTCAAAGTTAAAAGTAGAGAAAAAAGATAAAACAAAGAAAATGGGACTAAAAAAAAAAGTAAAATCACTTCGTGTCCTCCTCATTAAAAAAATTTGCCTTGTTTTCTCAAAAATCCTTCAAAATTAGATAAATTTCATAAAATTAATGATTTCACTTCAAAAATTACTATGATGAAAATAAAATATTATTTGATTTCAAAAGACATCAATTCATCAAAATTTGATATTAAGAAAAATCTAATGATTTAAAGTCATCAAGATGGAAATTGATGAAAAATAATTTTTAGAAATTTGACAAATTGACACCAATTTGTCGCAACTCGTTCAAAATAGAGATTTAACTAATAAAGCACCGGGAGTGGCTCTTTGAGCATCTTTTTCAAACAATCACCTTATATCGCCGAAAATATTAAAATATTCAAATATACATATTTTTTTTCAACCTTTTCGGTTTTTCATATAATTTCTCATGTGGTAGCTTCACACACGTTCCGGACGACCGGGGTGGTAGCTCTTTCGTAACTGTGGTGGTAGTTTGCACACTCCTTTCGGATGTAACTCTTTCCACATCTTTTATACTTAGGAGTTTTTCCTTTTTTTTAAAAAAAATATTCAAACTCCCCCTAAATTAGACAATCTCATAATTGAAAATAATTTTGACGAATCTTAGTCAATTAGCAAATATCCATCAATTATATTCAATCATTCACTACCAAGATGAATTAATTACTAAAAGATTAAAATTAATTTCAACATTTTGATGAATGCATGTAAGAAGAAATCACATATTAAATTATCGTCAAAATAATAACAAGTGAAGTAAAGCCGATAATTAATATGAATTTAGTCCAATTTGAATTGACTTTAAATACGGTTAAGGCTTTTTGAAAAACCTTTAATCTCTCTACATTTATGATTTTCAATCATCTCCATTCTCAAAAATTTTTCAATCAAATTAAAAACTCCCCAAATACCTTTCCTCAAAAGATTTTCAAAACAAAATTTTAAACAATAAACCTCATCTAAACATGTAATGCAATGAAAGAAAAATATGCAATATGCACCAATCAAAACATTACATAATAAAAACAAACTAGGACGAAGAGCAAGGAAAGATATCACCTTTCCGGATCCACACTTGTTGGATCTTTCGTTGTCTTTGCTTGTCGACGTTCGGTTTGATTTGCCTTGTATTGGGATCAACCGTTAGTCGTTTCGATGCTTGAACCTTCGGTTGATATTTTCGTTGAGGCTTAGAATTAGAACTCCCTTGATGGTTCGGTTTTGAGATTCGGTTTGCACGAGGTACTCGACTAACTTGATTTTTCTTTTGATTCCGTGGGGGATGTCGAGTGTTAGTTAATACCAATTGTCGTTTCGAAGTTGCCGATTGAGACTTGAAATTTTTGTTGGGGCAACTCTTTTTGATGTGTCCTTTGATGCCACATCGATGACACACCTTGTCCTTCAAAGTTGTTGAGACTTTTGATGTCGTCTTTTGATCCTTCTCAACATACGTCCTTTCATATCCGAGACCCAACTTGTTCGATTGACCCAATCCGAGCATATGATCCAATTTCTTCGATCCGGAAGAAAATTGTTGTATGTCGGACTTAAGTTGACGAACTTGCTTGGTTAGCTCTTGATTGGATGTGTAGGTTTCCTTAAATTGTTGCTCCAAAAATCCAATCTTGTCTTGATGTGATTTGATCGTTGAATCCGCTTCTTCTAGCTTCTTTTGGAGGACCGAATTGTTGTTCAAAATCGATTCCCGTTCCTCCTCAAGAGTCTTATTTGTTGTCTTCAAATTCTTGTTCTCTTCTTCAAGATCGAATAAACGACGCCTCAACTTCTTATTGAGTTTCGCCATCTTTCGCGACTCAACAAGAAGTTGATTGTATGCTTCGGCTATATCCTCGTCGTTCGATTCCTCCTCGCTTTCGTCGATGTCGCTCGAAGACCCATGCGAAGAGAGCGAAAGATTTGAGTTAGATACAATTGAAGATAACCAAGCTACATTAGAAGACGAAGGCAAAAAGTATTAGTAAATAACGCAAGATTTTCGTTGTTCTCTTCGTCACTTGAACTTGATTCACCCGAAGTAGAATCATCCCAAGTTTTTGCTTGCAAAACTTTTTGTTTGTAACTTTTCTTTGAAGGACAGTCCGGTGCTATATGACCCTAGCCTTTGCATTTATAGCATTGGATCTCCCCTTCAAATTCATTCTTTTCTTTTGCGGACTTTGCAAGTTTTTTCTCTTTCAATTTAGAAGATGAAGAAGATTTAGAAAATAATTTTGCTTCGCAGATGAAGCATCGTTCTTCTTTCGGTAATTCCGCGAAATTTCTTCGTTAGACGCGCCAATTGATGTTCGAAATTTGCGAGCGAAACATCTCCGTCGAATCCGTGTCGTCGTCTTCTTCTTTAGTTGATTTGAGTGCAATCCCTGTGCTTTTAGAAAAAGACTTGGAAGAAGATTGATTAGTAGGAAAAGTCATCTCATACGTTTGTAAAGCACCTACTAACTCTTCGACTTTCATCTCATCCGGATGCTTTACCGTTTCAATTGCGGCAACTTTTGCCCTAAAGCGTTCTGGTAGAGTTCGAAGAATTTTTCTAACTACTTTAGACTCGGGATTTTCTCTCCCAAATTAGCACATGTATTGATAATGTCTTGAAGTCTAGTATAATAATCGGTAAACGATTCATGCTCCTCCATTCGAATAGAATCAAATTTACTAGTCAACATCTGGAGCTTTTGAATTTTTACTAGACTTGTACCCTCATGTGTAATTTGTAGAGTATCCCAAATTTCCTTCGCGGTGTTACAAGCCGAAACGCGAGTAAACTCCGTTTGCGATAAAGAATTGAATAAAGCATTAATTCCTTTACCGTTAAACGAAGATGACTCGTTTTCATCTTTCGTCCACTTATTTCGTGGTTTCGGCGTTTCAACATTATCGACCTTTTCGATTGGATGTTTCCATCCGAATTCAATCGCTTGCCACACCCGCTCATCGATCGCTATTAGAAAAGCTCTCATGCGAACTTTCCAATAGGCATAATTCGTGCCGTCGAAGAGCGGTGGTCGATTAATGTTACCACCTTCGGCCATTAGATAACAATATATCTAGATCCCGCTCTGATACCAATTGTGAGTTACGGGGAAGCCCCAAGGATCTATCTAGATTGTATCAAACAACACCTAGAGGGGAGTGAATAGGTGTATCGGCCAAAAACCACAAATTCTCGATGCGATAAAAGTAAATGCGGAAAATAAAAAGCACACCGAGATTTACGTGGGAAAACTCCAAACTCGGAGTAAAAAACCCACGGACCAACACGCGAATAAACAATCAATAAGAGAAAAGATTACAAGGTGATACCGAACTCCACGGACTCGACCTCTCTAACTCTCCTATGGATCTCCGCGCAATCCTCCTTCGGGTTGTCCACGCCTCACGTCCGAGTCCACGAACGCCACGTCCCGAATCCACGAAACGCCTCCACTTCGAATCCACGAAGCCTTGATCACGCCGAATCCACGACGCCCACTCGAATCCACGAGCGCACTCCGGAGCAAAAACAATACGATCGATGATGATTTATTGCTTAGATTCTCATTAAAGATCTATGGGAATAATCTCTAAGCAATTCTCAAATTGATTCTAGAAAAACATTAAGAATTAGGGCACCGAGAATCAATTTGGGAGAAGCTTGATGTAGAAGATGAGGAAAAACGGCTACCTACAAGCTTCTAGGGTTTTTCATAAATAATCTAGGCTTAATCATCTTTTAGAAACACCCCTACATCTTATTTATAGGTTTAGAAGACTTCTAGATAGATTTGGATTAGAAAAAATAAATCTTTAAAACAGATTTCGTATCGAGGGACCGGTCCTCCAGATCGTAGACCGGTCCTTCCTTGCGCAATAAAATATTAATCACCGAGGGACCGGTCTCACATGCCGGGACCGGTCTTATTCACGATATGTGAATTTCCGGCCTGGGACCGGTCCTCCCTTTGTGGAGACCGGTCCTCCGTGCAAAGTTGCGCATAGGGAGTTTCTCTGGGACCGGTCTTCCGGTTGTGGAGACCGGTCCTCTGTGCAAAGGTGCAGAGGGTGCTTTACATGGGACCGGTCCTCTCAATGTGGAGACCGGTCCTCTCAACCAGATATGCAGAGTGAAGAACCAAATTAGTTAAAACTCAATTTCAACAATCCTAATGTCTTCTAAACACTTGTTAAAGTATATAAATCATCATCATCAGTATTTGAACTTACCGAGCATTGTGGATTTACGTTTCGAGTCTGCGAGTCTTCGATCTTCGTCTCATCTTCTCTAAACCTTCAAGACTCCGAACTAACTTCACGAAATATGCCAACATAAAATCCGTAACACACTTCACCTTCTTGGATGAAGACCTGCCATTAAAGCTCTTGGATGCAGACCTGCCATCAAAGCTAGCCTTCCCGGAGTTGGTGGCCTTATTTACTCGGGCCTTCTGCAGCAAAATTGAACTATGGGTCCTCTCATGTAGGCTGATATCCGCTGCGTCTAATACCGAGGTGCCCTTCGAGGTCGATGCAGCAAGGCAACAACCTAATGGCGTCACCTTTCGTTTAGTAGGGCAAGAAGCTTCGTTTTCGGCTTCGTTCTCCAGAACCTTCTCCTTCCCCTTCTCCCTTCCTCTCTCTCTCTCTCTCTCTCTCTCTCTCTCTCTCTCTCTCTCTCTCTCTCTCTCTCTCTCATCTCTTCAATGTAGAGCATGACCTACAATACGTTCACGAAATTCGAACGTCAATTCGGAGATTGTACACACCACCCATCCCATCCGATTATAAAACTGGACAACAAAAATGTAATTCTACATTTATTTTATTAAAACCTTTCGAAAACTTTAATTATTTTATTATTTATGCAGTGTAATATATGTTTAAATTTTAAATTTTGAACACTCAAATTTTAAATTTTTAGCTTAAAATTTAATATAAAATTAAAATTTTAATTTTCAAATTTTAAATTAAAACCAGATTTCAAAAAATGGTTTCTTACTATTTTTTATTTTAGGAATTGAAAATTAGAAAACTTATTAAATATAACAATAAGGCCGGCTAGAAATAATAATTCGTTGGGTCCAAACCTCTGATAAAAAATACTTAAGTTCAGTTATAATTACTAGTGACTAGGTCTCTTATATTTCGAGTGACAACTCAGTTCCCATTCGATGGATGTCACATACGTCCCTTCGTTTAGAGCCTCGCTCTCCCGCCGTATCACATGTCCCGTTGAAATTTATCTCACATTTCGCTTGCTAGAATAATAACTCGTTAGGCCAAATCACTAGCACAAAATGTTTAAGTGCAATTCTCATTATTAGTAACTAGATCTCTTATATATCCGGTCATAAACTCAATTGGATGTCATATTATAAAATTAGAATCAAATTTCGAAAATGAGATTGCTAAATGCTATATTAATAATGGCTTGTTTGGTTTAAATTCTGAAAATGTGATTTTCATGTAACTGATTTTGAATTGTAAAATTGATTTTGATTAAAAGCTCTAAATCAATTGGCCGAGTTTAGATAAAAAGTGAGTTTTTAAAGTAAATTCTACAGTTTAAAATTTTAGAATTTAGAATTTGAAAATTAAAAATTATAGATTAAGTTTTAAAATTTTTAAAATTTAAAAATTAAAATTTAAAATTTTAAAAATAAATTATTTTAAAAATTGATATGACATGCATACAAGATTAATTTTTAAAAGTAATTATTTTTTAACTTTAAAAGTAATTATTTTTTAACTTTAATGCATTAGTGCTGGTGGATTGTTGGGCAATAAAAAAAAATCTTTTAACAACGAATATTAGAAAATTTTGCTTTGTTTTTCCTTAAATGGGTACGGTGTAGGACGCACGCTTTGTGACGAATATATTGTATTTCAACCAATTAACATATACGTATTTTGTAATATCTGAAATTTTGACAGTATAGCTAAATCCTCTCGTTGATATTTTTGTGTGTAATGTAATTACATAAGCACGCGTAAAGTTTCAGGAGAAAACGAGTTAGAACGAAAAAGTTACGCGATCTGTATTAATCACTTAAAGTGAATAGTAACTCCGATTTTTCGGAGAAGTCAATGAGTGGAGAAAACTTTTGGTACGTATTGGACTCTGTTCATAGTGATCCAATTAGGGGTAGCAATCCACTCCTTTGTTCGCAGCTCGTGTTCGGCTCGAGATGAGTTCGGGATCGAATTGCTCGTTTAGTAAACGAGCCGAACACGAGTGAATTTTTCGGCTCGTTTAATAAACTAGCCGAACACGACTGGTCGGCTCGCTCGTGTTCGGCTCGATAATCGAATACGTATATTTTATATTTATATAATTTATTTAATATATATATATATATATATATATATATATATATATACATATATATATATATATACATATATATATATTTATATATAAATTAGCTCCTATGGTTTTAAAAGTATTATGTCATAGGGGCTTGTAAGTTTTTAGTCCTTGGAATAATAGATGTGCGGTTAGGATGATGTGGGCCCCCTTGGGTTAAGTGGGTGGTGGTTGAATAGTATAATCTAACGGATGAAAATGATCAAAGGAGTAGATCTAATGGTAAAAGATTCACAAGCATCAAGTGCTTTGTGCTTTTACAAGCACCATAATGACTATATATATATATATATATATATATATATATATATATATATATATATATATATATATATATATATATATATATATAGTTGTCTTGTATGCTTCGAAGCACGAAGGCCTAATGATCGAAAGCGCCTAGGAAATAAATTTTGCGATTTTTCGATATCATTTGCCTAGTGATCGAAGGGCCTCAAAATCAATAATTTTAACTTTGTGGTGAGCGGTTGCAAGTTTAACGGTGTAGAAATATCCAAATCTTGATAGAAAATTCTTTATACCATATAAAACAAGATCAATAAGTTTGATCTAAAATTTTAATGTCATATCATCATATTTTGTAAGATTTTTATTTTCACTAGTTGATTTTGAGTCACTTTGATCACTAGGCAAATGATATCGAAAAATCGCAAAATTTATTTTTGATACTTCAAATACTCTAGATCAAGTCGAATGGAGCCGATCGTCGATTTGAAAGTCCGAACATCGAAAACAAAGTGGAAGCACGAGCCCTCCGTGCTTCCATAAGCATCCTAGCCGCACTATATATATATATATATATATATATATATATATATATATATATATATATATATATATATATATATATATATATATATAAAATTTAATTTTTAGTCAAATAAAATTATAAAGGCAAGCTTAATTATAAAAAGACTCATTTAAATATATAGTTTCAACTATTAGATCAAAGTCTAATAGATAAAATTTTATAAATTTATTTTTCATATATATTCAATCTAATTTTTTTAATTTATTGTTAATTGGCCAGCTCGTGAGCCAACTCGTGTTCGGCTCGTTTAAACACGAGCTGAATTTTTCGGCTCAATACTTTAACGAGCCAGCTCGTGTTCGACTTGTTTACACCCCTAAATCCAATAGCTCATTTTTGACGGTTCAACTATTCTGGAACCAATGATGTTAACGAATTTTAGATTTGACGCACTATTTTCGAGAAAACAGGAGATACATAAATTCTATATATTTGTGCGTAGTTTTACCGTATGGAGTGCGGATGAGTTCATCGCAAATCGGCGATCAAATCGGACAAAATGAAATGCTAGATTCGATGCCCCGGTCGTGCTGAGTGCGATTGGAAATCAAATAGACGGATCATTGGAAATCGCGAAAAGTTCGCTGAACGGTAAAAATTGACAAAACGATTTTAAATTTTAAATTTAAAATGTTAAATTTTAAATTAAAAGCCGAAATTAGATTTAAAAATAAAAAAATATATTGTGGCTCCGTTAGTCAAGCCAGCTGGCCTAGTTGCAGACAGCAGTTAGAACGAGGCACTAGTTTATTACTGTTGGGTCGGTTTAAAGCGAAATAAACAATTTTAGAAGTTCAAGTCGCCGGTGCACCTGGTTTACACCAGAAAGTAGTACAGAAGGATGCACCAGGAGCACGGAAAAGATATGAACCGCAGAAGTTTTAGTAACTGCAAGCGGTTCCAAGTTGGTTGCCGATCGGCTAGAGGTGGTCCGAGAAATCAGGAAGTGGAGATAGTGGCCGATCGTGCGAAGATGAAAACCAACGGAAAGAGACCCTATAAATAGACACATTTAACCAGAAAAAGGGGTCTTTTCCCCTGCGAACAGAAAACCACCTTATTTTCTCGTATTTTCTTTCCTGCATTTACCGTTTTTCTTAGAAGTAGCCAGTAATCTAAACCTTTGGAGTCTGTCTGCCTTGAGTGGCATCACTCCACCCTCTGTTGTAATCTTTGAGGTCTGTCTACCCCTAGGGCATCACTCTCAAAGTTTGCGGTCTGTACTTTGTACTTCCCAGTGACATCTTTTTAACATAGTCACAATTCGGCTGATCTGGGCCAACTGTTTAAGTATTCTTTTTAACTATTCGGCTCATTTCTTGCTTAAGTTTCTTACTTACGTTTATTCGCTCTTCCGAACGAAGAGAGAATAGAGTTTCGAATCCGATCGGTTTGATCCCTCGCCGATCGAATCGTTTAAAGATCAGAAGGGCGCACTTCTCGAGGGTCATCAATCTGAACCGTTTTTCACCCCGACGCGCATTCCGAAAAAGATCTTTGACTGGGTCCGGAGTCGGGAAAATTTCGGCGACAAACAATTACCATACATACGATCAACGATAGTTGGATGTTTCAATTTTATACACTAGATTGTATTAAATGATTTCACATGTGAACACCAGGTTTGCATAATATTATATCCATATTGATTTATAAATATTATATTTGCACAATATTATATCCAAATTGATTTATAAATATTAGCGAGGTGTTGCTCGGAATCACATCATTTTCTCTCTTATATCAATAATAATTTCAACAAAATACACTCCACGAAATATACCACTTAATCCATCATACAGCACCTGTCCAAACCAACCTCACAGCTCCCACTCTTTCTCACAGATTTATGCTACAAATTACATATACTCCTTATTTTAAAATAAAAGTATTAAAGAAAATTAAAAATCTTAACTGAACGGATAAATTTTAGAAGAAAATTTAATTGGTTGGCCACATAGATAATTGTGATATTTCAGTTTCTTTTTTCTTTATTAGAAAGAGCAGTCAAATTTTCTTTAAAAAAAGAAAAAAGAAAAAAAGAAAAAAAAAATAAAGAGAGGCTTTGACTCCACCACTTTACGGTTTTAAATACTGTTGGCATGCTGTGAAAGAATAAAAATTCCCGTTTAGGAATTGGAATATAGTGATGATGATGATGATTAGGATTTAAAAATAGTGTTGGGTTTTTTTCTAGAATTTTTCTTCTTCATTTATTTCACACAATATTTTATAAGAGCTTAATTAACATTTAAAATTTTATTTTAAATTTTTAATTCTTATTTTTATTTTGGATTTAAAATTTAATTATTAAAATATAAATATAAAATATTAAACTTTAAAATTTTAAATGAAAATTTAGATTTAAATATTTTTTAAAAAAAACGTTTGGGCTCTAAGGATTTAAGTGTCGTGGCATGGAATCAGGACGAAAACTTGCCAACACGGTACGGCACAGTGCGTGCCGAGCCGTGTCGATGCATGTCGGTCAAAAAAATATTTTGTGTGGCGATACATAATAGCATGAATTATTTATTTTTTTTACCAATAAAATATGTCTTTTTATTATGTCTTATATTTTTTTTACACATAATAGACATAATAAATATGCAAACTATTTATTATAATTTTTTATCGCATCTTTTAAATTTTATTAAGAAAATTACTTACAGGATTTTGAAGCTGGCCATGGTAATAAGAATCTTGCATGTCTTTGTATTGATTAGTCTTGTTAGCGCGTCGTAGATGAATCTGATCTGTCTTGAATCAATAAATGAGATCTTAAAACCTTGTTGGGCTCCATTTTTCGGCCAGCCCCGTTGACTTAGTTGTAGACCGGTCTATTTTAGGAATTTTTTTTAAAAAAGTTAGATTAGAATTTTTTTTTTTTTTTTTTTTTTTTCCGATTGAGGTTAGACATGACATTACCTCTCTAACGCTGAGTATATTATTGCCATCTTATAGTCCCCTGATTATTGCAATTGATATTAAGTTTTTCAAATTAGTTTTATAATTTTTATATGAAATATAAACTAAATATTTTATATCTTATGTTTTTTAAATTATAATAACTATTATATTTTTTGATTTTATAATAATTATCTTGAGTAAAATTATTATTTTTTAATTATAATAATTATTATATTTTTTGATTTTATATCTTATATTTTTAGGAATACCTGCTTCCACAATTCGATTACAAGATTTGGAATAGCGCAAAATTCAATATAATTTTTTACGGTTAGTCTTTTACTAAAAACAAAATGTCAAATATTTTTTTACTGTATAATGTGCTGAGAGCCCACAAATGTTCAAAAAGCTACTCGAATTGACCACCAAATATAGTGCATTAAATTTTATTTTTCGTAATATTATTTTCGGAGTTACCGATCATTTAATTTTTTTATATAAAATGAAAATTTAAAATTTAAATTTTAAAATTTAGAATTATAAATTCTAAATTTTATATTATTATTTTAATTTTATATTTAAAGTTATAATTTTAAGTTTATAAAAATTAAATTTTATATTTGAATTTCAAGATATCAAAATTTATTTTTAAAATTAAAATTTACATCTTTACTAAAATAAAATTTCAAACTTTAATTTTTAAATTTCAAACATTAAATTCTAAGTTAAAAACATTTTAAGATCCTTAAACCAGGTTTATCAATTTCTTCGGAGTTTTATGTAGGAAATAAAAAAATGATTATTAGACAGAAAGGAGTTGGATGAGAGGTATTATGGGGTTACAGCCCGTGCCGGCCTAGCAGGGCCCATATTTTTCGGGCTAATTGGGGCAAGGGTCGGCCTGGCCCAACCCGGTTATTAATCCGGGTCGGCCTGGACCAGGTCATGCTCGTTTACATAAAGTAGGAGGTCCGGCAAGGACCCTAGCGCGCCCAGCACGGACCGGGATGGGCCGTGCTGGACCTAGCTTCATGCTAGGCTACCAGGCGCCAGCCGCCCACTTTTCTTTTCTTTTTTTTTCTTTTTTTTTCTTTCACAGTTTTTTTAGAAAAATAGGTAATTTATTTTTAAATTATAAATTTGACCGTCAACGAATCGGACATCTTTTCTTTTTCCAACAGTGCCTTCTGCAATTCTTACTGCGTCAATACAGCACGCATCTTGACTTGCCATAATACGAAACTGTTGGTCCTGTCAAATTTCTGAATCTCGAACTTCGTCATCATCTTAATCCTCAAAAGGAATAGAAAGGCTCGATACCAGTTTGTTAAAATCGGAACAACGAAAAATAGATCCAGAAAATAACTTAATGCAAGAAAAGAAAAGATAAAGCGGAAAGAGCACGCCGATATTTACGTGGTTCGACCAACGGCCTGCGTCCACGGACGAAGACGGAGCAATTATACCTAAATTTTTGCAAACTATTTTATTAAATATTTTTAATACTTTTTTATTATTTGAAGAAAAATTGATATTTAATAAAATAATTACAAAAAGTTTATAAAGTTTGTATTAATCATATTACATAAAGTTTGTAATTTTAAAAAATATTAATATTTTTTTTAAATATTAATTTTATAATATTTAATTAATTTTAAAAAATATTAATTAAATATTATAAATATAACATTTAAAAATTAAATTATAAATATAATATTTGATGTTAATTAATTAGATAATATAATTTTAATTTCAAATTATAATCCTTATTCCTCTTGTTCAAATCTAACCATCCAAACATAATTTTTCTAGTTAGAACATACTCACAATTTCATCCAAACAAAAAACATTCTTGCTCTAAAACCCATACTTGTCTATTCCCGATATAACTACTGTTTATATCCGAACTAAACGGCCTTTTTTTAATGAATGAAAAAAATAACGTGCTATTCATTCTTAAAAAATAAAAATAAAAATAAAAATAAAAAAATTCAATCCATCTTTTTCATGCATTTTGTCGTATAGATCTCCTTGTTTGAGGTGAAACCAAACTAATATAGTTGGAAAACCCACAGTGTAATTGTACCCTACAAAATAAAAGACAAAAAATTAAAATAAATCGCTAAAAAACGCACATTGTTCTGCAAATTAAATTTAGTCATGTCAATTGCCAAAACTAAAATTCGTGAAGTCATACTGATGGTTTATTGTTTCTTAACTTTCCTTCACCAACCCCCCGGGCCCACCCCAAGGGCCCATTAATTTGGGATCCAGCATATAATATTGGCGTAATAATGACCAATACTTCACTTGCTCAGAGTGTGCTCAGAGTGTGCTGCGTCTTTTTGTGTGTGACCTTTTCAGAGATTCTCATAAATTGGCTTCTGTGCCCCTTTCATCTGTTCGTATATTTTGCAAGAAAATTATTTATTTAAGATCTCCTTGTTTGGTTGGTGGGGTTTGATGTGATGTGATCTCTCTTAAGGCTTAACTTAATAATAATTGTACGCATCCGATTTTTCCATTATTAATTAATTAATCTCATACAATATTAATTTTTAGTCCGCACCACCATGCACCTGAACCTACGACGGATTGACTAATTAATTAATTAATTAATTATTTAAACACACCAATTATAAAGTAAAAATATTACATTTTTAACGTAATATTCCAGGTAAAATAGAAATTCTAAACTTATAAAATTAAAAATTAAAAACTGAAAAAAGTTTAAAATTTTAAAAATATATAAAAATTATTAAATACTAAATTAAATTACTAATATATATTAATTATTAAAAATATATAAAGTTAGGGAGCCATTTTAATACGGCATATAGTTGAGAATTCATCCTACATTTTGGTTAGTAGGGAATAAAGATGTAATTTTAAAAATTAACTTATGTTTAACCATTTAATAATACACAACTAATGGTAGGAATATTAATAATAATTTTTTTGTCTAAAAATTAAACTTTGGAGAATCACGTGATTCCACCCAAGTCCTATCCCATCACATATCAAATCACACATCACATCACATTTAAAGTTTTTAGTTTTACTTCTAACATTTTATATTTTAAATTTACAATTTTTAAAATTTAAAATTTTAATTTTTAAATTTTTTTAAAATTTCAAGTCTAATATTTTAAATTTTAAGATTTTTAACTTAAAATTCATGATGAAATTTAAAAATTGGAATTATACAAACATCGAATTTTAAAATTTTAAATATAAAATTTAAGAATTTAAAACATATAATTATTCGTCTTATGTTTTAAAATTTATAAATTTTAAAATTTTCAAGTCTCACATTTTAAATTTTATAATTCAAAATTTTAGATTTTTAACTTAAAATTCAAGATGAAATTTAAAATTTGGAATAATAAATTTAGCATTTTAAAATTTTTTATATAAAATTTAAGAATTTAAAACATATAATTATTCCTCTTATTAAAATTTAACAAAGTTTAAAATTTTAAATTTTAAATTTTAAATTTTAAACTATACTACTTTAGAAAATCATGTCATTCCCGCCTAGCTTGTCACATCACACATCACATCCTACATCACATCACATTTTCAAAATAAAAATTAAATTTTAAAATTTTAAATTTCGAAATTTAAAATTGTATGTTGAAATTTAAAATTTAGAAATTGATACATTTTGGGAGCCCAAAATGGTGTAATTTTTTTTTCTTTTGGTTAAAGTGGATTGTAAGTTTACTCCAAAAATTACCTCATTTTTTTTTTCTTCCAAATCCTTTGTAGGATTATTTTTCTACGGGCGAAGTATAGTTTAACTATGCTACGTTTTTATAGCTATCCAAACGGAGCCTTAAAGTTTTCAAATTAAAGTGGGTGAAGGCGGATGAGACCCATATGATTATCACAATGTGACAAATAGTATTCAACAAGTATAGAATCCGCACTTCGTAACGAATAGGTAGTATTTCTGTAGTGACCTGAAAAATTGCATCTGCGGCTTGTCGACAGCTCTGACGAGTGTCGGGATAAGTCCGAGTCGCGTTGGCGCCAAATGGACACCAAACGGGCCCCTGGGAATGCGAGAGCGGCGTATATCTTGAAGATCTGCGAAATAACAGATTTTTCTGTGAGTTGTACCGGTACAAATTGGTGGCTGTATCGGTACAACATTGATGGCTATATACCGGTACAAAGGAGGTCCTTGTACCGGTACAGCTTGACAGCATGGTGCAGTTTGACTTTTTTCCTCTCTTGTCACATCACACTTTTTCCCTTACCTCCATATAGAGCAGAGAGAGGGGGTGAGAGGGAGCTTCTTCTCCTTCTCACATTGCTGTTGCTGCTACTACTTCATCTCCTTCTTCTTCCCCCAAGCTCAAGAGAGGACCGAGCTTCGCCGACGACGCGCCGAGGAGTGATACCAGCGGGTTTTCGGGTTGTTGCGCTGCGAGGGAGCCAGCCGTGCGCGCGGGACCGCCGTCCTCGACCCAGCGACGGGCCTAGGGCATTTTCAATGGTGAGTTGGCCATCGACCTCCCTCCGTTTACTTCGGATTGCTTCATTTTATAGTTTGCTACCACTGCTGCTGACTGCAGCGTCGACCAGCGGAGTTTTGACTAGTTCTCTGTGTAGGAGTGTCGAAACGCGACGAAACCTGAGCCATTGGATCCGCGACTTCGAGACAATTCCAGAGAGTCCTTACTCGCCCGATTTGGAGCAGGTTTGCCCAGTCGAAATCCATTTTTACTGAGCCGCTGTTTGCCGAGCAGATTCTGAAGTGCTAATTGCAGATTTCTAGCGTCGACGTTCCGTATTTTGGCATGTCCTCTGCGTAGAAGTGGCGGAATCCAGCGAAACTTGGACCGTTGGATTCGTGACTTCGAGACGAAGCTTCTGAACCCTGAATCCCTGAATTCGGAGAAGGTTAGCTTAGTTGGATTTAAGCTTTACTCTGCCGCTGTTTTTCGGACAGATTTCGTGATTTTGAGTGTTGTTGGGTTTACCTCTTCGCAGCAGGAGGACCGGAGGACTTCGACGGACTAGCGGAGGATCGAGTGGATCCAGGGCAGTCCCTTGCTGCCAGGAGATTGCTTGAGAGGTGGGTTTTCATCGAATCATACCTAATTCAAATAGTCGACATGTATAAATTCCAGTTTTTGACTAGTTTGTGATCGCTCAAATTCATGAATTATAGTACGTTGAATCTGAATTTTGGGAGCATGTTTAGTAAGCTTTTAAATTATACATGTTGGACTTGGACTTGACTTAGGAGAAAACCACGTTTGATCGTCATTTACATACACTACCGGATTTAGCTCTAGGAGCCGTGTGGTCCTTGTATCGTCGCGGGCTCTGTGCGATGGATACCCAGGGTAGTGTAACTTGTGTTTGTGCTCGTGCTGGGACGCCGAGCTTTTACTAGCTGGGTTTAGACTGTTACGGGGTGTCGGGCGCCGTCGAGGCAGGCGGTGGGCCCAATGTCTGTTTGGTTACTTGGGTTGGTGGTTAGGGCACGATTGAGCTCGACGAGTTACGCCGCATACTCGGTGGGTAGCTCCCCCAAGTGTCACTCCGGAGTTAGGCTTTGTGCTTTCGCGTCGGTGTCGGTGTAACACCCCGAACTTCTAAAGTCTTGAAGTCACGAGGTATGTTGGCTTAGAAGGCCATAAGAATGGTTCCCGTGAAGTTTGGAAGCTTTCGGGTGTTTTCGGTGCACTAGGTGCAAGAACGGAGCCCGAAAGGCTATCTCGGGCCACGAGCTAAATCCGACGCTTGCGCGGATAAGATAAAGAAGTGGACATGATTTAAATCATGCGTCGGGAGCCTCGGTTCGATTTGGAGTGAATCGGAGGTCAAATGAGCCAGAAGTGAGTTGAAACGACGAAGAAACGGGCGAAAAGCTGAAAATTGGCTAAGTCCTGAAAATTGGCTGCATTACCGGTAACACTATATAATCTGTACCGGTATAGGGGGTAAAATCCGAGAAAATAGAGCTCGGGTTGGCTGTTGCGAAATCGCATTACCGATAATGCGATGTAATCTGTACCGGTACAACTTGGGTCTGGCAGCAAAATGAAGGCTGCTGCAAATTAGAGAATTGGGAGGGCTTTTTGGCTATTGTCACAACATGTAATAACCCTTTCTCTCCCTCTCTCCCTCACAGAACTCTCTCCCACCCTCTCTCTGTCGACTGAAGCAAGGAGAGAAAGAAAGAAAGAAAAGAGAGAAGGAAAAGAAAGAAGAAAAAGAAGAAGAAGAAGAAGAAGAAGGGGAAGAAGAAGAAGATGATGATGGAGATGATCATGGCCATCCCCTTCTTCTCCATTGTGCAAGATAACTTCATGGAGAGGTAAGCTTAGCCTCCTCTCATGGTAGATCTTCTAGAAGTGGGTTTCTAGACCTTAGAAGTAGGCTTTTGCTTTCTTTACTAGTGTAGAAACCCGTAGTAAGCAAAGAACACATGAAACTCATGTTTTCTTCTTGGGGCTCTAATGGTGGATTCCTAGGGTTTGTTCTAAACACCCTAGGGATGGTTCTAGTACTCTTAGATGAGTTCCTAGAGATGAAACAAGCTCTCTTTTGCTTGTTCTAGGGATCAAAATGGTGGGTTTTGCAAAAATACAAAACCTAGGGTTAAAAATGGGATTTTTGTAAATAGATGAGTTTGATCTCATTTGACCCCATGCAAACCTAATTGGGGGCCTAACGAACGCGTTGGCGCGCTCGGTTCGGTGATCCGACGAGCGGTTACAAAGTTATTAATATTTTAATATATTTTTAACAGATGTCCGCAGCACGCAAGATATATCTCCTAAATTCATGAAAACTAAACTGGAGCATCGTGAAGACGTAAGTTAACACGGAGAAGTCTCGGATCGAGATTCGGAGGCCGTTCGATTGGTCGTTCGAGAGTTTGGGCCGAACCGGATCACGGGTGCGCGGCGGCCGATTGCAAGTGACTACAAGCAATCGAAGTGCGAATTAAGGTGGGTTGTGTTTACCGAAGCGACTAGGTCGCCTAAATATGTCTAAGAGTAATGGTTTCAAGTTGATGCATATAATTGACATATGTTGCAAGTATAGAAAAGCATGTTAAAGAACATAGTGTTGAATGCTAAATAGATGCATGATATAGCATAGTATATGATGCTAGATGTGTAGATGAATGCATGCTTAGCATAGTGAGAACATGCTAGATGATTGCATAAAGATAATAATATGCATGAAAATGAACTGGTAGACATAAGAGAGCCAAGTCAAGAATGTAAGAAATGGACATAAATGAACCTAGATCGAGTGGCATCTAATCTAGATCGTGTGGCATATAACCTAGTGTAAAGAACATAGGTTATAGCGAATATAGAGTCAAATGAACCTAGATCGAGTGGCATCTAACCTAGTGTAAAGAACATAGGTTATAGCGAATCTAGAGTCAAATGAACTTAGATCGAGTGGCATCTAACCTAGAGTTAATGAACATAGGTTTGTAGAAAACCTAGAGTCGAAGAATCTAGGTAAGTGGCATTGAACCTAGTTGTCAAGGACATAGGTTAAATAAGAATGTAAAGGACCTAGTGTTAGTAAACATAGGTCGAATCAGGATGGTGTTGAACCTAGAGTTAAACTAACCTAGGTTGTGAGATGAAGATAGCAAACCTAGAGTCAAAGAGACCTAGGATGCAAAGAACAATGGACCTAGATAGGTCGACACTATAGGGTTAAGACCAACCCTTGAGTTATGTGAAATGGATTCCGGAAGCCCTAGGAATGAATGCTGCTAGTGCAGCGGCTGCTAGTGCAGCAGAGCAAGTGAATGGCAACTGCAGGTACGTGTGGTTCTCCTCGCCTGGCAGTGACTCATCGGGTACGTGTGGTTCTCCTCGCCCGGTATGAGTATGAGTTCGTGGACGCGGGTACGTGTGGTTCTCCTCGCCCGTGGGCCCATTCAGGTGACTCATCCGGTACGTGTGGTTCTCCTCGCCCGGTATGAGTATGAGTTCGTGGACGCGGGTACGTGTGGTTCTCCTCGCCCGTGGGTCCATTGAGCGACTTGTGGTCCAGGGGTTGATGATAGTTCTCACCCTGTGCGTGGACCTATAGTCGAGAGAATCTAAGGCTGAGGTGCATGTGAGACGTCCTTCGCCTCGAGCCTGACAGAGCGCGGAATATCCGCAAGCAATTGACTCAAGATCGAGTCGGGTGGCGTAGTGAGCTGAGGCCAAGTGACCTTAGATATGTTTGCTAATTAGCATAAGTGCCAAGAGTAAAGAGTAAGAATGAGAATAGCTAATCTAAGTAGATAGCTAATAGCAAATGCAAAGGCTAAAGTAAAGAATATCAAGAACCTAAAGAAAAGCTGAGAATTATGGAAAGTTGCATATTGCATATTGTGAGGCATGTTTTTATGTTTGTTGCAAATTATATATCTATAGATGTTTTTGGACTAACATATGTGCAGTGCCTCCTTGGACCTATTGGTCGAGCTGTTCTCTTGGGTAACCGTACCCACTGAGAACTATGGACAATAGTTCTCATCCCCGTGTTGTTTTTGGGGGTACAGGTACATACGTGAGCTGCACAGCAGCAGCGGCGCGTGGCAAGGGCGTAGCTCCGTAGATAGCGCCCTACCCGGAGACCAGAGATAGAAGTACCCCAGTTGGCATAGCCTAGGGGTAGTGGGAAAGCGGGAAAGAACAAGAATGTATTAAACTTGTAATAAAAGGTTTTAACTTAGATTGTATTAGGAAGTTTAAAGCAAAAGAAAATGTGATGTATAAAATGTAAAGTGGGTTGAATGTTTGTAATAGCAAGTAGCTGCATTATGTTTTTGATACTTCCTTATGCAATCTAATTGAATCATGTTCCTGGTTGGAACCTTCTTGTACTGGTATTGATTGCGACGCCTTGGACGTACAGGGGAGACTCTGTCCGCGTACAGAGAAAATCCTGTCCGTTCGGCGGTCTGTTCGACGCGCCCGAACCGGACCAAATTGGGAGCGATTTCGGGGCGTGACAGATAAGATGATATTAGAGAATAAAGTAGTGAATGGAATAATGGCTTAGTTGAACCTAGGAGACCCTAGGATAGCAAAATCTTAGAGGTTAAGGCTCGTGAGAGACGAGGACTTGTGGTTTGTGGCGAAAGTAGTATGGATTTGGTCGTGATGTGTAACCTCTAAGACAGATATTAGAGGTAGACTTGAGGTGTAGTTTGTTCTCAACCGAGGGTGTTCGTGTTGGGCGCGCACAACATGAAATCGGACGATGAGAATAAACGCCCTCGCGTGACTTTCACCTGATTGGCTTTTGAGCCGGTATTAGTGGTCTCGTGTTCGACCCAAGTTGGTCGAGAACTAATCAAGTTGTCGTGTTTCAGGAGACGATGGCACCGCGTAGGCGATCTTCGTCCATATCGGCACGGGAGGGGACAAGTGGTGTCCCTGAGCAAATCGACGCGAGCGGAGACTCCGAGCTTCGTGATCAGTTGGCCTCACTCGTGGGAGTGGTGAGGCAACAAGCGGACTTGGTGCAGCGGCAGCAGAAGGATGCCATGCGCCAGGTGTTAGATGTATGCCCTAGAAGCCAACCAGGCCGACACATGTATTCTTTCTAGAACATAAATTTGTATTTGAATTTAAAATATTATGAATATATTTGGGTTCTTATTTTCATTCATGTTGTGTATGTGTTCATGAATCGTCCAAGGAATTAATAAGATGATGACATATATTCTCAAGAGTTGAGAATTAGAGACGTGTGTCATTGATGGTTAATTCCTAAATGCTCCGATCAATGGATCATCACGGGGACGGTGATTGATCCGGTGAGATTGGTGCATAGGTCGCTTCCTTTTGGGTAGACGGATCTCGAGTCGACAGTGTGGGGACACTGAAGCGAATATGCAGGTGGTTGTTAGAGAACAAGGGTACCGAGCGTGATCAATGCGAGAAGTCACTTGGATGTCTACTCACTCGTCAGTGACTTACTCAATGTTGCAGTAGTGTGACTGGTCCTTTGACCTGCGGTGCCTCGGCTATTCACAATGAGGTTACTGTAGTTTGACTGTACATACACTTGATCCCTAGCCATTCGGGTCCATGCGGTGCATGTTGGCTGCAGTAGGTTCATTGTAGGAATAGGGTGTGCACTTAGATGGAATCTATCTCCCTTGGTAGATAGGGGTGTTAGTCCTATGTGATTTATGAGACCGAGTTTAGAAGACCTTGGCAGGCGAGTTAATAGCGGAAAAGGGTTTAGATATTAGAAACTCGAGTCGAATAAATTTAACATATGACAGGCGATGGGGTTTGAAGAGTTATTCCATAACCTTTGTCTCGTCGGGACTCATGATAGAAGGATTGTATCACACGGTAACTGCACCAAGAGGTTCAGTATTCCATTCTCGAATGCCACTACATGTCGCTAGGCGTCACTAGTGGATTGTGAGACTCATAAGAATTATCTAGATGATCGATAATTCTTATTGGGCTGAGTTGGAATTGTTCTGATCCATGAAAGGGGTTTCAGTGATATTGTTGATAGTGATCAAAGTATATCTCACTACCTAGAATAGAACCTATGGGGTCACACACATAAGAGGTTGTGATTGATCGGATAGCTAGATCGCGATTATTGAATCTAGGAGGACCTAATTGTCAATATGTTGATAATTGGACTAATTTGTAATTATTACAAATTAGTGGTATTAAGGTGTAAATGTTACATGAGAGGACTTACTAATAGTTAGTAAATTATAAAAGGACTTATGTGCAAATGTTGTATTATTAATTTGATATGATCAAATTCATATAAAATCAAGTCGAATCAAATTAGGATTTGATTGATCTAATCAATTAAGAAAAGGATAAATCTAGATTTATACTTATCCTTAATTGTCATTATATTATTAGGAATAGGGATATGATTATATTCCTATATATAATATACGGGGATTTTTAGAAAACCTAAGCCATCATCTCTCTTCTCATCTCTTCCATATTCTAGCAATAAAGACGTCCTTTTGCATGGGAGCTAGCACCCCGGTGAGGACATCGATCAAATCAAGAACCTCGTGTGGATACCTATAGAGGTCGGACGCGTGTGCGGCTTCAAGAGAACCGGATTCCACGATTATCAAATTGAGGTGAAGATCTATCCGCGAAAAAGGTAAAGATTCGATCTTACTTTTCTCCTTTAATCTTAAAGAATATGATGGATCCTAATTGCGTGGTTTTGAGATTAGATCTCGAAAGTTTTTCAAAATCAAATTTGTTTGATTTCTTTTCGCTGCGTTTTTACCGTACGCAATTTTCTAACGTGGTATCGAGCCATCCTCATGTTTTTAAGATTAAAATTATGAATTTGGGTATTCTAAACCGTTTCACGTAGAATGATTAATAGATCGTTTTTGGCTTATTCGAAAAATCTAAATCGATCAAACAATTTAATCGATGGTTTCTAGCAAACAAGCGAAAATTATTTTAATTGGAAAAAAAGGGGTATTTACTGTAGCAACCGTACGGATGCTACTGTAGCAACCGTACGGACGCAAAAAATAATTTTTTTAATTATCCGTACGGAGCTACTGTAACATCCGTACGGAATAATTTTTTTTTTTTTAATTTTTAATTTAGAAATTGATTAGATCGATTTAAATTAAATTTATAAGGATCTAATTTGATTAGATCAAATTTATATCTTGATGAGATTAAGATATTATGTTTGAAGATTAAGTTTTTGATCAAAATTATAAACGATCAATAAGATTGATTGCTTTTATTAATTTAGTTACTAATTTTTCGAATCATCGTTGAACGGTTAATTAGAATACCCAAAGTTAATTAATTTGTATGCATGTGATGTATGAGATACATATTGGTGATGATCATGGATAGCGACCTATTTGTTATTGTTTCGACATGTGTTGTATGACGTGTATGCAGAATCCTGTAATTTTAAATTTGTTTAAATTAAGGACTTTGTATTAGCCGCTATATTTGTGCCTGCGTGCACAAGCCGATTTATTTGGAGACCTACGTGTCTCAATAGATTAGAGATAAAAGTTATCAAATGTAATTAATTCATTGTTTGCATTGGGTTGTATAATGTATGGTTGTACGTCATTGGTTGATCGGTTGCAAGCAAAGAAGTACGCAAAGACTTAATCTAGGTGAATACTTGATGGCGGTCGGATCAAGGTGTTGATAAGGATCGGATCAAGTTGAAGTTCCAGATCGGATCAAGAAGTTGAAGACGATCAAACCAATGACGTGTGTGTGCTTGTAATTTATGACCCTATGACCCCGATTCCGACTCAGTGGCTCGAGTCGGAATCCAATTCTAAGATCCATGATCATCACCAGTTATATTTTATTTTTCATGCGCGGATTATTTTTATTTGCATTAGATGTAAATAAATAATATATTGTTTTGAGACCTAAATTTAAATCTCCTCACAAATATTAAGTCGAGCGGTCTTCCGCCGTTGTAGAAGTGCGGGCGTTTTTCTGGTGTTGATTGGCACGGCTGGTTACAGTGGTCAATTGCATCGGGAATGCGCAACCACTCTATTAGCATGAGATGCTGCGGAGTAAAGATGGGGTTGGGCCCAATAAGCTGTCGGAGTGAGGGACTCAATGACGGCTTTGCTTACGTGTTTGAACGGTGGGTCGACTTAACTAAAGAATGGGGCCAATAAGCGTCGGGTGAGGCCTACGGGACTTAGAGACCGATCACGCAATTTGCTTGAGAAGCATTGGACAAGGGTTGTCCACTCATTGGTTAGCATATCACGAATAACTGTCAGGTGAGATGGTACGTTAAACTGGTGAGACCGCAGTACCCACTTGAAACCTATTGTTGCGTTGGGTTTTCGTTTTTTTACCCGAGGAGTAGAGACTCGAGAAAATAGTGGGAGGCTAAATTTGTTTTTAAAATCCCTAAGATAAATTTTCAAAACAAATACAAATATCTAACTTGAATCTTTACTCTCTGCAAAGTAAATATCTGCTTCCAATTTTCTCTTGTATTCTCGACACCAAATACTTGACTGAACCTAATTATAAAGAGTGGCTAAAGAACTTAAAATAGTTTTAAGTTCCAAGAAGCTCTGCAATGTTCTCGACCAGGTAAATCTCTTGTTATCAAACCGTCTAATAACTAACCGAAGGGCAGTCTGTTCATTGTTTGACAATGATAAAAAACCTCGAGGAGCTTGAGAAGCTCAGCGTAGAAATAGATAAGGAAGTGCAAGTTGATCTCTTCCTGTATCATATGGATAGTTTATTGTAAATTACCATATAAATAAAAGGGACTGCAACAACGTAGAGTTATTGAACATGTTGGTAACAACATAGGGGACTTTGAAAAGTTCAAAGGACACGGTTCTTCTTTGTGGAGCGGGCTTCCTCTTCCAAAAGAACATCTAATTGGAAGAAGAAACCCGTGAAGAAACAAAAGAGAGAACGTGCCCGAGAGCGTAGTTCCTAAGAAAAAGGCCGCTAACAAAGGAAAATGTTTCCACTGTAATGTTGACGGTCATTTTGAGAGGAACTGTCCTTTCTACCTGGAGAGCTTGAAAAATATGAGGAAAGACACACCTTAGGGAAGGTATGTCAGACTTGCTCGTAATAAAAACTAACCTTACGGTTTTCTCTACTTTCCAGTTGAGTTATTGACTCTAATTCTAGTATTTTTGTACTTCAATGTAGAGTCTAAGGGAAAGTAGAGGGCTTAGGAAATGTGAAGTGACCCTATGGGTGGGCAACGGGGCAAGAGTTGCTACTGTGGCTGCTGACACCTATCCTTTGCGATTACCGTCAGGATATGTTTTATCAAAGACTGTTATTACATACCTCCTACTAGCAGAAATTTGATTTCTGATTCCTTTTAGCACAGGATGGTAATATTTTGATAAAGACTACTGCATAATTTATTTTAGAAATAATATTATTGGCCGTGGTTTTATGATTGACAGTCTTTATCATTTACATATGGATGTATCTGCAAATATTTCTGAGCAAGTAGTGAGTGTCGTTGGGTCTAAGAGACCTAGAGATGAGATAAACCTAAAGTATATGTGGCACCTCAGGCTTGGTTATATTGGAGAAGAAAGGATCAATAAATTGGATAAAGATGGGCTTCTCGGCTCATTGACTTCAGAGTTTTATCCAGTTTGTGAATCTTGTCTTCAAGAAAAATTGACTAAATCACCCTTTGTAGGACAAGGGGCAAGGGCCACCGAGATACTTTCCCTAATACACCGATGTGTGTGGGCCATTTGATGTGCATGTTAGGGGTGGTTTTCTCTACTTCATAACATTTACCGATGATTATTCACGGTATGGGTATGTGTATCTTATGAAACACAAATCTGAGGCCTTTGAAAAGTTCAAAGAGTTCAGATATGAAGTAGAAAAGCAAACTGAAAAATTCATCGAGGTTCTTCGATCAGATCGAGGAAGAGAATACCTTAGTGGAGAGTTTCTAGACTATCTCAAAGAAAACGGCATAGTCTCACAGTGGACTCCCCCGGGAACACCTCAACTCAACGGGGTGTCAGAACGGAGAAACCGAACCTTATTGGATATGGTTCGATCTATAATGAGCTTCGATCTTCCTTTATTTTTGGGACATGCTTTGCTTACCGACTTACTTGTTAAATAGAGTTCCCTCTAAATCCGTTCTTACCACGCCGTATGAGATGTGGCATGGTAAAAAATCAAGTCTTGGTCATATCAAGATTTGGGGTGTTCGGCCTATGTCAAGCGACTACAGGCTGACAAGTTAGAGGCTAGGTCTGAGAGGGCTCGTTTTATTGGATATCCTAAAGATTCTTTAGGATATCATTTTTATATCCCAGAGAATCACAATGTAGTTGTGAGTAAACATGCTATTTTTGGAAAAATAGTTTATTCAAGAAGAATTTAGTGGGAGAAAAATTGAGCTCGAAGAGAGAGTCTGAAGAGCAACGAGTCATCAGACCTATAGAACCTATTCAAGCTGAGTCAGTACATGTAGTACCTCCTCCACCTCGTAGGTCGAGTAGAATCTCCCATCCTACTAAACGATATTTAGGTATCGTTACAGAGGAACTAGAGGAAATGTTTCTCATGGGAGATAGGGAACATGGAGATGATCCCAAAACCTACAACGAGGCGATGTCTGACATCGATTCCGAGAAATGGCTAGAAGCCGTGAAGTCAGAAATTGACTCAATGCATTCCAACAAGGTTTGGATTTTGGTAGACCCACCAGAAGGTATAGTACTTATCGGGTGTAAATGGATCTACAAAAGAAAGATAGGTTCGGATGGAAAGGTGGAGACCTATAAAGCAAGGCTGGTTGCAAAAGGTTATAGTCAACGCGAGGGCATTGACTATCAGGAGGCCTTTTCACCTGTGGCCATGCTTAAATCCATTCGAACACTGCTTGCCGTTGCAGCATACTATGATTATGAGATCGGGCAAATGGATGTGGCTTTCCTAAATGAATATCTTGAAGAAGATATCTATATGGAGCGACCTTTGGGTTTCACTTCCGTGTGAAAGTTACAAAGTATGCAAGTTGCAACAGTCCATTTATGGACTTAAGTAAAGCATCTCGGACTTGGAATACTTGTTTCAATGACGTGATTAAATCGTTTGATTTCGTTAAGAATGAGGAGGAACCATGTGTTTATAAGAAGGTCAGTGGGAGAGCTGTCACATTCTTCGTATTGTACGTGGATGATATTCTCCTAATTGGGAATGACATTCCAATGCTGACTTCACTTAAAATATGGTTGTCTAAAGAATTCTCCATGAAAGATCTAGGGGAAGCATCCTATATTTTGGGGATAAAGGTCTATAGAGATAGATCTAAAAGGATGCTAGGCCTCTCACAGAAAATGTACATAGAGGAGGTGCTGAAGAGGTTCGGCATGGAAAACTCCAAAAGAGGACTTTTACCTCTTAGACATGTAATTTATCTCTCAAAGAAAATGTGCCCCAATACATTTGAAGAGATTTAACGTATGAGTAAGATCCCTTATGCCTCAGCTATAGGGAGTCTTATGTACGCCATGTTGTGTACACGACCTGATATTATTTTTGCTGTGAGTGTCACAAGTAGATATCAATCTAATCCAGGTGAGGAGTACTGGATTGCTGTGAAGAACATACTCAAGTACTTGAGAAGCATTAAGGATATGTTCTTGGTCTTTGGAGGAGGAAAGTTGAGAGTACAAGGATATACTGATTCAGACTTCATGTCTGATATTGACGATAGAAAGTCTACGCCAGGATGGGTGTTCTTGTGCAATAGTGGCTTGGTATATTTGAAGGGTTCGAAACAGGCACCCTAGTATGGAAGCGAGTATATTGCCGCATTTAATGTAGGTCTTCGATTCATGAAGTTTGTCGCGGAATTAAGTGTGATACCATCGGATGCCATACCACTCTATTGCGACAACGTTGGCGCCATAGCCCTAGCTAAGGAGCCCAGGTCTTATCAGAAGTCCAAGCAAATACGGCGGTGGTTTCAGATAATACGCGACTATCTCGATAAGAAATACATCGAGATGCAGAGAGTAGACTCCATGGATAACGTGGCAGGCCCATTGACTAAACCTCTTAGCCAGCAGAAGACTGAAGTCCACCTTGAGAAGATGGGGCTTAGGTATATGGCTGATTGGCTTTAGTGCAAGTGGGAGATTGTTAGATGTATGCCCTAGAAGCCAACCAGGCCGACACATGTATTCTTTCTAGGACATAAATTTGTATTTGAATTTAAAATATTATGAATATATTTGGGTTCTTATTTTCATTCATGTTGTGTATGTGTTCATGAATCGTCCAAGGAATTAATAAGATGATGACATATATTCTCAAGAGTTGAGAATTAGAGACGTGTGTCATTGATGGTTAATTCCTAAATGATCAATGGATCATCACGGGGACGGTGATTGATCCGGTGAGATTGGTGCATAGGTCGCTTCCCTTTTGGGTAGACGGGTCTCGAGTCGGCAGGTGTGGGGACAACTTTGAAGCGAATATGCGGGTGGTTGTTAGAGAACAAGAGTGCAGGCGTGATCAATGCGAGAAGTCACTTGGATGTCTACTCACTCGTCAGTGACTTACTCAATATTGCAGTAGTGTGACTGGTCCTTTGACCTGCGGTGCCTCGGCTATTCACAATGAGGTTACTGTAGTTTGACTGTACATACACTTGATCCCTAGCCATTCGGGTTCATGCGGTGCATGTTGGGCTGCGATAGGTTCATTGTAGGAATAGGGTGTGCACTTAGATGGAATCTATCTCCTTGGTAGATAGGGGTGTTAGTCCTATGTGATTTATGAGACCGAGTTTAGAAGACCTTGGCCAGGGCAGAGTTAATAGCGGAAAAGGGTTTCCGATATTAGAAACTCGAGTCGAATAAATTTAACATATGACAGGCGATGGGGTTTGACGAGTTATTCCATAACCTCCGTCTCGTCGGGACTCATGATAGAAGGATTGTATCACACGGTAACTGCACCAAGAGGTTCAGTATTCCATTCTACTGGAATGCCACTACATGCTGCTAGGCGTCACTAGTGGATTGTGAGACTCATAAGAATTATCTAGATGATCGATAATTCTTATTGGGCTGAGTTGGAATTGTTCTGATCCACTGAAAGGGGTTTCAGTGATATTGTTGATAGTGATCAAAGTATATCTCACTACCAGATAGAATAGAACCTATGGGGTCACACACATAAGAGGTTGTGATTGATCGGATAGCTAGATCGCGATTATTGAATCGCCGGAGGACCTAATTGTCAATATGTTGATAATTGGACTAATTTGTAATTGTTACAAATTAGTGGTATTAAGGTGTAAATGTTACATGAGAGGACTTACTAATAGTTAGTAAATTATAAAAGGACTTATGTGCAAATGTTGTATTATTAATTTGATATGATCAAATTAATATAAAATCAAGTCGAATCAAATTAGGATTTGATTGATCTAATCAATTAAGAAAAGGATAAATCTAGATTTATACTTATCCTTAATTGTCATTATATTATTAGGAATAGGAATAGGATTATATTCCTATATATAATATACGGGGGTTTTTAGTGTGAGTTACGGGGAAGCCCCAAGGATCTATCTAGATTGTATCAAACAACACCTAGAGGGGGGTGAATAGGTGTAAAGGCCAAAAACCACAAATCTCGATGCTTTTAAAAAGTAAATGCGGAAAATAAAAAGCACACCGAGATTTACGTGGGAAAACTCCAAACTCGGAGTAAAAAACCCACGGGACCAACACGCGAATAAACAATCAATAAGAGAAAAGATTACAAGGTGATACCGAACTCCACGGACTCGACCTCTCTAACTCTCCTATGGATCTCCGCGCACTCCACCGAGTTGTCCACGATCACGTCCGAATCCACGAACGCCCACGTTCCGAATCCACGAAACGCCTTGCTTCGAATCCACGAAGTCTTCAATACGCCGAATCCACGACGCCACGCTCCGAATCCACGAAGTCTTCAATCACGCCGAATCCACGACGCCACCATGAATAGAATCATGAATTTGGTGATCCTTCGTTGGAGTATCGATGAAAACCGGGAACGAGACCTCCAAGCGAAGCGTAGATCAAATCGACATATAATTGAGAAATTATGATATCTCGATTTGATCTAGAATAGGCTATTTTGTAGAAAATAGGTTTTAGATGAATTCCTAGCCTCTAGGGTTTCTCAAACATGTATCTTTATGTTGTGCATCGAATTAGAGAACCCCAAGACCTTATTTATAGGTTTAGAAAACATAGAGATAGATTAGGATTCGAAAACATGTTTTTAAAACCTATTAGAAGACTTAGAGATAAATTAGGATTTGAAAATATATTCTTAAACAAATTAGAAGACTTAGAAATTGACTAGGATTGTAAAAATCGATTTTTAAAAGATTTCACGCAACCAATGTCCTATCTTCATAGTGATGTCCGGTCTTCAATGTCCCATCTGAGATGCTCGACCAGGTCCACGGTCGTCAATTTTTTCGAGCGACCGAGACCGGACAATACCAAGAATGTCCGGTCTTGACTTGCGTAACTCAAATTCTCATGGTACTGAGATCGGACATATCCACAATGTCCGGACATTCATTAATAGTACGCCTTTATCAAGCCTGTGGCATCCGGACATGCCTCCAATGTCCGGACATTGATACTTGAAAACCTTAGTTTTGAAAATTCATTAGTTTAAAAGTATTCCAAGTCTTCCAAACACTATTTTCTTTGTTTAGATCACCATATTATGATTTAAAACCTTACCTAGGCATCGTGATTCAACTTCGTCGCTTTCTTCGAAGTCTAGGATTCTTCAACCATCTTCGATCCGCTCCAATCCTTCAAGACTCCGACTCAAAACACAAGTCACGAAACTTGCCAACACAAAATCCGTACAAATCTCCCCCTTTGGCAATTTCGTGCCAAAACACAAAAACTAAAAATACATCATAAAGACAAACGAAGTTCAATGTCATCACCAAAACATCAAACTTCTCGCGTGTAATCCAAATACAATTTTAAAACTAAAAATACACTAAAAACTCCTAAAACAAACTCTATGACTTAGACACAAGGAGTCTTGAAGTCTTCAATGATCGGCAAAAAAAAATTTACTTTCTCCACGAACAAAGTTAGTAGAAAAAAAATATCATTAAAAATCTCTCCCCCTTTGTTCATGCATCTTATCATATAAAAATCTCTACCCCTTTGATCTTCTATTCAAGTTTTTCTTTTCTTCTCCCCCTTTTTGTCAAAAATTGCCAAAAAAGAGTGCAAAAATAGAGAGAACACCAATAATATTTGTGCATGAACATGATATATAGATTAAAACAAAATCCTCCAAAATCAAAAGAATTTCATAAAAATTAATGATTTTACTCCAAAAATCATTATGATGAAAATAAATTATTATTTGATTTCAAAAGACATCAAATCATCAAAATTTGATATTAAAGAAAATCTAATATTTTTAAAACATCACGACGCAAATTGATGAAAAATAATTTCTAAAAAATTTAGCAAAATTGACACCAATTTGTCGCAACCCGTTCAAAATAGAGATTTAGCTAATAAACACCGGGGGTGGCTCTTTGAGCATCTTTTTCAATCTACCACCTTATAACGCCGAAAATTCTAAAATACTTACATATATTTTTTTCAACCTTTTCGGTTTTTCATATAATTACCCATGTGGTAGCTTCACACACGTCTTAGGACGGCCAAGGTGGTAGCTCTTTCCTACATGTGGTGGTAGTTTTCACACTCCTTTCGGATGTAACTCTTTCCACATCTTTATAA
This sequence comes from Aechmea fasciata, assembly GCA_025177825.1. Taxonomy (NCBI): domain Eukaryota; kingdom Viridiplantae; phylum Streptophyta; class Magnoliopsida; order Poales; family Bromeliaceae; genus Aechmea; species Aechmea fasciata. The sequence goes on from CM045945.1 coordinate 6,936,172, forward strand.
TCATAGGAGTTTTCTCCCTTTTTTTTATAATATTCAAACTCCCCCTAAACTAGACAATCTCACATTTGAAAATAATTTTGACGAATTTTAGTCAATTAAGAAAATATCCATCAATTATATTCAACATTCACAACCAAGATAAATTTAAAAATCAAGAGATTAAAAATAATTTCAAAATTTTGATGAATGTATGTATAAAGAAATCACATATTAAGTTATCGTCAAAATACCAATAAGTGGAGTAAAAACGACAATTAATATGAATTTAATTTGATTTGAAATGTCTTTGAATACCGGTTAATGCACTTTGAAAAACCTTTGATCTCTCCCTCTTTGAAATCTCTCTCTCTCATTTGACATCCTTTTTTTTTTACATTTGAATCTCATCTCTCTCATCATGACGATTTTGAAACACATAGAATTTCAAGTACCAAAAATCGTTCTAAACATGTAATGCCATGAATAAAAGTATGAAATATGCACTAATCAAAGCATTACATAAACGAAAACAAATTAGAGAGAAAAGCATGGAAAGATATCACCTTTCCGAATCCAAACTTGTCGGATTTTCTGTTGCTTTGGCTTGTTGACGTGAGGCTTGATTTGCTTTGATTTTTGATCAACCGTTGATGCTTGCGATGGTTGAAACTTCGGTTGATATTGTCGTTGAGACTTAAAAACACAAACCGTTTGTGGCTTCGATTTAGAAATCCGGTTCGGTTGAGGTACTTGACTAACTTGATTTTTCCTTTGATTCCGTGGGGGAAGTCGAGTACTAGATAATACCAATTGAGATTTCCGAGTTGCCAATTGATTCTTCTTTGTCTTGTTCGGGCAACTCCTTTTGATGTGTCCTTTGATGCCACATCGGTGACACACCTTTTCCTTCAATGTAGTTGAGACTTTAGAAGTTGACGTTTGGTTCCTCTCAACGTATATCCGTTCGTATCCGAGGCCAACCTTGTTCGTTTGACCCAAACCGAGCATGTGATCCAATTTCTTCGATCCGGAAGAAAATTGTTGAAGATCGGATTTGAGTTGATGAACTTGCTTGATTAAGACTTGATTAGATGTGTAGGTTTCCTTGAATTGTTGCTCCAAAAATCTAATCTTGTCTTTCGATGATTTGATCGTTAATTCCGCTTCTTCTAGCTTCTTTTGGAGGACCGAATTGTTGTTTAGGATAGATTCCCGTTCCACCTCAAGAGCTTTATTCATGGTCTTCAAATTATTATTCTCCTCTTCAAAATCAAATAATTGTCTTCTCAACTTCTTATTAAACTTCGCCATCTTTTTCGATTCGATAAGAAGTTGATTGTATGCCTCCTCCAAATCATCGTCGTTTGATTCCTCCTCGCTTTCGCCGTTGTCACTCGAAGATCCATGCAAAGAAGGAGAAACATTCGAATTAGTAACAATAGAGGATAAACAAGTAATATTAGAGGAAGGCAAAGAAGACTTAGAAATTAAAGCAATATGATCCTTCTTTTCTTCGTCACTTGAAGATGAATCACCCGAAGTAGAATCATCCCAAGTTTTCGCTTTCGCTTGCAAAGCCTTTTGTTTATATGTCTTCTTTGAAGGACAATCCGTTGCTATATGGCCGTAGCCTTTGCACTTGAAGCATTGGATCTCCCCTTCAAATTCATCTTTTCCTTTCGAAGACTTTGCAAGTTTTCTATCTTTAAATTTAGAAGATGAAGATGAGTTAGAAAACGATTTGTTCTTCTTTCGGAAATTCCGACGAAAATTCTTCGTTAGACGCGCCAATTGATGTTCAAAATCCGCAATTGATAGATCGTCGTCGAAATCCGTGTCGTCGTCTTCCTCCTTTGTCGATTTCAACGCAATCCCTGTACTTTTAGAGAAAGACTTGGAAGAAGATTGGTTAGTAGGAAAAGTCATTTCATAAGTTTGCAACGCACCTACTAACTCCTCTACTTTCATCTCATCCGGATGCTGTACCGTTTCGATTGCGGCGACCTTTGCGGTAAAGGGTACCGGGAGAGTACGAAGTATTTTTCTAACAATTTTAGAGTCCGGGATCTTCTCTCCCAAATTAGCACATGTATTAATAATGTCTTGAAGTCTAGTATAATAATCAACAAAAGATTCATGCTCCTCCATACGAATAGAATCAAATTGACTAGTCAACATTTGGAGCTTTTGAATTTTTACTAGACTTGTACCCTCATGTGTAATTTGTAGAGTATCCCAAATTTCCTTGGCGGATTCACACGCCGAAACACGAGTAAACTCCGTTTGCGATAAAGAATTGAATAATGCATTAATTCCTTTACCGTTAAACGAAGATGACTCGTTTTCATCTTTCGTCCACTTATTTCGTGGTTTCGGCGTTTCAACATTATCGACCTTTTCGGTTGGATGTTTCCATCCGAATTCAATCGCTTGCCAAACCCGCTCATCGATCGCTATTAGAAAAGCTCTCATGCGAACTTTCCAATATGCATAATTCGTGCCGTCGAAGAACGGTGGTCGATTAATGTTTCCGCCTTCGGCCATTAGATAACAATTTATCTAGATCCCGCTCTGATACCAATTGTGAGTTACGGGGAAGCCCCAAGGATCTATCTAGATTGTATCAAACAACACCTAGAGGGGGGTGAATAGGTGTAAAGGCCAAAAACCACAAATCTCGATGCTTTTAAAAAGTAAATGCGGAAAATAAAAAGCACACCGAGATTTACGTGGGAAAACTCCAAACTCGGAGTAAAAAACCCACGGGACCAACACGCGAATAAACAATCAATAAGAGAAAAGATTACAAGGTGATACCGAACTCCACGGACTCGACCTCTCTAACTCTCCTATGGATCTCCGCGCACTCCACCGAGTTGTCCACGATCACGTCCGAATCCACGAACGCCCACGTTCCGAATCCACGAAACGCCTTGCTTCGAATCCACGAAGTCTTCAATACGCCGAATCCACGACGCCACGCTCCGAATCCACGAAGTCTTCAATCACGCCGAATCCACGACGCCACCATGAATAGAATCATGAATTTGGTGATCCTTCGTTGGAGTATCGATGAAAACAGGAAAAAAGACCTCCAAGCGAAGCGTAGATCAAATCGACATATAATTGAGAAATTATGATATCTCGATTTGATCTAGAATAGGCTATTTTGTAGAAAATAGGTTTTAGATGAATTTCTAGCCTCTAGGGTTTCTCAAACATGTATCTTTATGTTGTGCATCGAATTAGAGAACCCCAAGACCTTATTTATAGGTTTAGAAAACATAGAGATAGATTAGGATTCGAAAACATGTTTTTAAAACCTATTAGAAGACTTAGAGATAAATTAGGATTTGAAAATATATTCTTAAACAAATTAGAAGACTTAGAAATTGACTAGGATTGTAAAAATCTGATTTTTAAAAGATTTCACGCAACCAATGTCCGGTCTTCATAGAGATGTCCGGTCTTCAATGTCCAGGTCTGAGATGCTCGACCGGTCCACGGTGTCGTCAATTTTTTCGGAGCCGACCGAGACCGGACAATACCAAGAATGTCCGGTCTTGACTTGCGTAACTCAAATTCTCATGGTACTGAGACCGGACATATCCACAATGTCCGGACATTCATTAATAGTACGCACTGTCAAGCCTGTGGCATCCGGACATGCCTCCAATGTCCGGACATTGATACTTGAAAACCTTAGTTTTGAAAATTCATTAGTTTAAAAGTATTCCAAGTCTTCCAAACACTATTTTCTTTGTTTAGATCACCATATTATGATTTAAAACCTTACCTAGGCATCGTGATTCAACTTCGTCGCTTTCTTCGAAGTCTAGGATTCTTCAACCATCTTCGATCCGCTCCAATCCTTCAAGACTCCGACTCAAAACACAAGTCACGAAACTTGCCAACACAAAATCCGTAACATTTAGAAAACCTAAGCCATCATCTCTCTTCTTATCTCTTCCATATTCTAGCAATAAAGACGTCCTTTTGCAAGGGAGCTAGCACCCCGGTGAGGACATCGATCAAATCAAGAACCTCGTGTGGATACCTATAGAGGCCGGACGCGTGTGCGGCTTCAAGAGAACCGGATTCCACAATCATCAAATTGAGGTGAAGATCTATCCGCGAAAAAGGTAAAGATTCGATCTTACTTTTCTCCTTTAATCTTAAAGAATATGATGGATCCTAATTGCGTGGTTTTGAGATTAGATCTCGAAAGTTTTTCAAAATCAAATTTGTTTGATTTCTTTCCGCTGCGTTTTTACCGTACGCAATTTTCTAACACCAGGAGGAGCAAATGAAGTGATTCCAAGAGACGTTAGATCAGCTGGTGGCTGCACCGGCTGCAGCTCGTCAGGGACCGCCGGGCGTTGCGGCGGAGGCGCTTCCGTCGGGGTCGGGTGATCCGACTGCAGTTGGTCCAGAGGTGGAGGCAGAACGGGAGCGGGCTTTGGCGGCCCTGATGGCCTTCAAGAAGTTGGATCCACCTATCTTCGATGGGGAGGATGTCGATCCGTGGATCGTGGAGATGTGGATTGACTCTATGGAAACCCTCTTCGAGGAGATGTACGCCTTAGAGCGGGACAAGGTGCCCCTAGCCGTGCACTGTTTGAAATTATCGGCAAAGGCGTGGTGGAAAGGCATTCGATGGCATCGATCGCCTAGTCTTCCTCCCCCGACTTGGGAAGAGTTTCAGGGATTGGTATATTCTACTTATTTCACCGACAGCGAAAAGAAAAAGCTTCATGACAGGTTCAGGAAGCTCCGGCAAGGAGGCCGCTCTGTGAGGGAGTACGAGCGAGAATTCTCCCGCATCGTGAATAGTGCCCCGGATGTGGTACGAGATGACAAGGATATGGCCGATTGGTTCTTACGTGGACTTCGACCAGATATTTATGAGAAGGTGCAAATCCTCCAGCTCACAACCTTCGCAGAGGTGTTGGATCGAGCATTATTGGTAGAGCATGGCGAGGCTTTTGTGTGTGAAGAGCGCGAATCCCATAAGCAGGCGCGGGGACGGGTGAGGCCACTATTGAGCGGTTCGGGTGGTCAGCCGAGTTCTGGGCGACACTCGAAGTCGTCCACTACCCGACCCTCCCCAGGCTGTGTGATTTGTGGCGGCTCTCATTGGGCGCGACGATGTGTACAGCGCGAGGGGAGATGCCTTCGTTGTGGGCAGCCAGGCCTTATGCGGGATGAGTGCCCGCAAGGTGATAGCCGGGCTTTGGCAGTGGCGACGGTCTATTCCTCTCTGGGACGGCCTGCAGGTGTGCCACCTGCGGCATGGTCTGGAGAGCGATCGTTGAGGATGATTCCACCGTAGGGTTCGCGGCGAGCGCCGAGAGGCCAAGGACACGCGACCGGGCGGTGGATCTCTGCGTGCGACGACGTCGGGCAGGTATGAGTTTATTAAGCAATCATTATGCTTTTGCATGATCATAAATTGGTGCATTGCATGCCATGAACATTGGTCAATTACTACTAGATATGCATTGCATAGTAAAAACCATTGGGCGGGTAAGTAAGTACCCGGGCATGCCTATGTGGTAGGTGTAATGCCTGCTGGAGCAGGTATAGAATGGAATTGGCACTAGCAAATTGCCAGTAGTGCTTCCAAGACGAGGAGTAAGACTCGTGATAGGGCCAAGTTGGCCGTGGGCCTGGTAGTACCTCTTCGTGAGGTTAGAGAGGCTACTTAGTAAGCGGTGTGCGGGGCATAACTCTGCCCCAAAGTTGAAACTTAGCGTAAATCGCTAGAGTGGCGTATTTTGCGCGCGAGTACATATACTCGTAGAGTGCGGTTTCGTCTCAGCCGGGTGAGTGAGTTGGCAGTAGCACTTTAGTGGGCTAAGTGTGAAGCCATGAATCACTCGTAGGGTGGTGGCTCACACTAGAGGCTTAGGAGCCGTTAGAGTGTGTAGCTCTATAAAGTATGTCGTATAGGACGATGTTTGCGGGTAGTGCTTGGGACGACCCATGCCAAGACCATTTGTGGACTGTGGAGCCTGGGCCCATTTGGCCGGCGCAGTCAGCTGCTAGTAGCAGCGGCCCGATACCTATCGGTAGGGCAAGAGCTTTGGTCAGGACGGTAGTCTAAGCCTGGGCCCGAGGACGTGGAAATGCCACGTGTTTGAATCTTAGGATCGAAAATGCACTGAGAGTGCGGTTGTGACCCAACCCGAGAATTTAATATGGTTTGGGGTCTTGATAGCTTCTGGTTGGAGTGTGTGTGAATTCCCAAGTGAGAATTTCGCCCAAAAATGCTAATTGGGTCTACGCTAGTAATGAGGAACGCTGAGCGTAGTGGAGACACGTCTAAGCGAAAGGCCGACGTAGGGTTGGTGAGAGTAACGTGGCCGATAACTCTATTAAAGGGTTTGGCTTAGGTTCACGAACGGAGTGTTCGTGTGAGTTGGTCGTTGCAACGAGTACGATTGGCCGTGGCAATTGGAAATTGAAGCAAGTGGTCTCTAGGAGACACTTGGATAGGAAAGCCACGTGAGAATTAGAGTCGGAACTCTATTATGGATTAAGAATCGAAGATGTGCTAAAGTGCTCCATCTAGTCAAGAGCTAGATTCGATTGAGATCGGGACACTCGCTTGCGATGCACCTACGATGTTGCTCTAGGCAATGTGGGTGATCGGAGTGCAAGTGTTCTAGGATGAGAGGAGTAGGTGCAAGGTAGAATTCCTTGTAAATTGGTTGCGAATGGTGTTGGAGCGTGAAAGGTCGTAGAATATCGACGTGCGCTTCCACTAGTGCTCGCAAAGGCTGTAATGCACTTTCGATGATGTGCTTGGCAAATGTAAGTGGAACTAGTCCCACATTTTTTAAGATGGGCCTTTGGATAATTCTATTTAGTGAAATGCCGCTTTGAAGATGAAAAGTGCATTGGAAGTCCTCGATTACTCAATAAGCTGAGTTGAGGTTTGGGTTCGCGAAGTAAGTGAGTTTCGCGGACGAAACTCTTTTTAAGGAGGGGAGAATGTAACACGCCGAACTTCTAAAGTCTTGAGGTTACGATGTATGTTGGCTTAGAAGGCCATAAGAATGGTTCCGGCGAAGTTTGGAAGCTTTCGGGAGTTTCGGTGCACTAGGTGCGAGAACGGAACCGAAAGGCTATCTCGGGCCACGAGCTAAATCCGACGCTTGCGCGGATGAGATAACGATGTGGACATGATTTAAATCATGCGTGGGGAGCCTCGGTTCGATTTGGAGCGAATCGGAGGTCAAATGAGCCAAAAGTGAGTTGAAACGGCGAAGAAACGGGCGAAAAGCTGAAAATTGGCTGCATTACCGGTAACACTATATAATCTGTACCGGTACAGGGGGTAAAATCCGAGAAAATAGCTCTAGGGTTGGCTGTTGCGAAATCGCATTACCGGTAATGCGATGTAATCTGTACCGGTACAACTTGGGTCTGGCAGCAAAATGAAGTCTGCTGCAAATTAGAGAATTGGGAGGGCTTTTTGGCAATTGTCACAACATGTAATAACCCTTTCTCTCCCTCTCTCCCTCACAGAACTCTCTCCCACCCGCTCTCTGTCGAAGCAAGGAGAAAGAAAGAAAGAAAAGAAGGAAAAGAAAGAAGAAAAGAAGAAGAAGAAGAAGAAGAAGAAGAAGAAGAAGAAGATGATGACGGAGATGATCATGGCCATCCCCTTCTTCTCCATTGTGCAAGATAACTTCATGGAGAGGTAAGCTTAGCCTCCTCTCATGGTAGATCTTCTAAAAGTAGGTTTCTAGACCTTAGAAGTAGGATTTTGATTTCTCTACTAGTGTAGAAATCCCGTAGTAAGCAAAGAACACATGAAACTCATGTTTTCTTCTTGAGGCTCTAATGGTGGATTCCTAGGGTTTGTTCTAAACACCCTAGGGATGGTTCTAGTACTCTTAGATGAGTTCCTAGAGATGAAACAAGCTCTCTTTTGCTTGTTCTAGGGATCAAAATGGTGGGTTTTGCAAAAATGCAAAACCTAGGGTTAAAAATGGAGTTTTTGTAAATAGATGAGTTTGATCTCATTTGACCCATGCAAACCTAATTGGGGGCCTAACGAACGCGTTGGCGCGCTCGGTTCGGTGATCCGACGAGCGGTTATAAAGTTATTAATATTTTAATATATTTTTAACAGATGTCCGCAGCATGCAAGATATAGCTCCTAAATTCATGAAAACTGAACTGGAGCATCGTGAAGACGTAAGTTAACACGGGGAAGTCTCGGATCGAGATTCGGAGGCCGTTCGGTTGGTCGTGCGAGAGTTTGGGCCGAACCGGGTCACGGGTGCCGCGGGTGGCCGATTGCAAGTGACTACAAGCAATCGAAATGCGAATTAAGGTGGGTTGTGTTTACCGAAGCGACTAGGTCGCCTAAATATGTCTAAGAGTAATGGTTTCAAGTTGATGCATATAATTGACATATGTTGCAAGTATAGAAAAGCATGTTAAAGAACATAGTGTTGAATGCTAAATAGATGCATGATATAGCATAGTATATGATGCTAGTGTTTGAAGTAAAACAATACTTATATAGACACCGATGAAAAAATCCTAATCATGATCAGATTCGAACTCGTACAATTCTAATAGATCTCGTATTAACCACTGGGCCAAACAATTATAGTCTAAGCATACAATAGGCCATTTATAAATTTTAATCGATGAGCCTCGCGAAAGCCCATATTCGAGCCCATTAATCATGTGATTTCGGATTTCGAATTTATCCATTCGATTCAAAATTCAAATTGCAAATTTCGAATCACTTACCCATTTAAAATTCAAAATGTGATTTTGAATTTCGAATTCCCAACCGACTGTCAAAATCCCCCTCAACAACCTCTCCCTAAATCCTCTAACAACCCACTATCGGTATCCGCCCTCCACGAGTCCGCCATTCCGCACGTACTCTTCGGACATTCAAAAAAAAAGAGAAGAGAAGAGAAGAGAAAACAAACCCATAAATACCATTGAAATCTACTTAGAGAGACAGATTTTTTTAACTTAGAAATCCTCCACAAAAAGAGTTCTCCTTTTCCCCGTTCACCGAGGAAGAAGAAAAAAAAAAAAAAGGTAATCCTCCACTTGATAAAAGCCCCCCTCTCTCTCTCTCTCTCTCTCTCTCTCTCTCTCTCTCTCTCTCTCTTTGGCAAACCCGCATCGGGCCGTCATCGCCTCGTCACCACCCACTCAGAGCGACCCCGCCGCCCGCGCCGCATCCTCGGCCACTCGCTTCGACTCCGCCGCGCTCGTCGGACCACTGCGCCCCGCGCCGGACCCGTCGCCGCGCCGCGCCCTCGGCCTGTTCCGCTCCGCCTCGAGGATCACCGCCGAGCGGCACCCTTGCTCCGAGTCTTGAAGCTCGCCGCCGAGAGACTCCCGGGCTCCGCCTCCCCGACGACCGCCGACCCGACGAGCCTAGCCGCCGAGCGGCGCCTCTGCTCCGACCCGACGAACCGAGCCGCCGAGCGTTGCCCTCCGCTCCGATCCGACGAGCCTTTTCGTCGAGCGGCCTCATGCCCGCTCGCTTCCCTCGTCGCCGCTCCGACCCGACGAGCCGAGCCGCCGGCGGCGCCTCTGCTCCGTCGATCCGATGATCCTCGCCGTCGAGCGGCGCTCTCGGCTCGCGACACCTCGACCCACCGGTGCCCACCTCCTCGGTCGCGACTCAACCGGATCGCGAAGCTTCTCGTTGCGACTACGTCGCGAAGCCTCGGCCGCGCACTTCCTGCGTCGCGAAGCTTCATCGCCGCGGCCGAACCTCTCTGCGGCTCTCGTTGTCATGATGTTCCTCATTCGAGAGGCTTTGTAAATGGCGGCTCAACCGTCGTGGCTTCGTCGTCGCCGAGCTCACCATCGCGACGCCCGCCATGTGCTCGACGAGAATGCCCCGATGCGGTGCCATCGTCGCGAAGATCAACAGCACCTGCACCTCGATCGCGCCGTCGTCCTCGACCGTGCCGTCCTCGACCGTGCTGCCATCACCGCGCCGCCATCGACCCCGGTGCCCTCGCCGCAACGCCGCGCCGCCCTCGGCCGTGCGTCCTCGGCCGTGCCGCCCGACGGCGGGACTCCACCGGCTTAGCTTGACGAAGTGTGGTGCTGCGCCACCCTCTGCCTAGCTCGGACGGAGGGAACCCCGCGTCGCCGGCCAATCCATCTTGGAGCCCGCCCCGCCATCTCCGACGCCGACCGAGCGTGGTGCTCCGCCACCCGCTCGGATCTGCTCCGACGACCGCAGCGTGACGCTCCGCCGATGACTTCGTCTGACGCTCCGCCGTCGACGAAAATGAAGCCGACGACTTCGTCTGACGCTCCGCCGTCGACGAAAATGAAGCCGACGACTTCGTCTGACGCTCCGCCGATGACTTCGTCTGACGCTCCGCCGTCGACGAAAATGAAGCCGACGACTTCGTCTGACGCTCCGCCGTCGACGAAAATGAAGCCAACGACTTCGTCTGATGCTCCGCCAAATCAAACCGCTCGACGGAATGCTTCGTCGACGTGCCACCAAACCGCTCGACGGAATGCCCAAATGAGCCTAACCGTTCGATGGAATGCTCCGTCGTCGACAGGGGTGCTCCTTAGAGAGAGAGATTCACTCAATCAAAGAGAGAGAGGGGATTTTGCAAAAAAAAAATAGAACGTTGAACCATTTGACTTAATCAAATTAAATCAAATTAAGTGCTCTACATTTTAAATTTGAATCAGGGGACTAAATTTAGATCTACATGAAATTTTAAACATTTGGTTTCAAATTTTAAATCCTCAATTTTGATCAAATAATTTAATCTCATTCACTTTTGGAAATCAAACTTGATTCAAACCCAATTGAAACCCATACACCCATATCAATTAAACCCATAAACATATATATCCAATACCCATTTAACCCAATACCCAAATAAACCCAAACCTATAACCCAAATTCAAACCAAGTCCACAAATAAACCCAAATCAAGTCCAACCCAAGTCAAACCCAAATAAACCCAAATCCAAATCCAAACCAAGTCCACAAATAAACCCAAATCAAGTCCAACCCAAGTCCACTTGAACCCAAATCCAAATCAAGTCCACAAATAAACCCAAACCCATAACCCAAATCAAACCCAAATTCAAATCCAACTCCAATCCGAACCACAAATACAACCCGAACCCAACTCTCGACTTGGACTCATGAACCTAAATTTTTTGAATCATGAACCAAATCGAAACCCAAATTCATAAACCATGAACCAAGTTTGTGAACCAAACACCACAAACCATGCCTATGTTCATGAACTAAACCCATAAATTACGAACCATATCCAAGTTCATGAACCATATCCCATGAACCATACACCATACTCGTGGACCATATCCCATGAGCCATACACCATACTCATGGACCATATCCCATGAACCATACACCAAATCCCATGGACCAAATCCCATGGATCATATACCAAACCTCATGAACCATATCCAAGTTCATGAACCAAACCTCATGGACCAAATCTCATGAACCATGAACCAAATCCCATGGACCATATACCAAACCTCATGGACCAAATCCCATGAACCATAAACCGAACCTCATGGACCAAATCCCATGAACCATGAACCAAATCTCATGGACCAAATCCCATAGACCATATACCAAATCTTATGGACCAAATCCCATGAACCAAAATTTCATGAACCAAAATCTCATGGACCAAATCCGTGAACCAAAATCTCATGGACCAAATCCCATGAACCAAAATCTCATTGACCAAATCCCATGAACCAAAATCTCATGAACCAAAACCTCATGGACCAAATCCCGTGAACCCAAGCCGCATGGACCAAATCCCATGAACCATGAACCAAATCCCATGGACCATATCCAAGTTCACGAACCAAATTCCATGGACCAAATCCCATGGATCATGCACCAAACCATAGACCATATCCAAGTCATCCCACAACCAAATCTCATCGACCAAATCCCATGAACCATTTATCCAAATCTCCTGAACCATACATTCTGAACCTCTTCTTTACTCTGAATCATATACCTAGAGTAAAAATTAAATATCAAATCCGACCTACCTCAATACATATACTTGAGGTTTGGTCACATCCTCACCTTAGATCATACAGCTAAGGCGAAACCAAATATAATCGGACTCTAAATCATATACTTAGAGTTTGATATTGATTAGGTCTTAACATATATACTTAGAACCTAGTCAACCTCAAATCCGATTGAATCCTGATACCTATGCCTAGGATTCAATAAACCAAGATATAATTCCCCCCATCTACAAAGGTCTCTTAATCGAAGGTGCCCCAATGTCACGGGGGTAATTAACAATAGGTGCTTGCATCTATTGGAAGCCATGGACCCACAATACCTGATACCCATACACATACAAATACTAATCTGAATCATGAATACTACCCCACGGGCACGAGAGAAAAGTCGACCGTGCGAGGTGCGTCATTCGTGGTGGCAGACAGCTAGATGTGTAGATGAATGCATGCTTAGCATAGTGAGAACATGCTAGATGATTGCATAAAGATAATAATATGCATGAAAATGGACTGGTAGACATAAGAGAGCCAAGTCAAGAATGTAAGAAATGGACATAAATGAACCTAGATCGAGTGGCATCTAATCTAGATCGTGTGGCATATAACCTAGTGTAAAGAATATAGGTTATAGCGAATCTAGAGTCAAATGAACCTAGATCGAGTGGCATCTAACCTAGTGTAAAGAATATAGGTTATAGCGAATCTAGAGCCAAATGAACCTAGATCGAGTGGCATCTAACCTAGTGTTAATGAACATAGGTTGTAGAAAACCTGGAGTCGAAGAATCTAGGTAAGTGGCATTGAATCTAGTTGTCAAGGACATAGGTTAAACAAGAATGTAAAGGACCTAGTGTTAGTAAACATAGGTCGAATCAGGATGGTGTTGAACCTAGAGTTAAAGTAACCTAGGTTGTGAGATGAAGATAGCAAACCTAGAGTCTGTCACGCCCCGGGGTTATTTAATAAGTAAAAACACAGCGGAAATTTTTTTTTTTTAAACCTTGATCCCCAAGGACATGACAGACCTGCCACAAATACAGAGAGACCACTGTACACACGGACAGAGTCTCCCCTGTATTTGCACGGCATCGCACAAGTACAATGAGTCTTTTACAATCATACAACCACAACAAAGTGTACATGTAAAGAATTTAACTTACATCCATACACAAATTACACCATTCACCACAGGTTACATTCACTAGTATATAATCACAAATCCACATCTATCAGTTGAAATGTTTCCTACTCGGGAACTGGTTTTGAAACTGTAAGTTATAAAATTCCTTTTGAAAACCTTTTACAAACTGTTTCCCACACGGAAACCCTTTCTTTGAAAACACTACCACGAGGGGTAGAAATCATTTTTCTTTGAAATGCTACCACGAAGGGTAGGAGACAGTTTAATTCACAAAACATGAGTTCTTTTATAAACTTCCAAAAAACCATTATAAGTCTCAATCCAACACTAAAGTAGAGCTAGAACTGAACCATGATGTACTCTAAGTAATAAAACGAGAAAGGTAAGGAATGGTAAAATCTTGGTAGGAGCTAAGCGTACTCTAGACCCGCTCCTCACCTCGTCCCACTAAGACCAACGTCACGAAAAAGAAGGCGAGGGTGAGAACAGGTAAACATGGCTCCCCCTCCCAGTGGATACCTCGCGGAGATAGACACAAGAGGAGATAATAGTAGTAGTACAGTAGCTATGATAAACAAGTAAATGGAGAGAGATATATAGATATGAAACAACAGCTACTGTAAGTATGCATCGAAAAGCTGATAAAGTAAAATACCCAATCAAATCTCGTTGCTCTGTGACCTCAAGCCTATGCCCCCTGTATCACAAAGCCTGCATTCTACCCATATCAACCAATGGTCGCCTATGGGCTCACGGGTTGGCTCGTCCAACCACCTTTCCGGAAAAGAACACATCATGGTACGGTGGATCAGACCGCCCGTGTTCGTGAACTGCACTCAAGTTCTGGGCAATCGATGCTGTTATGCTCAAAAACCATACGTCGACATCGACAATCCCGTCCCTAAAGGAACATCGACCCCTTTGGGTCATTAAGTAAACTCGCCGACCACGTAGGTCACAGAAGCACTGAAACAAACCGACCAAACAGGTCACTGAAACTGAAACAAACTGACCGAACAGGTCACTGAGAAACTGTAACAAGCCGACCGAATAGGTCACTGAAAAACTGTAAGAAAGTACCAAAACCGACCAATCAGGTCAACTAGGATGGAACAACTCATTATCCTCTCAACTGTATGCGAGTACTACTCAAGGAAACACAAGAACTGACCACTCAGGTCAACTAGGATGGAACAACTCAACATCCTCTCAACTGTACGCAAGTACTACTGAAGGGAACACGAGAACTGACCAACTGAACAACAAGGTCACTGAGTATACTGAAGTAGACTGACCGAACAGGTCACTGATGTCATAGGCTGACAAGAAGCAAATTACTCTACTCCTACACATGGTACTAAGCATGGAAACACTGAGTAGAGTAAAACTGTAACACAAAGGTGCAAGATATATCAACGATAAAAGATATGAATAGTAAGGTGGAAGGAACGTCACCAGCTTGTACCACTGTACGGACGTCGGATCGAAGTACCCACCTGTACGACTGTAGAAGATCAGATCTGTCGTCTGTGGAAACGAAGAAACCAGACCTACGAAAAGGTCCACTGGGTTAGCGTCCAACCCACCACTAATAAACACTAACTCCACATCCCACAAACTAATCCCACGGAGATTGATTTTCCGAAACCAATTTCCATAACTCGCCGGAAGTCCCGTAAACCACACCGGTACTCCGCCGGGACCCACGAACCATCCCGAAAAGCACCGACTCGTGTCACGAGTCACCCGCTGCCATAAAACACTCCTATTAGGATGTTTTGGCAGCAAACATAAGATAACACTACAATACAATTATCATCGGATAATCGTACAAACACGGGCTCCCGAAAGTGTCTATTTCGACACCAGAACCAACCGTCGCTCACCCGTCATTTCTAAACCCTCGAAATGACGGGTGACCAGCCAACAAGGCTCAGCGACACAGTAAATAACCACTAAGAGTTGTCGGAAGAAATCCGAACCGTAAACACGTTTCCGTCGGCGAATTTTGCCGAAAAGCGCTCCGAAAATCACTTCTGATTTTCTGTAAAGTCCTGGGGCCTTAGACGATCAGTCCAGAGGTTACCCGCAACACTCCTACGCTGTCTACAGCGACCACAAAATTCTAAATTGCATAATAGTCCCTGAACCTCCATAAAATTGCATTATTTCATGCGATTTAGGGTATTATGAGTCATGCACGCAAACCAGTGCACCATAAATTCCGAAATCGCACTCTCTGTAAGTCTTCGACATGCTGAAGACCGTGCTCGCCTTTCGGAGCACTTTCGGTCACTGTAGAACTCGCACGAGCGACACGAAGTTCCATAAACACTGCGCATAGCGCGTAAAGTACACATTTCCCGCTAATCGAGGCATCAAATGCCTAAGCGGAGGTGAGTATCGCGTTCAGCACGAGAAGGCGATGACCGTGCTCACCTTACTTGGTCAGAAAGACCAACTGTGGCCTCGAGAATTGTGCCCAAAACCCTAGACTAGGTGCTGGTATTGAAAACTTGACTTACCAAACCAAATAGGACTAGGGTTGGCCGCCGGCGGCTTGGCGCGGCGGTCCCTCCGAGGACGGGAGCGCCGGGTCGGAGGGTCCGGGTAAGTCGTCGGCCGGCGGCGGCGGCGCGGCGGTGGCGCGGCAGCGACGCACCAACCCGAGCAAGGCTCTCGGTTGGGGGTTTCCGTGCGGCACGGCGGCGGCCGGGGAAGGTCGGACCGGCGGTGTGTCGGCGCGGGGACCACGGGAGACCGGGGCTCCCTCCAAGGGCCAAGGGAGGTGCGGTGGAGGAGATGGTCCTCCTCGGTGCACCAACCCGAGGCGGCCGGGAAATGGGAGCGGCGGCCGGAGACGTCGGGGGCCGCCGGGGTGGCGCGCTCGAGGTCGCCCGAGGTCCGGGGAGGTCGGCGCGCACCGCGCGGGGTGGCGGCGGTGCGCGGTGGCGAGGCGGCGGCGATCTAAGCCGCCTCCCCAACTCTCGGGTTGGGAGCACTCCGGCGGTGGCGCGGCGGCCGAAGAAGATCGGGACGGCGGGGATCCGGTAGGAGGTCGAGGGAAGGCGGCGAGGGCACGAGGAGGCGGCGGGCGTGCGCTGAGACCCGAGCCCTAGCACTGCTCGGGTCGGGGAGGTGCGCCGGAGAGTCGTGGGGTTCGCGGGGCCGAAGTCAAGGCGGCGGGACCCGGGGAGGCGGCGGTGGCGCGGCGAACCCGAGGGCACTCGGGCTCGGGTTAGGGTCGGCTAGGAAGCGGCGGCGGGCTGCGGCGGCGCTCCGGCGCGGCGGAGCGGCCGGGGAAGGAGCCCGGGCAATATCTTCACCCAGGGGGTCTGGTGCTCGGCTTCGGAGGGATTCCAAGCTCCCAGATCTTGAGGTGTAGGATGGTGGTGGCCGTGGGGATGGAAAGAGATGGTTCAGAGGCTCCTCCCGGCGGCGGAGGTGATCGCCGAAGATCGGAGCACGCGCACAGGGTGAACTCAGGGGTGCTGGGGCGGTTGTGGCTGCAGGGAAGGTGAAGGGTTCAATTAGGGTTAGGGTTTCATGAAGGGAGCCCTAATGCATCACTTATACACAAATGCTATTTTGCATTTTAGCCCTCCGATTGCTTCTAATTAATCCCTAGTCCCTGCCATTAGTGGAATCATGCCCGTAAGTCCCTCCATGTTCAAAACCTCGCATTTCGGCGCATAAAATACTAGGACTTTTCGCATTTTGCCGTTTTGCGATTTCGACCCCTTTGCGTTCTTTTCGCGATTCCCGAAGATCCGTCTGCCGGATTTCCGATCGGATCGCGCTAGCGCGTTCAGCGCGTCGAGAACATCGAACCTAGCCTTTTACTTCGTTTAATTTGGTCTCGGATTCACAAAGTATCGATTCTCATCTTTTTCCTCCAATATCTCCAATTTGCTAAGTCTTTAAGTAAAATCGTTTGAACCCCTTTTTCTCGACAACCGTTATTCAGAATCGAATTCCGTCAGTGGCATTGGTTCCAGAATAGTCGAGCCGTTCGAAACGATCTGTTGGAAGCCTAAGTTCGGAGTCCGGTACGCTCCTGGATCCTTCTTTACTCCGCGATTTCTCGAAAATCCGGAGTTACTATTCACCTAAGTCGAATCTTACGGGTCGCGTAACTTTTCCGTTTTAGCTCGGTTTCGCCTGAAATTTGACGTGCTCTTATAATACAATTACGCACACATTCACCGTCTCCAAATATTTTATTTCTTGTTCTGGAAAAATGCCAGTTATTACATCATTCCCTCCTTATAGGAAGTTTCGTCCCCGAAACTAAGTCAAGGATCCCCCATAAATAAATGTGGATAACGCTCCCTCATGTAGGACTCAAGCTCCCAAGTCGCCTCACGCTCTTCGTGGTTTTCCCACTGAACTTTCACGTACGGAATGGTCCTGTTCCGTAAACGCTTTTCCTCACGTGCCAAAATCCGCAACGGAGCCTCATCATAGCTCAGATCCTCCCGCAACTGTATAGACGTCAGTCTGATGACTTGGGACGGATATGGAATATACGTCCGAAGCATAGACACGTGAAAGACATTGTGCACCCGGGCGAGACTCGGAGGTAGAGCCAACCTGTACGCCACCGGACCAACACGCTCCAGGATCTCAAACGGTCCCACGAATCGCGGACTAAGCTTGTTCGCGACCGATCCGCTTGATCCCCTTTATGGCGACACCTTGAGCAGCACGTGCTCACCGACCAGAAACTCTGGGTCACGCCTCCGCTGGTCCGCGTAGCCCCTCTGTCGAATCTGTGCAGTCTGAAGTCGCTCTCTCGCAATGCGAACCTTCGCCTCCGCATCCTCCGCTAAGTCAAGCCCGATCAACCGGTGTTCTCCGACATCGTCCCAACAGATAGGGGACCGACATCGACGCCCATATAAAGCCTCGTACGGAGTCATCCCGATGCTCGCACAGTAGCTTCGTTATAGGCGAACTCCACTAGTGGTAAATAGCGAAACCATCCATCACCGTAGTCCAGGACACAAGCGCGGAGCATGTCCTCTAGAGTCTGGATGACTCGCTCTGACTGTCCGCCGCTCTGCGGATGGAACGCATCGAAGTTCGACCGTACCCATAGCTCGCAAGCTCTTCCAAAAATGGGAAACGAAGCGAGTGTCCCGATCATATACGATCGACACTGACACACCATGGAGTCGGACGATCTCGTCGATATATAACTGTGCCAGTCGATCTCGGGACCACGTCGTGTGCATCGGCAGGAAGTGAGCTGATTTCGTCAACGGATCAACTATAATCCAGATCGCATCAGGGCCTCGCTGTGATCGAGGCAATCTAGTGACGAAATCCATAGAAATCTGCTCCCACTTCCATACTGCTATCGAAAGTGGTTGCAACTTTCCTACCGGTCGCTGATGTTCGGCATTCACCTGCTGACAAGTCAAGCATCGAGCCACATGCCGAGCCACATCTAGCTTCATCCCAGGCCACCAGAAATTCTGCTTCAAGTCGCGATACATTTTGGTTCCGCCTGGATGAACCGTGTAAGGGGATTGGTGCGCCTCGGATAGGATATCGCTCCTCAACTCCGAGTCACTAGGCACGCACCATCTGCCCTTAAAGCGCAAAAACCCATCAGTGTGGATCGTGAAGTCCCCGAAACTTGACCAGATACCCACCACAATCAAATTTGGATACTGCTCCGCCAATGCGGTATCACATTTGAGTACTGGTCAATCACACTTCCTTGTGTTTGGACAGAATCAATATTCCGAGCAACACCAAATACTTGTCTTATTGAGACCCAGGCGCACCTGTCACCACTTTGACTGGTCAAACATATCATTCCTAGGTTTGCACGATTAATTTGAGAAGCAAACCCCAACATTATCACATACAGTGATTATCAAAGCCGACAACCAGGCTTAAGTCGCCCAATAACTGTGATTCCGAACCTCTCGCCAAAAAGACCGAGACTACTACAAACACCCCGACTCGAACTAGAGTCATATCCATCTGCAGTGAGGATGAATCAACTGCGCAAATTTGCTAGGGAATAACCCAAGGCTCGCTACTTGGTCAGAGACAACCAACACTCAAGAGTTCCCAAGACAATCTAGGGAAAACATCGACCCAATCCTATAAGTCCCCAAACAGGGAAAGGGGATATTTCGTCTCACTTTCGACAGTATATTGTCTGCAGCCAATATACTTATCAAAAGAAAAGCGAAATATCAGTAGATCCACTACCAACAACAAGTTGGAAGCGTGACACATCGAAGTATCAAATCCATTGACACCTCTTCCCGGAACCAAGGGTTCACAACCATTATCATCGAAACATCGACTTTATAAGTCGACAGTCGAAATCAGAACGACTCTCAATTGACTCACTGGGAGTCCATAGCTTTCAACCTCTGAAAGCTACAGGCGACACTAAGTCGCGCACGCGCAACTGAGGCTTGAGGAAATGGTTCCCCAAACCGTTTTCCGTACCACAATCGAGCTTAACTCGAAGCTCAAGGAACTCCATCAATACTCAGGAGTAACCCGCGTCAACTCAACTTCTATCGCCATCCACAGACGATTCCACAATACACCCAATTTAGGTGTTAGAATATCCGTACACGATGTAGGCCTCAACGGAAACACGACACCACAAGCGTGTCGATCAGACACTAGTACGCGTCAATTTGACGTATGAACTCGTTAAAGGTCAAGAGACCTGAACTGCTGATTCTATCAGTAACAAGGAGTAGGCGTCACAACCCTACCCAAAGAACTGCGAAAGCAACACCAATGTTGCAGTCGTCTAAACCCTGGGCTACACCCAAGTAACCCCACAGAAGTCGCGTCCGTAACAGGTCTAAGTACCATCTCCGTAGAGACACTCGCAGTAGCTCCCGTGTCTAAAGTAGGAAAAGTGGCCCGGGCGTCGGCAGTCAGGATACTCACCTAGGCCCGAAAATCACTGGCCCTTCAAGGCCCTAGCTGACATCAGGGGAACCTCGCCCCACCAATCAATGTCCAGAAAGAAGCACCGCCACTACTTCCACTTTAGACACCAGCCTGTGCGAATACTGTAACACATACGGAAATAACCGTGCACTTCGAGTTTACCCTACTCGAATGCAACATAGGACACAAGTCCAACCCCGCACTCTCACGTGCCTATATACCGTAGGTCTTCCTAGGGTCAACCTAACCAATGGTTCAGTTCTTTTCATTTTCAATTCAATTATTTTTCAAAACAACCTGTGAATGGTGTTGTGGTTGTAACTTTCGCTCTGATACCATTTTAATCTGTCACGCCCCGAGGTCATTTAATAAGTAAAAACACAGCGGAATTTTTTTTTTTAAACCTTGATCCCCAAGGACATGACAGACCTGCCATAAATACAGAGAGACCACTGTACACACGGACAGAGTCTCCCCTGTATTTGCACGGCATCGCACAAGTACAATGAGTCTTTTACAATCATACAACCACAACAAAGTGTACATGTAAAGAATTTAACTTACATCCATACACAAATTACACCATTCACCACAGGTTACATTCACTAGTATATAATCACAAATCCACATCTATCAGTTGAAATGTTCCCTACTCGGGAACTGGTTTTGAAACTCTAAGTTATAAAATCCCTTTTGAAAACCTTTTACAAACTGTTTCCCACACGAAAACCCTTTCTTTGAAAACACTACCACGAGGGGTAGAAATCCTTTTCCTTTGAAATGCTACCACGAAGGGTAGGAGACAGTTTAATTCACAAAACATGAGTTCTTTCGTAAACTTCCAAAAAACCATTATAAGTCTCAATCCAACACTAAAGTAGAGCTAGAACTGAACCATGATGTACTCTAAGTAATAAAACGAGAAAGGTAAGAAAGTAACCGATACTGGTAGGAGCTAAGCGTACTCTAGACCCGCTCCTCACCCTCGTCCCACTAAGACACGCAACGTCACGAAAAAGAAGGCGAGGGTGAGAACATGTAAACATGTCTCCCTGGATACCTCGCGGAGATAGACACAAGAGGAGATAATAGTAGTAGTACAGTAGCTATGATAAACAAGTAAATGGAGAGAGATATATAGATATGAAACAACAGCTACTGTAAGTATGCATCGAAAAGCTGATAAAGTAAAATACCCAATCTGAAATCTGCTGCTCTGTTGGTCCTCAGACCTCAAGCCTATGCCCCCTGTATCACAGAGTCTGCATTCTACCCATATCAACCAATGGTCGCCTATGGGCTCACGGGTTGGCTCGTCCAACCACCTTTCCGGAAAAGAACACATCATGGTACGGTGGATCAGACCGTGTTCGTGAACTGCACTCAAGTCCTGGGCAATCGATGCTGTTATGCTCAAAAACCATACGTCAGCAACTGGCTGACAATCCCGTCCCTAAAGGAACATCGACCCCTTTGGGTCATTAAGTAAACTCGCCGACCACGTAGGTCACAGAAGCACTGAAACAAACCGACCAAACAGGTCACTGAAACTGAAACAAACTGACCGAACAGGTCACTGAGAAACTGTAACAAGCCGACCGAATAGGTCACTGAAAAACTGTAAGAAAGTACCAAAACCGAGCAATCAGGTCAACTAGGATGGAACAACTCATCATCCTCTCAACTGTATGCGAGTACTACTCAAGGAAACACAAGAACTGACCACTCAGGTCAACTAGGATGGAACAACTCAACATCCTCTCAGCGTAAGCAAGTACTACGAAGGGAACACGAGGCGACCAAGCGAACAACAAGGTCACTGAGTATACTGAAGTAGACTGACCGAACAGGTCACTGATGTCATAGGCTGACAAGAAGCAAACTACTCTACTCCTACACATGGTACTAAGCATGGAATCACTGAGTAGAGTAAAACTGTAACACCAAGGTGCAAGATATATCAACGATAAAAGATATGAATAGTAAGGTGGAAGGAACGTCACCAGCGTGTACCACTGTACGGACGTCGGATCGAAGTACCCGCTTTGTACGGCGCAGAAGATCGGATACGTCGTGCGCGGAAACGAAGAAACCAGACCTACGAAGAGGTCCACTGGGTTAGCGTCCAACCCACCACTAATAAACACTAACTCCACATCCCACAAACTAATCCCACGGAGATTGGTTTTCCAAAACCAATTTCCGTAACTCGCCGAAAGTCCCGTAAACCACACCGAGACTCCGCTGGGACCCACGAACCGTCCCGAAAAGCACCGACTCGTGTCACGAGTCACCCGCTGCCATAAAACACTCCTATTAGGATGTTTTGGCAGCAAATATAAGATAACACTACAATACAATTATCATCGGATAATCGTACAAACACGGGTTCCCGAAAGTGTCTATTTCGACACCAGAACCAACCGTCGCTCACCCGTCATTTCTAAACCCTCGAAATGACGCGGGTGACCAGCCAACAAGGCTCAGCGACACCGTAAATAACCACTAAGAGTTGTCGGAAGAAATCCGAACCGTAACACGTCTCCGTCGGCGAATTTTGCCGAAAAACGCTCCGAAAATCGCTCCGGCGGATTTTTTGTAAAGTCCTGGGGCCTTGGACGATCAGTCCAGAGGTTACCCGCAACACTCCTACGCTGTCTACAGCGACCACGAAATTCTAAATTGTATAATAGTCCCTGAAGCTCCATAAAATTGCATTATTTCATGCGATTTAGGGCTATTATGAGTCGTGCACGCAAATCAGTGCACCATAAATTCCGAAATCGCACTCTCTGTAAGTCTTCGACATGCTGAAGACCGTGCTCGCCTTTCGGAGCACTTTCGGTCATTGTAGAACTCGCACGAGCGACACGAAGTTCCATAAACACTGTGCACAGCGCGTAAAGTACACATTTCCCGCTAATCGAGGCATCAAATGCCTAAGTGGAGGTGAGCATCGCGTTCAGCACAAGAAGGCGATGACCGTGCTCACCTCACTTGGTCAAAAAGACCAACTGTGGCCTCGGGAATTGTGCCCAAAACCCTAGACTAGGTGCTGGTATTGAAAACTTGACTTACCAGACCAAGGAGGACTAGGGTTGGCCGCCGGCGGCTTGGCGGCGGGCGGTCCCTCCGGGGACGGGAGCGCCGGGTCGGAGGGGTCCGGGTAAGTCGTCTGCCGGCGGCGGGCGGCGGCCGGTG
This sequence comes from Aechmea fasciata, assembly GCA_025177825.1. Lineage (NCBI taxonomy): Eukaryota > Viridiplantae > Streptophyta > Magnoliopsida > Poales > Bromeliaceae > Aechmea > Aechmea fasciata. The sequence goes on from CM045945.1 coordinate 6,959,495, forward strand.
GCGCGACGGCGACGCACCAACCCGAGCAAAGCTCTCGGGTTGGGGGTTTCCGGCGGCACGGCGGCGGCCGGGAAGGTCGGGCCGGCGGTGTGTCGGCGCCGGGGACCACGGGGAGGCAGGGCTCCTCCGAGGGCCAAGGGAGGTGCGGTGGAGGAGATGGTCCTCACTCGGTGCGCACCGGCCCAAGGCGGCGAGAGAAATGGGAGCGGCGGCGGAGACGTCGGGGGCCGTCGGGGTCGCGCGCTGAGGTAGCCGAGGTCGGGGAGGTCGGCGCGCGCGGTGCGCGGTGGCGAGGCGGCGGCGATCTCGCCGCCCCCAACTCTCGGGTTGGGAGCACTCCGGCGGTGGCGCGGCGGAGAAGATCGGGATGGCGGGGATCGAGCCGAGGAGGTCGAGGAAGGCGGCGAGGGCCCGAGGAGGCGGCGGTGTGCGCTAGACCCGAGCCCTAGCCTCGGGTCGGGGTGGCCGCGGCGGCCGACGGTTCGGGCGGCGCCGGCGTTGCTCGCGGGTCTTCGGGGAGGTGCGCCGGAGGGTCGGGGTCGCCGGGGCCGAAGTCAAGGCGGCGGGACCCGGGGAGGCGGCGGTGGCGCGCGCGAACCCGAGGGCACTCGGGCTCGGGTTAGGTGGCTGCCGAGCGACGGCAGCTGCGGCGGCGCTCCGGCGCGCGGAGGCGGCCGGGGAAGGAGCCCGGGCAATACCCACGGGGTCTCGTGCTCGGCTTCGGAGGGATTCCAAGCTCCCAGATCTTGAGGTGTAGGATGGTGGTGGCCGTGGGGATGGAAAGAGATGGTTCAGAGGCTCCTCCGGCGGCCGGAGGTGATCGCCGAAGATCGGAGCACGCGCACAGGGTGAACTCAGGGGTGCTGGGGCGGTTGTGGCTGCAGGGAAGGTGAAGGGTTCAATTAGGGTTAGGGTTTCATGAAGGGAGCCCTAATGCATCACTTATACACAAATGCCATTTTGCATTTTAGCCCTCCGATTGCTTCTAATTAATCCCTAGTCCCTGCCATTAGTGGAATCATGCGCGTAAGTCCCTCCATGTTCAAAACCTCGCATTTCGGCGCATAAAATACTAGGACTTTTCGCATTTTGCCGTTTTGCGATTTCGACCCCTTTGCGTTCTTTTCGCGATTCCCGAAGATCCGTCAGTCGGATTTCCGATCGGATCGCACCAGCGCGTTCAGCGCGTCGAGAACATCGAACCTAGCCTTTTACTTCGTTTAATTTGGTCTCGGATTCGCAAAGTATCCATTCTTATCTTTTTCCTCCAATATCTCCAATTTGCTAAGTCTTTAAGTAAAATCGTTTGAACCCCTTTTTCTCGACAACCGTGATTCAGAATCGAATTCCGTCAGTGGCATTGGTTCCAGAATAGTCGAGCCGTTCGAAACGATCTATTGGAAGCCTAAGTTCGGAGTCCAGTACGCTCCTGGATCCTTCTTTACTCCGCGATTTCTCGAAAATCCGGAGTTACTATTTACCTAAGTCGAATCTTACGGGTCGCGTAACTTTTCCGTTTTAGCTCGGTTTCGCCTGAAATTTGACGTGCTCTTATAATACAATTACGCACACATTCACCGTCTCCAAATATTTTATTTCTTGTTCTGGAAAAATGCCAGTTATTACAGAGTCAAAGAGACCTAGGATGCAAAGAACAATGGACCTTGATAGGTCGACACTATAGGGTTAAGACCAACCCTTGAGTTATGTGAAATGGATTCCGAAATCCCTAGGAATGAATGCTGCAAGTGCAGCGGCTGCTAGTGCAGCAGAGCAAGTGAATGGCAACTGCAGGTACGTGTGGTTCTCCTCGCCTGGCAGTGACTCATCGGGTACGTGTGGTTCTCCTCGCCCGGTATGAGTATGAGTTCGTGGACGCGGGTACGTGTGGTTCTCCTCGCCCGTGGGTCCATTGAGCGACTTGTGGTCCGGGGGTTGATGATAGTTCTCACCCTGTGCGTGGACCTATAGTCGAGAGAATCTAAGGCTGAGGTGCATGTGAGACGTCCGTCGCCTCGAGCCTGACAGAGCGCGGAATATCCGCAAGCAATTGACTCAAGACCGAGTCGGGTGGCACAGTGAGCTGAGGCCAAGTGACCTTAGATATGTTTGCTAATTAGCATAAGTACCAAGAGTAAAGAGTAAGAATGAGAATAGCTAATCTAAGTAGATAGCTAATAGCAAATGCAAAGGCTAAAGTAAAGAATCTCAAGAACCTAAAGAAAAGCTGAGAATTATGGAAAGTTGCATATTGCATATTGTGAGGCAGGTTTTTATGTTAGTTGCAAATTATATATCTATAGATGTTTTTGGAGTAACATATGTGCAGTGCCTCCTTGGACCTATTGGTCGAGCTGTTCTCTTGGGTGACCGTACCCACTGAGAACTATGGACAATAGTTCTCACCCCCGTGTTATTTTTGGGGGTACAGGTACATACGTGAGCGGCGCAGCAGCAGCGGCGCGTGGCAAGGGCGTAGCTCCGTAGATAGCGCCCTACCCGGAGACCAGAGATAGAAGTACCCCAGTCGGCATAGCCTATGGGTAGTGGGAAAGCGGGAAAGAACAAGAATGTATTAAACTTGTAATAAAAGGTTTTAACTTAGATTGTATTAGGAAGTTTAAAGCAAAAGAAAATGTGATTTATAAAATGTAAACTGGGTTGAATGTTTGTAATAGCAAGTAGCTGCATTATGTTTTTGATACTTCCTTATGCAATCTGATTGAATCATGTTCCTGGTTGGAACCTTCTTGTACTGGTATTGATTGCGACGCCTTGGACATACATGGGAGACTCTGTCCGCGTACAGAGAAAATCCTGTCCGTTCGGCGGTCTGTTCGACGCGCCCGAACCGGACCAAATTGGGAGCGGTTTCGGGGCGTGACAGTCGGGTAGTGCAGGTTGGACTTGCTCTCCACTGAGGTTTAGAGTGGGGGTAGCTATACAGTCACAACCGGGCACGGGACGGGTGCGTTCATAGTCCCAGGGACGGGTGCGTTCACAGTCCCTTTCAGATTGGGTCTGGTTGACTTGTGTCTGCAGGTGTTAGTTCTGGGCTTGATAGCATAGCGACTTGTAACTGTAGAGAGTTTCCAGCTTTACTTTTTTCTATCGTGCTTACCCTGTAGATTTAGTGGGTGGACCGATGTTGTTTAGGGCGGCACCCACTAAGGACTACTTGTTTTTATAGTAGTTCTCACGCCCTCTTTCTTCCACCGTTGTTGCAGGGCCTTCTGTTGCGGCTGCTGCTCCTTCTGAGGCGGACCGCGGGAAGGGCGTGGCGAGGTAGAGCCTACCCTTCGAGTACAGTGCTAGAGGACTCCCGCTGCAGGTAGTGACAGTTCTTGTTTGGGACGCTTTTGTACATACAGTTGAACTCGCTGGAGCGAGTAGTGTATTTTGGATCCGTGTTTATTGTATGTATTTAAAGTTGTTATTTTCCTACTGTGTGTTTTTAGTTTATACACTCTATACTCTGTTTGTGGCATTGTATGTTATACAGGTACAGCTACGCTGAGTATACAGGAAAAATTTCCTGTATACGGCGGATTTAATCGGCGGGCCGGAGTATTGTGCAACCGGGCGTGACAATTTCAATCAATTAAAATATATTATAATTAAAGTTATAAGATTGAAAAAAGTATAACTAAAAAAATATAAAAAATTTATAAAGTAGACTTATATACATTACTAAAACAATCTATTAATATTTTTTTAATTTTTTAATATTTGTAGAGTTAAATTATTCTAATAAATTTATTTAAAAATTTGATCAAATTAGTAGTTTTGATAGCTATTCTATAAATTTCTTAACCAAAAATTTAAAGTTTGAAAACTTATTTCAAATTGAATAATATGTGAGGGTATTTTTGCCTTATTAAAATGGGTCAAATGCATACAGATCCCTGCAAACATAGTCAATTGCAGAAATATCCCCGCAAAAGCGAAACTATGTGAGATGTCCCTGCAAAAGTCCAAAAGTATGCAGATATGTTCCTGCCGTGCCTTTTGCGGGGACATATCTGCAAAATATATCCTGAGATATGTCCCCGCAAAAGGCACGGCAGGGACATATCTGCATACTTTTGGACTTTTGCAGGGACATCTCACCTAGTTTCGCTTTTGCAGGGATATTTTCGCAATTGACTATGTTTGCAGGGACCTGTATGTAAATAACCCTATTAAAATTTATGGGAGAGAGAAGAAAATATTACAACACTTTGTACATATTAATATTCTACAAACCGCAGCTTATATTACATGGCTAATATTTTAATATCAAAATTTAATTAAATATATATAATTTATAAAATCTAATAATTTAAATTATGTGTGATGAAATTTTAAAATCTCTATCAAAAAATTTCAAACATGTGATGTATATACAAATATATACCTGGTGTAGAAAATACTTAATAGGGTGCGCACTCATACTTTAAAAAAAGAGGAGAAATCATTGCTTGTATCTGTGTATGCCAATACTTCATACACTGCACAGAATAGAAAATGATTGATAAAATATTTAATAATTAAAACTATAAAATAAAATATATAATATAAAATATTTAAATAATGTATTATTCTACAGAAACTTATGTTTGATCAACATTTAGAGTCGGTTTATGTTGCAATGGGTGCGTCCAAAATTTTTCAGGACACATGGCAAGTCCTTATTGGCCCATACCTTAGTTGGCAACGTGGCTTCTTTCCAAGCTATTTTACAACTATCAAATTATGTATTGTATATATATATATATATATATTGCTACGGTGCTCGGTTGGCTCAAGGAGCCTTAGGATTTTTTTGGTATCCGTATCTATCTAATTTTAGGTTAATTACACAAGTAGTCCCTAACTTTTTCATCAATTTTTGCTTGGGTTCCAATCTTTTTTTTTTTTGTAATTGAATTCCTAATCTCTTTATTCTGTTAAAATTAACGGAATCACCGCGTCAACGCCTATTTGGCATACTTTTGCATGTTAATTTAGGTTTCTAAACTTTGCATATTTTTTACTTTAGTCTCTAAAACTAAAAATTCAAAATTTTAAATTTAAAATAAAAAATAATATTAAAATTTTTTTTGCAATCTGCTGACACAAAGCCACCGTGGTGCTGACATGGCGCCTCCATGGCGTTAGACATTGTGCTGACGTGGGCATTTTTTTTTAAATTTTAATACCTATCTAATGACTCGGACTTAATTGAAATAAAATCAAGAAATTATGGACTCAATTGCAAAAAAAAAAAGGTTAGGGATTCAAGTAAAAATTGGTGAAAAGGTTGGGGATTACCGACGTAATTAACCCTGCTATTAAATAAAATAGAGTTGTGAAAAAAGTATATAGCAATATCTTCTGCGTGACTCATCGTGATATACGAATGCGATATTACGTATATAAATAAATAAGGTATTTTTCTAATGTATTTTCTCACTGCACGTAAAATAATCTTTCTACAATCCCAAATAAAATCTTAGTAAAAACAACTTCCTTAAACATTCTTGGTTCTAAATCACACTCTCAGCGTTGAATTTGTTTTATTCATTTATTTTTGCAAACTAATATAATTTTTTTGGGTCTGTTCTTTTTAGTTTATTTTGTAAAATATTTTATTTTATTTTGAGGATTCCTTTAGAATTCCTTTTATAAATTTATTTTGCGAAATATATTTTAAGAGTTTAATTAACAATTTAATTCTTTTATACATTTATTCTTTAAAATATTTTAAAATTTTAAATTTTGAATTTTAAATTTAATTTTAACTTAAGATTATATTTTAAATCTAAATTCAAAGATTAATGTTAAATCTTATATTTTATACGTAAATTTTGAAACGAATTTTAAAATTTAAAATTTAGACCGTAATGTCTTAATTTCATGATATAATTTTTAAATATCAAACTTAAAATTTTAAAATTTATTTTGATTTTAAAATTTATATATTAATTTCTTCAATTTATTTTAATTTTTTAATTTTAAGTCTTAAATTTTAAGTGTAAAATTTTACATTATTAATTTAAAATTTAAAATTTAAATCTATATAAAAAATAGGGTTATATACATACAGGTCCCTCCAAACATAGTCAATTGCGGAAATATCCTCAAAAGCGAAACTAGGTGAGATGTTTCTAAAAGTCCAAAAGTATACGAGATATATCACTGTAGTGCCTTTTGCGGGGACATATCTGCGAATATATTCTGCAGATATGTCCCTGCAAAAGGCAGCATGGACATATCTGCATACTTTGGACTTTGCGAGGATATCTCACCTAGTTTCGCTTTTGTAGGGATATTTCCGTAATTAACTATGTTTGCGAGGGACTGTGTATTTGACCCTAAAAAATAAGTCTCAGGATACGCGTGATTCCACAAAGTCAAATCACATGACAGACATGACATCACATCACATATCACATCACACATAACATCTCATTTAAAATTTTCAATTTTACTTTTAAAATTTAAAATTTATATCTTGTGTTTGAAAATTTTAAAATTTCAAAGCCTCACATTTTAAATTTTAGATTTTAAATTAAAAATTTTAAATTTTTAGAATTTAAAATTTTATATTTTATATTTTAAATTTTCATTCCGAATTCTACTTTGTCTCTCTGTGGAATTACTTTATTCCCCTACATCACATCAACTTTAAAATTTTCAATTTTAAATATTTTAATTATATTTAGTTTTTTTTTAAAAAAATTTGTTGTAAATTTTCACTTTAAAATTAATATAATCGGCTTATATCTCAATTTATAGCTATCCGGAAAACACTAAATTTTTATTTATCCACAAACCAAATGATACCTTAAAATATGTTTAATCACTACTTTCGCCCGATATATTATTGCCTATCTGTATTTAATTTTTTCTCATTAATTTTACAGTTTTAATATAAAATACTAGTTAAGGAACCCGCGATCTTTGCGGTAAAAAAATAGAATAGTAAATTATTATAACTATTAATATATTTTTTTCTAAAGAATAATATTAAAATTTTTTTCTTAAAATATTTAAATCTAATTTGTAAAATGAATAAAACAATAAGACTTTATCGAAACACAAAAAATAAGACTAATCAAATGACATTCGAAATCAAAATAGATATTTTTTACCTTTGTAAAATAATTCAACTATTAAATATTATATTATTATTATATAAATTAATTTATAATAAATTATTTGGAGAGTAAAGTGAAAAATATACAAACTTGAAGGATTAGGGACTAAAATAAAAAAGAGTGAAAAGAGTGGGACTCAATATGCAATTAATTTTTTAAAAATTAGTTCAGATCCCACTAAATAAATTAGTGTATGAGAGAGAGTGTGGGAGAGAATAAATTATAAAATAAAAGCACTAAATAAATTAGTGTATGAGAGAGAGTGAGAGAGTGTAGAAGAGAGAGAGAGAGAGAGAGTGGGAGAGAGAGTGAGAGAGTGTAAGAGTGAGAGACTGGGAGAGAATTAAAAAAAATTTGGTGGGCCCCGCAAGCTCCCCCAAAACCCGGGGAGGGCTTGAAAGGAGTTCCCCTTTCATGTATCTAATAAACCTAGTTTTTAATACTTTATATTATTTTAATTATACTAATTTATTTTTAGTAATGCTGTGATTTTGTTATCCTGATTCAAAAGCTTTATGCACGCCCTCAGGCCTCAACCATAGGGAATTCAAATTGCCTCCTTAGCTTTGGCTTTTTTTTATTTTTTATTTTTTATTTTTATTTTACACACTCTAACTCTCAATCTTTTGAGATGCCTGCTTTTGAATAATAAAGATTATTTCAATTTCTTTTTTCTGAAATTTTTTTGCTAAAAATAAGTGGTTTAAAAGTTGAGACCGCTTTTCCGTTGGTCCCACATAGGGGTGGCACTTGACTCGCCGTTCGCGAGCGGCTCGTGTTCGAGCAGAAATGAGCTCGAGATCGGCTCGCTCGTTTAAACGAGCGAGCGGATCTCGAGCTGAATTGTTTCGTTTAATAAACGAGCCGAACACGAGCGAGGTCAACTCGCTCGTGTTCGGCTCGATAACGACTCGAATACATATATTTTATATTTTATATTTATATAATTTATATTTTTATATATACATAAATAATTATATATAATATATATTTTTCTTATTTAATGTTTAGCAAAATAAAAAGATAAATGCGAGCTTAATTATAAAAAGACTCATTTACAAGGATTTAAGTGCCGTGGCATGGGGTCGTGTCGGAAATTCTTTGGCACGGTGCAGTACGATGCGTCTTGAGCCGTGCTTAGGTGAAAAAAATTCTTGTGTCTTAGATACATAATAGCATGAAATATTTATTTTCTTTAGCAACAAAAGATTCTAACTATTTATTATGTCTTTTTATCACATCTTTTGAACTTCATTAAGAAAATTACTTACTAATTTAAAAAATAAAGGGTTTTGAGCTGTGTCGTCGGTACGGGGTACGTATCGTCTTAGGTATTTTGTTGGCACGGTGCGGCACGGTGGATACGGCCGTCTTGACGGGCATAAAACCAAGCTCATTTATATATAAATGTCACGCCCCGGGTCATTTTAGCGTATAAAAACAGCGGAATTTTTTTTTTTTTTTTTAAACCATGACCCCCAAGGACGTACCGGACACCGCACAAATACGGAGAGACCACTTTGTACACACGGACAGAGTCTCCCCTGTATTTGCTCGGCATCGCACAAGTACAGAGAATTAAATAAAGCCAAACAACCACAACCAAGTGTACAGATATTTATTCCAACCAACATACACATATCCACACCATTCACTACAGGTTCATTCACATTTACTCATTCATAAAACCACATCTATCGTTTGAAATGTTTCCTACTCGGAAACTGATTTTGAAATGCAAGTTATAAAATCCACAAGAAAAGCTTTTTAAAAACTGTTTCCCACAAGGAAACCTTTTCTTTCTTTAAAACGCTACCACGAGGGGTAGAAAACCACTTTATATTATAATTCCCAAAACAGTATTAGAGAGACTGAACCATATACAAAGCTAATTACTTAATCAAATAAAGTAAGTTGTAAGGTAAACAAACCACGGGTCGGAAGCTAGTACGCGTGCTGGGTACGCTCCTCTCCTGTCGGCCCACTAAAACCTGATGAAACACCGGAAAAAGAAGACGAGGGTGATAACATGTAAACATGTCTCCCCTCCCGGTGGATACCTCGCGGAGATAGACACAAGAGGAGATAATAGTAGTACAGTAGCTATGATAAACAAGTAAATGGAGAGAGATATATAGATATGAAACAACAGCTACTGTAAGTATGCGTCAACAGGTATAGAAGCTCAAAAGTACCCAATCTGAACCAATGCTCTCTTGGTCTGTACCACAGACCTCATGCAGAAGCCCTCTTGGTCAGTAGTACCGCAGACCTCAAGCCAATGCCCCCACTACTCTACCATGCATCCAACCCCAGCATAAAGCTCCCGGGCTCACGGGTCGAACCTCTGCGACCACTTTTCCGGAAAAAAACACCCTACTTGCGGTGGATCAGACCGCTGGTGTTCGTGACGTGCGACGAGTATCGGGCGATTAATGCAAATATGCTCAATTATTAACCATCGGCAATCAGTCGACAATCCTGCCCCCCAGGGCCCATCGACCACGTGGGTCGTCAAGTAACCAGAAGAACCAATCAGGTACCAAGTGCGAGTGTGGTGACCAAATAGGTCCCAAGTATAGAAAGTGGTGACCAACCGAGGTCCCAATGTATGCAAAGTAATCGACCAACCGGGTCTGAGTAGAGAAAGAAAGCGACCAACCGGGTCAACTAGGATGGAACAACTCAACATCCTCTCAACTGTATGCAAGTACTACTGAAGGAAACACAAGAACTGACCACTCAGGTAAACTAGGATGGAACAACTCAACATCCTCTCAACTGTATGCAAGTACTACTGAAGAAAACACGAGAACTGACCAACCAGGTCAACTAGGTCACTGAGTACACTGAAGTAAACTGACCGAACAGGTCACAGATGTCATAGGCTGACAAGAAGTAATCTACTCTACTCCTACACATGATACTAAACATGAAAACACTGAGTAGAGTAATACTGTAACAAACAGGTGCAAGATATATCTAGGATAAACGATATAAACAGTAAGGGTGGAAGGAACGTCACCAGCGTGTACCACTGTACGGACGTCGGATCGAAGTACCACGTACAAACACGGCGTCGACTCTCGTCGAGGAAGAAGTATCGGGGACCTAAGGAGATCCACCAGGTTAGTGTCTAATCCACTAACACAAAACACTACTAGCACAACTCTACAAACAACACGCGGAAAGTCGATTTCTCGAAATCGATCACCGCAACTCGCCGGAAGTCCCGTAAACCGCACCGAGACTCCGCCGGGACCCACAAACTGTCCCGGAACTCACCAACTCATTTCACGAGTCACCCGCTGCCATAAAACACTCATATTGGGATGTTTTGGCAGCAAACACAAGATAACACTACAATACAATTATCGTCGGATAATTGTACGACTACGGGTTCCCGAAAGTGTCTATCTCGACACCGGAACCCACCGTCGCTCACCCGTCATTTCCGAACCATCGAAATGACGTAAGTGACCAGCCAACAAGGCTCAGCGGATTCCGAACCAAACCGCGTTCGTCGGCGGATTTCGACGATAAACGCGCGGAAATCACTTTCGGTCTCCACGAGAGCTTGGGACCTTGGACAATCGGTCCAAAGGTTACCCACAACTCACACTTCTTTGTCCACAGCAGCCACGATAAACACAATTGCATAAAAGCCCTCCCGATAATCCAAAATCACATTATTTCATGTGATTTTGGGGCTTTTATGGCCCGACTACGCAAATCGGAGGTCAATCAGACCAACCGAGACACTTGCTGTTAGGTTTCGGCGTGCCGGAGACCGTGCTCACCTTTCGGGCGATTCCGGACAACTGTGAGAGCGCGGGAGCAACCGAAGTTCGACAAACTACGCGCCTTTGTTCGAAAAACATGCTTTTTCTCACAAACCAGGGGCTTGTTGACCCTAACTAAGGTGAGCGCTGTGATCGTCACTGACAGACGATCACCGTGCTCCCCTCCGGAGGCATCGGAACAGCCTCGGGTCACCGGAACAGTGCACGCAAGCCGAAACAGTAGCCTAAAAGGCTCGAATATGGCCGACATCTCTAAATCTGCGAAACGGAGCTTCTCCAACAGAAACGAAGGTGACCACGATGATCAGCGATGTGTCCTGATCATCGTGCTCCCTTCCGTTGGGATCGAGGAGGCCCCGGTTGCTCGGAACAGTGAAACACCCAACTAATGCCCTATTGCGGGCCTGGCGAGCAAGCTAGCTCGTAGGCCTCGCGGCACGGCGGCCGGGGGTTGGGTGCGGGGAAGGCAAGAAGCATGGTGCTCCCTTGGTTGGCGGCGCGGAGCGGCGGAGCGACGGGCTACGATGCCCTAGTTGCAACACTAGAGGAAAGCTCGGGTTTCGGACGGCGGGAAAACTCCGGCGGCGGGCGCCACGGCGCTTGGGTGCGGCCGGTCCGAGGAAAGGCGGCGCGCGCGCGTCTGGCGGCGGTGGGATGCGGCGAAGGCGGCGCGGGGGCATCCGAGCCCGCGTGGGTTCGCCTCGGGCACGAAGACGGGCTGCGGCCACCTCGACGGCTAGGGAGCCTCGGGCGGCGGCGACGGTGAGAGGTGGGTCACCGGTGACCCACGAAGCGGCGCGGCCGGTCGAAACGGCGGCGGCGCGCGATTAGGGGGCCAAAGCCTCCTCGGCCGAGCTCGGGCGGGGCTGCGGCGATGGCGGCGGCCGCGCTGCGGGGAGGCGGCGGCGACGGCGGCGACCTCGGCGGCCGGACGCGAGTGCCGGCGGTCACGACGGGGAGGTCTCCATCGGGGTCCTAGGCGGCGGTGGCTCTCGCGAGCGAGAGATCGCCCAAGCTCGGTCTAGGCGCCATTAATGGCCGTGGACGACTCCGCGACGGCGGCGGATTACGGGGACGGCGGCGGCGGTTCACCTGAGGTCGAAGGAGGAGGAGGGAAGCGGCGGCGGCGCGTGGGGAGGCCGTGTCACGCCCCGGGTCATTCTAGAGTATAAAAACAGCAGAATTTTTTTTTTTTAAACCTTGACCCCCAAAGGCATGTCAGACCTGCCACAAATACAGGGAGACCACTGTTCACACGGACAGAGTCTCCCCTGTATTTGCACGGCATCGCGCAAGTACACAGAGTATTCTTACATTCACACAACCACAACCACGTGTACAGATAATAAATACAATCAACATACACATCCAAACACCATTCACCACAGGTTATCCACAATTCTTCATTCATAATTCCACGATAAAACCTTTTAAAACTGTTTCCCACAAGGAAACTCTTTCTTTTTAAAACGCTACCACGAGGGGTAGAAAACCATTTTATATAACATAAATCCTAAAACCATTGTTCATTCATTTCCAAAAGTCACATGATAATTTAACATTCAAATATAAGTAGAGAACATGAACCAGATATAAGTCTAAGTCATAAGCAAGTAAAGTAGACTGAGAGTAAACTAAGGATATGCAAACCGTGGTAGGTAGCTAGAACGTATGCTAAGTACGCGCCTCACCAGCGGTCCCACTCGGACCAGCAATCTCACCTGAAAAAGAAGGCAGGGGGTGAGAACATGTAAACATGTCTCCCCCTCCCAGTGGGTATCCGGAGACAAACAAAGTAAAGCTGATAGTAGTACAGTAGCTATGATAAACAAGTGAACGGGAGAGATATATTGATATGAAACAACAGCTACTGTAAGTATGCGTCAACAGGTATAGAAAACTCAAAAGTACCCAATCTGAACCAATGCTCTCTTGGTCTGCGCCGCGGACCTCAAGCCAATGCCCCCACTACTCTACCATGCATATACCCCAGTTAAAAGCTCCAAGGGTTCACGGGTTGTCCGCTGCAACCACTTTTCCGGAAAAGAACACCCACTTGCGATGGATCAGACCGCCTGTGTTCGTGAAATGCGACGAGTATCGGGCGATCAATGTAGATATGCTCAAAGATCATCAATCGGCAAGTAGCCGACAATCCTGCCCCCCAGGGCCGAGCGACCACGTGGGTCGTCAAGTAACCAGAAGAACCAACCAGGTACCAAGTGCGAGTGTGGTGACCAAATAGGTCCCAAGTATGCAAAGTAGCGACCAACTAGGTCCCGAGTAGAAAGAAAGCGACCAACCGGGTCCCAGTATGAATAAGGCGATGTAAACTACTCTACTCCTATATGTAGTAAAAACCAAGGAAACTGCGAGCGAGTAAATAGAAGTAATCGATGCAAGAGTATATTGTAAGCAATGTAAAAGCAAGGGGTGAAGAAATCGTCACCAAGCTTGCACCACTGAAAGGACGGCAACCTGGGATACCCACCTGTATATGTACGTGGAGGTCGATCTGCTGACTGCGAAGCACCCGAACCTACGAAAGGTCCCTCGGGTTAGAATTCAATCCCTCAACTTATGTATCACTATTGTAGTTCCACTTATAAACCCACGAGACTCGGTTTCCCTAAACCGATCGTCAGAACGCTCGAAAGTTCCGAAAACTGTGCCGGAGCTCCACCGGGACCCACAAGTTATCCCGGGACTTTCCTAACATAATATAAGTCACCCGCTGCCACTAAATGCCCAATTTAGTGTAACCAAAACAGCGATGATGCCCTCGCAACTCGGAACGATCGTCGTTGTACAACCGTTCCGATCCGGGTTCCCGTAAGCGTCGGATTTGACACCGGAACCCCAAGTTGCTCACCCAATGTTTCCAAACCCTAGAAAACATGTGGGTGACCAGCCAACAAGGCTTAGCGACAAAGTGAATGCCCTACAACAATTGCCGGAAGAATTCCGAGTCGAAATAACGTTCGTCGGCAAATTTCGCAGCGAAACACTCACGAAAATCACTTCGATTTTTACGTAAAAATGCAGGGCCTTGGACAATCAGTCCAGAGGTTACCCTCAGCATTCCTACGCTGTCTACAGCGACCAAAAAATTCCAAATTGCATAAAAGCCCCTGTCTATACATAAAATCACATTATTTCATGCCATTTCACAGCTTTTATGGACCGTGCACGCAAACCGATGCTCCGTAAATTGCACGATCATACTCGCTGGAAGGTTTCGACGTGTCGAAGACCGTGCTCACCTTTCGGAGCACTGACAGGCTTCGTAGCACGCACACGAGCGACGCGAAATCTGTAAACTATCGCGCACAGCGCGTAAAGTACCATCGTCCCACTAAACGAGGCTTCGAAATTCAGAACGGAGGTAAGCATCGCGTTCAGCACGAAAAGCCGATGACGGTGCTCACCTCACTTGGTCAAAAAGACCTACTGTAGCCTCGAAAACCGTGCACAAACCCTAGAACTAGGTGCTGTTTAGAAAAACTAGGGCTTACCTGACCAGGGGAGCTAGGTCAAGTCGCCGGCGGCACGGCGGCGGTCGGTCCGATCGGGGACGGGAGCACGGGTCGGAGAGGTCGGGAAGGTCCTGCCGGCGGCGGAGGGTGGAGAGGCGGTGAAGGAGATCAATAACCTCCGTGCTCTCGGGTTGGGTGGCCTCCGGCGGCGCGGCGGCGGCCGGAGGCGGTCGGGACGTCGATGGCTCGGCGCGGAGGTCCGGGGGATGACGGTGCTCCCTCCTAGGGCGACGGCGGAGCCACGTGGCCGACGTGCCTCGGCCTCGGTGCGCGAGCTCCGGGCGGCGGCGGCACTCCTTCACGGCGGCGGTGGCGTGCGGGGATGCGGGAAGGTGCGCACGAGGTTGCTCGGGGTCGAGGAAGGACGGTGCAACCCTCCTTAGGCGATGGCGGCGCTCGGATCTCTTTCTCACCCAAGCTCGGCCCGGTGAAGCAACAATGGCCGCGGGCGGCTCCGCGGCAGCTCGGCGACGGCGAGGATGGCCGGAGATGGGAGCCTCGGGGCCGGATGCGAGGTCCCGGGGAAGCTTCTCCCGCCAAGCTTGCCTTCCCGAGTGCAGTTGGTCCAACACGAAGGTGGTGCGGGCTGTGGGGAGGAAGAAGAAGATGGAAGGATGGTTTTTCCGGCGACGGCAGTGCTGGCGGTGAGACGCGGCGCGCGAGAGGAGGCGAGGGACAGTGGAGGCGTTTTAGAACTGCTGGGGGAGGGGAAAGGCTTTAGGGTTAGGGTTTCTTAGATAAAACCCTAAAACTATACCTATATACTAAATGCACAATTGCGGTTTAGCCCTCCTTAGACCACAATTCGTGATCTAGTCCCTGCCAGTGGATGAATTACATACAGAAGTCCCTCCACATTCAAAATCACGCAATTCGGCCCATAAAATATTAGGTTTCTTCGCGTTTCACGTTTTGCGATTTTGACCCCTTAGCGATCATCTTGCATTTGCCGAAGATCCGTCCGTCAGATTTCCGATCGGATTGCGCCAGCGCGTTCAGTACGATGGAGACATCGAATCTAGCATCTTATTTCATTTGATTTGGTCTCCGATTCGCGAATAACCAATCCTCCTCTCTTTTCTCCTTAAATCTCCAATTATTTAATTATTTATGTATAATCGTTCAAATGCCTTTTTTTTCGACAACCGTGAATCAGAATCCAATTCCGTCAGTGCCATTGGACTCAGAATAATCGAGCTGTTCGAAACGAGCTATTGAAGTGCCATGATCGGAGTTCGGTACAATTACGGACCATTCTCTACTCACGCGGCTCGTAGGAATTCCGAGATTACTATTCACTTAAGTCGTTTCTTCCGGGTCGCATAACTTTTTCATTTTAGCTCATTTTGACCTGAAACTTGACGAGTGCCTTTGTAATTAAATTACACACAATAACATCGTCAACAAAAGGGGTTTTTTATTATGACAAAAATGTCGATTATTACAGGCCGAGAATCCTCCTCGGCTGAGCTCGCCGAGCGACGGCATGGTGCGGCCATGGGCTGGGTTACTGAGGTAACAACGCGGCGCGCGGCGCGATCGAGGCGGCGACGGCGGCCGACGGCTCGTCTCGGCCTAGGGACGATGAAGCTCGGGCTCCGATGCTTCCCAGAGCACTATAACGAAGAAGAAGGCAAGTTGGGGTTGTAGTGGTGTTGAGGGAAGGCCGGGGTTACTTTACCGGCGGCCGGAGGTGGCTGGCGGCGGCCGGGACGCGAGCACGGTGAGGGCAGGGAGGTGAGGGAGGCTAAGGGTGTTCGGTTACGGAAGATGAGGGGCCTAGGGTTAGGGTTTCCCTAAGGGCCTCTTTTATACATAATGCAATTATTGCACAAAAGCCCCTCGAAACCCAATATTTCGTATCTAGACCTTGACAGCGCGTGTATCTTGCGCAAACACACCTCTACGTGTGATTTCTCACGAAACGGTACATAAAATACTGGGACTTTTGCGAAATTACCATCTTGCCATTTCCGACCTCTCCTCGATCACTGTAATTTCAAGATCCGTCCGTCTGATGAACGGATCGCACCAATGCGATCAAGACGACGAAGACAATAAATCCATGATTTTACTTCGCTCGATCGGTCACGGATTCGCAAAGAAATCCATCCTCTCAACAATCCGATTATTACACATCGACCCCTTTGCGATCACCTTGTAATATCCGACGATCCGTCCGGATTTCCGATCGAATTGCGCCAAATGCGTTCAAAGACGATGGAGACATCGAATCTAGCATTTTATTTCATTCGATTTGGTCTCCGATCTGCGACGAACCCATCTCTCCATCAATTCCCGTAATAAACCAACTTATTAACATATATACTTTATATATGTAATATCGTTCGACAATTTTTCTCGACAACCGTGCATCGAATTCGATTCCGTGACAATGGTTCCAAAGATATCCGAGCCGTTCGAAACGAGCTATTGGAAGCCTATATTTGGAATCCCACACGTACCCGAACCTAACTTCTATTCCCGGCTTATCCGGAAAACTGAAGTTACTATTCACTTTAAGTCGGACTTCCGGGTCGCGTAACTTTTCCGTTTTAGCTCATTTTCTCCTGAAACTTGACGAGTGCTTATGTAATTAAATTACACACATAAACATCGTCAACAGAGAGTCAAATGGCACAATCAAAATTTCAGTCTTCATAATAAAGTTTTAACTATTAGATCAAAGTCTAAAGGATAAAATTTTATAAATTTATTTTATAAATATATTTAATTTAATTCTTTTTAATTTATTGTTCCACAGTCGACACGTGAGCCGGCTCGTGTTCGGCTCGTTTATTAAATGAGCCGAACACGAGCTGAATTTTTCGGCTCGATACTTTAACGAGTCAGCGTGTTCGGTTTCGTTTAATAAATAAACGAGCCGAACACGAGCCAACCCCAGCTCGCTCCTGTTCGGCTCGTTTACACCCTAGTCCCACATAGAGAAATGATTCCGCATTTAATTTTATAAATAATTAAAACAATTTAATCGTTAATCAATAAAGAATAAAAAAAATATAAACGTACCATTTTACTCTTTAGCACGTTAAAATTGATACCCCTCCCACAAATTTAGGAATTAATTTTGCACTATTTAGATATTAATTTAAGGGGTTATCGAGTTACAATTATAATTTAGGTATTAATTTTGCACTAATTTAGGCACTGATATAAGGATTTTTAGAATTGCAATTTAGGCATTAATTTTTTTTCAATAATAAAAAAAGGGTGAATATTCAAAACCAATATATTTAATATGTTTAAGGATTTTAAGAATTATTCTAATTTAGGCACTAGTTTTGCATTATTATTTAAAAAATTTGAATGTTGCTACATATTTAAATTCTACATATTTAATATATTTAAGAAATTATTGAATTTGTCTAATTTAGACATTAATTTTATATTTTAATATTTTTAAAAATTTGAAAGTAACCAAATATTTAATTCAACATACTAAATATGATTAAGAAACTTTGAAATTTCTCTAATTTGAATGTAATTAAATATTTGATTCGATTGGAATATAGGGTATGATAATTTTAATTGTAAAAATTAATTTTTTAAAAAATAACGAGATTATGTAATATTGAGATAGAAAAAGAAAACAAAGAGAAAAGAGGGATGTTAGATTAAATAATATATCAAATTTAATCTAACATCCAAGTCTTCAAGTTTTTTTTTTTTTTTTTTTTTTGCTCTAATAGATTTTCCTTTTTAAGATTTTCCTTATTTCTTCTCTTTTATTAGCATAGATATATTATACATAGGCCAATTTGCATAAAAAATTCACTTATTTTGGGCTTTTGCAAAAAAGGGTCATTTTTTTCGTTTTTTCGATTTGGTCCGCTTTTTAGCGACCAAAATACTCTTATATATTTTTCTCTCGTTCTTTTTTTGTTTTTCTTCCCCGGAGAGCGGGTGGCGCTCGGGCGCACGAGGCGGAGGGGATGGGGCGGGTCTAGACGCGCGAGGCGGAGGGCGAGGGGTGGGTCTATGCGGCTGCAGCGCGGAGGCGAGGCGGAGCGGAGGCGCGGGCGGGTCTGGACCGATCCACTCCGCCCCGTGCGCCGCCGCGCCTGGACCCGCTGTCACGCCCCGGGGTCCCTTTGGTACATAAAACACAGCGGAATTTTTTTTTTTATATATAAACCTTGACCCCCAAGGGCATGACAGATCTGCCACAAATACAGGGAGGCCACTGTACACACGGACAGAGGCTCACCTGTATTTGCACGGCATCGCACAAGAATAGAGTATATACAATCATCCAGGAACACAACCACAACAGATGAACAATAAGTAATAATCAGATACACGAGTTCATTCACCATTCACCACATTCACCACTTTTACTTATTCAAAAACCACCAGAAAACATTTTTAAAACCATTTCCTTTGAGAAGCTACCACGAGGGGTAGAAAACAGTTTATTTCACAAAATATAAGTCCTTTATCACATTCCCAAAACATCATAAGTTTCAAACCACCACAGTAAGTATTTCCAAAGTATAATCAGAACTGAACCAGAATATACTCTAAGTAAATAAAGCAGGTAAAGTAGAGAAGTAACCAATACGGGTAGGAGCTACACGCGCACTAGACTCGCTCTTCACCTGCTGTCCCACTATGACCTGTAACGTCACCTGAAAAAGAAGAAGGCGAGGGGTGAGAACATGTAAACATGTCTCCCCCTCCTAGTGGGTACCCACTAGTAACGGAGTAAAACAAAGGAAGGACTGGTAAGTAGATACAGTAGCCAAAGTAAGTAGGGGAGAGATATATGTAGTATAAACAAGCGCCTCGTATGTATGCATCGAAAAGCTGAGAAAGTAAATACCCTATCCATAACCGCCAATATTGGTCCGCAGACCTCAGGCAATGCCCCCTGTCTCTAAGCCTGCAGTCAACCCAAGATAGCCTATGGGCTCACGGGTTGGGCAAAGTCCCGTAGACGATCCCAAACCACATTTAGGAAAAGAACACCCCGGCGGTGGATCGGACCGCCTTTGTGTTCGTGATATGCGCTCGAGTCCCTGGGCGATCGATCGTTATGCTCAAAAGCCGGACGTCGGCAACTAGGCGACCATCCCGTCCCTAAAGGGACATCGACCCCTTTTGGGTCATCAAGTAAACTCGCCGACCACGTAGGTCACGGAACAACGAAACAAGCGACCGAACAGTCCATGAAATCGAAGCAAACCGACCGAACGGGTCACCGAGAAATCAGTAAACAAGCCGAATAGGTCACCAAATCAAGCAAAGACCGAATAGGTCAACGAGAAATCAGAAACAAGCCGACCGAATAGGTCACTGAAACTGAAGCAAACTGACCGAACAGGTCACGGAGAAACTGAAACAAGCCGACCGAATAGGTCACTGAGAAACTGTAAAGGATCGACCAAGTAGGTCGCTGAAGAGCTGTAAACTCAAACCACTCTACTCCTATAAAGTATACTAAGCATGCATATAATTGAGTAGGAAATAGAAACGACGGTAAGGTGCAAGTAAGAAAAGTAAAGTAGAGTATAGTAAAGTGAAGGAGTGTCACCAAGCGTGTACCACTGTACCGACGACAATCCGGATACCCACCTGTACGATTGTAGAAGATCAGATCTGTCGTCTGTGGAAACGAAGAAACCGGACCTACGAAAAGGTCCACTGGGTTAGTAACTAACCCACCAACACAAGTACTGACTCCACATCCCACAAACTAATCCCACGGAGATTGGTTTTCCGAAACCAATTACCGTAACTCGCCGGAAGTCCCGTAAACCACACCGGGACTCCGCCGGGACCCACGAACCGTCCCGAAAAGCACCGACTCGTGTCACGAGTCACCCGCTGCCATAAAACACTCCTAATTGGATGTTTTGGCAGCAAACACAAGATAACACTATAATACAATTATCGTCGGATAATTGTACGAATACGGGTTCGAAAGTGTCTATTTCGACACGGAACCAACCGTCGCTCACCGTCATTTCTAAACCCTCGAAATGACGAGGGTGACCAGCCAACAAGGCTCAGCGACACCGTAAATAATCTCTAAGAGTTGTCGGAAGAAATTTGAACCGTAAACACGTTTCCGTCGGCGAACTTTCCCGAAAAACGCTCCGAAAATTACTTCGATTTTCCGTAAATATTTAGGACCTTGGACAATCGGTCCGAGAGGTTACCCGCAACATTCCTACGCGTCTACGGTGACCACGAAATTCTAAATTGCATAAAAGTCCTGAAGCTCCATAAAATCGCATTATTTCATGCGATTTAGGGCTATTATGGGTCGTGCACGCAAACCGATGCACCATAAATTCGAAATCGCACTCATTGTAAGTCTTCGACATGTCGAAGACCGTGCTCGCCTTTCAGAGCACTATCGGGCATCGTAGTGCGCGCACAAGCGACATCAAATTCAGTAAACAGTGCGCACAGCGCGTAAAGTACGTTCGTCCCGCTAAACGAGGCATCGAGACTCAGAATGGAGGTGAGCATCGCGTTCAGCACGAAATTCCAATGATCGTGCTCACCTCATATGGTCAAAAAGACCCACTGTAGCCTCGGGAATTGTGCACAAACCCTAGAACTAGGTGCTGTTTAGAAAATCAAGCCCTTACCTTAACCGAGAGCTAGGGTTGGCCGCGGCGGCGGGCGGCGGCGGTCGGTCCGGCCGGGGACGGAGCGCCGGGTCGGGGGTGTCGGCGATCACGGCCGGCGGCGGAGGCGGCCGGAGGTGCGACGGCTTAGATCAAAACCGAGCTTCTTCTCGGGTTTGATGGCTTCCCCGGCGCGGCGGCGGCCGGAGGTGGTCGGGGCAACGCGTGGGGTCGGTGCGGAGGTTGAGAGGGTCACCGTGCTCCTCTCCTTGGGCGGCGGAGGCACCCGAGCCGAGAGCCACCACCCTGGTCTCCGTACTAAATCCGAGCGGCGGCGAGTTACTTTGCGGCGGCCGGCGCACGTACGGGCGCGGCGGGAGACGCGCGCGGAGGTGGCCGAGGTCGGGGAAGGAGGATGCCACCCTCCAAAACCGACGGCGCCGCGCGGTTACTTCTCCTTCCAAGCTCGGCCGGCGGGCCAAGCTTGGCCGCAGCCTTCCTCCTGCGGCTCCCGGCGACGCGGCAGGCACGGGGGTCGCCGGGCGGGGAGACGGCGCCGGAGCAACTCAGGAAGACGACGTTTCTGTTCCCAAGCGTCAAGAACCCGTGAAGGAGATGATCTCCATACCTCGGCCCCCACAGCTTCTAGCCAGGCCGAGGCTTGCTTCGGCGGCTCCGGCGGCGCACGGCGACGGCGGGGTTGGCCGGAGAAGGGAGCCCAGGACTGGATCTAGCCCCGGGATGCTTCTTCAGAGGTTCTTGTGCGATATCAACCCGCACGTGCTCGGCCAAGTTGGTGGGTTGAGTGGCCGAGGGAGATGGAGGAGGAGTTGGCTGGAGGTTTTTCCGGCGGCCGGAGGCGCTCGCCGGCGGGGGTGGCACGCGCACAAGGTGCGGGGATGCTGCTGAAGGCGGTTGAGGGCAGGGAGGTGAAGGGGTGGCTAGGGTTAGGGTTTGGGTCCATGAAAACCCTAACACTACTATATATACACGTGTGCACAATTGCACTTTAGCCCACCACAGTCCTCTTTTTAGGTTCTAGTCCCTGTCAGCATGTGTTTTATACGTATAAGCCCCCCCTATTTTCGAATCCGCCCATTCCGGCGCATAAAATACGGGACTTTTCGCATTTTGCCGCTTTACGATTTCGACCCCTTTGCGTTCTATTCGCGATTCCGAAGATCCGTCCGTCGGATTCACGATCGGATCACGCCCGGTAGCGTTCAGCGCGTCGAGGACATCGAATCTAGCCTTTTACTTCATTTGATTTGGTCTCAGATTCGCGAAGTATCCATTCTTTTCTTTATTCCTCCAATATCTCCAATTTGCTAAGTCTTTAAGTAAAATCGTTCGAACCCCTTTTCCTCGACAACCGTGATTCAAAATCGAATTCCGTCAGTGGCATTGGTTCCAGAATAAACCCATCCTCTATTCCCGGCTCATCCGGAAAACTAGAGATACTATTCACTTAAGTCGCTTTTCCGGGTCGCGTAACTTTTTCGTTTTAGCTCGGTTTCGCCTGAAATTTGACGTGTGCTCTTATAATACAATTACGCACACATTCACCGTCTCCAAATATTTTATTTCTTGTTCTGAAAAAAATGCCAGTTATTACACCCGCCCCTGCCCCCTCCGTCCCTACGCACCCGGAGCGTCGTTGCTCTTCGCCTTCCTCGCCGCCGCACGCGAGCGCCTTGTCCTCGCGGGGCTCCGAAGCAGGCCCGATCGCACTCACGCCGCCACCGCCACCGCCACCGCCACCACCGGGGACCTCCTCATCAATCTCAACGCCGCCGCCGCACCTTCGCCGTCCCACTTCCCCCGTCTCGAGCCCCACCCGTGCCGAGAAGGTGGGTTGCCGAGGCGGTGCTATACGATGCCGCGAGGAGGAGAAGGATGAGAAAGAAGGAGAAAGAAAAGAAAGAACAAAATGTGTAAATTGGAGAAAGAAGAAGAAAAAATGGTGTAAATTTCATCTATATGGTGCAAAATATAAAATAATGGTGCAAAATTGGGCAAAAAATATGGCCAATTTTTCTGGAAATTGCACAATTTTGCACTATTTTATCCAATTTTGCACCATTTTGTCCAAAATTGCACAATTTTTTTTCTTCTTATTTTTTTTTTTTTTTTGCACCATTACACTATTTTTACACCTAAAAAATTCGCATTCTTTGAATACTCTCATCTTCCTCGCCGAGGCGGGGACGCAGAGCTTCGCGACGCCGACGCCGACGCCGACGCTAAGGTCGTCATCGTCGGCGCGAGGAGAAGAGGACGAAGGCGGGCGGGGCGGTAGGAGGGCGGAGCGCGGAGGAGAGGGCGAAGGCGGAGGGCGAGGCGCGGGCGCCGGCCGAAAAAAGCGAGTGTCGTCGTAAGAAAATGAGAGGCGACGGACGGCGAGAGGGTGTCATCGTGGGAGAAGGAGAGGCGGCGAAAGAAAGAGATGGGTTCGTCAGAGGAGGCGATGAGGATGGCGGGCGCCGCGTCTCCACCGCTCTCTGGGAAGAGAAAGAAAAAAAAGAACGAGAGAAAAAAATGAGGAAAGAGA
The DNA here is from genome assembly GCA_025177825.1 of Aechmea fasciata. NCBI lineage: Eukaryota > Viridiplantae > Streptophyta > Magnoliopsida > Poales > Bromeliaceae > Aechmea > Aechmea fasciata. The sequence continues at coordinate 6,983,105 of CM045945.1, forward strand.
AAAATTTATAAGGGTATTTTGGTTAGTTTGTTGAAAAAGTAGAGCGAATGCAAAAATGAAAAATGTGATCCGATTTTACAAAAGCCCAAAATAAGTGAATTTTTTATGCAAATTGGGCCTTATACATATGAAGATATTGATGATGAATTAGATATCCCTGTGAGTCCCCGTATATTCTATTCACACAGACTTCCGTCATCCATTAATGAAATAAAATATAAGAACAGAGTAGTAATAAGAATATTAATGTGTAAAATTTTTATGCAACTACTCAATTTTGTTATAATAACTGGCATTGATTATGGCGAAAATACTTAAATTAGTTAATTAATTTATAAACTATTCATAGTTCTTAAAATTTTTATTAATTTCTATATATTAATAAATAATTTTGGACAAATATTCAGGTAATCAGACATTTATGAATATTTGCTTATTTTCTAAAAAACATGAAAATTTATTTTTTACTAGTGTAGGAACCCGCGCGTTGCGGCGGGTAGAGAGTATTGCAATAAAAATTTATGAATTGTAAAATATCAATAAAAGTAATAAAATCTAAAATGTGACGCCCCAACTTCCCAGGGGGTCACCCATCCTAGGAGTACTCCCGTCCTAGCACGCTTAACTCTCTTAACCTCTTAGGCCTTGCCACCACCCAAAATGCTTAAGCCGGGTTAAGAGTTTAGCCCTATTATATCTCATATATAGGACTATCTGGGGTCTCACAATCTCCCCTCCTTTAAGCCCTGACGTCCTCGTCAGGCTCAGACTCACAAGTACCAGGCGATGTGAGACTCGTCTCGCTAGCCTGTCATCCGCACTCCCGGCTCGAGACTCATCTCACACTTCCTACTGCAACAGCTCGATACCAACCGTGACGCCCCAACTTCCGGTCACCCATCCTAGGACTACTCCCGTCCTAGCACGCTTAACTCTCTTAACCTCTTAGGCCTTGCCACCACCCAAAATGCTTAAGCCGGGTTAAGAGTTTAGCCCTATTATATCTCATATATAGGACTATCTGGGGCCTCACATAAAATGATAGCCATCAGGGAAGCCGCATTGTGACTCAAATGAAAATTTTAATATGGCGTCAGCTGATCAAAATTTGTTCCTTGACAATTGCATCTGTCAAGTATACTAAACCAACTAAAACCAATAAAAGAGATGTGTGGAAAGGTATAGCCAACACAGATTTTGATGGTTAATGAAATATCTTATAGGTCCAACTTGATTGACAGACGTAATAGTGAAGACAACGGAGCAGGGGCATTGCAAAAGTATTCCTATATGCAAAATGTTCAATATCTGCATAGAAATAATTAAGAAAATGTTATAGTAAATAAGTTAGTTGCCTTCATAAATGTAGAGACCTGGAGTTTTAGCTGAGTCTTGTCGACAGCTTTAGCGAGTGTCGGGACAAGTCCGGATCGCGTCGACGCGAAAAGGGCGTGTGAGTTATGAACCCCTAAGATCTAAAAGGTAAATAACACCTAGAGGGGGGTGAATAGGTGTAAACGGCAAAAACAACCAATCTCAATGCTTAAAAATAATAAAAGCGGAAAATAAAATCAAACACCGAGATTTAACGTGGGAAAACTCCAAGCCGGAGAGAAAAACCCACGGGACCGATCACGCAAAACAATCCACTATAGAAAAATCAAGTACATGTGATTTAATCCTAAACACAACTCGATTTTACCGAATCCTCGTTGTAGATCGTCTCCGTTGGTCCTCGATCGATGGAAATCCTTCTATCGATCTCGCTGCAAATCCTCACAGCTTCCACGTCTCGAATCCACAAAACGCCCACCGAATCCACGGTCTTCACGCGAAGTCCACGCGCCAAACTTCCTCCGAAGTTCGAATCTCTTAAAACAACTTTGCGGTGATTTTATGAACTTAGAAAGAACATATGAGATGAGGAGCGAAAACCCTAGATGTTCATCATTAAAACGATTCTTAAGATTATAAACTTTTTCAGAGAATCGTTTCAATGATCGAAACCTAAAAAGCTTGATTTCAAAAACTATTGGACGAAGAAAATCATCACAAGCTTTCTAGGATTTTTCACATTATGTCTCTCTCTCGTTTTTCCTATGACCCCTCATATCATATTTATATATTTAGAAAGCATCTAGGTAGATTTAGATATAACAGATAAAATCTTTGAAACAGATTTCGTATCGCGGGACCGGTCCTCCAAGGTAGAGACCGGTCCTCCCTTGCGCAATAAAAGATTGATCACCGAGGGACCGGTCTCACATGACTGGGGACCGGTCTCATTCAGCGACAAACGAATTTCCAGCCTCTGGGATGTTAGTTATGGGGTTGCCCCAAGGATCTATCTAGATTGTATCTAACACCTTATCCCACACCTAGAGGGGGGGTGAATAGGTGTAAAGGCCAAAAATCACAAATCTCGATGCTTTAAAAAGTAAATGCGGAAAATAAAAACACGCCGAGATTTACGTGGAAAACTCCAAACTCGGAGTAAAAACCCACGGACCAACACGCGAATAAACAATCAATAAGATAAAAGATTACAAGGTGATACCGAACTCCACGACTCGACCTCTCTAACTCTCCTATGGATCTCCGCGCAATCCTCCTTCGGTTGTCCACGCCTCACGTTCGAGTCCACGAACGCCACCACTTCGAATCCACGAAGCTTCTATCACGCCGAATCCACGACGCCACTCGAATCCACGAGGCAACGATCCGAATCCACGAACCGCCTTCAACGCGCCGAATCCACGACGCCGTTCATGAGAAGCATGAATATGGTGATCCTTCGCTTAGGAGTATCGTAGAAAACCGAAGAAGAAAACTCCAAGCGAATCGTAGATCAAATCGACATATAGATATTCAATACGATATCGCGATTTGACCTAAAAGAGGCTATGATGTAGAAAATAGGTTTTAGATGAATTCCTAGCCTCTAGGGTTTCTCAAACAAGTATATTCATGAAGCATATAAATTAATGGAACCCCCATCGCTTATTTATAGATTTAGAAGACTTAGAAGTAGACTAGGATTGTGAAAATCTAATTTTGGAAATAAATTAGAGATAGACTAGGATTTGAAAACTTGTTTAAAATCAATTAGAAAACATAGAGATAGACTAGGATTTGAAAACCTGTTTAAAATCAATTAGAAAACATAGAGATAAACTAGGATTTGAAAACCTGTTTAAAATCAATTTAAAAACATTCTAAGTCTTCCAAACACTTTTAAATATTTATAAATCATCATCAATAATATTTGAACTTACCGAGCATTGTGAATTCATATTTTGAATATGCGAGTCTTCGATCTTCGTCTCTTCTTCTTTAAACCTTCAAGACTCCGAACTAACTTCATGAAATATGCCAACATAAAATCCGTAACAATCTCCCCCTTTGGCAATTTCGTGACAAAACCCAAAATTACATCACAACGCTCAACTCACAAAATGTCACGCCCCGGGTCATTTTAGAGTATAGAAACAGCGGAAATTTTTTTTTTTTTTATAAACCTTGACCCCCAAGGACATGACAGACCTGCCCCAAATACAGAGAGACCACTGTACACCCGGACAGAGTCTCCCCTGGATTTGCACGGCATCGCACAAGTACAAGGAGTCTTTTACAATCATACAACCACAACAAAGTGTACAGATATTAATTCCAATCAACATACACATATTCACACCATTCACCACAGGTTCATTCATATTTACCTTTGTATATAAACAACATCTATCTTTTGAAATGTTCCCTACTCGGGAACGGGTTTTGAAACTCTAAGTTATAAAATTCCTTTTGAAAACCTTTTACAAACTGTTTCCACACGGATACCCTTTCTTTGAAAACACTACCACGAGGGTAGAAATCCTTTTCCTTTGAAATGCTACCACGAAGGGTAGGAGACAGTTTAATTCACAAAACATGAGTTCTTTCATAAACTTCCAAAAATCATTATAAGTCTCAATCCACCATTAAAGTGAAGCTAGAACTGAACCATGATGTACTCTAAGTAATAAAACGAGAAGGGTAAGGAAGTAACCGATACTGGTAGGAGCTAAGCGTACTAGACTCGCTCCTCACCTGCTGTCCCACTATGACCTGTAACGTCACCTGAAAAAGAAGAAGGCGAGGGGTTAGAACATGTAAACATGTCTCCCCTCCCTGGGTATCCACTAGTAACGAGTAAAACAAGGGAAAGACCGGTAAGTAGATACAAAGAGCCAAAGTAAGCAGGAGAGAGATATATGTAGTATAAACAAACTGCTACCGTATGTATGCATCGAAAAGCTGAGAAAGTAAATACCCAATCTATAACCGCCAATATTGGTCCGTTGCACTCGTGCAATGCCCCCGTCTTTAAACTCGCATTCAACCCAAGATAGCCTATGGGCTCACGGTTGGCGTCCAACCACTTTTCCTAAAAGAACAACTCGGCTTGGATCGACCGCCCGTGTTCGTGATATGCGCTCGAATCCTGGGCGATCGATGCTGTTCTGCTGAAAAACCATACGTCAGCAACTGGCTGACAATCCCGTTCCTAAAGGGACATCGACCCCTTTGGGTCATTAAGTAAACTCGCCGACCACGTAGGTCACAGAAGCACTGAAACAAACCGACCGAACAGGTCACTGTAACTGAAGCAAACTGACCGAATAGGTCACTGAGAAACTGAAACAAGCCGACCGAATAGGTCACTGAAAAATCAGAAACAAGTCGCCCGAATAGGTCACTGAAACTGAAGCAAACAGACCGAATAGGTCACTGAGAAACTATCAACAAGCCGACAAATTAGGTCACTGAATGTGTAAAGGATCGACCAAGTTAGTCGCTGAAGAGCTGTACACTCAAGCCACGCTACTCCTATCAAGTATACTAAGTATGCATATAAAGGAGTAGAGAATAGAAACGACAGGAAGGTGCAAGTAAGAAAAGTAAAGTAGAGTAGAGTAGAGTGAAAGAGTGTCACCAAGCGTGTACCACTGTACGGATGTCAAACCGATACCCACCTGTACGACTGTAGAAGAATCTGTCGACTGTGGAAGTAAAGCGACTGGACCTACGAGAGGGTCCACCGGGTTAGTATCTAACCCACTAACACAAAACACTAATAGCACAACTCACAACTAATCCCACGGAGATTGGTTTTCCGAACTAATTACCGTAACTCACCTAAGTCCCGTAAACCACACCGGACTTCGCCGGACCCACGAACCGTCCCGAAAGCACCGACTCGTGTCACGAGTCACCCGCTGCCATAAAACACTCCTATTTGGATGTTTTGGCAGCAAACATAAGATAACACTACAATACAATTATCGTCGGATAATTGTACGAATACGGATTTCCGAAAGTGTCTATTTCGACACCGGAACCAACCGTCGCTCACCTGTCATTTCCAAACCCTCGAAATGACGCGGTGACCAGCACAACAAGGCTTAGCGACACCGTAAATAACCACTAAGAATTGTCGGAAGAAATCCGAACCCAGAAACACGTTTTCGTTTGGCGAATTTTGCCGAACGCTCCGAAAATCACTTCGATTTTCTCAGAAGTCCTAGGGCCTTGGACGATCACCCGCAGGTTACGCACAGCATTTCTACGCTGTCTACAGTGACCACAAAAATTAAAATTGCATAAAAGTCCCTGACTCAATGTAAAATCGCATCATTTCATGCGATTTTATGACTTTTATGGACCGTGCACGCAAACCGATGCTCAATAAATCGAGCCATCGCAGTCACTGGAAGGTTTCGGCGCACCGAGACCGTGCTCACCTTCGGAGCACCCTTGATCACTGTAGAACTCTCACGAGTGACCTGAAGTTCCATAAACACTGCGCACAGCGCGTAAAGTACACATTTTCCGCTAATCGAGGCATCATAAATCTAAACGGAGGTGAGCATCGCGTTCAAAGACGAAAAGGCGCTCGATCAGAGCTCACCTCACTTGGTCAAAAAGACCAAGTACCCTGGAAACGTGCCCAAACCCTAGACTAGGTGCCGTTAACAAAATATTGCTCACCCGACCCGAGGGAGCTAGGGTTGGCACGGCCGGCGGCGATAGGACGGCGGCGCTCCGATCGGAGGAGGGAGCATCGGGTCCGGAGGTCCGAGGAGGTGATGCCCGGCGGCGGCGGCGACGGCGGCGCGGCGGCGGCGATCCGAGCCTTCCACTTGCTCTCGGGTTGGGGGGTTCTCCGGCGACGACGCGGCGATCGGGGGGACCCTGCCGGCGTGGATCCGGCGGAGGAGGTCGGGTGGGGAGGTCGTGCTCACGTCGTTAGGGCGGTGGCGGCTCTCAGAGTGGAGTTGGCCCAAGCTCGCCCGCACCGAGTCCGGGCGGCCACAGTGGTGGTGAAGCGGCCGGCGGCGTGCGATGACGCCGGAGAGGGTTGCGGCCGGACGGGGAGGTCCATGGTACACGGTGGCCGGCGGCAGAGGTGGCCGGAGGCGCGGCGGAGGAGATCCAAACCCACCTTGCTCGGTTTGGTGGCTTCCCGCGGCGCGGCGGCGGCCGGAGGCGGTCGGCGGCCACAGTCGGGCCGCCGGAGGTCTAGGGATCGCCGTGCTCCCTCCTGGGCGGTGGAGGCGCTTGAAAACCGAGGCCACTACCCTGGCCCCGTACCAAATCCGAGCGGCGGCGGCGGCTTCTGGCCGCGCGGTGGTGTACGGAAGGCCGCGGTGGCGCGCCGGGGACATCTCGTGGTCGGGAAGGTCGATGGCACTGAAACCCGACGGCGGTGCGCGGTTCTCTCTCACCCCCGAGCTCGGATAGCTCGCACCAAGTTGGCCGCAGCTGGTTTTCTCGGCTCCGGCGGCTCTCTGCGACGGCGGGGATGGCCGAGGGCGCGCCGAGATGGATCCCGGCCGAGGGTTCTCCTCCGCAGGCTACCGGACTTCCCGAGGTCTCCCGCCTAGATCCGAGGAGTTGCGGCCCGAGGCGGAGGAAGAAGATGATGCCGAGGTGGTTTTCCTGCCGGACCACTTGCCGGCGACGGGGCGCGCGCACGAGAGGAAGGGTCTGAGGGACTCGGGCGGCTGGGAGGTGAAGAGGTGGTTAGGGTTAGGGTTTCTCCCATGAAACCCTAATACCACTTTCTTATACACAAGTGCAACTTTGCATTTTAGTCCTCCAAAAGATTCTATTTCATCCGTAGTCCCTGCCAGCAAATGAATTACGCGCAGAAGCCCCTCCATATTCGAATTCACGCATTTCAGCGCATAAAATATAAGGACTTTTTGCATTTTGCCGTTTTGCTATTTTTACCCCTCAGCGGTCATCTTGCAATTGCCGAAAATCCGTCCGTCAGATTTCCGATCGGATCACGCCAGCGCGTTCAGCGCGTCGAGAACATCAAATCTAGCCTTTTACTTCGTTTGATTTGGTCTCGGATTCGCGAAGTATCCATTCTCTTCTTTTTCCTCCAATATCTCCAATTCTTTAACTTTTTAGGTCAAATCCTTCAAAATCCTTTTTCGATATCCGTGCATCGAATTCGATTCCGTCTGCCATTGGTTCCGTAATAGTCGAGCCGTTCGAAACGAGCTATTGGAAGCCTAAGTTCGAGTCCGACGCTCCGGACCCTTCTTTACTCCGCGGTTTCTCGAAAATCCGAGTTACTATTCACTTAAGTCAATCTTCCGGTCGCGTAACTTTTTTGTTTTAGCTCGGTTTCGCCTGAAATTTGACGTGTGCTCTTATAATACAATTACGCACACATTCACCGTCTCCAAATATTTTATTTCTTGTTTTGGAAAAATGCCAGTTATTACACAAAAAAATGAAATTCATTGCCATCACCAAAACAATGAACTTCTCGCGTGAAAGATCCAAAGAAATACAAAATTACAATTTTGCAACTCCTAAACAAACTCTATAACTTAGACGCAACTAGGAGTCTTGAAGTCTTCAATGATCTACAATTAAGTTACTTTCTCCACGTGAAAGATCACAAACAAAGTTAGTAGTAATATGAAAATGAAAATCTCTCCCCCTTTGTTCATGCATCAAAAGATTGAAATTCAAACTCGAAAATCAAAAATTATCACACGCTCTCCCCCTTTGATCTTAAATTCAAACTCGAAAATCAAAAATTTTGCCTTGTTTCCTCAAAAATCCTTCAAAATTAGATTAATTTCATAAAAATTAAAAGTTGTACTCCAAAAATTATTATGATGAAAATAAAATATTATTTGATTTCAAAAGACATCAAAACATCAAAATTTGATATTAAGAATAATCTAATTATTTAAAGTCATCAAGATGCAAATTGATGAAAAATAATTTCTAGAAATTTAGCAAAATTGACACCAATTTGTCGCAATTCGTTCAAAATAGAGATTTAACTAATAAGGCACCGGGGTGGCTCTTTGAGCATCTTTTTCAAACTATCACCTTATATCACCAAAAATTCTAAAATATTCATATATATTTTTTCAACATTTTCGATTTTTCATATAATTACCCATGTGGTAGCTTCACACACATACCGGACGACCGGGTTGGTAGCTATTTCCTACATGTGGTGGTAGTTTTCACACTCCCTTTTAGGATGTAACTCTTTCCACATCTTTTAAACTTAGGAGTTTCTCCTCTTTTTTTTAAAAGATTCAAACTCCCCCTAAATTAGACAATCTCACAATAAAAAATAATTTTGACGAATCTTAGTCAATTAGCAAATATCCATCAATTATATTCAACATTCACTACCAAGATGAATTAATTACTAATAGATTAAAATTAATTTCAAAATTTTGATGAAAGTATGTAAGAAGAAATCATATATTAAATTATCGTCAAGATAATAAAAAGTGGAGTGAAACCGATAATTAATATGAATTTAATTCAATTTGAATTGAATTTAGATACCGGTTAAGAATCTTTTAAAAACCTTTAATCTCTCTAATTTAATGATTTTCAATCATCTCATTTCTCAAAAATTTTCAATCAAATTAAAAACTCCCCAAAGACCTTTCCTTAAAAACGATTTTCAAAACAAATTTTAAAGATCAAACCTCGTCTAATCATGTAATGTAATGAAAGAAAAATATGCAATATGCACCAATCAAAACATTACATTAACAATAAAAACAAACTAAGACGAAAAGCAAGGAAAGATATCACCTTTCCGATCCAAACTTGTCGGATCTTCGTTGGCTTTGCTTGTCGACGTTAGGTTTGAGTTGCTTTGATTTTGGATCAACCGTTGGTCGTTTCGTTGCTTGAAGCTTCGGTGCTGATGTTGTCGTTGAGGCTTTGAATTAGAAATTCGGTTCCCTTTGATGGTTCGGTTTTGAGATCCAATTCGGTTGTGGGTTCGGTCGAACTCGCCGTTGCTCCTTAAAAAACCGGTCCGAAAGAGGCACTCGACTCAAATTAATTTTCTTTTGATTCCGAGGGGGAAGCCGAGTAGTAGATGATGCCGATTGAGGTTTTGATGTTGCCGATCGATTTTTTTTATCCTTATTCGGGCAACACTTTTTGATGTGTCCTTTGATGCCGCATCGGTGACACACCTTTTTCTTCGAATTTGTTGAGACATTAGATGTTGACGTTTGATCCTTCTCAACATAGGTTCGTTCGTATCCGAGGCTCAACTTGTTCGTTTGACCTAACCCAAGCATATGATCCAATTTCTTCGATCCGGAAGAAAATTGTTGAATGTCGGACTTGAGTTGATGAACTTCCTTGGTCAACTCTTTGTTGGATTTGTGCGATTCCTCAAATTGATGCTCCAAAAATTCAACTTTGTTCTTAGAGGATTTGATCGTTAAATCCGCTTCATCTAGCTTCTAAGCCTCAACGTCGATATCGACCGAACCCATTGTGAGTTACGGGGAAGCCCCAAGGATCTATCTAGATTGTATCTAACACCTTATCCCACACCTAGAGGGGGGTGAATAGGTGTAAAGGCCAAAAACCACAAATCTCGATGCTTTAAAAAGTAAATGCGGAAAATAAAAAGCACACCGAGATTTACGTGGGAAAACTCCAAACTCGGAGTAAAAAACCCACGGGACCAACACGCGAATAAACAATCAATAAGAGAAAAGATTACAAGGTGATACCGAACTCCACGGACTCGACCTCTCTAACTCTCCTATGGATCTCCGCGCAATCCTCCTTCGGTTGTCCACGCCCTCACGTTCGAGTCCACGAACGCCACCACTTCGAATCCACGAAGCTTCTATCACGCCGAATCCACGACGCCACTCGAATCCACGAGGCAACGATCCGAATCCACGAACCGCCTTCAACACGCCGAATCCACGACGCCGCTCATAAGAAGCATGAATATGGTGATCCTTCGCTTAGGAGTATCGTAGAAAACCGAAGAAGAAAACTCCAAGCGAATCGTAGATCAAATCGACATATAGATATTCAATACGATATCTCGATTTGACCTAAAAGAGGCTATGAAGTAGAAAATAGGTTTTAGATCAATTCCTAGCCTCTAGGGTTTCTCAAACATGTAAATTCATGAAGCATACGAATTAATGGAACCCCCATCGCTTATTTATAGATTTAGAAAACATAGAGATAGACTAGGATTCGAAAACATGTTTTTAAAACCTATTAGAAGACTTAGAGATAAATTAGGATTTGAAAATATATTCTTAAACCAATTAGAAAACATAGAGATAGACTAGGATTTGAAAACCTATTTAAAATCAATTGGAAAACATAGAAATAGACTAGGATTTGAAAACTTGTTTAAAAGCAATTAGAAAACATAGAGATAGATTACGATTTGAAAACCTCAATTTTGTCCATATATTCAATTTAAAAACATCCTAAGTCTTCCAAACACTTTTAAATATTTATAAATCATCATCAATAATATTTGAACTTACCGAGCATTGCGGATTCATGTTTTGAGTATGCGAGTCTTCGATCTTCATCTCTTCTTCTTTAAACCTTCAAGACTCCGGACTCACTTCACGAAATATGCCAACTTAAAATCCGTAACAATCTCCCCCTTTGGCAATTTCGTGACAAAACCCAAAAATACATAAAAATACGCACAACGCTCATCTCTCCAAAAATAAAAATTGAAATTCATTGCCATCACCAAAACAATGAACTTCTCGCGTGAAAGATCCAAGGAAATACAAAATTACAATTTTGCAACTCCTAAACAAACTCTATGACTTAGACGCAATTAGGAGTCTTGAAGAATTGATTTCCTGCAAAACAAATTTTCAACAAATATTCAAAAATATTTTATACCTCTTCTCCCTCTTTGTTCTTTTCTCCAACTTCTCGTTGTTCAAAAATATTCTCTCCTTCTCCCTCCTTAATCTCATCATGTCTCCCCCTTCGTGTATGCGTCAAATACCAAATATATTCTCCCTCTATACCTTGTTCTTCATTCTCCCCCTTTTTGTCAAAAATTGCCAAAAAGAGACAAATAGAGAGAAAAGCAAAAATTAAGCAAAATAGAGAGAAAGTAGTCATGTCATAGTTATAAATCTTGATACAAAAAATAAGCAAACTAGAAATAGTCCTAGGAGAGAAAAGATAAAACATAAATAATATGGCTCAAAAAGGTAAAATTACTCCGTGTCCTCCTCATCAATTGAGTCAAGTGCATCAAGCAAACCGTGACTCATATGTGAACCGGAAATCAAAGCCACAAGCGAATCGGACATCGAAAGTCTCTGATACCAATTGTGAGTTACGGGGTAGCCCCACGGATCTATCTAGATTGTATCAAACAACACCTAGAGGGGGGTGAATAGGTGTAAAGGCCAAAAACCACAAATCTCGATGCTTTAAAAAGTAAATGCGGAAAATAAAAAGCACACCGAGATTTACGTGGGAAAACTCCAAACTCGGAGAAAAAAACCCACGGGACCAACACGCGAATAAACAATCAATAAGAGAAAAGATTACAAGGTGATACCGAACTCCACGGACTCGACCTCTCTAACTCTCCTATGGATCTCCGCGCAATCCTCCTTCGGGTTGTCCACGCCCTCACGTTCGAGTCCACGAACGCCACCACTTCGAATCCACGAAGCTTCTATCACGCCGAATCCACGACGCCACTCGAATCCACGAGGCAACGATCCGAATCCACGAACCGCCTTCAACACGCCGAATCCACGACGCCGCTCATAAGCATGAATATGGTGATCCTTCGCTTAGGAGTATCGTAGAAAACCGAAGAAGAAAACTCCAAGCGAATCGTAGATCAAATCGACATATAGATATTCAATACGATATCTCGATTTGACCTAAAAGAGGCTATGAAGTAGAAAATAGGTTTTAGATCAATTCCTAGCCTCTAGGGTTTCTCAAACATGTAAATTCATGAAGCATACGAATTAATGGAACCCCCATCGCTTATTTATAGATTTAGAAAACATAGAGATAGACTAGAATTCGAAAACATGTTTTTAAAACCTATTAGAAGACTTAGAGATAAATTAGGATTTGAAAATATATTCTTAAACCAATTAGAAAACATAGAGATAGACTAGGATTTGAAAACCTATTTAAAATCAATTGGAAAACATAGAAATAGACTAGGATTTGAAAACTTGTTTAAAAGCAATTAGAAAACATAGAGATAGATTACGATTTGAAAACCTCAATTTTGTCCATATATTCAATTTAAAAACATCCTAAGTCTTCCAAACACTTTTAAATATTTATAAATCATCATCAATAATATTTGAACTTACCGAGCATTGCGGATTCATGTTTTGAGTATGCGAGTCTTCGATCTTCATCTCTTCTTCTTTAAACCTTCAAGACCTGACTCACTTCACGAAATATGCCAACTTAAAATCAGACATGGGACCGGTCCTCTAGATAAGGAGACCGGTCCTTCCGTGCAAGGTCACAGAGAAGTCTTTCGGAACCGGTCTTCCAGATTTATGAGACCGGTCCTCTCGTGTAAAGATGCGCGTAAGGAGCTCTGGGACCGGTCTTCTCAGTGTGGAGACCGGTCGTCCCAACCAGTTTACACATGAAAAAGTATCAGTTAAGTTCAAAACATAGTTTTATTAGTTCTGATGTCTTCCAAACATATTTTAATAACTTAAAATACACCACTAAGTGTTCTCGTCCATACCTGAGTTATCGAACTTCATCCAACACAGCTTTTGATCTTGAATTGCGATCCTTTGACTTGATCTTCATCGAAGTCTCCAAAACTCCTTACAAATACACAAAACTCGCCAACTTAGATAAATCCTTAACAATCTCCCCCTTTGGCGGTTTTGTGACAAAACATAACCCAATAATACATAGAGGAATAAAGCTAGAAAAGATAAGGGACCGTTGAAAATCACCAAACAACGTCCCGTTGCATGAAAGAACCAAGAAAGATAAAAAATATACTTTCACAACCCTAAAACAGACTCTATGACTTATTCGAGACAAGGAGTTTTGAAGTCTTGAAGGTACCTGCAAAAATTCTCAATGAACTTATCACAATATGCATCACAGCTATTAACTCAAAAATCATCAAAGTAACACATAAACTCCAAGAGTAAAAGTAGTACCAGTTTAGTGTAAACATGAAGCAAGTATCAAAAGTAAGCAGAGCAGATCAAGTATCAAAAAGCACATCAAAAGAAAAGCAAATGCCATTTCCCCATTCTCTCAGCATCATCTAAAAGCATCATCATCTAAAAGTGTGTGACCACTCAAAAACTTCTCCCCCTTTTTGTCAAGAAACCGCCAAAAAGATCAAAGGGGGGTGAACACTCAAGCAGAGCCATCACCAGGCGGAGGAGGATCAGGTAGAGCACACCCAAGCTTGTCAAAGATAGCTTGGACCATCCTCCGCAACGCGGCAACCTCGGCAGAGAGACGGGTGACCTCCTGAAAGATAGCATCACGACTCTGAGCGGGCGTGAGCTCAGTAGAACTAGCAGCAGCTCGAGACGAAGTAGGCTTAGCCGACTTCCCACTCCCTTGAAGGCCCATAGTAGGGGACCGTCGGGTATCCGACTGAAGTTGACCAAGAGATTTCGCAAGCGTAATCTCACTGATCACTCCCAACGGAAACTCGTACGAGCTACAACGCCAGTCCACACCGAATTTGCTTAGAAGCCTCATGATGAGAAGCGGGAAGGGAAGTCGCTCAGTGAGACTTGAAGTCTTAATATCCTTCGCCATGCGGCGCCATATTAAGAACGGAACATTCAGATTAATGTTCCGACTGAGCACAATGTCCGGATGGCCAAGAAGGTACATGTACAGCATTCGATCCCATCGAACTACCTTCGTGTTTACCAACGGCATCACATTATAGCACACTATGAAATTTAGAAACCGATACTCCAACTTTAAATCCTTCGACATCACTACCAAACCATTTGATTCAGTGTTCGGCAGCGTAAGTGCTTTCATCACCGTCAACCAATCCCTCACTGAGTCGAAGCCGGAGTCAAGATAGTCTTGCCCCTCGGTCTGAGCCTCCATTTCCAAAACCGAAGCAACATCGGCAGGAGTAACCGTGAAATCGTAGCCTCGAACTCGGGACGTGAAGCTATACGGGCCTCCTTCGATTCAATCAAAGACCCGCTCGCATATAGAATTTACGGACTAACTCAATTCCGTACCCCGTCTTCTCGTGAAAATTGCAAACATCTTGAAGATTGCCAGCCTCGATCAATTACTCAAGTGCGGGCGCATGCTTGTATAGTTGTTGAGCGGCAACAAAGCGTTCACCAATACATTGCTTTGTCCAAAATAATGCCCGCCGCTTCGAGTCAATCGGCTCCTCGGTATAAAATGGGACAGAACTCTCCGAGGACGACAAATTCGGGTGTCCACGAAGTTTAAAACTGGTAGGCTCGTTAAACTTGATACCCGTAGGTTTCCTTCGAGCACTCCGAGTGGTAGGTGTCTGTGACACTCTCGGATTCCCCGCTTCTGTAGCCGATAACTTCTTCTTTCCTTTCTCCTTTTCCGTCACTTTCGTCTTCCCTGTCTCTTTCGTTGTCACTTTCTTCTTTCCTTTCTCCTTCTGTCACTTTCTTTTTCCCTTTAGCCTTGGTAGATGACTTATTACCGCCTTTCTTTTCCCCAAGTACTACTTTTTCTTTGCCCTTAGCATGTGTCAATTCCTCAAGCGGCAAATTCTCCCAATCCTCATCTTCTTCATCAGATTCCTCGTCCTCAGGAATGTAATCACTACCCAAATCCTCGGCACGAGGGGCCGGAATTGGCGAGTAGAGAGCGACGGACGGCGCTTGTCGCTCTTTCGCCACCGCCATCAAGAATACAAGTACCAAAATCATCGAGAACATTTTGAAAGACGAGGTCCCTGTTGTTATTTAAGATAGCAAAAATGAGACAGATCGAAAAGCATTATGGAAGATCATATAGAGCTAGATTAACCTAGGGCCAAGACACACGATGAATGCACATGGAGAAAATCCGAACAACAAGATGAAGTCCAGCGGCTATTCCGAAAAAGGAACCCGAAACAAGATGAAAATCAGGAAAAACGACTCGCAAGTTAGAGAAAAATTGCTAGAAATGTGAAGAAAAGTAATGAAACATGATGAAACACCTCAAGAGAGAAGGTTTATCCATAATCCCGAAATCAAAAGTCTAACAAAACAAGTAACATGCACAAAAAGCCTAGAAACCCTAGGTTCGAAAAAATCTGGAAGAAAGAACCAAAATCTAGGGTTCTTACCGAAATGGAGATGAAATCGAAGCAAAATCTTGACCACTGGTCTCCTGGAGAGCTCAGAGTGTAGAGAGAGAAAGCTCCAAAACGTTTGAAACACAATAGCGACCGAACCCTTGTGCCCCTTTTTCGGCGGCGGGACCGGTCTCCCTATGTGCAGGACCGGTCCTAGAGCCAAAAACAATTGCACAGAAAAGCCCCCAAAAAAAAAATTTATGTGATATCCTCATGATTTTAAACAAGAATTTTCATCAAAATAATTTCACGAAGTCAAATTGTAATTTTAAATAAAATATAATGTCCAAATTTGTCAAATAAACAATCCAGAACAAATTTCAGATGAGTATTGTGTGAAAATCCACACATCAAATAAGAGCAGAAAAATGAAAGTGTTCATCCATTATCATATTTGCCAAGAGTAAGATTACGATAGTCCAAAAAATTGAAACTGAAATAATATGGTCAAATTGAAGTATGCACAAAATTAGAAAGTAGTGGCTCTTTGAGCACCTTTTATCCGTAACATCACCGTATATCACCTTGGAGATACATCACCAAATTTTATCATCTCCTATGCATCTTATAGATGCATTTCAATACATGTGGTAGCTTCACACACATGCCAGACGACCGGGGTGTTAGCTCTTTCCTCCATGTGGTGGTAGTTTTCACACTTCCAGTAGGAATGTAACTCTTTCCACATCTTTTTATTTAGATATAACCGCAGGAAAGACTCCCCCTAAGAAAGTGCAACCTCCAATATGACGATAGTATGATAATTTCAAGAAATTGGAAAGTCAATATTCATACCGAGACATATAATCAAACAAGACAAGCACATTGTTGTTAAAGGTCAAAATAAGATGTATTGATTTTAACAGCAAGTACTCAAAAGGAATTTAATCCATCAAGTCAATCAACAAACAAGACATCAAATAAACATAAAAATAAACTTGACTTAGTCAAATATTTTCAAGAACCAATTAAAGTCATGTGATGGATATCACAATTTATACCAAAAAAAAAAAATACAATGAGACACCTTTATATGCATAAACTACGGCCCATAAAATAAATCTAGACTATAAGATTCATACCAATTGCCTTTCGTAAATGTAGAAATCGTTTTTGATCTAAAGGTTTTGTCAAAATATCTGCTAGTTGATCATCAGTGGAAATGTATTCGAGTTGAAGAATATTTGAATCAACTAATTCTCTTAAAAAGTGATATCGAAGTTCAATGTGTTTTGTGCGAGAATGTAAAACAGGGTTTTTGGAAATATTAATAGCACTTGTATTATCACAAAGAATTGTCATGGTGGTAGACGGAATCCGATAGTCACTCAACAAGCTTTTCATCCACAATAATTTAGTGGAGCAACTACCGGCTGCAATATACTCTGCCTCAGCAGTCGAGAGTGCAATGCAGTTCTGTTTCTTACTGTGCCAAGCAACCAGACAGTGTCCCAGATAAAAACATGCTCCGCTCGTACTCTTACGATCATCCGCAGAACCGGCCCAATCTGCATCTGAGTATCCTAATAATTCTAAAGACGTTCCCTTTGGATACCAGATACCATGTTCAGACGTGCCTTTAACGTACCGAATTATTCTCTTAACTGCTTTTAAATGAATCTCTTTCGGATCAACTTGATATCGGGCACAAACCCCAACACTAAAAGCAATATCGGGTCTACTCGCAGTCAAATAGAGCAAACTCCCAATGATGCTTGATCGTTTTTCATCAACACTCTGTCCTTCAGAATTTAATCCAAGTCCTTTGTTACTAGTACCCATTGGTGTATCAAAAGCTTTTGCACTATCCAAACCAAATTTCTTAACCAACTCTCTCGCATACTTTGATTGACATAAATGAATTCCATCTCTACTTTGTTTAACTTGTAACCCAAGAAAATAAGTAAGCTCCCCCATCATTGACATCTCAAATTGACTGGTCATCAAATTTGCAAGTTCAGTGGTGTCACGCCCCGGGTTGCATATCCACCGGGCACGCCGACAAATCCGCCGTATACAAAAGAATTTCTCCTGTATACGAAGCGTAGCTGTACCTGTATAAACATACAATGCTACAAACAGTAGCATAGAGCTTGAATAACTATAAACAAACAGGTAGGAAAAACAACAACTTTATATACATACAATCACAGATACAGAATAACACTACTCGCTCCAGCGAGTTCAACTGTATGTACAAAAGTGTCCAAAACCAAAAACTGTCACTACCTGCAGTGGAAGTCCTCTAGTACCGAACTCGAAGGGTAGGCTCTAGCCCGCCACGCCTTCCCCGACTCGGACGGAGCGGCGGCGCACGAGAAGGCCGCAACAACGGTGGAAGGAAGAGGGCGTGAGAACTACTATAAAAACAAGTAGTCCTCGGTGGGTACCGCCCTAAACACATCGGTCCACCCACTAAGTCTACGGGGTAAGCAAGAAAGTAAAAGAAGGCTGGAAACACTCGACGGCTAACAATCCCTATACTATCCCGCTCTAAACCACTCTACGTAGAACAAGTAAAAGCCGACCCAATCTTACGAGGATCGTGAAAGCACCCGTCCCGCTGTCGAAGCAACACTACAACTACCCCGGGGGGGTAGCTAGCGGAGAGCAACCCACAACGAGGCGCGGCGACACCAACGCAAAAGCACTAAGCCGGACTCGGAGCGGCACTCGTGGGCGAACCAACCGAGTATGCAAGCGTATCTCGTCGAGCTCAATCGCTCTCACAGGCATAGTCAAGTACACTGGGTCCAAGAACTAACACACCACGTGCCCCTTGGCACAAACTGTAACCACACAGTACACTGGGTCCCCGTCAAACGCCCGACGGTGCCGAGCAACCCGACACGACAAGACTGCGGTGAAAAGTGAGCTCGGCATCCCGGCGCGAGCGTAAAAACAACTACACTACCCGAGTATCCATCGCACTCCCGCGGCGATGATACGGCCTGAAACGGCTCCTAGAGCTAAATCTGGTAGTGTAGGCTAATGACGATCCAAAACGTGGTTTGCTCCTAAGTCAAAACCATAGTCCAACATGTATAAACCTAAGTACTTGCTAAGCATGCTCCAAGGTTCAGATATTCATATCGATTCCAGGCATTCAAGCTATCACATATTAGCATACTTAAACGGAACCGGAGTCTATACATGATGACTATTTAAGCTTAGGAATATCCCGATGTAAACCCACCTCGATAGCAATCTCCGCGGCGAAGGGAGTGATCCAGTCGGCAAAAGCCCACGCGTCCGACGAAACCAAGGCCACTGCTGCCGAGGAACGGCGGTCAAAACGCAAAGTTCACAATGCCGAAAACCGGCGGCTGAGAAGAGCTTAAAGTTAACCAAGCTAACCTTATCCAAAATCAGCGATTCAGGCCTCGAAATCTTCGTCTCGCAGTCTAGAATCCAACGCCGCAAGTTTCGACGCGATCCGACCTCCGCGCGGAGGCGGCCAAAGAGCCGACGGTCGGCCGGAATCACACTTCGATTTCGGGAATCTGTCGCAAATCCGAGACTCAGTAAAGATGGGTTCCGACTGAGCAAACCTTGTCCAAATCCAGCAAGTAAGGTGTCGTTGGAATCGTCTCGTAGTCGCGGATCCAATGCCCCAAATTTCGTCGCGTTTCGACTCTCCTACACAGAGATATGGTCAAAACTCGCGGGTCGACGGTCTTTGCCGGCGACAGCAGTTCGAAAATTCAGGAAATAGATGCAACGGAGGGAAACTTGATGGGCTACTCACCCCGAAACAAGCCCTAGAACCGTCGCTGAGTCGAGGTCGGTGATCCCGCACGCACGATAGGCTCCCTCGCAGCGTCTCGTCGTTGAAAACCTCCTCGATCCGTTCCGCGGCGCGTCGTCAGCGAAGAAACGGCCACCCGAGCTTCCTCCTCTCCTTGGCTGCTGCTAGAGGAAGTTGAAGGAGAAGAAGAGGATCGGCCAGAGTGGCAGGGGAAGGAGCTCCTCCACTCCCCCCGCCCTATATAAGGCATGGGCTAAAGGTGAGAGGGGGACAAAGTGGCCAAAAAGTCAAACTGCACCATACCTCTGCTTTGTACCGGTACAAAACCCACTTGTACCGGTACAAACAGGCAACCCGAGAGCATCTGCGCAGGGCTATACCGGTATAACTCTGGTGGCTATACCGGTATAGCAACCGTTGCTATACCGGTATAGCAACCGACTTGTACCGGTACAGTTCACAGAAAAACCTGCTATTTGCAGATTTTCGTGACACACGCTGCTCTCGCGTTCCCACGGGGCCCGTGTGGCGTCCATTTGGCGCCAACGCGACTCGGACTTGTCCCGACACTCGTCAGAGCTGTCGACAAGCCTCAGGCGCAATTTTCCAGGTCTCTACATCCTCCCCCATTACAAAAAGTTTCGTCCGCGAAACTCAAACGTACCTCAGCTCTGCTCGTCGAACAGGTAGGGATAGGCCTCCCTCATCGCCGTCTCGAGCTCCCAAGTTGCTTCCCGCTCCTCGTGATTACTCCACTGCACTTTGACATACGGTATGACCCGATTGCGCAATTCCTTCGCCTCGCGAGCAAGAATCCGCAACGGTCGCTCCTCGTATCGAAGGTCCTCGCCAAGCTCAAGCGGAGTGAAGTCAATCACGTGAGAGGGATCGAATACATATTTCCTCAACGCGAGACGTGGAAAACATCGTGAGTGCCGACTAGTCGCGGGGTAGAGCAATCTCAGAAGCAATCGGCCCAACTCGCTCCAAGTTCTCAAATGGGCCAATGTAGCGTGGACTGAGCTTTCCACGCACTTCAAATCTGCGTACCCCCTTGGAGGGCGAGACTTTAAGAAATACATGATCTCCAATCTGAAACTCCAAGTTTCATCTCCTGGTGTCAGCGTAGCTCCTCTGGCGGCTCTGGGCTGTCAAAAGGTGTCGTCGGACCACCTTCACTTTTTCCTCAGCCTCTAGCAAAATCTCAGGCCCAAGTGTCTTCCTTTCACCCACGTCGCTCCAAAATAGCGGGGATCGGCATCTGCGTCCATACAACGCCTCAAACGGAGCCATCTGGATGCTCGCTTGATAGCTGTTGTTGTACGCAAACTCAACTAATCTCAAATGCTGATGCCATCCTCCTCCAAAATCCAAGACGCATGCCCTCAGCATGTCCTCTAGCGTCTGAATGGTCCTCTCCGACTGACCATCCGTCTGTGGGTGAAACGCTGTGCTGAAGTGTTGCTGCGTACCCAAGGCTGTCTGTCAGCTCCTCCACAAGCGTGATACAAACCTCGGGTCCCCGTCTCGATACTATTGACACCGGCACGCCATGCACCGACAATCTCATCCAGGATATACGCGCGAGTCTCTCTCTCAGGGCCGGGTGGTCCGAATCGGTAGGAAGTGGGCAGACTTGGTCAATCTGTCCACTATCACCCAAATGGCATCGAAACCACCCTGTGCTCTAGGTAAACCCACGACAAAGTCCATCGTGATCTGCTCCCATTTCCACTCGGGCACTGGCAGACTCTGAAGCTTGCCAGCAGGCACCTGATGCTCTGCCTTCACCTGTTGGCAAGTCAAACACTGAGCCACATATCTGCCAATGTCTCTTTTCATTCCATTCCACTCGTAATCGTGCTTTCAAGTCCTTATACATTTTAGTTCCACCAGGATGTACTGTATAAGGAGAATAGTGAGCCTCTCTCAAGATGTCTGCTCGGATCTCTGAATCCACGGGTACACACAGTCGGTCCCTGTACCTCAGTACTCCCGAACTCTCCACTGTGAAACCCTCAGCCTGTCCCCTCTCCAGCTGCTCTCTAATCCTCAACAAGTGTGGGTCTCCACTCTGTTTCTCTCGGATCCTATCCAACAGAGTGGGCTGCAAAACCATAGACATTAATATTGCAGTAGACCCAGGGGACACAACCTCTAAACTCAACCGCTGCAGCTCCTCAAGTAACGGCCTCTGCTGTGTGATCATCAGGCATGAGCCCTGCACTGCCTTCCTGCTCAGCGCATCTGCCACCACATTCGCCTTGCCGGGATGATACTGAATGCTAATATCGTAGTCCTTCAGTAACTCCAACCACCGGCGCTGTCTGAGGTTCAACTCCTTTTGGGTGAACAGATACTTGAGACTTTTATGATCAGTAAAAATCTCACAGTGCTCGCCATACAAGTAATGCCGCCACAACTTCAAAGCAAAAACCACTGCGGCAAGCTCCAAGTCATGCGTAGGGTAATTCTTCTCGTAATCCTTTAATTGCCGTGAAGCATAAGCAATTACCCTACCATGCAGCATCAACACACAACCCGATCGTGTGATGCGTCGTAGATCACATATCCTTCCCCCACTACAGGAAGGGCAAGGATAGGAGCTGACATCAATCGCTGCCTCAAATCATCAAAGCTCCTCTGGCAGTCCTCACTCCAGGTGAACTTAATTCCTTTACGAGTCAATCGAGTGAGGGGTGTGGAAAGCTTCGCAAAGCCTTCCACAAACCGACGGTAGTATCCAGCTAATCCAATGAAGCTCCGCACCTCAGTCGCCGTCGTCGGCCTAGGCCAATCCCGAATAGCCTCAATTTTCCCCACCGCCACTCCATCCGCAAATCACATGGCCCAAGAAAGTAACCTCCCGTAACCAGAACTCGCACTTCTTTAACTTGGCATACAGCTCCTTCTCTCGCAGAAGCTGTAGCACTATCCTCAAGTGCTCCTCATGCTCGGCATCGCTACGGGAGTATATCAGGATATCGTCGATGAAGACTACCACAAATCGGTCCAAGTACGGCTTAAACACCCGGTTCATCAAATCCATGAACGCGCGGGCATTCGTCAATCCAAAAGGCATCACAGTAACTCGTAATGCCCGTACCGAGTCCTAAAAGCCGTCTTGGAAACATCCTCGCCCTCACCCTCACCGGTGGTAACCTGACTGGAGATCAATCTTCGAGAAGACACAAGATCCTTGCAGCTGATCAAACAGATCATCGATGCGCGGCAACGGATACTTGTTCTTGATGGTCACTTTATTCAACTCCCGGTAATCCACACATAACCTAAGTGAACCATCCTTCTTCTTTACAAATAACACCGGCGCTCCCCAAGGCGATACACTGGGTCTCACGTACCCCTTATCCATCAAATCTTGAAGCTGCGCCTTTAGTTCTCTCAGCTCCGCCGGTACCATCCGATAAAGTACCTTCGAGATTGGTGCAGTTCTAGGAACTACATCAATCACAAACTCGATCTCCCTCTCGGCGGCATAGTCGTCGTCTCAGGGGGAAACACATCCGGAAACTCGCGAACCACAGGGATGTCCTCGAGCCTCGGTGCCGCCGTAGGTACCTCTGTAACCGTCGTCAGAAAAGCAGTGCACCCTCTACTCATCAGCTGTCGGGCTCTCGCTGAAGAAATCCACGCGGCGAACAACGTGCTCCTGCAGCCTCTGAAAGTGAACACCTCCTGGCCTGGCTCGCGGAGCGTCACCGTCCTCTCTCCGCAGTCGATCGTCGCGTAGTACCGCGTCAGCCAATCCATGCCAAGCACTATGTCGAAGTCGTGCAGCTGCCCTAAAACTAGCAAGTCGGCGGGCAAAATCCACGAATCTAGCTGCACTGGACACGGCCTACAACACTCAACAACCCGTACTACATGGTCGGAAACCTGGATCTCCCGGGTCTGAGGCAACAACCCTAACTCTAGACCATGTAATAATGCAAATGCTCGACTAATAAAAGAATGCGATGAGCCGGTATCAAATAAAGTACGAGCTCTAGTACCGAAAGTAAAGTGATACCGCCACCACACGGTCTCGCGTCAAGAGTCCTCCACTGGGCCGCATATACTCGCGTGGGGAGCCGCTTGCTCGTCGTCTGTCGCGGTACAGACGCCCGATCCTCACAACGGTGGCTCGACGGTGTCCCGTACGACTGCTGGGATCCGGTCTGGGCTGATGCTGTCGATGGTGCCGACGATGCTGATCTCTGCAGCCGCTCTAAAGTGTCTGTCCCGCATCCGAAACACCGCCCTCTCGTCGCTCACACGGTCGCCGCGTGCGGTCCTCCGCAGATCACGCACTGCTGTGTCCTCTGTGGCTGCCCCCGCTGACGGGTATCCCTAGTACGCTGGCGCCCCGAGGACCCACGACCCTGAAAACGTGATCGTGGAGGTCTCGGCGGACGCCTACTGCTCGACTGTCCCCCGTCATCAGGAGCGGGGCGCTTCCTGTCCTGACTCGGTCCCGGCCCCTGTGTCCGCTCTCGGAGTGTCGGCTCGCTCCTCTCCTCAAACAGTGCCTGCTCGATAGACGCATCCAGGGTCCTCGACCTCCGCGCCCTAACGAACCTGTAGAGATCCGGCCTCAAGCCTGCTCGAATAGATACACCGGTGCGCCTCATCTCTAGCCACAAACGGCACACGGTTCGGGAGTCGCGTAAACTCCCGAACGTACTCCTGAACCGTGCGATCACCCTGCTGAATCCTCTTCAGGTCATCCTCTATCCTCTGCTTTACACTGTCGGGAAAATATGTGCGGCACAGCATCCCACAGAACTCATCCCAGCTCAACTGAGAGGCCACAACACCCTGATCACGCCTCATCCTCCTCCACCAATCCCGGGCGTCCCCAACTAAACAGTGGACCCCAAGGTGAACCTGATCCTGCTCCTCCAGGACGAACATGTCCTCAAAAATCCTCTCCATCGCGCTAATCCAGCTCTCCAAAACCCAAGGCTCGGCGCACACCCCGTCAAACATCGGTGGGTCGAGGCGGCGGAAACGAAACAAGAGCTCAGTCATCCGCTCCTGCTCTGCGTGATCGGGCTGATCCGATCCTCTAGCGGCTGGCGGTACTGGAGGTATCTCTGCTGGTGGGGGTACGGCGGTGGCTGGTGCAGTAGGTGGAGTAGGGGGTGGCGGAGTAGGCTGAGCTGGTGCCCCCGATGATGTACTCGATGATGCCACTAACCTCTCGCACATCTCGCCAGAGCAGAGACCACTGCAGCCTCGTCGCCTCGTCGCCGCGGCTATCGGGCGCTCAACTCGACCGGGCACTCGTCTCAGGTCGAGTGCTCGGCTCCACTACAGGAGGTACACCCGTCTCAGGTCGGGTGCCCTGATCCATCTGCTCTGGTATCTGGGGTGGTAGTGGTGGTAGTGGTGGTGGGGCGCGGCCCCGTAGCGGCGGTTGTCCTCGGCGAGGCGGCATAGCTGCACACATAGAAACAAGGTCAGATACAAAACACTCGACCCAATCATCGAAAGTCTCGAAGGCGGTCCCTGTTTCTCCTCAAAATTATGTCGTCTGCACCAACATAATTTCTCTCGGACCGAAACAGACACTCCTTCGCCACTCACTCCACTCAAGGATGAGTTAGAACAATTAATCAATGACTTTCGCGTTAAATCACGCCTCTCGCGACAAGCCTTCCTAAGGTTTACCAGCTTAGGTTTCCTAGGCCCCAACGACCTAATACTAAGCTCTGATACCAACTTAATCTGTCACGCCCCGGGTTGCATATCCACCGGGCACGCCGACAAATCCGCCGTATACAAAAGAATTTCTCCTGTATACGAAGCGTAGCTGTACCTGTATAAACATACAATGCTACAAACAGTAGCATAGAGCTTGAATAACTATAAACAAACAGGTAGGAAAAACAACAACTTTATATACATACAATCACAGATACAGAATAACACTACTCGCTCCAGCGAGTTCAACTGTATGTACAAAAGTGTCCAAAACCAAAAACTGTCACTACCTGCAGTGGAAGTCCTCTAGTACCGAACTCGAAGGGTAGGCTCTAGCCCGCCACGCCCTTCCCACGGTCCGACTCAGACGGAGCGGCGCAATGAAGGCCCTGCAACAACAGTGGAAGGAAGAGGGCGTGAGAACTACTATAAAAACAAGTAGTCCTCAGTGGGTACCGCCCTAAACACATCGGTCCACCCACTAAGTCTACGGGTAAGCAAGAAAGTAAAAGAAGTTCGGAAACACTCGACACCTAACAATCCCTATACTATCCCGCTCTAAACCACTGTAGAACAAGTAAAAGCCGACCCAATCTTACGAGGGATCGTGAAAGCACCCGTCCCGCCTGTCAAGCAACACTACAACTACCCTGTGGGTAGCTAGCGGAGAGCAACCCACAACGAGGCGCGGCGACACCAACGCAAAAGCACTAAGCCGGACTCGGAGCGGCACTCGTGGGCGCGAACCAACCGAGTATGCAAGCGTATCTCTGTCGAGCTCAATCTGGCTCTCACAGGCATAGTCAAGTACACAGGGTCCAAGAACTAACACACCACGTGTCCCTTGGCACAAACTGTAACCACACAGTACACTGGGTCCCCCGTCAAACCCCCGACGGTGCCCGACAACCAGCACGACAAGACTCTGGTGAAAAGTGAGCTCGGCATCCCCAGCGCGAGCGTAAAAACAACTACACTACCCGAGTATCCATCGCACTCCCGCGGCGATGATACGGCACAGAACGGCTCCTAGAGCTAAATCTGGTAGTGTAGGCTAATGACGATCCAAAACGTGGTTTTCTCCTAAGTCAAAACCATAGTCCAACATGTATAAAACTAAGTACTTGCTAAGCATGCTCCAAGGTTCAGATATTCATATCGATTCCAGGCATTCAAGCTATCACATATTAGCATACTTAAACGGAACCGGAGTCTATACATGATGACTATTTAAGCTTAGGAATATCCCGATGTAAACCCACCTCGATAGCAATCTCCTGGCAGCGAAGGGAGTGATCCAGGTCAGCAAAAGCCCCACACGTCCAGCACGATACCAAGGCCACCTGCTGCGAGGAACGGCGGTCAAAACGCAAAGTTCACAATTCTGCCGAAAACCAGCGGCTGAGAAAAGCTTAAAGTTAACCAAGCTAACCTTATCCAAAATCAGCGATTCAGGCCTCAAAATCTTCGTCTCGCAGTCTAGAATCCAACGCCGCAAATTTCGACGCGATCCGACCTCCCTGCACGGAGAACTGGCCAAAGAGCCGACGGTCGACGCCGAAATCCTGCAGTTCAGCATTTCAGAATCTGTCGCAAATCCGAGACTCAGTAAAGATGGGTTCCGACTGAGCAAACCTTGTCCAAATCCAGCAAGTAAGGTGTCGTTGGAATCGTCTCGTAGTCGCGGATCCAATGCCCCAAATTTCGTCGCGTTTCGACTCTCCTACACAGAGATATGGTCAAAACTCTGCGGGTCGACGGTGCTGCCAGCAGCAGTTCGAAAATTCAGGAAATAGATGCAACGGAGGGAAACTTGATGGGCTACTCACCCCGAAACAAGCCCTAGAACCGTCGCTGAGTCGAGGTCGGTGATCCCGCACGCACGATAGGCTCCCTCGCAGCGTCTCGTCGTCGAAAACCTCCTCGATCCGTTCCGCGGCGCGTCGTCGGCGAAGAAACGGCCACCCGAGCTTCCTCCTCTCCTTGGCCGCTGCTAGAGGAAGTTGAAGGAGAAGAAGAGGATCAGCAGTAGCAGCAGGGGAAGGAGCTCCCTCCACTCCCCCTGCCCTATATAAGGCATGGGCTAAAGGTGAGAGGGGGACAAAGTGGCCAAAAAGTCAAACTGCACCATACCTCTGCTTTGTACCGGTACAAAACCCTACTTGTACCGGTACAAACAGGCAACCCGAGAGCATCTGCGCAGGGCCATACCGGTATAGCTCTGGTGGCTATACCGGTATAGCAACCGACTTGTACCGGTACAGTTCACAGAAAAACCTGTTATTTGCAGATTTTCGTGACACACGCTGCTCTCGCGTTCCCACGGGGCCCGTGTGGCGTCCATTTGGCGCCAACGCGACTCGGACTTGTCCCGACACTCGTCAGAGCTGTCGACAAGCCTCAGGCGCAATTTTCCAGGTCTCTACAAGTGGCATCCTCATTTCTAGTTGCGCCAAAAATAATATCATCCACATAAATTTGAGCCACAATAAAATCATTTTTCGTATGTTTGACAAAAAGAGTTCTGTCCGCTCCCCCGCGGTTGTAGCCTTTATTTAAAAGAAAATTTGTTAAGCGTTCGTACCATGCTCGCGGTGCTTGTTTAAGTCCATAAAGTGCCTTTTTCAGTCGAAAAACATGATCGGAAAATTTTGAATCGATAAACCCTTTTGGTTGTTCTACAAAAACTTCCTCCTTTAAAAATCCATTTAAAAATGCACTTCTGACATCCATTTGAAAAAGAGTTATTTTAAAATGACAAGCAATTGCAAACATAATACGAATGGATTCTAGACGAGCAACCGGGGCGAAGGATTCATCAAAATCAATTCCTTCAACTTGAGAATATCCCTGAGCAACAAGTCTAGCTTTGTTTCGAATAATGGTACCATCCTCATTTTTCTTATTTTTAAAAAATTCATTTTGTACCAATTATATGTTGTTGCTCTGGACGTGGCACTAATTCCCATACATCATTTCGAGTGAATTGACCAAGTTCTTCTTGCATAGCATTTATCCAAAATTCATCAAGAAGAGCTTCGTCAACATGTTTTGGTTCAACTAGGGATACATAACATGCAAATTCACACTGAAGTTGTCTCCTAGTTCTTACACCAGTAAGAGGGTCTCCAATCACATTAGACAAAGGGTGATCTTTCACAGGTGTCAATTCAGTAACAGTAGAGGGTTCCGATGACTCATGTGGTGTAACAGTTTCAGTTTGAATGGGATCATCAATGACAAAATTTTCAGTGTTCACAGGCAAGATAAATGGAGAATCATCATCATCATCAACAATCAAAGTAGTAGAAGTAGTATCATTCATAGAAGAATTTGCAGAAAAAGCTTCGTCTACTCTTATATTACTTGATTCTATCACCGTCTTAGTTTTTATATTATACGCACGATAAGCCCAACTAGTAGTAGAGTATCCAAGAAAAATTCCTTTGTAACTTCGGGAGTCAAATTTTCCAAGATTCTCACGATCCCGAAGGATAAAGCATCTACTCCCAAAAATACGAAAGTATTTTACATTTGGTGTTCTACCATTCCACAATTCATAAGGAGTATTTAAAGTACCGGCGTGTATAAATACGATTAATCACATAGACCGCCGTGTTAATCGCTTTCGGCCCAAAAATGAAGTGCAATTTTCTTACTATGAAGCATAGCACGTGCCATTTCTTGAACAACCCGGTTTTTTCGTTCAACAACTCCATTTTGTTGTGGAGTATAAGGAGCGGAGAATTCATGTTTAATTTCTTTTGAAACACAAAAATCAACAAATTTTGAGTTTATAAATTCTCCTCCTTGATCACTTCTGATGCGTATAATATTTTCATCTCGTTCATTCATAAGACGAAGACAGAGTTCAGAAAAAGAATCAAAAGTATCAGCTTTTTCTCTCAGAAAAGCACACCAAGCAAAACGTGTAAAATCATCAACTACAAGCAAGATATAACGTTTTCCCCCAATACTTTGAATCCTAGAAGGTCCCATCAAGTCCATATGAAGAAGTTCAAGAGGTTTAGATGTCCCTAAGTGATTCAAACTCTTGTGAGTGGATCTAATTTGTTTTCCCAGTTGACAACCCTCACAAATAATTTTCTCTTTAAAGTCTATCTTAGGTACTCCTCTAACTACTTCCTCTTTCGTTATCTTAGATAGTTCCTTAAAATTCATGTGACCTAGACGTTCATGCCAAAGAGTCTCAGTGTCCAAAGTCGCTAGGTTACAAAATTCAGTTGAAGCACTAGGAACTACGTAACAATTATTCTGTGACCTAATACCTTTTAAAAAGAAAGAATTATCTCATTCATCAGAACATTCATTAAAAATTTATCGAATATCCGTCATCACACAATTGACTTATGCTTATGAGATTTGATTTAAGTCCCTCAACATAAAATACGTCGTTCAACGTAGGGCCATCAGAGATAGTGACTGTTCCTTTTCCAATAATTTTATATGACCGGCCATCTCCGAAAACAACAAATCCTCCGGAGGTTTTATTTAAATAATTAAAACAATTTTTATCACCGGTCATATGGCGTGAACAACCACTATCTAGATACCATGAAGAAGTATCATAAGCATGAAGAGAAGTGTGAATGACAAGACATGGAAAGAGTTCACCTTTGCGCACCCAAACCTTTCGTGTTTTAGGGTGCGTCGGTTGCCTTGATTGAGACATCTTTAGCTTGTCGACGAATTTGGTTATATACTTCTTTGGATCATCCGACTTTCGTCTCCAGGTTCGCTTCGTCTTCTTCTTTGGATCATCCATCTTCATCCATCGGGTAGTACCTTCATTCTTTGGTTTTTGCATACAGAGTCTTTTCACATGTCCTGACATACCACAAGAATGACAAATTTTGTTAGCAAACGAATTGTTAGGGGAAACAAACTTACCAAAAACGGTCGGTGCCGGCTTAGTCCGTTGTTCATCTGCTTTCTTCATCACTTTGTTGACAGGGGTCCTCACATAACCAAGTCCAAACTTATTGGTTTGACCAAGTCCTATCATTTTGTCAAGTTTGTTAGAACCCGACGAAAATTTATTTAAATCAGATTTTAACTGAATAATCGTCTTAGTAAATTCCATGTTTGATTCTCTAGCTTCTGTGTATTGCTTGGTGAGGAAATTAATATTTTCAATATTTGTTTCCTTTTCCTTCTCAAGCAATTCACATTTATCTATTAATGAATTATAGGACTTAGTCAAACCATCTCTCTCTTGTACTAGACTTCCCTTTAATGACTCTAATCTTGTGTTTTCTTCTCCCAATTCGAATAATCTTCGCCGCAACTTCTTGTTATGTTTCGCCATCTTCTTCGATTCAACAACAAGTTGGTGATAGGCGGCGGCCATTTCGTCTTCATCCGACTCTTCGTCTATTGAATGTTCTGAGGCGGATTGTTCATGTAAAACAGTCATAGAAATAGAGTCAGTAGATGATAAACACACAAAAGAAGAATCACAAGCAATAAGTGCAGTGGCATTAACGTCCTCATCACTTGAGGTTGACTCCTCAGCAGAGGAATCATCCCAAGTAATTGCTTGCATCGCTTTCTTTTTCAAAGACTTCTTATTAGGACAATCCGATGCAATATGACCAAGTCCTCTGCACTTATAGCATTGAATTTGACCTTCAGTATTCTTCTTTTCTTTTGTTGTGTCCTTAGAGTAATTCTCAGATTTTTAGATTTTGAAGATGAAGAGGAAGAAAGAAAACTCCCTTTTGATTTATTCGACTTTGAGAAGTTCGGTTTTGAATATTGTCTCTTCCTAAAGTTTAGACGAAACTTCCTTGTTAATAGTGCCAGTTGCTTTTCGAACTCCTCCAATGTCACATCGTCATCCGAATCCGATGAAGATGTCAAGTCGTCTCCTTTTATCGATTTCAAAGCCATACCTGTAGACTTAGAAGACAACTTGGAAGAAGATGAATTAGCAGGAAAAGTCATTTCATAAGTTTGAAGTGCACCGACTAATTCTTCTACTTTAAGTTCATCCGGATGTTTTACCATTTCTATGGCCGCAACCTTTGGACGAAAACGTTCGGGAAGGGTTCTTAAAATTTTTCGAACAACCTTCGATTCAGAAATCTTTTCTCCTAAGTTAGCACACGTATTAACTATATCTTGCAAACGAGTATAGTACTCGATAAAAGTTTCATGTTCTTCCATACGAATAGAATCAAATTTACTCGTAAGCATTTGCAATTTTTGAACTTTTACCAAGCTTGTACCCTCGTGTGTAATTTGTAAAGTGTCCCATATCTCCTTGGCGGTTTGACACGCCGAGACAGAAAATTCGGTTTGATTTAAAGAATTGAATAAAGCATTGATACCCTTCCCATTATACGATGATAATTCATTTTCATCCTTCGTCCACTTATTTCTAGGTTTAGGGCCGCTAACATTTTCGACAACCTCAGTTGGATGTTTCCATCCAAATTCAATTGATTGCCAAACTCGCTCGTCGATGGCAATAAGGAACGCTCTCATACGAACTTTCCAGTAAGCGTAATTAGTGCCATCAAAGAGCGGAGGTCGATTAATGTTACCGCCCTCGCCCATAGATTACAACCTATACCCGCTCTGATACCAATTGTGAGTTATGAACCCCTAAGATCTAAAAGGTAAATAACACCTAGAGGGGGGTGAATAGGTGTAAACGGCAAAAACAACCAATCTTAATGCTTAAAAATAATAAAAGCGGAAAATAAAATCAAACACCGAGATTTAACGTGGGAAAACTCCAAGCCGGAGAGAAAAACCCACGGGACCGATCACGCAAAACAATCCACTATAGAAAAATCAAGTACATGTGATTTAATCCTAAACACAACTCGATTTTACCGAATCCTCGTTGTAGATCGTCTCCGTTGGTCCTCGATCGATGGGAATCCTTCTATCGATCTCGCTGCAAATCCTCACAGCTTCCACGTCTCGAATCCACAAAACGCCCACCGAATCCACGGTCTTCACGCGAAGTTCACGCGCCAAACTTCCTCCGAAGTTCGAATCTCTTAAAACAACTTTGCGGTGATTTTATGAACTTAGAAAGAACATATGAGATGAGGAGCGAAAACCCTAGATGTTCATCATTAAAACGATTCTTAAGAATATAAACTTTTTCAGCGAATCGTTTCAATGATCGAAACCTAAAAAGCTTGATTTCAAAAACTATTGGACGAAGAAAATCATCACAAGCTTTCTAGGGTTTTTCACATTATGTCTCTCTCTCGTTTTTCCTATGACCCCTCATATCATATTTATATATTTAGAAAGCATCTAGGTAGATTTAGATATAACAGATAAAATCTTTGAAACAGATTTCGTATCAAGGGACCGGTCCTCCAAGGTAGAGACCGGTCCTCCCTTGCGCAATAAAAGATTGATCATCGAGGGACCGGTCTCACATGACTGGGGACCGGTCTCATTCAGCGACAAACGAATTTCCAGCCTCTGGGACCGGTCCTCTAGATAAGGAGACCGGTCCTCCGTGCAAGGTCGCAGAGAAGTCTTTACGGAACCGGTCTTCCGAGATGAGGAGACCGGTCCTTCCGTGTAAAGATGCGCGAATGAGCTCTCGGGACCGGTCTTCTCGGTGTGGAGACCGGTCGTCCCAACCAGTTTACACAAGAAAAAGTATCAATTAAGTTCAAAACATAGTTTTATTAGTTCTGATGTCTTCCAAACATATTTTAATAACTTAAAATACACCACTAAGTGTTCTCGTCCATACCTGAGTTATCGAACTTCATCCAACACAGCTTTTGATCTTGAATTGCGATCCTTTGACTTGATCTTCATCGAAGTCTCCAAAACTCCTTACAAATACACAAAACTCGCCAACTTAGATAAATCCTTAACAGGGCGTCGAACGGGCCCTCTGGGAACACGAGAGCAGCGTGTATCACGAAAATCTGCGAAATAGCAGATTTTCTGTGAGTTGTACCGGTATAAAATGATGGCTATACCGGTACAACATTGATGGCTATACCGGTACAAAGGGGCTCTTGTACCGGTACAAAGTGACAGGTATGGTGCTGTTGACTTTTGAGCACCCTTGTCTTGTCTCAACCCTTTTGCTCATGCCTTCTTTACAGCAGAGTGGAGAGAGAGGGGGGCTTCTGCACATTCTTCTCCTTCCATTGCTGCTGCTACTACACTCCTACTTCCCCTAAGCTCAAGTGGTGGAGAGGTAGAGGGCTTGGCGGTGCGATCTTCGTCGACGACGCGCCGCGGAGCCGATCGAGGGAATTTTCGACGTGGTGACGCTGCGAGGAGGCCGTGCGACAGCCATTCTTCGCCATCCCCGACGTGGTGCTGCCCCCAGGAAGGTTGCCGAGGTGAGTAGCTCGTCGAGAACTTTTCAAGGCTTCAACTTCCCTGATTTTCGAGCTAAGTGCTGATTGCTGCAGAATTCGACGTCGACTCGCCGTATTTTGGGCCGTACTCGACGCAGGAGCGTCGGATTCCGTTGAGATTTGGCTCGTTGAATCCGGGACGTCGAGAGGAATCCAGAGAGCCCTTACTTGGAATTTTTGAAGAATGTTTTCTTACTCGAATTTATGCTTTACTACGTTGCTGTTTTGCAAGCAGACTTGGAATGCTGAAATGCTGATTCTAGCGTCGACCCGCCGTGTTTTACCTTGTTCTCTGTGTAGGGAAGTCGGATCGCGACGAAATTTGGCTTGCTAGATTCACGACTTCGAGACGAAGATTCTGAGACCAAGATCGCGATTTTTGGAGCAGGTTTTCCCAGTCAAAACCCTACACTACTGAGCTACTGTTGCAGAGTTGATTCTGAGGCGCCGAACTGCAGGTTTCCAGCGTCGACGTTTCGTATTTTGGCCCGTTCTCCGCGTAGAAGCTGCGGAATTCGGCGAAACTTGGGCCACTGGATTCATGACGTCGAGACAAAGCTACAGAGCCCTGAATCAAGAAATTCGGAGAAGGTTAGCTTGGTCGAATTATTAGATTACTCTGATGCTGGTTTCCGGACAGATTTCGTGAAATTGTGTGACGTTGGGTTTTCCTCTTCGCAGCAGGAAATTTCGGACCTTGGCGGACCAGCGGGGGAGATCGAGTGGATCCAGGACACTCCCTTGCTGCCAGGAGATTGCTTGAGAGGTGGGTTTTCATCGAATCATGCCTAAGTTTAAATAGTCGACATGTATTGATGTATATTAATGTTAACCTTAGCTCGAATTCATGGATTATTGAAGGTTTAAATAAGAATTTTCGAAGCATGCTTAGTGAGTAATATCTCGTACATGTTGGACTTGAATTTGACTTAGAAGAAAACCACGTCTAATCGTCATATGTATTTCACTACCCGATTTAGCTCTAGGAGCCGTTCTGTGTTGTATCGTCGCTGTGTGAGTGCGATGGATACCATGGTAGTGTAGTTCGCTTTTACGCTCGTGCTGGGGATGCCGAGCTTAGTTCAGTTGGGTTCAGACTGTTCGTGTTGTCGGGGACCGTCGGGGGTTGACGGTGGGCCCGAGTTACTGTTTGGATACAAATTGTGCCAAGGGCAGGTGACCTAGTGGTGGTTAGACCCTGTTTATTTTTTACTATGCCTGTGAGAGCCTGATTGAGCTCGACAGAGGTACGCTTGCATACTCGGTTGGTTCGCGCCCACGAGTGCCGCTCCGGAGTCTGGCTTAGTGCTTTTGCGTTGGTGTCGCTGCGTCCTAGCTTTGGACTTGCTCTCCACTAGCTACCCCTGAGGTAGTTGCTAGTGTAGCTTCGACAGGCGGGACGGGTGTATCACAGTCCCTCGTAAGATTGGGTCGGCTTTTACTTGTTCTGCAGAGGGTTGCTTTAGAGCAGGATAGTATAGTGGTTTTTAGCTGTTGAGTGTTTCCAGCTTTCTTTTACTTTTCTTGCTTACCCTGTAGACTTAGAGGGTGGACCGATGTTGTTTAGGGCGGTACCCACTGAGGACTACTTGTTTTTACAGTAGTTCTCACGCCCCCTTTTCTTCCACCTTTGTTGCAGGGCCTTCGGCTTCGGCTACTGCTCCTCCTGAGTCAGATCGAGGCAAGGGCGTCGCGAGTTAGAGCCCTTCCCTTCGAGTGCTAGTTGAGGACCCAGGCCGCAGGTAGTGATGCTTTTCTTTTGTGAGTGTTATGTACATACAGTTGTGAACTCGCTGGAGCGAGTAGTTTCTTGTATCTATGGATGCTGTATGTATATTGATTTTGTTATTCCTACCTGTGTATGTGTTTTTAGTTAATTCAGCTCTATGCTATTGTTTGTAGCAGTGTATATTTATATAGGTACAGCTACGCTTCGTGTACAGGAAAAATTTCTTGTACTCGGCGGATTTGTCGGCGTGCCCGGAAAATCTTTCAACCCGGGGCGTGACAATAAATTCAACATTACTCGCCCCACAACTATTGTAACATGTTTATACTCATAGATTGTAGCTATAGGGATCATTGTTTGTGATACTAAAGATAATAGTATAAGAGATGGAATAATTTTCTTATTCATCTCTAAACATGACAATCTATGAGTTTTCTGGTAAAATTTTCTCTTTTTTTTTTTTTTGTATCATCACAGCTCATACAAATCAAAGAAAAAAAAATATAGCCGTAAATGATTCAATGATATCACACACTGGATTGACGCAATATACCTCAAATTGCAAATTTGTTACCTCTGCAAATATTTCCTGAAAAGAAATATTACTAAAGTTACTTATTGATAATAATTAATTAATAAGGCATTTAGTTTGATCTTTTTGGACTATAAAAGATACTTAAAATTCATAAGAGTCCTATAAATAAGCAACTGTGTGTGAGCTTTACAATTAGATTGAAATTGTTGATCCCCAAATGTAAAAATTAAGGGTATTACTTAAAGATCTTGCATGATTTAATTTGTGGATCTGAAACAAAATAAGTTGCCTTTCAAAGTGGGTTATTATTTTTTAGAGAATTAGTTTGGCTTAAAGTGGATTTTTATTTTCTATCTATTAAATTAGTGAATGAAGGGTTTCTTACCACGTGGTAAGAAAATTGTGGATTCATAATTTTTTTATAGATTATTATGGTTGAACGTTGTCAAGACAATTAAACTAACAAAAAAATTTTAAAAATTAAGAAATTTAAAATAATTTAATGGATAAAAATAAACTAGAATAAAATTATTAAAAATTATGGAGCTGCGAAAATATAAATATTAAATGTTTAATTTCTAAATAATTAGTTTTTGAGGGAGTCTTTGCTAAATCTCTCACTAGCAAGAATAAAGAGTCAAGAGAAATTCTTAGTTCACACAAGAATGGTTAAGTAGGAAAACAAATAAAGATTTGTCAAAAAAATTTAGTTGGATAAGAGGGAGCTGTGGGGTTACATAACTCATTTGGGTTGTAGCCGTACCATTTTATAAAATTATGTGATGGGGAAGAAAAATACAGGGAAATGACAACTCTATATATATATATATATATATATAGAGAGAGAGAGAGAGAGAGAGAGAGAGAGCACAAAAAGAATAGTAGGAAAAACAATATTAATTCTGGTCAGGATTATAAATCCGCCCTTTTGAAATTGAATTTTCTTTAAAAAAGTAATAATTGATAAGAAAAGTGAAAGGAGAGCTTGACGAATAATTGGATGATACAATTGTAAAATTATCAATCCCATTTTTGCATTGTAGGGCTAGTGTTGCTGCGCGCGCGCGCGCGCACACACACACATATAAGATAAAAAATCCGCAATCGCAATGGCGGCGACATAAATAAAAGATAAAAAATCCGCAATCGCAATGGCGGCGACAGTGCCGACAGCAAAGGATGATCGGTCTAGGCAAATAAAGGTGGCCGGTGGGTCGTGAGATCATCAACAGGCGACCAATCATCCCTCCCTGATCCGTCATCCTGTCATATTACAATAAAATAAAATAAAATAAACAGTTCGGCAATTCCCCCAAGTGTAGTCCATGTCGCAGGATATATAATTTTATAAAATAATATAACGATTAGGATTAGTCGAAATTAAAAACAAAAACAACACAACAACAAAATCCAGAGTAATTAACTAGTTACGCAACAAAACATAAAAGTACCAGAAATTTTTCGAGTTACTGTTGCCAAAAAAAAAAAAAAAAAAAAAACACAAAAACAGTACAAAAAAAAAATTAAAGAACAATCGTCATCTCTTATCAAAGAGATTTCGCAACGTTTCTTGGCAGCTTCAAATATACCGGAACCCCTTTTCTTCTTGACCAGCGCACCAACTACGACGGCCGTCAAGCAGACGTTCGTAACAACCTCCAACTTACTACTATTAATACTGTTCTGCATCTGCGTTTTTTTCATTTTTCGCTCTCAATTGCTCGATTCTCTGTTGTTTCTTTTCATTACTTGCCACCAAACTCTCGAGTTTCTTGCTCAGCTCAGTGAGATCTTCGCAGTCCGAGTCCTGCTGCTCAATATCATCTGACATAACGAAGTAAATTTAGTAAATATATATAAAAAAACAAATTAGAGAGAAAAAAACAAAAAAACAAAAAAAATTACCAGGATAATCGACAGATGAATTCATATTTGCAGTTATAACGATCTGAGTCTAAAACAAAAAACAAAACAAAAGATCAAATTGTAGAGAGGGGAACAAAAAAAAAGAAAGAAAAAAAAAAAAGAAAAAAGAGTAAAGCACTATGCCACAAATTATAAAGACGCCTGAGAATTGTTTGAAGCGGAGAGAGGAGGCCGCGTTGGTTGGAGCTGGAGAAGGGCAATAGCCAATAGGGGATTTGGAGGGTGTAAATTAATTATAAGGGAGTAGGTAATAGTGGGGGCGAATAGTACGTGGGATATTCCTTGCTTTATATAGTGCTCAACAAAAGTTATGATTACAGGGGTCAGGTTGTGCACGTGCTAACATTAATAATGCATGTCCTGTAGACGCGGTTTCAAAATCCAACAATTTTCACAACAACAATTAATGGGTTTCAAATTCTTTTAAATTTAAATTCCAACATATTAATATTAAATTTTAAAATTTCGAATTTTACTTTTAATTTTCAACTTTTAAAATTTTAAACTTTAAGTTTGCATTTTAAATTTGAATATTATAAAATTTGAAATTTTAATTCTTAAATTTTAAGACTCACATTTCAAATTTTAGATTTTTAACTTAAAAATCCAAGGAAAAATATAAAATTTGGAATTATAAAATAAGAAAAATTAAATTTTTAAAATTTTTAATTTTAAAATATAAAATTACACATCTTAATTTCTGATTAAGTTAAAATTTCAAATTTTTAAATCACATCACATCACATCATCCCAACTTGACATAATAAAGTCTACTTGCCAAAGAGTGGTTTCTAGTACTATTATGACAACAAAAATTCTTTTTCATTCATTTACTTTTGCAAACTATTTTGGTTTTTATCATCTTTTCTTATTTATTTATTTTGTAAAATATTTTAAATTTTGGAGGTCTTATATAGAATTCTTTTTATTAATTTATTTCGCTAAATATTTTTTAAGAGTTTAAGTAACAATTTAATATTTATGCATTTATTCTTAAAATATTTTGAAATATGAATTTCAAATTTAAATTATTATTTTAATTTAATGTTTAAATTTTAAATTTATAGTCAAATATTAGTTTTAAATCTTAAATTTTATATCTAAATTTTACGGTTTGAAAATTTCCTTTAAAATTTCAAATTTTAAAATTAAAATATAAAATTCGGATCTCAAATTTTGAGTTTCAATTTTTAATTTTTAAATGCCAAATCTTAAAATTCAAAGTAAAAGTTAAATTTGAAATTTAAAAATTTGACATTTAAAAATTTGACATTTAAAAATTTTAATATTTTAAAACTTAAAAGATTAGAATTATACATCTCAATTTTCAAATTACAAATTTTAAATTTGTGCAATTCAACATTTAAATTCTTTAATTTCAATTTTGAATTTTTGACTTTTGAATTTAGATCTTAAATATTCATATTAAATTTCAAATAATAAAATTTCAAATTTTAAATTATAAATTCATAATAATAAATATTAACTTTTAAATTTTAAATTTTAAATTTCAATTTCAATATCAATATTAAATTTTGAATTAAAAATTTAAATTTAAAAGAAAAAGAGTGTGCGAGTTTCTGTAGAAATTAATCACTTGAAAATGACATTCATTAGAAACATTTTACATCACTTTGTACTTTCCTCGAGAGTTG
Organism: Aechmea fasciata; assembly: GCA_025177825.1. NCBI lineage: Eukaryota > Viridiplantae > Streptophyta > Magnoliopsida > Poales > Bromeliaceae > Aechmea > Aechmea fasciata. The sequence continues at coordinate 7,022,464 of CM045945.1, forward strand.
GGCCTTTCCGAAAATAAGAAAGAGGCAAAGAGACTCTTCTCCCTTTTACTTTTCTTGAGCAATATATGTAAGGCCTCGGATTTACCCAACCCACTTGATAACATTTAAAAATTATAACACTTAAAATTTAAATTTTAAAATCATACGTCTTAATGTTCAAATTATAAACTTGAAATGATTAGAATTCAAAATTTTAAATTTTAAATTTCTATTCCGAACTTTAAATTTAAAATTTTTATACTTAAAAATTAAATTTTTAATTTTAAAATTTTATATGTTAAAATTTGATAAGTGATAAAGTGATCCAGGCCTTAGCCTTGGATGGAACAAGATTCCCTTTCCCTAGTTTAGTACTAGGTTTTAATGTAATGCAGGGAATCTAGAACTATTTACCTATCTAGCCTCTTTGCAAAAAAATATTTCCTATCTAGCCTCTTTTAAAAAATATTCTCTATCTAGCCTCATTTTCAAAGATTAGAGAAAAAAAAAAAGATATTAATATTTTTAATATATATTGAGAGATTAAGTGGGAGACATCATCTTTTTCTCCCCCTCCACTCTCTTTCTCTCTCTTCAATATGTATTTTAATAATAATTAATTTATATTATAATATTAATAAAAAAATTTATTTATGAATAATAATAAATAATATTATTACTTATATAATTTAGTAATAATATTATTTATTATTATTAATAAATAAATTTTTTACGTGCATGTGTGTGTTGGTGAGGAGAGGAGAGATGGCTAGGAAGGAAAAAATTCTAGAATATAACGGGTATATTGGTGACGTAGCATAACAAACCAATCAAATATCTTCTTTTAAAGATATATATCTCATCATGATTACAAAATATTATACTTTTGTTTGAAAAAAAGAAATGTGATTGACTTATTATTAATAATATAGTGCAGTGTGTGATAGTGTAGAATTTTTCGTTCTGAGAGGGTTTGAGAGATAGTGGTGTAGGGTTGGGGAGGAGAGAGAAAGAGAGTGAGAAAAAAATTTCAGAAAAGGGAAGAGGAGAGAGAAAAAGATAATCTCTTCTACTTAATTCCTTAATATATATTAAATGTATTAATTTTTCTTTTTTTCTCTAATCTTTGAAAATGATGCAAGATAGAGAATATTTTTCGAAAGCAGGCTGGAAAGGGAATATTCGTTAGTACCGAGGCCAGATATATAAATAGATCGGGAATCTGCAGGACACCATATTCTAAGGTGCCACAATAAAGGCAACTGTACCAAAGGGCTTGCTTTTATTAAATCCCATGCTCAACATTTAAATCATTTTTATTCATTCTTTTTTGCACAATATTTTAATTTTTAATTTTTTATTGTGTTTTTCTAGAATCTTTTTTTTTTTATATTTATTCTGCAAAACAGTTTTAAAGAGTTTAATTGTCACGCCCCGGGTTGCTCGGGCAACCGGGCACGCCGACAATCCGCCGTACACAAGAAATTTTTCCTTGTATACGAAGCGTAGCTGTACCTGTATAGAAATACAACGCTACAAACGAGCATAGAGTGAAACATACTATAAATACAAACGGGTAGTACAAAAGAGCTATATACATACAAGTTCACCAAGACCACTACTCGCTCCGGCCGAGTTCACGATCGTATGTACAAAAGAGTAACCCAAAAGTCACTACCCGCAGTAGAGGAAGACGGCTAACACGACATCGGTCGGGAAGGGCTCTAGCTCGCGACGCCTTACCACGGTCCCCTCGAAGCGCAGCAGTCGACGCGAAGGCCCCGCAACAAGGGTGGAAGAAACGGGCGTGAGAACCATCAGTAAAACAGGGTAGTCCTCGGTGGGTGCCGCCCTAATCAACATCGGTCCACCCACTAAGTCTACGGGGGTAAGTAAGAGAAGGAAAAGAAAACCGGAAACATTCTACGGCTATAAATCACTACTCCGAACACTCAAGACTAACCACCCGTAGTACCAACCAAACTCCGACCCAATTTCACCAGGGACTGTGAAACACCCGTCCCGCCTGTCGAAGCAACACTACAACTACCTCTGGGTAGCTAGTGGAGAGCGAGTCCAAACGAGGACGTAGCGACACCAACGCAAAAGCACAAAGCCAGACTCCGGAGCGGCACTCGTGGGCGCGAACCAACCGAGTATACAAGCGTATCTCTGTCGAGCTCAATCTGGCTCTCACAGGTATAGTCAAGAAACTGTGTCAAACCACTAACACACCACGTGCCCCTGGCACACACCGAACCGAACATAGCTCGGCATCCACGGCGCGAGCGTCAAACTAGCTACACTACTCGGGTATCCGACGCACTCCCCGCGACGATACAATACAACACGGCTCCTAGAGCTAAATGCCGTAGTGTAATATATGACGATTGGTCGTAGTTTTCTCCTAAGTCAAGTCCAAGTCCAAACATGTATAAAAATACTACTTGTGAACATGCTCCAAAATTCAGATTTAATACTAGTTGATATTCATGAATTCGAGCTAAGGTCTAAACATTAAAACCGAATTATACATGCCGACTACTTAAACTTAGGAATGACCGATGGATGCCCACCTCCGTGGCGAATCCCTGGCAAAGAAGGAGTGCCCTGGGTCCCTCGATCACCTCCGCCGATCCGTCACCGTCCAAAAGATAACTCGCGAAGAGATAAACCAAAAACTCGATTTCTTCGAAATATGTCCGGAAAACTGCGGCTGAGAAAAGCTTAAAGTTAACTAAGCTAACCTTGTCCAAATTCAGCGAGCAAGGGCTAGAAATCTTCGCCTCGCAGTCAGGAATCCAACGGCTCCAGTTTCGCTGGATTCCGCCTCTCCTACGCTGAGTTCTAGGCGAAACACGGACGTCGACGCTGGAAAACAAAGAAATCGATTGTCGATTCTCGCTCGCGGGACAGGCTCAAGAAACGACACTTCGACTGGGCTAACCTGCTCCAAATCAAGCGAGTAAGGTATCGCTGGAATCGCCTCGAAGTCGCGGATCCAATGCCCCAGATTCGTCGCGATCCGAGTTCCCTACACAGAGAAAAAGGCAAAACACCGCGGAGTGTCGCTGCAGTCAGCAGCAGTTCGAGGAGGAAAACAGCAAGGGAGAAAACTGGGATTTCGACTGAGCTAACCTTCACCAAAAATTCCAAATAAATGCTCGTTGGATTCCTCTCGTCGTCACGGTTCCAACGAGTCTAGGCACAACAAACTGTCGCTTCTACGTCGCGTACGACCCAAAATACGGCGAGTCGACGTCGATTTCTGCGCAGCAGTCCGAACTTAGCTCGAAAATCGTTAAAGTGGAAGCAATGGAGGTGTTCTAGATGGATCACTCACCTCTGGAAATCCCTTAGAGTCGTCGTAGTGTCGAAGATGGCGAAATCCCGAGCTCGCCTAGCTCCCTCGCAGCACCTCGGCGTCGGAAATGCACTCGAAAAACTTCGCGGCGCGACGTCGGCGAAGAAGCGACCACCCGAGCTTCCTTACTCCAACCAAGCTATCCTAGAGAGAGAGAGAGGGAAGAAGGAGAAGTAGAGAAGATGAAGGTGCTGTGAAAAAGCCTCTCACCCTCTCTCTTGACGTGTAAGCATGCATGGGGGAGGGTGAAAAGAACAATGTGGCAATTTACCAAATTGCCCTCGTTTACCTACAAGCGTCCGTTTCGTCCATTTCGCACCAACGCGATCCGTACTGTCAGGACACTCACTCGAGCTGTCGACAAGCCTCAACTGGAACCACCCAGGTCACTACATTTAAAGTTCAAATCTTAAAATTTTTAAATTTTGAAACTTAAACGTTTGAAATTATACGTCATGATTTTTAAATTACAAATTTTAAGTTTTAAATTTTGAAATTCAAAATTTAGATTTTTAACTTAAAATTCAATGCAAAATTTTAATTTTAATTTTTTAATTAGAATCAGATGTGATGAAGTAGGATTTTGCTATTTCTGATTTTGGGTCTTAAAAATTAGAAAACTGATTATAAAATTTAGAATTAGATTTCGAAAATAAGATTGTCAAATACTGTGTTAACAGCATGTTTGGTATAAAAGTGAATTTTATGTAATAGAATTGATTTTGATTAAAAGCTCTAAACCGTTTAATTTGAGTTTAGATAAAAATAATTTTTCTGAAGTAAATTCTATATTTAAAAAATTTAGAATTTATAATTTGAAAATTAAAATTTATAGATTAAGTTTTAAAATTTTTAAAATTTAAAATAAAATTTAAAATTTAAATTATTTGAATGATTGATACAGCGTGCTTTCAAGATTAATTTTACAATGCTAGGCAGTTGGAGAAATATGGCATAATAAATACTACGTACCCAAAGGGAGTGGTTTTAAGTTTCAACCACCACGGTTAACAAAAAATATTTTTTATTCATTTATTTTTGCAAACTATTTTTGTTTCTTTGGTCATTTCTTATTTATTTATTTTGTAAAATATTTTAATTTTTTCGTAGGTTTTTTTAATAATTCTTTTTATTATAAATTTATTTCGCAGAACATTTTTTAGGAGTTTAATTAACAATTTAATATTTATGCATTTATTTTTGAAAATATTTTAAAATTTAAATTATAAATTCTTATTTTAATTGAAGGTTTAAATTTTAAATTTATATTCAAATATTAATTTTAAATCTTAAATTTTATATCTGAATTTTAAAGTTTCAAAATTTATTTCAAAATTTACTTTAAAATTTCAAACTCTAATAGACAAATTTTAGAATTTGTACCTTAAATTTTGAATTTCAAATTTTAAAATTCAAGGTAAAAGTTAAATTTCAGAATTATAAAATTTTAATATTTTAAAACTTATTTAAAAGATTAGAATTATAAATCTTAATTTTCAAATTATAACTTTTAAATTTTTGCAATTCAAAATTTAAATTCTTAAATTTTAATTTTTGAATCTTGAATTTTTAAATTTGATCTTAAATCTTAATGTTAAATTTTGAAATATTAAATTTTAACGAAATTAACATAGCATTCCTGAACGAAATTTTAACATAGCGCTCCTTAATTTCTCGCGCGTGAGATGACGTTCCCATGCACCGACCTTTATTAATTTGTTCTTTAAATTCTGCGATCATTAATTTGAATATATTTACTTAAACTTTTATGAGCATTAGCATAGAGATATGTTATACATATATAAAGATATTGATGATAAATTTGATATTCAATGAAATAAAATATAAGAACAAGTACTAATAAGAATATTAATGGGATAAGAAAAATAAAGGGAAATGACAACTCTATAGCTCAAAGAGAACGGTAGGAACTACAACGATGAGGATTATAATTGTAAGAACAGTGAAAAGAGCTTGACAGATTAATTGGTTGATACAAATGTAAAATTATCAACCCCATTTGGATTGTGGGGCTAGTGTTGCTACACATTAAAAAAAGAACAGAAGAAAAAAAGGTTCGGCGACTCCAATTCCAATGGCGGGGACGACGGCAACACAATGGCGACGACGGCGGCAGCTACGAATGATCATGATCGGGCTGACGACCAGCGACGGTGCAGGCAGTCGTGCGATCATCAACAGGCGATCGATCATCCCTCCTCCCTAATTAACCTGTCTTATTACAATAAAACAACAAAAAAAAAAAATATTTCGCAATCCCTCCTAAAGTGCATGTCCGACAATTTCTTAAAATAATATGACCACCTAAGATTAATCGAAATTAAAAACATAAACAACTAAGCAACAATCCAGATTAATTAAAGTAGTTACGCAACAAGGAAAGTTACACAAGTTTTTAAATTAATGCTGCCAAAAAAACAAAACAAAAGCAGTAAGAAAAAAAAAAAAAAGGGTCATATCATTAATTAAAGAGATTTTGCGACGTTCTTGGCGGCTTCAGATATACCGGAGCCCCTTTTCTTCTTCACCATCGCACCAATTAAGGCGGCCGATAAGCAGACGTTGGTAACAATCCCTATCTTACTACTAGTCTCCTGCATTTTTTCATCTTTCGCTATTAATTGCTCGATTTGCTCGATTTCCTGTTTTACCCTTTCGTTACTTGCTCTCAACCGCTCAAGTTCCTTTCTCAGATCTTCGCAGTCCGAGTCCTGCTGCTCAATCTCGGCTGAGATTACAAAGTATATAAATTTAGTAAATATATAAAACAAAAAAAAAAAACGAATTAGAGAGGAAAATAAAATAAACGAATAAAAAAATTTAATTACCAGAATAATCGGGAGATGAATTCATATTTGCAACGATATCGATTGATCGAGTCTAAAACGAGAAACAAAACAAAAAGTAAAGTGAGTAGAAAAAGATCAAATAGTAGAGAGGGGAACACACACAAAAAAAAGAAAAAAAAAGAGTAAACCGCCACAAAATCCGGGTGGCAGATGCGAGAGATCAATTAGCTAGGAGATGCCGCCGGATTGAAGCACGCGCGCCTGATAATTTTTTGAAGAGGAGAGAGGAAGGCGGGGCTCGGTTGGAGAAGGTGAAAGAGGAGAGGCGCTGGGGGTTGCAGGATTGGCTTGGGGTTGGAGAAGGGGATTAATTGGAGGGTGTAAATTAACTCAACTCTAGTACCGCAGTAGGGGACTATTCCTTGCTTTATATAGGGCTCAACACTTATTACCCTTTTCCAATCCTGCAATTTTTGGATTATATAAATATATATTTTATTCTGCAGAATACTTCTTAATTAAAAGTTTAAAATGGGAATTAACAATTTAATTTTTTTAAATCCTTATTTTAATTCTTATGTTCAAATTTTAAATTTAGATTCCAATAGTAACATTAAATTTTATACATGAATTTTAAATTTTACTTTTAATTTTCTAACTTTTAAAATGTTAAACTTTAAATTTACATTTTAAATTTGAATATTATAAAATTTTAAGACTCAAAATTTTAGATTTTTGACTTAAAATTCGGGAAAAAATTTGGAATTTTAAATTTTGAATTTTAAAATATAAAATTATACATCTTAGTTTCTAATTATAAATTTAAATTTAAATTTTTAAACTTCAATTGTGAATTTTAAATATATTTTGCTACTCTCGCTGGAGAGACCTTCACCCGAGGAAGTCACATCTTGTAGCATGTCACATAACATGAACCATCACAACCCACCACATCACATTACATCACATCAAAGATTCAAAATAACACAGTTTATGGCGGAGCAGTATAATTTTTTTTTGTTGGTGGTTACTTGTGAGTAAAAGTGGGCCCCACTTGTTGCGGCAAAAAATTTTATTATGGAAGTCCATAGAAAATTATTTGGGACGCCTTGGATGGACGCCATGTGGCATCCGGATGTCTCCGATGTCAGCCACGTAACCTCCGCGCGAGCTTTTGGGTCTCCTATTTTAAGATTTAAATTTTTAAATTTTAAGACTTAAAAATTTAAATTTAAAATTTAAAATAAACCTTTTACTTAAAATTTAATGTAAAATTTAAAATCAATCAGAGTTAAACTTCTTGCAGCACAGGATCTTGAATATTTGAACCTGTAATGCTTTGAAAATTTATCATAATGTACAGTTTATAATAGGGAAAACTTTCTCTGTACCCTTCTAAAAGCATCTAATTTTATAAATGCCCCTTTAAAAATTAAAATATCATATATACCCTCTCAAATTTAAAAAACTTTCAAAAATACCCCTGCCATCAAGTCTTCATCCATATTAAAGTTAATAATATTTATATTCCAACTTTACCCTTCTTAATTATTTATTGATCAATTAATTCTATTTCATAAATACCCTCTATTATATTTCTAAATTAATTAAATTCTATCTAGACTAAAAATTTAGTAAAATTCAATTGATTTTAGTTTAAAGAATTATTCATTTTAATTAAATAAATATTTGTATTTAGAATAAATTGTAGTTAAATTAAATTTCATTTTGCTTTTACTAATTTTCAGTTGAAACTAGCATAAATTCATTTAATAGTTAATTATTATTAGCTAATTAACCTATTAATTGATTTTTTTTATTAATTGATTACAATATTTGAAATCTGAATGGATAATTTTTTTTAAGAAACCTTCATTATGTAAGGGCAAAATGGACAATTTTATTTTTAAGCTTTATTATCTTATGGTATAACTAAGATTAAAATGAGTTGAGGGTATTTTTGAAACAAAGTAAATATTTGTAGGATAAATTTTGAGATTTCAAATTATGTAAGGGCATCTATGATAATTTTGAACTTTTGAGGGGTACAAATGAAATTGCCCGGTTTATAATAAAACAGAGTAATTTATTATTGACTATGACGGAAAGTGGGGCCCACTTGATGGGCAAAAAAGTTTAAGGACATTGTGTCCACAGAATATAATTTGGTGGATTACGCGTACCCCATCGGGACGTCCGGATGCCACGTGGTGTTCATCCATGGCGATTATCAACGGTAAATTTTTATTATTTTTAATTTTGGGTCTTGAAAATTAAAATTTTTATTATTTTTAATTTTGGATCTTAAAAATTAAAAAATTAATTATAAAAATTAGAATCATATTTCAAAAATAAAACTGCCAGATGCTATATCAATTGCCCGTTTAGTTTAGATTCTGAAAGGATAATTTTTTGCATAACTAATTTTGAATTGTAGAATAGATTTTGGTTAAAAGCTCTGAACCATTTGGCTGAGTGTAGATTAGAATTATACATCTTAATTTTTAATTTTTAAATTTTAAATTTTTGCAATTCAACATTTAAATTTTTTAATTTTAATTTTGAATTTCTGACTTCTGAATTTAGATCTTAAATTTTCATATTAAATTTCAAATAATAAAATTTCAAATTTTAAATTATAAATTTCTAATAATAAATATTAACCATTAAATTTTAAAATTTAAATTTTAATATTAAATTTTTAATTAAAATTTTAAATTTAGCTTTTAATTTTTTTTTTAAAAAAAAGTGTGTGAGTTTCTCTAGAAATTATTTATTTGAAAATGACTTTCATTAGAGTCATTTACATCACTTGTACTACCCAAAAATGAAAAAAAGATAAACACTTTTCTTCCTTCTACTTTTTTTTTTTTTTTAGCAATGTGGAGCAACCCAACCAACCTTGTATTTATATAACACAAATTAAATATAAAACTTATTGAATAATAAGAATATTAAAAAAATTAAAAATCTTTACTAGATGGATAAATTTGAGAAGAAAAAAATTAATTAGTAGGTTACATAGATGCTTGTGTGTCACGCCCCGAGGCCTTTTTATAGTATAAAACACATCAATTTTTTTTTTTTTTTTAAACCTGACCCTCAGGGTATGCCAGATCCGCCACAAATACAGGGAGTCCACTGTTCACACGGACAGAGTCTCCCATGTATTTGCACGGCGTCGCACAAGTACAAGAGTATAAAATAGGATACAACCACAATTAGATGAATATAGAGATAACTATACATTCATACATTCACCATTCACATCGCAGATTTACATTCAATGTCTAATAATAAATTCACAGAAAATCTTTTGAAAATTGTTCCCTACACGGAAACTTTTATCTTTTAAAAACACTACCACGAGGGGTGGAAAACTTTTTATTTACGAAAATCCGTAAATCTTTATCTCATTCGGAAAACCAACTGAAATCTTGAATAATTAAACATAATGAAATACTGAACCATATAGCTGTCTAAGTCATATCAACAGAAATAACGAAGGTAGTAACTAAACTATACAAACCGGGTCAGAAGCTCTATCAACCGCTACGAAAGTGTCTCGCGTCTCGTCTCAACCCTCACTGCCTGCAATACCTGAAAAATGGTGGAGGGGTGAGAACATGTAAACATGTCTCCCCTCCCAGTGGGTACCGGAAGCCGATGAAGGCGAGGAGTACTCACCGGATCAGGAAGAGATAAACAACAATATGGGTAAGTGAAATACTAAATACAGTAGCAACAATAATACATGAATAAGATGTATAAGAACAACTACCGCTACTGTAAAGAAGAACTGAATGTATACATGCAACAAAACTATAGTAGCAAAACAAGTGTAAAGAAAGAACTGAAGGTATACGAGCAACAACCGCTACTATAGCTATTTGCGTCAATCGGACGAGAAGTCTAAATATACCCAATCTGAAATCTGCTGCTCTGTTAGTCCGCACCGCAAACCTCAAGCATGTGCCCACTGCCACTCTACCATGCATATAACCCTAGCATAAAGCTCCTGCTCACGGGTTGACACCTGCAACCACTTTTCCGAAAAAGAACACCCTCTTGCGGTGGATCAGACCGCTGGTGTTCGTGAAATGCAAACGAGTCGGGAGATCGATGTTGAACTCGGCCGACAATGACAAACACGCCCTCGGGGCAACCGACCAATAAGTTATCAAACTGTAAGAAAACACCAGAACCGACTACTCAGGTCAACTAGGATGGAACCACTCAACATCCTCTCAAACATATGCAAGTACTGCTCACAGAAACACACGAACCGACCACTCAGGTCAACAAGGATGGAACAACTCAACATCCTACCGAAGGTAGACAAGTAATGACTACTCAAGACAACTAATATAGATGCACAACGAATCGACGAATAGGTCACCAAAGTGTATCAATAGAATTCAGAACTACCGTCGACCACTAGCCGACAATCCAACCCCTTAGGGTACACCGACCTCAATGGTCATCAATGACAGAAGTCAAGAAATCGACCGAATAGGTAACAAATACAAGATACCAGAACTTACCAACCAGGTCACAAGTATAGGATATGCAACTCGACCAACCAGGTCACAAGTATAGGATACGAAACGCGACCAATCAGGTCATAGATGTAACATAGACGAATGAACCAAGTCGGAGATATCATATGCGATAAAGTCTACTCTACTCCTCACATGATACTAAACATGGAAACAAACGAGTAGAGTAAATACGAAAATAACATGGGTGCAAGGCTCAATATATATAGGCAAAATAAGCACGAGAAAGCAAGGGTAAGAAACCATCACCGAGCGTGCACCACACTGTACCGACGTCGGATCGAAGTACCTACCTGTACAACTGTCGTGTCTTTCTCCTGACTGCGAAAGAACATCAACTAGACGTAAGGAAGGTCCACCAGGTTAGTGTCTAACCCATATATAACAAACACTAAAACCACCACCCCACAACTAATCCTACGGAGATCGATTTTCCAAAACCGACTACCGTAACTCGCCGGAAGTCCCGAAACGACACCGGGACTTCGCCGGGACCTACGAATAGTCCCGGAACACACCGACTCGTAATACTAGTCACCCGCTGCCACAAAACACATCAAATTGGATATGTTCGCAGCATACACTAGAATCCACGACCAAACAACTACTACCGGATAATAGTTCGAATCTGGGTTTCCGGAAGTGTCAAATTCGACACCGGAACCCACCGTCCCTCACCCGTCATTTCCGAACCCTCGAAATGACACGGTTAAGCAGCCAACAAGGCTCAGCGACGCAACAAATCATCACGAAATATCGTCGGAAAAAATCCGAACCAAACCCGTGTTCCGTCGGCGGATTTCACCGAGAAACGCGCCGGAAATCACTTTTTGACTTTCGTAAAGGCATGGTGCTTTGGACAATCAGTCCAGAGGTTACCCACTGCACGCACAAACTACCAACACTGACCACAATGATCACAATTGCATAAAAGCCCTCCCGATTACCCGGAATCACATTATTTTATGTCATTTCGACACTTTTATGGTCCGACTACACAAACTCGAAGTCAATCAGCCAAGCCGAGATACTTGTTGACTGGTTTTAGTGTGTCGGAGGCCGTGCTCACCTTTCGGAGCACTGCCAACCACTGTGGAGAGCACGGGAGCGACCCGAAATTTAGCAAACTGCGCGCACAGCATGTAAAACATGCTAATCTCGCAAACCAAGGCTTGCTGACCCTAAATGAGGTGAGAACTGTGATCAAGACCGACCAACGATCACCGTGCTTACCTCGAGGCATCGGAACGACCCGGTCACCGAAAACATGTGCGCAAATCGAAACGGCGGCCAAAAAGGCTCAAATGGAGCGACATCGCCGAAACGGCGGATCGGGGCCATCCCGACGAAACCAAGGTGAGCACGATGATCAGCGATGCTTCCTGATCATCGTGCTCCCTTCTTTCAGGATCGGGGAGCCTCGGGGAGCAAAGAATAGCAACCCGACAAAAGGAAGCCCTATTTCGGGCTTGGCCGGAGCAAGCTTGCTCCGGCCGGCTTACGGCGGCACAGCGAGGTACACGCGAGCCATGGATGGGTGCGGGGGAGGCGAGGAGTACAGTGCTCACCTTGGTTGGCGGCGGAGAGCGACGGCGGCGCAAGCCAAGCCCGCATGGCTAGGGCTCGGGTCTAGCGGCTCCTCACAGCGACAGCGTTGGCCGAGACAGGTCGGGGGCGACGACGGCGGGTCCCCGAGGCGGAGGAGGAGGAGGAAAAGGAGGCGGCGACGGTAGCGGTAGCCCGCGGCTCGGCGCGGCCGCCGAGCTTGGCACGGTCGGCGGACCGCGGCGGTGGTGGCCCGGGTGTATGGCGGCGGCAATAGCCTATTCGGCGGGGTGCGGGGTGGGCCGAGGGTCGCGGGGGTCGTCGCCGGAGCGGCACTAGGCGACGGCGGTGCGGAGTGGAGCGAAGCCCATCTCGACCCCATGGCTCGAGCGGCGCGGGACCCCAACAACGGGGTGGCGGCGCTCGGGCGGCAGATGCCGGCGTCGGAGGTCGCCGAGGCTCCGAGGAAGGCGGCAGGGCGGCTTCGGGCTGCGGCGGCCCGTGGAGGCGGTGCGGGACCGGACTCGGCTTTGAGCTAGGTCCGCTCGGCCGCAAGGCGCCGGATCGCGACGGCGGCGCACGGGGGATGGCGGCGGCGGTCGGTCCCGTTGCCAGAGGTGGTGCCCGAGGGTTATGGTCACAGAGACTGGTTCCACGATAGGGATGGTAGGGAAAGAAGGATGGAGGGGTAGCCGGGTTCCAGTTTTCCGGCGGCCGCGGTGCTCGCATGGGTTGGACAGGGACTTGCTGAAGCTAGTTAGGGCACAGTTGGGGGACAAGGTCGGCCAGATCTAGGGTTTCGTGCAAAGAAACCCTAGATGCTAATTATATACAAGTGGACTATTTGCAGAAAACCCCTCAAACACAGAATATTTAAACCTCGGCCGCTAGGGCGTGCAACTTGCATGTACATACCTCCACGTCCGATCTCACGCGATTCGGTACATAAAATATTGCATCTTTCTCAAATTTACTGATTTGCCACAATAGACCCCTCTTCGAACTTCAAGCAATATCCGGTGATCCGTCTATCAGATTTACAAACGAATCACGCCAGTGCGATCAGCACGACGGAGACAACAAACCTACGATCTTGGTTTGCCTCGATCGATCATGGATTCACGCTGAAATCAGTCCGCTCTCCAAAGTTCCCAAAATTACACATATACCAATGTGTAAACCAACGAAACCTTAAATTCGCATCTGAATTCGACTTCCCTACAGCTAGTAAGGATTCCAAACATCCTTCACCCAACTCCAGGTCGCAAGCACGAAGCATGAGGGGTTTCACAATGCAAGAATAGCAAAGAGCGAAAACCCTCTTTTCAATAGAATCTCTTTTTCTCGAAAATCGTACATCAGATCTAAAATCCGTCAGTGTCATTGGTTCTAGAATAGCTGAACTGGTCGAAACGAGCTATTGGATCGCTATGAACGGAATCCGATACGCGTCGGAAGCCAACTCTACATCGTGGCCTTTTCCGAAAACCGAGTTACTATTCACTTTAAGTGAAAACTAAAACCCGCGTATCTTCTCAATTTTAGCTTGTTTTCTTCCGAAACTTGACGAGTGTTTATATAATTCAATTACACACAGGAATATCGTTAATGTAACAACCCGGATTTTAAAGAAAAATAAATAAAAATAAATAAAAATAGTGTGAGATACTATTTTTATTGGATTTAGAGAAGTAAAATATAAGTATGAAATGACCTGTGCTGAAATCGAAATGAAAACAGAAGATTTAGAATTTTCTGTGAGAAACCGGGCAGATAAATTAGCAGAAAATGCACAGTATCAGAAAATTATGAGAAACTGAGGGGTATGTCAGGATTATTTTTACGAGGCTAGATTTAAAGTTTCGTGCCATTCTGACACCCAGAAGATGAGAAATAAATTCCGAATGTTATCTGATAACGATTACAGTTCGGTAGAGTTCGCGGTGACCAAACGGGGTCCAAACTGAAATGTTAAGATATTTTCTCACTCAGTAGGTTGAAACGAACCTGACTGTCAAATTTGAGCACAAACGGACGTCCAGAAGGGCTCCAACTGTTTCAGATGGCTGAACCGAAAGTTGGAAGTTGAATAGTGCAATGTTAAGGGACTAAAGTGTAAAAGGGGAATTCACCCCTTTTCTTCTTCTCCATCAGCCGCACACACACACGCACACACCCTCACACACACACATACATGGTGGGAAAGAGAGACTTCCATTTCTCTCTCTAAATCTCTCCCAAAAATGGTGGATTTGGTGGAGATTGAAGCATAGAAGTGGATCGTCTTCGTCTTCTTCATCTTCTCCTTGATTTGGAGCGCATTTTGAGATGAGCTTCATAAGCCCTCTGATGGTAGAACTCTAGGGTTTTAATGTTAGGCTCTAATAATGGATTTAGATGCATTCTAGCATGCTAAATAGAGGTTTAATGCATGAATCCAAAGCTCTAATGGTGGATTTTCACCTAGTATCAAACCTAGGGTTAGAAATGTAATTTTTGCTATTAGATGGGTTTGATCTAATTTGACCCTCCATAAACCTAATTGCTAGGTAACGAAACACGTTGGCGAAGTCGGTTCGGCAATCTGTCGTGCCGTTGCGAAGTTATGGAGGATTGAAGCTCTCCAATGGTGAAGGAAGCTTTTCAATGGTGGATTTAGCTTGATGGTATGGTGGCCATGGTGAGTTTTGTGGATTTGAGTTAAGGCTAAGATTAAGTCTAAATGAGATGTTTAATTAGGATCTATATATGATTCTACACTAGTTTAATGAAGAGAGCATCATAGTTAATGAGACCCTCTTGATGAAATAGATATCTTGGGTTGCAAATGGGATTTTAATTAAATCCTTATGTATGAGATTCTATTAGCCTCTAATGTGTTATTAGAATGCTAAATCCTTAATATTTGGGTTAATTGGAGCATGTGTAGAGGCTAGGGTTAGTGATGGGTGTTTCTAGTAAATGAGGGTTTGACATCATTTGACCCTATTGTTCTTTAATTGAAAGTTAGAGATGAGTCATTGAAGACCCTAGATCGCGAATCGGAGGTCGTCCGGTGGTTGCGCATGGATTAGGTCGAGTAGTGCGGCGTGCGCCGCGGGAGGCCGATCGCAAGTGACGACGAGCAATCGGAACGCTATTAAAAGGTGGGGGGTGCTTCCACTAACATTGAACTTCTCTTTATGTCTATGTGTCACTCATTGAGTATATATGTTTATAGCTTCTTTTTTTGCTTCATAGGGTGATTGAGATAATGTGATTGCATGCTTAGAGTTAAGTTGCAAATGAAATACCTGTGAGCAAAAGAATGAACAAAATCCTATGTATGCCTCTGTTGAGATAAAGAACCTAGTGGTTAAAGTATAAGAACATTGTGACATATAGATCGAGTGGCATTAGAGAATTGTAAAGAACACTAATATGCATGTGTATAAAGAATCTAGTGGTTAAAGAACCTAGAGGTTACAGAACAAGAACATTGCGATATATAGATCGAGTGGCATCTATGATTGCAAAGAACACTAGAGTTAGTGTAATAATAAAGAATGCAAAGAATAAGAATAAGAACAAAGAATTCAAGAATAAGACAAGAATGCATGTGAATAAAGAACACTAGAATTAGTGTGTGGCATTGACAATAGTCATGTATGCATTGAACACTAGAGTGTGTGTGGCATTAATAAATGTGTGTAAAGAACCATAGTGTATATGACACTAGAACAAGTCAAAGAATGTAAGTAAAGAATATGAAAGATATAGTGACAAAGAAACCTTAGAGTTAAGGGTCATTTGATCATAGTTCTCCTTGAAGTCAAGGAATGGATTGAATTGGAATCCTTAAAGTTAAGGATTGATCGTACTCACCATATAGTCCTTGCTCGCGGCGCGGTAGCTCCTCGCGATGTGCTCCGAGTTGTCATCACTGGGTTGTAGTGTTTCCCCAGAGGACGGTCCCGTCGGGTTGTAGTGTTTCCTCGACAATAGGGATTTGAGTTGGTTGAGTCTTGTTGAGTGCGAAACCTATGGGTTAGCCAAGAGATTGGGTTATGAAATTATGATCTTGCATTCATCATATTATTATGTTGAGCATAAGCAATCTTTACTATTGTTCAGACATATTAGTTGTATGCATTATAGTTTGGTTACTATCAGCTTATTCTTTTAAATTGTCACGCCCCGAGACCGCTACCAATTTGGTCCAGTTCGGGCGCGTCGAACAGACCGCCGAACGGCGTAGTCTCCCGTACGTCCAAGGGGGTCGCAATCAATACAATACAAGAATGTTCCACACAGGAACTGATATCAATCAAGATTGCATAAGGAAGTATCAAGACATAAACACATCCTAAGCTAATACAAGCATTCAACCCAGTTTATAATTTTTACATTACATTATCCTTCAACTCCCTATTACGATCTAGTTTATTACAAATTTAATACATGCTTGTTCTATCCTTGCTTTCCCATTACCCCTAGGCTCTGCCGACTGGGGTACTTCTATCTCCGGCCTCTGGGTAGGGCGCTATCTACAGATCTACGCCCTTGCCTCGCGCCGCCGTCGCGCCACTCGCGTGGGTACCTGTACCCCCAAAACACAACACGGGGGTGAGAACTATTGTCCATAGTTCTCGTGGGTACGGTCACCCAAGAGAAAAGCTCGACCAATAGGTCCAAAGAGGCCCTGCAGATATGTTAGTCCAAAGAACATCTATAGAGAGATAATATGCAACTAACATAAAAACTGGCCTCACGAGATGCAATATGCAACCATTATAAGTAGATTTATTTATTCTACTACTATTTTGCCAACTAGTTCTCTATCAACTAGCTTCTAAGGTGTTTCATTACCTTAGGGTTTCATCTCAAGTCCAACTTGCTTCTAAGGTTTCTATTACCTTAGGGTTTCACTACATTTACCACTAGCACTCAAGGTTCTTCTACCTTATTCCAGCTAGCCACCCAACTCGGTCTCGAGTCAATCAACGACGGATAATCCGCCCTCTGCCTGGCTCGAGGTGAAGGACCCTGTCACATACACCTCAGCTTACGGCAAGCCAAGAACCACATCGCCCAACGGTCCGCCCGAAGGTCCGTGCACCGTGGTCAGGGATCCGCCAGTGGGAGAGGAACATGCCGCATACACCCATAGCCAAGATTCCCTGATAGGGAGAGGAACATGCCGCATACACCCTAGCGCTCTCTTTGTTCTTGCTCAATCACAATCCTCGAAGTTCTTCCGGTGGGAGAGGAACATGCCGCATACACCCGCGGACCAAGAACTAACGAGTTGACAAGCATCGGGATTCCTAATCCACTTCGCAAGTCAAGAGTCCATAACCCTATGTTACTGACCTATTTAGGTCCAATGCACTTTCCACCCTAGGTCCAACCGACTCTAGGTCTAATGCCTCAATCTCATACCTAGGTTTACTTTAACTCTAGGTTCAGTTCTCAACCTATGTTCTGTAACACTAGGTTAGATGTCACACACCTAGATCTCGACTCTAGGTTCATACCTCATTCACAATCCTCCTAGGTCCATGACACTAGGTTCAATACAACCTATGTTATATAACGCTAAGTTAATGCCACTCGATCTAGATTCACTTGACTCTAGATTTACTATAACCTATGTTCTGTAACACTAGGTTAAATGCCACTCGATCTAGGTTAAATGCCTATTTGTCCAAGCCAAGTCTTTCTAACCCACACCTTCCCTATGACTCAAGCCCAACACCTACCCCTGTTTCAAAGCTCAACACCTACCCCTGTTTCATAGCTAAAGGCTAGTTTCACCGATAAGGTTACTAGGTCTCGCAACTTACATTATCTACTAGCATTTTACTTTATGTCTAACATGCATTTCTACTTATGCATTATTAAACATGCATCAATATGAGTTATGTAACTCTTAGACATACAGGCGACCTAGTCGCTTCGGTAAACACAACCCACCTTGGTTTTGCTCTCCGATTGCTCGTCGACACTTGCAATCGGCCGCCGCGGCATTCTCGACCGGTTTGGCTCGAATTCTTGCGCGACCACCCGAACGGTCTCCAAATCACTATCCGAGACTTTGTGGTGTTAACCCACGTCTTCACAATGCCCTAGATCCGTTTTCATGAATTTAGGGCTCCTATCTTGCGTGCTGCGGACATCTGGTAAGAATATATTAATTTCTTTCTATCTTTGTGCTCGCTCGTCGGATCACCGAACCGAGCGCGCCTACGCGTTCGTTGCACCCCCAATTAGGTTTACATGGGGTCAAATGAGATCAAACTCACCTATTTACAAAAACCCAATTTTGGAGCCCTAGGTTTGCATCTATGCAATCCCACCATTTTAATCCTTAGAACAAGCAAAAGAGAGCTTGTCTAACATCTAGGAACTCATCTAAGAGTGCTAGAACCATCCATAGGGTGCTTAGAGCAAACCCTAGAAATCCACCATTAGAGCACTACGAAGAAAACGGAGTTTTCACGTGTTCTTCGGTTGTTACGAGGCTTCTACACTTGTGTAGAGATCAAAAACCTAGATCTAGGGTTTAGAAACCCTCTACTAGGAAGATCTACCATGAGAGGAGGATGGAGCTTACCCCTCGAGAGCTTGCTCTTGCACAAAGGAGAGGAAGAAGAGGCCCATAGTGATCTCCACCATCATCCCCTTCATCATCTCTATCCTCTTCTTCTTCTTCTTCTTCTTCTTCTTCTTCTTCTTTCCTTTCCTCTCTTTCTTTTCCTTTCCTTCTTCTCTTCTTCTTGCTGTCGAACAGAGAGAGAGAGGGAGGGTGCTGAGTGAGGGAGTGAGGGAGAGAGAGAGAGAGTGTTTAATCTCTCTTTACACATAAACCCCTCCACAAAATGGTATAAGGCCCTCAACTTTGCAATATTTGAAACAAATTTCAACCTGGCATTTTTCTGGGACCGGTCTCCTAGTCGTGGACCGGTCCCTGCAGAGCTCGCTCCACTCGCACTGGGACCTGCCTCCCCTCCAGGGACCGGTCCCAGAGAGCCTGCTCTCGCGGGACAGCCTTCAGGGACCGGTCTCCCTTTTCAGGGACCGGTCCCCTCAGGGACCTTCAGCCCACTTCAAGACTTAGCCAATTTTTCAGCTTTTTCCATTTCTTCTCCGTTTCAACTCACTTTTGGTCAATTTGACCTCCGATTCGCTTGAAATCGCACCGAGACTCCTCACACATGATTTAGATCATGTCCACATCATCATTTCACCCGCGCAAGTGCCGGATTTGGCTCACGGCCCAAAGTAGCCTTTCGGGCTCCGTTCTCGCACCTAGTGCACCGAAATCACCCGAAAGCTTCCAAACTTCGCCGGAACCATTCTTATGGCCTTCTAAGCCAACATACCTCGTAACTTCAAGACTTTAAAAGTTCGATATGCTACATAAATTATGCCTAAGATAGACCTAGTGGGAAAGTCGATGTAATTGGAGGCTGAGCCCACTGGGAGCTTTGTTGTAGTTCTCATCCCACTAACCATGCAGGTTCTAGCGCGAGCGGGGCGATCGGGGCCGGAGGCATGGTTATCGTGCTCTAGGTAGCGTTCTACCCTTGTATATAGAGACACCATTTGTATATTTCAACTAATGTGTTGATGAATGGAAATGTAATAAAATCATGTGAGTAATGCAAATGTATTAAGTTTCATTTGAGAGATGAAAATGTATATTGGATGAATGAATGTAAAGAAAATGTATAAGCTCTGTATTTGGTTTAAAATAATTAAGATACAATGTATGAATGGTTTAGTTAGTTTACTTTCACTTGTGCTTATGTTGCTTGCCCTCGTGCAAGCCATGTATATTGAAATGTTATCCTGAAAATTATTGATTTCTTTATACATGTACTCGTTGTTGTTGGGCGACAAAGTGGCTCATCTGCTGTCTGTATCTGTTAATGGCCGAACCGATCAAATTATGTCCGGCGTGATAGCTTAACAGAGAATTTAGTTGCACTGTCAAAATCTCAGTCCTTACATTGTGATATTTTAGATTTTTTTTTCTTTACTAGAGACACTATAATTAAGTTTTTTTTTTTTAAGAATACTTTAGGTTTCTTATTGAAATGTTGACATTTAACATACATATATTAAAAAATAAAGTTTCAAGACCTTAAATTTACGATATAACGATGATGATTAGAATTTAATAATTACGTTTGGATATTTTTTAGAATTTTTCTTCTGCATTTATTTTGCAAAATATTTTCTAGGAATTTAATCAGCTATTTTTTTTTTTTACTTTTTTGGATTTTTTTCTATATTTTTTTCCTACATTTATTTTGCAAAATATTTTATAAAAGTTTAATTATTACAATATATAGTCTCTAAAAACTTATACTTTTAAATTGCAAATTTTAAATTTTAAATTTTAAATTTTAAATTCCAAGACCCAAATTTTAAATTTTAAAATTCTAAATTAAAAATTTTTAGCCTTAAATTCTGGGCGAAATTTAATTTTTAAATTTTATAATTTAAAAATTTTAACACTTAAAATTTAAATTTAAAAATTTAAAAATTACACATCTTAATTTTCAAATTATAAATTTTAAATGTTTAGAATTCAAATTTTAAATTTTCAAATTCCAATTTTGAATTCTAAATTTGAAAGTTTCAGATTTAAATTTTAAATATTTAAATTTTAAATTTTATGTATTAAAATTTGATGAGTAATAAAGTGATCCAGGCCTAAGCCTTGGATGGAACAAGATTCCCTTTCTCTAGTTTAGTACCACGTTTTAATTTAATGCAGCTTCTGGAAATCTGCGGGAGGAACCAATTCAGGTTTGGGTAAATCGAAAGTATGTATTTACATAAATGCCCCTATAAAAATTGAAATATCCTAAACGCCTCTCTAAATATAAAAAACTTTTATTAAAAATATTCTTTAAAACACATTTTTGTTAAGATCTACAGTAACAACAATCAAAATACTAATATTTTAATACTATTTAAATTGAATACTTGTATTTCTATCTAAACTAATTACTAGTGAGGGATAATTTTGAAAGTTTATTTGTTGTACATTTCATCACATTAAAGTACTTTTTCAAAAAAATTTAAAAAATTTAGGATAAAATGAACATTTTCACTAATTCATGATAACCTATTTAAATTAAATAGATTTTTTGTAGGGAGATAAAAATTAACTACGAGAATATATTTATAAGATAGTATTTGTAAGGATATTTGTGATATAATTAAATTTATAGGAATATTTATAATATTTTGAATATTTAGAAGGGTATGAATGAAATTAATCCTTCATTAGTAATAATTAGAACATTTAAAAGGGCAATTATGAAAAGGGTAAATTCGGTATTTTGATTATTCTTTGTAATAAAACGACTTTTTACCTAAAGGAAATTTGACTTTCGTTTTCGAATGTTATTGTGCGTAAATGTATTATAAGAGCACACGTCAAATTTCAAAGTAAACCGAACTAAAACGAAAAAGTTACGCGACCCGGAAGTTTGACTTAAAGTGAATAGTAACTCCGGATTTTCGAAAAATCGCGGAGTAAAGATGGGTTCTGGTGCGTACCGAATTCCGAATATCGGCTTCCAATAGCTCGTTTAGAACGGCTCAACTATACTGGAACCGTTGGCACTGACGGAATCGAATTCTGATGCACGGATATCGAGAAAAAGGATTTTGAAGGATTTGACCTAAAAGGTTAATGAATTGGGGAATAACGGAGAAAAAGAAGAGATGTGATACTTCGCGAATCCGAGACCAAATCAAACGAAGTAAAAGGCCAGATTCGATGTTCTCGACGCGCTGAACGCGCTGGCGCGATCCGATCGTGAATCTGACGGACGGATCTCCGGGAATCGCGAAAAGAATGCGAAGAGGTTGAAATCGTGTAACGGCGGAACGCGAAGAGTCGCTATATTTTATGCGCCGAAATGCGAAGGGTTGAACACAGAGGGTCCTAAGCGCATAAATGTCATGCTGGTAGGGGCTAAAGTATAATTGGTGGCTTGTGGTGGGCTAAAGTGCAAAAAGTCCTAAAGTGTATATAGATGGATTTCTAGCGTTTCATGGACCTAACCCTAACCCTAGCCTCTCCATCTCCTCTCGCCCACCCTAACACGTCCGGCAGCCCTCTCGCCCACTCCGGCGCGCACCGGCCGCCGGCGTGCTTCTCGCCGCCACGGAGAGCCTCCCCGAGCCCTCGCCCACCTTCCTCCTCCTTCCCTCTCGGCCTTGTCTACCATCTCCGGCCGAAGAGCCTAGATCCGACAAGGGAGACTTCAACCCTGGATCTAGCATCCTTCGGCCGAGACTCATCGCCGGCGTGCTCCCCGGCCGGCTCCGGCGTCCCCGAGCGCCGCCGCCACCGCCGTAGCTCCCTCGCGGCCAACCCGAGTCACCCAGCCGATCCCCGGGGTGATCTCGGCCTAGGAGCGCCGCCGCCGCCTTCCCGGGTTGAGCAACCCTCCTCCGACGTCGAGCCACCTCCGCGCGTCCTCCCGGCTTCCCCGTACACCGCCGGCCGCCGCGGAGCAACCCGCCGCCGCTCGGTTTCGAGCTGGCAGACCGAGGGTTGCACCCTCGGCTTCCGGCATCCGCGCCGCCTCCCGAGGGAAGCATCGGCTTCCCCTCGGCCTCTCGCGGACCGGCGCCGTCCCGGCGTCCGGCCGCGCCGTGCCGCCGGTGCCTCCTAACCCGAGAGGAGGAAGGAGGAGTGGATCTCCTCCGCCGCGCCACCGGCCGCCTCCCGCCGCCGTCCGGACCTTCTCGGTCATCTCCGACCGGCGCTTCCGTCCCCGGCCGGACCGACCGCCGTCGCACCTCCGGCGGCCAACCCTTGCTCCCTCGGCTCAGGTATGCTGTGTAGTTGTTAACAGCATGCTAGATTAGGGTTTGTGCACAATTCCCGAGGCTACAGTGGGTCTTTTTGACCATGTGAGGTGAGCACGATCATTGGAATTTCGTGCTGAACGCGATGCTCACCTCTGTTCTGAGTCTCGATGCCTCGTTAAGCGGGACGAACGTACTTTACGCGCTGTGCGCGCCGTTTATCGAAGTTGATGTCGCTTGTGCGCGCACTACGATGCCCGACGTTGTTCGAAAGGCGAGCACGGTCTTCAAAGATGTCGAAGACTTACAATGAGTGCGATTTTAACTGCGATGCACCGATTTGCGTGCACGGTCCATAAAAACCTTATAATCACATAAAATAATGCGATTTTGGAACCTTCGGGGTTTTTATGCAATTGTAGCCTCCGGGCTATCTTGGGTAGTGTGTATGTGTCGGGTAACCTTTGGACTAACTGTTCAAGGTCCCGAGCTTTTCGGAACACAGTAAGTATGATTCCGGAGCGTTCGTTGGCGAAATTCGACGACGGAACGCGACTTTGGTTCGGATTTCTTCCGATGCTTTTATGAGATTGTTTCCTTTGTCGACAAGCCTTATTGGCTGGTCACCGTGTCGTTTCGATAGTCCGGAGACGACGGGTGAGCGACGGTGGGTTCCGGTGTCAAAGTTGACGCTTTCGGGAACCCGGATCGAAACGGACGTTCTGTAGCAATCGCTTCGAGACAGTTACGTCGTGAGAGTTGTGAATTACGATTCTAGTTTTAGTGGGTTAGTTTCTAACCCGGTGAACCCTCGTAGGTTCAGTTGTTTCTTCCCAAAGAGTCAGACCACACCTTTCGATACTCGTGCGGGTATCCGGTTTGACTTCCGTACAGTGGTACACGCTTGGTGACACTTCTTCACCTTTACTTCGTTTTATCTTACTTTTCTTACTTGCACATTAATTTCATTTCTGTTCTCTACTCAGTCATATGCATGCTTAGTATACTTGATAGGAGTAGAGTGGTTTGAGTTTATAGTTCTCCAGCGACCTACTTGGTCGACCCTTTACAGTTTTACTGTGACCTGTTCGGTCAGTTTGCTTCAGTTACAGTGACCTATTCGGTCGGTTTGTTTCAGTACTTCTGTGACCTACGTGGTCGGCGAGTTTACTTAATGACCCAAAGGGGTCGATGTCCCTTTAGGGACGGGATTGTCAGCCAGTTGCTG
This sequence comes from Aechmea fasciata, assembly GCA_025177825.1. Classification (NCBI taxonomy): domain Eukaryota; kingdom Viridiplantae; phylum Streptophyta; class Magnoliopsida; order Poales; family Bromeliaceae; genus Aechmea; species Aechmea fasciata. Next base: position 7,046,770 of record CM045945.1, read on the forward strand.
ACGTATGGTTTTTGAGCATAACAGCATCGATTGCCCAGGATTTGAGCGCAGTTCACGAACACGGGCGGTCTGATCCACCGTACCATGATGTGTTCTTTTCCGGAAAGGTGGTTGGACGAGCCAACCCGTGAGCCCATAGGCGACCATTGGTTGATATGGGTAGAATGCAGGTTTTGTGATACAGGGGGCATAGGCTTGAGGTCTGAGGACCAACAGAGCAACAGATTCCAGATTGGGTATTTTACTTTATCAGCTTTTCGATGCATACATACAGTAGCTTTATTTTTATTACCTATATCTCTCTCCTGCTTACTTAGCTACTGTATCTACTTACCTGTCCTTCCTTCGCTTTACTCCGTTTCTAGTGGATACCCACTGGGAGGGGGAGACATGTTTACATGTTCTCACCCCTCGCCTTCTTCTTTCAGGTGACATAGCAGGTACTAGTGGGACAGCAGGTGAGGAGCGAGTCTAGTGCGCGTGTAGCTCCTACCCGTATCGGTTACTTCTTTACTTTCCTTGCTTTATTATCTAGAGTACATTTTGGTTCAGTTCTAGTTCTACTTTGGTTTACTTACAGTGGTATTTTGAGACTTATGACGTTTTTGGGATTGTGATATGGAACTCATGTTTTGGGAAATAAACTGTCTCCTACCCCTCGTGGTAGTGTTTTCAAAAGAAAGCGTTTTCGTGTGGGAAACGATTTTAAAAAAAAGAAGGTTTTCTTAAGATTTATAAATAAGTTAAATGTGAATGTGGTGAATGGTTGTATGATATTGTGTATTCAGTCTATTTGTTATTCATACTGTTGTGGTTGAGTTCCTGGATGAATTGTAAACACTCTGTACTTGTGCGACGCCGTGCAAATACAGGGGAGACTCTGTCCGTGTGTACACCGGCCTCCCGTATTTGTGATCTCGGTTCACCTCCGGTGTCGTTTTTAAAAAAAAAAAAAAATTTTGCTGTATTTATTTACCAAAGGGACCCCGGGGCGTGACAGATTAAAATGGTATCAGAGCGAATTTCAACCACAACACCATTCACAGGTCGTTTTTGAAAAAGAAAAAGAAGGGAACTGAACCATTGGTTAGGATGACCCTAGGAAGACCTACGATATATAGGAACGCGAGTGCGAGGTTTTGGCTCAAGTCCTAGTGAAAGGCCGTTGAGCGATTTTTGACTAACGGTGTTTTCTGTTGTAGATGGCTCGTAGAGGTAGGCCTCCTCTCAATCGTACCGGTGGACGTGCAGCTGCGGATATACCTAGTGGATCGGGTGGGATTGCCCCTGCGGGCACGGGTGACCGGGAGCAGGGCGGCTCCCACTGGGTCGCCGAGCGCACAAAGAACTCCTGGGCCGAAGTAGCCGAGTTGAAAGGCCACCGACGGCTCTCACGGGCATGTTCCAAATAGCTCGCAGAAGCAGTCGCGGCTACCGCACCCCCGTGCCACCACCGCTTGCACCCCAATTCCACCTCCGGTTCCACCACCGCTTGCACCCCTGCCCACCACTCGCTTGTACCCCGATTCCACCCCTGCTCCACCACCGCCAGTTGTACCCCGATTCCACCTCCGGTTCCACCACCGCCGTACTCCTGCCCACCACCGCTGCACCCCCGATTCCACCTCCGATTCCACCTCCAGTCCCACCTCCGATTCCACCTCCTGTTGCCCCTCCGGTCGCACCCCCGCCGTACTCCCGCTGCACCCCCCGTTCCACCTCCTGCCACCCACGGCCCCGACTACTCCCATCGGGGATACTTCGGTGGTACCTCCACCGACCCCTGCTACGACCACGCTGACGACCGCGACGGTTTCCGCTGGAGGTACCAGTTCCTCTGCAGCGGAGGGCGTTCGCATTCGGGCGATGCTGGCGGAGTTTCGGAAGTTTGATCCGCCCATGTTCGAGGGCAAGAAGGAGGATAAGGGGACGCTGGAGCTGTGGAGCGCAGATATGGAGAAGCTGTTCCGCGATCTCCACATCGAGGCGGAGGATCGCGTTCCCCTGGCAGCCCATTGCCTGGGGAGGACTCCTTACTCGTGGTGGTTTCGCCACTTCTCGAAGAAACTGAACAGCGTCTACCCCACCTGGGAGGAGTTCCGGAGACTCCTCTACGAGCGATTTCGGGGATAGTACGAGACAGACTTGGAGCGCGAGCCGGCGCGCTCCGACAGTGGAACCGCATCGTCGCCGAGTACGAGCAGACTTCACCCGTATCATCGAGATGATTCCCTTCACCGTGCGCGACGAGTACCATAAGGCCGTGCTCTTCATGAGGGGGATTGCGGCTCAACCTCCGTATGTTGGCCGCATCCAATGGCGCGATCACCTATGATGCCTCGCCTCGAGCGAGCTTTCCTACTTCGAGCGAGTCCGAGGATCCGAAGGCGGATCGAGATGCACCGAGCGTTCGGGACAAGAAGCGCTCTCACGCTCGGCCGAGCGGTGATCCCTCTTCACCCGCAGGCCACCTAAGCATCCGCGCCCCGGCTAGCCGAACCGGAGTGCACCGCGCCCCTAGCCGAATCGGAGTGCACCGCGCCTCGTTAGCCGACCAGAGTGCACCGCGCCCCGCTTAGCCGAATCGGAGTGCACCGCGCCTCGTTAGCTGCTCAGGAGTGCACCATCGGCTGTCAAGCAGGCCGCCGATGCGTGATCTCGCGGGCGTGCACACCCCGTGACCACCGCCCGAGAGGAGAGGCCGTTGCTTCCGATGCGGCCCGCCAGACATAGCCGAGACCGGTGCCCTAGGGGTAATGAGGCTACCCGTAGCGCCGTTTCTTCCTCAAAGACTCGACGGACCGCGGAGCTCCCGCGCACCGCTTTCGTCCGGGCGCCCTCTTCCTCACACCAGACGGAGGGGGCACGCCAGGCTTCTGGAGGGCGAGTCTTCGCCCTGACGCAGCATGAAGGCAACTCGGGTGGCGATCATCTCGCAGGTATTGTCACCCTTTCCGCCTCTCGAGCTAGAGCCTTATTTGATACTGGTGCGTCGCTTTCATTTATTTCGCATTCTTATGCATGTGAGCATGGTATCCCTTCACATCCGCTGAGCGCACCACTCCATATCGACACGCCCGGAGGCGATATCATAGCCGAGCGGGGCGTCCTATCCTATCCGGTTGTTCTTGATGGCCGATGCTTCTTGGCGACTCTGTTGGTGTTTCCGACGACAAGTTCGACGTGGTGCTAGGGATGGATCGTTCTCCGTGCACCGCGCTACTATCGATCGCGAGCGAAGGACGGTGACTTTTACCGGGCCCGGTGAGGAAGTCTATGTCTACCGAGCGTGTAAGAGCTCTTACTTCGCCATGTCTATCTCTTCTGCTAGGGCCAGGCGACATATGAATGCAGGGTGTGTGGCCTATCTGGCTTCGGTGGACGTCACCCGACGAGTTGCGCCACCACTGGAGGAGATTCCAGTTGTTCGGGACTTCCCAGATATCTTTCCAGCCGAGCTCCCGGGAATGCCCCCGGACCGGGAGATTGATTTCTTCATCGAGCTTGTCCCGGGCACTGCACCGATATCGAAGGCCCCCTATCGCATGGCCTTCGCGGAGCTGAAAGAGCTGAAGGCCCAGCTTGAGGACCTCCTAGAGAAAGGGTTCATTCAGCCTAGTGTTTCACCTTGGGGTGCCCCTGTCCTCTTCGTCAAAAAGAAGGACGGTAGTCCTGCGCCTTGGCATTGACTACAGGAAGCTCAACAAGATTACGGTGAAGAACAAGTATCCCCTGCCCCGGATTGACGATCTTTTCGACCAGCTTCAGGGGTCGTCGGTATTCTCAAAGATCGATCTTCAGTCCGGGTATCATCAGCTTAAGATCCGGGCGGAGGATGTGCCGAAGACCGCTTTCCGAACTCGTTACGGCCACTACGAGTTTACGGTGATGCCGTTCGGGCTTACCAATGCCCCGGCAGCCTTCATGGATATGATGAATAGGGTCTTTCGGCCGTATTTGGATCAGTTTGTCGTGGTCTTCATTGACGACATCCTGATTTACTCGCGGAGCGATGTGGAGCACGAGGACCATCTCCGCCGTGTTTTGCTGCTACTTCGAGAACACAAGCTATATGCTAAGCTCAAGAAGTGCGAGTTCCGGCTCCGCGAGGTGTCTTTCTTGGGGCATATCGTGACTCCATCGCATTACTGTGGATCCGAAGAAGATATCCTCGGTAGTTGACTGGCCTAAGCCGACTTCAGTGACCGAAGTCAGGAGTTTTCTGGGTTTGGCGGGTTATTATCGGCGATTTGTCGAGGGATTCTCCAAGATCGCCGCACCGCTAAACAAGCTTACCAGAAAAGGGGAACGGTTCCAGTGGACCGAGCAGTGCCAGCAGAGCTTTGACGAGCTGAAGGACCGACTGACCCGCGCACCTGTCCTGACTCTGCCACGGCCTGGTGAGGACTTCGTCGTCTATTGTGACGCCTCACGGGTCGGGTTAGGGTGCGTGCTGATGCAGCAGGATCGGGTCATCGCTTATGCCTCGCGTCAACTGAAGCCGTATGAGAAGAATTATCCGACGCACGATCTGGAGCTCGCGGCAGTGGTATTTGCCCTCAAACTATGGAGGCATTATCTCTATGGGGCACACTGTGAGGTGTTTACCGATCATCAGAGCCTGAAGTACCTCTTTACCCAGAAGGAGTTGAACCTCAGGCAGAGACGTTGGCTCGAGCTCTTGAAAGATTATGACATTACGATTCAGTATCATCCGGGAAAGGCGAACACAGTGGCAGACGCCTTGAGCCGGAAGCAGCCTTCAGCTGAGTTGTCCTTCATGGTCACGAGCCAGGACCGTCTGATAGAGGAGTTCCGCCGTCTCGAGATCGAGGTTGTCTCCACCGGGGCGCTCGCGCCGCTTGATGTCCTGGTGGTACATCCTACCTTGACGGAACGGATTATGCTTGGTCAGCAGAGCGACCCGTATTTACAGAAAGTGCGGGCGGATGTCGAGCAGGGCAAGGACGGGGACTTCTCTATTCACACTGATGGATCTTTGCGCTTCAAAGGTAGGTGGTGCGTACCTAGTGACTCGGAGCTGAGGAGCGATATCCTATCCGAGGCGCACCGATCCCCTTACACAGTTCATCCAAAGGCGGAACCAAGATGTATCGCGATTTGAAACAGAACTTCTGGTGGCCTAGGATGAAGCAAGATGTGGCCCAGCATGTGGCCCGGTGCTTGACTTGTCAGCAGGTGAAAGCCGAGCACCAGCGACCAGCAGGAAAGCTGCAACCACTTCCGATTCCCGTGTGGAAGTGGGAGCAGATTACTATGGATTTCGTCACCGGATTGCCTCGATCACAGCGAGGCCATGATGCCATCTGGGTCATAGTGGATCGGTTGACGAAATCGGCGCATTTCCTGCCAATTCACACGACTTGGTCCCGAGATCGACTGGCGCAGTTGTATATCGATGAGATCGTCCGACTGCATGGCGTGCCAGTGTCGATCGTATCTGATCGGGACACCCGCTTCGTTTCCCACTTCTGGCGGAACTTGCAGCAGGCCATGGGGACGAAGCTGAACTTCAGTACGGCCTTCCATCCACAGAGCGACGGACAGTCGGAGCGAGTCATACAGACGCTCGAGGACATGCTCCGCGGATGTGTCTTGGATTATGGCGACGGATGGTTTCGCTATCTTCCATTGGTAGAGTTCGCCATAACAACAGCTACCAGGCGAGCATCGGGATGGCGCCGTATGAGGCTTTGTATGGGCGTCGATGTCGGTCTCCTATCTGTTGGGACGACGTCGGTGAACGCCGGGTGATCGGGCCGGACTTGTTGGAGGATGCGGAGGCGAAGATTCGCATTGCGAAAGATCGACTTCATACTGCGCAGAGTCGACAGAGGAGCTACGCGGACCAGCGGAGGCGTGACCTAGAGTTCCAGGTCGGTGAGCACGTGCTGCTCAAGGTGTCGCCATCCTGGGGGATCAAACGGTTCGGGTTGCGGAACAAGCTTAGTCCGCGCTTTGTGGGACCGTTTGAGATCCCGGAGCGGGTTGGTCCGGTGGCGCATGTGTTGGCTCTACCTCCGAGTCTCGCCCGGTGCACAACGTCTTCCACGTGTTCATGCTTTGGAAGTATATTCCTGATCCATCCCACGTCATCAGCACGACGGCTATCCAGTTGCGGGAGGATCTGAGCTATGATGAGGCGCCGTTGCGGATTTTGGCACGGGAGGAGAAGCAGTTACGGAACAGGAGCATTCCGTACGTAAAGGTTCAGTGGGAGAACCACGAGGAGCGCGAGGCGACTTGGGAGCTTGAGTCCTCTATGAGGGAGCGTTATCCACATTTGTTTGTGGGGGATTCTTGACTTAGTTTCGGGGACGAAACTTCCTGTAAGGAGGGAATGATGTAATAAACCGACTTTTTACCTAAAGGAAATTTGACTTTCGTTTCTGAATGTTATTGTGCGTAAATGTATTATAAGAGCACACGTCAAATTTCAGGCGAAACCGAACTAAAACGAAAAATTTTCGCGACCCGGAAGTTTGACTTAAAGTGAATAGTAACTCCGGATTTTCGGGAAATCGCGGAGTAAAGATGGGTTCTGGTGCGTACCGAATTCCGAATATCGGCTTCCAATAGCTCGTTTCGAACGGCTCAACTATACTGGAACCGTTGGCACTGACGGAATCGAATTCTGATGCACGGATATCGAGAAAAAGGATTTTGAAGGATTTGACCTAAAAGGTTAATGAATTGGGGAATAACGGAGAAAAAGAAGAGATGTGATTCTGCGAATCCGAGACCAAATCAAACGAAGTAAAAGGCCGTATTCGATGTTCTCGACGCTTGAACGCGCCGGGTGCGATCCGATCGTGAATCCGACGGACGGATCTCCGGAATCGCGAAAAGAATGCGAAGAGGTTGAAATCGTGTAACGGCGGAACGCGAAGGGTCGCTATATTTTATGGGCCGAAATGCGAAGGGTTGAACACAGAGGGTCCTAAGCGCATAAATGTCATGCTGGTAGGGGCTAAAGTATAATTGGTGGCTTGTGGTGGGCTAAAGTGCAAAAAGTCCTAAAGTGTATATAGATGGATTTCTAGGGTTTCATGGACCTAACCCTAACCCTAGCCTCTCCATCTCCTCTCGGCCACCCTAACACGTCCGGCCTCTCGCCCACTCCGGCGCGCACCGGCCGCCGACAGAGCTTTCCGGCCACGGAGAGCCTCCCCGAGCCCTCGCCCACCTTCCTCCTCCTTCCCTCTCGCCTTGTCTACCATCTCCGGCCGAAGAGCCTAGATCCGACAAGGGAGACTTCAACCCTCGGATCTAGCATCCTTCGGCCGAGACTCATCGCCGGCGTGCCGGCTCCGGCGTCCCCGAGCGCCGCCGCCACCGCCGTAGCTCCCTCGCGGCCAACCCGAGTCACCTGTGCCGATCCCGGGTGATCTCGCCCAGAGCGCCGCCGCCGCCTTCCCGGTTGAGCAACCCTCCTCCGACGTCGAGCCACCTCCGGCGCGTCCTCCCCGGCTTCCCGTACACCGCCGGCCGCGGAGCAACCCCGCCGCCGCTCGGTTTCGGTGCACCGAGGGTTGCACCCTGCTTCCGGCATCTGCGCCGCCTCCCGAGGGAAGCATCGGCTTCCCTCGCCTCCTCTGGACGGCGCCGTCCGGCGTCCCCGGCCGCCGCCGTGCCGCCGCGGCGCCTCCTAACCCGAGAGGAGGAAGGAGGAGTGGATCTCCTCCGCCGCGCCACGGCCGCCTCCCGCCGCCGTCCGGGACCTTCCTCGGTCATCTCCGACCCGGCGCTTCCGTCCCCGGCCGGACCGACCGCCGCCGCACCGCCGGCGGCCAACCCTTGCTCCCTCGGCTCAGGTATGCTGTGTAGTTGTTAACAGCATGCTAGATTAGGGTTTGTGCACAATTCCCGAGGCTACAGTGGGTCTTTTTGACCATGTGAGGTGAGCACGATCATTGGAATTTCGTGTCGAACGCGATGCTCACCTCTCGTTTCCGAGTCTCGATGCCTCGTTAAGCGGGACGAACGTACTTTACGCGCCGTGCGCGCCGTTTATCGAAGTTGATGTCGCCAGTGCGCGCACTACGATGCCCGATGTTGTTCCGAAAGGCGAGCACGGTCTTCGCATGTCGAAGACTTACAGAGTGCGATTTCGGAACTGCGATGCACCGATTTATGCGTGCACGGTCCATAAAAACCTTATAATCACATAAAATAATGCGATTTTGGAACCTTCAGGGGTTTTTATGCAATTGTAGCCTCCTGGGCTATCTTGGGTAGTGTGTATGTGCTGCGGGTAACCTTTGGACTAACTGTTCAAGGTCCCGAGCTTTTCGAAAAACAGTAAGTATGATTCCGGCGCGTTCGTTGGCGCAATTCGACGACTTTAACGCGACTTTGGTTCGGATTTCTTCCGATGCTTTTATGAGATTGTTTCCTTTGTCGACAAGCCTTATTGGCTGGTCACCGTGTCGTTTCGATAGTCCGGAGACGACGGGTGAGCGACGGTGGGTTCCGGTGTCAAAGTTGACGCTTTCGGAAACCCGGATCGAAACGGACGTTCTGTAGCAATCGCTTCGAGACAGTTACGTCGTGAGAGTTGTGAATTACGATTCTAGTTTTAGTGGGTTAGTTTCTAACCCGGTGAACCCTCGTAGGTTCAGTTGTTTCTTCCCAGCAGTCGGCAGACCACACCTTTCGATACTCAGGTGGGTATCCGGTTTGACATCCGTACAGTGGTACACGCTTGGTGACACTTCTTCACCTTTACTTCGTTTTATCTTACTTTTCTTACTTGCACATTAATTTCATTTCTGTTCTATACTCAGTCATATGCATGCTTAGTATACTTGATAGGAGTAGAGTGGTTTGAGTTTACAGTTCTCCAGCGACCTACTTGGTCGACCCTTTACAGTTTTACAGTGACCTGTTCGGTCAGTTTGCTTCAGTTACAGTGACCTATTCGGTCGGTTTGTTTCAGTGCTTCTGTGACCTACGTGGTCGGCGAGTTTACTTAATGACCCAAAGGGGTCGATGTCCCTTTAGGGACGGGATTGTCACCGCTTGTCGACGTATGGTTTTTGAGCATAACAAAGCATCGATTGCCCAGATTTGAGCGCAGCTCACGAACACGGCGGTCCGATCCACCGTACCATGATGTGTTCTTTTCCGGAAAGGTGGTTGGACGAGCCAACCCGTGAGCCCATAGGCGACCATTGGTTGATATGGGTAGAATGCAGGCTTTGTGATACAGGGGGCATAGGCTTGAGGTCTGAGGACCAACAGAGCAACAGATTCCAGATTGGGTATTTTACTTTATCAGCTTTTCGATGCATACATACAGTAGCAGTTTATTTTTATTACCTATATCTCTCTCCTGCTTACTTAGCTACTGTATCTACTTACCTGTCCTTCCTTCGCTTTACTCCGTTTCTAGTGGATACCCACTGGGAGGGGGAGACATGTTTACATGTTCTTACCCCTCGTCTTCTTCTTTCAGGTGACATAGCAGGTACTAGTGGGACAGCAGGTGAGGAGCGAGTCTAGTGCGCGTGTAGCTCCTACCCGTATCGGTTACTTCTTTACTTTCCTTGCTTTATTATCTAGAGTACATTTTGGTTCAGTTCTAGTTCTACTTTGGTTTACTTACAGTGGTATTTTGAGACTTATGACGTTTTTGGGATTGTGATATGGAACTCATGTTTTGGGAAATAAACTGTCTCCTACCCCTCGTGGTAGTGTTTTCAAAAGAAAGCGTTTCCGTGTGGGAAACGATTTTAAAAAAAAAAAGGATTTTCTTAAGATTTATAAATAAGTTAAATGTGAATGTGGTGAATGGTTGTATGATATTGTGTATTCAGTCTATTTGTTATTCATACTGTTGTGGTTGAGTTCCTGGATGAATTGTAAACACTCTGTACTTGTGCGACGCCGTGCAAATACAGGGGAGACTCTGTCCGTGTGTACAGTGGCCTCCCTGTATTTGTGGCGGATCTGGTTCACCTCCGGGGGGTCAGGCTTTTAAAAAAAAAAAAAATTTTCCGCTGTATTTTTTTTACCAAAGGGACCCCGGGGCGTGACATTCTTATAGCAGATTTTAACAAAAATGTGTTTTGAAGAATATTTTTGAAAGTTTTCTATATTTAGAGAGGTACGTAGGATATTTCAATTTTTATAGGGCCATTGTGTAAATACATGCTTTTAGAGGGGGCACACGTGAAATTTTCCCTTTAATTTAATGCAGCTCTGGGAATGGACACGTTGTTATAAGGTGCCGCAATAAAGACAACTGTACCAATAGGACTTGCTTTTATTAAATCCCATGCTCAATATTTAAATCATTTTTATTCATTCATTTTTGCACAATATTTTAATTTTAATTTTTTATTGTGTTTTTCTAGAATCTCTTCCTTTTATATTTATTCTGCAAAACATTTTTTAAGAGTTTAATTAACAATTTAATTTTCTTATACATTTACTATCTAAAATATCTTAAATTTTAAAATTTAAATTTAAATTTTGAAAATTTTTATTTTAATTTTGGGTTTAAATTTTAAATTTAAGTTCACATATTAATTTTAAATCTTAAATTTTATATTTTAATTTTAAAGTTTCAAAATTCACTTTTCAATTTTCAAAATTAAAAATTAAAAATTAAAATTTTTTATTCTGAATTTTGAATTTTAATTATTAAATGTCCTTTCACGAACTTTAAATTTTTAACTTAAAATTGAAGGTCAAATTTAAATTTTGAGATTTTAAGGTTCAAAACTTAAAATTTTAAAATTTTGAAACTTAAAAGTTTGAAATTATACGCCATGATTTTTAAATTACAATTTTAAAATTTTAATTTTAAAATTCAATTTTTTGATTTTTACTTAAAATTCGATGCAAAATTATAATTTTAAAATTTTTTTAATTAAAATCAGATTTGATGAAGTAGGATTTTGCTATTTCTGATTTTGGGTCTTAAAAATTAGAAAACTGATTATAAAGTTTAGAATCAGAGATTGTCAAATACTGTATTAACGGCATGTTTGGTAAAAAAAGTGATTTTTATGTAACTGATTTTAAATTATAGAATTGATTTCAAAAGTACTAAACCGTTTGAGTTTAGATAAAAATAATTTTTAAGTAAATCCTACATTTTAAAATTTTAGAATTTGTAATTTGAAAATTAAAATTTATAGATTAAGTTTTAAAATTTGTAAAATTTAAAATAAAATTTAAATTTTATATTATTTTAATGATTGATATAGCGTGCTTAGAAGATTAATTTTTAAAAAATAATTTTTTTTAAATTTGATCTCTTCGTGGTGGGCAAAAAAAAAAAAAAAATCTTTAAAAAAAAAAATTAGAAAAATTTTGTTTTGTTTTTCCTTAAATGGGTACCTAGTGTAGGGTGCACACTTTTTGTGACAGATAGATAGTATTTCACTAATTAATATATATATATATATATATATATATATATATATATATATATATATATATATATATATATATATATATATACATATATATATATATTTATTAAAATTTTGAAATTATAAAGTTATAGCTAAAAAGAAAAAAAGTTTGGAAGGAGTTTAATGCACTCTCAATAAAGTATAAAATTTTACAATGCTAGCAGTTGGAGAAAGGTGGCATAATAAATATTGTGAAAGGGAGTGGATTTAAGTTTCAACTGCAAAAGGGAGTGTCTATTTTTTTTTCTTTGGTCTTTTCTTAGTTATTTATTTTGTAAAATATTTTACTTTTTCGAAGGGTTTTTGAAAAATTCTTTTTAATATAAATTTATTTCGTAGAGTTTAATTAACAATTTTCTATTTATGCATTTATTTTTGAAAATATTTTAAATTTTAAATTTTAAACTCTTTGTTTTAATTTAAGGTTTTAAAATTTAAATTTATATTCAAATATTGATTTAAAATCTTAAATTTTTTATATCTGATATTTAAAGTTTCAAAATTTACTTTAAAATTTCAAATTCTAATAGGTAAAATTTAAAAACTTGTATCTTAAATTTTGAATTTCAAAATTTTAAAATTCAAGGTAAAAGTTAAATTTCGGAATTATAAAATTTTAATACTTTAAAACTTAAAAGATTAGAATTATAAATCTTAATTTTCAAATTACAACTTTTAAATTTTTGCAATTCAAAATTTAAATTCTTTAAATTTTAATTTTTTGAATCTTTGATTTTTTAAATTTTGATCTTATATATTAATGTTAAATTTTAAATATTAAATATTATTAAATTTTTATTAAAATTTTAAAAAAAATTTTAAAAAATTTCTGAGCTTCTCGGGAAAACCATCTCTTTTGAAATGACTTGCATGGGGGAAACGGGAATTGCCAAAAATGGAAAAAGACAAGCACTCTACTGCCCTTTGCAGCTTGTAAGCAGCGAAGTGAAGGGCATTGAGATTCAGATCCAGGTTCGAATTACAGTTGATTCACATTTCTAGCTAAGTTTATTTCTAAATAAAATAAACGGTAGCGCGCTATCTATCTCTCAAAAAAAAAAAAAAAAGATTTTTAAACCATACATCTTATTTAAAAATAAATAAATGTACCAAAAAAAAGTTAAAAATTTCACTTGGATGAATAAATTTTAGAAAAAATTTTAAATTTTTAACTGGTAGGTTGCATAGGTAATTAAATAGTTTCTAAAAATTTAAGAGATAGCAAGAGATAGCATGCTACTCGATTTATTTATTTCATTTAAATAAACTTAAATTAAATGTTAATAAACTAGAATTCAAACTTGCACCTTGGCCAACAACTGTTCTTCATTACCGCTTCAGAGACGCTTATTAATATTTTTTAAAAGTTCAATTATCTTATTATCCGTACTCTATACTATATAGTTTCTAAAAACTCATCCTTTTAAATTGCAAATTTTGAATTCTTAAATTCCAAGACTCAAATTTTATATTCTAAAATTCAAAATTTTTAATTCTTAGCTCAAAATTCAGAGAAAAATTTAAATTTTTGAAATTTTAAAATTTAAAATTTTTAACACTTAAAATTTTAAATCAGACGTCTCAATTTTCAAATTTTTAAATTTTTTAAGTTTCAAATTCAGAGTTTAAATTTTTAATTTCAATTCTGAATCTTAAATTTAAAAGTTTCAAATTTATATTTTGAATTTTAAAATTTTATATTTTAAAATTTGGCAAGTTAACGAGGAGCTAGGCCTAGCCCCCAGGCCTTAGCCGAGGCTTGGCAGGCGTGTCTCAACTCCGGGTCGAGTGAGAATCCATGGGAATCTTGACGTTTTCAAGAAACTTCCAAGAAGCTTTAATTGTTTTGGTGCAGATTTGGGAAGCTCTCTTCCCTGTGAGAGACGAATCATATCATTTTCCTGTGAGAGAGGCTTGGCAGGCGTCTCTGACGTTTTCAAGAAACTTCCAAGAAACTTCCAAGAAGCTTTAATTATTGTTTGAGGATCAAAAGCACAATTTATCTTTCTTTTCTTTTTTTTATATGTTTTGTGTTTATTTCAAACAAAGTCAGAGTTGAGCGTTGATCATTGTAAAAAAAAATTTACAAGATATCCTAATTGTTAAAATTAAAACTCAACTAATCATATTTTAGATATTCTAAAAAATTTTAAATGTAAAATTAATTACTCATGAAATTATAAATATTGCATTGAAGTTTGTATTGCATGAAATTACAAAGTTTTTTTTTTTTTTTTTTTTTGAGAGAGATAGATAAGACGCTAAACCGTTTATTTCATTTAGAAATAAACTTATTAAAAATGTGAATCAACTAGGATTCGAACAGGGATCTAAGACTAACCACCAAACCCTTCGCACTGCATAGAGACGGTCGGTATGAAATTACAAAGTATTGCAAAATATTTCCTGCGAGCTTTACTAACATTTAATTTTTTTATACATTTATTTCGCAAAATATTTTTTAAGAATTTAATCAGCAATTTTTTTTTGTTTATTTTGTTTTATTCTTTCTATATTTTTCTTCCTACATTTATTTTGCAAAATATTTTCTAAAAATTTAATTATCTTATTATCTGTGCACTACACTATGTAGTCTCTAAAAATAAATACTTTTAAATTACAAATTTTGTTTTAATTTTTAATTGTTAAATTCCAAGACCAAAATTTTAAATTCTAAAATTTTAAATTTTAAATTTTTAGCTTAAAATTTAAATTCTGAAATCTTAAAATTTAAAAATCTTAACACTTAAATTTAAGATTATACGTCTTAATTTTCAAATTATAAATTTAAAATTTTTCGAATTTAAAATTTAAATTTTTAATGTTAATTCTGGATTTTAAATTTGAAAGCTTCAAACTGAAATTTTAATTTTTTAAAAATTTAAAATTTTATGCCTTAAAATGGCCCTAGGCCGGGGCTTGGCAGGCAATTTCAAAGAAAGCTTCCAAGAAGCTCTAATTAATTAATTACTTACTTTGGTGCAGATATGAAAAGCTCTCTTCCCATGCTCCAGCGGGAGGAGTGATTTTACACTATCACACTCAGATTTCACGCCATCAATAACAAACCAATCATATTTTTTCTTTTCAAATAAAAATAAAATAAAAATATTTTTTTACAATCATAATGAAACATATATATTTAAAAATAAAATTTGATTAGTTTTTGACGCCACGTCACTAATGCATCTGGTGCATTCTAGAATTTTTAAATTCCCACGTCAATTGATCCCGAGATTGTACGCACCACCTACTCCTTCCGATTATCAAATTCCTCAAACACAAACTCTACAATATTTATTTTGCAAAGTTCTTTCTAATAAAAGTTTAATTATTTTATTATTTTTACAGTATAATGTATGCCTTTCACTAAAGTATTTTATTATTTATACCTTTTTTATTAAGGTTTCGCTTGATTCGAAATTAAGTAAGAACTAATTATTTCAGAAATAGAATTAATTCCAGGGTTAAGATGGACTTAGAGTAATTTTGTGTTTGATTGAGAATTGGGTTTAGTCCAAATATAAAAAAAAAAATAGCGTTTGGTTGAAGTATGTGGAATAAAAAGGATAGTGGGTTGTTATAAATAGAAAATATTGATTTTGCCCTAATTTTTATATTTGAATTTAAATTTTATATTTTATATTTCAAATTTTAAATTTAAATAGATAACTTTCAAAATTACAGAATTCAAAATTAAAATTTATTTTTTAAATCTCGAATTTTAAAATTAAAAATTTTAATTATAAAATATTAAATTTAAAAATTAAATAATTAAAAAAATTAAATTTTAAATTTTAAAATTTTAAACAATAATTATTAATTTTAATATTGCAAATTATATATTTTTAAAATTTAAATATAAAATGTCAAATTTAAAATTTAAAAAGTTAAAAATAAATTTTAAAATTTAAAATTTAAAATCTTAATATTAATTTTAAATTTACAAATTATAACTTTTTAAAATTATAAATTTATATTTAAAAATTAAAGTGTGGGGGGATTAACTTAATCCCACCCCACTTCTAGGGGGGTGGGGTACGTTAACCCCACCGTTAACGGGCACCCTTAACGGGTTACCCCGTTAACGGTGGGGTTAACGCATAATCCGTTAAGGGTGGGGTTAACGTGTTATCCCGTTAAGGGTGGGGTTAACGCACCCACCCCCAAAAGTTTCTATTTGGGGATAAAAGGGGTTTAAACCTCTAAACCTCCTTTTATTTCTGAACCAAACACTAGCAAAAATTTTACATTTAATTTTTTTAAACTTTAAGATTCAAATTTTTTCCAGTAGGGGTGGTTTTAAATCCCACTCTCAACATTTAAATTATTTTTATTCATTTATTTCACAAAATATTAAATTTTTAGTTTTTTTTTTTGTGTTTTTCTAGAATATTTTTCTACATTTTAATCTACAAAATATTTTTTAAGAGTTTAATTAACGATTTAATTTTCTAAAATATTTTAAATTTTAAGTTTTAAATTCTTATTTTAATTTTGGGTTTAAAATTTTAATTAAAGGTCTATGAATTTTAAATTTTAAATTTTATATTTGAATTTTAAAGTTTCAAAATTCACTTTTCAATTTCAAAATTTAAAATTTAAAATTTAAAATTTAAATTTTAAAATTTAAATTTTAAAATTTTGATCTTAAATTTTTAATTTTTAATTTCGGATCATGATTTTAAATTTTTAACTTGAAATTCAACATAAAATTTAAATTTTGAGATCTTAAAATTTAAAATTTAAAATTTTAAAATGTTGAAACTTAAAAGTTTAAAATTATACGTCCTAATTTTTAAGTTACAAATTTTAAATTCTTAGAATTCAGAAGTTAAATTCTTAAATTTTAAATTTTAACTCTTAAATTTTAAAAATATTAACTTCAAATATGATTCAAATTATAAATGTAGTGACTGACGATTCTGATGAAGGCTTGTCGACACTCGAAGAATGTCGGGACAAGTCGGCGCGTTGGCGCCAACGGGGCCAAACGGGCCTTGTGGGAACGCGATAGCGGCTTGAATCTGAAAATCTGCGAAATAGTGGATTTTCGATGAGCTATACCTGGTACAAATCTTGGTTTGTCTGTACAAATGATGGCTATACCGGTAAAGCCACCGGGGATATCTTAGGTATAGTGTCTTGCTATTGCTCTCGGGTTACTGTTATACGGTACAAGGGGCCGTTTGTCTCAGTGGTAGGTGGTGGGGCAAAATGGTCAACTCCACTTTGTTTTTATCACCATACCCCCTATGCATGCCTACACGTATGGAGAGAGAGTGGGGAGCCTCTTTGGCAGCAACTTCACTCCTCTACTTCTTCTTCTTCCCTCTCTCTCTCTAGGATAGCTTGGTTGAAGGAGGAGGAGCTTGGGTGGTTGCTACTTCGCCGACGACGCGCCGCGAAGCCGCCAAGCGTTTTCGACGTCGGGTTCTTTGTGAGGGAGCGAGCGTGGTGCTATCCCCCTTCTCCTCGGCGTGGTCTTGAATCGGGAGGATTACAAAGGTGAGTGGTTCAGCTAGTGTGCTTCTATTGCTTCTACTTCGACGATTCTCGAGCTAAGTCCGGACTGTGCAGGAAATCGACGTCGACTCGCCGTATTTTGGGTCGTACGCGACGTAGAAGCGACGGATTTCGCTGTGCCTAGACTCGTTGGAACCGTGACGACGAGAGGAATCCAACGAGCATTTATTTGGAATTTTTGGTGAAGGTTAGCTCGGTCGAAATCCCGATTTTCTCCCTTGCTGTTTTCCTCCTCGAACTGCTGCTGACTGCGGCGACACTCCGCGGTGTTTTGCCTTTTTCTCCGTGTAGGGAACTCGGATCGCGACGAAATCTGGGGCATTGGATCCGCGACTTCGAGGCGATTCCAGCGATACCTTACTCGCTGGATTTGGAGAAGGTTAGCCCAGTCGAAGTGTCGTTTTACTGAGCCGCTGTCCCGCGAGCAGAATCTGACAATCTGATTTGCTGTTTTCCAGCGTCGACGTCGGTGTTTCGCCTAGAACTCAGCGTAGGAGAGGCGGAATCCAGCGAAACTGGAGCCGTTGGATTCCTGACTGCGAGGCGAAGATATCGAGCCCTTGCTCGCTGAATTTGGACAAGGTTAGCTTAGTTAACTTTAAGCTTTTCTCAGCCGCAGTTTTCCGGACAGATTTCGAAGAAATCGAGTTTTTGGTTTATCTCTTCGCAGCAGGTTGTCTTTTGGACGGTGACGGATCAGCGGAGGTGATCGAGGGACCCAGGGCACTCCTTCCTGCCAGGGATTCGCCACAGAGGTGGGCATCCATCGGTCATTCCTAAGTTTTAGTAGTCGGCATGTATAATTCTGTTTTAAATGTTTAGACCTTAGCTCGAATTCATGAATATCAACTAGTATTAAATTTGAATTTTGGAGCATGTTCACAAGTAGTATTTTTATACATGTTTGGACTTGGACTTGACTTAGGAGAAAACTACTGTCACGCCCCGGGTTGCTCGGGCAACCGGGCACGCCGACAATCCGCCGTACACAAGGAAAATTTTTCCAAGTATACGAAGCGTAGCTGTACCTGTATAGAAATACAACGCTACAAGCAGTAGCATAGAGCTGAAACATACTATAAATATAAGCAGGTAGTACAAAAGAACTATACACATACAAGTTCACAAAGACTACTACTCGCGAGTTCACGACTGTATGTACAAAAGAGTAACCCAAAAGTCACTACCTGCAGTAGAGGAAGACGGCTAACACGACACCAGTCGGGAAGGGCTCTAGCTCGCAACGCCCTTACCACGGTCCCCCTCAGAAGCAGCAGCAGCCGACGCCGAAGGCCCTGCAACAAGGGTGGAAGAAACGGGGCGTGAGAACTACTGTAAAAACAGGTAGTCCTCAGTGGGTGCCGCCCAAAACAACATCGGTCCACCCACTAAGTCTACAGGGTAAGTAAGAGTAGGAAAAAGGAAACATTCTACAGCTATAAGTCTCTACTCTGAACACTCAAAACTAACCACCTGTAGTACCAACCACACCTGACCCAATTTCACCGGGAGCGTGAAACACCGTCCCTTTGTCGAAGCAACACTACAACTACCCCCGGGTAGCTAGCGGAGAGCAACCCACACGAGGCGCGGCGACACCAACGCAAAAGCACAAAGCCGGACTCGGAGCGGCACTCGTGGCGCGAACCAACCGAGTATGCAAGCGTATCTCTGTCGAGCTCAATCGCTCTCACGAGGCATAGTCAAGTAAGCGTGTCTAACCACTAACACACCACGTGCCACAGCACACGCATCGAAGCAAAGCGGGCCCACCGTCGGCCCCGACGGTCCACTGACGACTCTGAGCGAGCTCGGCATCCACGGCGCGGCGTCAAACAAACTACACTACTCGAGTATCCGTCGCACTCCCCGGCGACGATACGACACACACGGCGCCTAGAGCTAAATCTGGTAGTGTAATATATGACGATTGATCGTAGTTTTCTCCTAAGTCAAGTCCAAGTCCAAACATGTATAAAAATACTACTTGTGAACATGCTCCAAAAATTCAGATTTAATACTAGAAGATATTCATGAATTCGAGCTAAGGACTAAACATTAAAACCGAGTTATACATGCCGACTACTTAAACTTAGGAATGACCGATGGATTGCCCACCTCTGTGGCGAATCCCTGGCAGCAAGGAGTGCCCTGGGTCCCTCGATCACCTCTGCTGATCCGTCCCCGTCCAAAGGACAACTGTCGAAGAGATAAACCAAAAACTCGATTTCTTCGAAATATGTCCGGAAAAGCTGCTGAGAAAAGCTTAAAGTTAACTAAGCTAACCTTGTCCAAATTCAGCGAGCAAGGGCTAGAAATCTTCGCCTCGCGATCGGGAATCCAACGGCTCCGGTTTCGTGGATTCCGCCTCTCCTACGCGAGTTCTAGGCGAAACACGGACGTCGACGCCGGAAAACGACAAATCAGATTGTCGGTTCTCGCTCGCGGGACGGCTCGATAAACGACACTTCGATCGGGCTAACTTTGCTCCAAATCAAGCGAGTAAGGTATCGCCGGAATCGCCTCGAAGTCGCGGATCCAATGCCCCAGTTCGTCGCGATCCGAGTTCCCTACACGAGAGAAAAGGCAAAACACCGCGGAGTGTCGCTGCGATCGGCGACGATTCGAGAGGAAAACGACAAGGGAGAAAATTGGGATTTCGTGAGCTAACCTTCACCAAAAATTCCAAATAAATGCTCGTTGGATTCCTCTCGTCGACACGGTTCCAACGAGTCTAGGCACAAAAATCCGCCACTCCTACGCGCACGGCCCGAAATACGGCGAGTCAACGTCGATTTCGCAGCGATTCGGACTTAGCTCGAGAATCGTCGAAGTAGAAGCAATAGAAGCACACTAGCCGAACCACTCACCTTAGTAATCCTCCCGGTTCAAGACCACGCCGAGGAGAAGGAAATAGCACCACGCTCGCTCCCTCACAAAGAACCCGACGTCGAAAATGCTTGCCGCTCGCGCGTCGTCGGCGAAGTAGCAACCACCCAAGCTCTTCTACTCCAACCAAGGAAACTTAGAGAGAGAGAGAGAGAGAGAGATGAAGTGGGGAGAGTTGAGTGCTGCAGATGAGGCCTCCCACCCTCTCCCATGACGTGTAGGCATGCATGGGAGGGGGTGACAAAACCAAAGTGGAGTTGACCATTCTGCCCCCAGCTCACCTACCACTCGTACAAGACAAACGCACTTGTACCAGATAAACAGTAACCCGAGAGCCAAGCGGCACCATACCCAGATATCTCGGTGGCTATACCCAGATAGCCATCAATCTTGTGTACCAGTACAAACCAAGATTTGTACCGAGATAGCACATCGAAAATCCACTATTTCGCAGATTTTCAGGATTCAAGCTGCTATCGCGTTCCCACAAGGCCCGTTTGGCGTCCCATTGGCGCCAATGCGCCCCGGACTTGTCCCGATGCTCGCCTGAGCCGTTGACAAGTTCCAGCAGAAAATCCAGGTCACTACAACTACGATCAATCGTCATATATTACACTACCAGATTTAGCTCTAGGAACCGTGTTGTATTGTATCGTCGCCGGGGGAGTGCGTCGGATACCCAGAGTAGTGTAGCTAGTTTGACGCTCGCGCTGTGGATGCCGAGCTATGTTCAGTTTCAGTGTGTGTGCCAGGGGCACGTGGTGTGTTAGTGGTTTGACACAGTTTCTTGACTATGCCTGTGAGAGCCAGATTGAGCTCGACAGAGATACGCTTGCATACTCGGTTGGTTCGCGCCCACGAGTGCCGCTCCGGAGTCTGGCTTTGTGCTTTTGCGTTGGTGTCGCTACGCCCTCGTTTGGGCTCGCTCTCCGCTAGCTACCCAGAGGTAGTTGTAGTGTTGCTTCGACAGGCGGGACGGGTGTTTCACAGTCCCTGGTGAAATTGGGTCAGGCTTGGTTGGTACTACAGGTGGTTAGTCTTGAGTGTTCAGAGTAGTGACTTATAGCTGTAGAATGTTTCCAGGTTCCTTTTTCCTACTCTTACTTACCCTGTAGACTTAGTGGGTGGACCGATGTTGTTCTGGGCGCCACCCACTGAGGACTACCTCGTTTACGTAGTTCTCACGCCCGTTTCTTCCACCCTTGTTGCGGGACCTTCGGCGTCACCGCCGCTTCCACGAGGGGGACCGTGGTGGCGTTGCGAGCTAGAGCCCTTCCCGACTGGTGTCGTGTTAGCCGTCTTCCTCTACTGCAGGTAGTGACTTTTGGGTTACTCTTTTGTACATACAGTCGTGAACTCGCTGGAGCGAGTAGTGGTCTTTGTGAACTTGTATGTATATAGCTCTTTTGTACTACCTGTTTGTATTTATAGTATGTTTCAGCTCTATGCTACTGCTTGTAGCGTTGTATTTCTATCCAGGTACAGCTACGCTTCGTATACAAGGAAAAAATTTCTTGTGTACGGCTGATTGTCGCGTGCCGGTTGCCCGAGCAACCCGGGGCGTGACAATTAAGTTGGTATCAGAGCTTAGTATCAGGTCGTTGGGACCTAGGAACCCTAAGCTGGTAAACCGTAGGAAGGCTTGACGCGAGTGGCGTGATTTAATGCGAAAGTCACTGATTGATTATTCTAACTCATCCTAGTGGGAGTGAATGATCGATGAGTGCCTGTTTCGGTCCAGAAAAATTATGTTGGCTGCAGACGGCATAATTTTGAGGAGAAACAGGGACTGTCTTCGAGACTTTCGATAATTGGGTCAAGAGTGTGTGTGTATCTGACCTCGTTATTAATTGTGCAGCTATGCCTCGACCTAGAGGACGACCGCCGCTTAGGGGCCGCGCCCCACCGTCACCGCCGCCACCACTGTATCAGATACCCGTGCAGGCGGAGCAGGACACCCAACCCGAGACGGGTGTACCCCCGGTAGAGGAGCCGAGCACCCGACCGGAGACGCGCGCCGCCACGGACTTGAGCGCACACTAGCGGCATTGACAGAGGTGACCAGACAGCAGGGGCTGTTCTTACAGCAGATGTGCGAGAGGTTAGCCGCATCATCGAGTTCAGCATCGGGGGCACCAGCTCAGCCTACTCCACCGCCCCCGACTCCACCTTCAGCGCCAGTCGCCGCCGCGCCCCCCCCAGCAGAGATACCTTCGGCACCCGTAGCGCCTGCGGGAGGGCCAGTTCAGGCGACTACGGCAGAGCAGCAGCGGGTGACACAGTTACTGTTTCATTTTCACCGCCTCGACCCACCGACGTTCGACGGGGATTGCAAGGAACCCTGGGTATTGGAAAGGTGGATCAGCACGATGGATAGGATGTTTGAGGACATGTTTGTCTGGAGGATCGAGACCGGTTCATTTGGGGTCCATTGCTTGGCGGGGACACCGGGATTGGTGGACGAGGATGAAGCGCGACCATGGAGTTGTAGCTTCTCGAGCCGGGACGAGTTTTGCGGGATCTTTGTCGCACGTATTTCTCGACGAGCGTGAAGCGAGGATCGAGGAGGACTTGAAGAGGATACAGCAGGGGGATCGCACAGTTCGAGAGTACGTTCGGGAGTTCACACGACTCCTGGGCCGTGTACCTTTCGCAGCCAGAGACGAGGCACACAGGGTATACCTCTTTGAGCAGGGACTGAGGCCAGAGCTTTACAGGTTTGTACGGGGGCGGAGGTCGAGGACCTTGGATGCTTCCATTGAGCAGGCACTGTGGGAGGAGCGCAGCGAGGCTACACTACGGGAGCGAGCACAGGGGCCAGGACCGAGTCAGACGAGCCGCCCGCTCCGCACGACGAGGCGCCGAGCGGGCGTCCGCCAGGCCTTCGCGACCACGCTTTCGTGGTCGGGGTCTTCGGGCGTCGCGTTTCGTGGATACCCGTCGCCGGGGGGCACGACCGAGGACTCGGCGGCGTGATTCGCGTGGACCGCACGCGGCCGCACAAGGCGAGCAGCGGGAGGGCCGTTGTTTTGGATGTGGACGGGGACACACGAGGGCCACCGCCCACGAGCGCCGTGAAGACCCTCATCGCCTTCGCGCCGCAGTGGTCTTTACGTAGTTACGAGCATCGCCGAGCTACCGTCGGAGAACCGAGCGTCGCAGACCGCGACAGATGATCGACGACGCAGTTCGAGTGCGCAGTCTTTGCAGCTCAGTTGGAGGACTCGTCAGCAGCCGACCGAGTGGTGACAGGTATCACTTTAATTTCTGGCATTAGAGCACGTACTTTATTTGATACCGGTGCATCACAGTCTTTTATCAGTCGAGCATTTGCATTGTTACATGGTCTAGAGATAGAGACTTTACCTCAGGCCCGAGAGTTCCAGATTCCTGACCATGTACTACGAGTTGTAGAGTGTTGTAGGTCTTGTCCTGTGCAGTTAGACTCGTGGATTATGCCCATAGACATGTTAGTTCTTGGGCGACTGCAGGACTTTGACATTGTACTCGAATGGACTGGTTGACACGATACTACGCTACGATCGACTGTGGAGCGAGGACGGTGACACTTCGTGAGCCGGGCCAGGAGGAGTTCACTTTCAAAGGCTGCAGGAGTACCTTGTTCGCCGCGTGCATTTCTTCAGCGAGAGCTCGACAGCTGATGAGTAGAGGGTGCGTGGCTTTCTTGGCGACTGTTGTAGAGGTACCTACGGCGGCGCCGGGACTCGAGGATATCCCTGTAGTTCGCGAGTTCCCGGGTGTGTTTCCCCCGGAGTTGACGACGATGCCGCTGCAGAGGGAGGTTGAGTTTGTGATTGATGTAGCCCCCGGAACCGCACCTATCTCAAAGGTACCTTATCGGATGGCACCAGCGGAGCTGAGGGAGTTAAAGGCGCAGCTTCAGGATTTGATGGACAAGGGATACGTGAGACCCAGCGTATCGCCTTGGGGAGCACCTGTGCTATTTGTGAAGAAGATGGATGGTTCACTTAGACTGTGTGTGGATTACAGGGAGCTGAATAAAGTGACCATCAAGAACAAGTATCCTTTGCCGCGCATTGATGATCTGTTTGATCAGCTGCAAGGATCTTGTGTATTCTCGAAGATTGACCTCCAGTCAGGTTACCACCAGCTGAGGGTGAGGGCCGAGGATATTCCCAAGATGGCTTTTAGGACTCGGTATGGGCATTATGAGTTCACAGTGATGCCTTTTGGATTGACGAATGCCCCTGCCGCGTTCATGGATTTGATGAACCGGGTGTTTAAGCCGTACTTGGACAGATTTGTAGTAGTCTTCATCGACGACATTCTGATATACTCCCGTAGCGACGCCGAGCACGAGGAGCACTTGAGGATAGTGCTACAGCTCCTGCGAGAGAAGGAGTTGTATGCCAAGTTAAAGAAGTGCGAGTTCTGGTTACGGGAGGTCGCTTTCTTGGGCCACGTGATTTCTGCAGTTGGAGTGGCAGTGGACCCGAAGAAGATTGATGCTATTCGGGACTGGCCCAGACCGACGACGGTGACTGAGGTGCGGAGCTTCCTAGGACTTGCAGGATACTACCGTCGGTTTGTGGAAGGCTTTGCGAAGCTTTCCACACCCCTCACTCGATTGACTCGTAAAGGAATTAAGTTTATCTGGAGTGAGGACTGTCAGAGGAGCTTTGATGAGTTGAGACAGAGGTTGATGTCAGCTCCTATCCTTGCCCTCCCAGTTATGGGGGAAGGATATGTGATCTTCAGTGATGCATCACACAGTGGACTAGGTTGTGTGTTGATGCAGCATGGTAGGGTAATTGCTTATGCTTCACGGCAGTTAAAGGATTACGAGAAGAATTATCCTACGCACGACTTGGAGTTTGCCGCGGTGGTTTTTGCTTTGAAGTTGTGGCGGCATTATTTGTATGGCGAGCACTGTGAGGTTTTCACTGATCACAAAAGTCTCAAGAATCTGTGCACCCAGAAGGAGTTGAACGTGAGGCAACGCCGGTGGATGGAGTTATTGAAGGACTATGATATTAGTATCCGATCATCCGGCAAGGCGAATGTGGTGGCGGATGCGTTGAGCGGGAAGGCAGCAGAGCTCGTGTTTGATGATCACACAGCAGAGGCCGTTACTCGAGGAGTTACAGCGGTTGAGACTAGAGGTTGTGTCCCCTGGGTCTACTGCAATACTTATGTCTATGGTTTTGCAGCCTACTCTGTTGGATAGGATCCGAGAGAAACAGAGATGAGACCCACATCTTTTAAGGATTCGAGAGCGATTAGAGAGGAGACAGACGAGAGGGCTTTGCGGTGGACGGTTCGGGAGTACTACGCTACGGGGGCCATTTGTGTGTGCCTATGGATTCAGAGATTAGAGCAGACATCCTTAGAGAGGCTCACTGTTCTCCTTATACGGTTCATCCTGGTGGAACCAAAATATATAAGGATTTAAAGGCACAGTTCTGGTGGAATGGAATGAAGAGAGACATTGGCAGATATGTGGCTCAGTGTTTAACTTGCCAACAGGTGAAGGCAGAGCATCAAGTGCCTGCTGGCAAGCTTCAGAGTCTGCCAGTGCCAGAGTGGAAATGGGAACAGATCACGATGGACTTTGTTGTGGGATTACCTAGAGCACAGGGTGGCTACGATGCTATTTGGGTGATAGTGAGTGACCAAGTCCGCTCACTTCCCACCTGCTTCGAACCACGGCCCGAGAGAGAGACTTGCTCGGTATACCGGATGAGATTGTCGGGGCATGGCATACCGGCGTCGATTGTATCGGATAGAGACCCAAGGTTTGTATCACACTTCCGGAGGAGCTTGCGGACGACTTTGGGTACACAATGCACTTGACAGCGTTTCACCCACAGACAGATGGCCAGTCAGAGAGGACCATTCAGACGCTAGAGGACATGCTGAGGGCATGCGTCTTGGAGTTTGGTGGAGGATGGCATCAGCATTTGAGACTGGTTGAGTTTGCGTACAACAACAGCTATCAAGCGAGCATTCAGATGGCTCCGTTTGAGGCATTGTATGGACGCAGATGCCGATCCCCTTTGTTTTGGAGCGATGTGGGTGAAAGGAAGACGCTCGGGCCAGAGATTCTATCGGAGGCTGAGGAAAAGGTGAAGATGATTCGACGACACCTTTTGACAGCCCAGAGCCGCCAGAGGAGCTACGCCGACACCAGGAGGCGAGACTTAGAGTTCCAGGTTGGAGACCATGTATTCCTTAAAGTCTCGCCATCCAGAGGGATTCGCCGCTTTGGAGTGCGTGGAAAGCTCAGTCCACGCTACATTGGCCCTTTCGAGGTTTTGGAGCGAGTTGGGCCAGTTGCTTACAGGGTCGCTCTACCTCCACGGCTTGCAGGCGTCCACGACGTTTTCCACGTCTCGGCATTGAGGAAATATGTATTCGATCCTTCTCACATGATTGACTTCACTCCGCTGGAGATTAGCGAGGACCTGCAATACGAGGAGCGGCCGTTGCGGATTCTTGCTCGCGAGACGAAAGAATTGCGCAACCGGGTCTTACCGTATGTGAAAGTGCAGTGGAGTAATCACGAGGAGCGGGAGGCGACTTGGGAGCCGGAGATGGTGATGAGGGAGTCTTACCCCTATCTGTTTGAGGCGCCGAGCTGAGGTACGTTTCAGTTTCGGGGACGAAACTCTTTGTAGTGGGGGAGGATGTAGTGACCTGGACGGTTACAGTGAAGGCTTGTCGACAGCTCTGAAGAATGTCGGGACAAGTCCGGGGCGCGTTGGCGCCAACGGGACGCCAAACGGGCCTTGTGGGAACGCGAGAGCAGCTGGAACGCTGAAAATCTGCGAACATAGCAGATTTTCAGTGAGCTATAACGGTACAAATCTTGATTTGTGCCTGCAAGAAAATGATGGCTATACCGGTAAAGCCACCGGGGATATACTTAGGTATAGTGCGCGCTCTCGGGTTGCCTGTTTATACCGGTACAGGGGGCCGTTTGTACCGCTACAGAGTGGTAGGTGAGCTGGGGGCAAAATGGTCAACTCCACTTTGTTTTTATCACCATACCCCCTATGCATGCCTACACGTATGGAGAGAGAGTGGGGAGCCTCTTTGGCAGCAACTTCACTCCTCTACTTCTTCTTCCCTCTCTCTCTCTCTAGGATAGCTTGGTTGAAGGAGGAGGAGCTTGGGTGGTTGCTACTTCGCCGACGACGCGCCGCGAAGCCGCCAAGCGTTTTCGACGTCGGGTTGCTGTGAGGGAGCCGAGCGTGGTGCTATCCCCCTTCTCCCTCGACGTGGTGCTTGAACCAGGAGGATTACAAAGGTGAGTGGTTCGGCTAGTGTGCTTCTATTGCTTCTACTTCGACGATTCTCGAGCTAAGTCCGGACCGTGCAGAAATCGACGTCGACTCGCCGTATTTTGGGTCGTACGCGACGTAGAAGCGACGGATTTATTTGTGCCTAGACTCGTTGGAACCGTGACGAGAGGAATCCAACGAGCATTTATTTGGAATTTTTGGTGAAGGTTAGCTCAGTCGAAATCCCAGTTTTCTCCCTTGCTGTTTTCCTCCTCGAACTGCTTCTGACTGCAGCGACACTCCGCGGTGTTTTGCCTTTTTCTCCTTGTAGGAAACTCGGATCGCGACGTAGTCTGGGGCATTGGATCCGCGACTTCGGCGATTCCAGCGATACCTTACTCGCTGGATTTGGAGCAGGTTAGCCCAGTCGAAGTGTCGTTTTACTGAGCCGCTGTCCCGCGAGCAGAATCTGACAATCTGATTTGCTGTTTTCCAGCGTCGACGTCGGTGTTTCGCCTAGAACTCAGCGTAGGAGAGGCGGAATCCAGCGAAACTGGAGCCGTTGGATTCCTGACTGCGAGGCGAAGATTTCGAGCCCTTGCTCGCTGAATTTAGACAAGGTTAGCTTAGTTAACTTTAAGCTTTTCTCACCGCAGTTTCCGGACAGATTTCGAAGAAATCGAGTTTTTGGTTTATCTCTTCGCGGCAGTTGTCTTTTGGACGGTGACGGATCGGCGGAGGTGATCGAGGGACCCGGGGCACTCCTTGATGCCGTGGATTCGCCACGAGGTGGGCATCCATCGGTCATTCCTAAGTTTAAGTAGTCGGCATGTATAATTCGTTTTAATGTTTAGACCTTAGCTCGAATTCATGAATATCAGCTAGTATTAAATCAGAACTTTAGAGCATGTTCACAAGTAGTATTTTTATACATGTTTGGACTTGGACTTGACTTAGGAGAAAACTACGATCAATCGTCATATATTACACTACCAGATTTAGCTCTAGGAGCCGTGTTGTATTGTATCGTCGCTGGGGGAGTGCGTCGGATACCCAGAGTAGTGTAGCTAGTTTGACGCTCGCGCTGTGGATGCCGAGCTATGTTCAGTTTCAGTGTGTGTGCCAGGGGCACGTGGTGTGTTAGTGGTTTGACACGGTTTCTTGACTATGCTGTGAGAGCGATTGAGTTCGACAGAGATACGCTTGCATACTCGGTTGGTTCGCGCCCACGAGTGCCGCTCCGAGTCCGGCTTTGTGCTTTTGCGTTGGTGTCGCTACGCCTCGTTTGGGCTCGCTCTCGCTAGCTACCCGGAGGTAGTTGTAGTGTTGCTTCGACAGGCGGGACGGGTGTTTCACAGTCCCTGGTGAAATTGGGTCAGGTTTGGTTGGTACTACAGGTGGTTAGTCTTGAGTGTTCAGAGTAGTGACTTATAGCTGTAGAATGTTTCCAGTTTTCTTTTTCCTACTCTTACTTACCCTGTAGACTTAGTGGGTGGACCGATGTTGATTAGGGCGGCACCCACTGAGGACTACCTGTTTTTACAGTAGTTCTCACGCCCCGTTTCTTCCACCCTTGTTGCAGGGCCTTCGGCGTCCGCTTCCGAGGGGACCGTGGTAAGGCGTCACGAGCTAGAGCCCTTCCCGACCGGTGTCGTGTTAGCCGTCTTCCTCTACTGCAGGTAGTGACTTTTGGGTTACTCTTTTGTACATACAGTCGTGAACTCGCTGGAGCGAGTAGTGGTCTTTGTGAACTTGTATGTATATAGCTCGTTTGTACTACCTGTTTGTATTTATAGTATGTTTCAGCTCTATTCTACTGCTTGTAGCGTTGTATTTCTATACAGGTACAGCTACGCTTCGTATACAAGGAAAAAATTTCTTGTATACGGCGGATTGTCGGCGTGCCCGGTTGCCCGAGCAACCCGGGGCGTGACAATAAATTCAAATTGTGAATTCAGATTTGAATAAATGATCTAATTTTTATGTAGAACTTTTATTTTAGAATTTAATTTCAGTTATAAGTTATAACTTAAAATTTAAATTCAAATTATAAATTTAATTATTTAAAATTTAAATTAAATTTTGAAATAGTAGTAGAATTTTAATTAAATTGCGAGTATAAGCTGTTTGTTTATATTTTCACTTTCTTATATGTAATTTGAAGAGTTAACATTACAAAATTTTAATTTTTTATATTTTTTTACTTTAGAGCAATGTTTCAGTATTTATTTATTTGTCTTTATCCTATTATATTCTTCGATTCCATAATCAGAAGTTAAATACTTATATTTATAAAGTTATCTAGATGGCTTAGATTGAAATGTAATATGAGATAATGGGTAGATAAATTAAAGATGTACAAAAATGAGATGCACCCGCATAGACTTTTTTATATGATGGAAGAACTTCTCAAATGTATATATATTTTTGCACCCAGTGTATTCCTAGCTTGTAAAAAAAAATTAATACTTTATACAAAATATTATGAAAAAAATATTTAATTTGATAGCCAAAATATTTAAATTTTTTATATAAAAAACCCTAAACTTTCAAAATTTTATTAACTACTCCTACCCACTAGCACTCCCTCAACCTGCACGCACGTACACACTCTCTCTCCCACCCCCAGCCCACAGGCCCACTCTCTCTCTCTTTCTTCAATACTTAATAATAATTAAAGTTTTATTATTTAATTTTAGTTATTATTATTATTATTATTATTATTGTTGTTATTATAGTAGTAGAAAATTTTGCAACACAATATTTATTACTATTAATAAAAAATTATAATTTAATTAAATAATATTTATTGTAATTATTAAATATAAATTTTTAATTTTTACTATTATTATTATTACAATGTTATTACCAAGTGTTATTACCACGTTATTACCCCAATGTTATTACCACGTGTCAAGCCTTCCTTCACCCTCACGTGCTTATTTTTTATCCCGAACCGTTTCTTTTGAACCGAACAGCTTCTAACATCTAAATCAAACTAAACCACTTCTAACATCTAAACCGAACCATTCACTACGTTTTTTAACCTCTGAACCGAATTGAACTATCTCTGAACCGAACCGCTCACTACGTCTTTAAAACTCTGAACCGAACCGAACCGCCTTTCTTTTTTTCTGGTTTTTGTACGCTAAGGAGCGTTTCTCCTCCCCTCTCCCTCCGCGTCGTTCCTTCTTCCCCCATCTGTTGCGCAGAGTTTCTTCTCCCCTGCTTTATGCGTCGTTTTCTTTCCTATGCGTCCTTTTTTCTCCCCCCTTCTCTTCTCTCTAAATCAGGCATAATAGAAGAAAGGTAAGAAAGTAACTAACTAACAAATACAGCTAATATGCCTGAACAATAAACAATAGTATGCTTGATAGAATGCTCATGATGAATGTAAGGTCATAAGTCCATTATCCAATCTCTTAGCTAACCCGTAGGTTTCGCCCTCAACAAACTCACCAACCTAAATCCCTATTGTCGGAAAGATAAACCGCTACGACCCGACGGGACCGCCCTCTGGGGAGATAAACTGCTCCGACCCAGTGATGAAAACTCGAGAGCACATCGCCCGAGGGAGAGCTACCGCCCAGGTGAGTACAATCAATCCTTATCTTTAAGTATTCCAATTTCAATCCATTACTTGACTTCATGGAGAACCATGCTCATATGACCCTTAACTTTAAGGTTGTAATGTCATAATATCACTATCCAAATTTACTTGCATTCTATGATCTTTGCTAGTGTCATGAACACTACTTGTTCTTTAACATTGATGCCACACTTGTTTTCTAGGTGTTCAAGACTCGTCAATGCCACTCTCTATGATCATGTCCAATGTCACATTTGTTTTCTAAGCCCACTAGGTTCTTATTCTTTAACATGCATACATAGGGTTTAAAGATTCTCAATCATCATACAAATATTCCACATGCATTTAATACCATAAAATGCAATAAAAACTCATAAGCAACCCTACTATGCAATATGCTCAATATATATGTACATGTTCAAATATGACACTTTAGACATAAAAGAAAGTTTCGAGGTTTTTGGCACGCACTACCCACCTTAGATGGTTGCAAGGATGCTCCGGTGAATTTCTCGGGATTTTTGAACTCCTATTCCGCGTGCCACGACTATCTGTTAAAAAAATGACGTTTAGTCCATAACTTTTTGTACGCTCATCGAATCGTCGAACCAAGTGCACCAACGCGTCGAACACACCCCTAATTAGGTTTCTACAAGGTCAATTTGCCTTAAAAACTGCGTGGAGCAAAAGTTCCAAATTTGGTGCCCTAATAATGCCATAATGGAATCTCTCCTAAATTGATCTCATTCGTAAGCATATGCTAGCTTAGAATCATTTATGAAGCTCTCTAATACCATTCCCTAGGGATCCAACTTTAAACCCTCCCTAGGGATCCTACTTTAAACCCTAGGTGTTCACAATGAGAGCACCATGAGTTTTCATGTGTTTCATGGGTTCAATATCCCAACCATACTTCTAAACATGAAAGAATCTCCAAAACCCTAAGTTCTATGGTGAAAATCCAAACCCTAGCCTAGATTTTCATGAAAACCTTACCTTGGCCCGAAGCAAACCCAAGTCCTCCTTGTTGGAGAGCTTCAAGATCTTCCTCAAGCTCCAAAACCCTCCAAATCCACCTTCCCCCTCTTCTTCTCCTTGGTTTTAGAGGAGGTTTCTAAAGAGAGAATGAGAGAAATGAGAGGGAGAGTAGTGGGAGAGTGTGTGCGGTGAAAGGGGGTGTTTTGGGTTATAACATGTTGCAACAATAGCAACTAAGCCTCCCAAAAAGTCTTACTCGCAACAGACTTCAATGTTGTTGCATCAAAGTGTACCAGACACTTTTGAATGCATCACCGGTTACACGATTTCGCAGAGGCAAACCCGAGAGCAAACGACTCTCGGTTTCGTGGCATTTGTACCAGTATACTTTGAAATTTGTACCGGTACACTTTCAGAAAAACTCTCAAACCTGAGAGCTAACTTCCTCTCGGTTACGATGGCTGTACCGGTACAACCATCAACGTTGTACCGGTACACTTTGCTCTAGTGTGCCGTTTTGGGTTTCGCCTCGACTCTACTTTGCGCCGGTCGATCCCAAAACCCTTATAACTCTTTTAAATTCACCTTTGACCCTTCCAACTCGATTGGAAAGCCAATTGGAACTTGTCCAACCATTTCTCTCGACGCTTTAACTAATTTGGCTAAAGTTTGATACTCTCTATCGAGGTTTCGGTATGTTACAGGTGTGCCCTTGATTAAACCTTGTAATTATTCAACAACATATGTAATGAAACTCATCTTTCATTTGATTTCACTCTATTTCATTATAAGTATTTCAAAGTTCTCTTAATCGAAAGTGCCTTAACTTTTTATTATTGGAATTATTTACAATAGATACTTGCATCCAGTAGAAGCTATGTGTCTGCAATATTTGATACCTATACATATTTAAATCATAATCTAAATCATGAATATTGCACTACAAAACTCAAAATAAATTAATTGTGCGAGATGAGTCATTCGTGATCGCAGACAGTGGTGTAGCTAATACAATAGCATCCTACAACTCTGTTTACATTCCTTCTGGTTAGATCGTCATTTTGTTCTGTCCTTTTCCCACAACTACACGGAGAGAGGTTTATTTTATGACAAGAGATGGCAGACATAGTTTTAGGCACATAGACAATTTGCGGTAACTTGTCAATGAGGCTATGGGTGAAATATTCCTATTAACCTTAACTGGTCATAGTCAGTTGATGTTGACAAATTTAGGAAATAATGAGGGATGGAAGCAATAGGGATGAATCTTGAAGAGATTGAAGGAAGAATGGAGAAACACAAACTTTAATTTTTTTTTTTTTTTTTTTTTTTTTGCTTCTTCTTATTCAATAATAAAAGAAGACTGATTTAAACAACTTACAAAGGTGAGACAATTCTAGGGTAGAATAAACTTTCATCAATTCTCACCATTTCAGCGCAATGAATACAATTTCTCCAATTAAACTACTACTAACCTTTAGGTTCAGCTAGGAGAGGCTTCAAATCATCACAATAGAGCGGGAAAACAAGCAATATGCTAGCAAGACCTAACGAAAGAAAGTTGGTAGGGAAAATAACTAAAATTCCAATATATGCTAAAATTTCAGCTTCAACATTCAAATGAGCCAATTTTTATCAACCAACCTAAGATTCCAGCCACAAAAGGGGTCAAACCAGGCTTCATTATCTTATTATTTTTCTTTAAAATAATGCCCAATTCGAACTTGAAACATTCATATGATGATTGTTGTCACAGAAGTGTTGCTACAGCTATTAGGTCAAGAATCTTGTTGCTAGCTTGGCTTGTTATTGCTGATGCTTTTGTGATGAAGTTGGCTGCAATGTTGGCTACTAGCTGACGGTAGCTACAAATACTTGCTGCTGCTAGTGCTAGTGCTAGTGCTAATGCTAGTGCTATTGCTGCTGAGGTTGTTGTTGCTACTGCTGGTTGTAAGGTTGGGTTTTGGCAGCATGCACAAGGAGGGAGGACAATAAGGAGACAAATTGTAAGGACTGAGATTTTGGCAGTGCAATTAGACTCTCTGTTGACAATGTTTTTGTGTGTAATATAATTACATAAGCATCCGTTAAGTTTCAAGAGAAAATGAGCAAAAATGGAGAAGATACGCGATTATTGGTTTTCACTTAAGTGAATAGTGACTCCGGTTTTTCGGAGAAGCCACGGAGTAGAGTTGGCTTTCGGCACGTATCGGACTCCGTTCATAGCGGTCCAATAGCTCGTTTTGACCGGTTCAGCTATTCTGGAACTTTTGGCACTATCGGATTTTGAGTTTGACGTACGAATTTTGAGAAAATCCAAAATACAGGTTTTATATGTATTTGTGCGTAGTTTCTTCTGTTGGAGAGTTGAAACGATTTTCGTCGCGAATCTGCGATCGATCGAGATGAACCGAAATGGTAGCTTTGTTTTCTCCGTCGTGCTGATTGCACAGGTATGATCCACTCGCAAATCTGACGGACGGATCTGCGGAGATTGCGCGTTGATCGAGAAGAGGTCGGCGATGGCAAAATGGTAATTTCGCAAAACACGCGACATTTTATGTACCATTTCGCGTGAGATCGCAAGTGAGGGTGTATTCGTGCATTTTAATCGCGTTGTGAGGGATTTGGATTGTATTATCGAGTTTTTGGGGGCTTTGGTGCAAAATTGCACAATATATATATGTTAGCATTAGGGTTTGCACTAGAGACCCTAACCCTAACCACCTAGCTAGCCCCCAGCCACCTTCACCTCGCTCCCCTACCCTAGCTGCACACCCCCGGCCACCGCTGACTGAGCCCTGGCCGGCCAGCCGCCGCCGCAACCATCATCTTCCTCCCTCTCCATCTCTCTCTCTCTCTCTCTCTCTCTCTCGTCTCGGGTTTGAGACTTGGCCGAGGTCAAGTTCGCCTCCTCGCACCTTGCCGCATCGCCCGACTTCGTCGGAGTCTCCCCGCCGCCGCTTCGATCGCCATTGCCACACTCAGAATCGCCGGACACAGCTAGGCCGAGCCTGTGCCGAGACCTCGTGTTCGGCCTCTCCTCAACGCCGCCACCACCGCTTAGCCGCGCCGCCTACCCCCGAAGCCCCGGCGACCCTCGCGCGCCGCCGCCCCTACAAAGCCGCCGCGCACGCAGCCGCTCTTGCTCGTTAGGCCGAGCTTGGCCCGCTTCAGCCCCGCGCGCAACCCGCGCCGCCTCTCGCCGACCTCAAGAAACTCCCAGCCGTCGTCCCTGGGCTCCCCAGCCGCCGTCCCTGCTAGCCGCTTTTGCTGTGGAACCCGAGCTTTAGCTCGTGCTGGCTGAACTTGCTCCCCCGACGCCGTCGCCGCTCCCCGTCGCCAACTGAGGTGAGCCTCGTACCCCTCATCTCTCCCGCACCCATACCTGGCCCCTGCGCGCGCCGTCGTTTTCACACCCCGAACTTCAGTGGAAGCTCACCAGTCACGTGCACAGACCCGCCGTGTATATCACAACTCAGTATACACCAGGCGTCTACAATCAATATAGTAAAAGCAATCGATTCTAGCCAGGTAATCAGAGCACAACTTAAAAGTATAACTTATACAACCCAAAACCTTATTACCATATAAAAATGAAATACATTCTACATAATCTCAGTATAACACAAAACTAAACTAGAAGAGCTGGAGTGGTTCCGTCTATTAACATCGAGGAGGCTCTAGCTATCCGCTGACCTCTTGCTGGCAACCCTAGCCTTTCCCGCTGTAGAAGGCTTTGTAAAAACAACAACAAAGAGGGCATGAGAACTATTAAACAATAGTTCCCAGTGGGTAAGCCACTGAGAGTGGCGAAGTACACCACTAGATCAACTGTGCTATGAGTAAACTATAATAGATAAGCAAGTAAGAGTAACTGATAACTGAAGTAAATCAATTATGATGCTTTCACAAGATATGTTAATAAATATGTAATAAGCACTAATTCATTCTGATAAGTTTTACCATTCATGTTAGTTGATAACTTAACTAACTATATGTCATACTATATATAAAATATCATTGACAACCGATGACATCATGTAGTTAATTCTTACACTAATCAGAGTGTAAATATACTATCACTATGCTACTAACTAATCAGGATGTCAATCTGCTAGTATATTCATTACTAGGTTAGTCGACCAATGACATAAAGCAACTTTACTACTATGTCCAGCTAAGGTTAAAATAACCCAATTAACAAGAGACTTACGCAAGGTAAAGTCCCAGCCGCGCCGTGCCTAATGGCCCTGTGGAAGTTAACACTACCCACAGCAATCCACTTCGGCGCTCATTTCGTACATAAGCGAGCAATCTGTCACTAAGCTACTCCGGAGTGCTGGTTTGGGGGGTGCGACCCCCACAAGCGTGTGCGAAAGAGCACAATGGCATGCAAGCTGTAATCCATGGTACAATTATCACAACGTCATCATGTCTCTGACATGGAATCTCAACTCAACCCAAGGTCGACACTATGGTACCCACTTGTAGCCACTATCAACTACTTGTTGATATAATTCTATCAATAGCTAGTATAGCTCAGGCTAGTATATACTTTACCTTATAAGGGGGCTATACCCACACATGTTCACATAAAGTCCTCTCACTACTACCTATACATAAGGGAAGTGGTTAACAAGGTCATACTCAATGACTCATTCTAGGTTCATACGACCCATGGCACATATTCTAAAGTTCCACATAAGCCTCCACTACTTGGAGTAAATAAAAAACATGCAAGTACTTCTGCTTGATTATACAAGTATATGTCATGATTCTTCTAGTCATTCTACTAGAATATATACACTTAACTGTGTGCATTCATGTTATGTCATAATGCTAAGTTTAAGCTAGTTTAACAACATAAGTAAGGAAACAGTAATCAACAGGTCAACGCCAATATGTAGACAGTGTCTAAGATACTTTACATGGCTCCACAAGAAGGCACAAATAACCTCATTATGTAAGATAGTCCAAGAGTTCTAGCGTTATGTCTATAACGTAGAATAGTATGATTTCATCTCAGGTACATCACTCTCTTGTTGTCTAATAGGGCTAATTGATGCCTTCATGGTTTAGAATTTCTCCCCTCCGGAATGATGTCGCATTTAACTTGTTGGTACGACTACTAATAACACTGATACATGGCAATAGAGCAAATGATCTATGGCAAATAGATAATTCCATAGCTCTTTCTCTACTGCATAGAGATGCTATCATAATCACAGGAATGCAGGTCTCAATTCTTTCAAGGACCCATATATTCATATAGATATGCAATGAGTTTAACTCATAATGTCAAAGGAGACATAGAGGGAATTCACCCATTTCAGGAAGGTTCGACCCACCTACTAGTCGACGACTCTTATTCACTCGCAACTACAGGAATTGGAGTCTCCAAGTCCTCTAGGTTAGACTAAGTCTCAATCCTGCATCAATTCAAGAGAAAGCACTTTCAGATCCACTCAATACAGCTTTAAAAGGTCTCAATTTTGATTCAGGTTGGAACACTAAATCCCACTTTAAAAAGCTCTCCCATTTCGGCTGAACAAGATTAGATTGCCTGCTGCGACTTAGTATCAAAACAGCACCATTATACATACTTAATTGTATAGTAAAAACCAGAATCTCACCTGGGTTTGGGTCAAGGCTAAACCTTCACCTTAACGTCAGTTGAAGCACCACAAATCTAGCTCTTAATGGTCACTCAATTCAACTCAAAGAGGTTTAGTCTTCTGCTGCGAATTGGTATAAAAACTGCTTCAAAGTTACAACTAATCCAATCCATTAAAGAGCTAGTAGGTAATATACCTTCCAATAGCTTTAGTTCAGTTATCCTTGAGTTAGAATAGGTAAACACAGCTCCAATCAGCTTCGGGAATCACTCCAAGTTCAGCTAAGATGTTTACATCTCCTGCTGTGAACAATCACCAAATACTATTACTACTATCACTATTTCAGCATTAAAATAGAGGAAGTAACCATTTAATCACCTTCCCATCATCACCTCAGCTTTTCTTTAGCTCGGGATCCATAACTCACCCTCAAAGTCTATTGCCAATACCATCAAAATCAAGCGCAAGGTTCATCAAGCTTCCTGCTGTGACCTTGCTGCGAAACAGTTTCCAAAACTGCATCAATATACATTCTACCATATTCCAACAGGGAAGAAAGTAACCACTTAACCTTCTCAGACTAATAACTCAGCTCCAACTGAGTTAGGGTACAATAAAATACCCTATTATATCTACCAAATCATCCTCTCAACTAGCTGGAAATAAGAGACTAAGAACTCACATCAACTTTATTTCCATAGCATCAATTAAGGGAAAGTTGAGTACTTTACCTTACTCAGCTGCAATCCCTATTTCTATTGAGTTAAGGCTGAATACCCTCTCCCAAGATCATTTTCCTTCCTCCCCAAAGCTGCTCCAAGTTCTCCAAATCAGTAGACGCCAAAAAGAGGGAAAGAAATCAGCTCCAAATCCTTGCTTTCTTGTAGAGAGAGAAAAACTTTAGAGAGAGAGAGAGAGGCAGCTCCGCTTGCTTCTCAAAGCTCCCGGCTGATAAGAACAAGCTCAGGGGTCAAGCTGAGCTGATAAGGATCAGTTAGGGAAGTGAAAAGACCAAAAAAACCCTGCTGCCATGTAACTGCTGCTGCTGGTGCTTGTTGTACCGGTACAGATACATATTTGTACCAGTATACAATGCTGAATTTCGAAATAAAGCCACAACAATGCACTTGCTTACTTCCCGCACTCCGATCACTCTCAAACTTGTTCACCAACTTCTCCAAACCCTTTAAAAGATGTAGGATAGTTCCAATTATCATTCTCGTACTCAAACTTCACAATTGACCAAATTCAAAGCATTACGTTAAATAGTGCATTTGCAATGCTCTTTTCCACTTCCGGCTACTTACTAACTTCAGTAACTTGCTGAAAATCTCTCAGCAATCCTTCAAAATCATAGAATAATTCTAAATTCTATTCCGAAAGCCGGCCGGAGTGACTTTGCTCCGGCCAAGCCCGATTTAGGGCTTCCTTTTTGTCGGGTTGCTGTTCAGTGCTCCCCGAGGCTCCCCGATCCCGACGGAAGGGAGCACGATGATCAGGACTCATCGTTAATTATCGGGCTCACCTTGGTTTCTGTCGAAAAGGTCCCGATCCACTGTTTCGGCGATGTCGCTCCGTTTGAGCCTTTTTGGCTGCTATTTCGGTTTACGCATGTGTTTTTCGGTGACCCGGGGTTGTTCCGATGCCTCCGAAGGTGAGCATGGTGATCATTGGTCAGTGCCAATCACAGTGCTCACCTCATTTAGGGTCAGCAAGCCCCTGGTTTGCGAGATAAGTATGTTTTATGTGCTGTGCGCACAGTTTGCTGAGTTTCGGGTCCCTCCCGCGCTCTCCACAGTGGTTGGCAGTGCTCCGAAAGGTGAGCACGGCCTCCGTCACGCTGAGACCTATCAGCAGGCGTCTCGGTTTGGCTGATTGACTTTTGGTTTGTGTAGACGAACCATAAAAGCGCCGAAATCACATAAAATAACGTGATTTCGGGTAATCGGGAGGACTTCTATGCAATTTTGTTGGTTGTGGTCACTGTGGGCAGCGTGTACAAGCAGTGGGTGACCTCTGGACTGATTGTCCAAGGCCCTAGGCCATTGCGAAAGTCGAAAAGTGAATCTCGGCGCGTTTCTCGGCGAAATCCGCCGACGGAATGATGGTTTGGTTCGGAATTCTTCCGACGGTGCTTCGTGATGTTTTGTTGTGTCGCTAAGCCTTGTTGGCTAGCCATTCGCGTCGTTTCGGGGGTTCAAAAACGACGTGTAGAGACCTGAAACTTCAGCTGAGGCTTGTCGACAGCTCTGGTGAGTGTCGGGACAAGCC
This sequence comes from Aechmea fasciata, assembly GCA_025177825.1. Taxonomy (NCBI): domain Eukaryota; kingdom Viridiplantae; phylum Streptophyta; class Magnoliopsida; order Poales; family Bromeliaceae; genus Aechmea; species Aechmea fasciata. The sequence continues at coordinate 7,086,353 of CM045945.1, forward strand.
TGGGTCGCGTTGGCGCAAAATGGACGCCACACGGGCCCTGTGGGAACTCGAGAACAGCGTGTATCCTGAAGATCTGCGAAATAGCAGATTTTCAGTGAGCTATACCGGTACAAATCTGGAATTGTACCGGTACAACATTGATGGCTATACCGGTACAACCACCAGGGGTATACCGGTATAGCCCTGCGCAGTGAGGCTCTCGGGTTGCCCGTTTGTACCGGTACAAAGGGGCTTTTGTACCGGTACAATGTGACAGTATGGGCTGTTTGACTTTGTGCTCTCTAGTCTTATCACCCCTTTTGCCCTTACCCCTTGCAGCAGAGAGGAGAGAGAGAGAGGCTTCATCTCTTTCTTCTCCTTCTTCCACTGCTGCTGCTGTGCTCCTTCTCCCCCTCCTTCTACTTCCTCTAGCAACCGGTAGTGGAGAAGCTCAAGCTTCGTCGTCGACGCGCCGCGGAGCCGATCGAGGGTGTTTTCGACGTTGTGACGCTGCGAGAAGGCCGGGTGGCTGCTGTTCCTCGACTTCCTCGACGTGGTGCTGTACCCAGGGAGATTGTCGAGGTGAGTAGGCCACCGAAATCCCCTCGGTTACTTCGAACTACTCCGATTTTCGAGTTTTCTTGCTGCTGCTGCTGATTCCAGTGTCGACCCGCAGAGTTTTGGCTCGTACTCTGTGCAGGAGCATCCGATCGTGACGCGACTTGATTCGTTGGAACCGCGACTTCGAGACGAATCCAGAGAGTCCTTAATCGCTGGATTTGGAGAAGATTTACCCGGTCGAACCCCATCTTTACTGGGCTGCTGTTTGTCGAGCAGACTTTAAAGTGCTGAAGTGCAGTTTTCCAGCGGCGACCTTCGGTATTTTGGCTCGTACGCGACGAGGGAGTAACGGATCGCGGCGAAACTTGGGTTGCTGGATTCTAGACTGCGAGAGGAATCCATGGAGCCCTTGCTTGCCAGATTTGGAGCAGGTATGCCCTGTCGAAATCCATTTTTACTGAGCTGCTGTTTGCATAGCAGATTCCAAGTTGCTGATCCGTAATTTATAGCGTCGACGCTCAGTGTTTTGGCTTGTTCTCAGCATAGGAGGGACGGATTCCGGCGAAACTTGGACCGTTGGATTCGTGACTTCGAGACGAAGCTTCAGAGCCCTGAATCGCTGAATTTGGACAAGGTTAGCCTGGTCGGATTTAAATTCTACTTCGCTGTTGTTTTCCGGACAGATTTCGTAATTGGAGTTCTAATGTGACGCTACTTCCGCAGCTGTGGGACCTCGGGCTTGAGCGGGACGCCGTGGATTTCATCCCCTGATTTGGACACTCTATTCGCTGTTAGAGGTCGCTTGAGAGGTGGGTTTTCATCGGATCATGCCTAGGTTCAAATAGTCGACATGTATAGTTGTATATTGATGTATCCTCAGCTCAAATTCATGGATTAGTATGTTGAATATCTGAATTTTTGGAGCATGCTTAGTGTGTAATATTTCATACATGTTGGACTTGGATTTGACTTAGGAGAAAACTACGACTTGATCGTCATATGCATATACTACCAGATTTAGCTCTAGGAGCCGTTTTGTGTTGTATCGTCGTTATGTGAGTACGATGGATACCATGGTAGTATAGTTGCATTTACGCTCGTGCTAGGATGCCGAGCTTAGTTTACAGCAGTGTCTGGACTGTTCTCATTGTTGGGGACCGTCAGGGTCGACGGTGGGCCCGGGTGACTTTGTTTCAGTTGTGCCGAGGGCACGTGACCTAGTGATGGTTAGACCCTATTTACTTGACTATGTCTGTGAGAGCCTAATTGAGCTGGACAGAGATACGCTTGCATACTCGGTTGGTTCACGCCCACGAGTGCCGCTCCGGAGTCTGGCTTAGTACTTTTGCGTTGGTGTCGTTGCGTCCTAGTGTTGGACTCGCTCTCCACTAGCTACCCCTAAGGTAGTTGTTAGTGTTGCTTCGACAGGCGGGACGGGTGTATCACAGTCCCTCGTAAGATTGGGTCAGCTTTTGCTTGTTCTACAGAGGGTTGTTTAGAGCAGGATAGTATAGTGGTATCTAGCTGTTGAGTGTTTCCAGCTTCTTTTACTTTTCTTGCTTTCCCTGTAGACTTAGTGGGTGGACCGATGTTGTTTAGGGCGGCACCCACTGAGGACTACCTGTTTTTTACAGTAGTTCTCACGCCCTCTTTTGCCACCGTTGTTGCAGGGCCTTCGACTTCGGCTGCTGCTCCTCCTGAGTCGGATCGAGGCAAGGGCATCGCGAGTTAGAGCCCTACCCTTTGAGTCCCGTGCTAGAGGACCCTCGCTGCAGGTAGTGATACTTTACTTTTGTGAGAGTTATGTACATACAGTTGTGAACTCACTGGAGCGAGTAGTTCTTGTATCTGTGGACGTTGTATGTATATTGATTTTTGTTGTTCCTACCTGTGAGTGTGTTTTAGTTATTTCAGCTCTTTGCTACTGTTTGTAGCAGTGTATGTTATACAGGTACAGCTACGCTACGTGCACAGGAAAAATTTCTTGTACACGGCGGATTTGTCGGCATGCCCGGGGAACAGTGCTACCCGGGGCGTGACACGACGGGTGAGTGACGGTGGGTTCCGGTGCCGAAATCGACACTTCCGGGAACCCGGATCGGAACGATTATCCGACGATAATCGTTTCGACGTGTGGCGCTGTGTTTGCTGCCAGGACACACAAATATTAGTGTTTAGTGCCAGTGGGCGACTCGTATCTTGAGTCGATGAGTCCCGGGACAGTTTGTGGGTCCCGACGAAGTCCCTGTGTGGTTTCGGGACTTCCGGCGAGTTACGGTAATTAGTTTCGGGAAACCGATCTCCGTGGGTTTGTGTGTGGAGTTGTACTTTTAGTGTTTCTTAGTTGTGGGTTAGTTACAAACCCGGTGGACCCTTCGTAGGTCCGGTTGACTTTCTTTTACAGTCAGGAGATAGACGCGACATCCTTACAGGTGGGTACTTCGATCAGACCTCGGTACAGTGGTGCACGCTTGGTGATGGTTTCTTACCCTGTCACGCCCCGGGTCATTTTAGAGTATAAAAACAGCGGAATTTTTTTTTTTTTGAACCTTGACCCCCGAGGACATGACAGACCTGCCACAAATACAGAGAGAACACTGTACACACGGACAGAGTCTCCCCTGTATTTGCACGGCATCGCACAAGTACAGAGTATATACAATCATCCAGAAACTCAACCACAACGGTATGATTATCAAGTAGACGGAATATTCAACATCATACAACCATTCACCACATTCACACTTAACTTATTTATAAACCTTGAGAAAACCCTTTTTAAAACCGTTTCCCACACGGAAACACTTTCTTTTGAAAACACTACCACGAGGGGTAGAAAATCCTTTCCATTAAACCCTTTCCTTTGAAATGCTACCACGAAGGGTAGGAGACAGGTTATTTCACAAAACATAGTTCTTTCATAAACTTCCAAAAACCATTATAAGTCTCAATCCACCACTAAAGTGAAGCTAGAACTGAACCATGATGTACTCTAAGTAATAAAACGAGAAAGGTAAGGAAGTAACCGATACTGGTAGGAGCTAAGCGTACTCTAGACCCACTCCTCACCTGCTGTCCCACTATGACCTGTAACGTCACCTGAAAAAGAAGAAGGCGAGGGGTGAGAACATGTAAACATGTCTCACCCTCCCAGTGGGTATCCACTAGTAACGGAGTAAAACAAAGGAAGGACTGGTAAGTAGATACAGTAGCCAAAGTAAGCAGGAGAGAGATATATGTAGTATAAACAACCTGCTACTGTATGTATGCATCGAAAAAGAAAGTAAATACCCAATCCATAACCGCCAATATTGGTCCGCAGACCTCAGGCAATGCCCCCTGTCTCTAAGCCTGCATTCAACCCAAGATAGCCTATGGGCTCACGGGTTGGGCAAAGTCCCGTAGACAGTCCCAAACCACTTTTTCGGAAAAGAACACCCTGGCCGGTGGATCAGACCGCCTGTGTTCGTGATATGTGCTCGAGTCCTGGGCGATCGATGCTATTATGCTCAAGGGCCAAACGTCAGCAACTAGCTGACAATCCCGTCCCTAAAGGGACATCGACCCCTTTTTGGGTCATCAAGTAAACTCGCCGACCACGTAGGTCACAGAAGCACTGAAACAAGCGGCCAGAACAGTCACTAAAGCTAAACAAACCGACCGAACAGGTCACTGAGAAACTGTAAACAAGCCGACCGAATAGGTCACTGAAACTGAAGCAAACAGACCGAATAGGTCACTGAGAAACTGTAAACAAGCCGACCGAATAGGTCACTGAGAAACTGTAAAGGATCGACCAAGTAGGTCGCTGAAGAGCTGTAAACTCAAACCACTCTACTCCTATCAAGTATACTAAGTATGCATATAACTGAGTAGAGAATAGAAATGGCAGTAAGGTGCAAGTAAGAAAAGTAAAGTAGAGTAGAGTAGAGTGAAAGAGTGTCACCAAGCGTGTACCACTGTACCGACGACAACCCGGATACCCACCTGTACGACTGTAGAAGATCAGATCTGTCGTCGAAGAAACCGGACCTACGAAAAGGTCCACTGAGTTAGCGTCTAACCCACCAAAACAAGTACTGACTCCACATCCCACAAACTAATCCCACGGAGATTGGTTTTCCAAAACCAATTACCGTAACTCGCCGGAAGTCCCGTAAACCACACCGGGACTCCGCCGGGACCCACGAACCGTCCCGAAAAGCACCGACTCGTGTCACGAGTCACCCGCCATAAAACACTCCTAATTGGATGTTTTGGCGGCAAACACAAGATAACACTACAATATAATTATCGTCGGATAATTGTACGAATACGGGTTCCGAAAGTGTCTATTTCGACACCGGAACCAACCGTCGCTCACCCGTCATTTCTAAACCCTCGAAATGACGCGGGTGACCAGCCAACAAGGCTCAGCGACACCGTAAATAACCACTAAGAGTTGTCGGAAGAAATCCGAACCGTAAACACGTTCCGTCGGCGAATTTTGCCGAAAAACGCTCCGAAAATCACTTCTGATTTTCTGTAAATATTTAGGACCTTGGACGATCAGTCCAGAGGTTACCCGCAACATTCCTACGCTGTCTACAGCGACCACGAAATTCTAAATTGCATAAAAGTCCCAGAAGCTCCATAATATCGCATTATTTCATGCGATTTAGGGCTATTATGGGTCGTGCACGCAAACCAAGCACCATAAATTCGAAATCTCACTCGCCGTAAGTCTTCGACATGCTTTGAAGACCGTGCTCACCCTTCGGAGCACTTTCGGTCACAGTAGATCTCGCACGAGCGACGCGAAGTTCCACAAACACTGCGCACAGCGCGTAAAGTACTATTTTCCCGCTAAACGAGGCATCAAATGCCTAAGAGGAGGTGAGCATCGCGTTCAGCACGAAAAGGCGATGACCGTGCTCACCTCACTTGGTCAAAAAGACCAACAGTAGCCTCGGGAAACGTGCCCAAAACCTTAGACTAGGTGCTGTTAATGAAAACACTGCTCACCAGACCCGAGGGAGCTAGGGTTGGCCGCCGGCGGCACGGCGGCGGTCGGTCCGGCCGGGGACGGGGGTGCCGGGTCGGAGATGTCCAGGGAAAGTCTGGCCGGCGGCGGCGGAGGCGGGCGGTGGCGCGGCGGCGACAGGTTCATCCGAGGAAGCTCTCGGGTTCACAAGCTCACCGGCGACAATCCGTGGCCGGGAGGCGTCGGGACGGCGGTGCTCCGGCTGTGGGGAACACGGGGAGGCCGGGGCTTCCTTCCTTGGGCCGCGGCATTGCTCGGAGGAAGAGATGCCACCTCCTCGGTCTGCCCAAGAACCTAGCGGCCAGAAAGCGGCGGCCGGTGGCGGTCGGGGTTGCCGGGGAGGTGCGCCCGGGGGTCTTCGGGTCACCGGGGCCGAGGGCATGGCGGCTCGGCCGTGGGAAGGCGGCGGTGGCGCGCGGAAAGCCGGATCACCATGGCTCGGGTTTGGTGGCGCCGGCGGCACCGCGGCGGCGGGGATCGTCGGGCGGCGACGATCCGGCTGCGAGTCGCTAGGAGGCCGATGCTTCCTCCGGGGGCCAAGGGAACGCGCGGTGGTCGGGCGGCCTTGACCTCGGTGCGCACCGGCCTTGGGTGGCCGCAAGGAGCTCCCACGGCGGCGGCGGCGTGCGGTGGTCGGCCGGACGGGGAGCACGGGGTCCCCGGAGGTGTGGGGAGTCCTCCGCACCCGACGGGAAGAGGCGGCGGCCGCGCTTTAGCCAAGACCACCCAACTCGGGTTGGATGACCCCGGGCGGCCGCGGGACGGCGGCGGTAGCGGCGCTCCGGCACGGCGGCGGCGGCCGGAGAGGGGAGCCTGGGGTGTCTCTTGATGGGAGGAACTCGATGCTTGGGTCAGGACTCTCTCCAGCCTCCAAGAATATGAAGATGGGGGTGGCTAGGTCCGGGGAGAGAAAAGGGACGGTTCGGGTTGGTTTTCCGGCGGCCGGGGAGGTCGCCGGAGGTCGGGGATGGGCGCACGGGTTCGGCAAGGGTGAGGGGATGCGGCAGGGAGGCTGCTGAGGGCTAGGAGGTGCAGGGGTGGCTAGGGTTAGGGTTTAGGTCCATGAAACCCTAGAAATTCATTATGTATACTTGTGCATTTTTTTGCATTATAGCCCTCCAAAGCCCATAATTCATACTTTAGTCCCTGCTAGCATGTGGATTATGTGCGTAAGTCCCTCTATATTTGAATTCGCGCATTTCGGCGCATAAAATATAAAGACTTTTCGCATTCCACCGTTATGCGATTTTTGCCTCTTCGCGTTCTTTTCGCGATTCCCGGAGATCCGTCCGTCGGATTCACGATCGGATCGCGCCAACGCGTTCAGCGCGTCGAGAACATCGAATCTAGCCTTTTACTTTGATCGATTTGGTCTCGGATTTGCGAAGTATCCATTCTCTTCTTTATTCCTCCAATATCTCCATTTATTTAATTATTTAGGTCAAATCGTTCAAAACCCTTTTTCTCGATATCCGTGCATCAGAATCCAATTCCGTCAGTGCCATTGGTTCCAGAATAATCGAGACGTTTGAAACAAGCTATTGAAGTCCTATTATCGGAGTTCCGTACGCATCTGGACCCATCTCTACTCCGCGATTTTCCGAAAATCCGGAGTTACTATTCACTTTAAGTCAAACTTCCGGGTCGCGTAACTTTTTCGTTTTAGCTCGGTTTCGCCTGAAATTTGACGTGTGCTCTTATAATACATTTACGCACACATTCACCCTCTTCAAATATTTTATTTCTTGTTCTGGAAAAATGCCAGTTATTACATACCCTTACTCTCTCGTGGTTATTATTGCCTATATATATAGCTTAGTTGTATGGTTCAGTTAGTTTTTGTTTACTTGGATAAATATAATTTTGGTAATTGAATAAAAGATTTATGGAATTTCGTAAAATGGAAAGATTTTCTACCCCTCGTGGTAGCGTTTTAAATAAAAAGATTTTTGTGGATTTATGCTTAAACTCTAAATGTAAATCTGTTGTGAATGGTGTAGGAATGGATGAATGTTGCATATTCATTATGGTGGTTGTATTCTGTTTGTACTTGTACTTGTGCGACGCCGTGCAAATGTAGGGGAGACTCTGTCCGTGAACAGTGGACTCCCTGTATTAGTGGCGGATCTGGCATACCCTGGAGTCAGATTTTCAAAAAAAAAAATTTCCGCTGTGTCTTTATCAAAAAGGGACCCCAGGGCGTGACACAAATAAAAAGAGAAGAGAGAAATTTTAGTGATGTTAGGGAATCAGCTGAGTTGTTCTCAGCTAGTCACTACAGTCCAAACTCTCCAATTTAGGGTAGTTGGACTTGATTAGATGTGCTTTAAGAACAGCATAATAAGCTTACACAAGCTGCAATTTTAGTGACGTTACGGAATTATTTGCAACACCAATTTCACGACCAAATTAATTCCTACATTTTTCTAAAGCGTCGGTTAATTCACAAACTATAATCATTCCGAAAGAAATAATATTTAAATTTTTTGAACAATACACCAACCTTTTGCCCGCACTTTTTTATATCAGGATATCAGACTGGAAATAATAATTTTAAATTTATTGCCGACATTAGCAAGTGCTATTAAAACTTTGCTGGCAACAAAAATTGCCTCTAAAAGAAAGAAAAATTGACAGTACTAAGCGCTGAAAAAGATAAATTATCCGGCACTTATGAGCACCACTATATATTTTTAAGGGTAACTTGAAAATACCACCCGTGTGATTTCACCCCTGTGATAGACCGGTGTATGCTATACTTCTAAGTTGAGGTGACGAGTCTCAAGTTATTAGTGTAGGGACATAAAGTAAGCATACAGGTGCTTGTTAGAGAACAAGTACACTGAGCGTGACTATTTAGTTGAACAATTATATGGTTCTATGCTCGCCAGTGACAAGTTCATTGCTACAGTTGTGTGAAGTACTCTTTGGACCTGAGGCATCATATATATAGTTGCTTCACATATAGGTTGCTACAGTTTGACAGTACTAATACTTAGACTCTAGACACGGGTTTATGTTCGGTACTGATTGGCTATAGTAATTTATATGGGGAGGCATGTGAGTGCGCAATAAAAAATTCAACACTCTCAATATTGAGAGAGAACGTCCTATGTAGAGTATCAGACTCGACTCGAAAAATCCCTGGCCAGAGTACGTGGTGTGTGGAAAGAGTTTCCAGCTGTGTTACCATATTGGATCGGTCTTAGATATTCTAGTCATATGATAGAATAATAAGATTGGGCAAGTAACCATAATTTTAGTTCGATCGGGACGTTGTGTGTTGAAAGGAATTAATCACACGGTAACGGTTAGCGGAAATGTTTATTTTTCATCATCATTACGGATTCTTAGTGATATCTTGCTAGGTGTCACTCGAATGATAAGAAAAATAAAAATAATTTAAATAAATTATTTTACAGATTAGAAGAGTTCTATTTTAATATTGAAAGGTTTGATATTGGACCTCACTGCCGGATGATAATGAACCTATGTGGTCACACACAATAGAAATTGTGTGCATCCAATTTGATATGATGAGTCTAATTAATACACTAAACAGTTTAGTGAAAATAGTGAGAATTATAATTTGATTTATTCTCTAATTAGATTAGAGAACAATTAAATATTCATATATCATTATAAGATAATATTCTAATTAGATTAGATTTAAATATAAATATTTAATTTAATAGATAAGATCCAATTAAATTAAAGAGAGAGATAAAGATAAAATATCCATAAAGGATAAGCATAAATTTACTTTTACTTATCCTATATTGTAACTAATCGGATATGATCCAAATTAGTTATAACAGATTAAATTTGTATTGTAACTAATTGGATGTGATCCAAATTAGTTATAACAGATTGAGCGTGCCCGGCTTGTACGGCTTTATTAATTAGTGGAGGCGTACAGAACCGCGGCTTCATTACAAGATTGCTAGCATCGTCTTTATAATCTGCGACTCATCTGTTTCGTACGACGGAAGACGTTGGATCTGGATCAATCATCTGTTTTGTACGACAAAAGTCGTTAGATCTGGATCAATTCCGTGTGGATACGCATAGAGGCCAGGTACGTGCGCGGCTAATTAGAATATCAGTTTCAACCGTACAGTAGATCAAGAGACCTTAACTGGTTCAAGGTGATGTAGTCTAAACTTTAGATCTGTTTAGATTAGATTTTATTTTACATTATAACGTGAGAATGATCCGCCAATGATCCCGGTGTAGAGACACGGAACTTGGTCGAGGCTTGTCGACTACGGTGAGTGTCGGGACAAGTCCGGATCGCGTCGGCGCGAAATGGACGTCGAACGGACCTTGTTGGAACTTGAGAGCAGCGTGAATCCTGAAGATCTACGAAACAGCAGATTTTCAGTGAGCTGTACTGGTACAAATCTGGGATTGTACCGGTACAAGATTGGTGGCTATACCGGTATAACCACCAGGGCTATACCGGTATAGCCCTGCGCAGAGAGGCTCTCGGGTTGCCTGTTTGTACCGGTACAAATAGATTTTGTACCGGTACAATGTAGCAGGTAAGGTGCAAGTTGACTTTTTGTCACCTCGGTCTTGGCACCCCTTTATCCCATGCCTCTTGGACCAGGAGAGAGAGAGAGAGGAGCCTCCTTCCCTTGCTGCTGCTGCTGCATCTTCTTCTTCCTCTCTATTGGCCGGAGGTGGAGGAGCTCAAGAGAAGCTCAAGCTTCGTCGACGACGCGCCGCGGAGCCGATCGAGGGTGTTTTCGAGGTTGTTGCGCTGCGAGGAGGCCGTGGGGCAGTCGTTCTCCGCCTTCCTTGACGTGGTACTGCGCCCTGGGAGCTTGTCGAGGTGAGTAGGCTACCGAAACCTCTTTGTTTGCTTCAAACTTCCTTGATTTTTCAGCTTGTCATTACCGCCGATTCCAAAGATCAACCGTTGGCGTTTTGGCTTGTTCTCTGCGTAGGAGCTTCGGACTGCGACGCAACTTGATTCGTTGGAACCGGGACTTCAAGGCGAATCCAGAGGATCCTTACTTGCTGAATTTGAAGAAGGTTTGCTTGCTCGAAATTATGTTTTACTACGTTGCTGCTTTGCAAGCAGACTTGGAATACTGAAATGCTGATTCCGGCGTCGACCCGCCGTGTTTTACCTCGTTCTCTGTGTAGGAAAGTCGGATCGCGACGAAATTTGGCTTGCTAGATCCGCGACTTCGAGACAAAGATTCTGAGCCCAAGATCGTAATTTTTGGAGCAGGTTTGCCCAGTCGAAACCATACCTTGCGAGCTACGTTTGGAGCGACACGAAGTCTTTGTTCCGCGATTTTCCAACGGCGACGTTCAGTGTTTTAGCTCGTTCTCAGTGTAGGAGCGACGGAATCCGGCGAAACTTGGGCCGTTGGATTCGTGACTTCGAGACGAAGCTACAGAGCCCTGAATCGCGAAATTCGAAGAAGGTTAGCTTGGTCGAAATTATAGAATACTCTGCTGCTGTTTCCAGACAGACTTCGTGAATTGAGTGTTTATTTTGGATGCTATTCTTCGCAGCAGGAGAATTGAGGACCTGAGTTGGACGTTGGTCGTTTCTGGGCTTGGATACTTCCTTCGTTGCCAGGGAAGGAGCTGTGTAAGGTGGGCTTTCATCGGTGACTCCTGAGTTAAAGTAGTCGGCATGTATAGATAAATTTTAATGTAAACCTTAGCTCAAATTCATGGGTTTCAGCATGTTAAAATCTGAATTTTTGGAGCATGTTTAGCAAGTATTTATTTCATATATGTTGGACTTGAACTTGACTTAGGAGAAAACCACGGTTGATCGTCATATGTTACACTACCAGATTTAGCTCTAGGAGCCGTGTTGTATCTTATCATCGCCGGGGGAGTGCGATGGATACCCAGGGTAGTGTAGCTTGCTTTTACGCTCGCGCTGTGGATGCCGAGCTTAGTTACAGTAGAGTTCAGACTGTGGTTGTTGTTGTGGACCGTCGGGGGTTGACGGTGGGCCCAGTTTACCGTTTGGTTATAGTTTGTGCCAAGGGCACGTGGTGTATTAGTGGTTAGACCCAGTTTACTTGACTTTTGCCTGTGAGAGCTAGAATGATTATGACAGAGGCACTTGTATACTCGCGTGGGTCGCGCCCCGCGAATGCCATTCCTGAATGAGGTTTCAGTGCGATATGATTCGCAGTTTCTGCTTCGGACAGTTCTTGAGCCGGCCACCTTTGGGGTGGTGTACGGCGTAGCTAGATACAGGCAGGGTGGGTCCGTTTGGGCAGCCCGGGTGAGACAGTCAGTGACCCCTTTGTTCTACTTTCAGTGAGGTTGTGACGTGAGTAGAGCCTAGTTAAGCGAGACGGGTGTGTTCACAGTCTAGAGAGAGTTTTCTCCGCTAGTTACTCTTGAGATATGGTGTAACCTTGATAGGCGAGACGAGGGTACTCCCAGTCTCGAGAGAGCTTTCTCCGCCAGATGTTCTTGAGTTACGGTGTTACCTCGCTAGGCGGGATAGGTGTATCACAATCCCTGGTGAGATTGGGTCAGCATTGGCATGTACTACAGGTGGTTAGTATTAGAGTAGAACAGTTTAGTGACTTGTGGCTGTGGAGTATTTCCGGCTTACTCTTCTTCTACTCCTGCTTACCATGTAGACTTAGTGGGTGGACCGATGTTGTTTAGGGCGGCACCCACTGAGGACTACCTGTTTTACAGTAGTTCTCACGCCCCTTTTCTTCCACCGTGGTTGCAGGGCCTTCGTCTTCGGCCGCTGCTGTAACGAACCGAACTTTAGCCAAATTGGTTAAAGCACGCGAAAGAAATAATTGGACGAGTTCCAATTACCTTTCCAAGTGTTTTGGAAGGGTTAAAAGAGGGTTTAAAAGAGTTATAAAGGTTTCGGCGTTGTTCGGCACGAAGTAGAGTCGAAACGACGCGAAAAACAAAGTCTGGGCAGTTTATACCGGTACAAGCACCATTTTGTACCGGTATAGCAACTTTTACCGAGAGGGCAGCAGCTCTCGGGTTTGAGATTTTTGGTGTCTGTACCGGTACAAAGTGGATTTATACCGGTACAAATGCTACGAAACCGAGAGGCAGCTCTCGGGTTTGCCTCTGGAGCAGTTTATACCGGTACAAAATGGGCCTTGTACAAACAAATGGCGAAATTTTGGGCCTTCGCAAATAAAAAAAATTGAGGGCCTAAGTGCAATTGTTACAACACAATACACTCCCAAACACCCCTCTCTTCACAACCACTTCATCAAACACACTCTCCCTCTCATTTCCCTCTTTCTCTCTCTAGAAACTCATCTCTAGGGCTTGGAGGAGAAGAAGGAGAAGGTGGGTTTGGAGCTTGGAGGAAGACATAGGGCTCTCCTACAAGGTGGACTTTGGAGAGCTTGGGGCTAAGGTGAGGTTTATGGAAAAACCTAAGCTAGGGTTTGAGTTTTATTCCTAGAAAGCTAGGTTTTGGAGCTTCTCTTTGACATAGAGACTTGGTAGAGGCTTGAGCTCCATGAAAATCTATGGAAGCTCAAGGTCCTCTAATGGTGAACTTCTAGGGTTTCAAATAGAGGCCTTAGAATGGGTCCAAATGGTTCTAGAAGAGTTCCTAAAGCATCAACAAGCTCTCTTTTGCTTGTTTAGGAGATCAAAACCCTAGGTTCTACATATGGCTTGATAAAGCACCCAAATTTGGGGCTTTTGACTATGGAGGTTCTAGGGTCAAATTGACCTTGTAGAAACCTAATTGGGAGCGTCCCCGACGCGTGGGACAACTTCGTTTATTTTTACGAAAAGCCGATCATAGAGTTGCTATGTAAAATGGCCTGATTGGGTCAACTTTTAACGTAACAGGTTTCAACCTAGGCACCGGTTGGCCGTGAGATTTCTTGGGCAACTCCACAAAAATATTCTAAGGTGGGTGGTGCATTCCAAAGATATCGAACTTCCCTTTATGTCTGAGTGTCATATTTGAGCATACTTTAAATTGAGCATAATGCATAGTAGGGTTATTTAAGAGCTTTTATCGTATTTTGTGAGTTCGAAATGCATGAGAATGAGTGTATGATATTGTAGTGACAAAGAACAAGAACCCTATGTATGCATGATAAAACCTAAGGCAAGAACTTAGTGTACTTGACAAATGAACGTGACATTGGACATGTACTTAGAGATTGTGACAAAGTTGAGTCTAGACAACTTGTGTCGCATCAAAGAACAAAGAACAAGAATATGAATAAGTGGATTACTTGACATTAGTATGATTGAGAGATTGACATTGTGACAACAACCTTAGAGCTAAGGGTCATATGAGCATAGTCTCCTTGAAGTCAAGGAATGGATTGTGAATTAGATCCTTAAAGTTAAGGATTGATCGTACTCACCATATAGTCCTTGCTCGGGGGCGGTAGCTCCCCCTCGAGCGGTGCGCTCCGGAGTAGGTCACCACTGGAATGAGTTTTCCAGAGGACGGTCCCAACGGGTCGATATTGAGAACTCCCCGGTTACGTTGGGATTTTGAGTTTGGTTGAGTCTTATTGAGGGCGAACCCACGGGTTAGCCAAGAGATTGGGTATTGGACTTATGATCTTGCATGTTTTATTTTGAGCATATTATCGTTTACTTTCAAGCGTATTAGTTGCATTTGTTAGTCGGTTATTATCTTACCTTTCTTTCTATTACGCTTGAATTAGACCTAGTGGGAAAGTCGGCGTGGTTGGTTGCCGAACCCACTGGGAACTTTGTTGTAGTTCTCACCCCACTATTTTCACAGGGCCGGGACCTAGCGAGCCGGCCGAGGACCGCGGTAAGGGCATCGAGCCCTAGGTAAAGACCGCCCGAGTTACTTTATTTTGCTATAGTCGCATTTTTCTTTTATATCATCTTTTGTATTTGATGATTATAGTTGTCTAACTTTAATTGTAATCAAGTTTCATTTTGAGGTAAATGTGATGTAAGAAAGAAATGATGCATGGAATGTAAAGACTTTTAAAGAATTCAAGTTGTAAGAATTATGCATGTATGTGATTGAAATTAATCATAGTACTTGTATGTTTTAGTTTAGCACTTCACATTGGCTATGGCTTGCCCTCGTGCAAGATGTTATGTATGCTTCCGCATGTGTAAAAATTTTATACTCTATCTGTACTTGTTGAGCCTTGGGCGGGCAGGGAAAGCTCTGTCCGTTCGGCGTCTGTTTGACGCGCTCGAACCGGCCAAATGGATCGGGCTCGGGGCGTGACAGCTGCTCCCACTGGCGCGGATCGTGGCAAGGGCGTCGCGAGCTAGAGCCCTTCCTGACCGGTGCTGAGTTAGCAGATTTCCCCTACAGGTAGTTGTTTTTGGGTTTGGAGTTGTATACATACAGTTGTTAACTCGCTGGAGCGAGTATTACTCTTTTGTATCGTGACTTTATGTATGTATATAGAACTCGTGTTTTTCTACCTATTTGTTTATAGTTTTGCAGCTTTATGCTACTGTTTGTAGCAGTGTATGTTTTACAGGTACAGCTACGCTTCGTATACATGAAAAAAATTTTGTATACGGCGAATTTGTCGGCGTGTCCGGGGAACTGTGCAACCCGGGGCGTGACAACTGGATTGATTTGTTTTGTTTTGATTCATATGTGATATGAATTTTTTATTTTTGATATTATTTTTGTTGCGATTTTTTGTGCCGGATAAATTCTTACACAAATATCCTCCTTAATCCTCTCAACAATTTGTGGCCAAATATCCTCTTAATCCTCTCAACAATTTGCTTTTCTCAGGCGTGCGGCTTCTTTCCCATCATGGATTCGTCCTCTTCATCTTCCGAAGACAGAAGTAAACGCGCTAATTTTTTTTCAATTTCTCATCACTCTTTTTGCCTCCTCTATTTGTGTATGATTATTTATTCATTCATTCATTTTTATTAATGAAGAGAGGGCGGCAGCGGAGGAAGCGGCGGATGCAGAATGGGAGGCGTGGATGATTGAAAGCGAAAAATGGGATTACGCACTCTGGTCCGATTATTTACTCGGAGGTCTCATTTTAGCGATGAAGATAGATAACGATCTTGGTCATGTTATCAGAAAAATTTTTAGAAAGTTTAAAATTTAGACTAAGGTTGGTAGGTCCTTTTGGTTAGTTCATGCATCTACGGTATAGGCTAGCTAATTATGCAAGACTAATTTATTGTCGTATTGTTTTTAAGTATATTCAGTATTTATTTAGGCTTTATTGGACATTTGGTTAAAGTATGTTTAATCATCCCTTTCGCTCGATATTATTCCCGATCTGTATTTAGTTTTTTTCTCATAAATTTTACAGTTTCATTATAAAATATAAACCAATTTTTTATATTTTATATTTTTTAATTATAATAATTTTTTTTTAGTAAAGCTGTGATTTTCTTTTCTTTTCTTTTTTTCTTGATTCGGTTGTTGCCTACTTCCTCAATTTGAGAACCAAGATTTGCTATTGGCGCAGTGGCTCAAAAGCTTGTTGCAAGCAAAGCTATAATAGAGAAGAAATGCAGGGGGTGTACTGAATTTTCCAGAATAGAGCGCTCTCAGCGTTGTTTCCCAATCATCCCTAGACCCTAACCATAGGGAAGCTGTACATTAGGCTATGAGAGATTTTTGACAAAGGTAAACAAGTAGATGGATACAGTAATTTACAAATTTATAGGGATACATACAACAATCAATGTGGGTTCTGTCACTCCGGGTGGGTGGTTCCTCTCAGGTGATTTTGCGAGGTAATTTGTTGGC
This sequence comes from Aechmea fasciata, assembly GCA_025177825.1. Taxonomy (NCBI): domain Eukaryota; kingdom Viridiplantae; phylum Streptophyta; class Magnoliopsida; order Poales; family Bromeliaceae; genus Aechmea; species Aechmea fasciata. The sequence goes on from CM045945.1 coordinate 7,102,651, forward strand.
TTTGCCCTCGCTGACGAATATTTCATTTTGTTCGTTTGAACTGAATATATATTGCCTCACCTGAAAACAAAAATGAGAAAAAAGAGATTATAATGTGAAAAATAAGTGTACAAGTACCATACGAGTGGGCCATTCATTTAAGAAAATATGAATCGTAACCATGTGAGTGCTTGGGCCAATAAACTAGGAGAAGCACCCGCAAATATCTGAACTTGCAAAAATGTCACTGTAAAGTTGGTATTTGCATGTACACCCTTGAATTACTTTGTTTATTTACGCCAAATCTAATACCCCTTTGGAATTGGAGAAATCAATGCCAAATAGGTTTTGTATACACCCCCCTATGATGTGGATGAGTGCAAGTAAATGCAATTTTAAGGAGCACACATAAATTCCAACTATGCAAAGATAGTTGAGTCAGTCGGCATATTTTCTGGGTATAATTTAAAAAACTACTGACTAGTCCCACGGAAGAAAATATAATTGAAAGAGGTACTAACCTTTTAGCTCAAGTTAATTCACTTGAAATAACATCTCCTGTCTACAGGTTCAAGTTCAATTCATGAATCCACGTTAACTGTGCTATGAAGTCCGCATTTGTTTTATATACCGTAAAGCTGAACGCAGCATCGCTCTCGCCTTTCTATCAAGTGCACATCCTGGTGAAATCATTTCTTCATAAACAGCAGGAACCTGTTGACAGCAAATGAAATATATATATGTTTAGATCTTTCGCCTTAATCATCATATAGTATTTAGAAAAATACTTCAAATCATAAAGCATTTACTAGTCATTGTTTTGTATTCATACAGGATGGGCAAAAATTCAAAGTTTTTTTAAGTTTCAGAATTAAAAATTATAGCTATAATTGATGCTTTAGCCAAATAGAAATTAGTTGGTGGTCATAACTGGTGAGATATTATAAATTAGGGATGGAAGCAGCAAATGGATACACTTGAAATTTAAGACCTAAGAAACAAGTTGTTTCATAAGGATGCAAGTAAATTACTAGATAAGCAATGCTTCATAAGGATGCAAGTAAATTCCCCCCCCCCTGCGGGTGGGGCTGGGGTGGGTAGTTAAGTTAAATACGGTGAACCATTCATCGTGTCTGATTCACCGTGTTTAGAGAGTACGTATTTTTTGTAATATAAATATTGAAAAGAGGAATAGGGAGTAGGGATGTCAACGGGTATAGATATCCAAAATATTATCCGAACCAAACCCGAATAAATTATATATACACATAATTTATTTTTATTTACTTATACAATATATAAAATATTTAATAATTTTTATTCTTTAGATCTTTATTCAACGGTATAGATTTTTAAAACCCGCTGGGTTCAGGTTCGGGTTTCGAGTTTTTGGTCAAATATAGATATGGGTATGAATTTTTAAAATCCGTCGATCCGGATTCAGTTTGAATTTTAATTTGATTTTCGGTTTCGGATTTTTAAAAAAAGGAATACAAATAAGAAACACGGTGAACCATCACTATGTTCAACTTAACACGCCGGCAACACACTGTTATACACGTCACGTGTGAGGTGTAGGATCATTTTTGTAAATTAAATTTTGGCAGGGTTATTTTTTTAAAAAAAATTGTCAGAGGCTAAATGCAAAAAATGCCCTATTTTGTTGGAATTTATTTACTTTATGTCATATATATTATAATTCATATATTTTAAAATTCAACTCTTTCAATCTGTATATCACTTTCTTTCTTACTCGGAAATGCAATAATTATCTTTATTTTTAGTTTTGTGATATTTTATTATTTATATATTTTTACTTCAATAATATCTACCCGCGGCATCGTGCGGGTTTCTACACTAGTTAAAATGTTAAAGAGAGAGAGTGTGCGGGGTTGTGGTGGTGGGAGCATAGTTAGTAAATTCACGAATTTTTGCCGAATTATTCGCGAATTTTTGAAAAAAACAAATTAAACGGGCGTTTTCGTATTTTTCCGAAAAATTCGGAAAAAAATGCGAATTTTTGGTGAAAGCTAGATACTTATTCGCGAATTATTCGCAATTCGCGAATAATTCAATCAAAAAAACGGCCCGGGCCCCGGCCCGCGCTCGCTGCTGGGCCCGCGGTCGCGGTCGCGCTCGCTTGCGCGTTCGCCCGAGCGCGCACTCACGCTCGCTTGCGCGTGCGCCTGAGTGTGCGCTCACGCGAGCGGTGAGGCGCGCGCGCTCATGTGAGCCGCGGCCCTGGCGGGCGTTGTGGCTGGCCCAAAACAGGAAAGAGGAAAAAAAAAAAAAACCATACCTGCCCAAAAAAAAAAAAAAAAATCTTTTCCGAACCGTTTCGCCCTCTTTATTCTTATATTCTTAAATATGAGTATTTATACTAATGACATAAATCTTGAGAAAAAAAAACTTAATTTAATAGCGAATTTTTAATTGATGAATGTATAATATCCGTATAAATTACGTATTCGAGTAATTGGCAAATCCGTTTTTTACCGTATTTTTCAACGAATTTTATCCGAATTATATCCCTACCGAATTTTGCCGAATCCGAATTAACTAACTATGGGTGGGAGGGAGGTAAGATAAAGTGAGAGGAGAGAGATAAAGAGAGAGAAAGAGATATACATTATATATTATAAATATATATAACATACTATTATATTATATGTTATTATTTGGTTTAGATATTTTTAGAAAAAATTATTTTTTAATTTTAATTTTAATTTTTTTAAATTCTAAAGAAGACCTCTATTTATTTTGGGAGTTTGTGGGATCCATATACAATTTCAAAGAATTAATTGCACATGGGCCTCCAACCTTTTCACTATATAGAAGCATAGCGAAGAAAAAAAAAAAAAAAAAAAATTGATATAGAAACCAAACAACGAAGGAGAAAAAAAAAAAGGTGAAAAAACACAATTCAAAATTGAAAACTATGAAACAATAATTCTTCTGCGAGAAAATTAGTTGAATTGAGCTGGCTTGAATTTGTCTTAAAGGCGATTTGCTTCAAAAACTGGAAGATTGAAGAAAAACTGGTGGTCGCCTCGGCTCCCTCGTCTCCTCTCTTCCTCGCTGGAGGATTGAAGAAAAATTAATTACTGATTTAATTGTTGATTAAATTTTGATTATGAATTTCAAAGTTACGAATTTCAAATTTTAATTGTTACCTTATGGTAAAACTTTAAAGCAGTTCTGATTAATTTTACCTTAAAAGTTAAGTTTTTACCTTTTAAGAAATACTCTGATTAAATTAAATTTTACCTTAACTTTTTACCTCAGTAAATTCTGGCTACCTTAAAACATCAAAATTTTAAATTCTAAAAAAAAATTTAAGTTTAAATTCTCAAATTACAAATTTCAAATTTTTTAGAATTCAAAAATTAAATTTTTAAATTTAAAATTTAAATTTTATGTGTTAAATTTTAAATATTTAAATTTCAAATTTCAAATTTATTTATTAAATTTAAAATTTAAAATTTTAATTTTTAAAATTTGATATTAATTTTAAAATTTTAAATTAAAAATTTAAATTTAGATTTAAAAATTAGGACTATGCTAAGTGAAAGGCCTTATGTAACCAACCATTTGGGCTTTTAGCTGAATTTAAATGTCATGAACTATATGCTGAATCCAACCTGAATGGAAGGTAGACCCAATTCAAATCTTGCGGGACCCAGAGCTCGAATCTAGGGTTTTGGTCATGTGAACCCAATTTAAAGCATCAACTTATCTCATGTCCAATAGTTATGGTTAGATATGAGAGTATATAAGTTTGATTGGGCTGGACATAATAACTAAATTTAAACATTTTGAGTCGGTGGTTTGGGCCCAACAAGTTTTCATTGCTAGTAGGTCAGATCGTTACATCAGCTTTAAGCCATAAGGTTCTAAACCGAGCCTAAACCCACGTCGGAAACTAAATCCGAAGTACATGGGTCCAAATTTAAGCCCACACTCAGGTCCACATCCAATCTAAACCTTAACTTAGACAATTTTAGCCCACATTGAGTCCAAGCCCACAATTTTAACTTCAATCTAAACCTGTCTTGATTCTAAACCCAAAATATATGGGCCGGAGTTTAGTCCAACTTAGATCCATGGCCGATCTACATCTTAATTTGAACTATGTGAGCCCATACTAAGCCCAAACTTTAAATCTGAACCCAACCCAATCTGATATTACCTCCCATGGGCCCAAGTTCTTACCAAGGCCCAAATATAAGCCCAGCAGAAACCTAAAATATACTCCGGGTTGACTGCAGTGGAGCCCAAGCCCCAATTCCAAATCCAACCCAAATTTGAGCTTGAATCACACAAGCCTAACACAACCCAAACTTGATGGGCCTTATACGAAACCAAAACTATACTTAAACCATATTATGTGTCTCCTGCAACCCAAACCATATTCCAATTTCAACCAAAAACCCAAACAATATGAACCATGCCGCGAACCTAATTAGATTCTGACATATATAGAGCCTAATCAAACTAAACTGGACTCTAACACATATAATTAGAGTTCAATCAAATCAGATTAGACTCTAATACAAATAGTAGGTCTTGTGTATTAGGAGGTTCCTTCCTAAAATTGTTTTTTCGATGATGGAGCTTGAGATCAATGATCATTCAGATTAAACGATCTAGCGTATTAGAAGTTTATAGAAAATAAATTTTGTGACTTTTCAATATCATTTACCTAACGATCGAAAGGATTCAAAATCAACAGCTGAAAATAAAAATCTTACAAAAAGTCGTGATATAGCTTTAAAATTTTCGATTAAACATAATGATCTTGGTGTAAATAGTATAAAGAATTTTCTATCAAAATTTCATCTGATTTGAATACTTCTACACTGTTAAACTTGCAAACAGTATACATCAACCATTAAAAATTGTTGATTTTGAACCCTTTCGATCGTTAGAAAAATGATACGAAAAAATTACAAAAATTATTTTCTAGATAGTTCAAATACGCTAGATCAAGTCTAACGAAGCCAATCGTCGATTTGGAAGCTCTATCATCGAAAACGGCTTAGAAGCACGGAGGCCTCCGTGCTCTAAATCCACTGAAATCCTAGACGAAGAGCCGCTCGCTCTCCTCCTCCTCCTCCGCCGCATCCGCAGCGACGAGTAGGATTCCGACGGTTGCTAAATATTTAAATAAGTATTAGTACATTAGTAGCATTTTTTTTAGGTTATACCGACACTCTTAAATTGTCACTATATACCTAACGACCCAACATAACAGCAATATTTTTTAAAAGTGTCGGTAATTTAGCCATAATGCACTTTTCGATAATGCATCGACATTTAAAAGTGTTGTTACACGCAGTTTTTATTGCAGTGTTTTTATAAAATATTATTATGCATAAAATTTTAAAATGTAATATACTAATACACCTGGTGCAGGAGATAATTTTGCTCGATAAAGTTGGCAATGCAGTTGGTGGGTATGGACTTTTTTGTGAAGTACTAATCTTTCTAATTCTGAAAACTAATGATAAGATTCCTTAGTTAGGTGCTGGTGCTAACGGACCGAATTCAATTTGGGCCCCAGGATGGCGACCACCGACGCATCCAACGGCCATCCCATGATTCCCATCTCAAATCCGACGGCTCTGATTTCTTCAACCGTTGCTTATTAGATGTGGACAGGGTCCTAATAAGTTCCTAACCCCTTGTGACTTTTAAAAGCAAAACCCTTTTTAAAAAAATAAATCCATGTGAGAGGGGGTTTCACACGGGAAAGAATGTCAAAGGCCTCACATCTGTCTCTTTGCAGATTTGCAACTCTCCGCCCAACATTCCAATTCCACCCTTCATTTGTTTTCAAATTTGGAACGGATCAATATAATTATGTAAAGAGCTTTTTTTTTTTTTTTTCAAATGTCCCCCTTGAAAGAATTTTATTTTAAAACTAGCCCTAACAAATTTATAATTAAAAAAATGATTATATTCCTGTCACACATGCGCCACATAGGCCGGCTGGGAGTCTGCTTGGCAAATTGACGGTGTTTCATCCAACGTATTCAAACACAGCGAATGATTCACCGTGTTTTATTTTTTTTTTCTTATTGACGGTGAACCATTTCAAACACTGTGAATAATTACTGTATTTCATACTTATATTCTTCCTATTAGAGATGTCAACGGATCGGGTTTTCAAAAACCCCAAAACGAATCCGAAAATCAAATTAAAAATCCAAATCCGAATCCGAACCCGGCGGATTTTAAAAATTCATACCCGACCAAAAACCAGAAACCCAAATCCGGACCCGAATCGACGGGTTTTATATAAATTGTTAAATAGTTTATATATTGTATAAATAAATAAAAATAAATTATGTATATAAATAATTTATTTGGATTTTGGTTCAGATAATATTTCAAGTATCCATGCCAATTGACATTCTTACTTCCTATTCCTCTTTTCAATATTCATACTGCGAAAAATATATATATTTGCATTTTCTCTAGACACGATAAATCATTTATCGTGTTTGGATACAGTGAATGGTTCAACGTGTTTAACTTAACACCCTGGCTCAGCCCCATTCGCGTGGCGCTGACATGATGTCTGCGTGGCAGGATCATGGCCAAAAGTACAAATATAAATTTGTTTGAGTTATTTTTAAAATAATTTTTTTCTAGGGACTAGATGCAAAAAAAGGTCCTTATTTAAAAAATAATGTTATTATATACAACTTACGCCTTCATTATTTAAAGACTATTAATTTTCTACTTAGCATATTATTTTTTTATTCGAAAATTATTTAAATTTTTGCGAACTCTAATATAAGAAGGACACTCCTCGTTCAGCGTGTACAAATAGAATTTTTATTATTTGTAAAAAATAATTATGCCTCTATTTTCTTATTTTTTCCTAAAAAAAATACAAAGATGCTATATAATTAACCTTTATTTTTAAGGAAAATATAATTAACCAATTTGAATTTGTGAGTTGTACCCCATGGTGTGATTCTAGAGGTTTCATTATGGGTTTATTAACACATTAAACTGTCGGGCAGTTTCATTATGCGTGTTTTCTCAAAGAAAATGATAGGTTTATTTGTTTTATCGACTTCTTTGAATCTAAAAACCAAAAATTTTTCTTCAAATAGCATCCTATAATGAAATATACAAATAGCATTTTTCTTCATTGTATATTACCCATAATAGTATTTTTCAGCTTTATTTTTTTAAAAAAAAAAAATAAACGAAACAAAAAACACACTACCTTTTTTTAAAAATAAATAAAAAATTTATTATAATTTTAGTCCACTTCCACTCCAAATTTACTTATGTTGAAACAAACATGCCCTTAAAATAGTGATGGAACATTCAATAATAAAATTTTGTGGCTGCAATGATTGGTTATTGATTCAGCAAAATTTTCTACACCGGTAACATCACCATTTTTTTTAGCATTAGATATGTATGTTCTAGAACTAGGCTACTATGCTATTAATAGCACCAAGTTATTGGTGCTACCAAATTTTTAGCCATTGGATTGAGAGATGTGCGGTTAGTATGATGTGGGCCCCCTAGGGTTAAGTGGGTGGTTAGTTAAATAGTATAATCTAACGGGTGAAAATCATCAAAGGGGTGGATCTAACGGTAGAAAATTTGGTAGCACTAAGTGCTTCGTGCTATTGATAGCATAGCAGTCGGACTCGTATGTTCTAAAACATCTTTACAGTTTTAGTATATTTTTATTTTTAAGCATGAAAATTGTTATGTTTTAAAGAAAATTTCAACAAAGGCTTGATGGAATACTTGAGATTTTGCTCCCCTTGCATTCATGGTTGTTTGACCACATTAGTTTAACTGATGTGGTAATCGACCGTATCAAAATTTATTTCGATGTGGTACATAAGCATGACTATATATTAAATGCTGTATCATTTGAATTATCACATGTAGTAGTACTTTTTTATTACTTTGTAAGAGCGATGCTATATAGTACACTACAAAATAAGACACATATTTTACACCCATTTTATTTAAGAGTTATTAACTCTCTATTTGTCATATTAATTTTTTTGTATTCTTTACTAAAACTTATTTGGAGTTTTATGAATCCTAAAATGACGGATGTAATATCTACACTCTTTTTTGGAGTATAAATACCTCAACTTGTAGTTTATTTTGAAATCGGCCCTTCAATCCACTACTTAAAGGGGTCGATACATTCTACAAAAATTTTTACCCTTTCATTATGCGAAAAAAGTCTAAAATGTGCTACTTATATTATTGATGTGATGTTTCCAATCAATAGGATTATCTTTTTTGAATTCATTAGTTCCGTCATAATTAATAAAAAACTATTTTTATTAAATTTTTTTTTAAAAAAAATAGAAATTTGATTGAGTTGTTATTGATGATATATATAAACTTAGTTTGATATTAAGGTTCATCTAACGCTATTAGACAAAATAGAGTTATGAGAAAAGCATATAGGGATATATTTCTGCGTTCTCCAGATACAGTATTTTTTCAATATATTTTTTCTCACCACACGTAATGTAATCTTTTCGCAATACCAAACGAAGTTATAGTACAAGTGTAATACCGTAGGATTGGTCCATTACATGGGGTAGGTGCTGGTAATTTTTAATGTAATTTGGTATTTTGCTGTAGAGTTCGTACAGCAGTGAAGGCTCAGGGAGTGATCAGATTCAAATTTTTGAAATGGGAAATTAATTTTCAATTGGACGGGCAGCTCGAGATGGAACATGCGTGGGCACCCTGGGAAGGGTATTTCCGTAATATTCACACCATGCAGGGGGTAATAAAGTTTATCAGTCAGCCTTTTTTTTCTTTTGCCGAGAAAAGTAGAGTAAAAAAGCATTTAAGGCTGCACCTGCAGGGCACACTGGGAAAAACAAAAAGATTAGATCTGGACTTTGGAAACAAAAAAAAAAAAAAGGAAAAAGAAAAAAAAGATGATGTTTGGACACCCAAAAAAATTTTCTTTTTATAAATTAAAATATAGCACAGACCTTCTACTTATTAAGCCCCCGTTTGGTTTGGGATTAAGAAAAAACTAGTTATTCCAGAAATAGTATTAAGTTTGGGGTTAAAGTATTTTTATGTTTGGTTGGGAGTTGGAGTTAATCGAGGATAGTGAAAAATAGTGTTTGGTTGAAGTAGGTGGGATAAGAAGGATAGTGGGTTATTATGAATAGAAAAATAGTGTTTGGTTGGAGTTTGTTGGGATTAGGTGGAGTTAGCTAAGCCGGAATAATTTTTTGAGCTAGGGTTTGCTAACCCCACCTTTTTTTGGTGGTGTTTGGAAATAAAATAGGGGTTAAGGAATGAAATAATCCCTCCCAACCAAACGGGGGCTAAGGGTATTTATTTATTTATGAATCTTACATCTATAAATTCAAATCTTACATCTAGAATAACTAGCTATCTGAAGAATGAATCTTATATATATCTATAAATTTTATGAATTATCTTAATATTCTTGTCTTGTCAAGTACACTTATCTTGTCTCTTTGTCTTTTTTCTTTTTTCTTTTTTTTTACTTAAAACTTGATTCCCTATAAAGAAAACATAAATAAGTCTAAAATCTATCTGTCACATCTAATTATATTTATTTTATAAGAGTTTAATTTTTCTATCACGATTTCCTAAAAAATTCATATTTATTTTTATTATTATTGAGAAAAATATAGTATATTATCCTTTTTATTTATTTAGAAGATAAATTAAGTTACATAAGTGAACCATCACATGCCTCGAGGGTGGTGAAAATGAAATCGTCGAAAGCAGAAAAAAAAAAAATATTAGCGATTACATTGATGTCTCTCCACTGAGCAAAGTTTTTTTTATAAGTTCATCACCGTTTACCATTAGCGATTATATTTATTATTTTTATCTCAAAAGAAGAGATGCAATTAATTAAAGATAAATAATATGATATAACTGTTGCATAGTGAATTTCTCTTTTGAACGGTGTGGAACAGTGGAAGTTGTATTTTCTTCTAAAAATGTATGGTACCCCTCAATTACAGACAATTAGAAAATAACTCCCTCAACTTTGAACTTTTCATGAATCTATCTTAAATACTCTATTTTTTCCCTATTATATATCAGCTTCTCTTATTAGAGTTCTTAGCTTATATCTAAAAGAATATTTTTTTTGATAGTAGTATAGAAATTGATTAGAGAATAGTTGTTAATTGAGGGCTTTTAGGAAAAAGGAAATTTGTATAAAACTATAAGTAAAAATAAATCTAAGAAACCGCGTAGATATTAATAAAATGCAAAATTCAATAATGTTTTTGAAAAAAAAAAATATCACTAAAGTGCCATGCAATAGGGTATAATAAACCCTTTTAATTAAGATTTTTTTCTTAACTTCTAATTTTGTAAATTCAAATGCTTTTTAGTCAGAAATTAGAAACTTCATAATATCATATAATAATTTTAGTCATATTTTAGTATGTAAAACTGAAATAACCAACAATTAATGAGAAATAAAATCATAAACTTTAACAAAATTTTTACCTTAAGTAGCAAAATAATTTATTTTCAAAAATACTATCTCAATAAAAAAAAAAAATTGTTCTAAACGGCTTAATTGGCTAACATTGAAAGAATCTTCTCTAGCTCATAAAATTTGCAATATTCAATCAATTTCTTCGTTTTGTATAAAAGTATAAACTTTTTAAAAATATTATTTAATATATATAATAATCATATTGCTCCCGTTAAACTCTTTTCCAACCCTTATATAATATAATTAGTTTCAAAATATATTTTAAGTGGTGTAATTATTATTATTATTATTATTTTAAAAAAGATAACGCTACCGCTTCATTCATTAATCAAAATAAACTAAATTTACTGTGGTGTAATTATTGTTAATAAGACTTTTTCTAGTGTTGCCTAATTTGTTTGGAGGTGGAGATATTAATGTTCAAATATATTTTATTCAGTGGGTATGCATTAATAAAAGAGGCCAAATGAAGCGACAAAATCACGAAGTTACCACTGATCCCGGAAAAGTTTAAAACACACCCAAATGTTGTTGATCCCCAACGGGAAAAATATCACAAAATTCCAATCATCATATTGGACGGTTCAGATCATGTGATCTGTTGGGTAGTGACCTTTTTTTTTTGGTTTTTTTAAAGAGATAATTGGGTAGTGTACTAGAGTGTTGAATTTGAAATTTATACATCCACCTCATCAAGATTTTAAATTGGAGAATACTTCCAAAAATCCCATTATGGGATAATGTGTTTGCATTTTACCAGAAATATGTAGTGAGAAGAATAATAATTGCAATTATATTTTTTATTATATTATTTTGTTTGTAGAAATATATGATTTAAAAAGGTGCCAAGTGTAGTATTATTCATATTACCACCCTGTGTCATTTGGAATATTATTTTTATGATGCGTTTGGTCAAATTATGTAATATTATAGAGTATTTCGATATATACAATTTTCAAATGAGATTACTATTAATACTGTATTAACGCGTTTGGTTTAATATAATAATATAATGACTATATTTGGTTCTGATTGCCCTGAGTCATATTTTGCAAACTTTTTTTATTTACAAATAATATTTTTTAAAATTTTAAATTTTAAATTTGAACAAAAATATAAATTTATATATTAATTAAAAATATAAATATGAAATTAATAAATTTAAAATCTAAAATATAAATATAAATGTAAATATGAAATTAAAAATCTAAATTTATAATTCATAATTTAAAATACAATTTTTATTTTAAAATTTAAAATTTAAAATTTGAAAATTGAAATTTAAAATTTAAAATGTAGAATTTGAAATTTAAATCTAAAATTTAAATTAAAATTCAAAATTTAAATTTAAAATTTAAATTTGAAGTTTAAAATTTAAATTAAAAAATTAAAAAATTAAAAATTAAAATTTAAAATTCAAAATTTTAATTTTTAAATTAAAATTTTTAAAATGACATATTGACAGGGATTTTGGAGTTAGTATTTTACATAATATGCAGTATTACTTACTTTTACTTTTAGTAATCCAAAATACACACCTCATATCGTTGATATTTTTGGTGTAATCCTCCACCATTTGTAATGCTATAATATTATCGACCCAATTACATACCGGATGAATCAAATATAGTAATTCTATTAATAATCCGAACCAAAATGCACCCTTATATATTTCTAAGGTATTTCTATTTATAATGTGAAAAATTTTGACTAATTAATATGTTTTTCATCTAAGTCAAATTTTATTAAGAGTGTCGTATTGATGAGGTTATACATTAATAATGGATAAAGCGAGCATTTTGAGTAAATTTAAGATATCTTATATTTTTCTTAAATTTGGATGATAAAATATAAATAATGCAGTAATAAAGTACTCACTTTATTACCAGATTTGTAAATACTGAAGTACTCACTTTATTACCAGATTGGTAAATACTGAACTAAGTTTTAGGGGAATAAAAATAAAAATTAGATAAAAATAAATGTTTAGGATTTACATGAACTATGCACTATTTTGAGTTGATTATTTAATTTTTTAAAATTTTAAGTTTTCTGTTTAATCTTTTAATTCATTTGATTTGAGTCACTCAATGATAATTTAATTTTATAATTTTAAACTAATTGTTTACTGTAATGAATTTATAGTTGCTAGAATTGTATAAAATATACTCGCTTAGCATGTTAAAATAAATAACACATTAAAATTTTGATGTCAAAATATCGTTAATTGATTCAAATCAAATAAAATTTTAAAAAATAAATAATAAAATTAAAATTTTAAGAGATTGAAGTGTCGACTCAAAATATCTTATTATAGTTCAGAAAAATATGCATGTTATGTATATAATTTATAAAGAAAATGACAAATAATAAGAGTACTTTTGAAATTATCTTTTGAAAATATTATTTTTATTATTATTTTATTTTTGAAACTAAACCCGTCAATTTTCTAATAAAGACAAAGTTCCCCTCCTATTTATTTCTTTTCTAATGTGGCGTTTTGCTATTGTCATCCCCTCCCCCACCTCCTCGGCTCCTCCCCATTCCCAACAACAAATATAATAATAATAATTAAAAGAAAAGAAAAGAGTAGAGCCATTTTTGAGTGTGAACTGTGAACTGTGGAGCAGAGACTAATAAAAGAGCCTCCTTTTTTTGGTCCTCCCCTCTCTCCCTCTCCATTCCGGTTTCTCCACAACAACATGTACATGGGTTCCTCTCCATTCCCCTTCATCCTCGTCCTCGTCCTCGTCCCCTTCGTGCGGGGAAACACGGAGGTGCGGGCGCTCATGGCGCTCAAGTCGTCTTTGGACCCCGAGGGGCGCGTGCTGGGCTCCTGGACGAGCGACGGCGACCCCTGCGGCGGCGGCGGAGAGTTCGAGGGGGTGGCGTGCAACGAGCACGGCAAAGTGGCGAACATCTCGCTCCAGGGGCGCGGGCTCGCCGGAACCATCTCCCCCGCCGTGGCCGAGCTCCGGTGCCTCTCCGGCCTCTACCTCCACTACAACGCCCTCACGGGGGAGATACCCATGGAGATTGGGAACCTCTCCGAACTCACCGATCTCTACCTCAACGTCAACAACCTCTCCGGGACCATCCCTGTGGAGATTGGGAAAATGGCTAGTCTCCAAGGTCAGTTTTTCTTTTTTCTTTTTTCTTTTTTTTTCCTATTTTTTTGGTTCCTTTTTTGAGTAGTATTTTGATTTTTTTTTGGGGGGGGGGGGGGGGGGGGGGGGGGGCGGGGGTTTCAAAAGACAAAAAAGCTTGGATTTTGGTTCGACTAATTATTAACGATTTGTTTCGCATGCATTTTATTACTAGCTCAAATGTATTAACACTTCTTGTTAAGTACCCATTATTATATTATTATATGATATGAGGGGTGTTGGGTGTTTTGAAGCTTCTATTTCTGTAGCATCTCGGTTGCGCTTTTTAATTTATTGAAACCTTCCTTTTTTTGCCTTTATTAGTTTCCCATTCCTATTATTATTGTAGCTGCTTTACTATATAGATCCTCTATATCCCGTTGCCATTTAATGTTGGAAAAAGAGTTTAGAAATAAGTAGTACATTTGTTGGGAAGAATCTCCCCCCTTTATTAATCCAGCTATGCTACTGTGTCCCCCAACATATGTAGTTGATTTGGTATTATTAGTTGTCTATTAATAAGTGAAAAGCTACAATTAATTCTTTGTTTCGCATGAACTTTTTGAATTTGCTTATTTTAACTTGTAATATTGGCTTGTTTCCTCCTATATTTATTGTAGTTTTGCAGCTGTGCTACAACCAGCTGACAGGGAGTATACCCACCCGGCTGAGTCTCCTGAAGAAGCTCACCGTTCTCGCCCTGCAATCGAATCAATTGACGGGAGCGATCCCCGCGACGTTGGGGGATCTCTCGCAGTTAATGCGGTTGGATTTGAGCTTCAATCAGCTCTTCGGCTCGATACCCACTAAGCTTGCTCAGATCCCTCTCCTCGCCGTGCTCGACCTCCGGAACAACACTCTCTCGGGCAGCGTCCCTTCCGGTAACTTGCGCTCTCTTTCGATCTCCTCGCCGCCCATAACAATAGTTCTCTTCTCTAATTATTTCTTTTGATCTGTACGAAGGTTTACGGCGGCTGAGCAAAGGATTCCAGTATGGGAACAACACTGGTCTATGCGGAGTCGGGTTCGATTCGCTTAGCGTTTGCCCTTCCGACGATGCCCTCAAACCCAACAAACCCGAGCCATTCGGTCCGGGCTCGTCCGGTCTTAAGCCGCAGCAGATTCCCCAATCAGCCAACTTCAATGTGCGTTGCAATGACACCGCCCGTCGTTGTTCGAACGCTTCGTCCAAATCCAATGCGGGGACCGTAATTATCGGCGTAGTGGCGGTCGCTGTCGGAGGGACAATTTGTGGGCTTTTCGCCTTCTCGTGGTACCGCCGCAAGAAGCAGAAGATCAGTAGCTCCGTTGAGGTCTCGGATAGCCGGCTTAGCACCGACCTGCAGCCGAAAGATTTGTACCGGAAAAATGCTTCCCCGCTGATCAATATCGAGTACTCAAATGGTTGGGATCCTTTATCCGATGGAAGGAGCGGCGCTGGTTTCTCTCAAGAAGTTTCTCAAAGCTTCCGATTCAATCTGGAAGAGGTGGAATGCGCTACTCAGTACTTCTCGGACGTTAACCTCCTCGGAAAGAGCAACTTTGCGGCGACTTACAAAGGGATACTTAGAGATGGGAGTGTGGTGGCGGTGAAGAGCATCAGTAAGATGAGCTGTAAATCGGAGGAGGCCGATTTTTTGAAGGGATTGAAGATGCTTACTCTGCTGCGGCACGAGAATCTCGTCTCTTTGAGGGGGTTCTGCTGTTCACGGGGAAGAGGGGAGTGTTTGCTTGTGTATGATTTTATGGCGAATGGGAACTTGTCGCAGTATCTCGATGTGAAGGATGGTGCGAACGGCCGGACTCTCGATTGGATCACGAGGGTCTCTATAATCAAGGGCATTGCCAGAGGTATTGAGATATACTTCTCCTTGTTACATATATAGTGAATCATCGCGGCTCGCTAGTTTTGCTTGATGCTTTCTACTTCACTTGCAGTGTGTAGATTAGTTAATGCAAAAATTTTCAGACTCTTAGTTGTTTTGTTACTATTGTTGGAGTAGCAACTATTCCACAGTGTGCGGGTTGGTCCAGGAGAGCAGATGCCTAGATTACAAATGTGACCATCATAAATGAATAGCCCTATTAATTCTCGTTGTCGCTTCATATACGTACGTACACATGTTCAGTCTAAAATATGACGTTAGCGTCTGAAAATAACCTACATGATACATCTCAAACAGTTTAGCTTTTATAGGAATTTGTTGCTTCGCATGGAATTATCGTCTCCGAGCACGGATATGAGTGTACCGTTTAGAAAAATCGGTAGTTTTAGCATATGCTGGATTGCATAGTCCTTCCTAATTGATTCTTCTCCACTTATAACAGGAAAGCTTATATTCCTTGCTTTGATGTCCAGGTATCGAGTATTTGCACAGCAGCAGGCCGAGCAAGCCCTCTCTTGTTCACCAAAATATCTCAGCAGAGAAGGTTCTCATCGATCACCATTTCGCCCCTCGCCTCTCTGGTTGCGGCCTGCACAGGCTCTTGGCTGATGATGTCGTCTTCTCAACCCTCAAATCCAGCGCCGCGATGGGCTACTTAGCTCCCGAGTACACCTCCACCGGTCGGTTCACTGAGAAAAGCGATGTCTATGCCTTCGGGATCATCGTGTTCCAAATCCTCACGGGAAAAAGGACCGTCTCTCATCTCCGACACGGTGCTGAACACGGTAGTCTCGAAGAGCTTCTTGACGAGAATCTCAGAGGCAACTTCTCCAAACCAGAGGCGGCAAAGTTTGCGGGAATCGCATTACTCTGCACGAGCGAATCTCCGAGCCAGAGGCCGACGATGGAGATGGTGCTTCAGCAGCTAGGAAGCAGCTGCTGATCTTAGCGAGGTAAGGGTGGATTTTGCCATCTTCTTGGCCGTAAGTTCTCAAATTCCTCCGCTGAGGAGTTTTGCAGTGTATTTTGTTTGTTTGTAGGTAATGTAGGGCAATTGTTGTTACTAACTACTGATCTGGATCATATAGCTGTCCTTTTCTGAAGGACCTCTGTGTCATGTAATGCTAATGCATGCTGCTAATGTAATTCTATCTGTTGGATCCCTCCAGGGAGAAAGTGCGATGTATCTATTTTCGGTCTTTGAGAGGTGGAGATAGATGCGTGCAGTTGTAGTTGTTATTTATCCTAGTTTAGCTGTCGTAATTCCTCAGGTGTTTCATGTCGCTACTATGAAGGTCGTGCATTTTCGAAGACGAGAGTACTGCAAGAGGTGCCCTATAATGTTGTCTTTATATTGTTGATGTTCTGTCACTTAAAATGTCCTTAAAAAGAAAAAGAAAAAAAGAAAAAAAGGAAAAGGAATGCTTCTGTATATACTCTTGAATTTGTTGATGTGTCGGTTTGTATCGTATCGTACAAGTCTAGTTTGTATTTGACATATTAATGCGCCAGCACATCAAGAAATTTAAGAAACATTGTGAGTTGTACCAAAATGGAAGGACAGAGAATCACTTGAACCACTGGTTTTGAATCTTCAAGCATAATCAGGATGGTGGTGATCTCTCTCTCTCTCTCTCTCGCATGCGTGCCATGCCTGTTAGTTTTATTTTCACTAATAATACCTTTTCAAGAACAAAGCTTACTGCCAAGGGTCGGTCTTTTTGAACGCGAGGATGGAGTGGTCCTGCTGCATGACTTTTTTGAATCCATTTGAAAGTGACAAACAAAAACAAAGCTGGCGTATTCATTGTGACTGTCTTTGCAATAGTTTGTTGTACGCGAGGATGGAGTGGTCCTGCTGCATGACTCTTTTGAATCCATTTGAAAGTGACAAACAAAAACAAAGCTGGCGTATTCATTGTGACTGTCTTTGCAATAGTTTGTTGTAGGCCATTAGCACAAGAGAACAACATAAACGGTGGACCAGCGTGAATAAGCTTACTGTTTTTTCTGATATTGATAGAGCAATTTTTCACATTATACACAGAAAAGAATTCTAATTTTTTTATATAATATTAATTTTTAAGATGCCCTTTAACACATGCTAGGCTCTAGAATAGGATGACATGAATACACAGTTGATTGAAGGAAGTGGATTATGCTGGATGAGAACAGAATGAAATTGATTTTTTTTTTTAAATTTATTTTCAAAGGATTTGTCGAAAGTAAATAAGAATAGTAAGGCAAAAAAATTGGGTTGAAAAAGAGATAAACTGAAAATTGGGCCGCAAGGGATGTGGGAACCAGGCTCTGGCACAATACAAAATTTAAAAAGATAGAAAAATTTCTCACATTGTATACCGACTAAAATTTAAATGTGTCAAACATGAGACTAACTATGTCAGGCTTTGTTTACATGTCAGAATAAATTATCTGATTTCAATAATAACTTATTAGATATGAAGATTTTTTATGTAATTGAAACTTATGATCTTGAATGTTATTTTTTATAAAAGAATTAATGTGACGTCCTAATAATTTCACATCGGAGAGTATATAATTTTAATTGGGCTAGATATAATAATTGGGCTTAAGTATGAATCGGATCGTTACATTTGGTATCAGAGCTGATTTACCAAATAAAATGTGTCGTTTGGAATTGCGCGTTGGAAAATACTATGTTTCCGTACGTAATATTGTGTCCCGCATATCGTGCATTGAATTAAGCATTCTGGGACATGTAATATTGCGTTCCGCATATTGCGCATTAAATTAAGCATTCTGATATAAGCATTCTGAGACATGAGATAAGCATTCTATTCTGGGACATGTAATATTGCGTTCCGCATATTGCGCATTAAATTAAGCATTCGAGATAAGCATTCTCGAGATATGTAATATTGAGGTATACGTAATATCGTCGCATATCGCGCATTGAATTAAGCATTCTGGGATTAAACATTTTGGGCCGATACTTTTGTATTGGGCGGGTACTTTTGGGCCAACGAGTTATTTTGGGTCGGTATTTTTGTTTTGGGCCAGTACTTTTGGGCCAACGAGTTATTATTACTGGCGGGTGTTAATAGATAATCCATCTTAATACATAATACATGTTAATACTATAATATTATAACACATTATTAACATGTTAATACATGCTAATTTTAATTTTAATTTTACATGTTAATTAATTATACATGCCCCCAAAATAATACATATTAATTTTAATTTTATAATACATATTAATTTTATAATGCACCCAAATAATACATTTTAATTGGAATTTTACTTTTAATTTTCAACTTTTAATTATTAATTTTACATGCTAAATGTTAAATATTAAATTTTAAATAACAAATTTTTAGTGTCAAATTAAAATTTAAAATTTAAAATTTAAAATAAAATTATTAAATTGCACTAAAATGCACCATAAACATCTCAGTCCTCCCAACAATAAAATTTTCTACTATTTTATTATAGTTTAATTATTTTACTTTTTTCGGATTATCGAAATAGAACTTATTGTTGAACATAGGATTGGAAACAGCGAGCTTTCTAAGACCTTGACCATCGTACGGCCAAGCTGACCACTATATCGACATAACATTTTGACTAATCAGAAAGTATTTTCGAGCTTGATATAAAGGGACGAAACCCGCCCTCCTCTTTCCACTGTTTTCACTCTATCAGCTTTTCTTCGAACCAGTAAAGGACTTGTTGTCATGTTTTCATCTTCCAACCTTGGAGAAGAATAAGAATTTTTTTTTTATTTCTCTTTTTCTCTCTCTTACTTATCTCTTTTGTTTAAATTACAGAAAACCCTCCTGTAATAACCCGCTTTTTCACTTTCCCTCCCTGACATTTAAAACCTACACTTTGCCCCCTGTAAAATGAAAAATGTTCACAGAAGGGTTACGGTGTGTAAAATGACCATTTTGCCCTTCGCTATTTTCGTCTTCTTCCTCATCTTCTTCAACACACATTCAATCACCGCGATTCCCACCTTAATCGGCCGCGATTTCTCTCTATTTCCTTCTCCACATGCTCCCTTCTCCTCCTGCACCCTCGCCGCGCCTCGATTTCGGCGACAGCAGGGAGGAAATTCAGGTGGGTGTTGATGGAGAGGTAGGTAAGGCAACGAGGGCGAAGGCGAGGCGGCGGAGGAGGGCGAGGCAACGGCGCGGCGAGGCGAGGCGAGGCGCCGAGCCGGATGGAGGCAAAGGAACAGAGAAATGGCAGAGGGGTTTTATTTTCGGCAATTTTTTTTTTTCTAACAAAACCCTAACGGTTTTTTCTAACGAAACCCTAACGGTAGGGGGTGAAGTGCACATTTTTTATTTTACAAAGGGGCAAAGTGTAGGTTTTTAAATGTAAGGGGGGGAAGTGAAAAAGCGGGTTATTATAAGAGGGCTTTCTGTAATTTAGCCTTTAATTTATTTCTGTTTTGTACGGAAAAAAACAAAGAACAAAATGCCAAAGAGAAGAAATAAAGAGATAAAATGACGGCACAGCTTCATGCAGAAAAAAATCAAGTATGAGATTCTACAAAAGTCTGAAGATATTTACATGATGGAAAATGTAAGGAGGCATAGGGAGCGGAGAAAATATATACTATAATTGCAGTTGTAAAAAAGTATTTAAAATAAATTATCTTTAGTTTATATTTGAACGGTTCTCTTTGTGCGGTCATCGCTGCTAGAGATATTTTTTCTATTTTTAATTATTATTTTAAAAAAATTACATATGTTATGTTTATAATAAAATAGTCTACATCACGTTTAAAATATGATTACAATATTTTAATTCTAAATTTTTTAAAAGAATTAATATGACACCCCAATAACTCCACATCCCTACTAGCCGAGGACAAGGTTTTCATTTTATATAGCACAATCTATCTAAAAGTGTCTAAGGCCCACGCTATTACTTGACATGTGGTCTGCAGAGAGGGATATTCTGTCACGCCCCGGGGTCCCTTTGGTAAATAAATACAGCGGAGATTTTTTTTTTTTAAAACCTGACCCCCAGAGGTGAACCAGATCCGCCACAAATACGTGAGGCCACCGTACACACGGACAGTCTCCCGTATTTGCACGGCGTCGCACAAGTACAGAGTGTTTACAATTCATCCAGAACTCAACCACAACAAGTATGAATAACAAATAGATCGAATACACAATATCATACAACCATTCACCACATTCACACTTAACTTAATTATAAATCTTAAGAAAACCTTTTTAAAATCGTTTCCCACACGGAAACGCTTTCTTTTGAAAACACTACCACGAGGGGTAGAAAACCTTTTCTCTTTTAAACCCTTTCTTTTTGAAATGCTACCTCGAAGGGTAGGAGACAGTTTGTTTCCCAAAACATCACAAGTCTCAAAATATCACTGTAAGTAAACCAAAGTAGAACTAGAACTGAACCAAAATGTACTCTAGATAATAAAGCAAGGAAAGTAAAGAAGTAACCGATACGGGTAGGAGCTACACGCGCACTAGACTCGCTCCTCACCTGCTGTCCCACTGGGACCAGCTGCGTCACCTGAAAAAGAAGAAGGCGGGGGGGTGAGAACATGTAAACATGTCTCCCCCTCCCAGTGGGTATCCACTAGTAACGGAGTAAAACAAAGGAAAGCGGTAAGTAGATACGGTAGCCAAAGTAAGCGGAGAGAGATATATGTAGTATAAACAAACCGCTACCGTATGTATGCATCGAAAAGTCGAGAAAGTAAATACCCAATCCATAACCGCCAATATTGGTCCGTTGCACCTCGTGCAATGCCCCCGTCTTTAAACCCGCATTCAACCCAAGATAGCCTATGGGCTCACGCCAAGGCGTCCAACCACTTTTCCTAAAAGAACAACCTGGCCGGTGGATCAGACCGCCTGTGTTCGTGATATGCGCTCGAGTCCTGGGCGATCGATGCTGTTATGCTCAAAAACCATACGTCAGCAACTGGCTGACAATCCCGTCCCTAAAGGGACATCGACCCCTTTGGGTCATTAAGTAAACTCGCCGACCACGTAGGTCGCG
Organism: Aechmea fasciata; assembly: GCA_025177825.1. Taxonomy (NCBI): domain Eukaryota; kingdom Viridiplantae; phylum Streptophyta; class Magnoliopsida; order Poales; family Bromeliaceae; genus Aechmea; species Aechmea fasciata. The sequence continues at coordinate 7,124,217 of CM045945.1, forward strand.
AAGATCGAAACAAACCGACCGAACAAAGTCACCGTAATCGAAGCAAACTGACCGAATAGGTCACTGAGAAACTGAAACAAGCCGACCGAATAGGTCACTGAAAAACTGTAAACAAGCCGACCGAATAGGTCACTGAAACTGAAGCAAACAGACCGAATAGGTCACTGAGAAACTGTAAACAAGCCGACCGAATAGGTCACTGAGAAACTGTAAAGGATCGACCAAGTAGGTTGCTGAAGAGCTGTAAACTCAAACCACTCTACTCCTATCAAGTATACTAAGTATGCATATAACTGAGTAGAGAATAGAAATGGCAGTAAGGTGCAAGTAAGAAAAGTAAAGTAGAGTAGAGTAGAGTGAAAGAGTGTCACCAAGCGTGTACCACTGTACGGATGTCAAACCGGATACCCACCTGAGTATCGAAAGGTGTGGTCTGCCGACTGCTGGGAAGAAACAACTGAACCTACGAGGGTTCACCGGGTTAGAAACTAACCCACTAAAACTAGAATCGTAATTCACAACTCTCACGACGTAACTGTCTCGAAGCGATTGCTACAGAACGTCCGTTTCGATCCGGGTTCCCGAAAGCGTCAACTTTGACACCGGAACCCACCGTCGCTCACCCGTCGTCTCCGGATCACGGTGACCAGCCAATAAGGCTTGTCGACAAAGGAAACAATCTCAGAAAAGCATCGGAAGAAATCCGAACCAAAGTCGCGTTCCGTTGTCGAATTTCGCCAACGAACGCTCCGAAATCATACTTACTGTTTTCCGAAAAGCTCGGGACCTTGGACAGTTAGTCCAGAGGTTACCCGCAGCACATACACACTACCCAAGATAGCCCAGGAGGCTACAATTGCATAAAAACCCCTGAAGGTTCCAAAATCGTATTATTTTATGTGATTATAAGGTTTTTATGGACCGTGCACGCAAATCGGTGCATCGCAGATTCCGAAATCGCACTCGCCGTAAGTCTTCGACATGTCAAGACCGTGCTCGCCTTTCGAACATCGCCGGGCATCGCAGTGCGCGCACAAGCGACATCAACTTCAGTAAACAGCGCGCACAGCGCGTAAAGTACCTTCGTCCCGCTAAACGAGGCATCGAGACTCAGAACGGAGGTGAGTATCGCGTTCAGCACGAAATTCCAATGATCGTGCTCACCTCACATGGTCAAAAAGACCCACTGTAGCCTCGGGAATTGTGCACAAACCCTAATCTAGCATGCTGTTAACAACTACACAGCATACCTGAGCCGAGGGAGCAAGGGTTGGCCGCCGGCGGTGCGGCGCGGTCGGTCCGGCCGAGGACTAAGCGCCGGTCGGAGATGACCGAGGAAGGTCCGGCCGGCGGCGGAGGCGGCCGGTGGCGCGGCGGAGGAGATCCACTCCTCCCTTCCTTCTCTCCGGTTAGGAGGCGCCGGCACGGCGGCCGGACGCCGGACGGCGCCGGTCCCGGCCGCGGAGGTCGAGGAAGGCGATGCTTCCCACGGGAGGCGACGCAGATGCCGGAAGTCGAGGGTGCAACCCTCGGCACGCCGAGCGGCGGCGCAGGTTGCTCCGCGGCGCCGGCGGTGTATGGGGAAGCCGGGAGGACGCGCCGGAAATGGCTCGTCGTCGGAGGAGGGTTGCTCAACTTCGGGAAGGCGGCGGCGGCGCTCTAGGCCGAGATCACCCGGGATCGGCCTGGGTGACTCGGAGTTGGCCGCAGGAGCTACGGCGGTGGCGGCGGCGCTCGGGACGCCGGAGCCGGCCGAGAGCACGCCGGCGATGAGTCTCGGCCGAAGGATGCTAGATCCAGGGTTGGAGTCTCCCCCTTGGGATCTAGGCTCTTCGCCGAGATGGTAGACAAGGCGAGAGGAAGGAGGAGGAAGGTGGGCGAGGGCTCGGGGAGGCTCTCCGGCGGCGGGAAGACGCCGCGGCCGGGGAAGCACGCCGGCGGCCGGGGGTGCGCGCCCGGAGTGGGCAGAGGGCTGCTGGATGTGTTAGGGTGGCTGAGGGGAGATGGAGAGGCTAGGGTTAGGGTTAGGTCCATGAAACCCTAGAAATCCATCTATATACACTTTAGGACTTTTTGCACTTTAGCCCACCACAAGCCACCAATTATATTTTAGCCCCTACCATGACATTTATGCGCTTAGGACCCTCTGTGTTCAACCCTTCGCATTTCGGCGCATAAAATATAGCGACTCTTCGCGTTCTGCCGTTACACGATTTCAACCTCTTCGCATTCTTTTCGCGATTCCCGGAGATCCGTCCTTCAGATTCACGATCGGATCGCGCCAGCGCGTTCAGCGCGTCGAGAACATCGAATCTGGCCTTTTACTTCGTTTGATTTGGTCTCGGATTCGCGAAGTATCACATCTCTTCTTTTTCTCCGTTATTCCCCAATTCATTAACCTTTTAGGTCAAATCCTTCAAAATCCTTTTTCTCGATATCCGTGCATCAGAATTCGATTCCGTCAGTGCCAACGGTTCCAGTATAGTTGAGCCGTTCGAAACGAGCTATTGGAAGCCCATATTCGGAATTCGGTACGCACCTGAACCCATCTTTACTCCGCGATTTCCCGAAAATCCGGAGTTACTATTCACTTTAAGTCAAACTTCCGGGTCGCGTAACTTTTTCGTTTTAGTTCGGTTTCGCCTGCAATTTGACGTGTGCTCTTATAATACATTTACGCACAATAACATTCAGAAACGAAAGTCAAATTTCCTTTAGATAAAAAAGTCGGTTTATTACATATTCGGTGTACCCGATACACCACAGACCCTTTACTGTAGAAATATGTGTGGTGTAAGGAGAAATGTTGGGTGCATTTGGTCCCTTTGTATCCACTCTTTCCTCTACATTAAAGTAGGTTTTGGAGATGACATATGTCCCCAAAACCCTCCCCTCATACATATTTATTAATTATTATTTCAAAAAAATTGCTTTTGTTATGTTTATAATAAAATAGTCCACATCACGTTTAAAATATGATTAGAACATTTTAATTCTAAATTTTTTTTAAAAATTAATATGACACTCCAATAACTCCACAACCCTATTACTCGAGGATGAGGTTTTCATTTTATATAGCACAATCTATCTAAAAGTATCCACGGCACAATCTTTTGAATCCATTTGAAAATAACAAACCAAACCAAAGCTGGCGTATTCATTGTGACTGCCTTTGCAATAGTTTGTTGTAGGCCATTGGCATAAGAGAACAACATGAATGGTGGACCTGCGTGAATAAGCTTACTGTGTTTCCTAATATTGATAGAGCAATTTTTCACCATTCCTCCACTCACCTTCATTATTTTGCACCGCATCCCCCGTTCCACACTCATCTTCACTCCACACCTCCACTCCCCAAAGACTCATTCTTTTTCCCCTCTCATCTTCACTCCACACCTCCACTCCCCAGCATTAATTCTTTTTCCCCTCGTTCCACACTCATCTTCACTCCACACCAATCGGAAAGTGCTCACCGGCGATAGATTGATCCTCTTCTTTTGCACTTCATTTAGTAATGGGTTTTTCTTTCTTTCTCGTCTTCTACCAATGAAAAACAATAAGAAAAATTTCTTTTTATTTCTCTTTTTCACTATTTTACTTACTTTTTTTACGTATTTTTATTTATTTAATTTATTATTGTTTCGTGTAGAGAAAAGAAGGAAACAAAAGCGAAGAGATGAAAGGGCAGACAATATCGTACCGAAGAACCGAGATCCGAAATTCTACATAATTCGGAGGATTTTTATCGGCGGAAAATGCAAAGATGCGCAAGGAGCCTGTAAAGGACTTCGCTTTTAGTGAGGAAAATTTTTTACTGTATTTGCAGCAGTAAAGCGCTTTTTAATATAAGTTGTTTTTAATTATGTTGTTGTTTTTTTTTTCTTGTGTTCCTGTTGTTTGTTAGGATAAATGTATCTCTAAACACTTGGAGTTATGTTCTTGTACTTTGTTAAGATAACTGTAGCTCTAAACATTTGGATTGTTGTTGCGTTGTTTTTTATTTTAATTTCGACTAATCCTCTGCATTAAAGTAGGGTTTGGAGATGACACATGTCCCCAAAATCCTCCCCTCATACATTTGTATGCGTTATGTTTATAATAAAATAGTCTACATCACGTTTAAAATATGATTATAATATTTTAATTCTAAATTTTTTAAAAGAATTAATATGACACTCCAATAGCTCCAGTGCTCCACATCCCTATTCCTAGAGGATGAGGTTTTATTTTATATAGCACAATCTATCTAAAAGTATCTAGGACACAATCTTTTGAATCCATTTGAAAGTGACAAACCAAACCAAAGCTGGCGTATTTATTGTGACTACCTTTGCAATAGTTTGTTGTAGGCCATTGGCATAAGAGAACAACATGAATGGTGCACCTGCGTGAATAAGCTTACTGTGTTTCCTAATATTGATAGAGCAATTTTTCACCATTCCTCCACTCCCCAGCCTTCATTATTTTGCACCGCATCCCCCCGTTCCACACTCATCTTCACTCCACACCTCCACTCCCAAGCACTCATTCTTTTTCCCCTCTCATCTTCACTCCACACCTCCACTCCCCAGCATTCATTCTTTTTCCCCTCGTTCCACCCTCATCTTCAGTCCACACCAATAGGAAAGTGCTCACCGGCGACAGATTGACCCTCTTCTTTTGCACTTCGTTTAGTAATGGATTTTTTTCTCATGTTTCTCATCTTCTACCAATGAAAAACAACAAGGAAAATTTCTTTTTATTTCTCTTTTTCTCTATTTTACTTATTTTTTTACATATTTTTATTTTTTAATTTATTATTGTTTCGTGTAGAGAAAAGAAGGAAACAAAAGCGAAGAGATGAAAGGGCCCGACAATATCGTACCGAAGAACTGAGATCCGATGTTCTATACAATTCGGAGGATTTTTTATCGGCGGAAAATACAAAGATGCGCAAGGAGCCCGTAAAGGACTTCGCTTTTAGTGAGGAAAAATTTTTATCGGATTTGCGACGGTAAAGCGCTTTATAAAATAAGTTGTTTTTAATTATGTTGTTCTTCTTTTTTTTCTTGTGTTCCTGTTGTTTGTTAGGATAAATGTATCTCTAAACACTTGGATTATTATGTTCCTTTACTTTGTTACGATAACTGTTGCTCTAAACATTTGGATTGTTGTTGCGTTGTTTTTTATTTTTATTTCGACTAATTCTCTACATTAAAGTAGGGTTTGGAGATGACACATGTCCCCAAAACCCTCCCCTTATACATATATATTAATTATAATTTTATAAAAATTGTATGTGTTATGTTTATAATAAAATAAATTACATCACGTTTAAAATATGATTATAACATTTTAATTCTAAATTTTTTAAAAGAATTAATATGACACCCCTATAGCTCCATATCCCTACTACCCGAGGACGAGGTTTTCATTTTGTATACCACAATCTATCTAAAAGTGTCTAGGGCCCACTCTATTACTTGACATGTGGCCTGTAGAGATATTCAGTGCACCCGATGCACCACAGACCCTAGACCCTTGACTGTAGAAATATGTGTGGTGTAACTTTTTCTCTACTCTTTCCTCTACATTAAAATAGCGTTTGGAGATATCACATGTCCCCAAAACCCTCCCCTCATACATATATATTAATTATTATTTTAAAAAAATTGCATGCGTTATGTTTATAATAAAATAATCTACATCACGTTTAAAATTTGATTTAATTCCAAATTTTTTAAAAGAATTAATATGACACTCCAATAGCTCCACATCCCTACTACTCGAGGATGAGGTTTTCATTTTATATAGCACAATCTATCTAAAAGTATCTAGGGCACAATCTCTTGAATCCATTTAAAAGTGACAAACCAAACCAAAGTGGCATTTTCAAAAAAATTAAGTTCAAACATTTACAAAATTTATTTATGAACAAATATTTTGCAATATGAAAATGTGAGAAAAAATTCAACTTAAGAATAATTTATTATACTTGTTATTTAAATTGACAAAATTTAAAAATGATAACATTATATGACAAATTATCTTTTGTTTAAAATTTATCTTAAAAAAAACATATTTTAATCAACAATATTAGTTGCAATAAAATAATATTAAAAATATTATTACAAAATACTATTATCACAACATTAATGTGAGGGTATTTTAGTAATTTTTCTTCTTTACCACCCACTATCCTTCTTATCCCACATACTCCAACCAAACACTATTTTTCACTATCCCGACTAACTCAAACCCCCAACCAAACACAAAAATACTTTAACCCCATCTTAACCCCAAACTTAACCCTATCCCGGAATTTCCACTTTTTTTTTAACCCCGAACAATAATAAATTAAATAAATAAAAATACGTAAAAAAAAAAAAAAGTAAAATACAGAAAAAGAGAAATAAAAAGAAATTTTTCTTGTTGTTTTCTACTGGTAGAAGACGAGAAACAGGACAAAAAATCCATGACTAAACTGAAGATGAATGCTCGCTCGGGAGGAGGAGGAATGAGTGAATACTCTGCTCGGGATGAGGAGGAATGGAGTGAATGGCGCTCGGGTGGAGGAGAAATGAGTAGTGAATACTCTGCTCGGGAGGAGGAGGAATGGACTGAATATATAGGCAGAATCCTGGGGAATTTTTTTGGGTGAACCAGGTGCACTAATTTTATTTTCTCAAGCTGAACCCAACGGCCAACACAGAATACGAGACTTGTCTAAGCCCTAGCAATGATGACGGTCCTGGCCTTTAATAAAATGATTATCAGTCACTTTCTTTAGCTTTCTTCCTTTAGATTTCGTTAAGTATGGCATTAGTATATGCAATAATTAAACAACAAGGAAAAACAACAAGGAAAATTTCGTTAAATATAGGTTTCGTTAGATTTCGTTAAATATAGGTTTAATCTGTTTCTCGTCTTCTACCAATGAAAAACAACAAGGAAAATTTCTTTTTATTTCTCTTTTACACTATTTTACTTACTTTTTTTTTACGTATTTTTATTTATTTAATTTATTATTGTAACGTGCGAGAGAAAGAAGGAAACAAAAGCGAAGAGATGAAAGGATCCGACAATATCGTCGAAGAACCGAGATCCGAAATTCTACACAATTCGGAGGATTTTTATCGACGGAAAATGCAAAGATGCGCAAGGAGCCTGAAAAAGAATTCGATTTTAGTAAGGTGAAAATTTTTAGGAAATCGCTTTTTAAAATAAGTTGTTTTTAATTATGTTGTTGTTTTTTTTTTTTTTTCTTGTGTTCCTGTTGTTTGTTAGGATAAATGTATCTCTAAACACTTGGATTGTTATGTTCCTGTACTTTGTTAGGATAACTGTAGCTCTAAACATTTAGATTGTTGTTGCGTTGTTTTTTATTTTAATTTCGACTAATCCTCTACATTAAAGTAGGATTTGGAGATGACACATGTCCCCAAAACCCTCCCCACATACATATATATTAATTATTATTTTTAAAAAATTGTATGCGTTATGTTTATAATAAAATAGTCTATATCACGTTTAAAATATTATTATAACATTTTAATTCTAAATTTTTTAAAAGAATTAATATGACACCCAATAGCTCCACATCCCTACTACTCGAGGACGAGATTTTCATTTTGTATACCATAATCTATCTAAAAGTGTCTAGGGCCCACTCTATTACTTGACATGTGGCCTGCAGAGATATTCGGTGCATCCGATGCACCACAGATCCTAGACCCTTGACTAGAAATATGTGTGGTGCAAGGAGAAATGTTGGATGCATTTGGTCCCTTTGTCTCCACTCTTTCCTCTACATTAAAGTAGGGTTTGGAGATGTCACATGTACCCAAAACCCTCCCCTCATACATATATATATATATTAATTATTATTTTAAAAAAATTGCATGCGTTATGTTTATAATAAAAGAATATATATCACGTTTAAAATATGATTTAATTCTAAATTTTTTAAAAGAATTAATATGATACTCCAATAGCTCCACATCCCTATTACTCGAGGATGAGGTTTTCATTTTATATAGCACAATCTATCTAAAAGTATCTAGGGCATAATCTTTTGAATCCATTTGAAAGTGACAAACCAAACCAAAGATGGCGTATTCATTATGATTGTCTTTGCAATAGTTTGTTGTAGGCAATTGGCATAAGAGAACAACATGAATGGTGGACCTGCGTGAATAAGCTTATTGTGTTTCCTAATATTGATAGAGCAATTTTTCACCATTCCTCCACTCCCCAGCCTTCATTATTTTGCACCGCATCCCCCCGTTCCACACTCATCTTCACTCCACATCTCCACTCCCCAGCACTCATTCTTTTTTCCCTCTCATCTTCACTCCACACCTCCACTCCCTAGCATTCTGTAAGGATGTGAAATCTCGAAATCCGAGAGTTGCACCACGTTTAGAATCGACTGATTGTCGAATGGATGGACTTCGAAAAGCTCGAAGTTGATCCGAAGGCAAAAAGTGCACCGGAGTTGCTCCAGGTGAAGTGCGGAAGCATTCGGGCGTTTTGTGCGCATAGGCGCGAACCCGAAAAGCTATATTTAGTCGTGAGATAAATCCGGCATTAGCGTGGATGAAAAGATGATGAAAACGTGCTCGAAAACATGTTTGGAAAGTCTCGGCTCGATTTGAAATGAATCGGAGGTCAAACGAGCGAAAACGGAGAAGAAACGACGAAAAGCAGAAAAATTTGGCTAAGTCCTTAGGTGGGTCAAGGTCCTCGGAGGAGGACCGGTCCTCGAAAGGAGACCGGTCCTCGAAGGCCGTCCCGCGAGAGCAGCTCTCGGGACCGGCTCTTGCGAGACTGGTCCCAACTGCAGAGCGCGCAGCTCTCGGGGACCGGTCTCGTAAGGGGAGACCGGTCCCCCACTGCGCAGAGTGGGGGCAAGGCTCTCGGGACCGGCCCTGATTAGGAGACCGGTCCCAAGACTCGAAAACCGCCCGCTTGAGCGCTTGAAAAATAGAAAGGTGGAGGGGCTTTTATGCAAAATGGCTTTAGTAAGAGGGTATAGAGGGGATTACACCCTCTCACTCTTTCTCATTTCCCTCCATCTCACTCTCTCACATTTCCTCTTTCTCTCTCTAGAAGGAGAAGAAGAAGAGAAGAAGAAGAAGAAGGAGAAAAGGAAGGAGAGGAAGGAGAAGAAGACAAAGACGGAGTTCTCCATCATCCCCTTCATCTTCTCCTTGGCTTTGGAGCTAACCTAGAGGTGAGCTCTTTAAACCCTAGCTCATAGAACTTAGGGTTTTGGGTTTCTATGCTTGGAAATGGGCCAAATGGGACCCTAGCTTGATTCTAAGGAGATCAAACCCATGTATTAGGGCTTTGATCAAATGGGCTAACTAGTGTGCAAACCTAGGGTTCCCAATTGAGGGTTTTCATGGTAACTCCTCCTAGAGCGTTCTAAATCCTCTAGGGGTAATTTTTGTGGAACCCTAGGCTTCCTAAGAGATGATTTGCACAAGTAATTTGGGCTCTAACGCGAGATTTTGCTCGGGCAATTTCTAGGGCTCAAATTGGGGCTTTTCTTAATAAGAGGTTTTGATCTCTTTTAACTTCATTTCTAACATATTGTTAGGTCCACGAACGCGTTGGCGAAGACGGAATTTCGTTTCGTCGAGCGGTTTGAGTGATCCGAGCCAAACAAGGGCTTGAGGCTGCGTTTGGCCTAAAGAGGCCAAAGCGGTGTTTAGAGACTACGGGTCGGACGTCGTAGCTTCGTGAAGCTTCCCAAAAGGTGGGGGTGACACTCGAATACTTCGAACTCCTTTCTATGTCTTAGAAATGTTAGAATTTCATCTCTTGCATGTTAGCATAATAGAAATGCATGTTAGACTATTCCTTATGCTTTCTAGTGATGGCCTAGTGTACTTGGAATGCTAGGTGAATGGATAGGGGAGGATTGGGTCTGGACATTGATTCTATTAGTGCTAAAGAAAGAGGTGAACTCGAGGGTTATTTAATGACATAGATCGAGTGGCATTAATATAGTGTATTGACACTAGAGGTCTTTGGACATAGGGATAGATGAAATCCCAAGAGAAATGGCTCGTGAACATAGATCTTAGTAAAGCTAAGTACATGTTAATGTTGGTCGGAATAGTGGAGTTCCGAGAAAATTGTTGACCCTAGTTGTAGGGTATCCTCACGTGGAGAGGATAGATCAAGCTCACGGTCTGTGTCAGTGGTGGTATAGCCATCGGTGTCGTCGAGTACTCCGGAGTGTCGCACGATCGGGACCACGTGGAGGTCCACCGACAATCCCGGGTTGGAGTGCACGTGGAGCCTCCTCCCCAAAAAGGGATCTATATGTGAGGCGTAGGCGAACCCAAGGGTATCGCCACAGATTGGGTAATGGAAATATTAATGTTAACATTGAACAGTCATTGTTGAACATAGTGAGGACTTGTTAGCATGTTAGTAATCTCTACTATTTGATGCATGCATACAATTCAAAGATTATGGGCATAGTAGCATAGATTTCCTATTATGCAGTTTACAGCTTTCAGATATACATATCTACATATCTAGTAGTGTTACTTGTGCCCACTTGGACCTAGTGGGGAGATCGGTGGAGTCGGTGGCGAGCCCACCGGGAACTAAGGAAGTTAGTTCTCACCCCACTCTATTTCCGGTGTTTGGCGCAGGTACATCGGGCGAGGACCGCGGCAAGGGCGTCGCCCCCGATCAGTGAGGATCGTGGTAGTTACATTAGTAGCTTTCTTTTATGCATTAGAATACCTTGTATCTAGATGCTTATGTTTTGGAAGAACTATGTACCTATTCGAGGTTAAATGAACATGTAATCATTTTGGGATGTAAATGTAAATCAAGGTATGTGTGATGTAATAGCTAGTTGTATTCTCTCTTTATTTCACTTGTCTATTACTTGTGGATTACTCGCTCTAGTTGTTGGCACTGTTTGTGCCCCGTTGATTGTGTATGTTTAGAATTTAGTATTCCTGGGTAAATTCTTGTACACGATCTCGTTGTTGAGCCTTGGGCGGGCGGGGGAGGTGTTTGTCCGTCCGGCGTCACTGCGCGCCGAACCGACCAAATAGGTAGCGGTTTTCGGGCGGGGCGTGGTATCAGAGCAACAAGAGCAAGTAAGAGAGAGTCTAGGATGACCTAGGAGACCCTAGGTTGGAAACCCTAAGGCTAATAGGTGCGTGAGTGGAACGTGAACCTATGCCGAGTGGCGGAAGTTAATTCGATTGGGTCGAAGGGTTGAAATGTCTCTAGTAGTGACTAGAGATAAGATTCAAGTGGTGCGAGTCCTTGTCTCGAGGTGGTTGTGTTGGCGGCCGACAACATGATGCCGAGAGACGGGAGCGAGTACACTTGTGTGCTTCCGCCCGATTTCGCATTAATCGTTAAGTATCGAACTTAAGACGAAATCGGTTAAGTAATTAACCAAGGTGTTGTGTTTTCGGGGGTTATGGCGCCTGAGGACGCCCCCGAAAGAACCCCATTCCGGCACCGCCTCCCGAGGTGACGGAGCAGGCGGCGGCCCCCGAGCAGGCGGGGCCAAGTGAAGTGCAGCAGCTACGGGCGCAAGTGACCGCCCTAGCTGGACAGTTCGAGCAGCTCCGGGAGCTGATGGAGCGGCAACTGGCGGCGGCGGCCATCGAGGGCCGTGATTTACCCGTGCCCCGCCGCCGTACCCGAAGCGGGCGAGGCGGGGTATCCCGGCGGTCCCGGTGACGGCACGCCCTCCGCCGGAAATCATCCCTCAAGCGGCATCGGGTTCAGCAACACCCGATGCAACGACCGAGGAGGCGGATAAGGAGCGCGCATTGGCGGCTCTTATGAAGCTGAACAAGCTTAAACCGCCGATCTTCGATGGTGGAAAGGTGGAACCCGAGGTGGTCGAGTCGTGGGTCGACTCAATGGAGACCTTCTTCGACGACTTGAGCACCTTGGGAAGGGACAAAGTGTACCTCGCCACTCATTGTATGGGTAAGGCGGCGAAGGTGCAGTGGAAAAGGATAAAGAGGGATCGTCCTTCCGACCTTCCGCCAATGGATTGGGAGGAGTTCAAGAGGAGTCGTTCGCCAATCACTTCCCCGATACAAGCGAAAGCTCCGGGAGAAGTTCCGCAAGTTGGAGCAGGGACCGCTCGGTGGCGGACTATGAACAAGAATTCTCCCACATAATCGATCGCGTCCGGATGTAGTCAAGGATGACGACCGGACCGGGCCGATTGGTTCTTGCGAGGACTTCGGCGGGGATTTACAAGGCCGTGCGATATTGAAGCTCACGACCTTCGCGGAAGTCTTCGACCGTGCGCTTTGGGCGGAGCACGGTGACGCCCACGTTCGGGAGAAGCGCGAGATATTGGCCGAGTCTAAGGACAAAGGCAAGAAAGCGCCGTGGCGGCGGTTCGGGGGGACAATCGAGCTCCAAGAAGCCCCCGAAGTATCCGCGGACTCAATCCAAGGGCCGTGGAGCACGACGGTGCGTCATTTGTGGAGGTGACCACCCGGTGTCGCGTTGCGAGAAGAGTCGGGCGGTGCTACCAATACGGGCAACCGGGGCATTTCGTACGCGATTGCCTGGAGGAGGAGCCTCGCCCGCTCCCTCGATTGCATCGGCACCGGCGAATTATGGAGGAGTTCCACCGGCAGCTGCGTCGGCGGGACGTGCTTCGACGCCGCGTCAACCTGAAGCGACGCGATCGGCCCCGAGCGGACGGGTGTTCGCCGCTCAGGTCCAAGCTGAGGAGCCTGCTGAGGCAGAGGAGCATCGCCTTGTGGCAGGTATGGTTCTTATTAATGGAATCCGCTCTAGGGCCATATTTGATACTGGAGCCACTCACTCATTTATTAGTAGATCATTCGCACACATGCATGACATACCCATAGAAGCGAGTGATAGGTGGCAAGTCAAGGGCCTTGAGACGACATTTGACATCAATAGGGAGTGTTTATCGTGTCCAAGACAGTGGTGATCGGATAATGCCCGCTAGGATGTTAGGGCTCAGGAATCTCATAGAGTACGACGTCATACTGGGCATAGACTGGCTCACGAAATATCACGCAACAATCGACTGTAACAGCAGAGTGATTACATTCCGTGAGCCAGGGCAAACCGAGTTCACATATCAAGGATGTCGGAGCTCGTGCTTTGTCGCGACGGTCTCGGCGGCGAAAGCAAGGAAATTGGTCAACAGCGGTTGCGCAGCCTATTTGGCGACCGTTACGGAAGTGGACCGAGTAACTCCGACCTTGGAGGAGTTGGATGTAGTTCGGGAATTTCCGGACGTATTTCCGCGGAGTTGCGGGAATACCGCGGACGGAGATCGAGTTCGTCATAGACTTGATTCCCTGCACCGCGCCGATCTCGAAGGCTCCGTACGGGATGGCGCCGGCCGAGTTAAAGGAGTTGAGGAGTCAGTTACAAGATCTCCTCGACAAGCAGTTTATCCGGCCGAGTGTATCACCGTGGGGAGCCCCGGTGCTATTTGTGCGGAAGAAGGACGGATCGTTTCGACTCTGCATGGATTATAGAGAGTTGAACAAAATCACGATCAAGAACAAATACCCACTTCCCCGAATCGACGACTTGTTTGATCAGTTACAGGGGTCGTGCGTGTACTCGAAGATAGACCTGCAGTCCGGCTATCACCGATTGAAGATTAAGCGGAAGATGTGCGTAAAACCGCGTTTCGCACGCGGTACGGCACTATGAATTCACGGTCATGCCATTCGGACTCACGAATGCCCGGCGGCGTTCATGGACTTGATGAACCGTGTCTTCGGGGAGTTCTTGGATCGATTTGTCGTGGTCTTCATAGACGACATATTGATCTATTCCCGTAGTAACGAGGAACATGCCGAACATCCGAGAATTGTGCTTCAAGTCCTTCGGGAGGGAAGGCGTATGCTAAGTTAAAGAAGTGTGACTTCTGGCTCCGAGAAGTTGCATTTCTAGGGCATGTTATTTCCGAGGGTGGAGTTTCTGTAGACCCGAGGAAAGTTGAGGCAATCAAGGATTGGCCGCGCCCGACGAATGTCACGGAGATTCGAAGCTTCGTGGGCTTGGCGGGCTACTATAGACGGTTTGTGGAAGGCTTCTCAAAGATAGTCGTTCCGCTTACTCGTCTGACCCAGAAAGGCACCAAGTTTATTTGGAGCGACGAGTGTGTGAGTTTCAAAGAGTTGAAGGAGAGACTAACTTCGACTCCGGTGCTCGCTCTACCGGTGCAGGGTGAAGACTTTGTGGTCTACAGTGATGCGTCCTATTCGGGCTTGGGGTGTGTCTTGATGCAGAACGGGAAGGTGATCGCTTATGCGTCCCGTCAGCTGAAGAGCTATGAGAAGAACTACCCCATTCACGATTTGGAGCTGGCGGCGGTGATCTTCGCCTTGAAGTTATGGAGGCACTACCTGTATGGTGCACATTGCGAGATCTACACCGACCACAAGAGTTTGAAGTACCTATTCACCCAGAAGGAGCTGAATATGCGACAACGGCGGTGGCTCGAATTATTAAAGGATTATGATGTTGACATCCTTTACCACCCCGGAAAAGCGAATGTGGTCGCAGACGCGCTGAGTAGAAAGTCAGCGGAGAACCTCGCTGTATGGGTCACGAATCAGAAGTCTCTATGGCTAGATATGGAGCGGTTAGACCTTGAGGTGGTCGCTCCCGAGGTCCCGGCTCAGTTGATGATGCTCGTTGTCCAACCGACCTTGTTGGAGAGAATCAAAAATCTGCAACCGACCCAAGTCTCCAAAAGGTTCGGCGCGACATCGAGGAGGGTCGTGGAGGCGACTTCACTTTGGACGCCGACGGTGCACTTCGATTCCAAAATCGGTGGTGTGTGCCAAACGACGAGGAGATCAGCTAATCCTAGATGAGGCACATCGGTCGCCTTATTGTGATCACCCGGGCGGCACCAAGATGTATCACGGGTTGAAAGAGCACTATTGGTGGCCGGGGATGAAGGGTGATATCGGACGCTTCGTGGCAAAGTGCCTAGTTTGCCAGCAAATAAAGGCTGAGCGTCGATTTCCAGCGGGAAAGCTTCAAAGCCTACCAATCCCCGTTTGGAAATGGGAGGATATTTCGATGGACTTCGTGGTCGGCTTGCCTCGCTCGACGGGTGGCCACGATGCAATATGGGTGATTGTGGCTCGACTGACCAAGTCGGCACATTTCTTGCCGATCCACACCACTTGGGCAGGAGATAAACTGGCGCAGGTTTACCTCGACGAGATTGTGAGGTTGCACGGGGTGCCGAAATCGATCGTCTCGGATCGCGACCCCCGATTCACTTCACATTTCTGGAAGAGCTTGCAAGAAGCCCTTGGCACACGGCTCGATTTCAGCACCGCATTCCATCCTCAGACCGATGGGCAAACTGAGAGGACCATTCAAACTCTTGAGGATATGTTGCGAGCGTGTGTCATCGACTATAAGGGGAGTTGGTGTAACCACCTGCCGATGGCCGAGTTCGCCTACAACAACAGTTATCACTCAAGTGTGGAGATGGCACCGTTCGAGGCTCTTTATGGGCGGAAGTGCCGATCTCCTATACATTGGAGGGATGTAGGCGAAAGTGCGGAGTTCGGCCCCGATGTGTTGCGAGAAGCGGAAGAGAAAGTCCGCATTGCTCGCAAAAGATTGCTCACAGCGCAGTCAAGACAGCAAAGTTATGCGGATAGGCGCCGTCGAGATATTGAGTTCGCAGCTGGGCGATCGCGTGTTCTTGAAGGTATCACCGATGAGGGTGTTAAGCGATTTGGAGTACGGGGAAGCTAAGTCCCCGTTATATCGGCCTTATGAGATCTTGGAGCGAGTGGGCGCGGTGGCCTATCGGCTCGCCTTGCCACCGAAGCTCGTTGACGTGCATAATGTCTTCCACGTCTCCAACCTTCGCAAATACATCTATGATCCGGAGCACGCGATGCTTCATGAACCGCCGAACTTCAAGAAGACTTGAGCTACGAGGAGTTCCGGTGAAAGTTATCGCCCGAGAAGTGCGAAAGCTTCGAAACCGAGAAATTTCCTATGTGAAGGTGCAGTGGAGCAATCATGATGATCGCGAGGCCACCTGGGAACTCGAGGAGCTAATGAAAACGCACCATCCTCACTTGTTTGAGGAATAAGGTAAAAGTTTGAATTATATTAGGAATTGAGTAAGTTTCGAGACGAAACTCCTTTTAAGGTGGGGAGGATGTAAGGATGTGAAATCTCGAAATCCGAGAGTTGCACCACGTTTAGAATCGACTGATTGTCGAATGGATGGACTTCGAAAAGCTCGAAGTTGATCCGAAGGCAAATAGTGCACCGGAGTTGCTCCAGGTGAAGTGCGGAAGCATTCGGGCGTTTTGTGCGCATAGGTGCGAAAACGGAACCTGAAAAGCTATATTTAGTCGTGAGATAAATCCGGCATTAGCGTGGATGAAAAGATGATGAAAACGTGCTCGAAAACATGTTTGGAAAGTCACGGCTCGCTTTGAAATGAATCGGAGGTCAAACGAGCGAAAACGGAGAAGAAACGACGGAAAGCTGAAAAATTTGGCTAAGTCCTTAGGTGGGCTGAAGGTCCCTGGAGGGAGGACCGGTCCACTGAAAGGGAGACGGTCCCTGAAGGCTGTCCGCGAGAGCGAGCTCTGCGGGGACCGGTCTCTTAAGGGGAGGCAGGTCCCCAGTGCGAGTGGCGCAAAGCTCTGGGGACCAGGTCTCGTAAGGGGGAGACCGGTCCCAGCGAGTGGGGGCAAGGCTCTGCGGGACCGGTCCTTGATTAGGAGACCGGTCCCGATCCAGCGCGATTTGAGCGGTTTGAAAAATAGAAAGGTGGAGGGGCTTTTATGCAAAATTGCTTTAGTAAGAGGGTATAGTGTGGATTACACCCTCTCACTCTTTCTCATTTCCCTCCATCTCACTCTCTCACATTTCCTCTTTCTCTCTCTAGAAGGAGAAGAAGAAGAGAAGGAGAAGAAGAAGAAGAAGGAGAAAAGGAAGGAGAGGAAGGAGAAGAAGACAAAGACGGAGTTCTCCATCATCCCCTTCATCTTCTCCTTGGCTTTGGAGCTAACCTAGAGGTGAGCTCTTTAAACCCTAGCTCATAGAACTTAGGGTTTTGGGTTTCTATGCTTGGAAATGGGCCAAATGGGACCCTAGCTTGATTCTAAGGAGATCAAACCCATGTATTAGGGCTTTGATCAAATGGGCTAACTAGTGTGCAAACCTAGGGTTCCCAATTGAGGGTTTTCATGGTAACTCCTCCTAGAGCGTTCTAAATCCTCTAGGGGTAATTTTTGTGGAACCCTAGGCTTCCTAAGAGATGATTTGCACAAGTAATTTGGGCTCTAACGCGAGATTTTGCTCGGGGCAATTTCTAGGGCTCAAATTGGGGCTTTTCTTAATAAGAGGTTTTGATCTCTTTTAACTTCATTTCTAACATATTGTTAGGTCCACGAACGCGTTGGCGAAGACGGAATTTCGTTTCGTCGAGCGGTTTGAGTGATCCGAGCCAAACAAGGGCTTGGAGTCGCCGTTTGGCCTAAAGAGGCCAAAGCGGTGTTTAGAGACTACGGGTCGGCTGTCGTAGCTTCGTGAAGCTTCCCGAAAGGTGGGGGGTGCCACTCGAATACTTCGAACTCCTTTCTATGTCTTAGAACTGTAATAATTTCATCTCTTGCATGTTAGCATAATAGAAATGCATGTTAGACTATTCCTTATGCTTTCTAGTGATGGCCTAGTGTACTTGGAATGCTAGGTGAATGGATAGGGGAGGATTGGGTCTGGACATTGATTCTATTAGTGCTAAAGAAAGAGGTGAACTCGAGGGTTATTTAATGACATAGATCGAGTGGCATTAATATAGTGTATTGACACTAGAGGTCTTTGGACATAGGGATAGATGAAATCCCAAGAGAAATGGCTCGTGAACATAGATCTTAGTAAAGCTAAGTACATGTTAATGTTGGTCGGAATAGTGGAGTTCCGAGAAAATTGTTGACCCTAGTTGTAGGGTATCCTCACGTGGAGAGGATAGATCAAGCTCACGGTCTGTGTCAGTGGTGGTATAGCCATCGGTGTCGTCGAGTACTCCGGAGCGTCGCACGATCGGGACCACGTGGAGGTCCACAGACAATCCCGGGTTGGAGTGCACGTGGAGCCTCCTCCCCAAAAAGGGATCTATATGTGAGGCGTAGGCGAACCCAAGGGTATCGCCACAGATTGGGTAATGGAAATATTAATGTTAACATTGAACAGTCATTGTTGAACATAGTGAGGACTTGTTAGCATGTTAGTAATCTCTACTATTTGATGCATGCATACAATTCAAAGATTATGGGCATAGTAGCATAGATTTCCTATTATGCAGTTTACAGCTTTCAGATATACATATCTACATATCTAGTAGTGTTACTTGTGCCCACTTGGACCTAGTGGGGAGATCGGTGGAGTCGGTGGCCGAGCCCACTGGGAACTAAGGAAGTTAGTTCTCACCCCACTCTATTTCCAGTGTTTGGCGCAGGTACATCGGGCGAGGACCGCGGCAAGGCGTCGCCCCGGTCAGTGAGGATCGTGGTAGTTACATTAGTAGCTTTCTTTTATGCATTAGAATACCTTGTATCTAGATGCTTATGTTTTGGAAGAACTATGTACCTATTCGAGGTTAAATGAACATGTAATCATTTTGGGATGTAAATGTAAATCAAGGTATGTGTGATGTAATAGCTAGTTGTATTCTCTCTTTATTTCACTTGTCTATTACTTGTGGATTACTCGCTCTAGTTGTTGGCACTGTTTGTGCCCCGTTGATTGTGTATGTTTAGAATTTAGTATTCCTGGGTAAATTCTTGTACACGATCTGTTGATGAGCCTTGGGCGGGCGGGGGAAGTCTTTGTCCGTCCGGCGTCGCTGCGCCGAACCGGACCAAATAGGTAGCGGTTTTCGGGGCGGGGGCGTGACACATTCATTCCTTTTCCCTTCGTTCCACACTCATCTTCACTCCACACCTCCACTCCCTAGCATTCATTCTTTTTCCCTTCGTTCCACACTCATCTTCACTCCACACCAATCGGAAAGTGCTCATCGGCGACAAATTGACCCTCTTCTTTTGCACTTCATTTAGTAATGGATTTTTTCTCCTGTTTCTCGTCTTCTACCAATAAAAAACAACAAGAGAAAATTTTTTTTATTTCTCTTTTTCTCTATTTTACTTACCTTTTTTTTTACGTATTTTTATTTATTTAATTTATTATTGTTTCGTGCAGAGAAAAGAAGGAAACAAAAGCGAAGAGATGAAAGGGCCCGACAATATCGTACCGAAAAACTGAGATTTGAAGTTCTACACAATTCGGAGGATTTTTTATCGGCGGAAAATGCAAAGATGCGCAAGGAGCCTGTAAAGGACTTCGATTTTAGTGAGGGAAAAGTTTTTACTGTATTTGCAGCAGTAAAGCGCTTTTTAAAATAAGTTGTTTTTAATTATGTTGTTGTTGTTGTTTTTTCTTGTGTTCCTGTTGTTTGTTAGGATAAATGTATATCTAAATACTTGGATTGTTGTGTTCCTGTACTTTGTTAGGATAATCGTAGCTCTAAACATTTGGATTGTTGTTGCGTTGTTTTTTATTTTAATTTCGACTAATCCGAGGTAGTTATATTATTTTATGAAATTGTCGGACACGACACTTGGGATTGCGGAAATTTTTTTCTTTTGTTTTATTGTAATAAGACAGGTCGGCGGGTTGAGGAGGGATGATCGCTTGTTGCCTGCACCGTCGCTTTCGCCAGCCCAAATGCCCGATCATCCGTTGTTGCTGCTGCCGCTGCCGCCATCGCCGCCATTATTTCGAGGATTCCTCTTGTACCAGTTCACAACCTATATCGCAAATGTTTTCTTTTATGATAGTATGCTATAACCACTTGCTTGTAATCATTAAAAAGAAAATATATGAAGAAGGACGAAATTATTATAAGTATGTGAAGAAATGGCGAAATTAACAGAGCATGATTTCGTGTAATTTTGGTTAATGCACTTGAGTTCATTTTTCAGCTTGAAGTTCTTCCTGTAATCACAAATGCTTAAAAATTATAACCTCAATGATAATTATTTTATTTATCTGTTTATTTACTTCTTGGGAAGCTATCTTGATGATGAATATGAGGCAGGTGGATATATTGATACGACAAACAAATAGGATTTTTGGTGTCACGCCCCGGGCCCGCTGCCAATTTGGTTAAGTTCGGACGCGTCGAACAAACGCCGAACGGGCAGCACCTCCCCTGCCCGCCCAAGGCTCAACAACAGATTGTGTATAAGAATTTATCCAGAAAAACTAAATTCTAAATATACACAATCAACGAAGGGCACAAACAGTGCCAACAATTAGAGCAAGTAATCCATGAGTAGATACAAGTGAAATAAAGAGAGAACTGCTATCTATTACACCACTTTTGCTTTAATTTTACAATTACATTATTCTTTTACCAAAATGAATACATGTCTCAGTACATACATGAGTCCTCCAAAATAATAAGCATTTAGATACAAAATGGTACTCTAATGCATAAAGGAAAGTTATTAGATGTAACTACTACTCGGTCGTGATGCCTTTCGCATCTCTCACCCAACACGCCCGCACTCGACCCTGTAATGAAGTGGGGTGAGAACTATCTTCCATAGTTTTCAGTGGGCTCGGCCGGCGACTCCGCCGATCTCCCCACTAGGTCCAAGTGGGCAAAGTAACACAACTAGATATATAGATAGATATCTGAAATTGTAAAAATATGGTAGAAAAACGAAGCTATTATGCCCATAATCATGTAAATAAATGCATGCATCATATAGTCACTACAAAAAGTATTGCATTTGCTACGGATTTGAATTTTGTATGTCACCAAAAAAATTTTTAGTAACAAAAAAAAAAAAAAAATCTATCACAAAAAATAAGGGATTGAGGCTTGAACACTTAAATCCCTCTTAACAACTATACCACAACTAATATTTCTTAAAATATCAATACCTTTTTTATTTATTCGTATTTGCACGTTATATTTTAAGTTTCAAACCCTCACCTAATTCCATTAGCATATCCCAACATTTTTTTTTCTCACAAACTCTTCCCATTCGTATCCACACTACAAAAAATTGAATTTTTGATGACGATTTTTTTAGTAACGCTTAATACAAAGTGTTGGTAAAAATATATTTTTTATAATGGTTTAAATTAATTAATATAATCGTTTAAAACCGTCGGTATATGATTAAATTAAATTAAACTAGATTTTTATAATGTCTAAATTGTCTAAAGTATATTAAATATTTATATAACTTCACAAATTTAAACTATAACCTATTCTATTCTAGTTTATGGACTCAGTACAATTTTTTTCAAAATGTTAATTTTTAATCTTTTTAATTTTATATTATTTAATAATTCATAATATTATAATAATATTTAAAATATAAAATAGTTTTCATTCCATATATTAATAGTTTTAACTATATTTATAAAGATAACTTTATAAATTAAGAAGGAAAAAAAAAAACCTGAACCTCCACTAAATCATATATACATGGTTTTAATTATAGTTATAAAAATAAAATTTTAAAAAAAATCTCCAAAACCCTCCTCTATACTCCTCTATGACAAACAAAATTAACAAAATAAAAAAAATTCCAAACCCTTCCCCTTCCTGCGCGCTGACGCTCCGACGCCGATCCCCTCCGCACGGCAACGCTCCCACGCCTCCCGATCCCGCGTTCTCTCAGCCGCACCAAAACCCGAAGATGAGGGTTATGCTCTCTCTCTCTCTCTCTCTCTCTCTCACGAGGACAATTTGAGGCTCTTCCGATAGAGGAGCGCGGCGAAACCCTAGATTGTGAGTGCGATTGTTTTCCTCGGTTAATATGCATTTTTTTTGAGATTTTGTTATAATTTCTTTTCTCATCTCGTATTCTTTCTTTGCACTATTTTGATCTATTTTTTTGTTTTTCTTTTTAATTTTTTGTGATTTTTTTAATCCATCAAAATAGAGAGAGATGGGAAATGTCCTGCTTGTTGAATGATCTGATTCCGCTGTAGCGGAGGTGAGTTATCTTCTTGTCATCAGAGGTGATCTCTTTTCCTATGATCGGGGGTGATTGGATTTGTTTCAGTGCTATTTAGGTTATCGATTTCGCAAATTGGAGTAGTTCGAGTGCTCGATCGATAGCTCGGGCTCTTTTGTGTAAGCTCAATTTTCTCAGCATTGTGCAGATTCTCAACAGATAGGAGATCTCACATCCAATCTCTTCGGATCATGTTGTGAGTAGCTGAATACTGATTATCTTTGATAAATTTATATTTATTTTATCATGATCTGTTGATGTTAACTAAATATATGCTTTAACTGTATAAGCCTTTTTGTTGTTGTAATAATAACTTATGATTTTGTCACATGTTCATATATTTGCAGTCAATTTTATGTTCAATTTACTTGTCTCTAATGATAGGATTAGGAATTGTTATCATGTCGGTTTGCTTGTTGTCTCTAATGGTGTCTGCTTTGTTTTGGTAGGGCGCTCTGTTTGACACTTGGGATCATGGTACTAGTAGTTTTTTGGAAGCTAATCGAGTAATTGAAAAAGTTGGGTAAATGGTATTAAATTTGTTGGGAATTGGCATTCATGCCCTGAGTCAACAACAAGTCTTTGAGACCTGGTTGAGGGGGTAATAGCACTGTAGTGATTTTTAGTTGCATTTGTTAATTTATCATTTTTATATGGCTACAGAGGTATACATAAATCTGTTGGCTTTATAGACATAGCCTTTTAATCATTCAAAATACAATCCATGATAAGTAAGAATGCTACATAAGCAACATGTTTGTATTGAGCATTGTGGGTTTTGATTCGTGAAAGCTGTGGTGGCGAGCTCATAGTAAATTCCATTTGATCATTGATTTACATTGATCTCTAAATCAAAATACTCATATACTTAATGCATGTTTAGAAATTTAGTTTTGTTAAATTTTCTATGTTTTTAACATATTGCGCTATCTATTTTTCACATCTTTTTCTATGCCCATATTTGTTTTAAAAATTGTTTCTTATCTATGTGATGATGCTTTTCATAATGTAGGTTCAAGATGCTGATGGTTGAGCTGATTGTGATACTCCAAGAGGAAGTAAAATTTGATTGCAGAGCCAACATTTACTTGTAAGGTAACTAATTCAATCAAACCCTCCTCCTCTCCCCGATACCGATCTCCCTAAACACTCTCTCTCCCTCTCCGACACCAATCTCCCTCTCCGATTGTAGTGTTCTGAAAAATATCAAATATTATTTTTCGGAATGAATAGTCCGTGATTGAATCGGCACGCCGGAAAATTTCTGAAGTATTATTAAACAAGCTGATAATAATTCCAATCATGATTAATCACCAGTATAAATCAATAAGGATGCTTATACAACAGAAGATGGGTACTAGTTTTGATGCAATCCAAACTTTTGATGCAATCCAAACCTGTACAGAGTGCAAGCTTGAGTTTATTTAATTTTCTCAATTTCAGCTCTTAGGTCTGGCAGATAAAATTGGTTACTTCAGTATATCTGTTACTTAGGATTAGTTTATTTTGTTTTAGCTTGGTTATTTCTTTTTCAAGATAGAAACGACTACTTGGTAGGAATTGGTGAGTTTAGAGAGAGCACCGCTTGATTAAGTTGACTAGCTACTCAAATGAATTAATCAAGTTGACTAGCTTAAAACAAACGTAATAAGGAAAATCACAGAGAAGAAATGGAGAGGGGGCGTAAAACACAGCCTGGACTTCTGTGAGACAACTGTTGTACTCTAAAAGCTTAAGTTGCTAGAGTGCGGTGTTTAAACATTTTTATATTTAACACTCCCCCTCACGTCTGAGCTCGAGACTTCTTGGTCGGCCCATGACGTGGGCTTAAATTAAATGAGAGAAAATTAATATGCTAGGAGCCTGGCGTGACTTGAACTCAGGACCTTCTGCTCTGATACCATGTGAGACAACAGTTATTCTCTAAAAGCTTAAGCTGTTAGAGAACGGTGTTTAAACATTTTTATATTTAACAACTTCACCTGCACAGATGCAATAACCCTTTGTTGGCCAAAACGCTTTGCTGTTCCTGGAGCTAGATGTTGCGCATGTTCAATCTGGAAGTTTATTTTTTTTGAGTAAACAGGGATCAATCTGGAAGTTTTGTACGACCATTACCTTGTTGTTGTCCGTAATAAGCATCCTTATTGATTATTCAGTAACAGGCAAAACTTGTATACCTTTGCATGTGCCATGTTGCAATGATGTTTTGGTGCTCATTCAACAGAAGATGGGTTGTTGAGTATAAAAATTGCAAACCTCTTTTGGAGTCGAATCCATATTTGAATGTCGATTTAGTTGATATGATACACTAACTTCTAAATTAGTTTCAACATTTCTTTGACGGGATTTGGCTAGGTGTTCTCTTTTCGTGTTTCACTCAGCTCTGTAGTGATATGTCTATCTTTGCCTGTTAATCACTCAGCTCTGTAGTTTTCAAGTCTAGCAACATTTTAGAGTGATGGTTTTTCTTTTAAAAAAAGAACATTTTAGGGAGATGGTCTTTCACATTTCACATTTTCTTTTTTTTCATGCAGGAAAAGATCATGAGAGTTCCCAATGGCCTACTTCCGACTTTTGGGCTTATGGACCTTTGGATATTGTTATTCAAACTTTATGAATATGATGGATTGTGTCAATCAATAGATTTCTTTTAGTTGACAGAGTTGTCTTGCTAACTTATGTTGACCTATTATGTAGAGAACTTAAAAGTTAATGACATTTTATCATATTGTTGATTGTGTTGACTACTATTCAGTGTTTGGTTATTTATTTACTGTTATCTACAGTGTCTGCATGTTCAGATTGGTTAGACCAAGAGAAATGTTATTCTCTTACAAGACAATTAATTCAATGTAGTTTAAGTTTGTAATATTTCTAAAAGGAGTCTTATAGTAGGATATTCATATATGAGTCGGTACTTGGTAATAAATTCCTTCTTCAAATTGCTAATTTTCCTTCCTTAATCGTTCTTTTGATATCTGTATAATTTTCTTTCTCAAAATTGCTAGGATTGCTGTGCGCTAAGAGGTGAAAAACTGACAACTTAGGTGATAATCTTGTGACCTAAGATTACTATTTTTAATGTTCAACCATTTCGTAAATATTATTTGGTGACAAATAAGTAATATTTAGTGACAAAATTAACTTGTCATAAATACTATTTTTAGTGATAATGTTTTTTTTTTCGTGACAAAATCTATTTGCCACGGGAACTACCGTGACAACCTATAGTGACCGTATTTATCGTCACTAAAATTATTAGTGACAAATATTTTATTTTTAGTGACAATGTTTTACTGTCACTTATAAATCATTTTCTTGTAGTGAGTAAAGGTTTACTAACATGCTAATAAGTTCATTCTATGTTCAACGAATAATTGTTCGATGACAATGTTCTCTTTTCTTTTACCCAATCTATGGCAAAACCCTTAGGTTTGCCTACGCCTCACATCAATATCCCTTATTGGGTAGGAGGCTCCATGTGCACTCAAACCCGGGATTGTCTGTGGCCCTCCATGTGGTCTCGATCGTGCGACACTCCGGAGTACTCGACGACATGGATGGCTATATCATTCCAAATACAGACCGTGAGTTTGATCTATCCTCTCCACGTGAGGATACCTTACGAACTAGAGCCAACAATTCTTTCGGGACTCACCTATTTCGATTATCATACTCATGTGCTTAGCTTCACTAAGTTCTTATTCACGAGTCATTTTCTAGGGATTCTACCTATCCCTAAGTTCACAGACCTCTAGTGTCATATACACTATTTTAATGCCACTCGATCTATTCATCTATTGATCATATGCTATTCGTTTTGTTCTTTAACATTTAGATGTCACTCTCTATGTCACTAAATAACCATCGAGTCCATCTCTCTCTTTAGCACTATAGGGTTCAATGTCCAGACCCAATCCTTGCCTATCTAATTTACCAAGTATTCCAAGTACACTTGGTTTTTATTTAGAAAGCATAAGGAAAGGCTAAACATGCAATCCCTACAATGCGTATGTAAGAGATGAAAATCATGTATTTCTAAGACATAGAAAGGAGTTCGGTTACTTTGGGATGACACCCCCCACCTTTCGAAGATGTTTTGCGTCGTGGAGGTCCTAAGGATGATCCTCGACACTTGCTTCGATGTTTCCAAGGTAGTTTAGGTCGAAACGAAGCCTGATCGGCCTTGTTTTGCCTTTAACTTTTCGATGGTTCGACGAATCGAAATTCCGACTTCGCCAACGCGTTTAGACACCTAGCAATTAGGTTTAAGCATGATCAATTGAGATCAAACCTCTCTATTTATCAAAACCCCAATTTGGGTGCCCTAGGTTTGCACATATAGCAAACCACCCATTCAAAACCCTAGAACTAGGGATTGATCTACTTAGAAACATGCCAGGGTTTTATTTGACCCATTTCTAAAGTATTAAACCCAAGACTCTAAGTTCTATCAACTAGGGTTTAGTAGCTTACCTCTTTAAGCTACACCAATGTGAAGATGAGGGAGAGAGGGAGGTGATGGAGATGATCTCCTCATCCTTCTTCTTCTTCACCTTATTCTTCTCCTTTTTTTCTTCTTTTCCTTCTCCTTCTCCTTCTCCTTCTCTTGTTCTTTTCTTTCTAGAAAGAGAGAGAGAGAGAGAGGGAGAGAAATGAGAGAGATGGGAGGGAATGAAAGAGGGAGAGAGAGTGCAATCCCCTCTATACCCCTTTACTAAAGCCACTTTTGCAGCAAAGCCCCTCCACTTTGAGTCTCTCACACTGCCCAGACTGGGCAGATTTCGTGTTCGGGGACAGGTCCCTCTACGGGAGGACCGGTCCCTGAGAGCATCCAACGCTGGCAGAGGCCCTCTGCCAGCCTTTTTCGCGTACGGGAACCGGTCCCTCCCCCGAGGACCGGTCCCTCGGAGACCGGTCCTTTCATCTGAGACCGGTCCCCGATAGCTTGCTCTCGTGGGACGCGTACGGGAATCGGTCTCCTATTTGGAGTCTGGTCCCCACAGGAACCACCATTGCTACTAGGACCGGTCCCTCCCACCAAGGACCGGTCCCCGAGAGCAATTCTTTTGCGCGCAGGATTTCCTGCCGCAAACTAAGCTACGGGAACCGGTCCCTCCCACCAGGGACCGGTCCCCGAAAGTAGAATCTGTAGAAGTGTAGATTTTTGCACTTTGCTCTCGTGGACTCCAATTCCAATGCACTTTTTGGGTTTTAGATGTCCTCGGCCTTTCCGAGTTATACCCACTCGACAATTAGTCGATTACGGAATGATACAATTCTCGGATTTCGAGAATTCACTTTCTTACATTTGGCTTATAAATATCCTATTCTCTTAAAAGAATAAATTGTATTTGTACTGAGGATTAGATCTTACAGCTTGGATGAAAGATTTTTTTTTATAAAGGTCAACTTTGAGCTTGAGAAAGAATGAAGTGTAATGAGTTGGTCTTGCCTACAATTCCTTAGTAAAAAGGTTCAGCATGAATGCAGGCAGATTGTACTCTCTTTGTCTCTATCTTATTCTTTATTTCTTGCATTATTATTCTGTGCTATCAGATTTTCTTTTTTTGTTGTCTCTGTTCATACAAATCAACTCCCTTGGTTGCCATACAATCCACATGGTGAACTGAGTGAAATGAAAACTAGAGCCATGATGATAATGGTCTGATAGTTGTGCATCCTTGGTCTCAGAAGAAGATTTAGCATAGATTATTGAGAAATTGAAGGAACATAATTGTAGAACAGTTACAAGCTAGTTGGGAGCCTATTGACCTTTGCTTGGTAATTGGAAATTAGTGAACTAATAAAATAAGCTATTGGGCTTTAGTGTATCTTGGGAAAGGAAGTAGTAAAACGTGGTAATAATGTGAAGGAGTGATAATATGTAGGATTGAGGATGGGAAGGAAGATAGAAATGGAAGAAAGGAATTTTCATGAGGATTTTAAGAGAAGAACAGAGATAAAAAGAGGAAAATGGTTTTCTTCTGTACGAGGTGATAATGTTGTGACTCGTCGCAGCATTCGCCTCGCACTTAAACTGAACGGGTGTAATATACAGAAAGTTTCGGATTACAATGCTAACTTTGATCGGGTGATCAAAAAGAAGTTCGAGTGGAATGTGCATTATTCTCTAGTAATTTTGGATGCGTGGGAATGACTTATGAAGCTATTTGAGTGTTTCGGTGCAAATTGGGCGTGAGACGAAATCAAAAGAGAAGTTTCGAAAGCAAGCCTAACTTTGATCAAATTGATAAAGGTGAAGCAAAAGAAAATGTAAATTAGTTAGCCCTGAGTGAAACTGGTCATGTGGGGATAGTTAATTACAAGTTTTAGAAGTATTCAAAGTGTTAGAATGAAGTTGACGCGAGAAATTGACTTGGTAGTTGTAGTATGTCGAATTTTCGACTACGCGGTTAATCTCGATCAAATTGATCACAATAATGCTAAAATGAGAATTAATCGCTTCCAAATTAAATTGACAACTTATAGAGGTATATTAGTATAAATTGGAAGTGATTAGAAGTATTCGAAGCAATGTGGAAGAGCAAATTGGGTTGATAATGCTGCTGCTGCCGGAGAAATCTGCAAATGCAGATTTTGCATTGTGTACCTCAGTGAGGTACAGGCGTGTACCTCAGTGAGGTACCAGACTACAAAATCTGCAGCTGGACTGAAATGCAATTTTTCTGACCTTACCCCATTCACCTGAACTTGGCTACGTGTAGGAATTTCCCTCCATAGCTCGTTTTACACCTCCTTTCTTCTCTCTTTTTCTCTCAGCCATAGGAGCAAAGAAGAAAGAAAAAGAGTTGGTGAAGTTGACAGCCTTAGTGATTTTGGGCTGATTGGAGCTGCAGAATAGGAAATTTGAGTTGTTAGAGCTGAGAGCAACCTAGTAGAACACTAAAACAAGGTAAGCTGATTCAATATTGGGTTAAAGTTGAGCTACTTAAAGTTGAGCTACTTACCTTAAAGAAGAACTAGATGAAGAGTTTGGCTGCCAGGAATGAAGACTTGGTGAATTGGTGGCAGCTTGGTGCTTGCGGTTTGTAGAAGAGCTGCTGAGCAGGAATTTTGGACATTGGAGCAGAGAGCTATCTGGTAGAGTATCGGAAGTAAGGTAAGTTTAATTAGTATGTGCATCTAGTCAAACTTGTTGCCTTAGAGGTTATACAATATACATACATGGAATTCTTGCTGTTGGAGCTGGCCGACTAAGTGTTCTTGGTCTGGTAGAGTGGCCGAGCAAGAATTCCAGCTGAGAAAGCTTGGAAATTGATGTAGATGGCTTGCTTCTCAGCTAGGGTAGTTATAATTGCATAAAAGAAGCCTCTAAATAGTTCGTATGTATGCAGGAAATCCTAGAAGTGACTGTGGAGTGGAGTTTTGTTATTGAAGTGGCTGTTGGGGTAATGGGGTGGACTTTTGGGCGCCCAAATTACAGGAAACCTGATGGAGCCTCTTTGGTAACTCGAAATAGAAGGAGACCTGGTAGAGCTTTGAATCTAAGTAAGTTAGATACTTATCCCTGGTTTAAGT
The DNA here is from genome assembly GCA_025177825.1 of Aechmea fasciata. Classification (NCBI taxonomy): domain Eukaryota; kingdom Viridiplantae; phylum Streptophyta; class Magnoliopsida; order Poales; family Bromeliaceae; genus Aechmea; species Aechmea fasciata. The sequence continues at coordinate 7,153,844 of CM045945.1, forward strand.
GTTGTTGATTGCTTAATTTGAAGGGAGAATGACAAGTATTAAAGTTCTGATTCTGAACTTTGTAGTGATTGTGAAGTGAATTCTTGTTGTGAAGAGCTGCTGCTTGGTGATTCTGGCGCCCAAGATTGGAAGAGATCTAGTGGAACTTCCTTGGTGTTCCGAATTGGAAAGAGACTTGAGGAAGCTTCAACCTCAGGTGAGATTAAGGTTGTTCCTGGGTTAATAAGTATTAATTACTATAGAAGTATTTATAAGATTAAGAGTGCATATGCTGTTTAAAACCTAGTAATGAAGCAGATTTCAGCATTGAAATCTGTTGATTATTGAAGCTGAAAATGAGCTGATTGGATAGCAAATTGAGATAATTATGGTTAAGTACGAACTGAAATTTAATTAGTATAACAGGGAGATGCTAATTGGATGTCTTGTGGGAATTGGAGCTAATGGAAATGCAAAAACTGCATTGATAAACTCCTAATTGGACTCTATCAATCAGCCTAGGCTAGGTATAATATGTAAGTAGGTAGATATACATACAGATGTATATATGCATATTGGTAAGAGGGAAAACTGAGTTGGATTAGTTTGAAATTCCAAATTGGAAGGAAAGTAATTGCTGTAAAGAAATGTAATAGAAGGTTATATGTATATATATATATGTGTTGACACTATATATCAATACAATACCAATAAAGGGCGAATCCTTAACTATTTTCTGTCCTCTCCTTAATTTCGGATACGGGCCAAGCATTTCTCTCTTGGCCTCTCTGAGGCGTGGGTCCCCTCGTGCTGATTCCCCGCGTCTCTCTCTCACCCCCTCGGCTCTCTCACCGCCTCTGAGGAGTGGGTCTCTCCCCTACTTTGCCCCTATCTTTTCATATTCTCTCAGCTCTTCTCCTTATTTTCGGATCTCTCTCTCGCCCTCTCTCCTCTCAAACCCTATCTTCAACTTAGGATTCGTACTCTCTCCGCCGCGCTACCGCTTGCCCATATCTACCGCGAATCCGGCCTCTACTCTCTCTTTCTCTCTCTCTCTCTCGCTTTCTCTCTCTCTCTCGCCTCGATCCCTATGTTTGCCTAGCGTTCGTACTCTCTCCGCCGCGCTACCGCCGCGCTACCGCTGCTTGCCCATATCTGCCGTAGATCCGGGCATTTAATGCCGCTGCGGAATGTACGCTTCTCTACAGTAGTCGCCTTCCCATGAAGATAGTTCCCTCTCTGCACAGTATGCCTCCATCTACCACAGATCTGGAACCATACGCACCTTTGCTGTCGTCTTCTCGAAGATGGTTCCCTCTCTGTCGTCTCCTCGAGAATTTGTGCCGTCGCGGGCCTCTGCCGCGAGCAATGAAAAATATTGGTATTGATAAAAATTTATTTGTATATCCTGGCTCTCTCTCTCTCTCTGATGTGTGATTCATCTGCATCGACCCATTCGGGCATTTATGCCATGGCGGGGCTCTGCTGCGAGCAATACAAAATATTGGTACTGATAATTTTTTTTTTAATTATATACTGGCTCTCTTTCTCTCTCTCTCTCTCTCTCTCTAATGTGTGATTCATCTGCAGAGCGCAATATAGCAACTGCAGGTATTTTTTTTTTTGATTTCTACAAACATTATCATGCTTGCAAAAGAAGCAAAAGGTTCAGCTTGCTTCTTCAAGTTGCAGGTTCTATTTAGTTTGTAAGCTGTTGATTTCACAGTACTTAGTTGTCTTCATTCTGAACTTCCAACAACATTGATTTTAAAGGTATCTATAGGTATATGTTCTTAATTTTTATTAAATTTTTATCAAATATTCCGTTTTGAGGTAAATTTTTCTATATGTGTGTTAATTTTCATATTTATATAGAGCTATCTGATGTTTGATTTATTGAGATTATAAAATATTGCTGTCATTCCTATTTGTGTTGTGCATCTTTGCAAGGTAACACCACCCTCTAGACGTTTGAAGAAATGTCAATTTGAGGTTTTTTCTCTCATGGTATCAAATTTCTATAGCAAATTTAATATTTACATATACTTTTTTTATGATATTGCTATGTTTTTAAAGATATTACTTTTAGTAATTAATCTCTCGAATTGTTTTATTTGGATAATTTGATATTTCTTTCGTACCAGATTTCTGAGCATTTACTAAAATGGACTTAGAGATGTATTGATATGTATAGGCTAAGATGTGTGTGTAGACAAACATTGTGCTGAGAGATGTATTGAAATGTATAGGCGAAGACATTTATGAAGAGTGATTAAATCGGAGCTGTTGCATTACATAGTTGTTGTTTACACTTAGATTACCGCATTTGATTGGCTAGAATTTAGTTTTGTAAAGACCTATCATAAAACATGTGAATATGATAAAAAATGGTTAGAGCAGACCCTTTTTTCACTTCCAGTCCTCTTAGGCAAGTTGTTTTTTATCTTCCAAATTAACCATTTCACAATGTCTTACTAAAAGGTTTTAATTATTTCTTTCATACAAAGCAATCAAAAACATGCTTCATGGTGAATTTTTGATTTCCCATCATGTATGTCCCGTCAATCAAATTGGGAAGACAAATTGTCGGGCTTGACAAACTGGAAGAGAAACCTGAACAGGACATTTTGGAGGTCCATGGTGGTAGTGGAGATCTTGGTCTTTATGGAACGATTTTTTATTTATAGGTTCTTCTAACCTATTTTTTATTTATAGGTTCTGCTAATCTATCACTATTATTGTAAAGAAGTTGAAGACTTATTTTTCACTGTAGTCTATGCTCTACTCTAGCTTATAAATATTTGAATAAACTTGAAACCTTGATGACAAAGTTTACATTCTGACAGTTCGTTTTGAGTGAGTTGAGAAAACTTCTAAGTACTCTAACATCTTGAAATCTATATTGAACCTATTTCAATTTACCTTATTCGGAGTTGAGTTGATTTTTTGTAAAAAAAAAAATTTCTCATGTTTAAACTGATCTGTGTGAAAAATTCCAACGCCAAAGTAGAAAGAACTTGAAGGAATGTCCGCAGAAGGTATGTTTTTGGTGATTTGTACTGTACTCTATTGATTTATTTGGTATTTAGAATTAGGTTGAGAACTGTGATATTGTAAATTTGAGAAGAATGCTATTGTTCATATCGAATGAAATGCTTTAATTATTAATAGTGTGTCAGTCCTGTTCTTAGCAGTGAGATGTGAATAGAGTAATGTAGGAAAGGGTTTTAAATTACACTTTTATCATTTTTTGAATTATGCCGGATAGGCGTACCTGTTGTTCAAATCTTGCATTCTCTCCATTTTTTGTGTTTCTTTGTTATTACAGATATTTGAACTAAAAATGTTGGTATTAAGGATAGAATTAATTGTAAAATTATTCTAGCCTTTGCTCCGTTGAATGTGATTTGAACAGAACCATCATTGCCTTGCATGAAAAAGTCGAACTTCAAGAAATTTTTCATATACATTGAAATATTTTTATTTCTGCAAATAATTTTTTAACTGATACTTATTAATTAGTAATGTATATTTACTGTAAATTTGTACATCCGCCGCGAAGCGCGGGTCCTTAACTAGTATATACATGCAAGTTGGAGTCGAAATGCAAAGTTGTAGAAAATGTAAATGTCATTCAAGTTTAATCTCTTTTATTTTTATTGAATGAAGGTTAGACGTGCTCGGAAGTTCGAGTTGACATTCCGACAGATCTACGACGCACTAATTACGGTAGATGTCGTTCTAGCTCTATTTACATCGAGTCGCGAGAGCTCGTGGTTGATACGTTCCAAGACGTTGGTTCTGGTTTGTTGGTATCCCTACAGGTGGGTGGTGCTATCCGAAGTATTCGAATCTCTCTTTATGTCTATGTCATCTCGTTGAGCATCTCTATATATGTGAATTGTATCATATTCTACAGGAAATTAGTTAAAAGGCGACATTTATTTAGCGGCTTTTTGAAATGGGCTGGCCTAAAATAGTAACCCAAATTATATATTCCTTATCTCTCTTACTCGGCCTAGCCCATAATTAATTACTCATTATCTCTCTCTAGGCCCATAATACCCATCTCTCTTTCTCTCTCTCCCTCTCTCTACCTCTCCTATACACAGACCCAAAACCCTTTCTCCCACTCCACCCGATCGCCCACTCCCACGCCGTCTCCTCGGAGTACCTCTAGGGTTTTTCTCTTCTCCACATTTTTCTAGGGTTTCCGAAATCATCTGCATCATCGCGACCTCGCACAAGATCGCCGCATTGGGAGGGATTGTTCGTCGACGTGATCCCTCTTGACCTTGCACACGATCGCCGCATTTGAAGGGATCGTTCGTCAACCTTTGTGATCCCTCTTTATCACTGAATTTTTGGCAAGTTTTCATCTTTTATTTTGATTTTTTTTTTTCATTTTTAATGAGCTTTGAGAGGTATATGTTCATGTGAATGTCACCTAATTAACAATTATACTCTATATATTCGTGAATTTTTTTAGTCTAATTTGGTTCTTATTCTAAGTAATTTCTATCGATTTTTGTTGTGTGATTGTTGGAATCTTGCTACTTCATGATGTAGAGCCTAGTTGATGGAAATTCAAACATATAATAGCATCTAATACTTGGAATTAATTATTTTTTTAGTAACTATTTCAAAATGGTCTATAGCTGAGGTGAAAAATCAAACATGAAGTTGATGAAATTCATAGTGCTTTTAGTGTATAAATGTAAACCTCTTTTAGATTTTTCATATTTCAGTAGTTAATAAATAATAACTACTAATTCATGTGGTTAATTTTTTTTGCTGCATTTGTTAGTCTAATGAGAAGATTTTGATGATAGTTTTCATCTTTCAATAGTGTTAAGTGTACATGTGCTTAATTATTTGGTGCATCTTTCGGTAGTTAAGTATGCATGAGCTCCTTTTGGATGCTAGTGAGTTGGGAACCTAGGAAAATGATCACCAAAGGATGTATAATATATTTCTATAAATATTAAAATATGTTATGAGACAGAAATCTGATCATCACAATGCTTCAGCTAATTAAAAATGCCAAAGGATGATATAAGACGAGTGACTAAGTTTCTTTCTTTCTCCGGAAAGGAAGTGATCTGGAAAAGATATATTTAGCTTCCTCACTAACAGACATCCATTTATACCTTATATTTCTGTTTGTTATCCAGCTTGCATGGAAAGATGACTCGTATGGATGAAATGTGTCAAAATAATTATGACTGCATTTCGCTTCATAAATCAATATTGATTTTCTTAGATAGGTCATGATATACAAGATTATTGGTCTGAAAGAGAGATTCCGGAAGTTCAAAATCATCATAATTTCATAAACAAACCAATTTCAAAAAGAAAAAGGAAAAAAAAAAAGAGGATGCCACTACGAAGAGTTGATAAATAATATAACTGATTGCCAACCTGAAAAAGTAACACCAAAATCCTCAAGAAGGGCTTACTACAAAATTGTATAAGCATATCGGTATTTGGGAGTTTTATCTGAATTGATTAGAGAAATTTCCACATATGAAATTCCTTTAATCGTTGTAATTTGCCATAATTCTGAAGGTAAGAAAGTTCAACAAAGAATACACTATCTAACTGAGAATTACCATTCTTAACCATGTTTCTGGTATTTCATCCCCTAGAGAAATTCTATCCAAGGTGGATTACTGAAAAAAAAAAAATTCGTGAAAGAAAATTACTGTTGCATAGTCCATCATATCTTTTTCTTTTTTCCTTTTTTATCTAAAAGTGAAGTCCATCATATCATCATATAACATTAATCATCATCACATCTTATAAAAACAATGATGCATATTCATCACCAGGTTTAGTATCAGGAATAGGGTGATCTTAAAGAAGTGAAAAACATCATTATTTTGGATAAGACCAACTTTGCAACAACTGAAAACCACACCGCAGCTGCAGCATTTCAAAATTAATCAATCTTTGAAACAGTCGATAAATCTTGCACGACAAGGCTCTAACACCACCACCGTAAGCCAAAAAACCAAAATTTGCACCAGCTCTGAAACGAAATTCCTCCAAGTTGAGGTGTTCGAAGAACAACAAGTTCTTTATAAATACGTCCAGCAGCTTCTCGTAGTTCTTCTTTTAGGGCCCTGATACTCATTTCAATTTTCAACAATAGCAAGATCTACATACTTTTGTTTGTCAAGCAACTATTTCTCCTCAGACTAGACAAGCAACTTCGAAGCCACGCAAACAGGCATTGCCTGCCTGCCTTTTGAGGTGTGAAAACCAATACTAGATTCTAGTTCATTTGTACGTAACAATATACAAGCGCAATTGAAACCTGTAACTTGAAAACTAAACATAACTAGGATTCCAAAAAAAGGAGGAAAAACAGAAGCAAGACATCATGAATAAGATTCAGTCGCATAATTCAACAATTAAAACAAAAAGAAAAAAAATCAGATCTGTATTGATTATTAAGATAAAACAAGTGTAAATGCCGACCATGAATCGAGAACAGGGGCCTAAGAACAGTGGAAACTTGAATGTAAGAGATGAGAGACCATAAACCAACCATTATCTATGCTTCGTACTGAGCGTAATCTCATCCAATTTCCTTCCATTTGCATAAAAAATTCTACTTTTAGAAACAAAGTGTTGCTTCACAATTTGGTCTACACATACTTCAAGAGCTCTGCTCCACCAACATCTAAATACTAGTAGCTATTTTAGATCACAAGTTAAAGCTTATTCTCTATTTTATTCACCTAAAACATCAAACAAAAACACACTAAGATCATAGTAAAAGTTACCCATTTCCAAAATAAAAAAAAAAGAAATCTTTTTAGGAACTCATAAATAGATCAAAAATTGGCAACAAAACAGTATCTAAAATTGCAACCCAGCTAAAGTATCTCCCTCAAAAAAAAAAAATCTAGATCTGTGGTCTAATAAAAGAGGAGTTAAACCAAAAGAACTAGAAATTGGAGCTCAAATTGAGCTCGAAACGTAGCAAATCGAATTAAAACAAAAGCTAAATCGATTTTAATACAAAAAAATAATCGAATTATAGCAAAAAAACAAATCTACAACTCACCAACTCAAAACCCTATTCGGCTCCACTGAGGCATCAATTGTGCTCCACCACTAAAGAGGAATCGAATTGGGATTAATGAGGCGGCGGGGGTTCTCTATATATGTGGACTTCATTTTTTGATATAATATAGGATCAAAAAATCAATGGGTATAATATAGGATGGACTTTTCAAGAAAGCAGTATAATCTGGAAATGATTTCCAACGGTGTAGCATTTGGAGCATCTACTATCATGTTCAAACAAAAAATTGACTAATTATGATGGAGGATTGTGGGTGCTCCATTTTCTGATCAACTTGAAAAGATGCTGCTCATCAATGCACACGAACTTTATCGTGACAAAGATACTGACATATTTGCTATGGAGTATTCAATTAGGTGACTCTTTGTACTAAAATTGATTTTTAATTTTAGAAAAAAAAATCTTAGTTACATCAGCAAGATGGCGGTAGTTATGATTTTTCGTTTCATCTTTGCTTGCATTTAGGTATGCATAGTAATGATAAAGCTTCTGCTATGCACTTCCATGATAAGAATCACTCCTTTTATGATCGATTGAAATCTTGTGAGAGAGAGGCTTAATCCCCCAAGTTTGGTAGGGTGTCGATAAATGCTTACATTTTTGCAACAATATACTTCGCCTTATCCTAAGAGGATTGCTTGGCAACAAAAAACAAAAAGTTTGCAGTAAATTGTACTTTTTTTTTGAAAAAAGTAATGGTCACGAGAATGTTATATCACTATAGTAATTGTTCATATGTTATTGTGCGATCAATACTGTGGTTTGTGTTTAATTTATTCATGTATGAAGAAACTTAACTGTGTTTTAAGATTCCATTTTTCAGCATAATAGAAGTACTGAAAATATGTCATGTGGTATGGTATTTGTGGCCCTCTTTTCTTTGCTTGTATACAAAAAATTCTAATTACTTGAAGTCCTGTCATCTAAAACTATATCCTATGTTCTTTTCTGATGCTGTAGTCTGAAACTATGTTCTATGTTCTTTCTCAATGCTCAGTATTGAAATCTCTATTTCTCTATTTAAGTCATACTTTGGTGGGGCTAGTGATGAAGACGCCATCAGGAATAATTTTGTTCTAATTTCTGAGCTCCTTAATATGCAGAGATTATGGATTTTGGATACCCTCGAAATCTTTGGCCTGAAACTTAAAGCTCTACATCACTCAGGAAGGTGTTAGGTCACCATTTTTATCCAAGGTCAGATGGTTAAATGATTATGATTTTGTAAATTAGATGTGCCGATTGATTTTTTATCATCAAAGCTCTCTTTCATCAGTTGGTTCTTTGAAGTTAAGGCATCTGAACTCTATTTATTAAGTATTAACTAGTTTTCAGGAAAGCAAGAGCAAGAACATTCGCTTCCCTGTTGAAGGAAAGCGAGAACATTCGCTTCGCCTCGCCATTTGGAACTAGACAGGTATTGCCACTTCTTTCCAGGAATGATCTATGGTTTGGTTTATTTGCTATGATTTGGTTTGAATTGAATCTAAATATTAAGTCTTTGTAGCCGATTGAGATTGAGAAATTCCGCGCCGCCTATGTTTTGTTCTGTGCGGCGAAATTGAGAAAGGGGCAGGGGAAGGAAGAGAAGAAAGAGGAAAGGATTTGATTGTGCCAGGTCTTGAGGTGTTCTAAGCATAAGTAGGTGGTTTCTTTTTTGTTAATTCTTATTTCTTTGGGGTCATATCTATAATCTATTTGACTGATAATCCTATATTTTTCTTCATAGACTCGATGATCTCTTCAAAGAGGCGCAACAATTTTCTCTTAAATTTGATCAGATTTTAAGCAAATTTTATGGATCTGATTGGGAAGAAAAGCTTGTGGTAACTTCTTGGTATGAACCATATTGAATTCTGTTAGTGTAACTTACTTTACGTTTTGTCAGCCTGTGCAATTTAATGTTTCAGCTGAAGCAATTGGAGAAGAACATAAAGCTGTTAATAGATGCGAGCAAGTAAGCCCCTTCACCTCTGTTCTCTTTACTTAATAGACTTTTCACCTCATTCGCTATCATAGTTTTATCTTTTATGAGTGATAATTTGATTACATAACCTTGTCGTCGTAGAAACTTTACATGAAAAGTTGATGACATGAAGTACTGGGTATATGCTTGGATTACATTTTCTTTTTTTTTTAGTTTCGTCTCATTTACATTTTGTGGGGTTGGTTGGAGGCTAGAGGGTCTTGTCTATAAGAAAAATGAGGTGATGTTTCTATATCTTTGTTTTTCCTTTCTGTGGTTTATTATGGCAGGAGACAACTAATGGCAGCATGTTGCAGGTTTCTTAGACATAGTCGAAAGCGTAAATCTTCTTTTGTCCTCTAGAGGTACATTGTTGACGTGTTTGGAGTTAATTTATTATGATATATGAGCATCTAGCAATTTACTATTTTTAAGAATCTGTTAAGGCCTTTACTATATGGGGCATCACACAGAGCCAACGGAGGAGATGAAAAAAATTAAGAGAGGAAGTAAAAAGAATAAAAAAAATGGTTTCTCAATTGCAGTCTCAATTAGCTGCCGTTATGAAATTTATAAGACAAAATATATTGCAACTTTAGCGGCAGTCATTAGACAGAAAAAATGACTTTATCTAGATAATTATATTGATGTTATAATTATGTTTTCGTTGTTAACTATATTCTTATTTATTAGAAGAAATTCTTATTTTTTTACAGGATGTCGAGTCATTCGGGCACGTGCTGTACGTCAGCATCATCAAATCTCTCCCGTGAAAGTTGATCATATTTTGTGTATTTGGACCTGTTATGTCTTTTAGTATCATTTTATATTTTGAGTTGCTGTGTCCTTTCTAAAAAATTATTTTTATAAATTATTGTTTCTTTATTGTTTTATTGATGATGAGGATGTTAGGAAACAATTAGTATTTTGGTTTTATTCGATACTCTTGGCTTATATATATATGAATGAAACAATTTTTTTAGATATGAATGTGTCATGTTGTATTGTATCTTACATATAACTACTATTCATAATATATATATATATATATATATATATATATATATATATATATATATATATATATATATATATATATATATATTAAAGGCGGCTTATTTTTTTGCCATGCGAGATGCTGCTACAGTAATTAAATTTAGAAAGCTGCCGAAATTATAGCATTATGGCAGTATATAAAGCCGCTATAGAAAATCAAAGGTGGCTAACTTAGTGCCACAATTTTTTAGTTGTAAAAAGTAAAAATGTTGAGGCTCCCAAAAAGCCGCTGTAGGCACTAAAATGTGGCTCTCTAAGGATGTCGCAATATTGACACGTACCTATACTGACTCAGTTTTTATCGGCTATTTTTGTGGCTTTTTGGAAAGTGCCGGTACTTATTTTTGCGGCTTTTTAAAAAATTGCTATAGGTACCCATAAAAGCCGGCTTTATGCAATTGAATTCTCAGTGTAAAGAACATGTGGGCACTAGAACATGAATGTAGAATCCTATAAATGTGTGAATTTTACGTGGACTATGTGTTAAGGATTTTTCTAAGTTGGCGAATTTCGTGAAGTCAAATGGAGTCTTGAAGAAGTAAAGATGAAGATTGAAGAGAAGATTTAACAATTCAAGATCAAAAGACCCATTCGATGATGCTCGGAAACTTAGGTATGGATTATAATGATTTGTGGTATGTTTCTGGTTTTATAACTAAGTTTGGAAAACTTTGAAAGGTTTTAAAATAAATTTTGGACAAAACGAAGTTTTCGGGGTTTGAGGACCGGTCTACGAACCGAGGGACCGGATCTCGTAGGTTCTCTCTGCGTCGTAACAATGAGGGACCGGTCTCTGTTCTTGAAGGACTGGTCTTCCAATTCCTATAATACTTTTAGAGAGAGAAAGAGGCTGAGAGAGAGAGAGAGAATGACTGCTTGAGCTCTATTACTATATATGTGGCCGATTTTGTGGGATTTGAAGGCATAGACATCCACATCTGTGGGATCGCGAAGCGGTGGTAGCTCGGCAGTAGCCCGGTGAAGCCTGTACGAAACCTAGGAAACCTACATGGAGGTCGGAAGAGAGAGAGAGGGAAGGGATTGGATGGGGGAGTGGAGGCGCCAGGGAGAGGGGACCCACGGTCAGATGGGTGAGAGAGGGAAAAAAGAAAAATTGGGGGGAGTGGGGGCATAGCTCGGTAGCGGGGGCTTACGGTTCGGTTGGGTGAGAGAGGGGGAAAACTTTTGTAGGGGCCCACATCACCGAAATGAAGGAGAGGCTGTGAAATAGTTAAGGGTTCGCTCTTTAATGTTATTGTATAGATGTATAGATTGGTGACCTAGTTGGTCGGTTCTTATATCTCGTATCTATGACCTATTCGGTCGGTTTACTATATTTGTTATCATGACCTACTTGGTTGACTGGACTATTTGATGACCTATATGGTCGGTGTACCATCTAAGGGTGGGAATAGCTGTTTCCACCTCTATTTTTATCTTTAAAATTTAAAATTTAAAAAATTAAAATTAAAAATTTTAAAATTTATAATTTGTAATCTCAAAATTAAAGTTTATAATTTTAAAATCTAAATTTTATATTTTAAAATTTAAATTTTAAATTTGATACTTTAAAATTTTTAAATTTAAAGTTTGATATTTCAAAATTTTAAATTTAAATTTGATCTTAAATTTAAAGTTTGAAATTTTAAATCTTAAAATTTAAAATTTTAGATTTTGAAATTTAAAATTTAATTTTGAAAGTTGAAATTTAAAAGTTAAAATTTTTATTTTAAAAATATAAATATAAAATTTAAAAATTCAAATTCAAATATAATGAGAGGGATAATATTATTATTATTATTTTTATATATAACTATCCACTATTCTTCTTATTCCATCGTATCTATTAAAATACTATTTTTTTTATTTTAAAAACACACTTTTTTTTTTTTTTTTAAACCTAAACTTATATCTATTTATGAAATATACGGTTATTACTTTTATAGCTGAAACCAAACGATTTCTTAACAATTATCCTCACCTAAACCTCACATAAGGATTTTGAATAATTTTATAAGACCCGACCCGTTACACACACCCCTCGGATCCCCACTTGCTACATGTATTGCAACCTCGCGCTAGAAAGTAATTGCTTAAACCTCCGAAATGTTTCCCTCTTGTTTACAACAGCTAAAACTCCCGCGCTCCTTCAACGGTCGCTACAAACTCCCCTTCTTCTTTCTCTTCTTCTCCCACTCCTCTTCCTCTACCCCTCCATTTCCCGAGGGAGATCCCAACGCCTCCTCCTCCTCCTCCTCCTCCTTGTGGACCGCTGCGATCCGCTCCGCCGCCGATGCCGGCCGCCCTCGCCGCGCCCTCCACCTCTACATCTGCATCCTCCGCTCCGGCCCCCAACCCTGCCCCTTCGCCGTTGCGGCCGCGCTCAAATCCATTTCCCGCCTCCCCCCTTCCATTTCCCCTCCCCTCGCCGCCTCCTTCCACGCCCACCTCCTCAAGCTCGGCCTCCGCTCCCACGTCTACCCGCACACCGCCCTCGCCGACCTCTACTCCCGCCTCCCCCAAGCCTCCGACGCCGCCCGCAAGGTCCTCGATGAGGTCCCCGTCAGAAACATCGTTTCTTGGAACTCTGTTCTCTCCTCTCACCTGCGATCCGGCGATCTCCGCGCTGCCCGGAAGGTGTTCGACGAAATGCCCGCCAGGGATGTCGTCTCGTGGAACTCCATGGTCGCGGGGCTTGCCAAGGCAGGTGATATGGATCGCGCCTTCGCTCTCTTCGAAAGCATCCCGGAGAAGAATCCCGCTTCTTGGAATGGGCTGATTTGTGGGTACGTGTGCCGTGGAGATATGATTAAGGCAAGGGAGCTTTTCGATCGAATGCCAGCAAGAAACAATGTGTCGTGGATCACTATGATTTCAGGTTACACGAAGAATGGGGATGTGGGGTCCGCTTACGATCTCTTTGAGCAGATGGGGAGGAAGGATCTTTACACATGGAATGCGATGATCGCTTGCTATGCGCAGAATGGGTGCGCCAGAGAGGCAGTTCAGTTATTCAACAGAATGCGGAAGCCTGATGTGGGCGTGCAGCCTAATGAGAAGACCTTTTCGTGCGTGATATCGGCTTGTTCGCAGTTGGGGGACTTGAGATTTGGCTTGTGGGTTGAAGAATATATCCATTCTTTGGGGATCGAATTGGATGATCATTTGGGCACTGCTCTTATAGATTTGTATTCAAAGTGTGGATCGATGGATCGGGCATTTAGGCTGTTTGAAGTCCTCGGGAAGAGAGATGTGGTGTCTTACAGTGCGATGATCTTAGGTTGTGGCATAAATGGGAGGCACTCTGAAGCCTTCGCTTTGTTTAAGGGGATGTTAGATGCAAAGATCGCACCAAATGCGGTCACCTTTGTTGGGCTTTTAATGACTTATAGCCATGCAGGTTTTGTAGAGGAAGCGCATGCTTGCTTTTCTTCCATGTTGAGTGTACATAAGGTTAATCCCACGACGGATCACTATACAATCATGGTAGATCTTCTGGGACGGAGGGGAAGGTTGGAAGAAGCATATCAGTTGATAAAGGAGATGCCAACGCAGCCACATGTTAGTGTTTGGGGTGCCTTGCTTCTCTCGTGTAGGTTGCATCATAATGTAGAGCTCGGAGAGATTGCTGCTTATAATTGTTTTGAGCTAGAATCGGAGGAGAGTGGCTATTACGTTCTCCTGGCTAATATATATGCTGAAACTGGAAGATGGGATAAAGCTAACAGATTGAGGAAGCTTATGGCCAAGAGGGGTTTTATGAAGACTCCTGGTTGCAGTTGGGTCCAGCCTGCATAAACTCTCACTGATGTTCTCTAGCCAGCGAAAGCTCATGATACTTTAATGAGGAATCTTGATTATTTATCAAATAAGCTAGAGTGAGCCTGATTGCTGCTTAAAGTTGTGATTACAGAATTTAACCAGATTGAGATGCACTTTATTTATATGCAATTTAATAGTCTGTCTCCCTCCGTTGTCGCTCAAGAACTCTTCTGTTTAACTATTTGCTGTGATTTATGATTATGTTTTGCCTTCTATACCAGGGATTTAGCTGCTGCAAATGCTTACTGACGAAGCCTTAGATATTTGACCACTTCGACATTGGCACGAACTGAGATTCTTGGATCTTCCTTCATAATCTTCTGCATGACAACATGTTTCTGAAAATGATTCTACATTCGTTGGGTGATAAAGTAATGCTTCCATAGAGGAAAAGCTATGCTACTGTTTATCGACATGTGATCAACTAAAGCTTCCATAGAGGAAAAGGTATGCTATTGTTTATCAACATGAAAATTTTTATACTTAGCACTGCTAGCCTAGATATGGTAAATTTCCATTGTTAGCAGATGTCGTACCAAATGTGCTGACAGGCCCTGCCATTTGCTTATAGGTACTTTAGTTCGAAACCTTTTGGTTCCGCTGGTGGTAATCCAAAACTGCAGTCCTAAACCAATTGAAAGCTGAAACTAATTGAAACCATATAGGTTGTATTCGATTATTTATAGGTCATTCATGTTATTTTGTTTTTCTTGCTTTGATCTCTTTGACTGACACAGGATGGAAGGTAGATAAAATCTTCATAAGAGTTGTATACAAACATATTTCAATATGTTAAAATATTGAAAAATCATGTTATATTACTGTTATTCAAATTTTGTTTTTTTGATTGTTATTCATACGAGTTGGGAGCCTTGTGTCTGAATAGAAAGTTGGAACACAAACTTCCTCAACCCTTTGAATTTTTGAACATGAAGCTCTAGGATTTTAATCCATGCATGAATCAGACCTCTTTGAACCTTTTATATACTAGGCTTTTTTGACACCACATATGTATCAAAATTTAGACCTCGTTTGGTTACACACATATCATTTTTTTGTCCTTTTTTTTTCCTTAGCTCAAATTCGATGTGATGAAGTGTAATTGGTGGACGATGGATTGCTTGCTTGCAATCCATCTGCCAAGGATTTTGTTTGGGAACGAAAGAAAATAAATAAAGGTAAACAACCCAACTTTGTTTTCATCCTTGTATTCTGAAAACTAATGCCACGGCACATCCAGCCGGGGCACATAAAAAGTGACCAATTGTTCTACAGATGACTAGCTTGTTGTTTAAATTTTATTTTGACTGCTGCCTCTAATTGTATATGGAAGATTCATTAAATTTTTATGCTAGATGATATATTGACTTATCACGGATTTGACTAAGTTTTTGTTGATGAAAAAAATTAAAAATCCTCTAATCATTATTATTATTTAATTTACTTAATTATTTAATTTATTATTCTTTATTATTATTTTAATTATGTATTTATTTAATATCTTATAGCATGGATGTTGCGATCACGAAGATCGCGCCTCTTGCGATCTCCCGTTCCACATGCACGAGCACCTTTCGCACACCACTCCCAACGTTCCACACAGAACGTTGGGAGCAACATTCAATATCATCCTACATATGTATATAGGGTGAACACTTAGATGTTCAACTTTTCAGCAAGATATATAGCAGAGTCTCTTTGAGAAAATATATATACATGCTGGGGAAATCCTCTTGCAAAGGTCCAAAACTAAGGTTCAAAGAAAATATCTGTCTCCAGTAAGTGCGATAAGGAAGAACGTTACCCGCCTAAATTGAGAATCCTATCACGGAACACTCACTATAATATAAAGGCCAGAGGGAGCGGTTATATTCCTTATCTGCGCGAAGAGGGGCTTTCCGCACTGGAACCTGTCAAGTAATGGTTTTCCTATTTAGGATTTTGCACCCTGTGTAGCTGCTTGGTAGATGTTGTTATACATAAGTTCCCAGTTTAAAAAATTGATTTCGTGATATTTTCTATTAAGTTTCCTTTCTTGGCCTTCAAGTTCTTTTTCGAGTTTTTTTTTTTTTTTTCCTAGTAAACAGGTATACCCTATTTGTGATGGAATAAAGGTAGAGGTTTACAGTTGCGACATTGCCGCGAGTAGGGTCAAAACCCGATTGGGTACAGCTAGAACGAAAACAACACAATCAAAAGAACCAAGGAAAACTCAACCCTTCACACTCCCAGCGCAGATTGCCATAGAGTAATAATGTCTATCACAAGATTTTAAGTGCCCGTCGGCACGGGCCGTATCTACCGTGCCGTACCGTGCCAACAAGTTACCGGCACGATACAGACCCCGTGCCGATGGCACAGTTCAAAACCCTCTATTCTTTAAATTAGTAAGTAATTTTCAGAATAAAGTTCAAAAGATGTGATAAAAAGACTTAATAAATAGTTAGAATATTTTGTTGCTAAAAAAAATAAATATTTCACGATATTATGTGTCGGCACACAAGAATTTTTTTGACCGACATGCATCGGTACGGCTCGGCACGCACCGTGCCGTACCGTGCCGGCAAGTTTTCGGCACGATCCCGTGCCACGGCACTTAAATCCTTGGTCTATCACTCTCCTTCCTATTTCGTCGCTTCGAGTGAGGTGTCTGTCGAAAATACATCTGTTTCGCTCCTTCCACAGTTCCCAGCATGTTGATGTGAGCCAGATATCGAACCTTCTCCTGAGCCGCCCCCTCATTGAAGTTCGAGCACGATTCCGTCGAGTAGCTAGGTCCCCTGGTAGTGTGAACATGGCGTGCCGAGTTGTTGGATAAGTTTGTAGATGATTCCACACAGCCGCATGAGGCACTACACCAAAAGGGATTTTTTGTGGCAATTATTTAGTGGTGATTATCAAACGGCCGCTATTACTATTATTTTATTACACCTTTAGCGGCAATTATTTTTAAATATATAATTTCAACCTACTAATATTTATATATTAAATATAATCCTAATCCAACCCCAACCTAACCCAACCTCAACCAAACCCAACCCAACCTCGCGCCCTCTCTCAAGCCACACCCGCTCCCCTCCCCCTTCCCACTCCTCTCTCGATCCAAGCTCCCCTCCCCCTCCCCCTCCCCCTCTCTCGATCCAAGCTCCCTCACCCTCCCCCCTCCTCTCTCGATCCAAGCTGTGTCGCTCTTATTGCGAGCAGCGTCGACGGCGATGTCGTCTCCGGCGGAGGAGTGGCTGAGGAATTAAGCTCTCGGCGGCGACATCTAGGGTTCCGGTGGAGCCGTGACGACCGCGCCGTGTGGCTCGCCAAGAATCCCCTCTAGCATGCCCAGCTCTCCCTCGACCTCACCGATCTCTACATCAGGCTCCCAGAAGCGCTTTTCCCCTAAGCCAATCGGTGACAATCGGCTTCTCCGTTCCCGGCGTGCTGAATCCGAATCATCATCATCATCAACATCAGAGGATGATGAGGAGGAGCTCGAATCCGGGCGGGGTCGTGGCGGCGATCAGCGAGGAGGCGGCGGTGGAGAAGGAGGCGCCGGCGCCGGCGAAGACGAAGGCGCGAGCAGCGCTGACGGTGCGGAGGAAGAGTAAGGAGGACTTCAAGGATGCCATTGCCGGTCACCTCGACTCCCTCGCCGACATGATCGGCCGCAATGTCGTCTTGGAGCTCATTAGCATCGACGTCGATCCCAGTGAGTCCAATCTCATCCTCCAAAACCCTAATTAGTTCGCAGTCCAAAAGGGGCTCGTCGTAATGCGCTCTAGTTCAAGTTCCTCCTCATTTTGGTTATAATTTGCTCTCTATTTTAATAACTTCCTACCTGAAATAGAACAACAAAGGTAAGTGCCGCGACGACCGCGTCGTGTGGCTCACCGAGTAGCATCTAGGGTTCCGGCGGAGCCGCAACGACCGCGCCGTGTGGCTCGCCGAGTGGCATGTAGGTATAGAAATATCTTCTTTTAGCTATAGCTATGCCTTCTTAGAGATCTTGAGGCAATATTATGTTGGTTATATAGTTGCCGTAGCCGTGCGTAATTGTCAATGAAGAGTTATACTCTATGTTTTCGCCGTGTAGATCTACAATGCTCTGGAAATGTCTCTAGTTTATGTTGGATCATGAGAAATTTAAAGGGGTACAGGATCCCTTTTATTTTTTTTATTTTGCAAAACTAAACAAACATATTTATGTATGTTTCGAGTGCCATTGCGCAACTTCTTCATTTGGGCTGAACTTTAATAATATTTGTACGATCTTATTAAGGTAACAAAAATGAGATATAATTGAATAAAACCTGCTTCTTAGTTTTTCTACAGAAATATATAGATTCATGCTTTGCTAGATTAATTATGTGGTTAACACATAATCTACAATTTGGGAAAAAATAAATGGCATTAATTGTTGATGTTAGCTGTTATATATCAAAATGAATTTGTTGATGAAATTAATTAGGGAAGAACTCGAAGTTACAAACTGTATTAGCTAAGGAAAGTTCATGAAATATATTCAAAACAAGTTAATATTTAATACATTCCTTTGGAGGAATCCAAAACACTTGCAACACCTACTGTGCAAGCTTACCTGTTTGGATGAAAGGAAACATAATAACAGTGACAAAGAATTAATGTTTGGCTCTGCTTATTACTATTTTACTAATTACTAATTAAGTGCAGAGGTTTAGTGATATGTTGCTCCTGGTACTTAATTAGTTCAGGTATATATCTAAAGAGGAAGTGAAAGGAAAAAGATTAATGTGAGTTGGCTTGTTTGTGGATTGAGATCCAGCTTGTTTATCTCAACAGAGGAATGTCTAAGTGTCTCCCCTTTAACATCATATAACATTTATTTGAGTTGGAACCTTTCTTGGAGATATCACTTGTTTCTTATTTTTAGTACTTGTTCTGATACCATGGTCTCATATACGTACGATTCAATCATAATTATGCATCATGGTCTCATATTACTTTTGAAGTAATAGTTTTTATCATAAGTCAGAAAAGAAGAGACTTGACTCAATTCATTTTTTGTGCTTAAATAAATTCTAATATATTTCTAACTATTGCGATATTGTTCTCAATAAGCCTGGGTTATTTTGAAGAAGAGGCTAATTTTAACTACACTAAAACCCGCCTGAGCTCAATGACTAGTATTGAGTTTCTGATTTCTCACCAAGTCAACCGAGTTTCTCCATGCTTGACTTCTCTGCGTTCTGTACACTGAGCTTATATCTGAGTCAACTTGAGATCAAGCTGAACTAAGATAGAACTCTGCCAAGTTTTGAGTCAACTCTGGAAGTTTTTGAAGTATGTTTCTTTATCAATGGGTTGAATGCTACAAGTATGTCATTTTCTAGTTTGTACTTGTTGGATTCAGATTCATGACAAACAGTTGATACTTGTTTCTTGCACTTGGTGCTCATTTTGTATTAGGTTGTATTTGTTTTTCTTTTGATAACATTCTCTGTGCTGTTTCAGGACATACTAATAATAGTTCTTGTTACAGCTTCACGAGAATATTGCTCAAGATCAAGAGAAATCTGAATCCTTGAAAACCCAAATGAAAGAACTAGAGATGAGCATCCAAGGTGAGCAGAGTAAGATCACTCATACTGAAACAACTCTGAAGGAATTGAGGAAGCTTCAAGATCAGATTTCAACCAATACTACTACAAGAAGCACGTTGTTCAAGCTTCAGCAGACACAATATGCTGCTCTTGTGGATGAAAATGAAGGTACTTGCAGAAAAGTGCAGCGATCCTCAGCTGGCAGACTACATTGAAAGCGAATTTCTGGAGGAGCAGGTAAAGCTTTTGGTTCTCTGCTTTTTGTTCTTAATACCTATTCTTTTATTTTCCATTTCAGGATCAGGGTATTACTTTTGTGTTTCGTTTCTAATTTTCTAATATGTAAGGGATTTAATTATTATTATTATTATTATGTCTAATTTTCTAACATCGGATATCATAATGAGGATTCTGAAGGATTACAGTCAATATGTAATGCGAAATTTAGCACGAGGGTACACAAGAAAGGACTTAATAGGTCCATTCTCATCAGTATTCCTGGATCTAGAATGAACCTAGTGTTTCTTGCTTTCTTTCTTTTGTTGCGAAGACAAACTATTTAATAATCTTTGAACCTTGAATCTAATCCAGGGACATGGTTATTATGTTTCTGTTGAAGGTGTGCAAGTAGCTGATTATCCATGGACTGATATTTCTTGTCAAGGTTTTCAGGTACTACTGTAGTTTAGTTACCGCAGTGTCATCAAATATATCGCACTGCAAACTGATTTTGCTTTAGACAGTTTTCTTAAGCATTTACTTTTTTATATGGTTTTTTAATGCTTAAAAAGAATGAATATATTCCATATTTACAGGTTAGTTTTGTTTACTCTTATTGTCCTAACAGAACAAGTTTGCCACAGGACACCTATAATATTGACTGCTTTACATGTTTTCTGAGACAGTCCGGGTAAAAATGTGGATGAAGGAAAGAAAAATGGCATAATACAATCTGTATAATTTTTTTTGAACTATATCCTCTTGATTGTATGCAGTATTTAGGCCTCACTTAAAGTGGGAAATTTTTTTTCACTCAGAGTGATCTGTTCTGTAGAACTGATTCAACTGAACATAGCTTCCTAATTTGAAATTCGAGTCTTCCACTTTTGATTTACTTCTTCCTACTAATGATCTAGTCCTTGAGTATCAAAATAAATAACCACTCAGGTTGTTTTTCAAATTGCCAAATTGCTGATTCTTTTTTCTTCCATTGCATGCCTTCCCATTGCTCAAAACCTCTTTGGATAGGAGCTCGGCACAACGCTTGTTTTCTAAATTTTAGCCATTTATAGAACCATTTGATGACTAGTTGATTAGTTTCATTACGTAGAGGTAGTTATATGTTGTAGAAACTAATCAACTAGTTGATAAGGTAATTTGTCTCTCTTTTATCAGTGGCAATTTCATAGTTCTTGTGAAACTGTATGGAACTTGAGAACCCTCTCTTATGTATTTGATTCATGTAGTTCATCATTCGAAGATGTTGATGGATTGCATCTGTTTGGCTTAATCGTCATGAATACTTCTTGTTGGTCTCTTAGTTTTTCTAATCCTGAGGAACTTGTACTATTGCTAGATATGGAAATGCTACATTTGTGGATGAGCGCCATCATCACAGATATGAGGTTAGTAAGAAATGTCAAGTTGGCTGCCAAAATAGTATATTTAATTTCCGTTCATTTTGATTCATCTGTGTGGTATGTAATTTTTTTTTTTCCTTTTTTCATACAATATATCAGAGAGCCACCAAATTGATAGTAGCATGCATAATTAGCAGTTACTAAGCGACATTATGCTCATTTATTGAAATAGTATACTTTTATTTTTTGGTTTCCTAGTTTAAGGAAAGAATTTAAGTTTGAGTCCCATTCAGACTATAGATCTACTTATATTTATCTTTTTCTTTGATCATTTATTGAAATAGTATACTTTTCAATCTGCATATAATGAATTTCTTCAACAAGAATAACAACTTCCATCCAATTCTGCAGGCCCACGTGGAGTATGAGATTGCTAAGCGACATTATGCTCATGTAGACTGCCCTGGACATGCTGATTATGTGAAAGTAAGTTGTCAAAATTTTTTTATTGGTTTCCATAAGCTATTCTAAACATTTGTACTATAAAATAGTACGCTATTTTTGTACATTTCTGAGATAAGTGGCAGGCTATTGAGGAGAACATCTTGAAGATGAGATCTTCAAGACTGTTTACTATTATCATAGTAACTAAAAGTCTATAATTTGTCCTCCATTATCCAGTTACTGATGTTCGCATGCAGAATCATCTCACCTGCGATAAGTGATTTGTGCATTCTGGGTTCACTTGAAAAATATTATCTTTGTAGACTTCCTTTGCTGAAAAATCTTTATATATAATATGCTTATTCACTATATGATAACTTTTAAAAGGAAAAAAAATTGACTGCTAAACGGAAAATCTAGGACTCATAATTTCTTACTTTGTATTTGTCATGCCCCGGATTCCTCGTTTCCTGGGCACGCCGACAAATCCGCCGTATACAAAAAAATTTTCCCTATATACGAAGCGTAGCTGTGTCTGTAAAACATACAATACTACAACCAGTAGTATAGAGCTGTAATGAAACTAAACAAGTAGAACAGGAACAAGTTCCATATACATACAAAATGTCCAGATACAAAAGTACTCGCTCTAGCGAGTTACAATGTCTGTATGTACAAAAACTCCAAAACAAAAGTATCACTACCTGTAGTGGTGATCCTATATCACGGCAACTTGTCGGGTAGGGCTCTAGCTCGCGACGCTCTTGCCTCGATCACCTCGAAGGAAGCAGACGAAGACAAGGCTCTGCAACACAATGGTAACAAAAGGGCGTGAGAACTACTGTAAAAACAAGTAGTCCTCAGTAGGTGCCGCCCTCAACATCATCGGTCCACCCACTAAGTCTACAAGGGGAAAGCAAAGATAGTTGGAAAAGCTGGAATACATCCACAGCTAAATACCACCACACTATCATGATCTAACACTAACAACCTATAGAAACGGTAAAACCCGACCCAATCTCATTAGGGACTGTGAACACACACGTCCCACCTGTCGGAATGAGTCCGTGAACTAACCCATTAGTACATGGTGAAGAAAACTCTCCAGAGACTGTGAATACATCCGTCCCGCCTAACTAGGCTACACCGTATCTCAAGAGTATTCGGTCCCAGTAAAACGGTCCAACATGGTGGCTAAGACTCCACTCACGACACAACCTCACTGAATGTAGAGCAAAAGGGTCACTAACTATCTCACCCGGGCTGCCCAAATGGACCCACCCTGCCTGTATCTAGCTACGCCGTACACTACCCCGAAGGTGGCCGGCTCAAGAACTGTCCCAAACAGAAACTGCGACCTCATCGCAATGAAACCTCATTCCGGAATGGCATTCGCGGGGCACGACCCACACGAGTTCACAAGTGCCTCTGTCATTTTCATTCTAGCTCTCACAGGCTAAAGTCAAGGTAACTGGGTCCAATTGGTCTAACAACCAACAAATCACGTGCCCTCGGCACAATCTGATGCCACAACGGCAAACCGGGTCCACCGTCAACCCGACGGCCTCCAACAGTTTGAAACAATCTGAACACTACTGTAAAAATAGGCTCGGCATCCCAGCACGAGCGTAAATGCATTCTAAACTACCCCAGGTATCCATCTTGCTGATACTGCGATGATACAAACAATTCACGACTTCTAGAGCTAAATCCGGTAGTATATGCATATGTCGATCAACATCGCGGGTTTTCTCCTAAGTCAAGTTCCAAGTCCAACATGTATATTCATCTAATTAATAGTCATGCACCCAATTCAGATTTATACATGCTACAATCAATGAATTTGAACTACAATTAAATATTCAATAATCGAAATCATACATGCCGACTACACACGCACTTAGGAGCGAAACCGATGAAACCCACCTCTAATGCTAATTTTCTGGCAGCAAGAAGGTCTCAAATCACAAAGAATCCCCGCCGGAATCACCACTGGATCAGCAATAATCTCCTCAAAAAATCTAGACATCAAAATCCACTAACATCCATCAAAATCTCATTTTCAGCTCAAATCTGCCAACAGCAAGGAAAAACAGGGATTCGACCAAGCTAACCTCAACCAAATTCTGCAAATTTGGGCTTTGTGGATTCCTCTCGAAGTCTAGAATCCAGCGAACCAAGTTTCGTCGCAATCCGACACTCCTACGTCGCGCACGAGTTGAAACACTGCGAGTCGCCACTGAAAATCTATAGGAACAGCACCCTAGCTCGAATTTGATGGAGCTCGAAGCAATTGAAGTGATTTCGCTGGACCACTCACCTCGAAAATCACTGTAGAACCGGTGCAACGTCGAGAACGGCGAAAATCCATGCTCGCCCGGCCTCCACGCAGCGCTACGACGACGAAAGCAAGCTCGAGTGGCACTGCGGCGCGACGTCGACGACGATCCAACTCCACTCGAGCTCCTCCTTGCTTACGTCCAAGGCTAGGGAAAAAGGAAAAACTAGCAAGAACTCCTCAGCTCTGCTCTCCAACACGTATATAGGGGAGTTGGTGTGGGTGAAAACAACGAGGCGGCCAAAAGACTAATTAGCCCCTCACCTACCAAAGTGTACCGGTACACGCATAAATTTGTATCGGTACAAATAGCAACCTGAGAGCAGTTCTGTGCAGGAACTGTACCGGTACATTCCTGATGGTTGTACCGGTATAGCCATCAAGCTTGTACCGGTACATTCCAAAATTTGTACCGGTACAAATGGTAGAAATTCTGCTATTTTGCAGGATTTCATGCTATCTCTTGCTCTCGCGTCGCACTGAGTCCGTTTTGTGTCCATTTCGTGCCAATGCGACTCGGAATTGTCCCGACACTCACCGTAGCCGTCGACAAGCCTCAATAGAACTCCGAGTTACTACAACATTTTCAAAATTTATCAGCTTGTTAACAGATTAACGAAAAGTCATAATGATGCTTCTGGCAAGTTTTGTTTCTTATACATGATCAAACTTGACCAAGGGCTCTTGCTTGTAAAAATGAAGCGTGAGCCTAATTTTTCTAGAAAGTAATTGATTGTGACTTCATATCATGTCCTAAATAAGTTATGTTTTTGAAACCGTTGTTTTTATATAGGTTATAGACTGCGTGAAAGTTAATCTTTTGTTTTTGAATGAACATAGATCATGGAGAAACCATATTGTGTACAATTTGCGGGAACATCTTTCAGTCATTTAGACCTCTGTGCACGAGTTTGCCTCGTCGGAGAAGACGAGAGCATCATCTTCCACACATATATCAAGCCTCAAATCCCAGTCACTAACTACAGGTAAATGTAGAGAGAACAACGTCTTCTATATATATGCCAGTATATATAAGTTTAAGTTCACGTCGTGGGCCAATTTAAAAGTTTACTAACCAATGTGTAAGAAGCAGTTGTAAGTAACAATTCATTATGTATATATTAGTATTGAGCTTGATTGTAGTGAAACATTTTAAGCTAATATGACTTTAAAGTACAGAAAGATAAACGCCTATAAATGAAATTAAGTAAAAAGTAAAAACAGTGAGAAATCATTGCTAAAGTATATATTTTGTGAATTTTGAACTCTCCTCAGGTATGAAACAACAGGAATAAGGCTGGAAACAAGACCAATCATTTGTGTTTTACTTTTTATTATATTTTTGTGGTATCTGCTTTGTGGAAACTTTGATTTCCATATTAGATCATTTTTAGCTTTCATTTCTTTCATCTTTTGTCATTTTTCTCATCCATCCTGCTTGTTTTCTTACTTCATCAAGGATGGCAATTTCACTTACTGATTGGTCTTTCTGACATAAATATCATTTGATAGTCTAACTTTAGTTGATATGATTGTTTTGTGTATATACTAAGTTTATTGTACTAAATGATAGTTTGCAACTCTATTTATTTGACCTATCTTTTGTTAACCAATTAATATCTCAGGAGCTACTAAACCAGTATATGCTCCAGAACCGTTTGATGTTGGGCGATTCCTGCAGGCTGAAATAACTTTCCGTGATGGGTAACAGTGAAGACTGCTGGCCCAATAAATCCTGTTAAGCTTCCTCTTCTTTGCGGGTGTAATCTTATTTATTGTCATTTTACCAAAACCGTAGTGACTTTGGTTTGCAAACTGCCGCAGGGTTGGGAAGTTACGTAGAAGAACTTGTTCAGAAACCTGAAACTGAGTTCAATGTATGCTTTCTTCCTCTTTTTCTGTCACTCGATTGTAATGTATGTCATATGATTTCGTTGTCAGTATAATATATGCTCTTAGTAATGATGATTCTCGTAAAAGCAGGAATGTGGTAATTGGTTTTATGAGGAAATAAAAGAGAAAAAGGAATGTAGCGAGTGGTTTTACGATAGTGTACCAACTCCATCCACTATGTGCGGGAGGGAATGATCATCTCACAATTTATTATGCTATAATTTTTCGGGGGGAATTTTAAAATTGTCATTACTTCCATTGCAGGTTGTTGTTGTTCAAGAGAATGGGAATGATTGTGATGTAGATTCAATTCACGTCCTTAATATTGGAAGCCTAAGAATGAAACTTAGTAGAGGAAAGGTGGTTGTTGCAAAGGAATTCTATTCCTCATCGATGCAGGTATTACCCTCTCTTCTAATACAAAATCATTGTGGTCTGCAGTTTTATGAGGATGACTGAAAACCTGCTTTCTGAAGGACTAGTTATGTTTATCACAAAGGCTTAACTTACGAATCACTTTTAAGTTTCAACCTTTGTTTTTCTACTCGTGCTTTCTTTTCCTCTACCATATTACATGAATGAGTCTCATGCACCATTTGGTTTCACAACATTCATTGCCAGTTTAATTGGATTTGTTTGTTTATCTTAAAGTATCATTGAGCCTCTCTCTCTCTCTCTCTCTCTCTCTCTCTCTCTCTCTCTCTCGCATCTCCTCTGCTTCATCATTTTGCTCAATTTCCTTTTGCCTGCTACATCCTTTATAGCGAATCGATACAGGTATATTGTGAGATTGGATTTCTAATTAAATTGTTTTGTAGCCTGGTTCGGGGGCTGGTGCACTGCTTAGCGCAGTTCATGGATTCAATACCGGTATATTGTGTTAAATTTTGTATGTAGCTTTGAATTATAATAGTGTTAAATAATTTGAGACTAAAATTTTTTTTTTTAAAAAAATTCTGTGGTTATTGATGATTTTGAGACAGGAATTCTGTTTATTCAGAAACATGTGAGGGGTTCCAAGTGGATGCACTTGCTTATTGGCGTAACAATTTCAAACTTTTTGTACATGAAAACTAGATTATTCTGGTATTTGATAAATTGTTTAGAGAAACATTGCATCACGCGGATGTGTTTTGCGTGTATCTAGCTAGTTGTTCATGTAGAAGCGTTTTTTAATGTTATGTCAAGGCTAATCTCAGAACTGAGAATACCCTAACGGAAAAAACTACTTGAAATCACGGTGAGTTTTATTTTATTTTTTACCTCTGGGATACTTGAGTGTTCAGGAAGAATAGATTTGTCATGCATTGTAGTATTCAGTTGTGAAAATGCATTAATTATGTTGTTTTGCACTAATTTGTGTAGTACATAAATGTGTTATGGATTGTAGTATGCGACTGTGAAAATGCATTATTTATTTTGTTATGCATTGATTTGCATAGTACATAATGGGCATTAATCTCTGACAAGACTAGTCTGTTGATACTTTGCTGAATTGCTTTGTTCGTAATATTTAGTGCTGTATGAGCTATTTTTTTAACTTCATTGATGAAAAAGAAGCCATTAATTCCTTTGTTTATAGCGGCAAACTTTTCCCAAGAACCCTTCTTAGGATTCTTCAGTTAGTTCCTTGAAAGTAGTATGCTTTGTACCATTTGTCATTTATGTTTGTTTGGTTAGTATCTAGCACCCAAAATGTTTGAATTTTCAGGACCTGGTTGATTACTAATTCTTGGAACTTTGAAACTTTATTTGGTTGATGCAGTTAGGCTTTGCAAACTATTCTTCGGTGACTTATGAGTCCAACGTCATACAAAGTGGAGAGGATTGTAGGTGATGTCATGTGCAAGGCTCTTTAGCCATAAACTCCTGCTATTTTGACACATTAATTTTCCGAAATCCCTGCTATCTAGTCTAGGTCCCTATTTTGTGGGCTTTGTTTGGCAAGAAGCATCCAGTAGTAACGTTTTTCACTTCTCTTTTCGTTTAAATTGGAGGCTGACCTTCGTTAATATGAATGAAGAAGCCTGTCCTCCGGTGCATTAGATTGCATAGAATTTGAGTTTGGGAGATCCACAGTTTATGAGCTAGCAAATAAGGTCTTGGACATTTTGAATTGACTTGGAATCTGATAAGGACATTTTGAATGGACTGGGAATCTGAGATGAGCATTTGGACTATGAAATTAAAGGTTTCATTTTGCCCCTTCGCTTGTGGTTTCGTATGGAACATACCGATTGGAAAATTTAGTTTAAAAACTTTTAGGGCTTCTCAAACCGCTGTTGTTGAACAACACGTGTCAAAGGTCACCTCATCATTTCTTGCTTGGTGTTTGTAGTTACGGAAGTTAAAAGCTTTTCTGCCATCATGTACTGCCTGATTTTTTTTTTTTTGATATATAATTGACTGCCCCCCTCTTTTTCTACAGCTTCCTCCTCTTCTTTTGTACTTTGTTGCTAGTGCTGCATTTGGAGGTAATGTTCTCCCTCTTTATCTGCAAAGTATTATTTATATCTATTTCAATAACCTTTCATTTTTCTATTACACTGTTTGGAGATAAGTACCTAATAAAATTATTTTTTGCCTACAAAACAATTGTTCGTTTGTTTAATTGCATTTGTTTGTTTGTTTTATTTTTTGCAGGATATCACTTAGCTATGTCAAACCTACGGCCAAAGCTACGTCAAATCTACAGCTTTCGAAGTGAAATAATAATGGCTTGAGTACTTAGAATTTAGAATTTTTTCGAGATAACAGATGTTTAACGTCGTTTAGAATTTATTATTGTTTGGCTGGAATTCAAACAAGTATTTAATTTGTAGTTGAAACTCATGTATGAAATTTATTTTTAATATTGAAACTGTGATTTGTCGCAAATCATGATTGCTCTTTGGTAATGAATGTTTTCTAATTTCAATTTATTGGAATATTTAATTGTGGATCAAGCGTTTTAATATATATTGCAATTGCCGCTATAAGTCTTATTTAGTATACTTTTAGTGACAATTATAATTAATTATAAGGACATTTATAATTGTTGTTATTAGGTGGAATTTAGCGGCATTTTTTAGTCTTTTACCAACCGTTCAAACAAATGCCATAATAATTTTTTACCGACCTCACCATGAGTGGCAATTATTACATTTGTCACTAAACTATTTAGCGGCAATTGTAATTGCCGGGTGTCTGCGACCACGAATGACGTACCTCGCACGGTTAAATTTATCTTGATTTTTCGTGGGGTAGTATTCACGATTCAGATTAATATTTAAATATATATGGTTATCAGGTATTGTGGATTCATGGCTTCCAATAAACGCAAGCATCTATTGTTAATTACCCCTATAAAATGTTAGGGTACATTCGATTAAGAGACCTCTGAAATGCTGGAATTGAACAAAAGAAAATTTTATAATATATCATCCAATTACATGGCTTTAACCAAAGGGTATATCCTCGGTGTACATAAATGGAGCAGAAAAAGAAAAGAAAAGTTTAATTTTGGTTGCATCTTAGTTATATGTTCTAAGATACCCAAAAGTAATGATCAAATTAATTTTGTTGGGCCCTATATGTTTTGGAGCTCAACATTGTTCACCCTAAGATGAAAGATTGATTAAATTCCATACATATGCATTGAGATTTAATCAAATTTAATTAAACTCTAATTATATATATTAGAGTTCAATTTGGTTAATTGAACTTTAAATGTATGTGATAAAGTCCAATAGAGTTTGATTTGACATTCAATTTAAGCTTTCATCCTAATGTATGTGTTAGGATTAGCCCAAATATCTTGAATTAGACTCTAATTTTATATTTTAGAGTCTGGTGTAATTAGGCTCTAAATTTATGTGTTAGAGCTTCATCATGTTTGCATTGGGTTCATCATAGGGTGAAATGTTAACTGAATCCTAATTATATGTATTAGGATTAGTCAAATTTGATTTAAATTAAACTCCAAGTATATGTATTGGAATCTAACTTAATTTTATTTATTTGAACTCCGAGTAAATGTATTAGAGTCCAACAAATTTAATTTGATTAAATGGTTTGATCAATTCTAAGCATATATTTAGAATTTGATCGAGTTTGAACATGATTTGACTCTAGTTTTATGTGCTAGAGGATTGGATGATTTGAATTTGGTTTGAGTTTGAGTTTAGTTTAGCGACGTTTCGGTCAAATGAGATTGGAGTGTTCATGAAAATTGGATTTGAGTTTAATTTAACGACGTTTCGGTCAGCTGAGTTTGGGTTGGTTTTTGATTTGGTTGTGGATTGGATAAATGGGTTAAGGTTTAATTGGGTTTTGATTTGGTTGTGAGCTTAGGCAAATGGGTTAAGGTTTAATTGGGTTTTGATTTGGATTGGGTAAATGGGTATGGGTTTATTTAGATGGACCTAGGTTAATAGGTTAAATGGGTTAATGTTAATGGGTTAAATGGGTTAATGGATTGGTTAATAGGTTTAGGTTAATGGGTTAAATGGATTGATGGGTTTAGGTAAATGGGTTAAATGGGTTAATGGGTTTAGGTAAATAGGTTTGGTTAAATGGGTTTAGGTATATGGGTTTGGTTAATGGATTTAGGTATATGGGTTAAATGGGTTAATGGGTTTAGGTATATGGGTTTGGTTAATGGGTTAAATGGGTTTAGGTATATGTGTTCATTTGGGTAAATGGGTATATGGGTTTAGGTTATAGATTTTGGGTATGGGTTTAGGTTTATGAATTTTGGGTATGGGTTTAATTTCGAAGTGGGCTTAATGCATGGGCCATTTGAAATGGGCTCTGGACTTATTTGAGTTTATGGGTTTGATGTTTGGTTAATGGATATGGGTATGGGTTAAATGGGTTTATGGGTTGGGCTTGAGTTAAATGGGCTAAGGTTTATGGATTTGGGTTAAATGAGTTTTGGATTGGGCTTAGATTAAATGGGCTTTGGGTTGGGTTTATGGGTTAATGATTTTGGGTTAATGGGTCAAGGTTAAAGAGCTTTAGTGGGCTTTGAGTTTATTTGGGTAAATGGGTTAATGGGTATGGGTTAAGGGTTTAGGATGTTTGGATTTAATATATGAGTTAGAGGACTTTGGAATGGATTTAGGCCTATATTTTATAATCAAACTCGGGTTCAGATTCGTGCTAGCTTATGTGAGGTTAATTCGAATCTTGATTGAAATTAAAATGCATGAATAAACTAATTTCAATTATTTAACATGAATTTAATTTTGATCAAATTAAAGGATTCGATTATTTTCGAACATCCCGCTGTTGATCAGAATAGTCACAAAGTTCTCTCTCTCTTTGATTTGAGAATTCTCTCTCTTTTTTTGGTGATATTTTTGCAAAGAGCACCGTCAATGTTCATATCGGCATTCCGTCAAACAGGTGGCGAGCATGTCGCGGCCGCCGGTAAAGTCGTTATTTCCGTCGGCGGCTAAGCGTCAAACGAAATACGTCGACTTCGTTATCTTCGTTCGTTGTAGTCGTTGGTGCGTCGCTACTTCCGTCGACAGCTAAGCGTCAAACGAAATACGTCGGCTTCATTTCGTCGACGGCTAAGCGTCAAACAAAATACGTCGGCTTCATTTCGTCGACGGCTAAGCGTCAAACGAAATACGTTGGCTTCATTTCGTCGACGGCTAAGCGTCAAACGACTTGGGCATTTCGTCAAACAGGTGGCGGGCACATCTCTCATGCCTCAGTCGGAGCGAGGCCGAGGCGGGTGGTGCAGCACCACGCTTCTGTTCGAAGCCGCTGGTCACAGAGCCTCGCAAAGGAGGACTCTGCGACTACAAGCTTCGTCGACGACGGTCGCTGTTTGGGGCATTCCGTCGAACATGTGGAGGGCGTCGGCAGGGGCTTCGCAACGGTGAGCTTGGCAACGGTGGAGACCCGCGATGACGGGGTCGCGTCGGAGGAGCTTCGCTAGAGGAGGCGCGACGAGGCCGCGGCTCTGCGACGACGGAGCCGCGACAGAGGAGGAAGTCGCCGATCAGATCGACCGAGGAGCCTCGCGACGATGAGGCCGCGACAGAGGAGCTTCGCGACGGTGGAGAGCTTCACGACGGAGGAGGAGCTTCGCGACGGAGGAGCTTCGCAACGGGGCTGCGTCGGAGGAGAGCTTCGACGACGGGGAAGGTGCGGCCGACGGAGTCGCGGCTTCGCAACGGAGGAGCTCCGCCGACGAGGCTGCAGCAGAGCTCCGCCGCGCCCCGAGGAGCTTCGCGACGGGGCTGCGACGGAGGAGAGCTTCGACGACGGGGAAGGTGCGGCCGACGGAGTCGCGGCTTCGCGACGGAGGAGCTTCGCCGACGAGGCTGCAGCAGAGCTCCGACGGGGCCTTGTAGGCGTAGAGAGAGAGGAGTTTTTTTTATGCTCTTTTTTTTTATGAGAGAGAGAGAGAGAGAGAGAGAGAGAGAGAGAGAGAGAACTTTGATTTCTTCTTTAATGGAGAAAAGCTAAATTGTATTACCTTTTTTTTTTTGTCAACAGGAATGGGTTATCAAATTTTTTGTGGAAATCTCCTTTCAATCAGGTTTAAGTGGGTATCTCTCGTAAAGGTCCTCTCTTCCCTTCCCTTTTCAATTGGGTTGAACAGGGAATGAGAGACGTGGGTTTAGTGGGCAGTTGTGGTGAAGGTGGGAAGTTGGAGGTTGATCGTGGCGCCGATTGTGGGGCAATGGAGCGGATACGGATCGTGCGATGGGAAGTTAGGAGATGCTGAATGTGTGGATGCTTAATGGGGATAATGGAATAACATTTACAATTTAGTCCCTCCCTTTTTTATTATTCTCTCTCCTCTTTTGATCACGTAGATATTTGAAATCGGTATCTCTTTTTAATTTAAGAGATATTATTTGAAATTGAAGAGAGATATGGTGGATCTTAACTAACTCCCCCTTTTTTTATAAGAGAAAATAATAATATTTTTCTATTATTATTTTTACTCAAACACCAGGATTTAAGAAAATAATCACCCTTAAAAATTAGTTTTGTTGTAGTGAGAAGAGAATGTGCTCTAGATTCTCTCCGCTCCTTGAACAAAGGACACAAATCGATGGGACCATAGCATCACCTTTTTGCTAAAGTGTCTACTGTCAAGATTTTATTTCTCACAGCCAGCCACATAAATATTTTCACTCTTAGTGGGATCTTGAGCCTCCGAAGGAAAGGGGTACAGTTAGCATTTACACCATCAAAGATAAGCAAGTTGTACGTGCGGTGTACCTGAAACTTACCATCATCGTTCCAGCGCCAAGTGATAGAGTTGTTAGCATTTGAAAGCGAAGTATTCTGGATCAAAGTTTTGAGCCGTGGAAGTTCTTCCTATTGCTCCCGTAGACACAACTCGGGTCGGAATCCTAGGGTGTTGTTTAGGGCGAAACACCGGATCCAGTTAGCAATCGAGAGGTTTCTGTGGCTCGAGATGGCATATAGGTTGGGGAATTGATGCCGCAAGATAAACTCTCCGGACTATCTCGCATTCCAAAGGGACGTTGCCTTCCCATTACCCAGTGAAACACAAGTGGATGCTTGAAAAGGCGGAGCGGTGTTGAGAATCCTTTTCCAAATTGGGTAGCACCTAGGAGTAGAATTACATTCAATAGTCGGGTGCCGGTGCTTGTAATGTTTTTGCTTGAGGAGTGTAACCCATGGAAGGTTGCGAGAGTTGTAGAAATTCCAAAGTCCTTTCATCAGTAGAGCCGAGTTCATCACGTGTAGGTTTTGGATACCCAATCCTCCCTATTTTTTTGGGCGGCACAGTTGTTCCCACTTAACTAGGCAGTGAAAGCCATTATGTAGCATTTGCTCCCTCCAGAAAAAATGGCAGCGGATTTTGTCTATGAAATTTATCACCCAGGCTGGTAGCTGAAACGGTGCACAGAAGTAAGCAGGGATGCTCGAAAGAACCGAATTAAGTAGTATAAGTCACCCCCCCTTGAGAGTGTTAGCCCCTTCCAACCCGCCAGGCAGTTACCGATCTTCTCTATGAGCGGCATGTAGTCAGATTTGTGTAACCTCTTAGGTGAGAGAGGCAGTCCCAAGTAGGTGGGTGGAAACAATTTCACAGAGTAGCCAAGAGAGTTAGCTAGGGATGAAACTTGAGTATCTGATAAATTAATTGGGGTGACAAAGCCTTTATTGTAGTTGATCGTGAGGCCCGAGCACCCCGCAAAATCGTCAAGAATAATTTTAATAGTTGTAGCTGACCTTGTGGAGCCATCTAAGAAGATAATCAAATCATCCGCAAATTGTAGAGTGTGCAGCCTAACATTTCCGATCCCAAGGTCCGGCAGCAGCTAGGTAGTGGTTGCGATCTAGAGTAGTCTGAACAGGACATCTACACATAGGATAAAAAGGAGAGGAGAGAGCGGGTCGCTTTGCCTTAGCCCACGCTTACAAGTGAAGGTTTTTCCCAGAGTACCATTATGAATCACAGACGTGCTAGCCGTTTGAAGTAGAGTGTGTATCCATGTGGTCCAACGCGGGCTGAAGCCCCTCGCCTGGAGAAGGTCGATCAGGAAGCTCCAATTAACTCGGTCGAAGGCCCGCTCGAAGTCGATCTTCAAAAGGGCTGCTCGGTGCTTGTTGGTGTGTAGGTGATGGATCAGTATATGGGCATAGTTGAAGTTATCGGTAATCTGTCGACCCTTAATGAAGGCAGCTTGATTAGGGTTGATCAACTCACCCAAGAATAGTTGTAGCTGCGAAGCTAGGACCTTCGAAATCAGTTTAGCCATGCTATGCACCAGACTTATAGGGCGAAAATCGTTGGCGAATATAGCATCTTTCTTCTTTGGAATAAGGCATAACTAGCCAGTGTTAACCCTGTCCAGATTCGCCGTATCATTGTAGAAGCAATTGAAAACTCCCATAATGTCATCTTTAAGGAGGTTCCAGAAGCGCTGGGTAGAAGATCATCGGTAATCCACTAGGGCCCGGGGTCTTCTCTGGAGCACTAGAGAACACGGCTGTCTTCACTTCTGATAAAGTGAATGGAGCGTGAAGACTTAATAGGTCGACATGTTCGTCTCCATAGATCGCTTGTAGATTAATATTGACAGAGGAATCTTGTTGAACTCCCAGCTGGTTGCGGAAAAAGAAAAAGAGGTGTTCAGCAATTGGCTTAGGTGAGGAAAGTGTGGCGGATCCGTTTGATAGTCGAGAGATGAAGTTCTTGTTTCTACGAGCATTGGCCTTAAGGTGAAAATATTTGGTATTGGCGTCTCCTATCTTCAGCCATTAAATACCCCCAAGTGCTGTGACTAAGTCATGTTGGTATGCTCAATACAAAAACCGGTTGAAGCCGGTGCTTAGGCCGAAGCTGGTGCCTAGGCCGAAGCCAGAAATAAGGGCATACAACGCCGAACCACGATCAACCAGATCGAAACACATGACAAGAGAGTCGATGTGCTGCCTGGACCCAAGGTCCACAGAGATGCAATATACATATGCAAGCATGCTCTACATGTCTATGCACAACTATCCAAATGCAATCAACGAGATATATATATGAATGAACGGTAAACAAAACAACTGATATGTAGAGACTACAATGATGATATAGAAGAACAGAGGGTGGTGAAACGATCTCACCGACTACTAGCTCGAAGCATCCACCTCTCATAAATGTGCCGAAAACCTGGGTACGCAACGAGTCAACCGGACATACGAAGATCCACCAGGTCAGTATCCAACCCACCAATCCAAAATACATGACTCACAAACCCCCATACAAGTCCCCAAAATCAGTTTCCCAAAATCGATCACAGTAACTCGCCGGGAGTCCCGAAAGCCACATCGGGAAGCCGTCGAGACCCACTAAGTGTCCCGAAACTCATTGACTCGTGCCATGAGTCACCCGTCCCAAAACACACCGATTTGGATGTCTTGGCAGCAAACACAAGGTAACACAAACAAACAATTATCGTCGGATAATTGTTCGGATCCGGATTCCCGAAAGTGTCTATTTCGACACCGAAACCCACCGTTGTTCACCCGTCACCTCCGAACCCACAATATAATGATGATGACCAGCCAACAAGGCTCAGCAACAACTCACAGAGCAACCAAACTACGTCGGAAGAAATCTGAACCGAAACCGCGTTCTTTTGGCGAATTTCACAAAGAAACGCACTGAAATCGACTTTCAATTTTTGCGAAGGCTAACGGACCTTGGACAATCAGTCCAGAGGTTGCCACGCACACACACACGCTTCCCACAACAGCCACAAGGTGCACACTTGCGTAAAAGTCCCTATGTTTACATAAAATTCTACCATTTTATGTAAATCAGGCGATTTTATGGCTTGTTCTCACAACCGAGGACTTTCAAGGTCTGCCGAGACACGTACTGATAGGTCTTGACATGCCGGAGGCCGTGCTAATGATCAGGAGCACAACGGCTCACTGTAGGAGTCGCGGGAGCAACTCGAAAGTTCTGCGAACAGCGAGCACTCGGGGAAAAACACGTCGAAAACGCAATTCCTGAAGCTGCTGATCCAAAGTGAGGTGAGCACTGTGATCGGCACTGACCAATGATCATCGTGCTCACCTCCGAGACATCGGGACAGCCTCATATCACCGAAAAAGCATACGCAAACCAGAAAGAGCAACCAAAAAGGCCCTAAAGGGGTGATACCGCCGAAACAGTGGAAAGAAGCCTTCCCGATAGAAACTAAGGTGAGCACGATGATCAGCAACGAGTCACGATCATCGTGCTCCCTTCCACAGAGATCGGGAAGCCTCGGGTTGCTCGGAACAGCAAACCACCCACAAAAAGCCCTATTTTCGGCTTGGCCAGAGCAAGCTTGCTCCGGTCGGCTTCCGGCAGCACGGAGAGGTGCGCGCAGGCCAGAGATGGGTGCAGGGGAAGGGAGGAACACCGTGCTCATCTTGGTTGGTGGCGAGGAGCGGTAGTGGTGACGGCGGAGCAAAATGAGCCCGCACAAGCTAGGGCTTGGGTTCCAGGGGCAATGGCGGCGGCCGGGGAGCTCAGGGACGACGGCGGTGGACTACCGGAGGCTGGAGGGATGCCTCGGGTGCGGCCCCGTGCGGCGGAGGCGTATGGGAGAGAAAGTGGGGTCAGCTCGGCCCGAGCAGACCTGGGGCGGCCGCGGTTGACAGAGGAGGCGGCGTGGCTCTGCAGGACGACGCGACGGCTCGCGGGGATCGCCGGGCTCCGGAAAGGCGGCGCGGTCGAGCTAAGGCGATGGTGGCGCATCGGCCAGGAAGCTAGGGCTTCCTCGGCCAAGCTGCTTCTAGCAGGCTGCAAGTGGCTTGGGCGGTAGCGCAGCGGCACGGCGGCGCGGTCGGCGGGGACAGACTCCAGAGCTCTGAGGAATACGGCAGGAGCGACCTCTGACGGCGGCAGCGCGAGGGAAGGGAGCTGAAGCTACCTCAACCCGAGCTGGCCCTAGATGGCTGCAAGCGGCCCGGGCAGCAACGGCGGCAGGTGGCGGGGGAGGTCACCGAGGGATCGGGGTGACAGCAGAAGAGGGGACCCAGGGAAGGGGGTGCTCAGTACCACCCTCATCCAATAGACAAAGAGGAAAGGATGGTGGGGGAGATGAAAAAGATAATGAGAGACTGGGTCGGCCATTTTGGTCGGCGCGCCGGGAGGCTCGTGGCGTGTCAGCGGGTTGAACCAAGGGAGGCTCTAGTGGGTCACTGGTTAGTTTAGGGTTTCTATGGTGAAACCCTAGGTGGGCTATAAATATACAAAGCTCAAATTTGCGGAAATGCCCTTCAAAACTCAATATTTAACATTGAGTCCCTCACAGCGCGAGTAAAACGCACGGATATACCTCCACATCTGGTTTCACGCAAAACAGCATATAAAATGTAGAGGTTTTTGCAAAATTATCGTTTTGCCATCACGGCACTTTCCTCGATCAACGTGTGATATCCGCAGATTCGTCCGTCGTATTTGCGAACAAATCGCACCAAAGGCGATCAACACGACAGAGACAACAAACCCACCTTTCCGCCTTGATCGGTCAAGGATTCACGACAAAACCCATTCTCTCTCCGAATGGCAAATGGCGCACAAATACATATAATAAATGTATTTTCAAAATTTCTCGAAATTCGTGCATCAAACCCAAAATCCATCAACGCCACTAGTTCCAAAATAGCTGAACTGTTCGAAACGAGCTATTGGATCGCTATGAACGGAGTCCGATATGCGCCAGAAGCCAACTCCATGCATTGGCCTCTCCGGAAAAACCGAGTTACTATTCACGTTAAGTGAAAACTAAAGATCGCGTAAAATCTCCGTTCTAACTGGTTTTCTCCTAAAACTTGACAAGTGCTTTTGTAATTAAATTACACACAAAACATCGTCAACAGAGAGTCTAACTAAATTGTCAAATTCTCAGTCCTTATAAGTTGTGGAAACTAGTGCAATTTTCATCTTGTGATATTGCATTTGATCTGTTGGAGCGAGTGGTTTGGTTTGATCCTATTTTATCACAATCTTCGAATTGAAATTAAGGTATTTTATAGATTAAATTTTACTTTCAGTTTGAGACACCAATGCGTATCTCGATGTGTAGGAGGTCGTGCTCACACTTCGAGCACAACCGTCCATTGTGGAAGGCACGGTAACGACTCAAGTTTAGTGAACACTGCGCACCGAAATTAAAATGCATCTAATTTCCTAATTCGGGGCTCGTTGACCCCAAATGAGGCGAGCATTATGATCAGCACTGAACGAGGATCACCATGCTCACCTTCGGAAGCATTGGAATAGCCTCGGGTTGCCGGGAATGCGATTCAAACCATAAACCATGTACATATAATAGCTAATTAGAGTTTACCGGCCAAGAGGGCTAGGGCATGGCCGGCGGTGTGGCGCAGCCAAACCGGCGGTAGGAGTGTTCGGGCACGGAAGGAGGCCAAGGCGCGTGTCGGCCGGCGACGGAAGGTGGTAGTGACGACGGGCACTGATGCCCTAGCCGCTACAACGAGTGGAGAGCGCTGGCCAAGTTCGACCAATAGGGGGGCTCCGGCAGTGGGGCGCCGGCGGAGAACGAGTGCGCCGACCCACGGAGGCCGAGCGCCGACCGGCCGGCCGAGGGCCCGGCGGTGCGCCGGAGCATCTTTAGCTAGCATGGGCTTGGCTTGGGCTCACGGCGCGACGGCCACGGCGACGACCGGGGGCACCAAGGAGACGGCGACGGGTCGCCGGAGGTCGAGAGAGAGGCGGCGCGACCAACTCTAGGCGGCGGCGCGAGAGGACAACGTGGCCCGGACATACGCCCGAGCGGTTCGGAGCGGCCGCAGAAGCTGGGGGTGCGGCGGCGGCGTGCAGGACGACGGTGACGACGCGGGGGTCGCCGAAGGTTGTAGAAAGGCGGCGCGCTGGCCAAGGGCGGCGGCGGAGCGCAGCCCGCGAGCAAGCTTCGGCTCGACTCGAGCGGACCTCACCGCTCAGTCCCTGGCGGCGACGGTGGCGCGGCGGCGGGCGGGGATGGCGTCGAAGGTCAGGCCACGGCCGAGGGAGGGGGGCTCAGGGTTAAGGATCACCTAGGGATGGTCGACTACCAAGATGGGGATGTAGATAATGGAGGAGATGGTAGAGGAGACATTGCAGCTTCTTTCTGGTGGTCGAGGGTGCTCACCGGGCAATGGGCGGGCGGCAAGGTCAAAAAGGGGGGCGGTTTGGGGAAGTCAGCTGAGGGAGCTAAAGGGCTAGGGTTAGGGTTTCCTCCGTGAAACCCTAGGTGCAACCTTTATACAAAAGGCCACTTTGCATCAAAGTCCCCTTAAATTGATTATTTGCAATCGAGTCCTTCACAGTGCGAGTAAATCGCGTGTACGCACCTCCACGTCCGATCTCACGCGATTCGGTACATAAAATATAAGGGGTTTCGTGCGAAATACGAAAATGATCAAATTGACCCTTCCTCGATAAACGCGTGATGTCTAACAATCCGTCCGATGGATTTTTGAATGGACTATGCCAACACATTCAGCACGACCGGGGCATCAAACTCACGATTTTGTTTCGCCCGATATGGTGTCGATTTGTGACAAAAGTCATCCTCTCTCAAATTTTTCCATACACCACACATAGACATATGTGCAAACCCATTAAACCTTAAATTCAAATTCAAATTTGAATTTTCTACCACTAGCAGGTACCTAAAACTTCCCCCACCCTACTCCAGGTCACATGCACAAAGCACGAGGAGTTTTTTAATGCAAGAATAGCAAAGAAGGAAAACCCACTTTTCGATGAAACCCTTTTTCTCGAAAATCGTGCATCGAAACCCGAATCCGTCTGCTATTGGGTCCAGGACGGTCAAACCGTTGAAAATGAACTATTGGATCACTACAAACGGAGTCTAATACGCACCAGAAGTCATCTCCACTCATTGGCTTCTTCGGAAAATCGAAGTTACTATTCACTTTAAGTGATTAGTTCAGGTAGCATAACTCCTCCATCCTAACTCATTTTTTCCTAAAACTTGACGAGTGTTTATGTAATTAAATTACACACAAAAACATCGTCAACATAGGGTTAAGCTACACAGTCAAATTTTTAGTCCTTACAAAAATTTTATCAGATTTGGATTGTTTTACACTGTTAAATTCACAAACGTGTCACATCTATCATTAAAATTATCAATTTTGAGACCTTTTTATCATTAGTCAAATGATGTCAAAAAATTATGAAATTTAGTTTTTAAATACTTTTAATAGTGTAAATCAAATCTAACGGAGCCAATCGTCGATTTGGAAGCCGCATCATTGAAAACAATTTGGTAGCATGAAGGCCTCCGTGCTACCGATAGAAAACCAGCCTGATCTTGGAAGTCCTCGGTTTGCGTGTACGAGCCACTTCATCGCTCAAATTACATAAAATGATAGGATTTTATGTAATTAGAGGGACTTTTGTGCATTTGTGCATCGTGTGGCTAGTGTGAGCAGCGTGTCTGTGTGTGTGGTGACCCTTGGACTGATTGTCCATAATCCGATAGCTTTCGCGGAAATCAAAAAGTCGATTTTGGTGCGTTTGTAGGTTATAAGTCTTAGGATCTAATAGGGATCAACACCTAGAGGGGGGTGAATAGGTGTTCAACGGCCAATTAAAAATCTAGATGCGATTTTAAAGTAATTGCGGAAAAATAAAATCAAACACACCAAGATTTACGTGGGAAAACTCCAAACCGGAGTGAAAAACCCACGGGACCGATCACACGAAAATTCACTAAGAAACAACCGAGTACAAGGCGATTCACCCACGACTTTACCCGATTAACCGAATCTTCTATGTGAATATCCTTCGTTGGTCCACGATCGATTGAAGTCCTCCAACCGACCACGCCGCAACTCTTTGCTGCGCCAACGCCTCGAATCCACAAAGCGTCCACCGAGTCCTCGGCTCCCCCTACACGCGATCCCCGCGCAACACACCTCCGTCCGGAGAAGAAGAACGAAGATTTATGGTGATCTCCAAGTTAAGGCACCGTAGACGATGGGAGGAATTCGTCTAATTGATCATCAAATTGATTCGCAAGGGTAGAATCAAAGGGAAGAACCTTGAATCAACTTAACGATCAAATCTCCATCAAATCTCTCTAAGAACTAGATCAAAAAGCTTAAGAGAGAGATTCTAGGGTTTTAGGATTGAAGTATCTTCAGATATATTATTGTATATTCGTCCTTGAACCTCCCATGGTCTATTTATAGAGTTAGAAGACTTTGAAGTCGAGTAGAATTGAAATCAGCCTTTTTAGGAATTCTGTTTTCGAGTCCACTGTCTGGTCAAACCATCTCTGTCCGGTCTCAGTGTGTCGTCAAAATTTTCGAGCACCGACCTGGTCGGACTGTGGGTTTGTCCGGTCCTAGGCTCTAGCACTCGTAAAGTTCACCACCGTGTCCCACGGAATCCACGATCCGGTCAAAGGCTGCGAAACTTTCGCTATCAACTCACCGTGTCCCCAAAGAGGTTGGTCGGACAGTGTTGCGAAAAGCCGATGACAGACTCACCGTGTCGGTCAAAGGGCGATCCGGACAGGGTTTATACATAAAATATTTTTCATAAAAATCAATATTTTAAACCCTTTTTAAGTCTTCTAACTACTATGTTATTAATGTTAATCACCATAAATGATCTTAAATGCATACCTGAGGTGTCGAGCTTCTCTGACGAGTCCTGGAGCGTCCGATCTTCTTGTAATCTCTTGATCTCTTCAAGACTCGACAAACTCACGAAATCCGCCAACTTACAAAATCCTTGCATGCGTTTTTCGCGAAATTCGCCGAAAGAACGCGGATTCGGGTCGAATTTCTTCCGACAAGGTTTGGTTGTCCTATGAATTGTCGCTGAGCCTTGTTG
This sequence comes from Aechmea fasciata, assembly GCA_025177825.1. NCBI lineage: Eukaryota > Viridiplantae > Streptophyta > Magnoliopsida > Poales > Bromeliaceae > Aechmea > Aechmea fasciata. Next base: position 7,195,939 of record CM045945.1, read on the forward strand.
GCTAGTCATCATCATCATTTTGTGGGTCCGGTGATGATAGGTAAGCGACGATGGGTTCCAATGCCGAAATAGGTACTTTTGGAAACCCGGATTCGTACAATTATCCAGCGATAATTGTATAGTAGTGTTACCTCGTGTTTTCTGCCAAGAGATCCAAATCGGAGTGTTTTGTGGCAGCGGGTGACTTATGACACGAGTCGGTGAGTTTCGGGACACTTAGTGGGTCCCGATGTGGTTTACGGGACTTCCGGTGAGTTACGGTGATCGATTTTGGAAAACCGATTACGGGGACTTGTGTGGGGGTTTGTGAGTCTAGTGCTTTGGGTTAGTGGGTTAGATACTGACCCGGTGGATCTTCGTAGGTCCGGTCGACTTGTGCGTACGCAGTGTTCCGACTCGACAGTGACAGGTGGGTGCTTCGAGCTGGTAGTTGGTGAGAGTGTTTCACCTCCTTCTCTTGTTTTCTATTCTAGCATTTTAGTCTCTACATGTCATTGCTTGTTTATCGTTTGATTATCGTATCTCGTTGATTGCATTTGGATAGTTGTGGATAGACATGTAGAGCAAAGTTACATATGTATATTGCATCTCCGTGGACCTTAGGTCCGTGCAACACATTGACTCTCTCGTCATGTGTTTCGATCTGGTTGATCGAGGTTCGGCGTTGTACGCCCTAACATCTATCATAGTTCGGCGATGTACACCCTTGTTGTTGGCTTCGGCCTAGGCACCGCTTTAGCCGGGTTTTTTTGAGCACATCAACACGACTTAGTCACAACACTTGGGGGTATTCATGACACCGGATCGGTTTGGCCACCGATCGGAGGTGTACTTATCCGGATGGGTCGTCTGTGACACCCCAATAGTCCCACATCGGATGGAAAAGGGATTGTCATTGGGTTTATAATAGACTTAGACACTAGTAATAATAACTGGGCTTAAGTATTTTGGGCCGGTGGTTGGGCCCAACGAGTTATTGTTGCTAGTGGGCTGGGTCGTTACATCGTCCTTTGGGGCGGATGGATCAGGTCGGTGCAGTTAGTGACAGGCAACGCTTGAGGTCTGCGGACCAATATAGCAGGCACAGATTGGGTACAGTTTCTGGTTCATTACTTTGAGGCATTCTTAGCATTGTTTCCTATACAGTAGCATGTTTATTTATTGCTCCTTATTATTTGTTGTAGCTACTGTAGTTCTATTTCATATCACGGCTTATATTTTTATTTACCTATCTCCTTTGGTTTCCGGTGATTACGGCTTGCCTTCGTCGCTCTGCTGTACCCACTGGGAAACTTTGATTGCGGTTTCTCACCCCCACATTCCCTGTGTGATTTGGGCAAGGAGTTGATGTTGGACGCGACGAGAGGACGATCTAGCTAGCCTGCCATAGTGACGTCACCCTGGTTACATTTTCATTCCTGCTTTTAGTAGTTTAATAAATAAATGGTTCAGTTAGGTGATCATACCTGATGTTTGAATATTGTGCGCTGATTGATTTGGTTTTTCTTTGCATGAGATTGGAGTTTATGGATATGTGGATTTGGTTTATAGATCTTCAGTTTTAGAATGTATGTATACCCCGTGGCTCTCGGATTTGTATTTATGGATTTTCGCATCGTGGTTTTCTACCACTCGAGGTAGTCGGTTTTAAAAATGGAGTTTCTGTGTAGGAAACAGTTTTTAAAGGTTTCCGAATGGTTTTCATGAATGAATTAATAAAGTTTAAAAGCAAAGCTTCGGACGGGGAGCACTTTTTAATAGGTTGCTTGTTGTATTGTGCATTGCATCATCCCTTAAGGAGTGTTTAGAGGCATGCATCATTTTTAAGGATTGCTAGCTGTATGGAAATGCATGGCATGATTTGATTGTTGATTGGTGAATGTAGTTTGTGGTTGAGATTCTGTTGTATCATTGGTACGCCGTGCAAATACAAAGGAAACTCTATCCGAGTGAACATAGTAACTTTGTATTTGTGACGGGTCTATACGTCACGTGGGCCAGGTTAAAAAATAATAATAATAATAAATAAAACATCACGTTTTCTGCAGCTCTGATTTCAAAAATGACTTTTATTGTAAAATTACTTTTCAAATTGGCCCCGGGGCGTGACATGACTTATGAAAATTCAATAGATGACAAAAATTTGTCGCATAAGCGTTCAAATACGAGACCAAGCAATAATGTACCGATGGGTGGCTCTTTAAGTATCTTTTTACTAAACCACCTTATTACACCGAAATTTTTTTTTTTATAATATGAATATTTCAACCTTTCGGTTACTCAATTAATTCCCATGTGGTAGCTTCACACACTTACCGGACGACCGGGGTGGTAACTCTTTCCTCCATGTGTTGGTAGTTTTCACACTCCCTTTAGAATGTAACTCTTTCCATATCTTTTAAGTTATTGGAGTTTAAGCACTTTGAGTGTTTTTTCCTTTTCCTTTTTTATATATGACTCCCCCTTAATTATGCAATCTCTTATAAGAAAGAAAATTTGACAAGTTTTGGTCGATTAGTAAATTTTCATTCATCAAATTCAACACACACAACCGAGATAAGTTAAGTGCCAAAAGATCACACATGATTACTCAAATTTGATGAATATAAAAATTAATATATTCTATTATAAATTATCTTCATCAATAGTGAAAACGAAGTGAAACCGATAATTAATATAAAATTAATTCAAAATGAATGAATATAAATTATCGACGTTCAACATACTATTTAATGTTTAATCACCCAATTATTCTAAAAAATTCGAAGCACATGAAATGCAATGATCAAAAGATATGTAATAAAACCGATCATAGCAAAACATCAAGTCAAACACAAATTAAGGCTTAGGACAAGGAAAGATATCACATTTTCGAATCCAAACTTGTAGGATTTTGTGTTGTCTTGGCTTGTCGACGTTAGGCACGATTCTTTTTGATTTTTGATTCACCGTCGGTGTTACATGTGGCTTTGGTTGAGCTTGATTTTTCGTCTTTGATTTCCTGTTCACTTGAGGTACTCGACTCAATTGATTTTGCTTTTGATTCCGTGGTGGAAGTCGAGTATTGGAAGATCCCAATAAATGCTTAGACATTGCCGGTTGATGTTTCTTTTCTTTTCTAGGGCATGTCTTTTTGATATGTCATTTAATTCTACATCTATGACATACTTTCTCCTTCAAACTTGTTGAGACTCTAGATGTTGAACTTTTTACCTTCTCAATAAAAGTTCTCTCATAACCAAGCCCAAGTTTATCCGATTGATCCAATCTGAGCATATGGTCTAGCTTTTTCGAACCGGAGGAAAACTTTTGAATATCGGATTTAAGTTGATAAACTTGTTTGGTCAATAGTTGATTGGATGAATGAATTTCTTCATGTTGTTGTTCTAGAAAACCAACCTTTTCTTGATAAGATTTAACCGTTGATTCCAATTCATCTAGCTTCTCTTGGAGGATTGAATTGTTCTTCAAAACTTGCTTCCTTTCCTCCTCAAGAGTCTTAGTTGCATTCTTCAAGTCGGTGTTCTCATCTTCAAGTTCCAATAATCTCTTCATCAACCTTTTGTTGTGCTTAGCCATTTTCTTTGACTCGTTAAGAAGTTGTTGATATGCCTCTAAGCTTTCATCATCCGACTCCCTCATCGTAAGATACCGAACTTCAAATCGTGAAGTTGCGGTGGAATGTGACATATATCGGATTCTTAATTTAAAAATAAATATAAATAAAAATAGTGTGAGATACTATTTTTATTGGATTTATAGAAGTGAAATATAAGTCTGGACTGACTTGTGCTGAAATCGGACTCAAACAGAGATCTAGAATTTTTTGTGGAAAACGGATCGATAAATTAGCGTAAAAATGCACAAAGGTCGTAAAAATTATGAAAACTGGAGGGTATGTCAGGATTATTTGTACGAGGCTAGATTTAAAGTTTCGTGCCGTTCTGATACCCGGAAGATGAGAAATAAAATCCGAACGCTATCTGATAGCGATTCCGGTTCGGTACAATTTTCGATGACCAAACGGGGTCGAAACTGAGAGATTAAAGTTTCTTGCGTTAAGTTGAGTAAAACCGAACACAACTGTCAAATTTGAGCTCAATCGGACATTCCGAAGGGCAGGCAAAAAAATCAAAGCTTCGACCGAAAATTGAGGTGAATAGTGTGATGAATAGTTTTGGATTACTTAATAAAGAAGCAATGCTTCTTCTCCCTGCTTCCCAACCCGAGAGCACACAACACACCCACACACTCACGCACACATGGAGGAGAAAGAAAAACCCTCATTTCTCTCTCTAGATATCTCTCTCATCTCTATATTCCTCGCCCAAATTCGCGGCGTTGGCGGAGATCGAGCTTGCGAACGCATTGAGGCGTCGGTTTGAGCTTTGGGCGGCCGTTGAAGCGACGTGTTTTCGTCGCGGTGTTCACGTTTAGGTAAGCTTTTGGGATTTGACTTAATCCATAAGTTTAAGTGTTCTAATAGCCTCTAGTGTGATGCTAGCACATTAAATCCTTAATAATCGGATTATTTGGAGCATAATTAGAGGCTAGGGTTTACAAATGCAATTTTCGCTATTAGATGGGTTTGATCTAAATTGAACCTATGTAAACCTAATTGCTAGATAACGAAACACGTTGGCGAAGTCGGTTCGGCAATTCGTCGTGCCGTTGCGAAAATATTGAGGTTTGAAGCCGTCGACGTAAAAATGGTCGCAGCTTGCGGCGAAAGCTTCCAAAAAATCGTGAGAATGGAATTGGGGGCTCGTGGCAACAAACCGAAGACCTATAATTTTCGGGGCTGCGAAGCGGAGCACGGTTGAGGCGCGGTTGCAATATCGGGCCGTGCCTGATACGGATGTCGCGGGAGGCCGATTGCAAGTGACGCCGAGCAATCGGAATGCGATAACAGGTGGGGGGTGCCATACCGAAGCCGTCGGGCTACCTTTTATGTCTAAGTACATTGTTGGTCATTATGCCTATGAATATATATATATATATATGTAGTGCTTGTGCATGTTAGGGTTGGTATGGTTAGATGACTTTCCTTACATGCTTCCTTATCGTGCGGAACTATAGGCGTCGCATTAGGACATAGGGAGTCTGGTTGCACACTTCCTTATCGTGCGGCACCATAGGCTTGCATTTGGACATAGGAAGCATAGGAACGAATATTATGACATTGAACCCTAGAGATGACTTAATCTTGCATGATAGCCAACTAGAGACATATGTGAACCGGTAAAGAACTTGATGATTGACATTGTGACATAGTGTATAGAACACTAATGACATGAGAACCAAGTAGATGGCTTGATGAATATTATTGCATTATAACTTATGTAAAGAACACTAGAGCTATGAGAACCAAGTAAAGAACTTGATGATTGACATTATGACATAGTGTATGGAACACTAATGACATGAGAACCAAGTAGACAACGTGATGAATGACATTGTATGGTAACTTAGTGTAAAGAACACTAGAGATATGTGAACCAAGTAAAGAACTTGATAATTGACATTATGACATAGTGTAGAGACACTAACGACATGTGATCCAAGTAAATAACTTGATGATAAATGACATAGAGACATAGTGCTACAAAACACTTATGCATTACCCCTGTGTGGATGCCCTCCAAAGTGGAGGAGAAGATCATTGATACCCCTGTGTGGATGCCCTCCCAAAGTGGAGGAGAAGATCATACTCACACTGTCTGTTCAGCGCTCGTGGTGGTCGCTCCACCCGAGTAGTGCGAGTCTCCGGAGGTCTTGGCACGTGATTCGATAGGGATAGCCTATGTGGGGTCCCGAGGGATAGCCTATGTGGGGTCCCGCAGACAACCCATTGGATTGAGTGGTGTGAAGCGTGGGCGAGTCCACGGGCTAGCCATCCATTGGGTAATAAACTCAAAGGAGTTATGTAATTGGGTACAAAAGTACATATTGAGCATAATAGAATTGCAAACATATTGGTTAGAGTTATATTAGCATGTTAGCAGTTACATGGCTAGAACATTTACTCTTACCTTGTTGTTACAGCATAGTAGTATTGCATTTCTCTTATTATGCTTTACTTACAAGACTTACGCTTTAAGATAAATATCTATCTATCTATCCGCTTATGCCTGCTTAGACCTATTTGGTAGATCGGTGGGATCGGTGGCCGAGCTCACTGGGAACTAAGGAAGTTAGTTCTCACCCCACTCTATTACAGGTTCGAGCTCGCATGCGGCTTGTGAGGATCGTGGCAAGGGCCTCGCGCCCTAATCGATAGTGGCCGCCTATTTGCATTAGAGCCTCCCCCGGTATTATTTTGGTATAAGTATATGATCGAGAAAAATCATGTATATTTTGGAAATGTGAACAGTTATGTATTTTGGGAAGAAACAACATGTATATTCGTTGTGAGTAAAAGAATGTAATTGGATGTAATCGAATGATGAATGGTTGTAATAGATAGACTCTTCTCTCTTTATATTACTTGTATGATTACTTGTATCTTGCTCTTACTTGATCGCACCTTCAGGTGCTTCGCTATTGTCATGTATGTTATAGAATTAGTTCCTGGGTAATTCTTTGTACATGACTTGTTGTCGAGCCTTGGGCGGACAGGGGAGGTGCTGTCCGTTCGGCGCCTGATCGGCGTCCCCGAACCGAACCAAATTGGTAGCGGTCTCGGGGCATGACACTCACTCTCGCCATCGTAGCTTGACGTCCCATGCAAAGAGGGAGAAACAAAAGAGTAAGAAACAATAGATGATAAACAAAAAATCGAAGAGGGAGGTAAAGAAGTTTGAGAGCTTAAAGCAACATTAATTTTCTCCTCTTCACTTGAGATCGATTCGTCAGAAGTAGAATCATCCCAAGTTTTCGCTTACAAAGCCGTTTGTTTGTAAGATCTTTTAGAGGGACAATCCGTGGAAATATGGCCGTAGCCTTTACATTTGTAACATTGGATTTTCCCTTCAAATTCATCTTTTTCTTTCAAAGGTTTTACAAGTTTTTTGTCTTTCAATTTAGAACTCGAAGATTGTTTAGAAAAAGATTTTTGTTTCGAGGATGAAGCTTTGTTTTTCCGAAAGTTTCGTCGAAATTTCTTTGTTAAGATCGTCTTGATGTTCAAAGTCGGCGAGCGAAAAATCTCCGTCTAATCCGAGTAGTCATTTTCTTCCTTTGTAGGTTTGAGTGCAATCCCTGTACTTTTAGAAAAAGACTTGGAAGAAGATTGGTTAGTAGGAAAAATCATCTCATAAGTTTGCAAAGCACATACTAACTCTTCGACTTTCATCTCGTCCGGATGCTTAACGGTTTCGATCGCGGCAACTTTTGCCCTAAACCACTCCGGAAGAGTTCGAAGAATTTTTCTAACAATTTTAGAATTCGGAATCTTCTATTCCAAATTAGCACATGTATTGATTATGTCTTGAAGTCTAGTATAATAATCGGTAAAAGATTCATGCTCCTCAATACGAATCGAATCAAATTGACTCGTCAACATCTGGAGCTTTTGAATTTTTACTAGACTTGTACCCTCATGTGTAATTTGTAGAGTATCCCAAATTTTCTTGGCGGTATTACACGCCGAAACACAAGTAAACTCCGTTTGAGACAATTCTTTAAATAAAACGTTTATACCCTTGCCATTAAACGAAGATGACTCGTTTTCTTTCTTCGTCCACTTATTCCGTGGTTTTGGCGTTTCAACATTCTCGACCTTATCAAAAGGATGTTTTCATCCAAATTCTATTGATTGCTAAACACGCTCATCAATTGCGATTAGAAAAGCTCTCATTTGAACTTTTCAATAGGCATAATTCGTGCCATCGAAGAGCGATTAATGTTATCGCCTTCGGCCATTAGATAATAATTTATCTAGATCCCGCACTGATACCAATTGTAAGTTATGATGAGAGTTACGGGGAAGCCCCAAGGATCTATCTAGATTGTATCAAACAACACCTAGAGGGGGGTGAATAGGTGTATCGGCCAAAAACCATAATTCTCGATGCTTTAAAAAGGTAAATGCGGAAATTAAAAAGCACACCGAGATTTACGTGGGAAAACTCCAACTCGGAGTAAAAAAACCCACGGGACCAACACGCGAATAACAATCCACTAAAAGAAAAGATTACAAGGTGATTACCGACTCCACGGACTTAACCTCTCTAACTCTCTTATGGATCTCCGCGCACTCCGCCGAGTTGTCCACGATCACGTCCGAATCCACGAACGCCCACGTTCCGAATCCACGAAACGCCTTGCTTCGAATCCACGAAGTCTTCAATACGCCGAATCCACGACGCCACGCTCCGAATCCACGAAGTCTTCAATCACGCCGAATCCACGACGCCACCATGAATAGAATCATGAATATGGTGATCCTTCGTTGGAGTATCGATGAAAACCGAAGAAGAAAACTCCAACGAATCGTAGATCAAATCGACATATAGAGTAAGAATTACTATGTCTCGATTTGACCTAAAAGAGGCTATTTAGTAGAAAATAGGTTTTGAAAGAATTCCTAGCCTCTAGGGTTTCTCAAACATGTATTATGATGAAGTGCACAAAGTTAGAGAACCCTAAGAACCTATTTATAGACTTTATAATCAATTAGATTCGGATTAGAGAAAAATCAGATTTTTACCTTCTTGTACCGGTACAAAAACAGGGCCATTACCGGTAATGCAATGACGGAAGATTTTTCTGCGAAGGGCCATTACCGGTAATGGATTGATGGCTATACCGGTATAGCAACTTTTTTGTACCGGTACAAAACCAATTTTATACCGGCATAACTTTGTATTTTCTTTGAAATTTCACTTTTCGAAAACTACAAAGTTCCGATACAATTTCTAATCCGTTATACAATGATTTTATGATTCTAATGCCTATAACTAAGTATGAATCACCATAACATGAATTAAAAACTTACCTAGGCATCGTGATTCTCATCGTGAGCCAATTCCTCTTTCTTCGAAGTCTTTGATTCTTCACCGTTCTTCGATCCGCTCCGATCCTTCAAGACTCCGACTCAATTCACGAAACTTGCCAACACAAAATCCTTAACATATGAGTGCCCGAGGATCTATCTAGATTGTATCAAAGAACACCTAGAGGGGGGTGAATAGGTGTAACGAGCAAAAACCACAAATCTCGATGTAATAAAAATAAAAGCGAAAAATAAAAACACACCGAGATTTATGTGGAAAAACTCTAACTCGGAGTAAAAAACCACGGGACCAACACGCGATAACAATCTAATAAGAATAAAAGATTACAAGGTGATTTACCGAATTCATGGACTTAAACCTCTCTTTATCTTCTTCGGATCTCGCGCACGTCGCCGGATTGTCCACGCCTATACTTCAGAGTTTGCCTATACCCGTGTGAAAATGGGAAAAGGTCACTATGGACTTTGTTATGGGATTGCCTCGCTCACAGGCCAGGCATGATGCTATTTGGGTGATCGTGGATAGGTTGACGAAATCGGCTCACTTTATACCTATTCACATGACTTGGACAGGTGAGACTTGCACAAGTATATCTCGATGAGATTGTGCGACTTCACGGGGTACCTACTTCGATAGTATCAGATCGAGATTTCCGTTTTGTATCTCACTTTTGGAAGAGTCTGCAGGATGCATTGGGCACGCGTTTGGATTTTAGTACAACTTTCCACCCTCAGAGTGATGGGCAATCCGAGCGCACCATTTAGACACTAGAGGATATGCTTCGAACGTGCGTGATAGACTTTCAGGGGATAGTCACACCACTTACCGATGGTGGAGTTTGCTTATAACAATAGTTATCAAGCAAGCATCAAGATGGCACCCTTCGAAGCACTATATGGACGGAAATGTAGATCGCCACTTCATTGGAGTGAAGTCGGCGAGAGTTTGGCTTTAGGCCCTGATGTGCTCTAGAAAGCTGAGGATAAGGTTCGCATTGCTCGGGAGTGTTTGCTGACGGCTCAGAGTAGACAGAGGAGTTATGCTGATAGGCGTCAATGAGATTTGGAATTCCAAGTTGAAGATCATGTTTTCTTGAAGGTCTCGCCGACTAGAGGAATCAGGAGCTTTGGCAGTCGGGGAATGTTGAGCCCCCAGTTTATTGGACCGTATGAGATTTTAGAGCGTGTAGGCCCGGTAGCGTATCGGCTCGCTCTACCACCGAACCTATCGGGTGTACACAATATCTTCCATGTATCGGTCCTTCGGAAGTACATCTTCGATCTGGCTCACGTTTTGGATGTTATACCAGTGGAGCTGGGGGATGATTTGAGCTTTGAAGAGCAACCTATGAGGATTTTGGCTCGTGAGTGGAAGAAGCTTCAGAATCGTGATATTCCGTATGTGAAGGTTCTTTGGAACAACCACGATGAGCCGGAGGCTACGTGGGAGTTGAAGAGCGCGCTGCAGGAGCGATATCCCCATCTTTTTCAGATGGAATCTCTTTTTTAGGAGGGGTGAATGTAACACACTGAACTTTAGCAAATTGCAAGGTTCGAGTGTTTGATCTGTGTTTTGAGTTTTTCCAAATATTCTGGAGGGTCGTAGACTATGTTCCGACCTATGGTTCGCATCCCGAGGAGCGAGGTTAAAAACTTAGCACCAAACCTCTAAAGTGCAGGAATGTGGGCTGCTCTCGGGTTTGCCTCTGCAGGGCTGAGTATCGGTACTGCATTGAACTGGTACCGGAACTAGATCTGGTATTGGTACTGCATCGGGTTGGTACCGATTCTCAGTGCATTTGTTCGCCAACCCGAGGCTCGGGTTTACGCAGTCTGTAGCTTGGTACCGGTACTCTTTCCCGCGTACCGGTACGCAGTGCAGGTGCAGACTGCATGTTGTTGAGGGGTGTTTTTAGAATTGTAGCAACTCTATTTAACCCCCTCCCCCCCTCACTGTAGAGAGCTCTTTTGAGCCCTAAACCGTGGAGAGCCTGTAGAACTCCTCTCTGTTGATTTCCTCTCATTTCTTGAGGATTTTGCTTGGTTTGATCTTCTCTCTTTGCTCCTTTGTGCTTTATGTTGGATTTCCACTATTGGAGAAACTTTGGATTAGTGATTGGAGCTTGTTAGAGGAAGGATCTTCAACCCTAGCACCTTTCAAGCTTGGTTTGGAGCATGTGAAGAGGTTATAGTATCTTAGATCACTACAGGAAATTAGTTAAAAGGCGGCAGTTCATTAGCGGCTTTTTGAATTGGGCCGGCCCAAAATAATAATCCAAACCATACATTTCTCCTCTCATTATTTGGGCCTAGCCCACAAGTAACATCTCATTCTCTCTCTCTCTCTCTCTCTCTCTCTCTCTCTCTCTCTCTCTCCAGGCACAAATTATCCATCTCTTTCTCTCTCTCTCTCCCTCTCTCCCTCTCCCCGCACTCCCAAAACCCGACATCGTCTCCTCCAATCTCTTTCTCTCTCTCTCCCTCTCTCCCTCGCGGATCAAATCCCACATCGTCTCCTCCAACCTCTTCTTCTCAAGGGTTTTCTCCTCAACAATTTTCTAGGGTTTTCGACTCGTCCACTCCTCTCACGCGACAAACAATGGCCGGATCGGGAAGGATCGTTCGTCGAGGCGATCCCTTGAGATCGCACACGATCGTCGCTTGGGAGGACCTTCGCCGAGTCGCACGCGATCATCGCTTGGGAGGAATCCTTCGTTCTCACTACTTTTTTTTGGTGAGTTTTGATCATCTTTTTTTTTTTTTTCATTTTTTATTATCTTTGGTTATTAGTTTGTGTGCATACTCTGTTTTATATTTATCATTATCTAGTTTTTTTTATTTTTAATTAGTTTTTTTATTTATAATTAACTTCGATTCAACTAATTAAATCCACCAACATTTGGAGATTGTGACTATGATCTCTTCATTCTTACTCTTTTCGATATTTGTTTTGAGTTTGGAAGTTGTAATTCAAAGACTTTGTAAATGATTTCGAAATTTGAATCAAGGTCTGTGTCTTCGTGTAGAATGTGAAATTGATGATCAACTTTAAAATTCTACAATTAGTTGTCTTCGTGTAGAATGTGAAATCACTTGACTAATCTGAATATTATGGACTATATTAATTTAGAGACTATAATACATGAATTTGGCTCCACACCTTAAGCACAAAAAATACAAAATAAAACTCTTTATTTATTAAAAAAAGAGGTAACAAAAACTACCCAACACACTTCAGTAAGAACTCTAGAAAATTTCCTACAGAAACTACTTTTTACTCTATGCCAAACTAGGATGACTTAAATGAAGTTGGTACTCTTGTCCACATTATAGCTGTAACAAAAGAAGGAAAGAAAAAAATTGTAGTAATGCAGCTTTAATGCTAAGTGGACTTTAATTTGTGAGATTTATGTGCAAGTTTATGCATTGTAATGAATTCTATTTTGCCTCTGAGATCTCACCTAAAAGTTAGATCCAAATTTATAATATGTTAGACTATAGATAAGATTGGGCCAACAAATTATCTTTCTCTATTTAGAAGAATCCTTCGATGTGATTACTTATCAAATTCAGAATTAAGGTTCTCATAGATGGAAATATCACTCGTTCCAACCATTGCTGAACCATGCATGATATAGTGGAGCTTCTGTAAGTTCCCTGACTTAATACACTTATAATTTGTAGGTACAAGTTTCTATTTACAAAGTTTGTGTTGAGAGTGTTGAGACTGTAGATTCCCTGTTATAAACAACAAACAAAAGAAAGAAAGAAAGAGAGAAAGAGGGAATATTTTTCTGTTTTCAAAAAGAAAGAAACAAACAAAAAGACTGAAGATTCTGTTTTCGGCAATTTTGATTCTCCAGACTAGTTTCTATATAGATCATGGCTATTTGATTCTTCTAATTTGCTTGTATAACAGTCCATCCACCGTTTCATATTGCAACTAGCCCATGAGAACTTTCTAAGCAACTTTCTAAAATTAGGTGCTTGCCACCAAGGTAGTGAGCACTCTGTTACATTTTGACTTGATCTAGAATGCTATTTATACTTGAGTAATTCTTGTTTCTTTAGCAAGTACTTGTTCTGAATCTTCCATTTTTCTAGAAATTGCTTTGTCCTTTCAAAGCTTTATAGCATTTTTGATAACCTACTATATTGATGTTTCGTGGTTAATGATCCGCTTAATGCTCGAGAATTTAAGAATCGGGGTGGATCTTGGTCTTTGAATGTCACAATGTTCACTCATAAACATCTTTCCTCTTTTACCTTGTAATCTGATTTGCAATCACTGCTGATGAGCCTTTTAGCTTAACTAATCGACATTTCTCTTTGAGATTTTATGCGGTTATGATGATATGTGCTTGCGTTTCACTCTTAGATTGGTAAGCTGAATGTGGTCTCTAGTTGAGTCTTGGGAGGAAAAAACATTACATGTATAGCTCACACGTGCGTTGAAAATTTTCCCTGAATTGCTCAAGTGTGCACTCAAAACTTTAAAATTTTTCCCCGAATTGCTCAAGTGTGCACTCAAAACTTTATCATTCATATTTTGGTGGTAGATCTGAACATGAGACCTGGACAACTGCTTCGAGAGTTTCAGCTCAATTGCTCTCAATTATGGTTTTTAGCCTGATATGATTGGTGAACTCTCTTGAAAGATTTTGATGATGCAAAGAATGGATCGGCATATGGCTCAGCTTACATCTAGATTTGGAACAGGTTTTCATGTAGAATAATTGAAAAGATCATTTTGATGATCTTCTGATGCAGTAGGAGGTACAATAAGGTTGTCCAATAGGTGCTTCTTTACTGGAGATCTGATGAAATTAATTAGATGGAGTGAGTTCTCCTTTTCCATTTTATGGGAACAAAATGGAAAAGGCTCTCCAGGTGTTGCAGCTCGTCGTTTCCTTCATTAATCGCCGTTGATGATTCATTCTCACTAATTCTCATTATTATTTATACGTACTGTTTAATTTCTTCTTATTAATTAGTGTCCTTGTGGTATAAAATCTTAGCTTCGCTAGTGTGGGTGTGTAACGTTTTGTTCTCTTGCATTTTGCTTGGGAGGACCTTCGTCGAGTCACACACGATCGCCGTTTGGGAGGACCTTCGCGGAGTCGCACGCAATCGCCGCTTGGGAGGAATCGGTCGTCCACCTTCATCATTCTTCTTTCTCACTACTTTTTATTGGTAAGTTTTGATCATTTTTTTGATTTTTTTTTATTTTTAATTAGCTTTGGATGTTCATGCATATGCTCTGTTTGTTTATATTAATCACTTTGGATGTTCATGCATTTGCTTCGATTTATATGCATGATGTTATAATTAGCTTGCAAATTTTGAGCACCAGTTGTTAGCTAGTTTTCTCTTTTTTACTTTATTCTCTCTTCCCATGCTTAGCTGTTAATTAGAGAATTCAATTATAAAGCTTTATAATCTTTTCTTAATTAGAGAATTGCATTGGTGATTCCTAATTAAATTATGAGAGGCCAATTACATTTAGAAGAAGGGTTTGCAAGTTAACAAGGTCTGGATGCTGTTATCTACGTCTTTGTTGGGATATTTGTATTATTTTCAATTAGTGAACTGTTTGCATCATTGCATGAAATTGGGGTTAGGCTTTGTTTGGAGCAGTACTTAGTTGTATTATAGTCTTATTCTTTAGATGTAGTTGTTAAGAATGTCACGAACATGAGTCTATAATTAGAGTTTAATCGAAAGGCTTCGCTTTTAAATTTGTTATCATACTTGTTTTTTCTTGATTAGTGACCCGCAGATAAATAGATTATCCATTGTGATAGTGCCTTTTGCTGTGATTTGTCCCTTGATGCTAATAATTTTTAACATCTGAATTGATAAGTCGGGGGAGCTCACGAGGAAGGGCCTCATCTGTGTTCATTCCGGCTGTCCTTTTTCACATTGATCTTTTTTGCTCGTGCTTCTTGGTGGCAGATGTTGTTTATAATCATATGGTCAATGGGTAGGGAAGAGATGTGATGACGCAAAGGGGCTGTTTAATTGCGCACAATTAAAATCGCTGCCCTATTATTTTAGACGTGTATAGATACTAGTATATTTTTTTACCAACAAAGGAAACAGAGGATAGGATCAATTTTATCTGCAAATTTGATAGTGATATGACTTCTTATAAATTTAATGAGAGCAGCAATAATGCCAAATTGCAACCAAATAAGTCAGCTAGGCTCCGATTGATCTGGCAACCTATGACTTTGAGCCATATTATCCATCTTGTGCTCAGTCTGATGTTTCGTATTTTCTGATGCTATATACTTTCTGCTTCGCTGATTATAGATAAAACAAGCATTTAGTTGATACAACTCGAATAATGTTTTGTGGTAGGGCTTGTCGTTGTGCCCTACGAAATTTATAGCACTGTTTGGTGTAAAGTAGTCCCAAAATAGTTAGATGTTGAACTTACACAAGTCCAACTCGTGTCGTAACGCATTTCTGCATAGCCATACTGATCAATAATCACAGCTGAAACAGCTTCAAACAGTTGGAATCAAATTATTGCAATTGAATAGACAATTTATGCACTGTTTCATGCATTGTTTGCAGCTTATACATCTAAGATTTCTTTTGCCAACGAAAACAAAAACTTGAGCACAGTACATCACAAAATGAGTATTAATCTTCAGTTTCGAAAGAATCTTACCTATTTCTTTATTGTTGTGAAATTGAGTAGTCCTTTCAAGTTATACTAGATGGAGTGTAACTTGAGCTTGATGCTATTTAGGAAGGTCTTTGCCAAATGTCAATACTGATTATTTCATCATATATATATAGGTATGACTATGCTTGGTTGATTGGTAGAGTAATACTGTTGATTAAATATAGCATTACTATGCTTTTTTTCTTTAATTACTATGAAATTTCTAGTATGGATGTACTGTTGACTAATTTTTTATTATTTTTTAAATGGTAGAAACAAGACAAGTTAGCCAAAGAAAGTCGAGCCAAACAGAAGTACACACATTGTAATATGTCGAAAATTTTGACTACGTGGCTAATTGGGATCAAATTGATCACAATAATGCTAAAATAAAAATTAATTGCTTCCAAATTAAATTGGTAGCTTGTGAAGGTATATTAGTATAATTTGGAAGTGATTAGACGTGTTTGAAGCGAACTAGACGCGCAAAAAGGCTTCAAGTTGCTACTGCCAAGCTATTGGTTAGTGCAGGGACTGCATTGCAGACCTGCAGGGACTGAATCGCGAACCTGCAGGGACTGATTCGCGAACTTCTGGACTGCAATGCAGTTTCAGCTAGCATTTTAAGGGGTTAAGTGACAATTATCTGATCTTATCCCTTCACCCTTATTCACCTGAGGATGCCTACATATCCAGCTCCCTCTCCTTCACCTTCTTTCACTTGTTTTCCTCTTCTTTATCTCTCTAAATCCCTAGTTGTAGCTAGGTGAAGAAGCATGGAAGAAGTGGCAGCCTTGGCGTTTCCTGGCTGATAGAAGCTGCCGAGCAGAAACCTCGGGCTATTAGGGCCGAGAACAATTTGGGGGAAACACCTAGGTGAAGGTAAGCTTGATTAGTAAGTGCATCTACTCAAGATAATTACCTTAAAGTTGATGCATGCAAGGGTTTCATGTTGTAGAGTTGGCAGACTTGGAGGTTTGGGCTGATTGGAGCTACCCAAGTGGGAAATTCAGCTAAGCAAGGTTGAAACTTGGGGTAATTAACTTAGATCCCAGCTAAGAATTAACTATAACTGCATAAAGACTAGATCTAAGGCATTAAAATTGGTGTTAATAGGTAGAAGAAGCTGAAGTGCTGCCGTGGATTTGGGCGCCCAAATTGAAGGAGGCTGATGGAGCCTCTTTGATAGTTCGAATTAAAAGAAAACTTGATGAAGCTTCGAATGAGGTAAGTGATTAGTTTTTCCCTGGGTTGAGTGAGAGGAGTTACTCTAAAGAGGTTATAAATACTTGAGTTACTTAATTTGAATTGGCATAGGGGCTGTGAAGGAGAAGCCAAAGTGCTGAAATTTCTGCATTGTGCAGAATTTCAGCATGATGCAGGTTTTAATATGAGCTGAAAACAGGTCATGGGAGCAATGAATTGAGGTAATGTTGATTAAATATTGACTGAAGTTTGGTGAATTGTAACAGAAAATACTAATTAGGAGTCCAGGAGTATGTAAGCTAATGGAAATGCAAATCTGCATTGTGGAACCCCTAATTGGAATTCTATAAAACTAGCTTCCACTATATATGGTATGTATGTATATAGTGGTACATATACACATAAGCTGAAGTTAGAATGCAATATTAAGTATCAGAATTGATGTTTACCACCTAAGGAGAGCTAATTCATATGTTTTTGTCTATCTCATTCTGTTATATAGTGTACTCAATTTGAAAGGACTTGCTCCATGGTCGACTAGGACTCGAATGGCGATTGGTAATGCTGGCTACTGGATCTTTTCTTCTTTCACTTCAAAATTATCATCTCAAAGTTTTTTCTTTTTCAAGTATCTGTTAACATTTTGCATTTCAGTTTGCCAAACGAAGGTGACTCGCAATGCAAACATGGAGAAACTTCGCAATGACTACCTGTTTCCTGAGGTAATCAATCCTCTCCCTCTTGTTTCCTCTAAATATTTTAAATGTATAGTCTCCAATTTCTGCCAAAATTAACTTCGGTGAATCTAGTTGACATTTTTTTTTCCCGACAGAATTATAGTAGTGTTTGATGTTATCTTAAGTACTCTAACGGATCTTTGATTGTCTTTGATTTTCTTTTCCATAACGGAATTGAAATCAGATAGAGAAGAAGAAAAAGGCACACATGGAAAAGTATCCAGATGCCAAGGTGATAAGCTTAGGAGTTGGCAATACAACTGAACCTATAACGACAATAGTAACATCAGCTATGGCTGAGGTACTCTTTAGTTCCTTGCAAACAACTTCCTACTTTTCTTCCTTCAAATATACATAGGTAGATGATTTTCCGATTGATCTATTGTATAGTTTTACACACTTCACTACTTACACCATCGAATTGGAATATGTGTGCGAGAAGCAGCCTTATAATCATTTAGACTAAGAATATATATTCATTAGATGCTACAATTTTAAGGTTACTGCCTATTCTACGCACTGCTACATGAAAGAAAAGAGCAATGACATACATCGGTAAGACTAGTCCCTAAATTTTGTGCATATTGTGTACAAAGAAAAGAAGAAATATGAGCATAATCGTAAAATTATATTATATTCCTTTAAATGGCAACTATTTTATTTCAAAGGACAAGTTGAGTTCAATGCTTGCTATCTTTAGCAAGCTCTGAGAAAATAGAAAGAATGTAGATGATGACATCAGAGGCAAAAGCAGAAAAGATTGATGAACTAAAGATATACTTCCTGTTATGCTGCAATGTTAAGATTCAAATGTCTTTATTAAGGACTTAAATGTTTCAGCTGCTATATTAACTGATAGAATAAATGGTTGTGGGTTGTAAACAAATGAGCATGCAGCTATATTAATTGTTAAGTATATTTTTATTTTATTGAAATTTTTTTTGTTTTTGTTACAGGATCCTAAGTTTTCGGGAACTTGCTATACGTCAGCATCATCAAATCCTTCCAGTGATACTTGATCATTTCTTTTGTATTTGGATCTATTATGCCCGTTAGCATCATTTTATGTTCTGAGCTGCTGTGTCATTTCTAAAAAACTGTTTTGGGATATTATAGTGTTTTATCATTTTATTGATGTTGAGAATGTGAGGAACAATTAGAATTTTGGTTTCATTCGATACTGTTGGCTTATATATGAATGAAACAATTTTTTTGCTATGAATGTGTCATTTTTGTATTGTATCTTTCATACAATTACTATCCCTAGCTAATATGCATATTAAAAAATTCATATATTTCAATCAATTGTAGCTTTATAAAAAGCCATTGTATATGTATATTAACAGCTTCCAAAAAGCCACAATATAATTTTATTAACAGTATCAAAAAGCCGCAAAAATTATGGCATTGTGGCATACCAAATGCCGCTATACTAATTAAAGGCGGCTTTTTAATTGCCATAGCTTTTAAAAATGGTATTGTGGCAAAAAGCCACTATAGATAATCAAAGGCGGCTATAATAGTGCCACAATTTGAATGTTGATAGTGGCTTTCAAAAAGCCGCTATAAGCACTAAAATGCGGCTTTTACAAGATGCCGTTATATGACATAGACCTATACCGACTCAGTTTTCACCGGCTTTTTTTGTGGCTTTTTCAGAAAAGCCGGTATTTTTTGTTGCGGCTTTTCAAAAAGCCGCTATAGGTACCCATAAAAGCCACCTTTAATACAAAATGTTGTAGTGGATCTTCTCTTTAAATCAAGTTTCTTGTGGATTTTGAGATGAAACCCTAGGAATGAGAAATCTAGGGTTTATTTGGGGATTTTGGAATGGGGATTTTGGAGCTCAATTGATTGATTTAGAACCTTCCTTTAGATTGGATTAGAAGTGCTCTAGCCCTCCATTTGGAATTTGAGAGGGTTTTTCCACATTTAGGTTAGTTTTTGCCGTTTTCTTGGGTTGGATAAAGATGAACACTTTGGGTATTCGTTCGTTTTGTTTAACCCTTTTAGAATTTTCTTTAGGGAGCTAGGAGACCTGTGGGCACCTTCGTTCGCGCAAACAAAAGGGTTACAAGGAGCTCTTTGTGGGTTTGATCTCACCGAAATGGGTGAACTCTCCCGATGCTTTATTCTTTGTTGTAAAATAAAAATTCATGCATACTCATGCTAGATAAAGCATAAATGAATTTTAGAATGATTAAAATGCATATGTTATGTACCATGAGATTTCGTCTCTATGTAGTAGAGAAATAGGTGCATAGTACTCATGCAAGTATATGGTATTCTCATGATGTGTTGGAATCATGTTATATATAGATAAATGACATGCAATTACTTGCTTATGAATAATGAACATATGCTAAATATAGTAGAAATCTAATGTTATGAAGTGGCATTGAACTTGGAATGTGTATGGACTTAGTGAGCTACAATGTCATAAAGGGACATTGAGCTTGGAATATGTTTAGGCTTGGTAAACTATAATGTCATAAAGTGGCATTAGATTAGTAAATGGTTGATCTTTACCTCGTGACATAGAACTAGACATTTGGGGTTGCTAGTATATTGAGACATGATGACCGAGTACTTGAGATGATCGATGATTACGTTTGCTTGCCATTTGTGCTCATTCGTACATACTTGTGAGGGTCGCTCCCCACAAGCCGATACTCCAGTGTTGGCCTACGCGACATATGCTCGCCCGTACGGGATTGAGGGCCTACTGGGTCACCGTGGGACGGTCACATTCCTAGTGAAATGTTGGACTACCTGGGGCCATTAGACGGCACAAACCGGACTACACTTGTGTGGATCCTATATTGGAAATGGAAAATGACATAGAAACGGCTAAGTGACATTTACTACTTGATAGTAGGATTTGGTTGGGCATATTAATACACTAGTCGGACATAGTGGTATATTGGTGAACCATGCTTGGTGCATATTTATATTCATGATGGTTATGTTATACTAATATTACTCCTCTGGTATACATGTTTATGATAGCATAGTAACTTTTCATGCTTATTATCCTACTAAACTTGAGACATCCTAACTTAGCCAAGTTAATTGTTGTATTTCTATACATGTTGTCTATTATAGTTCTTATACCTCTTTAGCCTAGTGGAGTATTTCGCTGAGGTCAGCGGTTTGCCCACCGGGAACTATTGTTCAATAGTTCTCACGCCCTCTGTTTGTTATTTTATTTCAGAGCCTTCCACGCGGGAAGAGGCTCGGGACATGACAAGGGTGTCTCTTCGGGCTAGATAGCGAGGGTTCCACTTTAGGTGGCTTACTTTTCTTTTGTTTTATTTTGGAGAGGATGAGAGTGTTGTACCTATGTGTAGAGACCACCATTTTTTGGATATTTAACACTTGTAGTTGGATTATCTGTTGTACTACTTTATGGTTTAAGTTAGTTGATTAGTTTTTTTTTATCTATCCACTTGCTTCTAGAATCTAGTTAAAATCATGCTCTGATATCTCTAGATGTTGTTCATTCTTGCTTTAAATCTCGCTTGTTGTAAACGCCTTATATGTTGTAGGCATATTGCGGGTCTGGACACGCACCGGGCGGGCTTCCGCTGGCTCCGGGGGCGTGACAATATTAGCTATAAATATATATTTATTTATTATATATTCATTTATTTTTATATAGAAATATTATTGTGTAATATTTTATTTATAAATTTGTAATTATTTATTAATATTTTTAAATATATAACTCTTATATATTATATAATATATTTATTATAATTTTAAATATATTTAATCTATATATAAAAATTATAATAATATATGTAGTATATTAATTATTATATAATAATAATATATATAATAGAAAATATATTAAATAGGTTTCCATCTACCTTTTTTTTCTTTCAACCAAACAACCATCATCGAAAACTATTTTTCTTTTTGTATACAAACAAATTACTAAACTACGTAAAAAAATTTCCACCGAAAATTTTTTTCCACGTAAAATTTTTTCTTTTCGCAGCTTTTACGTCAAGACAAACAACCCCTAAGCCATTCTGGCTAAAGAAAATTATTTGGTGCCGTGAAAGATGTGGTATCATAGAATCTGGTCCTACAGGGGTGAGTTAAAAGATAAGACTAAATTAATCTTAGAATATTCAAAAATTAGCTAGATTTATTCTATTGTTATTTAGTTATAGATATTAACTTTTAGTTTGAAATTGTGTTGGGTATTTTCATAATTATCTGGAGTTGCAAGGTTGTTTTTTTTTTTATTATCTAAAGTGCATGATTTAGAGGAAGGTCTTAAGAGAGAGTTGGATTGGTAAAATGGTGGCCCGCTCGCTTGGTCGCCGTCGGCGTCCTCCTCCTTGTAGCTCCCGTCCCCCTCCCTGTGGCACCGGTCTTCCCCTACCCCTCGCCTCCCCTGGACATCCACCTTCCCCCCGCGCCCTCCTAGGTGGTACGGCGTCACGTGTCCGCCCAGCCTTCTCTTTCAAGGATGCTGTTTTGACCCCACCACCGATCCGCCCCCCTTTAGCAGCTTTGTCTAGAACACGTGCCAGACCTCGTGTCTCCAACCCCGCCTTGCCTCTCCACCCTCCCGGTTCCTTCTCAACCCCTCTCTCAAGGGGCGTTGTTTCCGTGTTTTGAGAGGGCCACTGTGCAGCCTTTTTGTCGGAGCCGCGGCGTTGCCTCCTCCGTATGAATTCGGGCCATTTTGCATCTCGCTGCACCCTCTCGACGCGTGCTTCTCTCTCGACCTTTCAGTCGACGCGAGCTCCTCTCTCAACCATGGAGTCGGCGCGAGCTCCCCGCTCGTCCATTGAGCCTGGCCCCTCGTCGGGTCGTCCACCCTCTGTTTCCGCCTTCTTGCCTGCCCGCCCAACCCCCGCTGGAAGTCCCCCCCTTGTCGGCTGTGTGGCAAAGGTTGATACGCTTGGCCTCCAGCATGAGTTCGTCAAGGATGTTCTTCGCCGTGGGTTGGCGGCCGTGTTCCGTGCGCTAGCAATGTTTTCAAATTCGCTCCTACCAGCCTTCGTCCTTGGCCGTTTTTTTCCCTAACTGGGTGATGCGAGGTTCCGCCGTTGGTCACAGCCCCCTCAGGTTTGAAAACCTTGACTTCCACTTCTCTGATTGGGCTGAGGGGGCTGAGCTAGATAGGGGTCACCTTCGACACAAAGCCTGGATCCGGCTTCACCATTGGCCGCTCCTGTGCTGGAATGAGGATGATGTCTTGGCTGCTGTCTCTGGCTTCGGTGAACTTTGGGAGGTGGACCCTCTTAGTGAGAGGAGGGACGACGTTTCCTTTTTTCGAGCCCGCATTCGCTGTCAAGACGCGTCTCTCATCCCTGATCATTTGATGCTGATGGTCGAAGACAGGCGATTTCGAATCCCTATCGAAGTTGAGTCTTGGGATGATGCTGTACCGATCCTTCTCGGCGAGGATCTGGACAGACGCCTCGCCCTCGACTCCTCCATTGCTCAGGAGAGTTTCCTCCGTTCCTCGGGCTTTCGCTCTGCTCCTGCAGCCGGTCATCATCGTCGTCCCCGCTCCTCTCGGCCTACTGGAGCTGCCGGCCGGGGAGGGAGTGCGTGGGACCCCCGCAGAGCCGCTGGTAGGGAGAGGGTTGCGACGAACCGCCGCCGGCCGGACGGGCGTGGGTTGGCCCCCCGCCGCGTGCTCGATCCCCGCCGTGGCTTCCCCTCACCTCTCGTTCGCCGTCCCCGCCGTGGCGTGGACCCCCGCTCGTTAGCTCCCCGCCGTGGCGCCACCCCCGCCGCCCGCTCGGTCCCCGCGCAGTGGCTTCGACTCCCGCCGCTCGTTCGCCCCCCGCCGCGCGCCTGATTATTGCAGCGGGGCGGAACCCCGCCGTACCAGGAGGTCGTGGCGGCCAATCGCCGGGAAGCCTTCAAATTCTAATTCAACGGTTCGATCGGATCTTCAGCCGTACTCTGGTGCCCCTGGGAGTAGGTCTGACCTTGACAAGGAGTGGACGGGAGTGGGTGAGCCTCTAGACTTGCGCCGCGTTGACCATCCGGACTCGAGCCGCGCCAAGTCTCCGGACTCGCTTCACGTCTCTCTCGGACTTGCGCCGCAGCCTCTCCCTTGGGTCGACAAATGGGCTCCATCCCGAAGGTACCCAACCTTGTCGCCGGACCCGGCCCCTCTTGCCCTCGCTCCTGCATCACCCACGGCCCCAATCCCCTCTCGCTCCCTTGGGTTGTGGATTTACCATCCAGCACTATGCCCCCAGCTTCCGAGGCCGACCCCGGCTGCTCCAAGGCAAGTTCTCTCTCCGTGAGCCCAACCCTTTCTCCTCTCGCTCGGCCGTGGGACCGGGCCTTACTTCTTTGACGACGACGTCGGCCCGACATGCCGCCCATGCCCTCTCTCCGCGAGCCCTTCGGCCCCGCCGCGACGCCGGGCCTTCCAATCTTGGACCCGAGAGTTCTTTTCCTTGCCTTAGTCGCCCCGCACCGATCGGGAGGAGCCCGCGTCTAGCCGCCAAGTGCATGATGTTTAAAAGTCCCCTCCAGCCGCGCTCAAGAGATCAAATGCATCAAGCTTCAACGAGCGATTCTCGCGTGACCGGTGATGCTTCCTCCTCTTCCTTGTCTACCCCCGTCAACCCCGGTGCCGTGGAAGCCCCTCTCTCCTCGCCGGTGGATCCGATCGCCGGTCCTCACCACTCCTTCCTTCTTCTAAGAAGGACGAAGCCGCAACTCGCGAGGGCCACGGCTTCCCGCTCTCGGCTAGTGAGATCAAGCTTATCATGGCTTCTTGCGGCATCAAGGATTCGGATTGCACCCTCTCGTGGCTCGCCTCGCCACCCCGAACCTCGTAGGGCCGAGGGCCTGGCCACCGAGTAGACCCTTTCCTGGGCTTGTGACTGGAGCGTTTTTCTTTTATCTATGGCAAGAAATAGGACTTTTCGCTTTTTATCCTGGAATGTTAGGGGCCTCAACGATCCGACCAAATGCACAATTGTACGAAATCTTATCCGCGATAAATGTTGTGTTGTTTGCCTCCAAGAGACCAAGCTTGCTGTTACTTCCCCTTCCAAGTTTCGTGCTTTCTGTGGATACCACCTGCAGGAATTTCGATGCTTAGATGCTTGTGGGACTAAGGGTGGTATCTTAACAGCTTGGAACCCCTCACTGTTTGACCTTACTGAAAATTGGGCTGGTTCCTACTCGCTCACCGTCATCCTCCGGCGTAAATGTGATGGCGCTTTCTTCACTATTTCTAATATTTATGGTCCCACTACAGCTGCTCTTAGAACCAGTTTCTTCATCGAGTTAAGGCACCTAGGCCAATTTTCGCGGGGCGCTTGGGCGGCAGTCGGGGATTTCAATGTCTTACTCTCCCGCCGCGATAGAAATGGTCCAACACCTAATACAAATGACATGCTTTCCTTTAGGGAGCTGGTAAATGACTTGGGGCTCCTCGATCTTCCGCTTCTCAACAAATCATTCACTTGGACCAATGGTCGCCAAAACCCTATTCTTGAACGGCTAGATCGAGCTTTCGTCTCCAAGGATCGGCAACTCTCTTTTCCCGCCTCCTACCTCGCAGCACCGCCACGCCTCGCTCCGATCATTCTCCGTTGGTTCTTTCGCACACCTTCGTCCCCGCGTTCCAGCCTTTTCGTGTTTGAGTCCTTCCGGCTTCGACACCCGGTATCTCGCAGTTATCTCTCATGCTTGGATCTCGCCCGTGTCGACTCGGATCCCGCTGCACGATTCTCCTCAAAGCTCGAACGTGTTCAATTGGCGCTTCGTTCCTGGGCTAAGGGGCGTATTTCAGCACTAAAAGCCCAGGCAGCTTTATGCCTTTCTTGGGTGGAATGGCTCGACAGAGCGGAGGAGATCAGAAATTTGACTCCCTCAGAATTCAAACTGCGGTTGTTACTAAAACAGCGCTACGAAGAGTTATGCTTACAGGATGAGATGAGATGGAAACAACGATCTGGTGTACACTGGCTTCGGGTTGGGGATGCAAACACCAAATTCTTCCACCTTAAGGCAAGCTGTCGCCGACGGAAAAAGTCTTTCTCACAGCTCGCAGACGGTACTTCCCTTTTCTCTACTCCAGCCTCTATCGCTAATCATCTTTTCTCCTTCTATCGGGGTATCTTAGGGGTCGAGGCTCCATCTTCTGCGACAGTCGATCTCTCTTTGCTCTACAGCGACGACGATTTGGATCTTTCGCCTCTCCTGTTGCCTTTTTCTGTCGACGAAGTCAAGAGAAGCGATTTTCTCATGTGCGCCGAGAAGGCTCGGGCCGATGGCTTTCAATCTTTGATACAACGTTTACATATTCTCCAAGAGGACATCATGGAGGTTTTTCAAGCTTCTACAATGGATCATCGATCTAGCCAATTTGAATACTAGTGGATTTGCCGGTTAGAAGAAAAGGATGTTGCCGCAGCTAATGATCTCCGCCCAATCAGCCTGATCCACAGTTTACCCAAGCTCATCTCCAAGGTGCTAGCAGCCCGACTCCAGAGCCTCTTGAACCTGCTGATTAACCCCTTTCAAACGGCCTTCGTCAAGGGCCGGTTCATCCTCGAAAATTTCTTGACGGCGCATGTCCTCACTCACCATCTACTCTCCTCCAAACAGCAAGCGGCTCTGTTTAAGATTGACTTCGACCGGGCTTTCGACCACATCAATTGGCAGTTCCTATCCGAGCTCCTAACGGTCAGGGGCTTTGGTCGGCGCTGGATCTCTTGGATTTCTATCCTGCTGCGATCCTCGTCCTCGGCGGTCTTAATTAATGGTGTTGCAGGCAGGGCGTTTGACTGCAAACGGGGGCTTCGTCAGGGAGACCCGCTCTTATGTGTCGATGTACTTTTCCGAATGATCAACTTAGCAGCCGCCTCAAACTCCCTTCCAACGGTGGGAATTAGAGATGTCAAAATTCACACTCTCCAATTCGCTGACGATATGCTCCTATTTTTCGACGGCACGAGTAGGTCTGCGGCTGTAATCAAGCTCCTCCTTGAAGCTTTCAGCGCGTGCTCCGGCCTCAAGATCAACTTTCACAAAAGCGCAATTATCCCTATCAACCTTCATAATGATCAGGCCACGGCTTTGGCAGATTGCTTTGGATGTCGCACACATGGCTTCCCTTTCACGTATCTCGGACTGCCGCTTTCCCCGAACAGGCTTCGAAGGAGCGACTATCTGCCTTTGATCGAAAAACTCGATTCTCGGTTAGCGGGTTGGAAGGGTATTATGCTTTCTAGAGGGGGTCGACTTGTTCTCCTAAACTCTGTTCTTTCTAACTTGCCCACATTCTTTTGCTCGGCCTACTCTCTGCCGGTTTGGGCCATCAAGTTGATCGATAAAATCCGTCGGGGGTTTTTTTGGCGCGGCAAGAAATTAAACAACGGTTTTCACTGCCTCGTCAGTTGGGGAAGGTTGTGCCGACCAAAAAGTGTCGGAGGCATCGGGATTCGGAATTTGCGCTCGATGAACTCCGCCTTATTGATGAAGAATCTCTGGAACTTCCATAATTCCAAAAGCAAGCCGTGGGTCAGGCTACTATCCGCAAAGCACTACAAGCTTATGGTACCGTCGCGATCGCGGCTAAGCCTTCTGGTTGTTGCCCAATCTGGGCGGACGTCCTTAATGTCTCGGCACCTTTCCTTGCCGCCGTCAACTTCTCCCTAGGTAATGGCAAGACTACTTCCTTCTGGGATGCGAGGTGGTGCGGACTTGTGGCGCCAAGATATCGTTCCCTCTCTTTTATGCGGCTGCAAATCATAGAAGCATCTCGGTCGCAACTTGGTTTCATCGCTTCGTGCCTAGGCCTTACTTTGGCATGATTGCTCCGCTGGGCCGCGCGGAGCACGACGAGCTTCTCCAACTTCAAGCCCTGGTCCACAGCACGGTGCTGCAAGACACGGATGACCGCCCCTCTTGGCGTTGGTCAAACTCCGGTATGTTCACAGCCCGAAGCGCTTATTCTTTTTTGGCTTTTGATGGAGTAAATGACACAAAAATCGATTTCCTTTGGCGTCTCAAAGCACCTCTTAGAATCAAAATCTTCATGTGGCTCGCTGCGCAAAACAGGCTTCTCACTGCAGATTTTCTCATCAGGAGAGAGGCTGGCATGGCCCCTCGATTTGTGTTCTCTGCCGCAAGGAGGCTGAGACTTTGGACCATCTTTTCTTCCTGTGCCAATACGCAAAGTCGCTTTGGAATCAGCTGCTCCGCCTACCCCGGATGACTCGGAGGTTGACTGATGGTACCTCCGGAGTGCTAGCGGAGCATTGGAGAACAGCTAGAAATGCATTCTCTGGGTCTTTTAAGAATGACTTTGACCTCATTTTCGCTGCTACTTGCTGGGCTTTATGGATGGAGAGGAACACGAGACTGTTTGAAAATCGACTTAACCAGAGTGCAAGCCTGGGACAGAGCATCCGCTGCACGGTGCGTTTGTGGAAGGTGTCGCTAGGAGAAGGATGATTAATCTACGGTCCCGTTGACGCCCGAGCACTTCTTGCGCTTCGCTTTTCATGATCAACCCTTCGTCGGCGAGAGAGACTTTCTCGCCGTGAGCGACCTTCGCGGTGGACTAAACTCCGCTCGCGGCTCGATCGGAGATGCCTCACCGCTTAGGTGCTTTGGCTCGTATGTGTGGGTTCGTAGTTGTGGGCGTGGGGTGGCTCGGCGAGGTTTCACCAGCCATCTCCAGTTCTTCGTTTCGTTTCGTTCTGTTTTGGTTCTCTTGGTTTTCCTTGTTCGGACTCTGTTCAAATAGGGTTTAACCCTGTTTAATCGAAAAAAGTGCATGATTTATGCACTATAAATAGAGACGGATTCTACAGCTGCAAGTTTGCTGAAATTTTCAATTAATTATCCTCCACCTAAATAAAGTTCTTTCTTTTCATGTATTCTATATTAATTTTTTCTTGCTCTCTAATTAAATACGGGCATAACAAATAAATGCTGACTTCACAGATTATTGGAATTTTAGGACCTAATTATTTATTAGGGGTAAATTAGTAATGTTATATATGCTTACAAACAAACTCCATGTCGTTTTGCAAATTTCACAATTGTTAGTTGAATTTTTTTTTTATCTTGTAAAATATATCTATGTCCTTATATATGATCATTAGCATAATATTACTCTAGGTGAAAAGTAAAATTTAATTTGTTGACAAACATTTTGTAATTTTTGTCCGTCGTGCATGATCTTATCAGGATAGATTGGAAGTGAAAGATTTCAAACATATATAGTAAATTCACTAGATATATAGCTAATTAAGAAACCTTAGTCCATAGTGTGAGAAATTTGACTCAAAACCTTAGCATGCTCCCCAATCAAGGACACAAACACATCTACTCCCCCACCCTCACCCAGACCAGGAATGAATACAGCCAACCCATCCGCGGGCACCCAAGCCGGGATAAAACCGCATAAACGTCCACCCCCACCACCGAAGTCCGCTTTGTGGAACTCAAACCCTAACCAGCTATCCGCCTCCACCGCCGGCGACAGCACGTTCCCTTCCAACGCGTACACCGGCCGGAGCTCCTCGTCGCCATGAATCTCCCCGAAATCGATAAATGATTGGAAGTAGCGGTCGTCGATCTTTCGTATCCCTTCGTGGACAATCCGTGCCGCCTCGGAGAGCCCTCCTTCAATCAAAAGCTTCACTTTCGCCCCAGGATGCGCCATTAGCACAACATTACCTATTATAAATAATATTTAATTACATGATATCAAAATTAAGTGGCTATACTAAATTCGAATTCCACCGGGCTCTAGCTCTTATATAATTCTGTAACACCCAATAGCGCTATATCGGATGGAAAAAGAATTCTGATTACGACTATAAAAGACCATATACCCTAATATATAATAATAATCGAGTTTAAAATTTTGGATCGATGGTTTAAGCCCAACTGAGTTAATAATTATTACTATTACTAACAAGTTGAATTGTTATAAATGGTATAAGAGTCAAATACCGGCCACCACGGTTTTGGTGGGAGCCAAATTCTATTTAATTTTTTTACTATTTAACTTCCACATATATATTGCCAAACTTAAAAGAGTTTCTAGCCTAGACGTTGAAGACAACATTTGAATATATAAGCTTTTAGACAAAATATATATATATAGTTATTTCGCATTACCGAAGAACTCATCTGGCAACGGTGGCTGTAGCCGCCTTCTGCCGTTCACCGATATCCTTATTGTAGCGTATTCTTGCTCTGCAAGACCGCGAGCAATTGTAATCTTTCTCCATAGGTGCGCCGATAGAGTCTCAAAGGTGGTGTACTTCCTATTCAACTCGGCCTTCAGCTTTGCTATGTACTCCAAAGGATAACGCAGCAGAATGTTCGCTATGTCGCTTGGATTAATGTTTCTTTCGCTTAAGGATAAGCCATCTTGATTTGGACAAAGAGGCAAGAACTCAAACCCTCGGTGTGGGAACTCGTACTTTGGTGGGTTACGTGGCTTGAGTAGCGATAGATCGAAGACTGGCGGCTTCTCGGCTGCCAATCCACGGACTGTCCGCCCCCACGTGACGAAAAAGGTGCTCATAGACTGGCCGTCGGCCACTTGGTGGTGAAAAGTCATCGCGATCACAAGCCCGCCACACTTGAAACGGTTGAGTTGGACTTGGAACAGGTGTTCAGGTTCTTCAGTAGTGGGGTGCAGCAGCTTGAAGTGCCGTGATGGCTCGAAAGGGAGGTGGTCCAGTAAATTCGAGGCCACTGCAGCTTCTACTAGCAGCATGCCCCCGCCTTCGCCTCCGATAACAAGGCATGGTCGTCGAGAGTGCTCGCGACCGTCGCTAATTAGTTGCGCGGTTAGTGCCGGGAAGTGAACCAGTGTTTTTTCCAAGCCATCTTTGAGGGATTCGTTTGATGCAATTGGAGGGGCGAAGGCGAAGAGCACAACGATGTGAATGTTGGATGTGAAGCGGTCGAAAACGGAGAGGGGAACTTCAGACGAAACGGCCGTCAACGGATCACTATGAGATATGATGGTAGTCCTTTGCACTTGGACCTCCATTGATAGTTTAATTATATAAGTCTCCTTTGGTTGAGGATGGAGGAGAAGTATAAATAGATAGGTATAGAGAGAGATCACAGAGAGAGAGAGTGTTGTGGGGGTTACGTGCAGGAGAGATGATACCACGACATGCTAACACGTAGGGCAATAGTGTTTTGACTGAAATGTACAAGGAAAAGTTCAAAGAGGTTTGAATAGTGCATCTTACTTTGAATAAATTAATCAATTGTAATATTGTGTTAATTATTATTATATTATTATTATTATTATTATTATTATTATATTAATAAATGGAAAGAAATTAAGTGAGATGCACGGGTTGTATTAAGTTTTAGCCCTCTCTAATTTATTAGAGAGCCATTCAGTAACTAAAGTTATATAAACTTGTCTAAGAGGCAGGTGTCGGTTTCTTTGAGAATTAAGTGCGAAAATTTTTTTTCCAAAAAAATTAAGTTTTTCACAAATTTTTTTAAAAGAATTTCATCCGTTTGATTCTAACAATATTGGTTTTTTTAAAAATTTATTTTCCAAATTTCATGGCAAAAATTAATATTTTTGTTTTTCAATTTCTTTAGAAAAACGAAAATATTAGTTTTTCACAAAATTTGAAAAGAAGCTTTTTCAAAAAAAAAAAAATTTGGAATCAAACGAACGAAAAACTAGAAAAAAAAAAAAAAGGAGTTATCTTTTTAAAATTTTTTTTTTTTAAAAAAACAAAAAAGTCCCCTAACTAAAGGAAGGTAGGTTGGGAGTAGGAATTATAACTCTTTATGTACTAGCTCATACATGAATCAAGACATGCATTGGAAAACTATTACTTTATGAAAACTTAATCCTAGTCGGATGGTAATTTAAAATTAGCTACAAGGGAAATGGTAGAATAGAAAAAGAGTGAACTGTACGACTAGAACATTATGCTAGCTGTTCGTTTGAGGCAAATTCTACATCGCATGGATTAAATTTTGGGTGGCCTTATATGCAAATGTTGGTTAGCCATGTGATGTCATGCATTGGCGTGATGTAGTTAAAGAATGAATGATAAAACTAACCGCTTGACTTTTCATTGGAATGAATTAAATTGCATGCCTTCCAAAACAAAGATGGACTGCCTGTGGATTAATCTGTATGCTCCTACCAACCTAAATCAAAATAGCGAAAACTCGAATCTTTTTTTCTTTTTCTTTTTTTCTTTTTGAGAGATAGGTAGTACGTTATCCGCTTCGTTAATTTCATTTGGAAATAAACTTAGCTGGAAATGTAAAACAATCAGGATTCGAACTTGAATATCGGGTATCAACCAACAAATTCTTTGCCACTTGACTTAGGGACGTCGGTCGGTAAAACTAGAATCTTGTTTCCTAGAGTTGGGCTCTATTTTTATGTTATAATAATATGGCAATTACATTGTGCTTTAAGTGGATCATTTTCCTTTCGACCAGACAACAAGAGGTATAGATGTATACAAGTTCATGACTTCGATCTCCAGATAATTTTTAAAAAATTTTAAACTTTTTATTTTTCTGATATAAATATTTTTTCTCTTTTTTAAAAAAAAAGTTCCTACCTGCTTATATTTTGGAGGAATCTAAAATTATTTAATTAACAGTTTAAATTTTTATCCTCTTTTTCGCTATTTTACCCTTATAATTAACTTAAAGATATTATACACATCCTAGTGAAAGAGTTAATAGCAACATGTTTAATGGAAATACTTGATACTCATCAGGATTTTTATGAAAAGAGAAAGTTGCAGGCGTATTTAAAATCACCTTAAGAAATCAGTGACCAATCTAATAATTTTTCAAATCAAATATTACAAAAACAATCGTTCTTGCTACAAAATGAACAATCCAAATCGAATGACTTAAACCATAGGACTTTTTTTGAAAATGACCCTGTGAAACTCCATATTTGCCGAAATAACCCTGTGAAAATTTTATTTGTGAAACTAACCCGCCGCGCCAAATTTCTGCGGCCACGTAGGATTTTGCTATGAAGGCGGTGAATCGTTCACCGTCTTGGGCGCTTATGAAGACGGTGAACGATTCACCGTCTTCTCTAGGCGTCCCGCTTCGCTTTCTCGCCCAAAAACCCGCCCGGAGACCCGCCGCGTAGGGCCACAGAGAAGGCGGTAAGCGAATTACTGCCTTCACAATGTCCCAAGTGAAGGCGGTGATTCGTTAACCGTCTTCTCTCAATACCCCAGAGAAGGCGGTAATTCGTTTACCGCCTTCTCGAGGTCCCAGAGAAGGCGATGAATCGTTCACCGCCTTCTGTAGGCATCACACAGAACGAGCTAAGAAGGCGCCTTCTCTGCAATCCCCCCGCGCAGGCTGGTAAGGCGGGACACAGAGAAGGCGGTGAATGGTTCACCGCCTTCTCTGTAAGCACTAAAGACGGTGAACGAGTCACCGTCTTTAGTGCTTACAGAGAAGGCGGTGAACCATTCACCGCCTTCTCTATGTACACCTGGGACTTAGCCAAATTTCGGCAAAAAACCAATTCCAAAACCAGTAGCAGCAGCAGGCAATAGAATCCAACTCGATAGCAACTAGCTCAACTTTGACGTAATATTTTCCAATAAGACATAGAATCCAACAAGAAACATACCATTCCGAGTGGATTAACAAGAGAAACTCAACAGGAAGAAAATTTCGTCAAAAATCCAATCAAAATCGAACAAAATACAAGGTGTTCATACAAAAAATCCAACG
Source organism: Aechmea fasciata (assembly GCA_025177825.1). NCBI lineage: Eukaryota > Viridiplantae > Streptophyta > Magnoliopsida > Poales > Bromeliaceae > Aechmea > Aechmea fasciata. The sequence continues at coordinate 7,229,255 of CM045945.1, forward strand.
AGTCATAATATCATCGAAAAAGTTCAACTTTGACGCAATATTTTCCAATAAGACATAAAATCCAACAAGGAACATAAAATCACGAGTGGATTAAGAAGAGTAACTCAACAGGAAAAAAATTTCGTCAAATATCCAAATAAAATGCAACAAAATACAAGGTTTCCATACAAGAAATTTAACGAGATATACAATTTCACCGATAGAGTTCAACTTTGACGCAATATTTTTCAATAAGACATAGAATCCAACAAGAAACATACCATCACGAGTGGATTAACAAGATAAACTCAACAAGAAACATAATTTCGTCAAAATACCCCAGAAATATACAAATATGATGTAAATTAAGTATTATATAAAACAATACAAAGTATAAGCGAACTAAACAAAAAATATACAATCATCAGTCTCAGCCTCTCGATCTGCCTCGCCCTCGCCCTCGACGTCCTCGGCCACGCCCTCGACGTCCTCGGCCACGTCCACGCCCACCCTCAGCAATAGGTACCTCATCAAGCGTCTCGATACCGGCCATATCATCGAGCTCTGCAATCATAATGCCCTCTGGATGTTCCGGTACCGCCTGAGGCTCGTCGTCGTCGGTAGTGGCCGGTGTAGATGTACGCCCGGACTGTGATGATGACGCGGGGGGACGTCGAGAATAGACGAATCTCAGGTTATCTCTAGAGGCTGGCGGCGGCAACAAAGACAAGTCCAACGGCCGTAGCGGTAATCTCTCAGGGGCGGGTGGCATATCAGCATCATCAGGAGGAGATGGGGATCGTGATACTCGCAGGCCCGATGGTCCAGCAGATGTCGAAGCATCACGGTGATGATGACCCGATGTCGATGCTCCTCCATAATCTCGACCCGACATCGCGGCGATCGGTATGGTAGGAATGTACTCCGACACTCTCAAGATCCATATCCATGTCTATCGTTGTACCCAACCATCTACGGAAGGTGGATCATGAACCAATCGTCTCATCCTGGCCTGTGTCAGGCGTATAGCGTCCACCTGCATTTGACACAATATATTACACTTAGGCAATCTATATTATACATAAGAGTTAATAAAATATTGAATTGCCCGATTGATCGTACCAAAGCTCTCTCGGTCTGGCCACGAGGCTGGTAAGTCAACGGTGGACGCTGAACAGGACGAGAAATCCATCGTCTAGTGATCTGCCAGTACCAGTCCATATAAATCGATGCCGCCTGCACCGGGTCATCACCGACAATCGGATGCTGCTCTATAATGCCCTCTAGTCTATGCCCCCATCTCTCGATGTGTGCAGCATGAAACTGTGCCCAATCCTCATCATTCCGCTCCTGAGAAGTAACACGCCGGATGGCCTCCACATGAATCGGTATATGCTGTAGGAGACCAAACTGCCGCAAGACTCGATCCGGCACGTGAAGCTCGACGATATGAAATGATATCAGTGTCGTCCTAGCTCGCCAAACCTCACTGCCTGTACACAGAATGGTGGCAGCACAGCTATAATCTCATCTGTGTACGGCCGCCAAGTCATATGTGAATAAGACAAAATAACTCAGATGAATGAATTAATATGGTATTATATTTTAAACTGTTTGACAATATCGTACAGTCTCTCTCTCAGATCCAACTCATCTCGATAGAAATCAATATCCGCCATCCTAACGTTTGCTCGAAAGCGTAACCCGCCGGCGTTCGCCCACCTAATATTTTAAAGGGTTATTTACATACAGGTCCCTGCAAACATAGTCAATTGCGAAAATATCCCTGCAAAAGCGAAACTAGGTGAGATGTCCTTGCAAAAGTCCAAAAGTATGCAGATATGTCCCTGCCGCGCCTTTTGCAGGGACATATCCGCAAAAATATTTTTTCAGATATGTCCCTACAAAAGGCGCGGCAGGGACATATCTGCATATTTTTGAACTTTTGCAGGGGCATCTCACCTAGTTTCGCTTTTGCAGGGATATTTCCGCAATTGACTATGTTTGCAAGGACCTGTATGCATTTGACCCTATTTTAAAAGTATGCGTGATAGTTAATAAAATTTATACATAGAGCGTGTAAATTCTGTTGAAAATTTAAATGTCATACCGGCACCCCATAGGGCGATCAGCCATGTCGGCATCAAATCGAACGCCAGTAGGTCGGCCGACGTGCAGATGGTCCCACGCCCAGATCTATAAATAAATAAATGACAATTGTTAGATACTAATGATAATAGGAGATGTTATGTCATACCAGTTAATATATATTACTAATTATACCTGGACTAAGGTCGCGAAGCAACAGCATTCGACTTTTCCATTGATTGCAGCTGAGTCGAGAGCCCGATATAGATACGCCAGGCATGCTGCTCCCCATGCTAAACCGCCACATACATCAAAATCGGCCAAAAGTGGAAGCCACTTCAGATGAACTCTGTTACCGGTGGGGTTTGGAAAAAGACTACAACCAATCTGATACAATATGTATGCGCGTGCAGTGTGTGCAAGTAATCCCGCCGGAGCATCTGCTGGAATATGATGAAACTGCTGGCATATCCAATCAAGCCGAATACGCCGCTACGATATCATCCGGCACGGCCCCTAACAATGCCTGGCAGATCTCCTCCCACGGGTACACTGCCGTCCCCGTCACCGGCTCTCCATCGACCCGAAGACCAGCAATAACCGCCACGTCCTGAAGTGTAATCGTCATCTCCCCGTGGCGGAAGTGGAATGTCTGGGTCTCACGTCTCCATCTCTCCGCCAACGCTCCTAATAAGGCCTGGTCGAGCTGTAGACGTCTGACTCGAGATATATAATAAAAACCAGCCTGGCGGAGCAGATCAAGCACAGCGTCATGCGATAGCTCCCAATCGTTTAGTTTACGCCCATGCTCTGTGAACTGCACGGCGCGATATCCCTACAGTGACAACAAAGTTAGTTAGAACAGTGCTGATATATGATAAGAATAACCATGTAAAAAATAAATTTTCGTGCTCACCTGAGTAGTAATGAATGATGACCTATGGATATGCTGCTCGGTCAGGACCGTCTCATCAACTGGTCCCGCGTCCTCTAGCTCTGTCATCTGCACTTTACAAGAAATTTTAATTAGTAACATATTAAAAACCACACAATGAATATTGAATTATTGCAAGATTAATAAATACAGTAATGCTGGTATCAATCCTACGTCGGCGTCTCGATGTCGATGCTCTCTCAGTGTTCTGATGACACGTATTTCTATAATGGCCTCTCTGCTTACAGATACCACATGTGGTTCGTCGGCCACTCGTTTCGTCCATTATATTCCGAATACGGGTTGATCGTGGTCGACCTTTCTTCCTTCGCACAGAGGCGGTACAATGGGTGGGCCCCGGGGTCGTGGCCGCAGCGTACATGCAGGAACTGGATTGAACAACGGTACGTATGACTGGCGATACCACGCTACAGTATACCAATGGAAACAAAGACTGTGATAATCTAAACTAATTTGCGAATTACTGCAAACTGCTAAAATATGCGAGCACGGTATGCCCGTTAGCTTGAATTTGCCGCAATCACAGTCCGTCTCGGATCCATTCATGTCTACACTGTAATTGGAGTGTCCTATTTGTACTTCGAACTTTAATGGCCCGAATCGATAAACCATGTGTCCCCGCGCCATCATCATATTCAATGTAATCCTAGTTTGTATTTTAGGTGTGATTGTGGCCGTCATACTTTCACCGTTTTCACGACGCTTTACGAAATAGCTATTCAGCTTGTAAAAAGTCCCCGCGACAAATGCCATTATAGGCGAGCACGCAGCCCTTAAGTACCCCATTTAAACTCTCCGACATATTCGTGGTCATCAACCCGAAGCGGCGGCCACCATCAAATGCCCAAGCCCAATACTCTTTGTAAACTTCGAGTTCGTCGACCAACTTCAACGCATCCTCATCAGCGCTTTTAACTCTTCTTTCAGCTTATAATACTCTACCGGTGTTGGAGCACATCCAATGCTATAAAATTTGTCTAATATTGAATCATTTTTAAAACGTTTATTCATATTTGCTTTCATGTGTCGAAGACACCACCGGTGTACATGGCCCTGTCTCGGAGGATATATCTCAGCCACTATTTCCTTTAACCCACTAAATCGGTCAGATATAAAACAAACCGCTTGATTGCGTGTAACATAATGCTGCAAGTTTTGTAAAAACCACCGCCAACTTGCACCATTTTCTCCTTCGCAGATTGCAAACGCTAAAGGAAAAATGCTATCATTTGCATCGACTCCAGTGGCTATCAATGCGTGGCCTTCGTATTTGCCATATAAGTGAGTGGCATCAATACTCACGACCGGCCGACAATGAGCGAATCCACGAATAGAAGGACCAAATGACCAAAATAATCGACCAAACTGGAATATTTCCGACTCTGGCCACCTATGATCAAGCCGCCAATAAGTTCCACGATTACTACTCTTCAACATTGTAAGATACCGGGGCACGTCTGTGTATGACTGCTCCCAACTCCCATAGATGATCTGCAGTGCTTTGCTCCTTGCTAGTCAAGCCTTCCAATAATTTATTTCAACATGCAAAGTGGCTCGCACTATTTCCTGCACTTCTTTTGGCGTCATATTAAGTCTTGCCTTCATTTGGGGGAGAATCAATTGGCATATTAGATTTGAAGTACAGTTACGGTGCACCGCATTTAGAATGGGAATAACACAAGTGTGTGGCCCAGCATATGTCTTTACTCTGAAATACGTTGCATCTTTAGGGACCGAAGCGTGCAATCTCCAAGGACATCCCTCAACTGTGCATTTTACAGTATAAGTTGTTTTAGTGGATTTTACAACTTTTATTTGAACATTGTGAGTAATATGCCATCGATCGAGAGCGTCCACTAAAGATGCCTTTTCATAAAACGTTAGACGAAGCCAAGTCCCGTCAATGCTTGGTAGATCATTATTGGTACGTCTACTATCAAACTCAGACGAATTGACAACATACTCTTGTATCCAATTGTTATCTGTTGGATATAGCTCCGGGTGGTCAATGAAATCAAGTTCTTCGTCTGGATTGTCTACATACTCGTTGCTTACTTGCGGGTCATCATTCAAACTGTATATCGCATTCGCCAGGCAATTTAATCCACCATCGTGATCATCTTCAATGTCGTCAGCTAGATCATTCCAATCCTCGTCCTCATGAATGGATTCATCATCCTCATTACCATCATCGTCATTACCATAATCCTCATTACCACCAAAAGGATTATGAATAGGGACATCATTCCAATCCTCATCGGCGTTATCATCTCTTTCCTCGACTATATTATCAAGAACTTCATTCCAATTAGCATAGGAAGTAGATAGCCTGCAATAGCGCACGAATGTTTACTACAAGATGGAGACATTTCACTTACTATCAATTAACAAAAGTAAAGCGAAATTTTCTTTACCCCCAATCGTAATTGTCAGTTGGTGTATGAAATATCGCGATTTCGTCACGTGAAGTCTCGGGTTGCGCACGGGGCGTCGAGGGTTGCGCGTGTGACGTCTCGGGTTGCGCGGGTGACGTCGAGGGTTGCGGACGGGACGTCGAGGGTTGCGTGTGTGACGTCGAGGGTTGCGCACGTGAGGTCGACGGTGGCGCATTTTGAGAATGACTATGTCTGCAGTAATAATGATTGGCATTTTTCGAAATCTACATATTTAAAGCAAATATTCACGCAATGTTCAGTTATTACTGACCTTGTGATTCGTACGCTTCGATCACAACCAACTTCAGGGTCACCAATTGGAGCAACCGGAACACCCACATCGATAGCATTATGTAGCAGGCTTGTGTAATAACCTTGCGACTGATATTGGGTCTCGGACGGATATAACTCTTTCTCGATATATAACGACACACATCCATAATGTTCAAACAATCCAATTAAACCCTCCAATGATTCATCATCTACTATATCATGATCAATATATTCATTCGGTCCCATAGGGCATTGAATTTTGTATTTAAGACAACAATCTTCTCTATTACAATTTACTAAACGATACATCCGCCTATCAAAATTCGTATAGGTCGTATCTGAATGAATCGCGATCAATTTCTTTCGACCACCGAAATACCGAGGACCATTTTCCTCCATAACTAACTCTCCATCCCAATGAACACTAAGAGACATCCGACGACTAGCCATTTTAACTACACAGAAAAAAATCACCAAGCAAAGAAAGGGTTATGATTGACGGAACCGTCGACAATCATGTTTAACGAACCGTCGATGATCAAGTTTAACGGGACCGTCGACGATCAAGTTAAACGGAACCGTCGACCATCATGTTTAACGGAACCGTCGAAAAACAAGTTTAACGGAGCCGTCGACGATCAAGATTGACGGAACCGTCGACAATCATGTTTAACGGAATCGTCGAAAAACAAGTTTAACGGGACCGTCGACAATCGACATTCAAGTTTAATGCAACTGTCGACAATCGACATTCAAGTTTAGGGTTTAGGGTTTAGGGTATAGGGTTTAGGGTTTAGAGTTCAGGGTTAAGGTTAAGGTTTACGGTTTAGGGTTTAGGGTTTAGGGTTAGGGTTTAGGTTAGGGTTAGGGTTAGGATTAGGATTAGGATATCGACGGAGAGATAGAGAGAGAGGTCGCGAAATGCCTTACAGTGGGGCGGCTGCTGCGACGTCGGCGGCAAGCTCGGCGGCGAGGTCGGCGGCGACGTGGGCTGCGGCGAGCTCGACAATGGCCGGGGAGTGGCGGCGGCGGCGGCAAGCACGATGGCGGTCGGCGACCTCGGCGGCGGCGGCTCGGGGGGCTCGGGTAGAGACGAGTGAGAGAGTGAGAGTGAGAGAGAGAGGCAGTGAGAGTGAGAGAGAGAGAGTGAGAGAGAGACGAGAGAGAGGCGGTAACGAAGACGGTGAATGGGGCTCGGGATTCATAATGAAGACGGTGAATTGTTCACTGCATATAGAAGGCGGTGAACCATTCACCGCCTTCTCTGTATCCCCCTTCACGGTCGATTGCAGAGAAGGCTCGTTCTGTGTGATGCCTACAGAAGGCGGTGAACGATTCACCGCCTTCTCTGGGACCTTGAGAAGGCGGTAAACGAATTACGCGCTCTGGGGTATTGAGAGAAGACGGTTAACGAATCACCGCCTTCACTTGGGACATTGTGAAGGCGGTAATTCGTTTACCGCCTTCTCTGTGGCACTGCGCGGCGGGTCTCCGCGCTGGTTTTTGGGCAGAAGGCGGAGCGGGGACGCCTAGAGAAGACAGTGAATCGTTCACCGTCTTCATGACCCTGAAGATGGTGAACGATTCACCGCCTTCATAGCAAAATCCTACGTGGCCGCCGAGCCGGCGAGCAGGTTAGTTTCACAAATAAAATTTTCACCGGGTTATTTCGGCAAATATGGAATTTCACATGGTCATTTTCAAAAAAAGATGGAGGTGTGTGGTTGGGGTTGGGGAGGAGAGAGAAAGAGAGTAAGAGGGATCTTGGGAAAGGGGAGAGGAGAGAAAATTATAATATATAAGAGTAATGTATTTAGAAATATTAATAAATAATTATAAATTTATAAATAAAAAATTATAAATAATAAATATATATATTTATAAATAAAATTATATAAATATATATATATATAGAGAGAGAGAGAGAGAGAGAGAGAATGGTGTTTGTAAAAGCACCAAGTATTTGGTGCTTGTGATTTTTTTACCGTTAGATCTACATCTTTAATCATTTTCATCCGTTAGATTATACTATTCAACCAACCACCCACTTAACCCAAGGGGGCGCACATCATTCTAACCGCGCATCTATTAATCCAAGGGCTAAAAACTTACAAGTACCAATGACTTGGTACTTTTATTAAAAGCATAGGAGCTCAATTCTATATATATATATATATATATATATATATATATATATATATATTTTGGTTATATTTCTTATAAAAGCATCAAGCACTTCGTGCTTGTGAATTTTTTACCGTTAGATATACACCTTTGATCATTTTCATCCGTTAGATTATACTATTCAACCAACCATCCACTTAACCCAAGAGGGCCCACATCATCCTAACCGCACATTTATTAATTCAAGGGCTAAAAACTTACAAGCACCAATGACTTTTAAAAGCATAGGAACCCAATTCTATATATATATATATATATATATATTCTAGCAAAACTCTATATAGAGTTGAACTAGAATACTATCGGTAGTAAACAAGCCGTTTTACTACGATTTGTTTCGATGATAGAGCTTCCAAACTGACGATCAGCTTCATTAAATATTATCTAAGCCATTAAAACTACCTAGAAATCAAATTTCACGCACTTTCGATATTGTTCTTTTATCCAACAAGTGAACAAAAAAATGACTGGTGAAAATGAATACTCTTTAAAAAATGATGATAGGAGTCTTGTAATCAAGATCAAGAGAATAGATCTTGTTTTAAATAGTTTAAAGAATTTTCTAACAAAAATTTAATTGATTTGGATATCTTTACGCCGTTAAACGAGAAAACGCCTCTTATCGACCATTAAAGTTACAAATTTTGAAACCCTTTGATCATTTTCAAATCTTTTCGACATTATTTGCCTAATGATTAAAGGGTTTCAAAATTTGTAACTTTAATGGTCGATAAGAGGCGTTTTCTCGTTTAACGGCATAAAGATATCCAAATCAATTAAATTTTTGTTAGAAAATTCTTTAAACTATTTAAAACAAGATCTATTCTCCTGATCTTGATTACAAGACTTCTATCATCATTTTTTAAAGAGTATTCATTTTCAGCCATTCATTTTTCTGTTCACTTGATGGATAAAAGAACAATATCGAAAGTGCGTGAAATTTGATTTCTAGGTAGTTTAAATGGTTTAGATCATATTTAACGAGCCGATCGTCAATTTAGTAGCTCTATCATCGAAAACAAATCGGTAGTAAAACGGGTCGTTTACTACCGATAGTATTCTAGTTCAACTCTCTCTCTCTCTCTCTCTCTCTCTCTCTCTCTCTCTATATATATATATAGAGTCCTACGCTATGCTATTAAGAGCACGAGGCACTCGGTGCTACCAAGTTTTCTTCCGTTAAATCCGCTCCTTTAATCATTTTCACCTGTTAGATCATACTATTCAACCAACCACCCACTTAACCCTAGGGGGCCCACAAAGATCCTAACCACACATCTCTCAACTAAGGGCTGTGAACCTGGTAGCACCAATGACTCGCGCCATTAATAAAGATAAGAATTTCTGGGCTTCTATATATATATATAATGATTAATGAGAGGGAGGTCCACATGCGGTCCACGAGGCAACAAAAAAATTAGATTTTAGAAGCGGTCAAAACCGTTGGAAAAAGTCTATAGAACCACTGGAAAAAAATTTCCCGATATTTGTAAAATCGTCGGAAAAAATTTCATAACCACTGTTAGATCTCTGTCGCTAAAAAGCTTTGCCGACAGTTTATACAACCGTTGGAGAAGATAATAATTTTTAATAACGTTTCTCCGACCGCTACTAAAGATAGTAAAAAGCGCTAGTATAAATTAGTAAATTTATACCATCATTTTCGTAATTATTGTGAATCCAATTCAAAATATAAATCATACAATTAAAAACGAACTAAACAAGATTTTAAGATTCTTTAAATCATTCAAGCAAATTTCAATTTGATTACATACAATAACTGTCAAACAAGAGAAGCCAAATCATCTAATCAAACATGAGTTTGCATAGTATATATTACAATTGTCAATCAAAACTTTTATTCAAAGGAGTTTTTAATCTAAAAGAAATAAAACCTATATGAATTAGAGTTTTCTATGAATTCTTCAACTTATTCAATGAATTCACTCCGAATTAAAAGAAATCACCAATCTTCCCCCAGTCAGGAAATTTCTGCAAAAAAAAGGGGTCAAATTAGTGAAACAATCAAATCAAAAGGTTCCTAAACCATCATTCAATAAGAGGCCAAACAAAACAAGTTGAAAATTCCTACGAAAGAATATAATGAGTAGATTTGAGAGGCCCAAACTATAGTCATTATTCATAAGTTTAAGCTACAAAATTTGAAAGACATAAAATCTAATTGCAGAAAATACAGCAATAGTACATTAACTAGAATAGCAAAAGAGTAGAGTTCTAAAACTACATGACAAGGAATATCATCATCATGGCAACAGCACATTAATATTCAAACTATCAATTTTGTATCTAAAATGATATTACTTTGGAAGAATTAAAATAAGTCGAAACTTGACCTTTTTCATCTAGCGTTATTTATAATGTGGATTGAAGTCAAGTTAATTTTACTTTTATTTCGTTACCATTTATGTAATTATAATAGTGTACAAAGATGGTATTTTATTAACATGTTTGAATTAACCCAGGGAACTTGTATGAAATTACCTGGATCAGTAAGCCACCCTAGAGGTTGCATGTCTAAGTCAGGCCACGACCTTCCACGAAGCCCCTTAGCACCAATTTTCTTGGCAATAGCAAAGTCCCTGAAAAGAGCTAAAGCTTAGATAAAAAAATGCAATACAAATGCAGGACACCAACTCAAATAATTCAAGCGAAAATTTCATGAATCACCAAATCCATCATTACCGTGATGCATTAAAGTGGGTTGTAACATCAGGCCACGTATCCCAGTCATCTGCGGTTATCCTATACATGTTCACATAACTACTAGTCCCCTTCGCCATGGAAGGAGTCACACTAGTCCCAGGAGAGAGGGAGAACACCACCGGGCGATCAAGCTCTTCTAGAAGCTGCAAAATCACCATATCAAGCTGATTCTAGATATGCATCGAGTTTCAGAAGAATATTAACACCTAACACCACCGGACACCTTAATTGTCAATGAGGAAACTATGAATAATCCATTTTCGTCTAATGGTGACCAATGTAGGTTAGTATTTGTTTATTGGCCTGCAGTTTTCATTTGTTTCTAGTTTATGTGTGCTTATAGTGTAATAATGCTTTCAGTGGCCTCAATGTTGCGGATCAGGACATTATGCTGCCTAAATGGTGCAAAAGCAAATCCGATTGCCCCTGATCACTCAAAGAGAGCTCACCTACGCCACTGGGCAATCGAAGCTCCCAATCCAAGCGATCACTCTTTTATGTTGGGGTCGAGGCGAGTAGTACCAAATTCGAACAACTAATACCAAATCAGAGCAAATAGGAGCCTAATAAACATAAAAAAACAGAGAAAATCAACCAAAAATTGCATGATCTCCTTTAATTTTTCTTTCGCTACACTACTTGCAAACCCTATTATAACGTGTTTTGTTTCACAATAAAGCACAAAGCATATTAGCTTTCCTTTTTCTTTTATTTCATTATCTAACATGTGAAGAGGTCCAAATATAAAGTGGTCTTTTTATAGGTTAATGCAACAACATAGAAATAAGCAAAAACAAAAAACCAAAACTACAAGCAATGCCAAATGCAACATAAGGTCCCCGAAGAAAATCATGCTGAATATATTCAAGAACATCTTATCAGTAATATTTACCTAAGATTCTTAGTGTATTCTTTAAACAGGGATTTATCAAATTGAACATCAGTTTGTGTAAGGATGCAAATTCTCGAAATCCAAGAGTTGCACGTCGTTTGGAATCGACTACTTGTCGATTGGATGAGCTTCGGAAAGTTTGAAGTTGATCCGGAGACGAAAAGTGCACCGGAGTTGGTCCCGGAGGCTTACTTGTGCAATCTGCACAATTCTGCAGATTTGTGCCTGGTGGGACCGGTCCCCACAAGGGGGAGACCGGTTCCCGTAAGTTAGTGAGGGCGGTCCGCAATAAAGGACCGGTCCCTTCCCTGTGGAGACCGGTTCCCGTAAGCAGATTTTGGACGGTCGCGTAAAAGGACCGGTCCCTCCCCTGTGGAGACCGGTTCCCGTAAGCAGGTGAGGGCAGGTCGCATTAAAGGACCGGTCCCTCCCCCTGCGGAGACCGGTTCCCGAGAGCGGGTTTTGGGCGGTCGCATAAAAGGACCGGTCCCTCACCCATGGAGACTGGTCCCTCGGGGCGAAAACAGCCCAGTCAGGGGCTGTTGAGAAATGAAAAGTAGAGGGGCCCCACTGCAAATGTGCATTAGTAAGGGGTTTTTGAGGGCTGTGGACCCTCTCGCACTCTCTCATTCCCTCACTCTCTCCCTCTCACTCTGTTTCTCTCTCCCTCTCTCTCTCTTGAGCGACAAGAGAAGAAGAAGAAGAGAAGGGAAGAAGAGAAGAAGAAGAAGGAGCAAAGGAAGGAGAAGAAGGAGGAGAAGACAAAGGAGGAGTTCTCCATCATCTCCCTCACCTTCTCCTTGACCTAGAGCTTGCATAGAGGTAAGCTCTCTTGAACCCTAGTGAATAGAACTTAGGGTTTTGGGTTTTGAAGCTTAGAAATGGGCCAAATGGGACCCTAGAGAGCTTCTAAGGAGATCAATCCCAAATTTTGGGGGTTGGATCTAGTGGGTTTGCTATAGGTGCAACCCTAGGGCTCCAAATGGGGGTTTTGGTAAATGTGGAGGTTTGATCTAAATTGATCATGTATAAACCTAATTGCTAGGTGTTTAAACGCGTTGGCGAAGACGGATTGACGTTTCGTCGAGCGGTTTAAAAGCTAGAGGCAAAACAAGGTTGATCGGGCTTCGTTTCGACCTAAGCGGTCGAGAAGTTGGTCAAAGCAAGTGCCGAGGGGTCTTCTTAGAGCCTCAACATCTTCGAAAAGCTATAAAAAGTGGGGGTTGACACTCGAATACTTCGAACTCCTTTCTATGTCTTAGAATTAATAAATTTCATCTCTTGCATGTTGCATTGTAGAATTGCATGTTTAGATGTTCCTTATGCTTTCTAATGATGACCTGGTGTACTCGGAATGCTAGGTAATGGATAGGTGAGGATTGGGTCTGGACGTGAATTCTATAGTGCTAGAAAAGAGGTGGACTTGATGGTTGTGATTGACATAGATCGAGTGGCATCTAATGTTAAAGAACTTAGACCGAGTGGCATCTAATGTTAAAGAACTTAGACCGAGTGGCATCTAATGTTAGAAAACATAGATCGAGTGGCATTGAGTAGTGTATATGACACTAGAGGTCTTTGGACATAGGGATGGATGGATCCCCTAGAAAATGCCATGTGAACAATGAATTTAGAACACCTAAATCTCAATTGAATGGTTGTCGGATTGAAAGAGTTTCGACTGCATTGTTGGCCCTAGTTCGTAGGGTATCCTCACTTGGAGAGGATAGATCAAGCTCACGGTCTGTTTTGGGATGGTATAGCCATTCATGTCGTCGAGTACTCCGGAGTGTCGCACGATCAGGACCACATGGAGGTTCACAGACGATCCCGGGTTTGAGTGCACATGGAGCCTCCTACCCCAGGACGGGATTTATATGTGAGTCGAGGGCGAACCCAAGGGATTCGCCAAATGATTGGGTAAAAGAATGTGGACGTTGTCATTGAACAATTAACGTTGAACATGGGAAAGAACTTGTTAGCATGTTAGTAATCCTTACTATATGATGCATGCATACATTTCAAAAGATTATGGGCATAGTAGCATAGATTTCCTATTATGCAATTTACAGCTTTCAGATATTTGTCTACATATCTAGTAGTTGTTACTTGTGCCCACTTGGACCTAGTGGGGAGATCGGTGGAGTCGGTGGCCGAGCCCACTGGGAACTAAGGAAGTTAGTACTCACCCCACTCTATTTCCAGTGTATGGCGCAGGTTCATCGGGCGAGTACCACGGCAAGGGCGTCGCCCCCGATCAGTGAGGATCGTGGTAGTTACATTAGTAGCTTTCCTTTTATGCATTAGATTACACCCTTCTATATCTAGATGCTTTATGTTTTGGAAGACTAATGTATTTTTGGAGGAATGAAACTTGTATTCATTTTGGGAAAGACGTAAAATTGTAATTAAAACAAATGTGATGTAATAGCTAGTGGTATTCTCTCTTTATTTCACTTGTGTATTACTTGTGGATTACTTGCTCTGCTTGTTGGCACTGTTTGTGCCCCTGTTGATCGTGTATGTTTAGAATTTAGTATTCCTGGGTAAATTCTCATACACGATCTGTTGTTGAGCCTTGGGCGGGCGGGAGAGGTGCCGCCCGTCCGGCGTCCGCTCGGCGCGCCCGAACCGGACCAAATGGGTAGCGATTTTCGGGGCGGGGGCGTGACAGCGTTGATATCAGAGCAATAAGAGCAAGTAAGAGAGAGTCTAGGATGACCTAGTAGACCCTAGGTTGGAAACCCTAAGGCTAGTAGGTGCGTGAGTGGAACGTGAACCTATGCCGAGCGGCGGAAGTTAATTCGATTGGGTCAAAGGGTTGAAATGCCTCTAGTAGTGGCTAGAGATAAGATTCAAGTGGTGCAAGTCCTTGACTTAAGGTGGTTGTGTTGGCGGCCGACAACATGATGCCGAGAGCCGGGGATAAGTATGCTTGTGTGCTTCCGCCCGATTTTTTTTTATGATTATTCGTTAAGTATCGAACTTAAGACGAAATGTTGGTTAAGTAATTAACCAAAGTGTTGCGTTTTCAGGGGCTATGGCACCTAGAGGACGACCCAAGAAGGGTACTACTTCGGCACCACCTCCCGAGGTGGCGGAGCAAGTAGCGACGGCGGCGGCCCCCGAGCAAGAGGGGCCAAGTGAAGTGCAGCAGCTACGGGCGCAAGTGACGGCCCTAGCTGGTCAGTTCGAGCGGCTCCAAGAGCTGATGGAGCGGCAACTGGCAGCGACGACGACGGCGGCGGCGGCGGCTACTGAGGGCCGTGATGTACCCGTACCCCCGGCCCGTGAACCTGAGGTGGCTGAGGGTGGGGGTATCCCGGCAGTCCCAGTGGCTGCACGCCCTCCGCCGGAAATCATTCCGCAAGTGGCGTCGGGTTCGGCGACACCCGATGCGACGACCGAGGAGGCGGAGAAGGAGCGCGCACTGGCGGCTCTTATGAAGCTGAACAAGCTCAAACCGCCGATCTTCGAAGGCGGAAGGGTGGAACCCGAGGTGGTCGAGTCATGGATCGACTCAATGAAGACTCACTTCGACGACTTGAGCACCTTGGAGAGGGACAAGGTGTACCTCGCCACCCACTGTATGGATAAGGCGACGAAGGTCTGGTGGAGGAGGGTAAAGAGAGATCGTCCTTCCGACCTTCCGTCGATGGATTGGGAGGAGTTCAAGAGGGCGCTATTCGCCGAACATTTCCCCGACACGGTGAAGCGAAAGCTCCAGAAAAAGTTTCGCAAGCTGGAGCAGGGGGACAGCTCTGTGGCGGATTATGAACAGGAATTCTCCCATATCATGGACTGCGTCCCGGAGGTAGTCAAGGATGACCGGGACCGCGCCGATTGGTTCTTACGAGGACTTCGGCCGGGGATCTACAAGGCCGTGCAAATCTTGAAGCTCACGACCTTTGCGGAGGTCTTCGACCGTGCGCTTTGGGCGGAGCACGGTGACGCCCACGTTCGAGAGAAGCGCGAGGCGTTGGCCGAGTCCAAGGACAAGGGAAAGAAGCGCCAAGCTGGCGGTTCGGGGGGACAGACACGTTCCAAGAAACCCCCGAAGTATCCGCGGACCCAGCCAAAGGACGGTGGGGTGCGACGGTGTGTGATATGCGGTGGAGATCACATAGTGTCGAGCTGTGAGCAACGCGATGGCAAGTGCTAAGTGCGGGCAATCGCACCGTATTCGCAACTGCCCGGGAGGAGGAGCTTCGCCCGCTTTATCCACTGCATCGGCACCGGCGAATTATGGAGGAGTTCCCCCGGTAGCTGCTTCGGCAGGACGTGCTTCGACGCCGCGTCAACCCGAGGCGACGCGATCGGCCCCGAGCGGACGGGTGTTCGCCGCTCAGGTCCAAGCCGTGGAGCCTGCTGAGGCAGAGGAGCATCGCCTTGTGGCAGGTATGGTTCTGATTAACGGAATTCGCTCTAGGGCCATATTTGATACTGGAGCCACTCATTCATTTATCAGTAGTATCATTCGCACACATGCATGACATACCCGTAGAAGCGAGTGATAAGTGGCAAGTTAAGGGCCCCGAGTCGACGTTTGACGTCAACAGGGAGTGTTTATCATGTCCAGTACAAGTGGGTGACTGGAGTGTTTATCGGATTTAAAGGTTTCTCAGCCACTGTTTTCGGACAGTTTCGTGGATTAAGTCATCCATGGTTTTGTGTTCCGCAGCAGGTGGATTCGGATTTGAGCTGGACGCGTCGGGTTTTCGCGGACTCGGCCACTCTCTTTGCTGCCAAGAGATTGCTTGAGAGGTGGGTTTTCATCGGATTATTCCTAAGTACAAGTAGTCGACATGTATATTGTATATTGAATGTAAACCTTAGCTCAATTCATGGATTAGCATGTTGAACATCTGAATTTTGGAGCATGCTTAGCAAGTATTATTTCATACATGTTGGACTTGGACTTGACTTAGGAGAAAATCACGGTTTGATCGTCAATTTGTATTCACTACCGGATTTAGCTCTAGGAGCCGTACTGTGTTGTATCGTCGCTGTGTGAGTGCGACGGATACTAGGGTAGTGTAGCTGCTTTTACACTCGTGCTGGGATGTCGAGCTTAGTTACAGTAGAGTTCAGACTGTTGGTGTTGTTGGGGCCGTCGGGGTTGACGGTGGGCCCAGTTGACTATGTTGGTCTCAGTTTGTGCCAGGGGCACGTGACCTATTGGCGGTTAAACTAGTTGGACCCTATTTACCTGACTATGCCTGTGAGAGCCTGATTGAGCTCGACAGAGATACGCTTGCATACTCGGTTGGTTCGCGCCCACGAGTGCCGCTCCGGAGTCTGGCTTAGTGCTTTTGCGTTGGTGTCGCTGCATCCTGGTTGGACTCGCTCTCCACTAGCTACCCCTGGGGTAGTTGTTAGTGTTGCTGTAGTGACCTGGATTTTCTGCTGGAACTTGTCAACGGCTCAGGCGAGCGTCGGGACAAGTCCGGGGCGCATTGGCGCCAATGGGACGCCAAACGGGCCTTGTGGGAACGCGATAGCAGCTTGAATCCTGAAAATCTGCGAAATAGTGGATTTTCAGTGTGCTATACCGGTACAAATCTTGGTTTGTACCGGTACAAGATTGATGGCTATACCGGTATAGCCACCAGAGATATACCGGTATGGTGCCGCGCTGAACTGCTCTCGGGTTGCCTGTTTATACCGGTACAAGGGCCGTTTGTACGACGAGTGGTAGGTGGTGGGGCGTAATGGTCAACTCCACTTTGGTTTTGTCACCCTCCCATGCATGCCTACACGTCATGGGAGAGGGTGGGAGGCCTCATTTGCGGACTCAACTCTCCCCACTTCATCTCTCTAAATTTCCTTGGTTGGAGTAGAAGAGCTTGGGTGGTTGCTACTTCGCCGACGACGCGCCGCGAAGCCGGCAAGCATTTTCGACGTCGGGTTGCTGTGAGGGAGCCGAGCGTGGTGCTATTTCCCTTCTCCTCGGCGTGGTGCTGAACCAGGCGGATTACTAAGGTGAGTGGTTCATTAGTGTGCTTCTATTGCTTCTACTTCGACGATTCTCGAGCTAAGTCCGAACTGCTGCAGAAATCGACGTCGACTCGCCGTATTTCGGGCCGTGCGCGACGTAGGAGTGGCGGATTTCGCTGTGCCTAGACTCGTTGGAACCGTGTCGACGAGAGGAATCCAACGAGCATTTATTTGGAATTTTTGGTGAAGGTTAGCTCAGTCGAAATCCCAGTTTTCTCCCTTGCTGTTTTCCTCCTCGAACCGCCGCCGATCGCAGCGACACTCCGCGGTGTTTTGCCTTTTCTCCGTGTAGGGAACTCGGATCGCGACGAAATCTGGGGCAATGGATTCGCGACTTCGAGACGATTCCAGCGATACCTTACTCGCTGGATTGGGAGCAGGTTAGCCCAGTCGAAGTGCCGTTTTACTGAGCCGCTGTCCCGCGAGCAGACCGACAACTGCTTTGCTGATTTCCGCCGTCGACGTCGGTGCTTCGCCTAGAACTCAGCGTAGGAGAGGCGGAATCCAAACCGGAGCCGTTGGATTCCCGACTGCGAGGCGAAGATTTCGAGCCCTTGCTCGCTGAATTTGGACAAGGTTAGCTTAGTTAACTTTAAGCTTTTCTCAGCCGCAGTTTTCCGGACAGATTTCGAAGAAATCGAGTTTTTGGTTTATCTCTTCGCGGGTTGTCCTTTGGACGGTGACGGATCGCGGAGGTGATCGAGGGACCCAGTGGCACTCCTTGTCGCTGTGGATTCGCCACAGAGGTGGGCAATCCATCGGTCATTCCTAATTTTAAGTAGTCGGCATGTATAACTCGGTGTTAATGTTTAGTCCTTAGCTCGAATTCATGAATATCTTCTAGTATTAAATCGGAATTTTTGAAGCACGTTCACAAGTAGTACTTTTATACATATTTGGACTTGGACTTGACTTAGGAGAAAACTACGATCAATCGTCATATATTACACTACGCATTTAGCTCTAGGAGCGTGTGTGTCGTATCGTCGCGGGAGTGCGACGGATACTCGAGTAGTGTAGTTTGTTTGACGTCGCGCCGTGGATGCCGAGCTCGTCAGAGAGTCGTCAGGGACCGTCGGGGGCTGACGGTGGGCCCAGTTTTCTGTTCAGTTACAGTGCGTGTGCCAGGGGCACGTGGTGTGTTAGTGGTTAGACACAGTTACTTGACTATGCCTGTGAGAGCCAGATTGAGCTCGACAGAGATACGCTTGCATACTCGGTTGGTTCGCGCCCACGAGTGCCGCTCCGAGTCCGGCTTTGTGCTTTTGCGTTGGTGTCGCCGCGCCTCGTGTGGGTTGCTCTCCGCTAGCTACCCGGGGGTAGTTGTAGTGTTGCTTCGACGGGACGGGTGTTTCACGGTCCCCGGTGAAATTGGGTCAGGTGTGGTTGGTACTACAGGTGGTTAGTCTTGAGTGTTCAGAGTAGAGACTTATAGCTGTAGAATGTTTCCAGTTTCCTTTTTCCTACTCTTACTTACCCTGTAGACTTAGTGGGTGGACCGATGTTGTTTTGGGCGGCACCCACTGAGGACTACCTGTTTTTACAGTAGTTCTCACGCCCCGTTTCTTCCACCCTTGTTGCAGGGCCTTCGCGTCGCCGCCGCTTCGAGGGGGACCGTGGTAAGGGCGTTGCGAGCTAGAGCCCTTCCCGACTGGTGTCGTGTTAGCCGTCTTCCTCTACTGCAGGTAGTGACTTTTGGGTTACTCTTTTGTACATACAGTCGTGAACTCGCTGGAGCGAGTAGTAGTCTTTGTGAACTTGTATGTGTATAGTTCTTTTGTACTACCTGCTTATATTTATAGTATGTTTCAGCTCTATGCTACTACTTGTAGCGTTGTATTTCTATACAGGTACAGATACGATTCGTATACTTGGAAAAATTTTCCTTGTGTACGCGGATGTCGCGTGCCGTTGCCGCTTGCAGCAACCCGGCGTGACAATTGAGTTGGTATCAGAGCTTAGTATTAGGTCGTTGGGACCAAGGAAACCTAAGCTGGTAAACCCTAAGCAGGTTTGACGTGCGCGGCGTGATTTACCGCGAAAGTCAATGATTGATTGTTGGACTCCTAGAGTCGGGAAGTAATGATCAAGGAAAGGTTCCGCTTTCTCGGCCCGGTAAAACACATGTTGGCTGCAGACAACATAACTTGAGGAGAAACAGGGACCACCTTCGAGACTTTCGATGATTGGGTCGAGTGTTTGTGTATCTGACCTCGTTATTAATTGTGCAGCTATGCCTCGACCTAGAGGACGACCGCCGCTTAGGGGCCGCGCCCCACCGTCACCGCCGCCACCTCTGTATCAGATACCCGTGCAAAGTGAGCAGACACCCAACCCGAGACGGTGTACCCGTAGAGGAGCCGAGCACCCGATCGAGACGAGCGCGCCGCCGGACTTGAGCGCACTAGCGGCATTGACAGAGGTGACGAGGCAACAGGATTGTTACCGCAGCGGATGTGCGAGAGATTAGCCGCGTCATCGAGCACGCGTCAGAGCACCAGAGCGATCTGCTTCCACCTCCCGCTACCCTGGTTGCAAAGACCACCGCCGCCACACCACCAAATGGAGATTCCTTCGATACCGCAGCGCTCGCCGGAGGACCCGCACCACTGACAGAGGCAGAGCAGCAGCAGTTGATGAAGCGACTGGTCCATTTTCACCGTTTTGACCCACCGACCTTCGATGGTAGTAGTTTTGAGCCTTGGGCGGTCGAGGGTTGGGTCAGTGCTCTAGAGAGGCTGTTTGAGGATCTACGTATTCACGAGACGGAGCGGGTGCGATTAGGGGTCCATTGTTTAGTGGGGGATGCCCGAGAGTGGTGGAAGAGGATGAGGCGCGAGCAGGAGTAGTAGCCTCGCACGAGCCGGGATGAGTTTTGCGGGATCTTTGTACCGCACGTATTTTCCGACGGTGTAAAGCGAGGATCGAGGAAGACTTGAAGAGGATTCGGCAGGGCGATCGCACGGTGCGCAGAGTACGTTCGGGAGTTTACACGACTCCCGAACCGTGTGCCTTTGCACTAGAGACGAGGCACATCGAGTGTATCTCTTTGAGCGAGGATTGAGGCCGGATCTATACGAGGTTTGTACGGGCGCGGAGGTCGAGGGCTTTGGATGCGCCCATGGAGCAGGCACGGGGGGAGGAGCGCAGCGAGGCTACACTACGGGAGCGAGCACAGGGGCCAGGACCGAGTCAGGACAGGAAGCGCCCCGCTCCAGACGACGGAGGGCAGTCGAGTAGCAGGCGTCCGCCTAGGCCTTCGCGACCACGTTTTCAGGGTCGGGGGTCTTCGGGGCGTCAGCGTTTCAGGGACACCCGTCAGCGGGGGCAGCCACCGAGGACTCAGCAGTGCGTGATCTGTGGAGGACCGCACGCGGCCAGACAGTGCGAGCAGCGAGAGGGCCGTTGTTTTGGATGTGGACAGTCGAGACACATGAGGGCCACCGCCCACGACGGCGTCGCCAAGCACCCTCATCGCCCGGCGCCGCGCAGGGTCTTTACTGAGTTACGAGCATCGCCGAGCTACCGTCGGGGGACCGAGCGTCGGCACCGCGACAGATGATCGACGACAGCTCCGAGTGGCGCATTCTTTGCGGCTCGGTTGGAGGACTCGTCAAGCGACCGAGAGTGGTGACAGTATCACTTTAATTTACGGCATTAGAGCACGTACTTTATTTGATACCGGTGCATCACAGTCTTTTATCAGTCGAGCATTTGCATTGTTGCATGGTCTAGAGATAGAGACTTTACCTCAGGCCCGAGAGTTCCAGATTCCTGACCATGTACTACGAGTTGTAGAGTGTTGTAGGTCTTGTCTGTGCGATTAGACTCGTGGATTATGCCCACACCGTTAGTTCTAGGGCGAGGGACTTCGACATTGTGCTCGGTATGGACTGGTTGACGCGATACTACGCTACTATCGACTGCGGAGCGAGGACCGTGACATTCCGCGAGCCAGACCAGGAGGAGTTTACTTTCAGAGGCTGCAGGAGTACCTTGTTCGCCGCGTGCATTTCTTCAGCGAGAGCTCGACAGCTGATGAGTAGAGGGTGTGTGGCTTTCTTGGCCACTGTTGTAGAGGTACCTACGGCGGCGCCGGGACTCGAGGATATCCCTGTAGTTCGCGAGTTCCCGGATGTGTTTCCCCCGGAGTTGACGACGATGCCGCCAGAGAGGGAGGTTGAGTTTGTGATTGATGTAGTCCCTGGAACTGCACCAATCTCAAAGGTACCCATCGGATGGCACGAGCCGAGGGAATTAAAGGCGACTTCGAGGATCCGATGGATAAGGGATACGTCAGGCCCAGCGTATCGCCTTGGGGAGCACCAGTGCTGTTTGTGAAGAAGAAGGATGGTTCACTTAGACTGTGTGTGGATTACAGGGAGCTAAATAAAGTGACCATCAAGAACAAGTACCCGTTGCCACGCATTGATGATCTGTTTGATCAGCTGCAGGGACCTTGTGTATTCTCGAAGATTGATCTCCAGTCAGGTTACCACCAGTTGAGGGTGAGGGCCGAGGATGTTCCCAAGACGGCTTTCAGGACCCGGTACGGACATTACGAGTTTACAGTGATGCCTTTTGGATTGACGAATGCCCCTGCCGCGTTCATGGATCTGATGAATAGAGTGTTCAAGCCGTTCTTGGACAGATTCGTAGTAGTCTTCATCGATGATATTTTGATATACTCCCGGAGCGATGCTGAGCATGAAGAGCACTTGAGGATAGTGCTACAGCTTCTGCGAGAGAAGGAGTTGTATGCCAAGTTAAAGAAGTGCGAGATCAGGTTACGGAGGTCGCTTTCTTGGGCCGCGTGATTTCTGCAGTTGGGGTGGCAGTGGACCCGAAGAAGATTGATGCTATTCGGGGCTGGCCCAGACCGACGACGGTGACTGAGGTGCGGAGCTTCCTAGGACTTGCAGGATACTACCGTCGGTTTGTGGAAGGCTTTGCGAAGCTTTCCACACCCCTCACTCGATTGACTCGTAAAGGAATCAAGTTCATCTGGAGTGAGGACTGTCAGAGGAGCTTTGATGAGTTGAGACAGAGGTTGACGTCAGCTCCTATCCTTGCCCTTCCAGTTATGGGGGAAGGATATGTGATCTACAGTGATGCATCACACAGTGGACTAGGTTGTGTGTTGATGCAGCATGGTAGGGTAATTGCTTATGCTTCACGGCAATTAAAGGATTTCGAGAAGAATTACCCTACGCATGACTTGGAGCTTGCCTCAGTGGTTTTTGCTTTGAAGTTGTGGCGGCATTACCTGTATGGCGAGCACTGTGAGATTTTCACGGACCATAAAAGTCTCAAGTATCTGTTCACACAGAAGGAGTTGAACCTGAGGCAACGCCGGTGGTTGGAGTTATTGAAGGATTATGATATTAGCATTCAGTATCATCCCGGCAAGGCGAACGTGGTGGCAGATGCGTTGAGCAGGAAGGCAGTGCAGGGCTCGTGCCTGATGATCACGCAGCAGAGGCCGTTACTCGAGGCTGCGGCGGTTGAGTTTAGAGGTCGTGTCCCCCGGGTCTACCGCAATACTAATGTCTATGGTTTTGCGGCCCCCACTCGTTGGACAGATCCGAGAGAAACAGAGTGGAGACCCACACTTGTTGAGGATTAGAGAGCGATTGGAGAGGGACAGCAGAGGCTTCACAAAGGATGGGAGTACTGAGGTACAGGGACCGACTGTGTGTACCCGTGGATTCAGAGATCCGAGCGGAGATATTGAGAGAGGCTCACTGTTCTCCTTATACAGTACATCCTGGTGGAACCAAAATGTATAAGGATTTGAAGACCCAGTTCTGGTGGAATGGAATGAAAAGAGACATTGGCAGATATGTGGCTCAGTGTTTGACTTGCCAACATGTGAAGGCGAGCATCGGTGCTGTTGGCAAGCTTCGAGTGCCGGTGCCGAGTGGAAATGGGAGCAGATCACGATGGACTTTGTCGTGGGATTACCTAGAGCTCAGGGTGGTTTCGATGCCATTTGGGTGATAGTGGACAGATTGACCAAGTCTGCCCACTTCCTACCAGTTCAGACCACCTGGTCCAGAGAGAGACTCGCGCAGCTATACTTGGATGAGGTCGTCAGGCTACATGGTGTGCCAGTGTCGATTGTATCAGATAGAGACCCGAGGTTTGTATCACACTTCTGGAGGAGCTTGCGACGACTTTGGGTACAGTGCACTTCGACAAGACGTTTCACCCACGGAACGGATGGCCGGTCGGAGAGGACCATTCAGACGCTAGAGGACATGCTGGGGCATGCGTCTTGGAGTTTGGTGGAGGATGGCATCAGCATCTGAGACTGGTTGAGTTTGCGTACAACAACAGCTATCAAGCGAGCATTCAGATGGCTCCGTTTGAGGCGTTGTATGGACGCAGATGCCGATCCCCTTTGTTTTGGAGCGATGTGGGTGAAAGGAAGACGCTCGGGCCAGAGATTCTGTTGGAGGCTAAGGAAAAGGTGAAGATGATTCGACGACACCTTTTGACGCGGAGCCGCGAGAGGAGCTACGCGACACCGGGAGGCGAGACTTAGAGTTCCGGGTTGGAGACCATGTATTCCTTAAAGTCTCGCCATCCAGAGGGATACGCAGAGTTGGGGTGCGTGGAAAGCTTAGTCCACGCTATATTGGCCCTTTCGAGGTTTTGGAGCGAGTTGGGCCAGTTGCTTACAGAGTTGCTCTACCCCCACGACTTGCAGGCGTCCACGACGTCTTCCACGTCTCGGCATTGAGGAAGTACGTATTCGATCCTTCTCACGTGATTGACTTCACTCCGTTGGAGATCAGCGAGGACCTGCGATACGAGGAGCGACCGTTGCGGATTCTTGCACGCGAGACGAAAGAATTGCGCAATCGGGTCGTCACGTATGTGAAAGTACAGTGGAGTAATCACGAGGAGCGGGAGGCGACTTGGGAGCCAGAGGTGGTGATGAGAGAGTCTTACCCCTACTTGTTTGACGCTCAGAGCTGAGGTATGCTTTAGTTTCGCGGACGAAACTTTTGGTAGTGGGAGAGGGTGTAGTGACCTGGATTTTCTGCTGGAACTTGTCAACGGCTCAGGCGAGCGTCGGGACAAGTCCGGGGCGCATTGGCGCCAATGGGACGCCAAACGGGCCTTGTGGGAACGCGATAGCAGCTTGAATCCTGAAAATCTGCGAAATAGTGGATTTTCGTGTGCTATCGGTACAAATCTTGGTTTGTACCGGTACAAGATTGATGGCTATACCGGTATAGCCACCGGAGATATACCTTTATGGTGCCGAATCGCTCTCGGGTTGCTGTTTATACCGGTACAAGGGCCGTTTGTACCGGTACAGTGTGGTAGGTGAGTTGGGGGCAGAATGGTCAACTCCACTTTGGTTTTGTCACCCCCTCCCATGCATGCCTACACGTCATGGGAGAGGGTGGGAGGCCTCATTTGCAGCACTCAACTCTCCCCACTTCATCTCTCTCTCTCTAAATTTCCTTGGTTGGAGTAGAAGAGCTTGGGTGGTTGCTACTTCGCCGACGACGCGCCGCGAAGCCGGCAAGCATTTTCGACGTCGGGTTGCTGTGAGGGAGCCGAGCGTGGTGCTATTTCCCTTCTCCTCGGCGTGGTGCTGAACCAGGAGGATTACTAAGGTGAGTGGTTCAGCTAGTGTGCTTCTATTGCTTCTACTTCGACGATTCTCGAGCTAAGTCCGAACTGCTGCAGAAATCGACGTCGACTCGCCGTATTTCGGGCCGTGCGCGACGTAGGAGTGGCGGATTTCGCTGTGCTTAGACTCGTTGGAACCGTGTCGACGAGAGGAATCCAACGAGCATTTATTTGGAATTTTTGGTGAAGGTTAGCTCGTCGAAATCCCAATTTTCTCCCTTGCTGTTTTCCTCCTCGAACTGCTGCGACTGCAGCGACACTCCGCGGTGTTTTGCCTTTTCTCCGTGTAGGGAACTCGGATCGCGACGAAATCTGGGGCATTGGATTCGCGACTTCGAGACGATTCCAGCGATACCTTACTCGCTGGATTTGAAGCAGGTTAGCCCAGTCGAAGTGCCGTTTTATTGAGCCGCTGTCCCGCGAGCGAATCGACAATCTGCTTTTTGCTGATTTCCGGCGTCGACGTCGGTGCTTCACCTAGAACTCAGCGTAGGAGAGGCGGAATCCAGCGAAACCGGAGCCGTTGGATTCTCGATCGCGAGGCGAAGATTTCGAGCCCTTGCTCGCTGAATTTGGACAAGGTTAGCTTAGTTAACTTTAAGCTTTTCTCAGCCGCAGTTTTCCGGACAGATTTCGAAGAAATCGAGTTTTTGCTTTATCTCTTCGCAGCGGGTTGTCCTTTGGACGGTGACGGATCGCGGAGGTGATCGAGGGACCCAGGGCACTCCTTGCTGCCAGGTATTCGCCACAGAGGTGGGCAATCCATCGGTCATTCCTAAGTTTAAGTAGTCGGCATGTATAACTCGGTGTTAATGTTTAGTCCTTAGCTCGAATTCATGAATATCTTCTAGTATTAAATCTGAATTTTTGAAGCATGTTCACAAGTAGTATTTTTATACATGTTTGGACTTGGACTTGACTTAGGAGAAAACTACGATCAATCGTCATATATTACACTACCAGATTTAGCTCTAGGAGCCGTGTGTGTCGTATCGTCGGGAGTGCGACGGATACTCGAGTAGTGTAGTTTGTTTGACGCTCGCCGTGGATGCCGAGCTCGATTACGTAGAGTCGTCGAGGGGACCGTCGGGGGCGACGGTGGGCCGATTTTACATTCGATTACGGTGCGTGTGCCGGGGGCACGTGGTGTGTTAGTGGTTAGACACGGTTACTTGACTATGCTGAGAGCGATTGAGCTCGACGGAGATACGCTTGCATACTCGGTTGGTTCGCGCCCACGAGTGCGCTCCGAGTCGGCTTTGTGCTTTTGCGTTGGTGTCGCTGCGCCTCGTGTGGGTTGCTCTCCGCTAGCTACAGGGGGTAGTTGTAGTGTTGCTTCGACGGGCGGGACGGGTGTTTCACGATCCCTGGTGAAATTGGGTCAGGTTTGGTTGGTACTACAGGTGGTTAGTCTTGAATGTTTAGAGTAGAGACTTATAGCTGTAGAATGTTTCCAGTTTCCTTTTTCCTACTCTTACTTACCCTGTAGACTTAGTGGGTGGACCGATGTTGTTTTGGGCGGCACCCACTGAGGACTACCTGTTTTTACAGTAGTTCTCACGCCCCGTTTCTTCCACCCTTGTTGCAGGGCCTTCGACGTCGGCTGCTGCTGCTTCTGGGGGGGACCGTGGTAAGGGCGTTGCGAGCTAGAGCCCTTCCCGACTGGTGTCGTGTTAGCCGTCTTCCTCTCTGCGGGTAGTGACTTTTTGGGTTACTCTTTTGTACATACGATCGTGAACTCTGGAGCGAGTAGTAGTCTTTGTGAACTTGTATGTGTATAGTTCTTTTGTACTACTGCTTATATTTATAGTATGTTTCGGCTCTATGCTACTCGCTTGTAGCGTTGTATTTCTATACGAGTACGGCATACGCTTCGTATACTTGGAAAAATTTTCCTTGTGTACGGCGGATTGTCGCGTGCCGGTTGCCGAGCAACCCGGGCGTGACGATTGCTTCGACAAAGGCGGGATTGGTGTATCACGGTCCCTCGTAAGATTGGGTCGACCTTTACTTGTTCTCGAGAGGGTTGTTTTAGAGCGGGATAGTATAGTGGCTTTTAGGCTGTTGAGTGTTTCCGACTTTCTTTTACTTTTCTTGCTTACCTGTAGACTTAGTGGGTGGACCGATGTTGTTTTAGGCGGCACCCACCGAGGATTACTTGTTTTTACAGTAGTTCTCACGCCCCTTTTCTTCCACCATCGTTGCAGGGCCTTCGGTTTTGGCTGCTGCTCCTCCTGAGGTGGACCGTGGCAAGGGTGTCGCGAGTTAGAGCCCTACCCTTCGAGTTCAATGCTAGAGGACCCTCGCTGCAGGTAGTGACAGTTTTTTTTTTGTTGGGATTCTTGTACATACAGTTGAATTCGCTGGAGCGACTGGATTTTTGTATCTGAGGATTTCGTTATATGTATTTAGTACTTTTTCCTACCTGCTTGTATTTTATATTTCAGCTTTATGCTACTGTTTGTAGCATTGTATGTTATACAGGTACAGCTACGCTTCGTATACAGAAGAAATTCTTACGTATACGAGCGGATTTGTCGGCGTGCCCGGGGTTCGTATAATCCGGGGCGTGGTTTAAATCGAGCTTGCCCATATGCACCACATAGCCCATTTTCCCAGCAGATACTATAAGATAGCATTTAAAAAAGGTTAAATTATACAAAAGGTTTTAAAACTCTGTCACTAATTAAGCGGAGACCGGCACATTTCCTAATAACAATGTGAGTGTTTAAAAGATAGGTAAGCAACCAATTGATATTTCTTAGCACAAAAAGATAACTTAATAAGTCATTCATGAAGAAATACCTAAGTATAACACAGTATGAAGCTTAAGCAAATAAGAAGAATCCTATCTACACTTGTAGAGAGGCTCAAATAATTGTAGACTGGAAAATTAAAATTTGGTGAATACTTGGATATTATGTTGCTAATAAAAGAGTTGTAAACGAAGAATACACAAAGAAAAACTTTCCTCAATCCACACCAGACGAAAACGCATGTTTGCTGACACTATTTTACTGGCTCACATTAAAAGAGCCAGTAAAAGCAATTTTATGCTGGCATTCTTCTTAAGGGCCCTCACTATTTAGTATTTACCCATCCCATTGTTTAAGACTGATCTAACCCAAAAAAATTCCTGAAAAGCCAGCCTTTCCCTTCGCGCAGGATTTTTTGGCGGCTACATTTTGATTTCGCGCGCACATATACGGGAAAAAAGACTTTGTTCCCAAAATCAAAACCCACACGAAGCTGCTCCCCACTCCACCACCATCTCCGGCCTCGTTCTCCAGCCTTCGCCTTCGAACCGCCAACCTTCGCCTTCGCGAGGGATTTTTTGGCAGCCTTCGCCTTCGCCTTCGCCTTCGCCTTCGCGCGGGACTTTTTGGCGGCTGCATTTTTATTTCGCGCGCACACAAGGAAAAAAAAATCCTAGCTTGTTCCCCGAATTGAATCCCACACGAAGCCTTTGGCGACTCCGGCTTGTTCCCCGCTCCACCACCATCTCCGGCCATGTTCTCCACATTCGTGACTACAACTTCGGCGAAACCCACATCCCTATGCACGCAACCTTGTTCTCAGGCTGAAGCTCGAAGCTTTGTGGAGCGTCTTCTCCGACGACGCACGCGACATAGAATATCTTCAGCCAACAAGTTTGGAGTGAGGTATTGAAGCTATAATATGTTGCTTCCCCTGTTCTAAGATAGCTTGGTTCATCTCTCTCCACAGGTTGGTTTCTTTGAATGGATTTTTGACTAATTTTGATACCTCCACAGGTATTGAAGCTATAATATGTTCCTTCCCCTGTTCTAAGATAGCTCGGTTCATCTCTCTCCACAGGTTGGTTTCTTTAAATGGATCTTTGACAAATTTTGATACCTCTTTTATTTTTGTAAGGTCAATCTGTAGATTTTTTTTCTTGGGATATTATTTTGAGGGAATGATGGGGAGTATTGGTACAATCAAAGTATGTTATATTTGTTCTTAGCAGCATCTGTTTTTTGATGTCTCTAATTTGATAGAATGGGGAATAAAAGACTTATCTTGTTGAATGATTTGAGCAAAATTTATCGAAAATTTTTAGTGAATTTGTGTGATTTAAGCTTGTGGAATTTGGTCTGTATGTAGTTTTAGTTAGATGCCCTAATCCCCAATTATAGCTTGAGATTTTTGTGCTGCAATATTGGGCTAATTTTTTGGGCTTTGGTGCTGGAATATTTGTAATAAAGTGTTTTCTTAATACTTGTTATGTTCATTTTTCTAGTGTTTTCTTAATACTTGTTATGTTCATTTGTAATATACTTGTTACATTTGATTGTAGTGTTAGTAATATCAGTATATTACATTGTTTTATTAACCCACCTGCTTTTACTGAAGTATATTTTGGTATTTGAGTATTGAGGATGTTGCTAGTTTATTCTTGTGCAAATATTAGGAGCTATTTACCCTTATGCTTTTTTTGTTCTTTTGTAATTCACAATCTTCTGCCTTGGCTTATTTTACATTACTTGACTTCCAGGATAATAATACTTCTCTACTTTGGCCAGTCCTTTGCTTAGATTGGCTAGTTTTGCTATTGGATGGTATACATTGATCTAACCACAATCTCTTTCTGATTAACACAGAATGAAGTCGTCATAGTTGATCTTAAATTTTAGATACCTATGTACTATTTGGTTTTACAAGAGAAAGAATCTCATGCATCTCATGCTTAAAGTTTTAGATACCTATGTACTATTTGGTTTTACATGAGAAAGAATATCATGCATCTCATTCTTCAAAATTACTTTTTCATTGACTGTTGAGGGAATCAACATTCATCTAGATACTTTTTAGTGAGTCATGACCATCATAAATTTTAATTACCATTTCTTTTTCTATTAGATTTCACTTCTAATAATCACTTTCTATATAACAAGACTACTTAATATGCATTGTAGTTCACTTAATCTATCATGGTCCACGTCTTATGTATATTGCTCGTCTTATATATTCTATTTTTGGTTTTCATTGTTATATCATTACTGTTTGGGTAGTAGTGATTGCCATATATTATTAGGGAATGGACTAGTTCTTTGCATTTAGTTATTTAGATTACTTTGAGCTTTTACTGAATGCTAATTTTATAAAACCTAGTTGTTAAATACGGGCTGCCTAGGTGATAAGGTGGTCATCCAGGGGAAAAGATTTATCTAGAAAATTAAGTGATCTCCTAATCGACAAAGCTAAAATGAGGTTTTCCTCACTAGCTTGCCGTAGGCTCGTCGAAACATCAATCCGAGCTTTCCAACGCGTCAGTTTTACCCTCAATTAGGTTTCCACACGATCAATTCCAAGCTAGGGCCTCAATCCTACAAGTTAGCATTTTCGAATTAGAGTTCTAAATAACCTGCTACTATACAAACCTTAACTTAATACAACCTGTTTCTATACAGGTTCTATAAGAACCTATATAGAAACCTAGGCTTCAATAACCCGATAACCTCAAAGCCAGTAATTTAGGAATGTTAGAGATCAACTCCTGTTATTTCTTATTCTTAAAGCCTCACATCAACCCAAAAGTTCACATGTTATATATACAACATGTAGCTTTTCTATAGGTTTCCATGGCAATTTCAGCTTTAAAGCCAAGTAATTCACAACTAAACTTTCTACGTTTTCATAGTAAAACAAGTGCTAGCAACTTAGAATTCCATAGCTCTACCCTTTTACAGATTAGACATCATAACTTTAATCAAGAAATAGTAAGCCTACTCTAGGTTAATTGCTTCACATATGCTGCCCCTAGCATTCTTTTCACCAGATTTTCACAATAACATGAGTTCTAGATTGCAAATTCTAAGCTTGATCCTTCTTTTAGATTAAGCACAACAACTCTTAACAAGGTAACAGCCCAAGTGTTGGTATTATTTATTTAAATGTGATTTAAAACTTGTTTTTAGCCTTTGGGCCTTCTGGGAAGCGCACTGCCTATGGGCCTTTCCTGGGAGCCCAAGCCTTACTCTTTTCATGTGGTAGTTTAGTCCCACATTGGAAACCCATCCCCTATTGCTTTGCTTTATATACTCTTTCATTCACATTGTTATTACTTGGGAAAACATGAGAGTAGAGCTCTCGACTAAACACACACACGCGCGCACGGCACGAGCACGAGCACGAGCCGAGCCGGGCCGGGCGGCGGCGCGCGTGTGACCGGTTCCTTTATTTTTGTTGGACTTTTCTTTTATTTTTTTATTTAATCTTTTACCTTATCTGGATTCGGTCCGATTTGGTCTTACTTGAGACCTTAACCGAATCCCTTAGGATTTGGTCCATCTCGAAGTCCAAGGGTCCAACCTCGGTATGCATTTGCAGACAAGGCTTGGCCTTGTGACCGTTGGATCCTTCTCCTCTTTAAATGAAGAGGTGAGGTTAGCTGCTCAGGTACTCAGCTGATAGCAGCAACCCTAACCCGAGCTCCTCTCCCTCTACTCTACTCTTCTTCTTCCCTGCACTAAGCTATTTTGCATCTACACTGAGCTTTACATTTTCGCTGGATCTCTGAAAGTTCTCGCGGTTCATTTTGCGCCACCACGAAGACGTGCGACGGGGTGGACGGAGGTCGTTGTATCGCTAGGAGTGATTGGAAGCCTCGTACGTGGAGGGGCAATCTTGCTTCTAGGACGGTGCATTCGCACGCCTCGACTATCACGAGCTTCATCTTAATCCTTTCATCTCTATAATATTAATTATTTAATATATACTTGTTTGCGGTTTCTTAAACCGAAAATAATTTTCTATCAAAATTGTTTACAAAATCGTTTACTAAAGATTTTAGAAAGATAAACAACTTTTTCCAACAATCTAGAAGCAAGATTCTGTTCTTTCTATTTTCTTTAGTATATTGCTTATATTTATAATTTGCTGTAGAATAAAATATATATGCCATGAGATTATTGATGCTATCCTGATCATATATGCATGCTGTTATCTCGCACTGATAATTAACATTGCTGCTATATATATTTTATTTGCATAATCCTGAACATATATACATGTTGTCATTTTCATACTGATAATTAAGATTCTTTGCTATATATGTTTTATTTGCATAATCTTGAACATATATATGTGCTGTCAATTTCGTACTGATAATTAAAGCTGAAATATTGCTGATACATATCTCTCTGTACTTGCTTTATTATACTGTCACGTAACATAGGTTAGAAAACTTACGTTATTTACGTAAAACCTAGAAACGATTGTGACACTACTATAGGATTACTTGTTATGATTTTTGATAATGGAGGACATGTATTCGGCGAAACCGTTTTCGATGGTCGAAACTTTAAGAGGTGGCGAGAACCAAATGAGGTTACGGCTCACCACACTGGGCTTGTGTCTGCTATCTCAGATCCTGTCGAGAATAGCACTGCACCTGAAGGTGCAATTCAGACTGCGGTCAATAGACCATTTACTAGAAGCCAAGCCCAAGCCGGATCCACTCCTCCCGCTCCTGAAAATGCAACTGCACCTACACCTGTGACTGTACCCCCTGTTGACCCTAACATGATAAACTATCATTGCCTGAACCGGATTCTTAGTACCCTATCTGATAAACCGTATGATATCTACCGTAGCACCAAAACAATTTAGGGAACTTTGGACATCTTTAGAAAACAAGTATGGACGGGTTGATCCTACTCATAAGAGATACCAAGCTTGATTTGATTAAGTTTAAACTGGTGGATAGTGAATCTATGTCTGATCAGCTTCATGATTTTGAGTACATAGTTGAGCAACTTAGATCTAGTGGTGTGAATCTTGATGAGAGCTTCTTAGTAGCCACCCTTATAGATAAGTTGCCACCCTCCTGGTCTAAACATGCAAATGATCTGAACCACAATCAAAGAGAGCTTTCCCTGAATTATGTCCTAAGATCAATTAGGATAGAAGAGTCGAACCGAGCTAAGGATAAGAAACCTAGTGAACCCACAACCCAAGCCAACCTGATAGAGAATCCTAAAAATAAGGGTAGAAACTTTCAGCCTCATAGAAACTTTAAGAAGAGGCCTTTCCATCATAGCAAGTTCAACCCAACCTTTAAGAAGCCTAAACGATGGGAGTGGAGGCAACTACGGTTGCTTTGTGTGCGGAAAGACCAACCACTTTGCGAAGGATTGCTATTTTCGCAAGACTCGGCCTTCTGCACCAAAGAAGAAGAGGAACGGTCCACCTGAGCGCCAGATGAACATGTTGACTGCTGGGCCTGACCCTTCTGACTCCACTATCAGGTTAGGATCTAGTTCAGCTGAAGTTAACCTTGCCTATAGTTCTTCTGATTGGTGGATAGATACTGGAGCAAACATTCATGATTGTTCTGATCGTTCGTGGTTTTCCACCTATCAGGACTCGTATGGAGGATCGGTGAACATGGGGAATGCAGCCTCTTCTCGTGTGCTTGGGGTGGTCGAGTGGACTTGAGGCGACTTCAGGAAGACCACGACCTTGCACGGAGTTCACCAGTGTTCCCGATATTAGGAAGAATCTGATTAGTGGTTCTCTTTTGGTTAAGCAGGGTTTTAAGTTAGTTTTTGAATGTAATAGGGTAGTCATTACTAGGGGTGTGGATTTTGTAGGGAAGGGATTTTTGAGTGACGGTTTGTTTAAACTATCTGTATCTTCTCCCCCTATTAATGATAGTGCACTTGTTTTGAATGTTGTTTCAACTAATGTTTGGCATGGAAGATTGGGACATGTGAATTATAATACTGTTAAAAGATTGATGCACCTTGATTTGTTCCCTAAATCGATTTGCACGATCATAGATGTGAAATTTGTGTGCAAGCTAAGGAGCCTAGGAAACCTTTTAAATCAGTAGATAGAGATTGTGATCTTTTAGAGCTTGTGCATAGTGATGTTTGTGATGGAAGTAGACTTACTAGAGGTGGAAATAAATATTTTGTGACTTTTATAGATGATCATTCGAAGTATTGTTATGTTTATTTGATCAAGACTAAAGATGAGGTTTTAAGCAGATTTAAGATTTATAAAGCTGAGGTAGAAAATCAATTGGATAAGAAAATCAAGATTTTGAGATCTGGTCGAGGAGGTGAATATACTTCAAATGAGATGATTGTTTTTGTCAAGTATTTGGAATTGTACATCAAGTATTTGCACCTTATACACCTCAATCCAATGGAGTTCTTTGAACGCAAAAATAGAACTTTGATGGATATGGTAAATTCGATGATTATTAGTTCAGGTGCACCCGAGAACTTGTGGGGGAAGCTTTGATTTCTGCATGTGTGATTCTAAATAGGATTCCCCACAAGAGTTCTAATATGTCTCCTTATGAGCTTTGGAAAGGTAGGAAGCCTAATTTGAATTATTTTAAAGTGTGGGGGTGCCTAGCTAAAGTTAAGATTCCTGAGAACAAGAGAAGGAAGGTTGGGCCCAAGACTGTAGATGCAGTTTTTATAGGTTATGCTTTAGATAGTAACACCAATGATTTCTAGTGATAAACTCGAGATTAATGAGATTTCTAACAATACAATTATTGAAGTTAGAGATGCAGTGTACTTTGAGGATATCTTTCCTTTTAGGACTAGAGTAGATAGACCTACTTCAGTTGAGCATGTAGGAAGCTCTAGTGGACCTAGAGTTAGTGAACCTACAGGAGAGATTGAACCTAGGAGAAGTAAGCGTCCTAGAATAGAGAAAACTTTTGGCGATGATTTCTGTGTCCTACTAGTTGAGGATACCCATCTACCTTTGACCAAGCTATGAAGTCTGTAGATGCATCATTTTGGAAAGAGGCTATTAATCTTGAGATGCGATCTATTCTACGAATCATACTTGGGAGTTATCTCGATTTACCTATAGGATGTAAGCCCTTTGTAGGTCGTAGATGGATCTTTAAGAAGAAGTTGGGACCTGATGGTTCTGTAGAAAAGTATAAGGCAAGACTAGTAGCACAAGGTTTTGCACAGAACCCAGGTGTAGATTATTTTGATGTGTATGCACAGTAGCTAGAATTACCTCTATTAGGATACCGTTAGCCTTAGCTTGTCCATGATTTGATTGTTCATCAAATGGATGTTAAGACAGCTTTTCTAAATGGTGATTTAGATGAAGAGATCTATATGAAGCAACCTGAAGGTTTTGTAGTTTCTGGACATGAAAGTAAAGTGTGCAAGTTGACTAGATCTCTATATGGACTTAAACAAGCTCCTAAGCAGTGGCACTTGAAATTTGATTCTTTAGTTGTATCAAATGGACCTCATGTGAATATGTCGATGAATGTGTATATTCGAAGGAATATGATGGATGATTGTGATCCTGTGTTTATATGTTGATGATATTTTAATCTTTGGTACCAATATAAATGTGATATATGATGTGAAGAAATTACTCAATGAGAACTTTGATATGAAAGATCTTGGGCAAGCGAATGTAATTCTCAATATGAAGATCATTAGAAAATCAAATGAAATTGTTATGAGTCAATCACACTATAGTGAACAATTATTGAAGAAGTTTGGATACTTTGATGTTAAACCTGTAGTGACACCTTATGATCCTAGTGTACACCTTAAGAAGAATAGAGGTGATCCAATTGGTCAGAATAGATATGCACAGATTATAGGATCTTTGGGATATCTAGTAGATTATACTAGACCTGATTTGGCTTATGCTGTAAACAGATTGAGAAGATATACCCATAATCCAAATAGGGAGCATTGGAATGCTTTAGAAAGAGTTTTGAGATACCTGAAGGGAACTGTATCTTATGGATTACATTTCAGTGGTTTTCCTGCAGTATTAGAAGGATATAGTGATGCTAATTGGATTAGTGATACAGCTGATATAAAGTCAACTACTGGATTTGTTTTTCTCCTATGAGGAGCAGCTGTTTCATGGAAGTCAACCAAACAATCTTTGATTGCTAGAAGTACTATGGAATCTGAACTTATAGCATTAGATACCACTGTAAAAGAGGCTAAGTGGATTAGAGAGTTTCTTTATGATTTGCCACTGATGGAGCGACCTTTAGCACCAGTGTGTATTCATTGTGATTGTAGATCTGCAATTGATAAATGTGCCCAAGAGAATGTGGAGACTAAGATGAATAGATTTATGAAAGTGCGACATAAGTTCATTCGACAGAATATGAAAGAGAATGTAATTGCTTTGGAATTTGTGAGATCTGCGAAGAACTTGGCTGATCAGCTCACCAAGGGATTATCTAGGTCAGTGATCCTAGAACGTCGAGGGGGATGGGGCTTAGCCCACAATAGTAGTTACCGGCGACGGCAACCCAACCTGTTGCAGGTTCAATGGGTAGAAACAAGTCGAACGGTGGGCGCGAGGAGCATTTTTGTATCCTCGTCCCTATGGCGACAAAGGTGCTCATATCTCAAGCGGATAGGAAGGGCTTTAGCCCCGAATGGTTCCGAGACCCATGAGGCGGTGTGACCTTGCACACCCCTTCCGAGGACCTACTATATGTGTGGAGTTGTGAGGCCGCAATCGTGGGAAGAGGCGGTTCCCTAAAACACACATGAAGCGATATTAGCGCATGGCCATTATAGCGCTCACCCGCTTAGAACCTAAACGATCGTACCATGTGTGCGGTTTGTGGAAATCCGATTCACCGGCCTTGGTTCAAGGCGAAGTCCACCATTGTGCCCTCGGATGTACATAGACAAGCACTAAGTGAAGGTTCAAACCCGAAAGGTACCTTCGCCGAATACGTGGTATAAGAGATCCAAGATTCTTTTTTGAGTTATATTTTGAATTTGTTTTATTGCTTTATTTGAAGTTTTAAATCATGTGGGGGATTGTTGGTATTATTTATTTAAATGTGATTTAAAACTTGTTTTTAGCCTTTGGGCCTTCTGGGAAGCCCACTGCCTATGGGCCTTTCCTGGGAGCCCAAGCCTTACTCTTTTCATGTGGTAGTTTAGTCCCACATTGGAAACCCATCCCCTATTGCTTTGCTTTATATACTCTTTCATTCACATTGTTATTACTTGGGAAAACATGAGAGTAGAGCTCTCGACTAAACACACACACGCGCGCACGGCACGAGCACGAGCACGAGCGCGAGCCGAGCCGGGCCGGGCGGCGGCGCGCGTGTTACTGGTTCCTTTATTTTTGTTGGACTTTTATTTTAATTTTTTATTTAATCTTTTACCTTATCTGGATTCGGTCCGATTTGGTCTTACTTGAGACCTTAACCGAATCCCTTAGGATTTGGTCCATCTCGGGAAGTCCAAGGGTCCAAGATGCGCACAAGATTGGGACAAGGCTTGGCCTTGTGACCGTTGGATCCTTCTCCTCTTAAACGAAGAGCGAGGTTAGTCGCTCAAGTACTCACCGATAGCAAAGAACCCTAACCCGAGCTCCTCTCCCTCTACTCTACTCTTCTTCTTCTTCCCGCACTAAGCTATTTTGCATCTACACCGAGCTTTACATTTTCGCCGGATCTCTCGAAAGTTCTCGCGGTTCATTTTGTGCCACCCCGAAGACGTACCGACGGGGTGGACGGAGGTCGTTGTATCGCTAGGAGTGATTGCCTAAGCCTCGTACGTGGAGGGCAATCTTGCTTCTAGGACAAGGCATTCGCACGCCTCGACTATCACAGGCTTCATCTTAATCCTTTCATCTCTATAATATTAATTATTTAATATATACTTGTTTGCGGTTTCTTAAACCGAAAATAATTTTCTATCAAAATTGTTTACAAAATCGTTTACTAAAGATTTTAGAAAGATAAACAACTTTTTCCAACACCAAGTACATTCATGCTGCCTAATAATACTAACTCCAGGTTTTCTTGATAGCAACATAGGTTCTAGCAAGCCTAGAACCCTTCTCTTAGAGTAATTAGCTTAAATCCCAGCTGAGAATTAAACTTCTTACCTCAATTACAAAGTTTCCCCAACTGGTTCCCTGCTCCAATGGCTTTCCTTTCAGCTCCAACAGCAAGAAACTCACTCTGAATTTCTACTCCACCAAGCTCGCCCTCACAGCCACTACAAGTTCTAGAATTAGCAATTCTATTGCCCACAACTCTCTTTAAAGCAACTAATACCACTCCAACCAGGGATAAGCATCAACCTTACCTGGATTCGAGGCTCCACTAATGGATTTCTCAGCTCAAGTTTCCTCTTCTCAGCTCAAACCACCAAAAATTGCATTCCCCCAACTTCTCCTTCATCAACTAGCATCTAGGGTTTAGAGAGAAAGAGAGGGAGAAAAAGATAAGAAGAAGGCTGTGGGAAGAAGTCCCTGGTATGTGGGCATCTGTAAAAGGCCTGGGTTAAAGAGATAAGACTAAAATTTTGCAACTTAACCCCTTAAAAAGCCAAAAATGCATTGCAGTCCAGCTGATTTCGCATGCTGGTACCAGTACTGGCTGAGGTACTCAATGCAATTTCTGCATTTGAAAGCATCCTGGCAGCAGCTCACTTGATGCCCCTTTCGCACTTCTACTTTGCTCCGAACACCTATAATTACTTCCAAAACATGCCAAATACTATCCCCAAGCTATCAATTTAATTCGGAAGCAAACCAAATTACATTTTTGCATTATCTTGATCAATTTGATCAAGATTAGCCGCGTAGTCGGAGATTCGATATATTACAAAATCTGCCACTTAACTACCCCCACATCTCCAAAATGATTTGGAGATACCATAAATCATCCTCATTGTTCACTTTGAATCATCCAATCAAAGTTAGCACTAACTATTTCAGATTTATCCCCCAACAACCATTCATATGCATATACATATATTGATATATACATACATATTCATACATCTATGCTGCCAGCACCAAGTCTTCTAAGTGTTTTCATGGTATTAAGAGCCCTAATACGTAAAATCTGCTATTTAGATCTCCTTAGAAGGTGATTCACAGTAGTTAACATCATCCTCATTCTGAAATTAAGGTCAATTTACCCCAAATTTCATTCCTACTAAACTATGCACATACACCTCATATATACATGCAGTTTTCAGCATATGTACATGCAATTTTCAGCATAGTCTCAAGGCTTTTATATGTTACTACAGCCTACAACCACTTAGAAACCCCTTATTCAACCTTCTTACATAGCAGAGGAACTCATTCAAACCAGGGAACAAGGTTTAAAGTGCCGTGGCACGGGGACGTGCCGTTACTGCCCTGGCACGGTACGGCACGGGCACGCTTGCGTGCCGACACGTGGCACGCTGGCGTGCCGACAGATACGCACGACCTCCTACTGGCACGCTTTGGCACGGATTTTTTTCATTTTTTTTTATTCCAATAAACTCTTATAATGTTATTTTGATAGATTTAAATAAATAATTATGAATATTTGCTATATATACCTTACTATACTCATCAATTAACATGCATATAAGCTTTTGGTAAGTAAGATACAACTATAACTGATGTAGAATAAAAATTAAATTACAATAAAATAATTCACAAATATAATAATTATTTAAATTTACATCTTTACATAGAGATCGCTAATTCCACATAAATTGTCGCGCTTGATCATATGGCATATTGTCATCTGTTGATACAAGATTTATTTGACAATATTGATATAAGTATTGCCGGTATTGTGAGAAACTCATATATTCCCGATATTAAATTCATTTTTTGTTCTTTTATTCTTTTCAAAATATCTGATTAAAATTTGTTTAGGAGATTGACTTTTGTTCCCTTGAATCACCGAAAAATTCGCAGTGCGACAATTTTTGACAAATTTTTTTGCAAAAAAAAAATGGATGTCAATTAAAAATTTTCTCCTATATGGATAAAAAAGAAGTTAAAAAAAGACATCCACCAAAAAATAAAAAAAAAGTTAAAAAAAAGACAATATAGGTGGCCCTGGGGCTTGATACTCCGTAAAACAAAAGAAAAAGAAAAAGCAAAAAAAAAGCCAAAAAAAGAGAAGGAAAAGCATATGGGGCAAAAAAACAAAAAAAAAGGAAAAGAAAAAAGAAATAAACAAACAAAAAAAGCATGAGAGAGGGGGCCAAAAGCAAAAGAAAAAAAAAAAAAAAAAAAGAAAGGGGGCGGCACGGCACGGTGCCGCGGCACCCCCGCGTGCCGCTCTGTCTCGAGCGGCACGGGGGGGGGTGCCGCGGTACCCCGGGGGGGTCCGAGACCCCCCCTGTACCGTGCCCCTATCTCAGGGGCACGGTACGTGCCGCGGCGTGCCGAGCGGCACGCCGCGGCACTTTAATCCTTGCCAGGGAATATACTCAATTCCCCCTGGTTTTGCTCTCGAACCATTAATTCACCTACACAAGGTGTACAATTCAGTTTTCAAGTTTTTACACCCTCAAACCAGCCTATAACTCCAAATTAACTTCCTTCTAAGGTACATAACTGAATTCCAATCATAATTTGATCAAGCTTACCTTAATTTGACGCTCAACCAAGTTGCTCTCAGCTTCTTAAACCTTCCTTTCAGCTCAATTTGCCAAAAAACTGCACTTCTCCACTTTCTTCTTTACCTACTTACTTCTAGGGTTGAGAGAGAAAGAGAGGCCGAATTAGATAAAGAAGAGATGAAGAGATAATGATCCCAACATCTAAGCAGGTGCTGGATACCCGGGGTTAAATGATAACGATGAAAAACTGCACTTTAACCCTTCAAAAGACCAAAAGTGCATTGCAATCCTGCAGTTTACAGTTCAGTCCCTGCAGGTTTACAAAACAATCCCTGCAGGTTTACAGTTCAGTCCCTGCACTAAACTGCAGCTGGCAGCAGCAGTTGCAGCCCTTTTTGTACTTCTAGTTCATTCTGAATCTATCCAAACACTTCCAAAACCTGCCAATAAACCTCCACAAGCCACCAAATTAATTTGGAAGCAATTAATTTTCATTTTAGCATTATCTTGACCACTTTGATCAAGATTAGCATGTAGTCGGAAATTCGATATATTACACTTTTTGTAAGCAGATATGAAGAGACACAAAGTGTACCTAAGAACAGTGTTTTATCCCAGATTCTTGAGAAATTATTGCTTGCCCCTGGTGGATCCGTACGCTCATACACCGCACCTTATTTTTAACTATAAATGTGTTGATGGTCCCTCTACTATTACTGCATTTAGCTTCGAAAGTTAGACTCAAACATAAAATTTTGAGCATTACTTTTGTGACTTATCTACTTTTGTGAGGACTAGATGGAATCTTGGAAGCGCTGCCCTGTCTCTTTTAGAGAGAGAGCTCG
Source organism: Aechmea fasciata (assembly GCA_025177825.1). Lineage (NCBI taxonomy): Eukaryota > Viridiplantae > Streptophyta > Magnoliopsida > Poales > Bromeliaceae > Aechmea > Aechmea fasciata. Next base: position 7,270,657 of record CM045945.1, read on the forward strand.
TGGTTCTTGTCTCCCTCTAGAAGTTCATTCTCAGGCCCTTTTTTTTTTTGTTGTTGGCTATCAACTTTTCTTATTTTGACCCTCCCTCTGAAAGGCAATGATGATTTGGCCTACATGGATATAGACCCATTTCTATCTGCAGCCTTGTTGGTTTAGATAATGAATTCAGGGTTTGGGGGTTCATGGTTTTCGTGTTGATGCTTTGTTTTGGGTAAATTGCACCATTGCTCACTGAACTTTCAATCCTTTCAATCCTTTAAAATACATACTTTACTTATAATTTATATACTTGATTCTACTTGTAACTTTTCGTGTTGATGCTTTGTTTTGGGTAAATTGCACCATTGCTCACTGAACTTTCAGTCCTTTCAATCCTTTAAATACATACTTTACTTATAATTTATATACTTGATTTTACTTGCAACTTCTTGTTTAGATATTTTTTATATTAGATAGGATAATTAAATCACTACTCCTGTCAGGGCTTTTGGCGAGAAAAAAAGGAGCGGACGATGAGTATATGATTCTCATGCTGGCTAGTTCTGAGTATATGATTCCTCATGCTGATTGGTTCAAATATGTTTCTTGTCTAGCTGCAGCCTTGGAGAAATAGAAGCTGGTGGTTCAAGACGCGAAGCATCGAAAGACACTTGCTGAGGTTAGGTGTGTGGTACTACATATGCCATACATGGTGAAATTGTTACCTCTTGAAATGTTTGAATTATTGAAATTTGGGACTTTGTACGAAGTTTGGCACTCAATTGTTCGATTTTTGGATAGTTATATGTGTTTTGTTTGTAAACTGATTGAATTTTAGCTACTCTCAATTTTTAGTAAACTGGATAATATAAGGCTGCTTTAGTTTAGATCTGGTCTTTGTTTGTAAATTGATTGAGTTCTAGCTACTCTTAATATTGTTACATTGTTGATCGTGCCTCTCAAAATTTACACAATTTTAATAAAAGAAATCTTTTTAAAGATCATTACTATATTCTTTGAACAAATCACAACATAGTGACGCTAAACGTGAAATGTTAAATTAAGTTGCCCTTAATCAATCTATTAGTATTTTAGAATGTTTTTCACATAATTTGAGCTGGAATCATCAAAGTGCTAACTTTTTATATGAAACATTTATTCAACCTAATTTAAATGAAACTCCAAATTTTAAAGAATTTAAAGTTGGAGAAAAGGTTTCTAAGCATTTCTAACTTATGCCCAAAGATAATTCTCGAAAAACTATAGAATTAGTGTAGATTCAACAGATATTGCTTCGCAAGATTTGCCTTGATATTGTGCCTTTTTCTTGTCGGTCCAGGACGTCAAAGTGCATGAAATAGTCTTCACTGATCCATAATTCTATTATCAAGAGTACCTAAAGTTTTTATCCGGAATATGGATAAGACTTGGATTCTTAAGCCAAGGTAATTTAACCAATATTTCTAAAGTTATAATTATTGAGTTACGTAAGTATATAATTTATAAGTAATACTAATTTGTACTATTCAATTAATGTATGTAGGTCAAGTGTGGATTACCAGCAAGGCTTGGATCAATTCATCAAATTTGCATTTGACAATGCATCTAAAGAAAACATGATCCTTTGTCCATGTAGAAAATGCACTAATTGTTTCTGGAAAGAAGAGGAAGTTGTCTATGAACATCTCTTACGTGATGGATTTATGCAAGGTTATACAAGATGGATATTTCATGGAGCGAACACTTTCCAAACAAAACCAAGTGATAATGCGGATATTCAGAATGAAGAAATCAATGATGAAATGGATGAACTTTTACACGATGCATTTTTTCATCCAGAATCAGATTTTGATGTGGGAGATTTAGACGTTGAAGAATTGACAGCAGAGCCAGATGAAGAGATAAAAAAATTTTATAAATTAGTAAAAGATGCTAATCAAGAAATATATCCAGGATGTAAGAAGTTCTCAAAACTCTCATTTATTGTGAGACTCTTACAAATAAAATGCTTAGGGGGGTGGAGCAATAAAAGCTTTGAAATGCTCTTAAAATTGCTAAAAGAAGTATTACCAGGTGAAATCTTACCAAGTAGTTTTTATGAGACTGACAAAATCATTAAAGATTTGGGTCTAGGCTATGAGAAAATTGATGCATGTCCAAATAATTGTATGTTATATCGGAAGGAGTTTGGTAATGCATCTTTATGCCATATCTGTGGTGCCTCAAGGTGGAAAACTGTTGAACATAAAGTTGCAACTAAAAGATCAAAAGACAATCATGGCCATAAAGTTTCCGCAAAAGTGTTGTGGTACTTTCCACTAAAACCAAGACTACAAAGATTATTTGTCTTCAAAAACAGCATCTTATATGAGATGGCATAATGAGGGGCGTACAAAAGATGGAGTACTTAGACATCCTGCTGACTCTCCAGCATGGAAGGATTTTGACCACAAGCATCAATTATTTTCATCAGAGCTGCGAAATGTCAGGCTAGGGTTGGCAAGCGATGGCTTTAATCCATTTCGCACAATGAGCATTGCTCATAGTACATGGCCTGTTATTTTAATTCCTTATAATTTGCCCCCTTGGATGTGCATGAAGCAACCATACTTTATACTCTCATTACTTATTCCTGGCCCATCTGCTCCTGGGAATGATATAGATATGTACATGCAGCCGTTGATAGATGAATTAAAGGAGTTATGGGATGAAGGTGTCAAGACATATGATATGTCTTGTAAACAGACATTTCAAATGCGTGCCGCAATCTTGTTGACCATCAGTGATTTTCCAAGTTATGCTTGTCTTTCAGGATGGAGTACAAAAGGGCGACTTGCTTGCCCTTACTGTAATAATGAAACTTGCTCTAAATATTTAAAGCATGGAAGAAAATTTTGCTACATGGGACACCGTAGATTTCTTGATATTGGACATAAATTTCGGCGTGATGCAATATCTTCTAATGGTAAGCAAGAACATAGAGTAGCACCTATTCCACTTTCTGGTTGTGATGTTTTAGAGCAAGTAAAAGATCTTAACGTAATACTGGGAAAGTATAATTGTAAGATAAGGAGCAGAAAACGTAAGCGAGTGGATGATGTTCAACTTTCACATAACTGGAAGAAACAGAGCATTTTTTTTGACTTGTCGTATTGGAAAACTCTTTTAGTACGTCATAATCTTGATGTTATGCATATTGAAAAAAACTTTACTGATAATGTACTTTATACATTACTAAATTCTGAAGAAAGGTCAAAAGATAATTTCAAGCCTCGTCTAGACCTTCAAGAAATGGGAATAAGATATGATCTTCATCCAGTATCAAGTGGAACCAAAACATATCTACCCCCGTCATGCTTTTCCATGAGTACGAAGGAAAAGGAAGATTTTTGTCAATTATTGAAGGGAGTTAAATTTCCTGATGGTTATGCAGCAAATATCTCAAATCTTATACATGTTAAAGAGAAAAAAATTTCAGGACTCAAGAGCCATGATAGTCATGTGTTGATGCAGCATTTACTCCTGTTAGCTGTGAGAAGACTCCTGCCAAAGAATGTTAGCCTTGCCTTGATAGAGCTAAGTAACTTCTTTAGGGAATTGTGCTGTAAATCTATTCAAGTGAAGGATATACAACAATTAGAAGATCGAATAGCATTGACATTATGCCATCTTGAGAGAATATTTCCTCCGTCCTTTTTTGACATCATGGTCTATTTGCCAATTCATCTTGCTAGTGAGGCCAGCCAAACTTGCCGATCCAGTGCAATACCGTTGGATGTATCCAATTGAGAGGTACAATATGATATAAAGATTCGACTAGTAATTTAACAAATTATTAATTATTTATAGTTTTTTTTTTTCTATTTTGGTTCTTATTTTTATTGATTTAGGTTCCTTTTGAGATTGAAGTCATATGTTCGAAATAGAAGACATCCAGAACGTTCAATTGCGGAAGGTTATTTAATTGAGGAGAGCCTAACTTTTTGCTCTCGCTACTTACATGGTAGTGTTGAAACTCGGTTCAACCGTCGAGTGAGAAATGATGATCCTAATGCTAGTGACTTCTCTAAAAGAACATTATTTTCTCATATTGGTCGTGCGCTCGATGATGGCGAAACTATAACGTTGGATTATACAACATGAGTACAACCTCATCGATATGTGCTACTTAATTTCGATCACATAAGCTCTTATCTTGAGTACGTTCTTAAACTTGAATACTAGTTAAGAGTCTATATGCTATAAATTTTATTTTTAATAGTGTATTTAGTTAGGCTTATTTAATTACAGAAAGCATCTTCAAGATATCAAGGCACATAATCGTCGAGCGCGAAGGCGTGATGTCGAGCGTATTCATAATGATACCTTTCATGAATGGTTTAGATTTCATGTAAGTCTACTTCACTTTGAACTTAATATTTTAACTATTATAAAGTAAAACTAAGACATTGATTGGTTTGTCATTGTTTAATAGGTTCGCAATTTGATAAGAGAAGAGAGTGTAGAGTTACCAGAGGAAATACGATGGTTGGCATCGGGTCCTCTAATGATAGCAAGGAGATATAAAGGATATATTATTAATGGATTTAGGTTTCATACAAAAGATGTTGAGGAGAGACGAAGATCACAAAATAGTGGCGTTGTTGTTGTTGCAAGCACCTCAAGCTTTTCTAGTGTAACGGATCAAAATCCTATCAAAGGAGATGTTGCATACTATGGAGTTCTAAAAGAGATAATTGAGTTATACTATAATGAACAGGCAAAGGTTGTGTTGTTTAAATGTGATTGGGTAGATGTGCGTTCTGAAGGCAGAGGGATAAAGAAGGACAAATTTGGATTTACACTTGTTAACTTCAATCGATTACTATATAGCAATGAGAATATAGCAAATGAACCTTTTGTATTAGCATCACAAGTTGAACAACTGTTTTATATACAAGACCCTTTAGAGGAAGATTGGCATGTTGTAGTTGGTACAAAACCTAGAGATTTGTTTGACATGTCAGCTAAAGAAAAAGAGTGTGGAGATAATATGGAGATATATTACCCAAATGGTTTAGAGGGTAATTTAAGTACAGATAGCACCACTAGTAATGATATTGATAATGGTAACTGGGCGAGGACAGATATACCTGGAACAACTATTAATATGCTTTTAGATACTACTCATCCAAAAGATGCTATACAAAGTGAGGACTCAGAGCCTGAAGGAGTTGGTGATGATGATCATTGGTGTGATTGATTTTCAGTTATAAGGTTGATTCATTACTTTGTCTTCAATCTCTTTAATATGAAAATTTTGATTTAACAAAAAGGTATATATAAATTGCTTGTTTGCTTTAGATTTGAATATTGTTTCTCTATTCATATTTCATGATATTTAGAATGCTTGTTTGTTTTAGCATTGCTCATCATTTGATTTATATTTTTAGGAAACTTTCATTATGTCCATCATACTTCAGTATGTTATTTTTAGATTACTTTTAAAGACAAGGGTATCATATTGTTAATATTCGACCTTTATTGAAATCTAAATTATCAACTTTTTTGTAATGTTAGATAATGAATTATTTTATGTTTTAGTCTTATAATGCTTTTCTTAAGTAGTATATAAGAATTGTTCTAATTCTAAAAGATTGAGTAATTATTTTAACTTTAATTGCTTTGCAGGAGGCTCAACAATTGACTATGTCACGCACAAATTTTCAGCGAGGATGTTCTATGATTGGTCCTTCATCGGCATCAAACACCTTTCGTAATTCTATTCAGTAAGATGTACCATCAAGTAATCACGTTACGGCAATCTGAAGGTCGCCTTCAGGAGAGTTTTTTTGATTTGGGTATTGATAATGACGACCTGTTTAGGCCTGATGATGACCAACCTGAAGAAAATATAGGTATTCATTCATAAAACCTATAGGAGTATAGTTTAAAGAATTAATTGATCACTGTTAAATAATTATTTTTTAACTATCTCTTATGATTATTTGAGAACAGATACTTCTAAAAAGTCTAGGAATGGGAGAGGTCCTACTCGCATGCACAAAATATGGGCTAGACATGATGGTGATTTGTTGGCATTAACTTTTAATGAATATGATCAGCCTGTCGGTGATGAAGCTGCACAATTCACAAACTTTTTAGGCACTGTTGCTAAAGTGGAAAAGATGCACCATTGACATATAAAGATTGGAGGCAATGTGCCTTTGGACAACAAAAAGATAATGTGGAGTATTGTTAAGGTATCAATTTTTTAGCCGGTTTGTCTTTGTTTTTAATATCTAAATATCTATAAGTAAACAAATTTGAGAATTTCTTACAGTTAAAGTATAATCTTGGAGATGATAATTGGCCGTGGGTTATGAAAGCTCTTGGAAAAAAATGGAAGGACTTCAAATCTGATCTTAAAAAGAAGCACTACGATGCTCACAGTACTTATGAAGATCGTCTTGCTGATCGTGATTCGAGAGTCCTCCTAGAGTAGTGGAGATAATTGATTGAATATTGGGACAGTGAAGAAGGACAGGTGCTTTAACAATTTATTCATTCTTTATCGATTTCATTTATTATTTTTTCTAGTGCAGCTATATTGATGTTTCTATTAACTAAGTTGATGTTGTATATAGACATGTAGTTTAAGAAACAAAGGTAATCGATCTAAGCAAATTACTACTCACACTGCTGGCTCAAAAAGTTTTGCTCGTATTCGTGAAGAAAAGGTAAATCATTAGAGACTTATAACCTTCTATATTGATATATGTGCTACTACATGAATTCACTGATTTATAACATTTTTTTTATCATTAACAGCGAAAGGAAAAAGGAGCATTGCCAACTAGAGCCGAACTATTTAAGATTACTCATATTCACAAAAATGGAGATCCAACGACTCAAGAATGTGCCAAAAAAATTGTAAGTATACTAATTATTTTTTAAATTTGTATTATTAGAGACTTTAGCTCTTGCCTAAATATGAATATGTTTTAGTTCATATTAAGATGCTGTGATATTGTGATATACATTCATGTCCATTTCTAGCTACTCATGATATTGTGATATGCATGATTTGTTATAGAGAGAGATTGATGTGAAGACCAAGAATCAACCAGCTCTTGCTAAAAAGGGTGCTAAAGAAGTGGGGGATTTATTCTCTGATGTATTTGGAAAAGAAAAACATGGTCATGTGCGTGGCCTCGGCTTAGGCCCTGCTCCTACTCATATTTGGACCGATGCACCTTCACCCGCAGCATCTATAAGAATGGCAACTGAGGTAGAAAGAAAGCAGAGGAGGAAACAAAAGAAATGAAAGAAAGAATGATAGTTATGGAGACCCAGTTGACTGAAATGAAAGCAATGATGGTAGCAATTTTGCAAAATAAGTCTACTGATTTTCATCAATCTAATTGTACACCTGCAAATCCATTGGATGGTCGACAGGTTTACTAATCTAGTATTTCTAAAAGAATTTATCAAATAATCTCTTTATGAAATTTTAGTATTATTTACATAGTGTTATTTCTTATGTAGAATGTTGTTGATGCAAATAATCCTAATGATGCATTTGAGGGAGAAGTGCGATCATCATCATCCAGTCACGAGTTTCAGTCATATCAGGTAAATATTTTACCTGCCTATACACTCAATGTCGTATGTTTCCAAGCTATCATATGTTTAAGACATATTTTTAAGGACAGGAAGCATTACTCTCATATGTGTGTGTGTGTGTGTGTGTGTATCGGTCAATATTTGCTGTTATATATAAACGACCAATCTAGATTTGACACTAAACCTTTCATGAGCTTGGATCATTTCTAGTACTGTCAGTTTTGTTTGCTTAAATAGAACATCTGAAAAAACAGTTATAAGGTTTTTATTAAACTATTTCCTATACCTTTCGTTAAAGTAATAATAAAAATTAAGCTATAAACTCACTAATCTGCTTTGAGCTATTTGAGTTTCATATGCAGTAAAAATTGTAAACATTCCTTTTTGATGAGAAGGACAATTTGAATGTTTGAAACTCGTTTATAGCATAATATAGCAAGTTTAACTTGTTTATCCAAGCATAATAATCGCATTCTAATGCAGATTTCCTATGTTCTATACATATGTGTCAATGATTAGGATAAAGAATAATATGTCATTCTTGCTAATTTGAGCATAGTACACTTACTTGTAACTTGTCTACACGAGTATAGATGTTGTCATGCAAGGACTTTAGCATTAGTAGTTCACTCTACTTATTAGAGTATAGTCCACTAGATGACATGCATACTACTAGTATATCCAATAACTCGTTTATGACGCCATTAGCGCCACAGATACATCTTTTTAGTTCTATGCCCAAAGATAAGAACATAGAGAGAAATCACCCATTTCGGTGAGGTCAAACCCACCAACTAATTGACGATTCTCGTCGATCTCGTGATTGCAGGCAATCCGAAGTCTCCAAGTCCCCTAACAACGAATCAAAAATCAGCTAAGAGCTGATTTGAGATACCTATAGCAAAACCTCACCTCTTCACATAATATGAACTAAATTCTCACCTAGATTTAGACGAAAGCCAAGCCTTTACTTCGATCCAGGTAGAAGCACCCCACAATCAGCTTAATCCAGCTCAATTGAGTCCCAAAATTCAGCTCAAATGAGTCCCAACCCTGCTGTAAACATAGTTCCAAATCTGCATCACTACCTCGCTACTAGGCCTAATATAGCATAAGCATAATGCAAGTGGTGAACTAATCACCTTCTCCAAACTTCTACTCAACTTCCCCTTAGCTCAGGGTCGAAGAATCATCTCCGAAATCTGCTTCCCAAGCCACCAAAACCCAGTCGCAGGGTTCTTATCCTCTGCTGCAAACCACTATCAAAATCAATATTGATACACTCACTACCATGCTCAAACAAGAAAGAAAGTAAGTAATTTACCTTCTTAAATCATTAACTCAACTACAAATAAGTCAGGGTACAGCAAAACTCTCCTTTTCAGATGCTGAAATCACCTCCCAAATCAGCTGGTAGCTTAAGAACCCAAAGCCAACTTAAATCCACTACTATAGCATAGAACTTGTAAGAAGCTAGATGATTTACCTTTTCAACCTCCAACTTAGCTATAGATTGGATTAAAGCTGTGGAATAACTCCAGAAATCTTCTTTCCATCATTCTACAAAAGCCCCAAAGCCTATTTACCTCAGCTAGTAGCAAGAAAGGAGAAGAACAACTCAAAATCACTACTTTAATTGTAAACTAGTGAGATAGATAGTATTACTCATCTTACCAAGATATAACCCAGCTTCTAATTGAGTTAGAGTTACAGAAGTTTAACAAAACACCTCTCCCTAAGCTCCAAAAGCTATCCTTCAAGGCTCCAAACCAGCTTGTAACATGAAAATGGCAAGAATAACTCAAATCACCATTTCTTGCATCAAGAGAGAGGTAACCTAAAGAGAGAAAATTAGAGAGGTGTAAAACCTCATCTCAGAGCTCCAGCATCTCTTGGGCATCAGCTGGGGTCGAGTTATGAGGTTATGGATAAGTTTAAGGACTGAAATGACCAAGTTAGCCTCTAATCCACGCAACAGCTTGTGCTGGTACCGGTACCAGATCTTGTACCGGTACCCAATGCAGAGTGAAGAATTCTGCACTTTGCAATGCACTTTCGTGCTTCCGGCTGTTCGATCACTCCTTTAACTTGCCAAAAACCTTCCTACAACCCTTTAAAAGTTGCGGGTTCACTCCAATTGCCAATTCCACTCTCGAACTTCGCAATTTGCCAAGTTCAGAGTACTACAGGTTGAGACCAGATCTATACAACACGAATCCGATTTCTTACTATGTCATTGCTTACCCGCCTTTTCTAGATAGTGGAATTATATGTTGATTGTTGTTTAAGCAAGCAGATATAATTTGGAAATATGCATCTATGAGTTGTATCCGCCTATCTTGTGCCTTCATTTTGTATGTGTGTTCTTGATAAGGTTTTCTTTGGAATTTCATCAGTGAAGAACTGCTTGTTATATAATTATGTTTCTCCATTTTTGCTGAATCATGCAGATTTGGTTTAAAAACCATGTAAGTAGTCATATTTTACTTGATAACAGCTTTTCATTTTTCTTTTAAACTCTAGTTTTTCTTCACCTATTTCACTCTGTTGACAGTTGCATTATTAAATGCCATATTGGTTCGCCTATGAAGATTTCTGCTATTTTGTACGTATATTTTTTGTAAACTAATGCTTTTGGGGCTCTGTTGTCAAGATTTCTTTTGTCATTGATTTTGTTGAAACCTATCTTTGGGGATAACTATGACACCTTCTTGTTGTTCATCTCCTTTATGTGGACAATTTACACATGAATTCTAATGTGATTCAAATTTTGTCTTATTCAACTTTGATTTGTTCATATTAGTATCTTGTGCTCTTCTTGTTGGTACAGAACTCCAAAGGGAGCTCCACGAGTGGATAAAGATACCAACAATTTTATGCAATTATTACAAAACTATTTAATTCTCTAATACATATATATATATAGGTCCATCAAACGAAGAAAAGGAGACTGCGATATGAGCATGAAATCGAGGTAAGTAATAGCCTGCAGATTAATATTATTTGTTAAAAGTTATTTGATGATGAAATATATGTCTCTATATAGAATAATCCTGGACAGAGTGAAAAAGAAGTGCTCTTGATGTCCCTTGGGCAACCTCATCGCCCGTAGCACGAGGACTTTTATTTAGTACGGATCCTTCTACTATCGTAGGAGGCAAAAGATTAGGTCAACAATATTGGGAGATTTATGTTGAGGTAGTAATGATAAAGATTCGGACCTATCATGGTATGATGACTCTACGTGATGCTGCAAGAAAATCTATTGCTTGGCCATCCTATCTTGTAAGTATAATATATGTACATTAAAATTGCATGTATTAGTTTTGTTCTTTTTGAAAAGTAATGACCTGGTTAATATTTTCTTTCTCTTGCTAAAAACGAAACACTCATGCATGTTTAGTTACCAAAACTCAAAAATCTTTCTTTTGATGAATAGGAGTATAATACTAGACCAAATATTTAGTACTTTTTTTTTTCCTCTAATGCAGGTTAAGCCGGTGAGAAGGTGACGAGATCTATTGATTGATCGCAAGCCTAGCTTCATTTCCTTCATTTTGTGCAGTTAAGTTAATCTTAATACCACTATCTACAAGTCTGCAATGAGAATGGAAAGCTGTTCATAGTTTTCAGCTTGGGAACTAAAAGATATTACCTATATGCCAAATCCTCTTGAAGATAGTGAGATAGGAACATATTATCTGGTTAATGAACCTGTGCTGATCGAAATACTAGATCTGCAACTGGGATCCATGATTGTAGATACTTTAGGCATTTGAATTTTTGAATTTTCAACATTAAAGAAGGTGATTTATCAATTCCAGGCAGTCGATTGAGATGCAAAAATTGTAAACCTGAATATTATCAGATAGTTAATCTGAATATCAACATATACACTTCTTCTACCGATGAAGAAAACACAGAATAACCACTACAAGAAAAAGCGGTGCTAGAGGCGGTTATATAGAGGCGGGTGTAAGAACCGCCTCTAGAAAACATATTAGAGACAGTTTAGAGGCGGTTTTTAAAAACCGCCTCAAAATCTAATGAAAAAAATGAAAAAAAAAACCCTAACCCTAAATTAAACCCATACTCTGCCGCGCCTCCCTGTTTTCCCCCTCATTTTCCCCCTCTTTTTTCCCCAGGAACCGCACCTTCCCCTCCCTCTCCTCCGCCTCCTTCCTCAATTCCATAGCTGCCGACGCCTCTTCCTCTTGAACGCCATCAGCACCGCCGCCGCCTCCGTTCCCTCCTTTTACTCCGCCTCCCTCCTCAACTCCTACGCCGCCAACGCCTCTTCCTCCTCAACTCCTCCTCCGCCTTCCACAATTCGGGCCCATTCTGTACGCCTCTAGCTCCGCTGCCGCCGCCTCCATCCCCTCCCTCTCCTCCGCCTCCCTCCTCAACTCCTACGCCGCCGACACCTCTTCCTCCTCAACTCCTCCCCCCTCCACAACTCGGGCCCATTCTTTACGCCACCACCCAGCTCGTCCGCTACCACGCTTCGACCTCTTCCGTCGTCTTCGAAGGTCTCTCTTTTTCCCCTATATATCCCACTTATTTAAGCTGTAGAAATAGCTAGGGATTAGATTCATCATTTGTGATTATTTACTTGGTATGTATTCCGATTTCAATCTTCTATAGCGAGTAAATTGAACTATTTAAAGGTTTTAATTTGAGAAATAGGTGGTTGAATAGTGGTTTAATTTGTTGTTGGATTCTATAGCAGTTTGATAAATTGATCGAGATCCTAATACTTTGATTTTGTAAGTATTGAGAATAATATAGGAATATATATATATATATATATATATATATATATATATATATATATATATATATATATATATATATATATATATATATATATATATGTACATTTTAGCTTGCTTAATTTTTGTCTCTGAACCACTTTTCTCACATCAAAATTGATCGAAGAGTTGGAAATAAATCAAAGAGCCTTTTTTGATGATCTGCTGTGGCAGTTACACAAAGACAAATCGATATTCCTAGCATTGATCCAATGCTTGACTTGCACTACAACAAAACTGAAATTTAGGGACACATTTTTAGAACACTTTTGTGCAAGTGTTTTATTTATATCTAAAACCTTCTAACAAAAATCCACCTATGGCCCCGCCCAAATATAAAACCCAATCTTATTCCTACTCAACCCACCCATCCCAATGCAAAAAAACCTAATTAAAAGTCCAACCCAGTTACCCAAAAAAAAAAGAAAAAAGAAAAAAGAAAAAAAAAACACTCCCCTGACTCAACAGATCATCATCTCCCCCAAACCCTTCTCAACCCTCAAACCTCACCATGGCGAACTCTTACCATGGCAAGCTCTCTCCCGTGATCTCCCATGGCGAGATCTAACCATGTCCTCCCTGCGGCATTCTCTCTCATCTCGTGTCGATCTCCTCTCCGCGAAACATCTTCCGTCGTCAAGGCGGAGCTCCTCGACGACCCCGCCTTCGACTTCACCGATAAGTTGCGCCAATGGATTGATCGGGTACGTGCGCGCATCCTCCCCCCGCATTGCCTCGATCTTTCTTCGATTCGGCGTGATCTAGGGTTTGGGGCTGGATCACCCCTCCGATTTCGAGATCTCAGTGTCTTTTGGTCAAATTTGAGGGGTTTTATGTTGATTCTGCGTTGCTGGATGCTCGATCTCCTTGCTGGGACAAGCATTTGCGTTGGTTGTGCAATTTTAGTGATCTGGCAGTAGATTGTGGTATAATGAATCGGATTCTCTTTAATTTACTCCCCTGACAAAAAGAAAAGAAAAAGAAAAATAAAAAGAAAAAGAAAAAGAGAAGGACAGATTAGATCCAGTTTGGAGGGAGGAGTGGTGGTTATTAAAGGGACAATGCTTTGTCTTGTTGGTATGAGTTGTAGATGCAAATTGGGACTTTTGCATGTGCCCTGGGGTGGAGGTGGATTTTGTGGGCTTCTATCTATATTTAAATGTCAGGTATCATTGTATATTGATGCTGAAATTGAGTATCTTATGGGAATTGATGAATCATTAGTTTTCCAACTTTAATTTCTTCTAGTAGAGTAATTGCAACTTCTTGCTGGTCTGAGCAACAATTCCAGCTGTATTGGCTCTATCATCTGCTGTTTATTAAGGTATATTAAACCAATTTTGAGAGAATTGGGTTCTGAAGTCAAAATTGCATTTCGTTAACTTTTTAGTGATTTTGACTTATAGTTCTGTAATTTATAGAATTGAGGTGAAGTTCAGTTGGGATTTTCCTTTGTTTTGGATCCGGAAAGCTTTGGGAATTCCATTCCCAATTAGTAATAAGGTAGACTAATTTCTCTCTTAGTCAAATTTTAAGCCTTCTAATTCCAAACTTCAGCATGTAAAGTATGTGTGTGTTTGATTTATATTGCTTCTATTGCACTGTTGAGGAGACCTATTTCCTGGAGTTCTTACTGAAGTAAGCGGCATGAGTGATCTCGAGTGGTAGATTCGCTACTGTAGAGGGATCTGCCCCTGAGGTGGGTTGAAGTTACCGAATTCACCGGAATTCCTCCTAAGTGCTATGTGATTTTCAGCATGCTTTATTATTCTTTAATCATCATGTTAGTATCTCAAATTTGTAGATTTGCATGCCATAGTATGAAATCTAAATTTGTTGCTTCATATAATAATTTTAGATAAATGTTGCATGATGAACTAGGACTTGACTTATTTTATTTTATTTTACTCTTTTGTGGGTACAAATGACAACAACAGTCTTTTGTGAATTTTGAGGCTTTTATGTCCGATAGAATTTCGAATGGATACATAATTCCTTAGGTTTCATATTTGCCAAAGTTGAACTTTTAGAAATTTCTGGTTCTGTTTGTGCCAATCATGTAATGGAATGTCACTGTAAATTTCAAGTTCATAATTCTATGATAATCACTAACATTTGTGTCACATGTTATACAAAGGGATTAGACACAAAGAATCTAGAACTAGAAAATTCACGTATGCAAACCAAGGAGCTAGGAGATGATGGTTGTTACCTGTTTAAAAATTTTCATAATCCAGTACTTCATTATATTTAGGTGTATAAGTTGATATTTATTTTGAAATAAGAAGAGGCATCTTAGTACAGTAATTGTGGCGGTTGATGCAACTAATAGTATAATTATTTTGCCACCTGTATGTTTCTATCTATATGCATATGCAATTAAATGAGCTCATTTAATCTTTTGTCAACCTCGAGCTCCTTAAAATTAACTTTGTAAGAAGAACATTGCCTAGAGAGCTAGCTACATCTAAGATTCTTACTATTGTAACCCTTTATCAAATGAATTTTGCTGAATTGTTTTTTGAGAAATTTGAGAATATATAATTAATCTCGTCATATCTCCGTATTTTCTGTATAGCCACCTATTTACTTTTATATGATCTAAACCCAGTAGTTATTTTTAGCATTTTATTATAACTGATATAATTGTTTGGAAGTTAGTCTAGTGGTGTACATGTGAGTTTTTTAAATTTCTCTTTGATTGTTTGCAATGCAACACGTTCCTAAGATAAATAAAGAAATTCCTTTTGTTGATGAAGCCACTTCAGATCACCAAAGACTTTGTGAAAGGTAATACTGAATTAATTGATGTTCTATTTCCTTGCAGGACTATATTTTATATACTTAAATTGTCATACATGATATTAATTATAATGCCAATCTTGGACCAACTCGATTTAATGTATCTACAAGTAATTATCCGAACCTAATCAATCAATAATGGTATCTTAAAAGTTGGTCATAATATGCTGATTTTGTACTTAGTTTTGTAGCAAATAAGTTGAAGATACACATCTGATTTATGTTTTTGACGTTCACATCTGATTATTAGATCTTATCTCCTTGATTGGATGAAAATTATGGTGGGTTGCCGTTCAAAATGTATTACTTCTTAGAACATTTGATTGTTGGATCTGTCTACATGCTTGTGTGTGAACTAGTGATTGTTTATGTCGAAATTTGCCTATTAGTGTGTGCATGAATATTCGATATAATATGACAATAGCTTAAGTTAGTTTATCTTATACCATTTTTGTAATAAATACCTGAACTTTAACGATTGCTTCTTGTACAGATTGTGTATTAAATTTTTGTTCATCTCTGGCCTTCAAAATGTCAAGAGCTTTGGAATGCAGAAAGGTTCTTGTGCACATGAAATTCCTGCTCTAAGAAGCCCTCATGTCACACCCACTTGCCTGCACCTCCTGTCTCTAATTCCAAAGCCCTCATGCCTACTTTAAAATGCCCACTGCCCAATTGCTTCAAGGAAATTGGCTTTAATTATTGTAGCATTGGTTAGTGCTGGTCGGCCTACAAGTGCTATAACATCGCTATATGTTGGTTGGGTTGCTGAATCTCATTAGGATGCAGTCAGAATTGCAATTCCTGTTCCTTGATGAAGTCCCGATAGGTTAGGTAAAACCCAGAGGCCGCAGCATAGTTGATAGCAGTTCCAATCACAATGCATAGTTGTATCTCATTTCTAGTTATTGAATTCGTCTATTGACCTAGGATTACTGCATTCTGATTTGGAGTACTATCAACTGGTTCATCATGGATGACGCATTTTCTTCGATGTTTTCTTTATTATCAATTCTCTTTAGTTGTATTTTCCTTTGTTCTTAGCAATTTTTGGTGCTAAATAGGGTTCTAGTGCTTGCAGTTACAATGTTTCGATGTTTACTGCATTTTTTAAACTAGCTAAACGGTTGATTGATTCATACTTCAGTGTGAGCGGAATAATATTTTGTTGCTTTAATTTCTTTCGCATTGTTCTAAATTTATGTTCTTGTTTGCCTCTCATATAATCATTTTTGTTCCTCCATATTATTCGCACCACGAATGTGTTTGAATATTTAGTGATGCATCTTTGGACTGGTAAGCTACTGTACAACTCGAGTTGACAACAGAACGGGCTGATGCTGGGCTTGATTTGGTTTGACAGCCGCTGAGAACTTTAGATGGCTAAAGATGTAGGAATTTTCTGACGGGGAACTAGTATGAAGTTTAGATCCCTAGTACAAGTAGGATAAGTACAAATAATTTCTAATTGTTCATTTGGTCTGGCTATATATACATTTGTAACTGAAATTTTGCATGCTTGTGTAGCTATTTATACCCATGAAGTTGATATTAGTAGTCTTATTCTTCTTATTGATATAAATATTTTTCAAGAGCTTGAGACAAGAAATCCCTTCATAGCTTGTTCTTACTGACATTAAATTGATATAGTAATTGCTCTCGTTTAATTCGCCTTAGTTAGTTGGTGAAACCTTGAGAGCCCTCTATTTAAAATATAAAGTATCATTAGTGCCCTTTGTATGTAATTGTGTCTTTTTTGAAATTGTTTTGAAAGTCGATTGTTTCTCCCCTACATAACAGCATGCTAGACACAAAGTGAAGAAGAATATTTGCCACAGCCCCAACCTGGTTCCAATCCACAAGCACAATCTGATGAACATGCAGAAAATTTTGCTCATTCGAAGTCTTCTGCAAACACAAATCAAGAAGAAGACGTAGTACCTGTTGAAGGTATGAAATACTTTAATTGGTGCAAATTAGGCCCATCAAATAATTGTATAAATGTATCCTAAGTGTAGCAGATCAAATCAATGTACATTTACAATGTAATTCTTGTATATTATTAATTAACGACTAAGATTTTATCACTGAAATTTATATTGTTCATTGATGTTCACCAAGTCTTTCACTTTTTACGTACGCATGTAGTAGTAGAGAATAAAAGAAATTTAAAATATTTTAATCTCTGGCATCTTCACTATACCAATACCATTATTCCCCTCTAGACTTATTAGTGTTTCATACATTCCCAAACACATCCAAATATTATTGACAAGTTAGTTTGATATATACGATAAAGATTTATACAGTTTAAAGCTATGATTAGTCGAAATTAAAAAAAACGCAACAACAACAACAACAATAACATAAGCAGTATGAAAAAAGAAAGAAGTCATCGGAGACTTTGAAGAACAACATAGAAGAACAACATAATTAAAGATAACTAACAAACAACAAAAAAAAAAAAAAACAAAAACAATAACATAAGCAGCCCGAAAAAAAAAAAAAAAAGGAAGAAGAAGTCATTGGAGACTTTGAAGAACAACATAATTAAAGATAATTTATTTTAAAAAGCGTTTTACTGCTGCAAATACAGCAAAAACTTTTCCTCCACTTAAAGCAAACTCCTTCAGAGGCTCGCGCATTTTGGAATATTCCGCCGATAAAAAGTCATCTGAATTCTGTAGAACTTCCGCTCTAAGTTCTTCGCTACGATGTTGTTGAGCCCTTTCATCTCTTCGTTTTTGTTTCTTTTTTTTTTTCCTCTATAAATTAAATAAATAAAATACATAAAAAAAAGAGTAAAATATAGAAAAAGAAAAATAAAAAAAAAATTTTCTTGTTGTATTTTAATGGTAGAAGACGAGAAACAGGATAAAAAACCCATGAAGTGCAAAAGAATGGAGTGAAGTGCAAAAGAATGATGCAGGAGAAAAGAATGATGCTGGGAGTGGAGGTGTCTAGTGTAGGTGTGGAAGGGGATGGACCCCTTTATATAGGGAGAAAAGATATTGTAAACGGCTCTCCCAAAGCATTGGAATTTTATTTGGTGCTATGCCGTTGCTCTCCCTGTTCTATTTTATTTGGTGGGCCAGGTGCACACGATTTTTTTTGAAATTTTACTTTTGTTTTTTAATTATAATTTAATAATATAAATTTTGCTAGAATATTATCGGTAGTAAACGGCTCAGTTTACTATCGATTTGTTTTCGATGATAGAGCTTCCAAATTGATGATCGGTACCGTTAAACATGATCTAAACTATTTAAGCTATCTAGAAATTAAATTTCACACATTTTCGTTATTATTCTCTTGTTCATCAAGTGAACAGAATAAATGGCTGGAAATGAACATTCTTCAAAAAGTGATGATACAATTTTTATATTTGAGATCTTGAGTCTAGATCTTATTTTAAATAGTTTAAAAATTTTTCTAATAAAAATTTAGTTGATTTAAACTCTTCTATACCGTTAAACGAGCAAACGTATTATATCGGCCATTAAAATTATAAATTTTGTGATCCTTTGATCGTTCAGTTAGTGATGCTAAAAAATAATGAAATTTGATTTCTAGATAATTTAAATGGTCTAGATCATGTTCAACGGTGTGCTGATCGTCGATTTGAAAGCTCTATCATAAAAAAATACAGTTTACTACGGATAGTAGCCCAACCAAACGCTAATAATATATATATATATATATTATGCTATTTTAAAAATATGTAAAATAATTTAGAATTTAGTATTTAAAATTATTTTACATATATTTTTTAAATCTTATAAAATATATATTTATTATATTAAAATAAAATTAAAATGTTAAAGTGCAAAATGGTGCACCGAGCGAGAACGGTGGCCTGCGTGATTATTACAGGACAGTATATTAAATATTTTTCGACCACTCTCGGGGCAGTGTACTAAATCCCTTTTGCTACTCTGGGAAACCTATTCCGAAGTCTAAGTTATTTTTCAGGGTTTTCAACAAGCAATCAATATTATAGTAGAATTTACGAGGGCAAAAATTGCGTACATTATGTCCAAGTTTTTTTTTTGAGGGACGCTTAGGATGTGCGCCGCGTGGTGAGAAGCGGACGCCCATCTCGAGGCATTTTCTCGAGGCAATCTCAACTCTCAACTTTGCATGAGCGGGAAACAAAAAAAAAAAATCACTGTACCTCTGGTTTGAGAGAGAGAGAGAGAGAGAGAGAGAGAGAGAGAGAGAGAGAGAGAAGCATGGGAAGAAAAACTAGATGCTAAATGCTAAAAAAATATAATGAGTTTAAATATTTTTATTCTTATAGTTTGTATTTAATAAAATTTGGGGCCAACGCGACTCGGGCTTGTCCCGACACTCACCAGAGCTGTCGATAAGCCTCAGCAGGAATTCAGGTCTCTACATCCTCCCCCACTACGAAAAGTTTCGTCCTCGAAACTCAAGCGTACCTCAGCTCAGCACGTCGAACAGGTAGGGATATGCCTCCCTCATCACCGTCTCTGGCTCCCAAGTCGCCTCCCGCTCCTCGTGATTACTCCACTGCACTTTGACATACGGTATGACCCGGTTGCGCAATTCTTTCGCCTCGCGAGCAAGAATTCGCAACGGTCGTTCTTCGTATCGCAGGTCTTCGCCTAACTCGAGCGGAGTGAAGTCAATAACGTGAGAGGGATCGAATACATATTTCCTCAATGCCGAGACGAGGAAAACATCGTGGGTGCCAACTAGTCGTGGGGGTAGAGCAATCCTGTAAGCGACCGGCCCAACTCGCTCCAAAATCTTACAAGGGCCAATGTAGCGTGGACTGAGCTTTCCACGCACTCCAAATCTGCGATCTCTTTGGATGGCGAGACTTTAAGAAAAACGTGATCTCCAACCTGTAACTCCAAGTCTCGCCTCCTGATATTTGCATAGCTCATCTGGCGGCTCTGGGCTGTCAAAAGGTGTCGTCGAACTACTCTCACCTTTTCCTCAGCCTCTAATAATATCTCAGGCCCAAGTGTCTTCCTTTCATCCATATCACTCCAAAACAAAGGGGATCGACATCTGCGTCCATACAACGCCTTAAACGGAGCCATCTGGATGCCCGCTTGATAGCTGTTGTTGTACGCAAACTCAACCAGTCTCAAATGCTGATGCCACCCTCCTCCAAAATCCAGGACGCATGCCCTCAGCATGTCCTCTAGAGTCTGAATGGTCCGCTCTGACTGACCATCTGTCTGTGGGTGAAACGCTGTGCTGAACTGTAGCTGAGTCCCCAAGGCTGTCTGTAAACTCCTCCAAAAGTGTGATACAAACCTCGGGTCCCTGTCTGATACAATCGACACTGGCACGCCATGCAGCCTGACAATCTCATCCAAGTATAGCCGTGCGAGTCTCTCTCGGGGCCAGGTGGTCTGAACTGGTAGGAAGTGAGCAGACTTAGTCAGTCTGTCCACTATCACCCAAATAGCATCGAAGCTACCCTGTGCTCTAGGTAATCCCACGACAAAGTCCATCGTGATCTGCTCCCATTTTCACTCGGGCACTGGCAGACTTTGAAGCTTGCCAGCAGGCACCTGATGCTCTGCCTTCACCTGTTGGCAAGTTAAACACTGCGCCACATATCTGCCAATGTCTCTCTTCATTCCATTCCACCAGAACTGTGCCTTCAAGTCCTTATACATTTTGGTTCCACCAGGATGAGCTTGTATAAGGAGAACGGTAAGCCTCTCTCAAGATATCCGCTCGAATCTCTCGAATCCACAGCACACACGGTCGGTCCACGTACCTCGGTACTCCGTCCACTGTGAAACCCTCTGCCTGTCCCCTCTCTAACTGCTCTCGAATCCTCAACAAGTGTGGGTCTCCACTCTGTTTCTCTCGGATCCTATCCAACAGAGTAGGCTGCAAAACCATAGACATTAGTATTGCAGTAGACCCAGGGGACACGACTTCTAGCCTCAATCGCTGTAGCTCCTCAAGTAACGACCTCTGCTGCGTGATCATCAAGCACGAGCTCTGCACTGCCTTCCTGCTCAACGCATCTGCCACCACATTCGCCCTGCCGGGATGATACTGAATGCTAATATCATAGTTCTTTAGTAGCTCCAACCACCGGCGTTGCCTCAGGTTCAACTCCTTTTGGGTAAACAGATACTTGAGACTTTTATGATCAGTAAAAATCTCACAGTGCTCGCCATACAAGTAATGCCGCCACAACTTCAAAGCAAAAATTACCGCGGCAAGCTCCAAGTCATGCGTCGGGTGATTCTTCTCGTAATCCTTTAACTGCCGTGAAGCATAAGCAATTACCCTACCATGCTGCATCAACACACAACCCAGTCCGATGTGCGATGCATCGCTGTAGATCACATATCCTTCCCCCATAACTGGAAGGGCAAGGATAGGAGCTGACATCAACCTCTGTCTCAACTCATCAAAGCTCCTCTGACAGTCCTCACTCCAGATAAACTTAATTCCTTTACGAGTCAATCGAGTGAGGGGTGTGGAAAGCTTCGCAAAGCCTTCCACAAACCGACGGTAATATCCTGCCAGCCCTAGGAAACTCCGCACCTCAGTCACCGTCGTCGGTCTGGGCCAATCCCGAATAACATCAATCTTCTTCAGGTCGACTGCCACTCCATCTGCAGAAATCACGTGGCCCAAGAAAGCAACCTCTCGTAATCAGAACTCGCACTTCTTTAGCTTGACATACAACTCCTTTTCTCGCAGAAGCTGTAGCACTATCCTCAAGTGATCCTCATGCTCGGCATCGCTACGGGAGTATATCAGGATATCGTCGATGAAGACTACTACAAATCTGTCCAAGTACGGCTTAAACACCCTGTTCATCAAATCCATGAACGCGGCAGGGGCATTTGTCAATCCAAAAGGCATCACCGTGAACTCATAATGCCCGTACCGAGTCCTAAAAGCCGTCTTGGGAACATCCTCGGCCCTCACCCTCAACTGGTGGTAACCTGACTGGAGATCGATCTTTGAGAAGACACAAGCTCCTTGCAGCTGATCAAACAGATCATCAATGCGCGGCAGAGGATACTTGTTCTTGATGGTCACTTTATTCAGCTCTCGGTAATCCACACATAACCTAAGTGAACCATCCTTCTTCTTTACAAATAACACCGGCGCTCCCCAAGGCGATACACTGGGTCTCACGTACCCCTTATCCATCAAATCATGAAGCTGCGCCTTTAACTCTCTCAGCTCTGCAGGTGCCATCCTGTAAGGTACCTTCGAGATTGGTGCAGTTCCAGAAAATACATCAATCACGAACTCGACCTCCTTCTCCGGCGGCATAGTCGTCGTCTCTGGGGGAAATACATCCGGGAACTCGCAAACTACTGGGATGTCCTCGAGTCTCGGTGCCGCCGTAGGTACCTCTGCAACCGTCGCTAGAAAAGCAATGCACCCTCTACTCATCAGCTGTCGAGCTCTCGCTGAAGAAATCCACGCGGCAAACATCGTGCTCCTGCAACATCTGAAGGTGAACTTCTTCTGGCCTGGCTCGCGGAGCGTCACCGTCCTCTCTCCGCAGTTGATAGTCGCGTAGTACCGTGTCAGCCAATCTATGCCAAGCACTATATCGAAGTCATGCAGCTGCCCTAAAACTAACAAATCTGCGAGCAAAATCTACGAGTCTAGCTGCACTGGACACGACCTACAACACTCTACCACCTTTAGTACATGGTCGGAGATCTGGATCTCCTGGGTCTGAGGCAACAATCCTAACTCTAGACCATGTACTAATGCAAATGCTCGACTAATAAAAGAATGCGATGAGCCGGTATCAAATAAAGTACGTGCTCTAGTACCAGAAAGTAAAGTGATACCTGCCACCACACGGTCGGCTGCTGAAGAGTCCTCCACCTGAGCTGCATACACCACCGCCCGGGAGCACCTACTCTGCTCGCCCTGTCGCGGCATAGACGCCTATCCTCACGACGGTAGCTCGGCGGTGTCCGTACGGCTGGGATCCGGTGCTGGCCCGATCTTGTCGATGGTGCGACGATCTTGCTCGCGGGCAAGTGCCCTAAAATATCTGGTCGTCCACATCCGAAACACCGACCCTCCCGTGCTGCTCACCGTCGCGCCGTGTGCGGTCCTCCGCATGAATCGCACTTCTTGTGTCCTCTGTGCGCCCCCAGCGACGGGTATCCACTGTACGCGACGCCCCAGGGACCCACGACTACGAAACGTGATCGTGGAGGCCTCGGCGGGCCTTCGGCGCTCGGCGTCCCCGTCATCAGGAGCGGGGCGCTTCCTGGCTCGGTCCCGGCCCCTGAGTCCTCTCTCGAAGTGTCGCCTCGCCTCTCTCCTCAAACAGTGCCTGCTCGATAGACGCATCCAGGGTCCTCGACCTCCGCGCCCTAACGAATCTGTAGAGATCCGGCCTCAAGCCCTGCTCGAAAAGGTACACCCTATGTGCCTCATCTCTCGCTACAAACGGCACACAGTTTAGGAGCCGCGTAAACTCCCGAACGTACTCCTGAACCGTGCGATCACCGAATCTTTTCAAATCCTCCTCTATCTCCCGCTTTACACCGTCGGGGAAAATATGTGCGGCACAGCATTCCGCAGAACTCATCCCAGCTCGTCTGAGAGGCTACAACTCCCTGGTCGCGGCTCATCCTCTTCCACCAATCCCGGGCGTCCCCAACTAAACAATGGACCCCTAGATGAACCTGATCCTGATCCTCCAGGACGAACAAGTCCTCAAATATCCTCTCTATCGCGCTAATCCAACTCTCCAATACCCAGGGCTCAACGCAAACCCCATCAAACATCGGCGGGTCGAGGCGGCGAAAACGGAACAATAGCTCAGTCATCCGCTCCTGCTCCGCCGATCGGATCGGTCCTCTAGCCGGCGCAAGCCCAGGTCGGAGGTATCTCTGCTGGTGGGGGTATGGCGGCGACTGGTGCAGTAGGTGGAGTAGGGGGTGGCGGAGTAGGCTGAGCTGGTGCCCCCGATGCTGTACTCGATGATGCGGCTAATCTCTCACATATCTGCTGTAATATCAGTCCCAGCTGTCTCGTCACCTCTGTCAGGGCAGCCAACTGTGCGCTCAAATCCGGCTGCGTACTCGTCTCCGGTCGAGTACTCGGCTCCACCACAGGAGGTACACCCGCCTCGGGTCGGGTGCCCTGCTCCGTCTGCTCTGGTATCTGGGGTGGTGGTGGTGGTGGTGCGCGACCCCGTAGCGGCGGTCGTCCTCTGCGGCGATGCATTGCTGCACAAAAGGACACGAAGGTCAAAAAACACAACCACTCGATCCAATCAACGAAAGTCTCGAAGGCAGTCCCTGTTTCTCCTCAAAATTATGTCGTCTGCAGCCAACATAATTTTTTTGGACCGAAACAGACACTCCTTCAGTCACTCACTCCACTCTAGGATGAGTTAAAACAATCAATCATTGACTTTCGCGTTAAATCACGCCTCTCACGTCAAGCTTTCCTAGAGTTTACCAACTTAGGTTTCCTAGGTCCCAACGACCTAATACTAAGCTCTGATACCAACTTAATCTGTCACGCCCCGGGTCGAAAGATTCCCCGGGCACGCCGACAAATTCGCCGTGTACAAGAAATTTTCCCTGTACACGAAGCGTAGCTGTACCTGTATAACATACAATACTACAAACAGTAGCATAGAACTAAAAATACTATAAACAAACAGGTAGGAAAAGACACACGAGTTCTATAAACATACAACAACCACAGATACAAGAAACTACTCGCTCCAGCGAGTTCACAATTGTATGTACATAACTCACACAAAAGTAAAGCATCACTACCTGCAGCCTGGTCCTCAACTAGCACTCGAAGGGTAGGGCTCTAACTTGCCACGCCCTTACCGCGATCCAACTCAGGAGGAGCAGCAGCCGCAAAAGAAGGCCCTGCAACAACGGTGGAAGAAAATGGGCGTGAGAACTACTGTAAAAACAGGTAGTCCTCAGTGGGTACCGCCCTAAACAACATCGGTCAGCCCACTAAGTCTACAGGGTAAGCAAGAAAGTAAAAGAAGCCGAAAACACTCAACAGCTAATTACCACTATACTATCCTGCCCTCAACAACCCTCTGTAGAACAAGTAAAAGCTGGCCCAATCTTACGAGGGACTGTGATACACCCGTCCCGCCTGTCGAAGCAACACTACAACTACCCCAGGGGTAGCTAGCGGAGAGCAAGTCCACAACGAGGACGCAGCGACACCAACGCAAAAACACTAAGCCAGACTCCGGAGCAGGACTCGTGGGCGCGAACCAACCGAGTATGCAAGCGTATCTCTGTCGAGCTCAATCAGGCTCTCACAGGCATAGTCAAGTAAACAGGGTCTAACCACCAATAGGTCACGTGCCCTTGGCACAATCTGTATCCAAACAGTAACCCGGGCCCACCGTCAACCCACGACGGTCCCCGACAACACGAACAGTCTGAACCCAACTAAACTAAGCTCGGCATCCCCAGCACGAGCGTAAAAGCAAACTACACTACCCTGGTATCCATCGCTCTCACACAGCGACGATACAGTAACTCGGCTCCTAGAGCTAAATCTGGTAGTGAAATACATATGACGATCCAGTCGGAGTTTTCTCCTATGTCAAGTCCAAGTCCAACATGTAAGAAAATATTACTTGCTACTCATGCTCCAATTCAGATAATAAATCCTACAATAATCCATGAATTGAGCTACTATTAAATGACGTGTAACGACTAAGACATACATGTCGACTACAATGGACTTAGGAGTGAATCGAAGAAATCCCACCTCTCAAGCAATCTCCTGGCTGCAAGGGAGTGTCCTGGATTCACTCGATCTCCCCTGCTGGTCCGCCAAGGTCCGAAGTCCCCTCCTGCGAAGAGGTAACCAATTACACGATTTCACGAAATTTGTCCGGAAAAACAGCAGCTGAGAAAAGCTTAAATCCAACTAAGCTAACCTTCTCCGAAATCAGCGATTCAGGGTTCAGAAGCTTCGTCTTGAAGTCACGAATCCAACGGTCCAGGTTTCGCTGGATTCCGCCTCTCCTACGCAGAGTACGGGCCGAAATACGAAACGTCGACGTCGGAAACTCAGGTTCGGCACCTCGTAAACCGTTTCGGCAAACGGCTCAATAAAGATGGGGTCCGACCGGGCAAACCTACTCCAAATCCGGAAAATACGGACTCTCTGGAATCGTCTCGAAGTCGCGGATCCAATGGCTCAGGTTTCGTCGCGTTTCGACACTCCTACACAGAGTACTAGTCAAAACTCCGCGGGTCGACGCTGCAGTCAGCAGCAGCAGCAGCAGCAAGGTGCGAAAATGAAGCAATCCGAAGTAAACAGAGGGATGTCGATGGCCAACTCACCTCTGAAAGTGCCCTAGGCTCGTCGCTGAGTCGAGGACGGCGGTCCCACGCGCACGCCTGGCTCCCTCGCAGCGTCACGTCGCTGGAAACGCTCCTCGGCGCGTCGTCGACGAAGATCGGTCTTCACTCTTGAGCTTCTCCACCACTCCCTCTTCTCAGCCAAGGAAGGAGAAGAAGGAGCACGATAACGAGTGGAAGGAGAAGAAGAAGCTCCCTTCTCTCTCTCTTCTCTCGGTCCAAGGTAAGGGCAAAAGGGTGATGTGACAAGAGAGGACCGCTCCATCCCTTTATCTGGGTACACAAAACCCCTATGTACCGGTACAAACAGGCAACCCGAGAGCCCCTCTGCGCAGGGCTATACCGGTATAGCCCTGGTGGTTATACCGGTATAGCAATCGATCTTGTACCGGTATCGCCGCCAAAGTGTACCTAAGATAGCCACTGAAAAATCTGCTATTTCGCAGATTTTCAGATTTCCTGCAGCTCTCGCGTTCCCACTGAGTCCGTTCGACGTCAATTTGGCGCCAACGCGACTCGGACTTGTCCCGACACTCACCAGAGCTGTCGATAAGCCTCAGCAGGAATTCAGGTCTCTACATGTTGAGCATGAGATTTAATAAAACCAAGCCCTATCGGTACAACTGCCTTTATTGTGTCCATATCCCACTTTCGATTTATCCAAACCAGAAATGCTTCCTCCTGCAGGTTTAGGCCTGAATCACTCATCACTTATCAAATTTTAACATATAAAATTTAAAATTTAAATTTTAAAATTTAAATATGAAATTTTTAAATTTAAAATTCAGAATTGAAAATTAAAAATTGAAAATTTAAAATTTGAATTCTAAAAATTTAAAATTTAAAATTTGAAAATTAAGATGTATAATTTTAAATTTTCAAATTTAAATTTTAAGTGGTAAAATTTGTATGTTGTAAAATTTCAAAATAGAGTTTGGATAAATAAGATGTAATAAGAAAAATAATAGATAGTTATAAATAAAGAATAATGATATTAATTAACCCTCTCCTTATATTTGAATTTGAATTTTAAAATTATATATATATTTTTAAATTTGAAATTATAACTTTAATTTCAAATATTAAAATTAAAATTTAAAATTCAAAATTGAAATATAAATATTTAAAGTTTATATTTTGAAATTTTAAAATTTGTAATTTGAAACGTAAGAAAAATTTTAAATTTTAAGGTATCGTTTGGTTTAGATATAAGTAAGAAGTGCCTATTATAGTTATAATAGAAAGATAATCATTTAACATTAATTAGATTAATTAATAATTTAAATATATTAATCAGATTAATTAATGATATAAAATTATTAATTAGAATAATTAATGATTTAATACTATAAATAAAATTAATTAGAATTTAATTAATCTTGTTTTTAGTTGTACAAGACAAGATAGAACAATAATTTTAGATTTATACCGATGCTTATTTCAGATACTTGTACTCGTTCTCAGGTACGAAAAATAATTATACTTTAACAAACAATAAAATAATTGATCTTTTATTAAGAAAGTATTTTGCAAAATAAATGTCAGGGACTCAGGTCTAGGCTAGGCGAATGATGTCATGCTTAGGCTCGAGTCCCTGACAAAAAATAAAGCAGTTGTGTAAAGACGACACATATTTTTATTTTAAAATCTAAATTTTAATTTTAATTTTAATTTTAAATATTTAATATTTAATATTTAAATTTTAATATTTGAAATTTAACAATTAAAATTTTAAAATTTAAAATTGAAATTAAAAATTTTAAATTTATTTTCTAAAATTTTAAATTTGTAAATTAAAAATTAAGATGTATAATTTTCCATTTTTAAATTTTAAACTTTTACGTGTCAAAATTTTAAAATTTAATACTATAAACTTAAAATTTTAAAAATTAAATTTTGCAATGAACTTTAACTTAAAATTTAAATTTTAAGTGTTAAAGTTTTTGAATTATAAAATTTCAAAATTAAAGTTCGCCCTGAATTTTAGGCTAAAAAGTTAAAGTTTAAAATTTTAGAATTTAAAATTTGAGTCTTGGATTTAAAAATTAAAAATTAAAATTGTCAATTTGCAATTTAAAAGTATAAGTTTTTACAGACTATATATTGTACTGTACAGATAATAAGATAATTAAACTTTTATAAAATATTTTGCAAAATAAATGTAGGACAAAAATATAGAAAAAGAAGTCTGAAAAAAGTATAAAAAAAATCTAATTAAATTCTTAGAAAATATATTGTAAAATAAATGTATAAAAAAAATTAAATCCTAATAAAGCTCTTAGAAAATATTTTGCAAAATAAATGCAGAAGAAAAATTCTAGAAAATATCCAAACGTAATTATTAAATCCTAATCAGCAGCATTATATCGTAAATTCTAGATCTTGAAACTTTATTCTTTAATACATATACGTCAACATATCAATAATATATTAGGATAACGTAAAATAAGGAACACAAAGTTAAAGAAAAAAAACTATAATTAAGTTTTTTCTTTAATTATAGTTTCCCTATTAAAAAAATATTTAAAATGTCCCAAGCACCTACCTACCTAACTTACTAATTAAAATTCTCTTCTAAAATTTATCTATCTAATTAAGCTTTTAATTTTTTTAAAATATTTTTATTTTTTAAAAAGGCTTTTTTGCATAAAAAATTCACTTATTTTGGACTTTTGCAAAATCGCCACCTTTTTCGTTTTTGTAGATTCGCGATTTTCAAAGAACCGACCAAAATACCCTTATTACTTTTTCTCTCTCTTTTTTTTTCTCTCGCTCTTTTTTTCTTCTCTCTCTAAAGAACGCAATACGATGAGCGGAAACAACCCGCCTCGCACGCCTTCACCCGTGCAACCCCGCCTCCCCCACGCCATCATCACGGCCTTGCTCTCCGAGTCCACGATCCGGCCCTCGCCGGGCGACCCGCTCGAGGTAGGCGCGACGGCGGCGGCGGAGGCGGCGCGCAGCGGCGCAGCCCGAGGACGAGCTCGGCGCGCACGGCGGCGTCGAGGAGGAGGTCGAGGGCGTCGCCGTGGGCGTGGGTCATGGCGGGTCGCCGCGCGGAGAGGCCGGAGGGGAGAGGGCGTTCCGAGGCGCCGCGTCCAGGAGGAGGCGCACCGCAGCGGCGCGGCCGGTTCTGCCCTTCTCCCCTCGTCATTAATTAAGCTGTACATCCGGAGGCGCGCCGCGGATCTACTGCTGACCCGGGGAAGCAAGGGGAGAGGGAGGGAAGCAGAGGAAGAAGAAGAAGAAGAAGAGTGTAAGCGCCGCGGATCTACTACTGACCCGGGGAAGCAAGGGGAGAGGGAGGGAAGCAGAGGAAGAAGAATGTTACGTACAGTTTCATTGATTTGCAAGTAGCCCAAGAGATTGGAGCACGAATGGAAGCGGCTTCACCTTTGACGGTGACTGTAGCAAACGGCCACAAGGTTTCGAGTAAATTAAGGTGTCCCGGTTTCAGTTGGACGATGCAAGGACAAGCCTTCCGCGCTGACTTGAGGGTGATTAGAATCGAGGGCTCTAACATGGTGTTGGGAATAGATTGGCTCAAGTCTTACGGGTTAGTGACTTTTGATTTCTTGTCCAATTCTGTCACAATCGATAAGGATGGACAGAAGCTGGAGTTGAAGGGAATGGTGGAAGGAGCGAGATTAAGCTTAATATCTGCGGCACAATGGAGACAGGAGGTAGGGAAGGGAGAGTGTTATCTCCTCAGGCACCAAGCAGTGCAAGAATCTCGCGAGCAAGGAGTTGGCATACTTCCAGAAATCCAACAGGTGCTGGACAAATTTCCTGATGTGTTCGAGGAGCCTAGGGAGTTACCCCGACATCGCGTGCATGATCATAAAATTCACTTACAATCGCACACCCGATCAACGTGAGACCATATCGCTATTCTTTTAACCAAAAGGAAGAAATTGAAAGGCAGATTAAAGAACTATTGAGTCACGAAGTCATTCAGCGAAGCAATAGTCCTTTCGCTTCCCCGGCCTTGCTAGTGAAAAAAAAAGATGGAAGTTGGAGAATGTGTATTGATTATCGGCAGCTTAACAAGTATACTGTGAAGGACAAGTTCCCTATACCGATCATAGATGACTTGTTAGATGAACTAGGTGGTTCGCGATACTTCTCCAAAATAGATCTCGATCCGGTATCATCGATCCGAATGAATCGATGACATCCACAAGACGGCCTTTAGAACGCACAGGGGCACTACGAATTTCGAGTTATGCCGTCGGTCTAACAAACGCCCCCGCAACTTTTCAGGCCGTAATGAACTACTCCTTTGAGCCATATTTGATGAGAGTCATATTGGTTTTCTTTGATGACATTCTGATCTACAGCAAGAACAGGGAGGATCATGTACAACATTTGCGCATTACGCTGGAGGAACTAAGAAGGCATAAGTTTTACGCTAAGCGAAGTAAGTGCTATTTCGGACAGCACAAGGTGGAGTATTTGGGTCACATCATCTCGGGTGAAGGAGTAGCTACCGATCCGTCTAAGATTGAAGCTATGCTTAATTGGCCGGTACCAAAATCTGTCAAGCAGCTGCGAGGATACTTAGGACTCACGGGGTACTACCGAAAATTTATTAAGAACTATGGGAAGATCGGTAAGCCGTTGACTGAATTGTTGAAGAAGGATAAGTTCGAATGGAATAATGAAGCGCAAGTGGCTTTTGAAGCATTAAAGATGGCTATGACACAGGCTCCCGTGTTGGCCATGCCGAACTTTGGCGAACCTTTCACCTTGGAGGTAGATGCGTGCGGCACGGCATTGGGGCTGTTTTGTCCCAGGGAGGGAGGCCTATTGCATATTTGAGTAAGGGAATCGGAGGTAAGCACATGGGGCTATCAACCTATGAGAAAGAATTCTTAGCGATTCTTATGGCAACTCAAAAGTGGAAGCATTATCTGGGAACCGGCACGTTTGTAATTAAAACGGATCATGAAAGCTTGAAACACCTTTTGGAGCAAAGGATATCCACACCGATGCAACAGAAAGGCATGCTCAAGATGATGGGATTTAATTATACCATTCAATATAGGAAGGGTAAAGAAAATGTGGCTGCCGATGCCCTATCCAGGAGAGACGAAAGAGGAGTTACCTTGGCGATTTCGGCTGCAATACCTGTTTGGGTGAGAGAAGTGGTGGCAAGTTACGAAGGGGACCAGTTTTGTCAAAGGCTAATTCAGGAGCTAACGGTACAACCTGACACTCCAGGGAATTATTTTTATAGCAATGAGTTGCTTCGATACAAAGGGAGGCTCTATGTGGGGCAGACCGGACCGGTTAGAGATAACATCCTAAACCAAATGCATAACTCTGCGATGGGTGGTCATTCGGGAATCCAAAATACCTATAGGAGAGTAAAGCAGCATTTTTTCTGGCAAGGATTAAGGAAGGATGTGGAGGATTGGGTCAAAAGGTGCTCTGTTTGCGCTCAAAATAAGGTGGACGGAACACCTTACGCGGGGTTACTGCAACCAATGCCGATTCCTCACCGCATTTGGGAGGATATAAGTATGGACTTCATTGAATCGTTACCCAAATCGGAAGGGCGTGATACGATAATGGTAGTAGTCGACCGTCTCACCAAGTATGCTCATTTTATATCCCTTAAACACCCATTTTCAGCATCAGATGTGGCTAAGGCTTTTATGGGGACGGTTTACAGATTACACGGGTGTCCCAAGAGTATTGTTTCGGATCGAGACAAGATATTCGTAAGTCATTTCTGGAGAGAACTTTTCCAATCCATGGGGACCAAATTGCTCATGAGTTCGGCTTACCATCCAGAGACTGACGGGCAAACGGAGAGAGTTAACAGGTGTTTGGAAACTTATTTGAGGTGTTTGTGTTTCCAACATCCCAAAAAGTGGCACTCTTGGCTGGCATTGGCCGAATGGTGGTATAACACGAATTTCCACTCATCATTGAGGATGACTCCCTATGAGGCGTTATATGGGCAACCTCCGCCGAACTACCTGGTGGCCGCTGTGGAAACAGCTACCTCTCAGGAGTTTAAGGGATGGGCCACAGAGAGAGAGGGGCTAACTCGAGAATTGAGGGATAGGTTGCAGATAGCTCAGAGTAGAATGAAGCAACAAGCAGATAAGCACAGGGTGGAGAAGGAGTACTCGGTGGGCGATTGGGTTTACCTTAAACTACAACCCTATCGACAAACTTCTGTGGCGGTAAGGAAGAACATTAAACTCGTGGCACGCTATTTCGGTCCTTTCAAGATACTGGAACGAATTGGGTCAGTTGCTTATAAACTTCAGTTACCCGAAGGATCACGAGTTCACCCTGTGTTCCACATTTCTTTACTGAAGAAAAGCCCCCCAGAGTCGGTCCAAGCAACCCCGACAGTTCCCACTATGGGTGAAGAAGATGAGTTGAGAGTTGAACCAGAAGAAGTATTGGAGAGAAGGACTGTGCATCAAGGAAATAGGGACACGATCGAAGTTCTGGTGAAATGGGCCAATCTTCCTCCGGAGCTTGCCACTTGGGAAGATTTGGGGTTTCTCAGGAGCCAGTATCCCTCTTTTGATCCTTGAGGACAAGGATCGGCTTAAGAAGGCGGGATTGTCACACCTGTCAAGGAGTAGGAGGGATTAGGATAGTGAGGGTAGGATAGTTCTCGCCACTCAAGGCGTGCACCGATACTCCCATTTCTTGTTGCTCCTCCACCCTAGGTAAGTCTTCTACTTCCTCACCTTCTATTCCATTGACTGCTCCCCCAATGTTCCCTGTCTGCAGACAATCTTCGTCATAAACCTCCATAATGTTGTCAATAGCGTGTAAAGTGTGCAGTGATCTGTATGAGCATACATGTCCGGGTGATATTTATCTCCACATCGAAAGCACAACCCAGCGGCTCGGCGCTGCTCTATCAGTTGCTTATTAACCGGGTATGGATTTGTCATAGTTTTGTTCTGACTTTGGTTTGGCTGC
Source organism: Aechmea fasciata (assembly GCA_025177825.1). Taxonomy (NCBI): domain Eukaryota; kingdom Viridiplantae; phylum Streptophyta; class Magnoliopsida; order Poales; family Bromeliaceae; genus Aechmea; species Aechmea fasciata. Next base: position 7,304,168 of record CM045945.1, read on the forward strand.
TTGTTCCCATCAGAAGCCTTATACATCGAGTTCGGTTGGTAAGTCTTGGGAGTATAACGGTTCTTTCGGGTGATCACAGTAATGGCCCTCTCATGTAACTGTGCTTGCTCATATGTTTCTTCTAATGTGGTTGGATGAGCAATGTCGAGGAAGGGAACTAATTCTTCCTTTAGCCCGTTAATAAAACAAGCAATGAAATACTCTTCTGACAAGTGAGGGTTGTAGTGGAGTAATTGGTACCTCAATTCCTCAAACCCTTCTTGGTACTTATCACAAGTCCCAGTGTGCTTTAAGTTGCTGAATTCACGAATTAAATATCTCTCGCCCACTTGTGAAAACCTCCTGGATATTGCCTCGGTGAACTCATCCCAAGTAACGAGTTGTCGGTTAACGAAATATCCCTGTTTCCATGTCCTAGCCTTACCAATCAAGTGCAGGGTCGCCACACTTAACCACTGATGTTGGGGTATTTGGTATAACTCAAAGTACTGCTCGCAATTTTCGATCCAACTGCGGGGGTCCTCTCCGTCAAAGGAAGGAAAATCCAACTTCGGGTGAGGTAACTTATAATGGTTATGCTTGTTGGCCCATGGTGAGTTATTATTCTCGTCTTCTTCTGTCTTCCCTTGTGGTGTGGGTAGAAGCCCTTTGCCCTTATCAGGTCCTATAGTTATTGGCGTTTTGCTGGTGCTAGGATTACTGAAGGGTGAAACCTTACTCTCGAAAGGACTTGTTGCGTTTTGATTCAAGAGTGCAGATGGCTGAGCTGCCAATAGCTTGAGCAACTCCTCATGCCTTTTGTTGCAATCTGTGCCGTTTCATATTGCCTCTGCCCGGATTCCTTAACTTCGGCAAGTTGGTTATTGAGTGCCTCTATCTCAGCTTGATGCTCGGCTCCCAATTGCTGGAATTTTTCTTCTAAGGTACGCATGTGATCATTGAGTTCTCTCAATCTAGTCCCTTCGGCCATCTCGATCTCGTATAAATATTCCTTCGGGTTAAACTTAAATTTGTTGCCTCGTTTGCCCCCTATCTTGCTAAGATCTGAGGATGATGAAGCGTATTATGAGCGCGACTCGGTTCCGGTTACTGTGGTGGTTTCTTTTGTCCAAATCCAATCTGAGATCAGATCTGGCAGCGCAGAAATCTATTCGCGATTAAACTCGACAATACTTGATTGGAGTTAGTAAGCGATGTCACCACACAGTGCCTTGGGATCGTACGTCTCTGATACCAATTGTTACGTACCTGACTCGGCGCAACCCGTTAATGAAGAGATCTCTCAGAAACGTAGGACGGCGTCGAGGATGATGGTCACGTAGCTTGCCTGACTCGGATCGATAAATCAGAATAGAGATATTCTGATTGAAAGAGGAGATAAAGAAGAAGTAGGGTTGAAGAGTAGAGAGGTTGAGATGAAGAGAGAGTTGAGAAGAGGGATTGAGAGGTTTAGAGAGGAGGAAGAAGGAGATGATAAGAAGGTAGAAATTTTCATTAATTCGTCTAAACTTCCTGGATTACATGATGCCCTTCTTATACACAATAAAACAGAATTAAACCTAATCTCTAATTGGATCTCAGAATAAGACCCTAATTCTAATTAACCCGCTAAGCCTCCAATCGGTACCCATATCCTTCATATGGGCCTCTTCTCTGGGCCTCCACCAGCTGCTCGTAGCTTCCGCTCCTCCCCCTTATCGGATCGCCCTCCTTCCTTTCTCGCTCCCGTCGCCACCGCCCCCTTTGCCTGTGCCGCCCGAGATGCCGATAGCTGACTTCCTCCAACCCGAAACCTACAGCAGAGAAAAGCTAAGTCTCCTCTCCTCTTGTTATTCATCTAACTATCCTACCCTCACTATCCTAATCCCTCCTACTCCTTGACAGGTGTGACAAAGAAGAAGAAGAAGAGTGTAATGGTGTAAAAAAAAGAAAGAGAAAGAAGAGGAAGAGAAGAAAAATTATGCAATTTTGGGCGAAATGGTGCAAATTTGGATAAAATAGTGCAAAATTGGGCTAATGACGCAAAATTGGGTGAAAAATATGGCCAATTTTGTTGGAAATTGCACAATTTTGCACTATTTTATCCAATTTTGCACCATTTCGCCCAAAATTGCATACTTTTTTTTTCTCTTCCTCTTCATTCTCTTTCTTTTTTTTACACCGTTACACTATTTCTTTAATTTTTTTTTACACCGTTACATTATTTCTTTATTTTCCTGTTTCTCTTCTTCTTCTTCTTCTTCTTCTTCTTTCTGCAGGAGTAGTTTTTTTTTTCCCTCTTTTTTTTCTTCTTCTTCTTCTTGATTTTTTATAAATATTTTTTTTTATAATTTTTTTGGTCACGATCTCTCCCCCGCCTCTATCCCACCCACTCGGAGTTTTCTCCTCCTCGCAGGTGTGCTTTTCGTCCCCGAAAATCACTTGCTCTTCCTCGCGACGTAGCGGCGGGCCGCGGAGGCTAGGCGGTGGAGGAGAATCGGATAAAAAAAAAAAAAATCACGGCGTGGTCTCGGCGAAATCGGAGGCGAAGAGGGCGGGGGTGCACCAGCGAGGACAAGGGCGTGAGGAGCAGAGGCGATGTAAGATACCGAACTTCCGGAAATTATGAAGTTGCGGTGAGATAGTATACGGGATTCTCAGTTTAAAAATAAGTAAAAATAAAAATAGTGTGAGACACTACTTTTTATTGGACTTAGAGAAGTAAAGTATAGGTCAAAAATGACCTGTGCTGAAATCGGAGCGAAAATAGAAGACTGAAATTTTCTGTGTGAAACGGGACAGATAAATTAGCAGAAAATGCACAGTGTCAGAAAATTATGAAAACTGAGGGGTATATCAGGATTGTCATTACAAGGCTAGATTTAAAGTTTCGTGCCATTCTGACACCCGAAAGATGAGAAATAAAATCCGAATGCTATCTGATAGCGATTACAGTTCGGTACAGCTTTCAGTGACCAAATGGGGTCGAAACTGAAAGATTTAAATTTCTTCTGTTAAGTTATGTAAAAACGAACATAACTGTCAAATTTGAGCTCAATCGGACATTCCGAAGGGCAGGCGAAGATCTCAAAGCTTCAGCTGAAAATTTTAAGTGAATAGTATGAATAGTGTTTGGGTGTTACTTAATTAAGAAGCAACAGCTTCTTCTCCTGCCTCCCAAAACCGAGCACCCACACCTCAACACACTCACACGCACACATGAGGAGAAAGAAAATCCTCCCTTTCTTTCTCTAAATATCTCTCTCATCTCTCCGTATTATCTGCTCAAATTCGCGGTATTGGCGGAGAACGATCCTGCGAACGCGTTGGAGGCGTCGGTTTAAGCTTTCGAGCGGCCGTTGGAGCTGCGTGTCTTCGATCCGGCGTTCACAATGGTGGTAAGCGTTTAGGTTTTGGTTTATATGCTCTAAGAATGGATTTATTGGAGCTCCTAGATGCTAATTAGAGGTTTATTGCTTAAATCATAGATTAATTAAATGATTTTGGCAATAGTAAATCTATAGGATTTAGAAATGCAATTTTCGCTATTAGATGGGTTTGATCTAAATTGAACCTATGTAAACCTAATTGATAGGTAACGAAACACGCTGGCGAAGTCGGTTCGGCAATCCGTCGAGCCGTTGCGAAGATATTGAGGATTTAAGCCTTTAACGTAAAGTTGGTCGCAGCTTGCAGCGAAAGCTTCCAAAAATCGTGAAAATGGAATCGGGGGCCCGTGGCAAGAAACCGAAGACCTTTAATTTCTGGATCGCGGATCGGAGGTCGTTCGGTGGTCGCGCGTGGATTGGGCCGAACCGTGCGGCGAGCGCCGCGGGAGGCCGATTGCAAGTGTCGACGAGCAATCGGAATGCGATAAAAGGTGGGGGGTGTTGTCCGAAGCAGCTGGGCTGCTCCCTATGTCTATTTGTGCATATATGTCCACAAATATATAATATCGATCTAGTGTAATTGTCGAGTGTGTGATAGGGTTGAGATCTTCCCTTTATTTGCATGTATTCTAGCTAGTGTAGCAAATTAAGTTTGGACACTAGGAGAGAATACAGAATAAAGGTGAATGATAATGTAGAAACCCTAATGTAAAGAACTTGTATGAGTGACAAGAACAAAGGACAATGACAATATAGATCGAGTGGCATCTAGGAGAAATGATAACCTAGGTTGAATGACATCTAGGAAAATGATAACCTAGATTGAGTGACATCTAGATGAATGAGAATCTAGATCGAGTGGCATCTAGTAGGATGATAATCTAGGTCGAGTGACATCTCGAGGAATGAGAACCTAGATTGAATGACATCTAGACGAATGAGAACCTAGATCGAGTGGCATCTAGTAAACAAGAACATTGACAAGAATCTGTCGAACTAGTGTGTAGATGTACACCGTGCATATTGGGCTAGAATTGACGGCTTTAAGAGATTGCACTGGTACACCGTGCATATTGGGCTAGCAATGATAGCTTTGAGAGATTGCACTAGTGGTACACCGTGCATATTGGGCTAGCAATGATAGCTTTGAGAGATTGCACTTGTAGTTGACAGGGTATCCTCCTGAGTGAGGATTGGATCATACTCACATAGTCTGTTTTTGGCTTGGTGGTGGTCGCTCCACCCAAGCAGTGCACTCCGGAGTTGTCACATGATGGGCTAAAGTATTTGCCCATGGACTAAAGTATCTGTCCAGCAGACGGTCCCATCGGGAGGCAGCTTAGGGCCCGATAATTGGGATTTCGAGTTGGTGAGTTATGGAACCCCGCGGGAGGAAGCTAAGGGCCCAACGGGTTAGCCAAGAGATTTGATAAAGTAAAGAACCTAGTTTCTTTTGAGCATAGTAGCATGGCAGTTTACTTTGTACTATATTGAGCATGCTTACTTGTTGTTTGGGCATAGTAGAATAGATGATATAGCCTGATTTACCGCTTTCCATATCTATCTATCTATCTATCTATCTGTATATGCTTATGCCATATGGACCTAGTGGGGAGATCGGTGGAGTCGGCGGCCGAACCCACTGGGAACTAAGGAAGTTAGTTCTCACCCTACCACTATTACAGGGTCTAGCGAGAGCGTACTGGCAGAGGACCGAGGTTGGGGCACAGCGCCCTTGTAGCTAGCAGCTTCCTTTATGCATTAGAGTACCCTCGTGTACATGTGAGCCATGATTGTATTATGAATAAGCAACTGTATATTCAGTTGAGAGATGAAAAATGTATATTTATTGAGAGATGAAAAAGTGTATTCATTGAGAGTTAAAAGAAAGAAAGAAAAATGTAAATGTTATTGTGAATGTCGAAAGTGGATGTAATAGCTAGATGTTTCTCTCTTTATTTACTTGTATAGTATACTGGTATCTTGCTCTTACTTGTTGCACTGGTGGTGCTTCGTTTCTTGTCATGTATGCATATTGAATTCTTCCTGGGAAATTCTTATACATGACTTGTTGTCGAGCCTTGGGGAGAGGTGTCGTCGTTCGGCTGTTTGACGTGCCCGGACCGGACCAAATTCGTAGCGGTCGCGGGGCGTGACAGAGAATATGGTATCAGAGGAAGCTAAGAACAAGTAAAGAGAGAGTCTAGGATTGACCTAGGAGACCCTAGGATGGTAAACCTTAAGGCTAATAGGTGCGTGAGTGGAACGTGAACCTATTACGGCGGTGGAAGTTGAATCGATTGGGTTAAGTATTGAAACCTCTAAAATGGATGTTAGAGGTAGACTCAAGATGTGGTTTATTCTCGACCAAGTGTGTTAATGTTGGGCGTACGACAACATGAAACCGAGGGACAAGAATAAACGTTCTTGCATGACTTTCGCCCGATTTGAGTTGAGTCGAGTCGATGTCCGTTGTTGCGTGCTTGACCTAGAGGGTCGAGACTGATCGTGTTGTCGCGTGTTGCGAAGCGATAGTATCGCGTAGGTGATCTTTGATTAGATCGGCGCAAGAGGGGACAAGTGATGTCCCTGAATGTTTCGACGTGCGAGCGGAGACTTGGAACTTCGCGAATGGTTGGCTACACTCGTAGAAGTGATGAGGCCACGGGTTGAGTTGGTGCAACGACAGCAAGAGGCTGTCATGCGCCAAGAGGATGCGGATCCTTGTATCGTGGAGTGTTGGATCGACTCGTGGAGACTCTCTTTGAGGGTCTATGTGCGGTGTAGCGGGACGGGTACACCTAGCCGTACGTTGTTTGAAACAATCGGCGCGTGTGGTGGAAAGGCATCAAGTGGATTTGATCGCCTAGTATCCCTTTTGTAACTTGGGATGAGTTTTGGGGATTGATATTCTCTACCCAATTCCCCGATAGTGTAGAAAGAAAGCTTCAGGAGAGGAGTGGAGGACTAAGGTCTTCACCTTCTTCCTCGAGTAGAGAAAAGCTTTTGGAGTTAAGCTCGTGAGCTTGCTAATGGCATACATCTAGAGTTTTGCTATTCAGACTCCAGAATGGTTTGAGATGACTAGACCTTAGCGTTGGTGACGACCTTCTCCTCTCTGGGACAACTTGTGGGCGTGCAGCCTTTGGCACGGTCTGGAGAGCGAGATGAGATGATCAAGCAACCGAAGGGCTTGCAGCAAGCGCCAGGTGGCTATGGATATGCGATCCAAAGTTGAAGAACTGCGCCTGTGGCGGGGACCTAGCAAGTGTGGTATTGCTAGGGCAAGCGTATGCTTTTGCATAATGATAAGTCGACGCATTGCATGCATTCATTAAATGGTCGTTGCTACTATTGATACATCCTTATAGTAGGGACCTAGTGACGGTTATGTGGAGACACCCGGGCATGCTTGCATTGAGAAAGTGTGGCGACTGCTGGAGCAGGTAGAGAGCCAAGTGGCACTAGCAAATGGCTAGTAGTGATTCTTGGGCAAGAGATGGGACTCGTGGTAGAGACGAAGTAGTGCGGCGACTCTTAAGGCAATGAATAGTGGATTGCGGGAGTTGAGCCGTGATACTTGTGGATGCCTGAGCAATCCGAGTGTTTCGGATGTAGTTTCGATGGACCGAACGGTGGAAGTAGAACCACTGTTGAGAGTGTAATCGGTTAGTTGTCGAGTACGGGCATGTGAGGCCTAGCGATACCTCAACTTGAGGTAAGTGGGTAGTGCTCGCGTGGTCGGCGTGCATAGGTAAAGTGGCCTAATGCTTGACGTAGTTCGAACCACTATTGCGGAAATAGTTGGTTAGCGCCAGATTTGGCCTGTGGGCCTAGTGGTACCTCAATGTGGGGTTAGAAAAGGTGCTTAATAGAGAGTGCACGAGGGCAATCTTGCCCAAAGCCAAGACTTGGCGTAGAGCGCCCGAGTACAGGTACTCATGGAGTGCGATTTCGATTCAGCGTGATAGTGAGTTGGCAGTAGCACTTTAGCATTGCTGAGTGCGAAGCGGGCCATGGATCACTCGTAGTGCTGGTGGCTCGCATTTGGTGCTTAGGAGCCGATAGAGTGTGTAGTAGAGCATGTCGTATAGACGACGTTGGCGGGTAGTTCTTGGGGACGACCCGTGCCTGGACCATTTGTGGACTGTGAGGCCTGGGCCCATTGGGCAAAGCGCAACACCGTTAGAGACAATGCCCGGCACCTACGGGTAGGGCGAGTTTTGGTCGACGGTAGTCCGAGCTTAGACCCGGAACATGGAATGCCACGTGTTGGATCGTGAGATCGAGAATACACCCCAGTACACCGACCCAACCCGAGGATCTATAGAGGATTGGGGTCTTGTTTACTCCTGGTTGGAGTTTGTGCGAATTCCTAAATGAGAATTTCGCCAGGAAGTGATGATTGGGTCTACGCCGGTGAGCGAGAGACGCTAGGCGTAGTTGAGACGGGTTTAGGCGGTAGACCTATATAGAGTTGGTGGCCTTTGGCTCACCTATGGAAACAGAGGATCGGTGCGGCCGGTAACTCTATTAATGAGTTTGGCTTGGATTATGAACGGAGCGTTCGTGCGGGCTCGTTGTGAGAGCAATTGGGTGTTGGCCGTGGCAACTGAAGAAGAAAGTAAAGTGGTCTCTAGCAGACACTTGAATATGGAAGCCACGTGAGAGAGTTGGAGTTGATGCTCTCAGGTGAGTTGGAGCTTAAGGATAGTGCTCTCAAGTGGAGTGAGATTTGAGATGTGCTGACGTGCGCCATCATGTAGTAGAGCAAGATTCGGTTGTGGTTGTAGCACTCGCCATGGGTCGATGCACTAGTGATATTGCTTCTAAGCAATGCCGGTGATCGAATCAGAGTGTATTCCCGAACGAAGGATGAATGCGGGAAGAGTTGTATCAGACTCGTGGAGAGCCAGAGTGGTAAAGCGCCACTTTGTGGACGCTCGAGTAATTCGAGAAGGTCTACCCGTGTGCATTGTGTAGTGGTGGTGGCTCGTCCAACTAGTTGACGCATTCCTACTAGATCCACACTACGAGAATAGCGGGTAGTTCCGGTCTCACAGGAAGCGGTTCGGCCTTGGTGTATCTGTCTGCGAGTGGTATTGGGGCGTGTAGAGTCGTTGAGTATCGGCTTGCGCTACCACAGAGACTCGCGGGAATGGTAATGCACTTTCAGTGTTTTGCTTGACTGGTGTGAGTGAATCTGATCTCACATCTTTCGTAGTGGGCCTTTGGACGATTCCGATGAGTAAAAGGCCACTCCGAGATGGAAAAGTGCATTGGAATCCCCGATTGCTCGATAAATCGAGTTAGAGTAAAAATTGGGTTGAAGTGAGTTAGTTTCGGGGACGAAACTCCTTTTAAGGAGGGGAGAATGTAAGATACCGAACTTCCGGAAATTATGAAGTTGCGGTGAGATAGTATACGGGATTCTCAGTTTAAAAATAAGTAAAAATAAAAATAGTGTGAGACACTACTTTTTATTGGACTTAGAGAAGTAAAGTATAGGTCAAAAATGACCTGTGCTGAAATCGGAGCGAAAATAGAAGACTGAAATTTTCTGTGTGAAACGGGACAGATAAATTAGCAGAAAATGCACAGTGTCAGAAAATTATGAAAACTGAGGGGTATGTCAGGATTGTCATTACAAGGCTAGATTTAAAGTTTCGTGCCATTCTGACACCCGAAAGATGAGAAATAAAATCCGAATGGTATCTGATAGCGATTACAGTTCGGTACAACTTTCAGTGACCAAATGGGGTCGGCGAAAGATTTAAATTTCTTGTTAAGTTATGTAAAAACGAACATAATGTCAAATTTGAGCTCAATCGGACATTCCGAAGGGCAAAGTGCGAAGATCTCAAAGCTTCAAATTGAAAATTTTAAGTGAATAGTATGAATAGTGTTTGGGTGTTACTTAATTAAGAAGCAACAGCTTCTTCTCCTGCCTCCCAAAACCGAGCACCCACACCTCAACACACTCACACGCACACATGAGGAGAAAGAAAATCCTCCCTTTCTCTCTCTAAATATCTCTCTCATCTCTCCGTATTATCTGCTCAAATTCGCGGTATTGGCGGAGAACGATCCCCGCGAACGCGTTGGAGGCGTCGGTTTAAGCTTTCGAGCGGCCGTTGGAGCGGCGTGTCTTTGATCCGGCGTTCACAATGGTGGTAAGCGTTTAGGTTTTGGTTTATATGCTCTAAGAATGGATTTATTGGAGCTCCTAGATGCTAATTAGAGGTTTATTGCTTAAATCATAGATTAATTAAATGATTTTGGCAATAGTAAATCTATAGGATTTAGAAATGCAATTTTCGCTATTAGATGGGTTTGATCTAAATTGAACCTATGTAAACCTAATTGATAGGTAACGAAACACGCTGGCGAAGTCGGTTCGGCAATCCGTCGAGCCGTTGCGAAGATATTGAGGATTTAAGCCTTTAACGTAAAGTTGGTCGCAATTGCGGCGAAAGCTTCCAAAAATCGTGAAAATGGAATCGGGGGCTCGTGGCAAGAAACCGAAGACCTTTAATTTCTGGATCGCGGATCGGAGGTCGTTCGGTGGTCGCGCGTGGATTGGGCCGAACCGTGCGGCGAGCGCCGCGGGAGGCCGATTGCAAGTGTCGACGAGCAATCTAATGCGATAAAAGGTGGGGGTGTTGTCCGAAGCACTGGTCGCTCCTTTGTCTATTTGTGCATATATGTCCACAAATATGTAATATCGATCTAGTGTAATTGTCAAGTATATGATAGGGTTGAGATATTCTCTTTATTTGCATGTATTCTAGCTAGTGTAGCAAATTAAGTGGACACTAGGAGAGACTACAGGAATAAAGGTGAATGATAATGTAGAAACCCTAATGTAAAGAACTTGTATGAGTGACAAGAACAAAGGACATTGACAATATAGATCGAGTGGCATCTAGGAGAAATGATAACCTAGGTTGAATGACATCTAGGAAAATGATAACCTAGATTGAGTGACATCTAGATGAATGAGAACCTAGATCGAGTGGCATCTAGTAGGATGATAATCTAGGTCGAGTGACATCTCGAGGAATGAGAACCTAGATTGAATGACATCTAGACGAATGAGAACCTAGATCGAGTGGCATCTAGTAAACAAGAACATTGACAAGAATCTGTCGAACTAGTGTGTAGATGTACACCGTGCATATTGGGCTAGCATTGACAGCTTTAAGAGATTGCACCGGTGGTACACCGTGCATATTGGGCTAGCAATGATAGCTTTGAGAGATTGCACTAGTGGTACACCGTGCATATTGGGCTAGCAATGATAGCTTTGAGAGATTGCACTTGTAGTTGACGGGGTATCCTCCCGAGTGAGGATTGAATCATACTCACATAGTCCGTTTTGGCTTGGTGGTGGTCGCTCCACCCAAGCGGCACTCCGGAGTTGTCACATGATGGGCTAAAGTATTTGCCCATGGACTAAAGGATCTGTCCAGCAGACGGTCCCATCGGGAGGCAGCTTAGGGCCCGATAATTGGGATTTCGAGTTGGTGAGTTATGGAACCCCGCGGGAGGAAGCTAAGGGCCCAACGGGTTAGCCAAGAGATTTGATAAAGTAAAGAACCTAGTTTCTTTTGAGCATAGTAGCATGGCAGTTTACTTTGTACTATATTGAGCATGCTTACTTGTTGTTTGGGCATAGTAGAATAGATGATATAGCCTGATTTACCGCTTTCCATATCTATCTATCTATCTATCTGTATATGCTTATGCCATATGGACCTAGTGGGGAGATCGGTGGAGTCGGCGGCCGACCCCACTGGGAACTAAGGAAGTTAGTTCTCACCCTACCACTATTACGTGGTCTAGCGAGAGCGCATCGGCAGAGGACCGAGGTTGGGGCACGCGCCTTGTAGCTAGCAGCTTCCTTTATGCATTAGAGTACCCTCGTGTACATGTGAGCCATGATTGTATTATGAATAAGCAACTGTATATTCAGTTGAGAGATGAAAAATGTATATTTATTGAGAGATGAAAAAGTGTATTCATTGAGAGTTACAAGAAAGAAAGCAAAATGTAAATGTTATTGTGAATGTCGAAAGTGGATGTAATAGCTAGATGTTTCTCTCTTTATTTACTTGTATAGTATACTGGTATCTTGCTCTTACTTGTTGCACTGGTGGTGCTTCGTTTCTTGTCATGTATGCATATTGAATTCTTCGGGAAATTCTTGTACATGACTTGTTGTCGAGCCTCGGACAGTGGAGGTGTCAGTCCGTTCGCGTCTCTGTTGACGTGCCCGACCGACCAAATTGGTAGCGGTCGCGGGCGTGACAAAGCGAGGCACGCCGTTTCCTCTTCCGCCTCGTCCTCTTCCACCTCTCGTTGCCTTATTCGTAAAGGGAAAAAAAACGAGAGAAAAAAAAAAGGAGAGTTCGGCCGAGGCGAGGCGGCCGGTTGCCGGCGACGTCGCCGGAGCGGGCGAGGGTGTCCGCCTCCGCCTCTGGGAAGAGAAAGGTAAAAAGAACGACAAAAAAAAGGAGAGAGAAAAAGGTACAGGGGCATTTTGGTCAGTTTGCTGAAAAAACGGACCGAATCTGCAAAAAAAAAAAAGGTGGCCCGGTTTTGCAAAAGCCCAAAATAAGTGGATTTTTATGCAAAAAAGCCTTAAATAAATTTTAGATTTAATTTGTATTATATAAATATGTGTTTGGTTGGGTTGCATGTTATCAAATGGGTTAGGTTGCTCCGAGGTGTTACGTACATTGCTCAAGAAAAGTAAAAGGGAGAAAAGTCATTGTCTTTTTTTCGTTTCGAATGTCCAACTCCCAAGAAAAGTACAAGTGACGTGAAAACTCCAACACTTTTTTTTTTTTTGAAAACTAAATATAAAAATTAATTAATATTATTATTAAATATTAGAGAGAGAGAGAGTAAATGAGAGAGCTAGAGTTTCGGGGATGGGGGAGGAGAGAAAGCCTGTGTGAGAGAGAGAGAGAGAGTGAGTGAGAGAGCTAGAGTTTTGGGGGTGGGGGAGGAGAGAAAGCCTGTGTGCGTCAGTGCGTGGCATGAGATGGGAGGGAGGAGAGAGTGTGCGGTAGGAGAGAGAGAGAGAGAGAGAGAGAGAGAGAGAGAGAGAGAAAGAGAGAGCGATCAAAATTTCAAAATTTTATATTAAAATGCAAGATAAAATTTATATTATAAAATTATAAAATTTTATGCCTCAAATTTTAAAATTTAAATCATACGTCTTAGTTTTGAAATTATAAATTATAAATTTTTTGATATTCAAAATTTAAATATTGAATTTTGTTTTTAAATTTTTAAATTTTAAATCTCAAAATTTAATGGTCAAATTTATGAATCATTAAAATCTTTAAATTTTAAATTCTAGTTTTATAAATTTAAATTCAAAAAAATAAAAATGGTACGTGGCCTATATTTTTCAGTAAGTGCGGTTGAGCAGACAAAGACTTGGGATCAATTGGCCCTAGTCTAAAGATTCAGGTCTAGACTTAGGCCTGTTTGGATTGCTGTTTTGAAACAAGATTCCCTCTTTACTCTTTTTATTTTACTAGTTGAGTGTACGTGCAAATGCACGTAACAATTATTTTGAAATTAAATAGAAAATTAAAATATGTTATTTTATAAAGAAAAGATATTTTGAACTTCGGAAATATATATAGAAAAGAACTTTTTTATAGAATTTTCAAAATATCTAAAAAAAGATATTTTACAACTAAATAAGAAAATATCTTTTATAGGATTTTCACACCCATAATCTGTTATAGAAAAATTAATATTGAAATTTCAAATAGAAAAATAAATCTATTATCTTAAAAAGAAAAGATATTTTTATAGGATAAAATATATTTTTTAGGATTTTTACACTAATAATCTGTTATAGAGAAATTACGTATTCATTGTGGTTTCTATTTCTATTCTTATTCTTATATTTAAAATTTTACGTATAGGAAAATAAGCGCTAATAAAATGGGCGCTAATTTTCCCGCCGAAAAATGGGTTTGTCGATGTCACGCCCCGGGTCATTTTAGAGTATAGAAACAGCGGAAATTTTTTTCTTTTTTATAAACCTTGACCCCCAAGGACATGACAGACCTGCCACAAATACAGAGAGACCACTGTACACACGGACAGAGTCTCCCCTGTATTTGTACGGCATCGCACAAGTACAAGGAGTCTTTTACAATCATACAACCACAACAAAGTGTCCAGATATTAATTCCAATCAACATACACATATTCACACCATTCACCACGGGTTCATTCACATTTACCTTTGTATATAAACAACATCTATCTTTTGAAATGTTCCCTACTCGGGAACGGGTTTTGAAACTCTAAGTTATAAAATTCCTTTTGAAAACCTTTTACAAACTGTTTCCACACGGAAACCCTTTCTTTGGAAACACTACCACGAGGGGAAGAAATCCTTTTCTTTGAAATGCTACCACGAAGGGTAGGAGACAGCTTTAATTCACAAAACATGAGTTCTTTCATAAACTTCCAAAAATCATTATAAGTCTCAATCCACCACTGAAGTGAAGCTAGAACTGAACCATGATGTACTCTAAGTAATAAAACGAGAAAGGTAAGGAAGTAACCGACATCGGTAGGAGCTAAGCGTACTAGACTCGCTCCTCACCCGTCCCACTATGACCGTAACGTCACCTCGAAAAAGAAGAAGCGAGGGGTGAGAACATGTCTCCCTCCCGGTGGGTATCCACTAGTAACGAGTAAAACAAAGGAAAGCCCGGTAAGTAGATACAGGAGCCAAAGTAAGCAGGAGAGAGATATATGTAGTATAAACAAACTGCTACTGTATGTATGCATCGAAAAGCTGAGAAAGTAAATACCCAATCCATAACCGCCAATATTGGTCCGCAGACCTCAGGCAATGCCCCCTTTTTTTTAAACCTGCATTCAACCCAAGATAGCCTATGGGCTCACGGGTTGGGCAAAGTCCCGTAGACAGTCCCAAACCACTTTTCCGGAAAAGAACACCCTGGCCGGTGGATCAGACCGCCTGTGTTCGTGATATGCGCTCGAGTCCTGGGCGATCGATGCTGTTATGCTCAAAAACCACACGTCAAAGAATCGGTCGATAATCCCGTCCCTAAAGGGACATCGACCCCTTTGGGTCATTAAGTAAACTCGCCGACCACGTAGGTCACAGAAGCACTGAAACAAACCGACCGAACAGGTCACTCTAACTGAAGCAAACTGACCGAATAGGTCACTGAGAAACTGAAACTGTTAGAAAATTGCGTACGGTAAAAACGCAGCGGAAAGAAATCAAACAAATTTGATTTTAAAAACTCTCGAGCTTCAATCTCAAAAACCACGCAATTAGGATCCCTCATGTTCTTTAAGATTAAAGGAGAAAAGCAAGATCGAATCTTTACCTTTTTCGCGGATTGATCTTCACCTCAATTTGATGATCGTGGAATCCGGTTCTCTTGAAGCCGCACACGCGTCCGACCTCTATAGGTATCCACACGAGATTCTTGATTTGATCGATGTCCTCACCGGGGTGCTAGCTCCCTTGCAAAGAACGTCGTTCTTACTAGAATATGGAGAAGAGAGAGGAGAAGAGAGATGACCGTTAGGGTTTTCTAAAAACCCCCGTATATTATATAGAGGAATATAATCCTACTTCTAATAATATAATGACAATTAAGGATAAGTATAAATCTAGATTTATCCTTTCCTTAATTGGTTAGATCGATCAAATCCTAATTTAATTCGAATTGAACTTTATATTAATTTAATCATATCAAATTAATAATACAACATTTGCACATAAGTCCTTTTATAATTTACTAACTATTAGTAAGTCCTCTCTAGTAACATTTACACTTTAATACCACTAATTTGTAACAATTATAAATTAGTCCAATTATCAACATATTGACAATTAGGTCCTTCGGCGATTCAATAATCGCGATCTAGCTATCCGATCAATCACAACCTCTTATGTGTGTGACCCCATAGGTTCTATTCTATCTCGGTAGTGAGATATATTTTGATCACTATCAACAATATCATCGAAACCCTTTTCAAAGGATCTAACAATTCCAACTCAGCCCAATAAGAATTATCGATCATCTAGATAATTCTTATGAGTCTCACAATCCACTAGTGACGCCTAGCATGTAGTGGCATTCCAGTAGAATGGAATACTGAACCTCTTGGTGCAGTTACCGTGTGATACAATCCTTCTATCATGAGTCCCGACTAGACGGAGGTTATGGAATAACTCGTCAAACCCCATCGCCTGTCATATGTTAAATTTATTCGACTCGAGTTTCTAATATCGGAAACCCTTTTCCGCTATTAACTCTGCCCTGGCCAAGGTCTTGTAAACTCGGTCTCATAAATCACATAGGACTAACGCCCCTATCTACCAAGGGAGATAGATTCCATCTAAGTGCGCATCCTATTCCTACAATGAACCTACTGCAGCCAACATGCACCGCATGGACCCGAATGGTTAGGGACCAAGTGTATGTACAGTCAAACTACAGTGACCTCATTGTGAATAGCCGAGGCACCGCAGGTCAAAGGACCAGTCACACTACTGCAACATTGAGTAAGTCACTGACGAGTGAGTAGACATCCAAGTGACTTCTCCCATTGATCACGCCGCACTTGTTCTCTAACAACCACCCGCATATTCGCTCTGTCCCCACACTGTCGACTCGAGACCCGTCTACCCAAAAGGGAAGCGACCTATGCACCAATCTCACCGGATCAATCACCGTCCCCGTGATGATCCATTGATCGGGAGCATTTAGGAATTAACCGTCAATGACACATGTCTCTAATTCTCAACTCTTGAGAATATATGTCATCATCTTATTAATTCATTGGACGATTCATGGACACATACACAACATGAATGAAACAAGAACCCAAAATTATTCATAATAATTTAAAGTCAAATACAAAATTATGTCCTAGAAAGAATAATGTGTCTGCCTGGTTGGCTTCTAGGGTATACATCTAACAGAAACAAGCCGACCGAATAGGTCACTGAAAAACTGTAAACAAGCCGACCGAATAGGTCACTGAAACTGAAGCAAACAGACCGAATAGGTCACTGAGAAACTGTAAACAAGCCGACCGAATAGGTCACTGAGAAACTGTAAAGGATCGACCAAGCAGGTCGCTGAAGAGCTGTAAACTCAAACCACTCTACTCCTATCAAGTATACTAAGCATGCATATAGTTGAGTAGAGAAACGACGGTAAGGTGCAAGTAAGAAGAGTAAAGTAGAGTAGAGTAAAGTGAAGGAGTGTCACCAAGCGTGTACCACTGTACGGATGTCAAACCGGATACCCACCTGTACGACTGTAGAAGATCAGATCTGTCGTCTGCGGAAACGAAGAAACCAGACCTACGAAAAGGTCCACAGAGTTAGCGTCTAACCCACCAACACAAGTACTGACTCCACATCCCATAAACTAATCCCACGGAGATTGGTTTTCCGAAACCAATTACCGAAACTCGCCGGAAGTCCCGTAAACCACACCAGGACTTCGCCGGGACCCACGAACCGTCCCGAAAAGCACCGACTCGTGTCACGAGTCACCCGCTGCCATAAAACACTCCTACTTGGATGTTTTGGCAGCAAACACAAGATAACACTACAATACAATTATCGTCGGATAATTGTACGAATACGGGTTCCCGAAAGTGTCTATTTCGACACCGGAACCAACCGTCGCTCACCCGTCATTTCCAAACCCTAGAAATGACGCGGGTGACCAGCCAACAAGGCTTAGCGACACCGTAAATAACCACTAAGAATTGTCGGAAGAAATCCGAACCGTAAACACGTTTCCGTCGGCGAATTTTGCCGAAAAACGCTCCGAAAATCACTTCTGATTTTCTGTAAAGTCCTGGGGCCTTAGACGATCACCCGCAGGTTACGTACAAGATTTCTACGCTGTCTACAAAGAACCACAAAAATTAAAATTGCATAAAAGTCACGACTCAATGTAAAATCGCATCATTTCATGCGATTTTATGACTTTATGGACCGTGCACGCAAACCGATGCTCAATAAATCGAGCCATCGCAACCATCGGAAGGTTTCGGCGCACCGGAGACCGTGCTCACCTTTCGGAGCACCCTCGATCACTGTAGAACTCTCACGAGTGACCCGAAGTTCCATAAACACTGCGCACAGCACGTAAAGTACACATTTCTCGCTAATCGAGGCATCAAATGCCTAAGCGGAGGTGAGCATCACGTTCAGCACTAGAAGGCGATGACCGTGCTCACCTCACTTGGTCAGAAAGACCAACTGTGGCCTCGGGAAATGTGTCAAAACCCTAGACTTAGCATGCCGTTAATAAAACATCGCTCACCTAACCCGAGGAGCTAGGGTTGGCGCCGGCGGTGCTCCGGCGGTCGGTCGGCCGGTGAGGGTGCGGCGGTCGGGGAGGTCCACGGCAACGATCGCGGCGGCAGAGGTGGCGGAGCGCGGCGGAGGAGATCAAATCTCCTCTTGCTCTCGGGTTGGGAGAACTCCTGCGGCGCGGCGGCGGCCGGAGGTGGTCGGGACGGTGGTAGGTCGGCGCCGGAGGTCGAGGAAGTGCCGTGCTCCCTCAATGAGCGGCGGCGACGCCCGGAAGTCGAGGCGACTCGGCCTCGGTCCGCTCTCATCCCGAGCGGCGGCGGGGCTCCCGGCGCGACCGGCGGTGTACGGGGCTACCAGGAAACGCGCGCCGGAGACTACATGTGGTCGGGGAAGAAGGATGCAACCCTCCTTAGCCGAAGAAGGCGCTTGGATCTCCTTCTTCCCCGCGCTCGCCGACCGCACCAACAATGGTCGCGGCGGCTTTTCTTGCTCCGGCGATGCACGGTGACGGCGGGGACGGTCGGAGTTGCAAGCCCGCGCCTTCTCCTTGCCGAGGAGTAGATCCGAGGTTCGGACTTCCTCTCTCTCTCGGCCAACCCGTGGGTGTTGCGGCCGATGGGGAGGAAGAAGAAGATGGAGGAGGTGGTCCGACGACGGTTCCGGCGGCCGGAGTTGCTCGCCGAGGTCGGGGCGCGCGCACGTGGTGGCGAGAGATGGGTAGAGGGCGGCTAGGGCAGTTTGGGCCGCTGTGGGAGGTGTAGGGTCACTAGGGTTAGGGTTAGGTCAAGTAAACCCTAAAACACCATTATATACACATGGGCACTTTTGCATTTTAGCCCTCCACCACACTCTATTTCACCTCTAGTCCCTGCCAGCAGATGAATCTTGCACCAAGGACCCTCTACGTCCAAAGTCTCGCAAATCGACGCATAAAATATAAAGACTTCTCGCGTTTTGCCATTTTGCGATTTTAACCTCTTCGCATTCTTTCGCGATTCCCTGAGATCCGTCCGTCGATTTACGATCGGATCACGCCAGCGCGTTCAGCGCGTCGATAACATCGAATCTGGCCTTTTACTTCGTTTGATTTGGTCTCGAATTCGCGAAGAAATCCATCCCCTCTCAACAATCCGATTATCGCGCATCGACCCCATTGCGATCATCTTGTAATATCCGACGATCCGTCCGGCGGATTTCCGATCGGATTGCTCCAGTGCGTTCAGCACGAAGGAGACATCGAATCTAGCCTTTTATTTCATTCGATTTAGTCTCCGTTCTGCGACGAACCCATCTTTCCATCAATTCCCGTAATAAACTAACTTATTAACATATATACTTTATATATGTAAAATCGTTCGGGACCCTTTTCCTAGACAACCGTGCATCAGAATCTGATTCTGTCAGTGCCATTGGTTCCAGAATAGTCAAGCCGTTCGAAACGAGCTATTGAAGTCATATTATCGGAGTTCTGTACACACCTGAACCCATCCTCTATTCCCGGCTCATCCGAAAAACTAGAGTTACTATTCACTTAAGTCGTTTTTCCGGGTCGCGTAACTTTTTCGTTTTAGCTCGTTTTGACCTGAAATTTGACGTGTGCTCTTATAATACAATTACGCACACATTCACCATCTCCAATTATTTTATTTCTTGTTTTGGAAAAATGCCAGTTATTACATCATTCCCACCTTATAGGAAGTTTCGTCCCCGAAACTAAGTCAAGGATCCCCCATAAACAAATGTGGATAACGCTCCCGCATAGTAGACTCAAACTCCCACGTAGCTTTGCGCTCATCGTGGTTCTCCCACTGAACCTTTACGTACGGAATGGTCCTGTTCCGTAACCGCTTCTCCTTACGTGCCAAAATTCGCAACGGAGCCTCATCTTAGCTCAGATCTTCCCGCAACTGGATAGCCATCGTGCTGAGGACGTGGGATGGATCAAGAATATACTTCCGAAGTATGGACACGTGGAAGACGTTGTGCACCCGGGCGAGAATCGGAGGTAGAGCCAACCTGTACGCCACCGGACCAACACGCTCCAGGATCTCAAACGGTTCCAAAAAAAACGCGGACTAAGCTTGTCCCGCAAACCGAACCGCTTGATCCCCCTGGAAGGCGACACCTTGAGCAGCACGTGCTCACCGACCAGAAACTCCAGGTCACGCCTCCACTGGTCCGCGTAGCTCCTTTGTCGACTCTGTGCAGTCTGAAGTCGCTCTCTCGCAATGTGTACTTTCGCCTCCGCATCCTCCACTAAGTTAGGCCCGATCAACCGGCGTTCTCCGACATCGTCCCAACAGATAGGGGACCGACATCGACGCCCACATCAAGCCTCGTACGGAGCCATCCCGATGCTCGCCTGGTAACTGTTGTTATAGGCGAACTCCACCAGGGGTAAATAGCGAAACCATCCATCACAGTAGTCCAGGACACAAGCGCGGGGCATGTCCTCTAGAGTCTGGATGATTCGCTCTGACTGTTCGTCGCTCGGCGGATGGAACGCTGTACTGAAGTTCAGCTTCGTACCCATAGCCTGCTGCAAGCTCTTCCAAAAATGGGAAACGAAGCGAGTGTCCCGATCAGATACGATTGACACTGGCACACCATGCAGTCGGACGATCTCGTCGATATATATAACTGTGCCGCCGATCACGGGACCACGTCGGTGCATCGGCAGAAGTGAGCCGATTTCGTCACCCGATCACTACAACCCGTATCGCATCATGGCCTCGCCGTGATCGAGGCAATCTAGTGACGAAATCCATAGAAATCGCTCCCATTTCCATACGGTATCGAAAGTAGTTGCAGCCTTTCCTACGGCCGATGTTCGGCAGTCACCTGCTGACAAGTCAAGCATCGAGCCACATGCCGAGCCACATCTAGCTTCATCCCAGGCCACCAGAAATTATGCTTCAAGTCGCTATACATCTTGGTTCCGCCTGGATGAACCGTGAAAGGGGATTGGTGCGCCTCGGATAGGATATCGCTCCTCAACTCCGAGTCACTGGGTACGCACCATCTGCCTCTGAAACGCAAGGACCCATCAATGTATATGGTAAAGTCCCCGAGACTTGACCAGGTACTCACCATAATCAAATTTGGATACTGCTCCGCCAATGCGGTATCACCTTTGAGTACTGGTCAATCACACTTTCATAAATCACGACAACTCATCTATCGTTTCACCTGGACGGGACAAGGGTAAACATTCCATCCCAAATCTACGGATCAAGATTCACTGGAATCATATCCATCTTATAACCTGCGAACAAAGACAGTCTCGCGTCCAGAATTATCCAATCCCATCTTGCAAATTCTGAGATAATAATACATCCCTCAAAGTTACTAGGTCCACTCAACTTTGGTCCACATAGTCGTAATCCGACTACATCGATAGTTCACGTAAAAAGTCACAAAACAGATCCACAAGTCCGGAGTAAAATCTCAAAGGCCGAAAGGCACACTCCGACTAGCCAACAACATCAACCTGCTCACTACGAGCACATACGAAACGTCATTCAAAAACTTGAGTCAACACACTCACCTCGGAGACCACAGTCTCACTCTAGTTACTACACAAACTGTCGAAATCAAAACCTCGTCAACTGAGAGCCACTTTTGGCATTCGACAGTCCTAGGTCCAAGACCTCACTTTCCACCTGACCCAAAAGGTCCAACTGACAATACCAATTGAGCTAGATAATTTATTCGCTCAATAACCTCTGCTAACCAACGCAGTTCCATGCAAGTCCATCCCTTGATGCACAGGATTGCCAATCGCACTATGCGTTACTAACCATCGGTGATGCTCAACATCCGTCTCCACGAGACCCTGTCGCTGCTGTCCTACAAGGGACCCTAGCGATCAATATTCCGAGCAACACCAAATACTTGTCTCATTGAGACCCAGGCGACCTGTCACCAATTGATCGGACGAGCATACTATTCCTAGGTTTGCACGATTAATTTGAGAAGCAAACCCTGTACATTATCACATACGGTGACTATCAAAGCCGACAATCATGCTTAGGTCACTCAATATCTGTGATTTCGAACCTCTCGCCAAACAAACCGAGACTTCTACGAACACCCAGACTCGACTAGAGTCAAAACCACCATCAGGGAATAACCCAGTCTCACAACGTGGTCAGAGATGACCGACACTCAAGAGTTCCCAAGACAATCTAGGGAAAACATCGACCCAATCCATAAGTCCCAAACAGGGAAATGGACATTTCGTCTCACTTTCGACAGTATATTGTCTGCAGCCAATATACTTATCAGAAGAAAGTGAAATATCCAAGATCCACTACCAACATCGAGTTGGAAGCGCGACACGACGAAGTATCAAACCATTTGATACCTCAACACTGAACCGAATCCGTCGAAACATCGGATTTGCAAGCCGACATTTGAAAACAGATCGACTCCGAACCTACTCACTAGGAGTCACATAGCTTTCAACATCTGAAAGCTACTTGCGACACTAAACCGCAAACCGTACCAACTAGGCTTAGGAAATGATTTCCGTAACCGATTTTTTGCACCACAACGAGCTATACCCAAAGCTCCGAGGACTCAGACGATACCTTAGAGTAACTCGAGTCAAGGCGGGTCCTAACAAACCATACACTATCCTATGACACACCAATTTAGGTGTTAAAATACCCGTACATGATGTAGGCCTCAACGGAAACCTGACGCCTCAACTGTGTCAGTCCGACTCTAGTACGCGTCAATTTGACGTATGAACTCGTTAAAAGTCAAAAGCCTTGAACTGCTGATTTCATCGGCCAACGAGAAGGAGTAGGAGTCACAACCCTACTCAAAGAACTGCGAAAGCAACACCAATGTTGCAGTCGTCTAAACCCTGGGTTACACCCAAGTAACCCCACAGAAGTCGCGACCGTAACAGGTCTAAGTACCGTCTCCGTAGAGACACTCGCAGTAGCTCTCGTGTCAAAAGTAGGAATAGTGGCCCAGGGCGTCAGCAGTCTAAGCCCGATATCACTGGCCTTTCAAGGCCCACCTGACCGAAATGGCCACACACGGGGGACTTCACCCCGCCATTCGATGTCCAAAAGAAGCACCGCCACTACTCCCCACTTAGACACCTGCTTATGCGAAAATCGTAACACATACCGAAAACATCGTGCACTCGAAGTTTATCGACTCGACATGCACACCGGGACACAAGTCCAAACCCCGCACTCACGTGCCTATGTATCGCAAGTCTTCCTAGGGTCAACTTAACCAATGGTACAGTTCCTTTTTTATTTTATTTTATTTGGAAAACAACTGGTGAATGGTGTTGTGGTTGTAATTCGCTCTGATACCATTTTAATCTGTCACGCCCCGGGTCATTTTAGAGTATAGAAACAGCGGAAATTTTTTTTTTTTTTATAAACCTTGACCCCCAAGGACATGACACTGCCACAAATACAGAGACCACCGTACACACGGACGAGTCTCCCGTATTTGCACGCATCGCACAAGTACAAGGAGTCTTTTACAATCATACAACCACAACAAAGTGTACAGATATTAATTCCAATCAACATACACATATTCACACCATTCACCACAGGTTCATTCACATTTACCTTTGTATATAAACAACATCTATCTTTTGAAATGTTCCCTACTCGGGAACGGGTTTTGAAACTCTAAGTTATAAAATTCCTTTTGAAAATCTTTTACAAACTGTTTCCACACGGAAACCCTTTCTTTGAAAACAGTAACACGGGGGGTAGAAATCCTTTTTCTTTGAAATGCTACCACGAAGGGTGGGAGACAGTTTAATTCACAAAACATGAGTTCTTTCATAAACTTCCAAAAATCATTATAAGTCTCAATCCACCACTGAAGTGAAGCTAGAACTGAACCATGATGTACTCTAAGTAATAAAACGAGAAAGGTAAGGAAGTAACCGACATCGGTAGGAGCTAAGCGTACTAGACTCGCTCTCACTTTCTTTGTCCCACCATGACCTGTAACGTCACCTGAAAGAGAAGAAGGCGAGGGGGGGTGAGAACATGTTAACATGTCTCTCCCTCCCAGTGGGTATCCATTAGTAACGGAGTAAAACAAAGGAAAGACTGGTAAGTAGATACAGTAGCCAAAGTAAGCAGGAGAGAGATATATGTAATATAAATAAACTGCTACTGTATGTATGCATCGAAAAGCTGAGAAAGTAAATACCCAATCCATAACCGCCAATATTGGTCCGCAGACCTCAGGCAATGCCCCCTGTTTTTAAACCTGCATTCAACCCAAGATAGCCTATGGGCTCACGGGTTGGGCAAAGTCCCGTAGATAGTCCCAAACCACTTTTCCTAAAAAGAACACCGGCCGGTGGATCAGACCGCCCGTGTTCGTGAACTGCACTCAAGTCCTGGGCAATCGATGCTGTTATGCTCAAAAACCATACGTCAGCAACTGGCTGACAATCCCGTCCCTAAAGGGACATCGACCCCTTTGGGTCATTAAGTAAACTCGCCGACCACGTAGGTCACGTACATCGAAACAAACCGACCGAACAAAGTCACTCTAATCAAGCAACCGACCGAATAGGTCACGGAGAAACTGAAACAAGCCGACCGAATAGGTCACTGAAAAACTGTAAACAAGCCGACCGAATAGGTCACTGAAACTGAAGCAAACAGACCGAATAGGTCACTGAGAAACTGAAACAAGCCGACCGAATAGGTCACCGAGAAATCAGAAAGGATCGACCAAGCAAAGTCGCCAAGAGTCAGAACTCAAACCACTTACTCCTATCAAGTATACTAAGCATGCATATAATTGAGAAGAGAAACGACGGTAAGGTGCAAGTAAGAAGAGTAAAGTAGAGTAGAGTAAAGTGAAGGAGTGTCACCAAGCGTGTACCACTGTACGGATGTCAAACCGGATACCCACCTGTACGACTGTAGAAGATCAGATCTGTCGTCTGCGGAAACGAAGAAACCAGACTTACGAAAAGGTCCACAGAGTTAGCGTCTAACCCACCAACACAAGTACTGACTCCACATCCCACAAACTAATCCCACGGAGATTGGTTTTCCGAAACCAATTACCGTAACTCACCGGAAATCCCGTAAACCACACCGGACTCCGCCGGACCCACGAACCGTCCCGAAAGCACCGACTCGTGTCACGAGTCACCCGCTGCCATAAAACACTCCTACTTGGATGTTTTGGCAAAGAAACACAAGATAACACTACAATACAATTATCGTCGGATAATTGTACGAATACTGAGTTCCCGAAAGTGTCTATTTCGACACGGAACCAACTGTCGCTCACCCGTCATTTCCAAACCCTAGAAATGACGGGTGACCAGCCAACAAGGCGTAGCGACACCGTAAATAACCACTAAGAATTGTCGGAAGAAAGCCGAACCGTAAACACGTTTCCGTCGGCGAATTTTGCCGAAAAACGCTCCGAAAATCACTTCGATTTTCGTAAAGTCTGGGCCTTGGACGATCATCCAGAGGTTACGTACAAGATTTCTACGCTGTCTACAGCAACCACAAAAATTAAAATTGCATAAAAGTCCCTAACTCAATGTAAAATCGCATCATTTCATGCGATTTTATGACTTTTATGGACCGTGCACGCAAACCGATGCTCAATAAATCGAGTGATCGCAGTCACTGGAAGGTTTCGACGCGCCGGCGACCGTGCTCACCTTTTGGAGCACCCTCGATCACCGTAGAACTCTCACGAGTGACCCGAAGTTCCATAAACATCACGACAAAGACGTAAAGTACACATTTCGCTAATCGAGGCATCAAATGCCTAAGCGGAGGTGAGCATCGCGTTCAGCACGAGAAGGCGATGACCGTGCTCACCTCACTTGGTCAGAAAGACCAACTGTGGCCTCGGGAAATGTGTCAAAACCCTAGACTTAGCATGCTGTTAATAAAACACTGCTCACCTGACCCGAGGGAGCTAGGGTTGGCCGCCGGCGGTGCTCCGGCGGTCGGTCCGGCCGGTGAGGGGTGCGGCCGGTCGGGGAGGTCCACGGCAACGATCGGCGGCGGCGGAGGTGGCGGAGGCGCGGCGGAGGAGATCAAATCTCCTCTTGCTCTCGGGTTGGGAGAACTCCGGCGCGCGGCGGCGGCCGGAGGTGGTCGGGACGGTGGTAGGTCGGCGCCGGAGGTCGAGGAAGTGCCGTGCTCCCCTCAATGAGCGGCGGCGACGCCCGGAAGTCGAGGTGACTCGGCCTCGGTCTGCCCTCATCCCGAGCGGCGGCGGGGGCTCCCAGCGGCGGCCGGCGGTGTACGGGGGTGCCGGGAAGCGCGCGCCGGAGACTACACGTGGCCGGGGAAGAAGGATGCAACCCTCCTTAGCCGAAGAAGGCGCTTGGATCTCCTTCTTCCCCGAGCTCGGCCAGACTGCACCAACAATGGTCGCGGCGGCTTTTCTTGCTCCGGCGATGCACGGTGACGGCGGGGACGGTCGGAGTTGCAAGCCCGCGCCTTCTCCTTGCCGAGGAGTAGATCCGAGGTTTACGGACTTCCTCTCTCTCTCGGCCAACCCGTGGGTGTTGCGGCCGAGGAGGAAGAAGAAGATGGAGGAGGTGGTCCGGCGACGGTTCTCCGGCGGAGTTGCTCGCCGGAGCGGGGCGCGCGCACGGTGGCGGAGATGGGTAGAGGGCGGCTAGGGCGGTTTGGGCGTTGTGGGAGGTGTAGGGTCACTAGGGTTAGGGTTAGGTCAAGTAAACCCTAAAACACCATTATATACACATGGGCACTTTTGCATTTTAGCCCTCCACCACACTCTATTTCACCTCTAGTCCCTGCCAGCAGATGAATCTTGCACCAAGGACCCTCTACGTCCAAAGTCTCGCAAATCGACGCATAAAATATAAAGACTTCTCGCGTTTTGCCATTTTGCGATTTTAACCTCTTCGCATTCTTTTCACGATTTCCGGAGATCCGTCCGTCAGATTCACGATCGGATCACGCCAGCGCGTTCAGCGCGTCGATAACATCGAATCTGGCCTTTTACTTCGTTTGATTTGGTCTCGGATTCGCGAAGAAATCCATCCCCTCTCAACAATCCGATTATCGCGCATCGACCCCATTGCGATCATCTTGTAATATCCGACGATCCGTCCGGCGGATTTCCGATCGGATTGCGCCAGTGCGTTCAGCACGAAGGAGACATCGAATCTAGCCTTTTATTTCATTCGATTTAGTCTCCGTTCTGCGACGAACCCATCTCTCCATCAATTCCCGTAATAAACCAACTTATTAACATATATACTTTATATATGTAAAATCGTTCGGGACCCTTTTCCTAGACAACCGTGCATCAGAATCTGATTCTGTCAGTGCCATTGGTTCCAGAATAGTCAAGCCGTTCGAAACGAGCTATTGAAGTCATATTATCGGAGTTCTGTACACACCTGAACCCATCCTCTATTCCCGGCTCATCCGAAAAACTAGAGTTACTATTCACTTAAGTCGTTTTTCCGTTTTAACTTTTTCGTTTTAGCTCGTTTTGACCTGAAATTTGACGTGTGCTCTTATAATACAATTACGCACACATTCACCATCTCCAATTATTTTATTTCTTGTTTTGAAAAAATGCCAGTTATTACAGTCGACAGACCCAAATTTGAATATAGGTGCTTTTATATATAGTATAGATATAGCATAATTAGATACATGAAAGGGGAATCCCTTTCCAGCCCTCCCCGGGTTTTCTGTGTGTGTGTGGGGGGGGGGTTGTGGGGCCCACCATTTTTTTTTTAAAAAAATTCTCTCCCAGTCTCTCTCTCTTACACTCTCTCACTCTCTCTCTCTCTCTCTCTCTCTCTCTTATACACTCTCTCCCTCTTTCTCGTACACTAATTTATTTAGTGCTTATTTTTTTTAATAATTTATGCTCTCCCACATTCTCTCTCTCATACACTAATTTATTTAGTGGGATCTGATTCAATTTTTAAAAAATTAATTGCATATTGATTCCCAATCTTTTCACTCTTTTTTATTTTAGTCCCTAATCCATCAAGTTTGTATATTTTTCACTTTACTCCCCAAATATTTTTTTATAAATTAATTTATATATTAATAATATAATATTTGATTGTTGAATTATTTTACAGTGTAAAAAATATCTATTTTGATTTCGAATGGCTTTTGATTAGTCTTATTTTTTGTGCTTGATAAAATCTTATTATTTTATTTATTTTACTTATTAGATTTAAATATTTTAAGAAAGAAATATATTTTAATATCATTCTTTAAAAAAAATATTAATAATTATAATAATTTACTTTTCTATTTTTTTACCGTAAAGATCGACTGCTCCTTAACTAGTCTATTTAAAAATGTCTAGTGTCGAGGGCTCACTCTATTACTTGATATGTGGCCTATTTTTGTTTCTACTTTTTCCTCTACGTTAAAGGACGGTTTGGGAATAACACGTCTCTAAAACCCTCCGCTCATACATATATAATAATAATAATAATAATAATAATAATAATATAATAATAATAATATAGTTTTCAAATTTTTTTATTAAAATTTAAAATTTTCTATATCGAAATTTAAATTCTAAATTTTAAATTCTGAACTTGAAATTTTACAATGTTAAAATTTATAATGTCTCCCACAACTGAATTCTAAATATGAAATTTTAATTAATTTTAAAAAATTTATACTATTTATTTCCAAATTTATAGCTTCAAAATTAAAAATTTTAAAATATTAAAATATTCTTATACCTGTTTCAAAATTTAAAATTTTTATCTGTAGTATTTCTTTTCTCAGAACCGATCCTCTCTCTCTCTCTTCTCTTTCCCCAGCCACGCACCCACCCACAATGCAAACAACCCCTTAATAATTAACTCCTAATAATTATTATAAATCTATATTTAAAATCCTAAAATTTATTTTTCAAATTTTAAAATTTAAAATTTAAATTTTGCAATTACTTAATATGTATTTTAATGTACGCTGTATAATCATCACAAACATATAATTTTAAACTTTTAAGCCCTACAATCGAAAATTATAAAATCTTAGTTTTAGAGTTAAATATATATGAAGCTATTTCTCTTTTCGATGAAAAATTATGTTTTAATTGAAAAGAAAATTAATCTTTCCATATAGATAGGCATTGAAGTGCTATATTGAATTTCAAGAAAAGAGAATCATTTCTTTTAATACTCACTAATTACTAGTTAACCGTTCTAATCCTTCGTATGCTTAATTCCGGTAGGAAAATAAAATAGAAGTTCAAAATTTAAATTTTATCCTAAATCTGAATTTAAATTCAAGTTGAAAATTTAAAATTCAATATTTTAGATTTAAAAATTAAGCTTCTAAATATTAAAATTTAAAGTTCATATTAAAAATTTAAAATTCAAATATAAAATTCAAGATTAAACTCGAAATTTAAATATAAAATATAAAATATAAAATTATATTTTAAATAATTACCTGCTCTCTCCCGGCTTCTCCTCTCTCTTCATGTATATTTTAAAATTCAAAATATAAAATAACTTGAATTTAATTTGGAAATTTAAATCTAAAATAAAATATAAAATTATATTTTAAAAACAATTACGTTGCTATCTCCCTCTATCTTCTCTCTCTTCATGTAAGGAAAAAGCAAAAAGGCAGCTCTCTCTGTTTTCTTTGCCCCTGCCAAAATTTTTTTCAATTTTCAAGATTAAAAAGAATGCCGTACCGAGGGAAATGAAAGAGTAGAGAGAAAATTATCTTCTCTCTCAAATATTTATATATAAAAAATTTATTATTTTTTCCCTTCATTTCCCAACGTATCTCTCTCCTCCCCACCCTATTAACAGCATCTCCCTTCTCTCTCTCTCTCTTATCTCTTCCCACCCTTTTGTACCGTACGCCCCCTACTAAATATTATCTTCTCCTCTCTCCTCTCTCTCTCTCTCTCTCTCTCTCTCTCTCCCCGCACACACCTGCATACCCATCCACAAATAATGCCCACACACCCCCTAATAATTATCCACTAATAAAGATTTATATTTAATATACTAAATTATAATTTTTATAACTATTAATAAAATTTTAGCAGCAGACAATTTTATGATACGATATTTATGGTTACTAATTAAAAATTATAATTTAATAAGGCTTTTTTGCAAAAAAAATCCACTTATTTTCGGATTTTGCAAAACCGGGCCACCTTTTTCGTTTTTGCAGATTCGGGCCGCTTTTTCAACCGCCGGACCAAAATGCCCATCGTATACAAAAGCCCTTCGCGTATTCCGCGGCCTACGTATGCCACGCCGTACGTAGCCGGCAGGCATTTAATGCGCCCCCTCCGCGTACGCTACCTGCCGATCTCTCGGAACCGCACTAAATCGGCCGCCATTCGCGCCCATTGTTCTTTGTTTCGTTCTCA
This sequence comes from Aechmea fasciata, assembly GCA_025177825.1. Classification (NCBI taxonomy): domain Eukaryota; kingdom Viridiplantae; phylum Streptophyta; class Magnoliopsida; order Poales; family Bromeliaceae; genus Aechmea; species Aechmea fasciata. The sequence continues at coordinate 7,334,303 of CM045945.1, forward strand.
ATACTTTATTAAATAATCCCAACATACCGTCGCCGTGAAATATACAAGCACTCTCAACGGGGATAATAGTGCAACGCGAAGTAAGGCCGGAGAAATGGTGCAACCTCCTCCCACGCTTCATCCCTAGCGACGTTCGGTGCGACCTCTCCATATCCACTCAATCTCAAGCTAATACGCAAATGACGGTGAAGCGTCATGCGGGACCGGCGTGGCAATCGCGAGATGAATGTTAAACTATATTTGAAGATAAGCGCGGCGAGAAAGCAAGCTCGGCGGCGGGTCGGGACGATCGCAGCCTCTCGGACTTCCGGGGTCCTCTTAACGGTTACCTTGTCCATCCAGTGTTTAACGGTTGAGCCTTTAATATTTTTGTACAATTTCGAGCAAAAGGCTGGCGCAACGTGGAAGGAGGCTAGTAATTAGAAACAAGTGAAGTGGTGTAATGAGTTTTATATTCCCGCAGTAGATAGTGTTAATAAAATAAGCGAATTTGTTGCACTAGTAATTGAGTTTATATATCTGTAATAGAATGTGTTAATAAAGTAATAATAAATTACGAATAGTGCAAGGAGGCTAGTACTTGACAAATACGGTAGTAATACCAGTGTAATGGATTGGAAAAGATTGTTATTAAGCTTGTAAAAGTGCAATTCATCAGTAATACCAGTGCAAAGGTTTGTTAACAAGTATTACTAACCTTTTAAGGGTGCGTTTCGAAGCTGTTACATTACGCCTCAATGATTAAAGAAGATAATAGTGTGAATTATCTTACAAAATCATACTACCTAATAAAAACCGTGTAATTATAGTTCAACATTAAAGGCGCAAATAGTGCAACCCAACGTGTTGTCAAAGAATGCACGTATATAGCCGTTAATAATAGTACAATTGGTTGAAGGAAATGGTGCAATATTTAGCTAGCAGTGCAAAAATAGACTGTTAATAGTGCAATAGTTAGCGAATCAAATATCGTGCAAACATATTTTCTCCCGCGCTCTGGTTCATTTAATGCTTGTGGAGGAGTATGTACAGTAATGTGTACGAACTGCCGGTGTCTCTTGGGCTCGTCTACCGGACGGCGACTCTTCGCCTCACCTAATTGAGTATAACGTCACGTCAGTGTACGACTCTGACGGTACATTTATTACGATATGCGCTTCAACGCTATCGCCATTGGCGGAGTTTGGAGTTTGCTGTTCATGTTCAGATATTTTTGTAGAAAAGGATACCGGTGATATGATTAATTAGTGGTGCAAAGGGAAGTGCATTAGTGCATCATTAGTAAAATAGTGCATGTTACCCCTATATTTGTCCAACAATTCTTGTAGAAAGTACAGTTTACCAAATATTATTTATATTCTAAAAGAATAATATGGTCATGTTGTTCGTTTTTACGTGCCTAGATTATATTGGATTCTAACGGTGTTCCGATGATAGGTTGGCCCATAATACCATCCCACTAACTTTGTAACTCCGGTTGATCTAACTTTGTAACTCCGGTTGATCGATCCCTTTACCCCATTTCTAAACCCTATACGCTGTCTAAACCGCCTTCCAGCGCTTTCGTCTAGCCTTTCAAACCCATTGCTCTTTGTAACCGCCATCGTCTGCTTTGAATCTCTTGGTCCAATACACTCTCATTCTCCGCTGCTAGCAATGTCGTCAAAGTCGTCGCAGGCTAGTGAATCATTGAAAGCCACCGGGCGGAAGGCGCCGTCCGTCGGGATGCGGCGTTCCGCCGTGAGTTCATCGTAAATTCGCGGTGTTTCGTCGGAGCCGACCGGAAGACTTATGATTCGGTCGTGAAGCCGCATCATTATCCCGTCATCCAGCGGACGATCTTCCGTAATATCTTACTCTTTCCCGACATCACCTCAGATAGGCCGATGCTGGAGTACATCCTCCGACATTGGAACAGGGGTGTTGAATTCGAAATTGGCCCGCAAGTGATACGCTTCACGGCCCAGGAGGTGGCTGTTCTTCTAGGGTTACCCCTGTCGGGTTCACCGCTTGACCTCAGCCGGAAAGTAGAGTCTGATATCCAGAGACGTTACCTTGAGGGTAGGAAGGTCGACCGCAAGAACCTCGAGGGGATTTTGATGGAGTTGTCACCGAAGCAGGACGAAGAGGACATCACAGACTTCGTCAAATTACTTATTCTATACTTTTTTTGTTGCATTCTTTTCACCAATACTAATAATCTCTGCCCCAAGGGTCTAGTGGGTATTGTCGATGATCTCCGGATGCTGGGTACAATTGGATCCATCGCTTATCGTGACCTACTATGCTCGCGCCAATAAATTGCAAGCAAAATCGAAGCGGGTGGGATACGTTCTTGGATGCACACCGCTTCTTCCAGTAAGTGTAAAGTGTTAAATTAATAGTGTAACATTGTCTTTGTAATAGTGTAACATTGACTAAGTAATAGTGTAACATTGTCGTCGTAATAGTGTAACAGTGTCATTGTAATAGTGTAACATTGTATTTATAATAGTGTAACATTGTCTACTATATCACAATAGTCCGACTGAACTAGTGTAACATTGGCTTGTAAACAGGTGTGGATATACGAGCACACTGGTTACAGATCTCCCGTGCCCCCCCGCCGTGCGATATATCCTCGTATCCAGAGGTGGGATACGATTAGATGGTCTCGCCGTTCACGGGGATCGTCAAGAGTGAAGGAAGATTTTAACTTCACTAGCTGCCGCCGAAGGCTCGAACTGTCCCCAGACGAACAACGGCTGCTTGGGGTGGTTGAGGAAGTTCCGCGTCGCCACCGTCGCAGGCATGACGATCCTCCGGAGTGGTATAAGAATGTAATGGAGGCAATTACCCGACTGGAGGGTGTGGTCTTCAGTCTTGCCACTAGCGTAGCCGGCATTATGAGCCACCCGGCACTTCTACCTGCACCACAATCCTCGCCAGCCCCACGTGAAAGTAAAAGGATGATGCACGAAGGAGTGCAAGCTCCAACTCCCCCACCAGCTAAATCTTCTACGCGCTCGGCTAGTAGAGTGAAAAAACAGAAGATAGCATCCGCCGTATTGGCGACGCCCGCACCTACGTCGGCCGTTAAGGCGATTCCCGAAATGGGGAAAAAACGGAGCAGAAATGCTTCCAAATCTACAAAGGATGGGGCACGCGAGCGAGCCCGAGCCTCCCCCGGGAGTGTCGTAAGAGGCGCACGGCGCGAAGCCCGTACCTACTCCGTGACCCAAAGCCGGAAAGAATAAAGCCGACTACACTATCGCTGACGTATGTGACGCCCTCATCATTTTACATTCTCAACATAACCAATGATTCGTATCATTCGATGATATATTAGTGTGAATGTACGTGGCATTCCTGAATATAATCATATTTGTCCCCATTGTGCGAAATGTATAATTGTGTTACATATCAACTTGTAGTGCAATATATAGGACATTAGTGTAACATTTTACCAACACCATTTCTGCAGGTAACGGTACTGGAGGAGAGAGGCCATCCTAAGGCGCCGTCGGAGCCGGTAGAAAGGGAAGTACAAGCCGACGAATTCGGCCGTCCACCTGCAGGTCTTTTCGCCGGAGAGTTCATTTTTACTTCCGATGAGGTATGTAATAGTGTAAAATCTGATTAAGTTGTGCAAAAGATATTCTTAAGTAGTGTATTTCATGAACAAATAGTTTAATTGACCGCATTTGATATTACAATATGGCGGTACATAACGTCGTCATCCATATATGCGAAGACGTCGAACCCTTATCTTCGATCTGGGAGGTGCGGTGCGATCGCGATTGCGGCGGCGACGACGACAAACGGCGGTGGCGGCGGGAGGATGCGACCAAACGGCGGTGGAGGTGGAGGCGGCGGCTGCGACGGCCGTCGTTGAGAAGGAGGAACAGCCGTCTGCCGTGGATAAGGTGGAGGCGGCGGCTGCGCCTGCCGTCGTTGAGAAGGAGGAACAGCCGCCTGCCGTGGATCTCCTGGAGGCTGCGGCTGCGGTGCCGATCGAGGCAAAGCCGGCGGCGCTGCCTGCGGCGGTTGCGGATAAGGAGGAGGCGGCGGTTGCGGCGCGGACCCACACGAAGACGACACGCGCTTCCTCTCGTGTAAGCTTCAGTTACAACATTTACGTCTAAATGGTGCAATTTTATATACATCGTTACACTACTATACACATTGTTGCACAATTATAATTATAATCTGCAGATCCCTACGAAAAAGGATAAGCCTGTCCGGCAGAGGCGGTTGGTGCCACTCTCGAAGGCGACAATAGCGCCGACACACACTACGGACTCCTCTATATCGAAACTCAGTGAATCGGTAGGTTTGTGAATGAAGCATCATTACGTTCCTTTAAAGTGACCGAGATTATAATAGTGTAAGAATGTGCTGCAATGGTGTAATATCTTGTGATCTCACTCCCTTTAATGAATAACAGCCCCCAAGCATAATTGACATCCCCCCATCGGGAGCCACATCGTTAAGAGAAAGGGGCCCGAAGATCAATGTCAAGGGCGGCAAAACCCCATGTCCCGTGACGTTAAAGTATTACGGCAAAGGACTGTTACCATTGGAGGATCAGGAGCGAATTGAAATGTTCCTGACAAGCAGTGGTAACGAGTCGGTATCTGTGCCTTCCAAAAATATTGAAGTCGGGCGGAAAGACTTTGTTGACCTAACCAGTCACATGGCTTTCGTAAGCTTCGATGTTATTGACTCCTACCAGGCGATTCTGAAGGAGGCGGAAGGGCAGAGGTGCATCTACTCGAGTTGTTTCCTTTGTCAAACCTTCGGGACAGTTACGAGCTCCGATATGTTCCTGCAAGAAATCACCGAGGGGGTGATTAGTGAGGCAAAGTTACGGTTCATCCCGCTCTTCAACCACGAGCAGCATTTGCTAGCGGTTGATCTACAAGGCGGGAAGTACCTCCACTTGTCCTCCATAAAAAATGCAAAATACAACGCTGGTTTCGACGATGCGGTAAATAGTGCAACGACTTCTTTTGCAGTGCACTAATCATAACATGTTTGCCCCATTATATTTCTAAATAGTGCAACGACTTCTTTTGCAGTGTACTAACGTGGCACAAATTTTGGAGAGAAAGTTTCCCGATTTTTGCCGCCGACGCGGTACCCGTCCCGTCGACTGGGAGAGGCAGAACATGGAAGACATCCCGGTGCAACATCAATCTAATGACTGCGCAATTTTTCTTTTAGCGTACGAAGAATACTTGCAGAAGGGATTGAACTTGGACTTCTCCCAGAATGACATGACGAGGAAACGAGGCGAGATCGCAGCAGAATTATTGCGTTATTTTTACAAGCAATAATTCATGACATTATTGACACAATATACTATTTTCTTTTATTGTAAGTGTTAACATGTCATTACACTTTTACATACCATTTTATTCGATAAATACGTGTAATAGTGTAACAAATTCAGTACTGGTGCATTTAATCCTGATTCATTCAGTACTGGTGCAATTAATCCTGATTCATGTATGCTTGTAGAATATTTGAGCGAAGATGCAAAGGTAACAATGGTCTAGTACCTTAAACTGTTGCAAACGTAGTGATGAGCCAGTATCTTAACTTGTCACAAAGTTGGAAATATACGAAGTAAAATACAAATGCTAATTCCAAATTCTGAACCAGTCATTGTTACACTATTCAGTACGAGATGTTGAACTATTTTTCTGTCGGTAACACTAATACATACAAAATCGCTCATGCACTATTACTATTACTGATGATTACTGTGGTGGATCTGCAGATGTAATCTCTCGCTGCTCGATTTGTCTTGCGACTGGAGGGTTCTTGCATGATCTTTTGTTGTGTCCCCACCTTTGGCATTTCCCGCACCGCTTCTTTATCGCGCCATTCGACATGGACTCTCTCCTAACAACCTTCCTTCTCCCTGGTTGTATGCGCACGGTTGGCGGCCGGGGTCGCACAATGTTAGTTGGTATTTCAGGCCATTGTTCTTTGCCTCTTGTGGGGGGAACGTAGTCGTTGTATGTTGCTTTATAAGTCGAAGTCTTGAAGCAGTCCTCGACAAAATCATACGGATCCCGCATCCTGAATGAAATTGCTCACATGGCGTGATTACATGGGATGCCGTCAATGTCCCAGCGGTTGCACGAACATGTCTTTTTTGAAAGATCCACCACTTCTGTGCTATCCGGTGCAATAACCTGTGGATCACGCATAGGTAATTGTTAGAAAAATAGTGCAATATGGACTAAACTACTGCAAGTAATCTTCCAGACATACTATGCAAACGGACTTTGTAATCGAACAATACGTTTAATCAATAGTGTAAAGTATTGATAAGTGGTGCAACATATCCTTGTAATCGTTTAACGTCGAGACGACATACCTGAAATAGAACATCGGTTGAAGGGTTAAGCGTGAAAAAGCGGGAGGCTTCCCTTGAGGTCGCTAAAATCTTTTCAGCATAGGGCGTTATAACACTCGTCATCTTCTCTCCAGCCAGATTTCTCAAGTAATAATAACTTGCTGTTTTCTTCCTTGTTTCCTCCACTAAGTATGTAATTGGGAGGCCTTTTAAGTGTCGAATAACACTGTTAATAGTTTCGGCACAGTTGGATGTGAGCATGGAATAACGCCTTCCAAGGAAGCAATGGGTAGCCCACCTATGCCGAGGAAGCTTCACGACATACTTATCTTGTTCGGGTTCAACTCTTTCATCTTGCATGTGTTCGTTGAACTCGGCGACTGTGTATGCCCGCCCCGCCGCCCAAAATCTTCGCCAAGCAGGTGTATTTTTTGGCGCGTGAGGGAGATTTGTAGACAAATGGTACATGCAATAACCATGAGCTGCATCCGAAAAAACTTCCGATACAGCTTCAATCAAACCTTTTTGACGGTCAGACACAATAGTTAAGATACTGTTTTCTCTCGGAACCTCGCGATCCGCGACGATACCTTCCCGCAACTGTTCGAGGAACCAGTTCCAAGAATGCCGATTTTCACCCTCCACAACTGCCCACGCTAATGGCAGAATGCAGTTATTTGCATCAATACATGACGTTGTGAGAAGAGCACCCCTATATTTACCCGTCAGGAAAGTACCTAAAACAATGTCGAAGAGTTTATATTACTGCGTAATCGTGTAAATTATTAACGCGTATTCGTGAGAAAATACAATTTCGCATTATTTTAACATATAATAGTGTAAGGAAGTCATATAATCGTGTGAACGTCGGGTATTTGTGCAAAAACATACCGTCCAGACCAAGTAGTGGCCTGCAGTGTTTGCGGAATGCACGGATCGCCGCTCCGAATGACCAGAAAAAACGGTGGAAGCGACCCTCGTCCTGGTAAAGAAGCTGAAGACATGCATCCGCATCTCTACTCTTCAGCTCTCGCATGTACGAAGGAAGTGCAGCGAAGGAGCCCTCGAAATCGCCGCGGATCTCCTGAAAGATCCTTTCCTTGGCTCGGTAGGCTTTCCAGTACGAAATTTTGACGCCGTGTTGCCGCAGAATCTCGATCTGAATCATCTTGGCGTGTATTTATCGTTTGCAATGACCTGCTCCCTAACAAACGATGAGATAAATGCCGCATCACAATTTCTGTGGCCTAATCCCCCTAATGCCCTGCTACAAGTGTGTTTGGATTCTATTTTCTTCACCCACCATTTTGTAAGTTCTGGAACGTTACGGGCCTTTATTCTCCACGAACAATCTGCGACGCGACATCGCGCGGTGATCTTACGGTCGTTGCATTTGGTTGGTGCGTACTCAAACCCTCTTTTCATTGCGTAGGCTCGCAGAGCTCTTTTGAAGTCGGCTTGAGTATTGTAGAGCTGGCCCTCCTGGACATCGTCCATATCTGCCACGTCTCCGTCTGCTTCGATTGTAGCGATGTTCACGATCAGGTCGTCATCCAACTCATCGTCGTCAAATTGCTCAGTAGTAAGATCCAGTGCATCGCAACTTTGCAACGGGGCGACATCCATGGCGTTGTATGTCTGTTGAAGCACATCGGGACCGCCGGTGACGATACGGATGGTAACGTCAGAATCAGTATCCTCTTTGAGATCAATGTTAATAAAACCTCCATCATTGACTGCCGCATCCTGATCGTCGATGAGAATAGGATAGACGATCTGCACCAAGTGTATAGAGCAATCAGTGCATTGTAACTAGTAAGTAGTTCAAAATAGATGTAGTAGTGCAACCATTATATATATAGTGCTACGACTGAAAGGGATAATAGGTATTGTTGCAAACGAGTAAGAAACAGTGCATCATAATAGGTTAATAGTGCACTGGAGAATGTAATAGTGTAACATATTTAAAACAAAATATATCATGTGCAATAGCTAAAATATAATGGTGCAAGCTATCACCCAGTAGTGCAAAATGTATATAGATAATAAATATAATGAGTCAGAATAGTGTAACATATGAGCCAATTGTTTCTATGTTTAGCCGGGGAGGATTAGATGTAGGTGCATCCTGGCAACGACTGCTAATCAACAGATCCATATGTTCGTCCGTAAGGACTTCGTCTATATCATCGGGCTCATATGTAGGAACAGTTGTATCTTGCAATATAGACACTGCATACAGCTCCAACAGATATGCGTGGGATTTATAGATTCTCATCAAGTTTCGGACATCATCGTCGTCAACAATATCGATGAGTTTGTTGATGTCCCCACTATAACAAAGCTTTAAGTCGAATTTGGACGTTTCCGGTCGCGTATTCATGTATTTGCAGAACATTGCTCGAAGGGAATGAATAGTATCCCCTTGCCCGATGAAAGAGAGGCGGCAGGATCCACCAACATACTTGACAATGCCTCCTTCATCCTTAAACAACCCATTAAAATGACAGTGCACTGGAAATTGAGCGCTATCCATTAGTTGGAATGCAAATTGAAACAAGATTTCAGAACTTTGATATTCAATACAACTGAACTAATATATATATTTTCCAGTTAACGTGCATGAGTTGCTCATATCTGTTAAGGCGGGAAAAGGTAGCTCCATTGCCGCCATATTTCATCTGTATCGCGGGGCATACACGATAAGATAGCTATCAATCGTCGCATTGTTAATATAACGTACCAAATCTTGCAAAATTTTGGACGTTTTGCCGATAAACTCACATATATTGCACTCTTTGTTTGTAATGTACACTATTGTAATATCCGTCGCATCGTTTGTTAAAAATGTCAGGATCGATCAGCATCGGTAATAGTGCCATTTTATCCATGTAACTCTTTACGTCAGATATATCATTACGGTTACTTTCCGACCTCGAAACACCTGCCGAAGCACCTATAAAAATAATTTTTTTGTTTACGCAAACAGCAAACACTGGGTATGGCGAATAGGTTATGGTGCCATGGAGAACTGGGTTTCCCGCCCGCGCAGCCCGCATTAATGGCTCTTTAATGCTGGTGCAGGAAACACTGTACCCAAAGGTGAGGCGAAGATACAGCGGCGTGCATAGCGATCCGGTCATAAATGCGAAAATATTAAAATAACCGTAGCGCGGGAAACAATTAGCTTCCACGCTAATCGCCGTTGCCAGTGTTTGGTGTTACGTGTTCGACGCTATTCGCCATTGCCAGTGTTTGCTGTTCGGTCACTGCCACGGTAGCCAGATGGTTCCTTAAATCTTAGTACTATTATTTTGCCGTACGTTGTATTATTTTGCCGTACGTTGCACTATTTATCAAATAATTGCGCTGGCATTACTGATGTATTGCACTATTACAGACATAATAACACTATTTTCCGGACATTTACACTCTTAGTAGCTTAACAAGACTCTTTTCTGAACAATTAATTACACCATTTTTACCAAGAAGGATAAAAATTTGGGGGATACTGAAGAACAAAAAAAGACAATTAATGACCGGGTTCTGGATAATGACGCAAGAATTCTGCTGCTATCTCGCCGCGCTTCCTAGTCATATCCTTCTGGGAGAAGTCCAATTTCCTTCCCCTCTGCAAATATTCTTCGTAAGCTAAGAGGAATATCGCGCAGTCATTTGATTGATCTTGTGTAGGAATGTCCTCTAGGTTGTGCTTCTCCCAGTCGATGGGCCGGGTCCCGAGGCGGCTGCAAAATTCTGGGAACTTCTTATTCAAAAATTCTCCTACGAATTTACACTACAAAGAAAGGTGTTGCACTAATTAGAATTAGAAAAGGGTCAGCCTGTTACAATATTTAACCATTAAGATAAATACTTACCGCATTGTCAAACCCAGCGTTGTATTTTGGATTTTTAATGGAGGATAAGTGCAGGTAATTCCCGGCTTCGAGATCAACCGCTAGCAAATGCCAGTGATCGAAGTTGAAGAGCGGGATGAACCAGTACCTCGCCTCAGTAATCACCCCCTCCGTAATGGCGCCCAAGAACATCTCGGGGTTCATAGATGTGCCTATTGTCTGAGAAAGGAAAGATGTGGAGTATATGCACCTGTGGCCTTCCGCCTCCTCCAGTAAATGCTGGTAGGAGTCAATTATATCGGAGTTAATGAATGCCTTGTAACTGGTTAGGTCAACAAAGTCTTTCCTAGGGATGTCGATATTTTTCGAAGGCACCGTGATCGACTCGTTACTGGTGTTAGTCAGGAACTTTTCAATTCGCTCCCGATCCTCGATTGGTAACTCTCCTTTGCCATAGTAGTTTAAGTCCACGGGCGCTGAGGTTTTGCCGCCCTTCAATTTGAGCTTCTGGGCCCTTGGTATTATCGATGTAGCTTAGAGGGGATTTCAATTATGCTTGGGGTATGATATTGAAGCAAAGTAGTAGTTAGTCAGTATCTCAATATATTATTGTGCAACCATTCGTATAATAATGTAACCATGTATAAAACGTTGCACCAATTCAATATTAATTGTTCTATTTCGAGCTTACCCGAGGCGAAGCCCCTGTCGTCTTCATGTGCGTCGGCGCCGCAATCGCCGCATCCACCGTTTCGTCTGCCTCAACTGACGCCGCCGCAATCGCCCACCCCACCAGCACCTCAGGTAATGCAGTTAAGGGTTCGACGTCTTCACACATATGGATGAGGATGTTGTGTAGCTGCGATGGTGTTTTATCAAATGCAGTCAATTACACTATTTGTTCATGGAAAACACTACTTAAGATTTGATATTGCACTACTTAATAAGAGCTTGCACTATTACATACTTCATCGCAAATAAAAATGGACAGTCCGGCGAAAAGACCTCCTGGTGGACTTGCGAAATGGGCGGCTTGTACTTCCCTTGTAACCGGCACCGACGGCGCCTTAAGATGGCCGCTCCCCTTCGTTGCCGTTACCTGCAGACAATGGTGGTGCTATAGTGTTACACTACTCTCGCATATATTGCACTATTATAAGATCTTTAACACAATTATACATTTCGCGCAAAGTGTTAAAATACGATTTTATTAAGGATTGGCACGTACAGTCACACTATTATTGTTGCAATATACGAATCAATCGTGATTCGCTAATGTAAAATTATTAGGGCGTCACATACGTCGGCGATTGTGTGGTCGGGTCATTGCATCCATTACCTTTTCATCCACGACACCAACCAGCCGTTGTTCTTCAGGGGACAGGTCGAGCATGCTGTGGCAGCTAGTGAAGTTAAAATCTCCCTTTACTCTCGACGATCCCCGTGAACGGCGAGACCATCTAATCGTATCCCACCTCTGGATACGAGGATATATCGCACGGCGAGAGGGCAGGGGAGATCTGTAACCAGTGTCCTCGTAAATCCACACCTATAAAAATACATAGTCAGTGTTGCACTATTATGGGTAAACTCTCCTAATATAAAAGACACGGTTACACGATTTAATATTATGTTACTCTATTACAGTCGGACTATTATAATAGAGTACACCTGGATACACGATTTAATCAATCTGTATCAGAAGTTGTTCGATAACAAAACTTATTTACCAAGATTACTTTATCGCTGGACACTTACTGGAAGAAGCGGTGTGCATCCAAGAACGTATCCCACCCTCTTCGAATCTGCTTGCAATTTACTGGCGGCGGAGCATAGGCTGACGCTGATAAGCCGGTGGACGGCGTCAGGCCAATTGTACCGTGCCAGTCCGGGGAGATCATCGACTATACCCACGAGTCCCATGGGGCAGAGATTATTGGTATTGGTGAAAAGAATGCAACAAAAAAAGTATAGAATAAGTAATTTGACGAAGTCTGTGATGTCTGTTAAGGATTTTGTGTTGGCAAGTTTCGTGAGTTGAGTCGGAGTCTTGAAGGATTGGAGCGGATCGAAGATGGTCGAAGAATCCTAGACTTCGAAGAAAAGAGACATGTTGAATCACGATGTCAAGGTAAGTGTTTAATTCATGTTATGGTGATTCATACTTAGTTATAGGCATTAGAATCATAATATCATTGTATAACGGATTAGAAATTGTATCGGAACTTTGTAGTTTTCGAAAAGTGAAATTTCAGCAAAAATACAAAGTTATACCGGTATAAAATTGTTTTTGTACCTACAAAAAAGTTGCTATACCGGTATAGCCATCAATCCGTTACGGTAATGGCCCTTCGCAAAAAAATCTTCCGTCATTGCATTACGGTAATGGCCCCGTTTTATCTTAGGTACAAGAAGGTAAAAATCTGATTTTTCTCTAATCCGAATCTAATTGATTCTAAAGTCTATAAATAGGTTCTTAGGGTTCTCTAATTCTGGGCACTTCATCATAATACATGTTTGAGAAACCCTAGAGGCTAGGAATTCCTTCAAAACCTATTTTCTACTAAATAGCCTCTTTTAGGTCAAATCGAGAGATAGTAAATCCTACTCTATATGTCGATTTGATCTACGCTTCGTTCGAGTGTTCTTCTCCGGTTTTCCTCTGTACTTCAACGAAGGATCACCATATTCATGATTCTATTCATGGTGGCGTCGTGGATTCGCGTGATTGAAGACTTCGTGGATTCGGAGCGTGGCGTCGTGGATTCGGCGTATTGAAGACTTCGTGGATTCGAAGCAAGGCGTTTCGTGGATTCGGAACGTGGGCGTTCGTGGATTCGGACGTGATCGTGGACAACTCGGTGGAGTGCGCGGAGATCCATAAGAGAGTTAGAGAGGTTAAGTCCGTGGAGTCGGTAATCACCTTGTAATCTTTTCTTTTAGTGGATTGGTATTCGTGTGTTGGTCCCGTGGGTTTTTTACTCCGAGTTGGAGTTTTCCCACGTAAATCTCGGTGTGTTTTTAATTTCCGCATTTACTTTTAACGCATCGATTATTTGTGTTTTTCTTTGTGTACACCTATTCACCCCCTCTAGGTGTCGATACAATCTAGATAGATCCGTGGGGCTTCCGTAACTTACAATTGGTATCGTAGCGGGATCTAGATATATTGATATCTAATGGTCGAAGGCGGTAACATTGATCGTCCACCGTTCTTCGTCGGCACGAATTATGCCTATTGGAAAGTTCGCATGAGAGCTTTTCTAATTGCAATCGAAGAGCGGGTGTGGAAATCAATTGAGTTCGGATGGAAACCTCCAACCGAAAAGGTCGATAATGTTGAGAAGCCTAAACCACGAGACAAGTGGACGAAAGATGAAAACGAGGCATCTTCGTTTAACGGCAAGGGCATAAACGCTTTATTTAATGCCTTGTCTCAAACGGAGTTTACTCGCGTTTCGGCTTGTGAAACCGCGAAAGAGATTTGGGATACTCTACAAGTTACGCATGAAGGAACAAGCTTAGTAAAGGTCCAAAAATTACAAATGCTTACTAGCAAATTCGATTCGATCTCTATGGACGAAAACGAGACCTTTACCGAGTATTATACGCGTCTACAAGACATTGTAAATACATGCGCTAACTTGGGAGAGAAAATCCCGGAGTCAAAAGTCATTAGAAAAATTCTTCGAACTCTTCCGGAACGTTTTCGGGCAAAGGTTGCCGCGATCGAAACGGTTAAGCATCCGGATGAGATGAAAGTCGAAGAATTAGTAGGCGCTTTACAAACGTATGAGATGACTTTTCCTACTAATCAATCTTCTTCCAAGTCTTTTTCTGAAAGCACAGGGATGGCACTCAAATCAACAAAGGAAGAAGACGACGACACGGATTCCGACGAAAATATTACGCTTGCGGATTTTGAACATCAACTGGCGCTCCTCACGAAGAAATTCCGACGGAACTTCCGAAAGAACAATGCTTCATCGTCGAAGCAAAAATCCTTTTCTAAACCTCCTTCTAATTCTAAATCGAAAGATAAAAAACTTGCAAAGTCATCCAATGAAAAAGATGAATTTGAAGGGGAAATCCAATGCTTCAAGTGTAGAGGCTACGGCCATATTGCAACGGATTGTCCTTCAAAGAAGACATATAAACAAAAAGCTTTGCAAGCAAAAACTTGGGATGATTCTTCTTCGAGTGAATCATCGCCAAGTGATGAAGAAAAGGATCATATTGCTTTAATTTCTAAGTCTTCTTTGCCTTCATCTAATGCTATTTGTTTATCCTCTATTGCTACTAATTCTAATGTTTCTATTTCTTCGCATGAATCTTCGAGCGAGAATGGCGAAAGCGAGGAGGAAGCAAACGACGAGGATATAGCGGAAGCATATAATCAACTTCTTATTGAATCGCGAAAAATGGCGAAGTTCAATAAGAAGTTGGAAAGTCGTTTGTTGGAGATTGAAGAAGATAACAACAATATGAGGATCATGAATGAAGCTCTTGAGGAGGAACGGGAATCAATTTTGAATATCAATTCGGTCCTACAAAAGAAGCTAGAAGAAGCGGAATTAACGATGAAATCTTATAAGGATAAGATTGGATTTTTGGAGCAACAATTTAAGGAAACTTACACATCCAATCAAGTGTTAACCAAGCAAGTTCATCAACTCAAATCGGATCTTCAACAATTTTCCTCGGGTTCGAAAAAGTTGGATAACATGCTCGGGTTAGGTCAAACGAACAAGTTGGGCCTCGGATACGAAAGGACATATGTTGAGAAGGATCAAAAGACGATATTGAAAGTCTCAACAAATTTAAAAGCAAAGGTATGTCACCGATGCGGAGTCAAGGGACATATCAAAAAGAGTTGCCCGAACAAGACAACGAAATCTCAATCGGCACCTTCTTCTATTCGGTATCTCCCACGGAATCAAATAGGAAATCAATTGGGTCGAGTACCTCGTGCAAACCGGGAGACTACGCCTCAACGTAAATATCAACCGAAGAACCAAGCATCGAGACAATCATCGGTTGAACAAAGGTTGAAAGAAGTCAAGCCTCACGTCGACAAGTCAAAGCAAGGAAAAATTCGACAAGTTTGGATTCGGAAAGGTGATATCTTTCCTTGTTATTCTTCTTAGCTTGTTTTTCGGTTATGTAATGCTTTGATAGGTGTATATTTCCTACTTTTATTCATTGCATTACATGCTTAGGCGATTTTTGGTACTTAGTGAATATCTTTGATGCTTGAGTTTCTTGTGTTTGAAAATCGTCTTTGAGGAAAGGTAAAGGGGAGTTTTTAAAATTTTTGAGAGTGACAATGATTGAAAATCTTTAATCTAGAGAGATTAATGGTTTTTCAAAGAGAATTAACCGATTTTTAAAGTCAATTCAAATTGAATTAAATTCATATTAATTATCGATTTTACTTCACTTTTCATTATTTTGACGATAATTTATTATGTGATTTCTTCTTACATACCTTCATCAAAACTTTTGAAATTAATTTTAATCATTTTGTATTTAATCCATCTTGGTAGTGAATGTTGAATATAATTGATGGATATTTTCTAATTGACTAAGATTCGTCAAAATTATTTTCAAGTGTGAGATTGTCTAATTGAGGGGGAGTTTGTTTTATTTAAAAAAAAAGGAACTCCTTAGTTTAAAAGATGTGGAAAGAGTTACATCCGAAAGGAGTGTGAAAACTACCACCACATGTAGGAAAGAGCTACCACCCCGGGCGTCCGGTACGTGTGTGAAGCTACCACGTGAGAAATTATGAGAAAAACCGAAAAAGTTTGGAAAAAATGAATATTTTAGAATTTTTCGGTGACATAAGGTGATAGTTTTTGAAAAAGATGCTCAAAGAGCCACCCCGGTGCTATATTAGTTAAATCTCTATTTTGAACGGGTTGCGACAAATTGGTGTCAATTTGTTAAATTTTTAGAAAATTATTTTTCATCAATTTGCATCTTGATGATTTTAAATTATTGGATTTTTCTTGATTTTAAGTTTTGATGATATGATGTCTTTTGAAATCATAGAATATTTTATTTTCTTCATAATAATTTTTGAAGTGAAATCAGTAATTTTTATGAAATTAATTTGAATTTTGGAGAATTTTTGAATGAAAAAGGATATTTTTCGATATTCTGATTTTTTATACCGATATAAACTCATCTTATACTGGTACAAAATCGTAGCCGGCGATATAATTACGGAAACCGGCTTCGATCTCTCTCTACACTCACTCAAAACGCTCTCTCTCTCTCTAAAAATCCCCAGAGCCCTCCTCCTTCTATTCTACACGATTTCCCTCCAGATTAACAGGTATTATGCTCGGATTTAAAGATCAAACCCGATTTTTGCCATTTTTTTAATATTCCGGGACAAGAGTTCGATCTCTGTTTTTACCCGTTTTTGATGCAATTTCTTGCTATAATTCACTATCTGAACTGATTATCTTGCATCTAGAACACCTAGAACACATTAGTTTGCGTTATCTTTGTGATTTACGCTCTAGGTTTCTAAAATATTGGATTTTCGGGAAAAATTGTTTAATCTCTGTTTTTGTTCCTTTTTGATGCAATTTTTTGCTGTAAATCAGTGATTGGACATATAATCTTGCTTCTAGAACACTTAGAACACTTTGGAATTCACTGTTTTTTACAGATTTATGTTCTAGGGTTCCTTTTTGGTGGAATTTTGGGATTTTTGAAAATGTGCCAAATTTAATGAAATTTTCTGCATGATTCAAGTTTGTTATTGCTTTATTATTTATTCTTGAATTGTTTGTGAATTTTTCACAATTTTTAGAGAATTTTTTCAAAAATGTGTTCATGTGAGGTTTTTCACGTGTAGGACAATGGCTTTTTCGCTCCTACTCGTGCTCTTGGTGCTCATGGCCACAGGTGGTGGTCGCCGTGGTAGTGGAGGCCGACGGAGTGTCTCTAAAAGGACACGTGCTGCTGAGGAGTCGGAGGGATCGGACCCCGACTATCAGGCCGAGGAGGCTGAAGAAGAAGAGGAAGAAGCTGAAGAGCCTGTTTCCCGTCCCGACAAGGGAAAAGGCATTGCTGGTGAGTCGTCACGCGGAGGTGGTGCTACCAGGGAGCGTCGAGCCACGAGGGATGCTGATGTTCCTCCTGCGAGAGCTCGAGCTTTCTCTACTCGTTCTTGTATTGCGGAGCGGCACGTCAACTTCAAGGAACTCACCGAGGTGTTCGAGTTCGGTCGCCTTTTGTTGAGAGTCCCCATTGAGCCGGTTGGTCGTGTTCAGGCTCGCTCACCTTTCTGCGTGGAGCTCATTAGGGAGTTCTATATGCGTGGTTTAGTTCTGGCTGAGGATGAGGAGACAGGCACTTATGTCTTTGAGACTTCTGTGCGAGGAACGAAGTTGACTGTCACTCCTTATGATATTGGTGAGCTTTTGGGGATGGAGGTTGATACTACTGGACTTCATTATACAGCGGGGCCACTTGATCTTCGACGAGGGGAGATCGTTGTTGCGGCGATCCGCAAGCGGCGTTCGGACCGATCGTGCATTATTGGAATCTAAGGATCTCGCGCTCCGAGTATCATCTCCTATCTTTGATCATGTGCTACAATGTTCACCTACTATTGGGACAAAGAGGCTTCGGGAACGCTTTGTGTTGCTCTATCTCTTTGGACATCCCGAGCTGTGCTCATGGGTTGAACTTGAACATTCCGTTCCTAATTTGGCAGCGAATGGTGCACGTTATTCAGTCTTCTACACGGCGCGATCTACTTCCGTATCCATTGATGATTACTCGGATTTTGCGAGCAAACGGGGTAGATACTGAGTGTGCCAAATATGATTTTGGGCTGGGCTCGATTGATGCGGTGACTTGGGCAAAATCGAGCACTTTGAAGACCTTTCACAGACAAAGGGAGCTACACCGCATACCGCATCGAGTCCTCGTACCTCTCCTCCTCCTCCACCATCACGACGAGCAGAGCGTGCAGCGCCTGCAGGGTCTTCTAGCTCCACTGAAGTAGTCACTTTGGACACACTTCATCGTGATGTGGGCGCACTACAGACTGATATGGGTGAGCTGAAGAAGGATATGGGCTTTCTGAAGAAAAGTTTCAAAAGTCTCGAGAAAGGAGTGAAGAGGATCTTGGAGAAGATGGGGTGCACACATGATGATATCTTTCCATCGACCTCAGCCTATCAGCGCTCCGTGTCTCGCCAGCCGTTCCTACCTGGTGTCGGTCCAGAGGCTGGCGGTTCTGGATCTCCTACTGGAGGAGACGATGATGACGACGAGGCGACTGAGTGATGCCTCGCGCTTTCCTGCTTATCTTTACTGCTTATCTTAGGATTATGTCTCGTCTCTTTATGCTCATTGCTTGATGTTTTTCTCTTTACTTTGTTTTCTTATGCATCTAGGTTTGTAACTATGATTTGACTACTCTCTGTTTAGCTTGTGTTTCTTTCTTTCTCTGTTTCTTTTTGGCAATTTTTGACAAAAAGGGGGAGAATGGACTACAGGTACAGGTGGAATTAATAGTGCATACACGTAGGGGGAGATGCATACAAAGGGGGAGAAATGATTAAGGAGGGAGAAGGAAATATTTATGAGCAAAGGGGAGAGTTTGAAAAGTTGATGGAACAAGGATAAAAGAGGGAGAAGAGGAGAAGAGAAGATGAGAACAAAGAGATTGTTGATTGATTAATGTTTTGATTTTCTAACTTCGTTTGAAATTGTTTTGCAGGAAATCAAGACTTCAAGACTCCTAGTTGTGTCTAAGTCATAGAGTTTGTTTTTAGGAGTTTTTGATGTATTTTTGGATCTTTATTGTATTTGGATTACACGCGAGAGGTTTAATGTTTTGGTGATGACATTGAACTTCGTAGTTCTTTTAAAATGTAATTTTGGTTAGTTTTTGTGTTTTGTCACGAAATTGCCAAAGGGGGAGATTGTTAAGGATTTTGTGTTGGCAAGTTTCGTGAGTTGAGTCGGAGTCTTGAAGGATTGGAGCGGATCGAAGATGGTCGAAGAATCCTAGACTTCGAAGAAAAGAGACATGTTGAATCACGATGTCAAGGTAAGTGTTTAATTCATGTTATGGTGATTCATACTTAGTTATAGGCATTAGAATCATAATATCATTGTATAACGGATTAGAAATTGTATCGGAACTTTGTAGTTTTCGAAAAGTAAAATTTCAAAAAATACAAAGTTATACGGTATAAAATTGTTTTTGTACCGGTACAAAAAGTTGCTATACCGGTATAGCCATCAATCTGTTACCGGTAATGGCCCTTCGCAGAAAAATCTTCCGTCATTGCATTACGGTAATGGCCTGTTTTTGTAGGTACAAGAAGGTAAAAATCTGATTTTTCTTTAATCCGAATCTAATTGATTCTAAAGTCTATAAATAGGTTCTTAGGGTTCTCTAATTCTGGGCACTTCATCATAATACATGTTTGAGAAACCCTAGAGGCTAGGAATTCCTTCAAAACCTATTTTCTACTAAATAGCCTCTTTTAGGTCAAATCGAGAGATAGTAAATCCTACTCTATATGTCGATTTGATCTACGATTCGTTGAAGTTTTCTTCTTCGGTTTTCATCGGTACTCCAACGAAGGATCACCATATTCATGATTCTATTCATGGTGGCGTCGTGGATTCGGCGTGATTGAAGACTTCGTGGATTCGGAGCGTGGCGTCGTGGATTCGGCGTATTGAAGACTTCGTGGATTCGAAGCAAGGCGTTTCGTGGATTCGGAACGTGGGCGTTCGTGGATTCGGACGTGATCGTGGACAACTCGGTGGAGTGCGCGGAGATCCATAAGAGAGTTAGAGAGGTTAAGTCCGTGGAGTCGGTAATCACCTTGTAATCTTTTCTTTTAGTGGATTGGTATTCGTGTGTTGGTCCCGTGGGTTTTTTACTCCGAGTTGGAGTTTTCCCACGTAAATCTCGGTGTGTTTTTAATTTCCGCATTTACTTTTAACGCATCGATTATTTGTGTTTTTCTTTGGCCGGTACACCTATTCACCCCCCTCTAGGTGTCAGATACAATCTAGATAGATCCGTGGGGCTTCCCCGTAACTTACAATGTCCTCTTCGTCCTGCTTCGGTGACAACTCCTTCAAAACCACCTCGAGGTTCTTGCGGTCGACCTTCCTACCCTCAAGGTAACGTCTCTGAATATGAGACTCTACTTTCCGGCTGAGGTCTATCGGTGAACCCGAGAGGGGTAACCCTAGCAGAACAGCCACCTCCTGGACCGTGAATCGTATCACTTGCGGGCCAATCTCGAATTCAATACCCCTATTCCAATGCCGGAGGATGTACTCCAGCATGGGCCTATCTGAGGTGATATCTGGAAAGTGTAAGATATTACCAAAAATCGTCCGCGCGATGGCGGGATGATGATGCGGCTTCACGACAGACTCGTAAGTGTGCCTGTATGCTCCGACGAAACACCGCGAATTTACCATGAACCTACCGGCAACCGGCACGGAGGCCGCCTCCCGCCCGGTGCCTTTCAAGGATTCACTGGACTGCGACGACTTCGAGGCCATTGCTATGAGCGGAGCTTGAGAGTGTATTGGAGCTAGTGATTCAAAGAAGACTATGGCGGTTACGAAGAGCAATGGGTTAGAAAGGGTAAACGAAAGCGATAAAAGTCGGTTTACAGAGCGTAGAGGGATTACAATGGTGTAATGGGTGGGACACGAGCCCTAGAGAATTAGTGGGATGCTATTTTGGGCCAAATGCTAAGTAATGAGCATATAATCTAGCTAAATGCTACGTAATTCTAATATAATCTAGGCACGAATGCAATCGAAACAGCCATCAGCCATATTATTCTTTTAGAATATAAATAATATTTGGTAAACTGTACTTTCAACAAGAATTGTTGCACTAATATAGGGGTAACATGCACTATTTTACAAATGATGCACTAATGCACTTCCCTTTGCACCACTAATTAATCATATCACCGGTATCCTTTTCTGCAAAAATATCTGAACACGTACAGCAAACTCCAAACTCCGCCAATGGCGAATAGCGTTGATGCGCATATCGTAATAAATAAACCGTCAGCGTCGTACACTGACGTGACGTTATACTCAATAAGGTGAGGCGAAGAGGCGCCGTTTTACGCTACCTCGCTATCTCTCGGAATCCGGACCAAATCAGCCCCGCTATTCGCCGGCCCCGCTGTTTGCTGTTAGGTTTGAATACTTTAATAATTTAGCCGATGCTACCGTCGCAGTGAAATATACAACCCCCTCAACAGGGATAATAGTGCAATGCGAAGAAGCAAGGCCAGGAGAAATGGTGCAACCTCCAATCTAACAGTGCATCCCTGGCGACTTTCCGATGCAACCTCTTCATATCCACTGAATCTGAAGTAAATGGCTCAAATGAACTGCGGCCTCGCCAAAACGTGAGGTGTGGAATTTATCTAAGGTGTGGAATTTATCTAAGTAGTGTAATGATTTGATTAAATAGTGCAATAAGTTTATTACTAGTGCTAGAAAACAAGTAACGCAAGAACAGTTTAATAAATTTTTGCTTCCTTGTGTCTAATTAGTGTAAGTCGTCGACAAAACAGTGCAATTTATTGATCGTACTGGTTTTTTTATAGAAATCTAAATGTGCAACATTTCTTCGAATTGATTGTAAGGCTTATTGGACTGCATCTAATAGTGCAACCTCTGCTTTATTTCGTGTAATACGGCCTAAAGCGGTGCAAGAAAAGAATAAAAGAATAATTTTCAAGGGAGTAACAAAGTAAAGAAGGGATATTTTTATTAATAATAGCTATTTATACATTGTCATTGAAGAAAATGCAATATAAATTTCTCGTTTTGCATACAATACGAAGTTCATGTTAGGTACTATCACTGTAACATTCGCATACAAATTAATATTAACAATACTAGGCTTTCATTGAACAACATTACAGAATCACCATCAAAACTAGCCATTAAATCCACCAACACCGATACCACTCTACTGATACTCCACTTGGATGCTGAAATGGCGGAGGGAAAGTCTCGATCGGATTGGTAAGTCCGTGTTATTTGCACCTCTTCATGCCATTTTGGCACTACATTTTTCGTAAAGAGACAGTTTAGTGAGAAACTTTTATAGAAACAATCGAAGTTGAATAAAGATCCAGAAGAATTTACGAACCTACTTTTCCTCCAGATAGTGCGAATCAATCTTACAGCCTCGTTGCTGGATGGAACACTTACGAGCCAGCTTCCTCGTCGTGGACCTCTCCGGCGAATCTCTCCCACTGACTCGTGTACCTCCATCCTCGTCGTTTCTGCGTCGCCGGGTGCCCAAGTCGGTAGAGAGTCCTTGTTATATTTACTACTGCAACTAGCAATGAAGGCCATCGCGTATTCCTCGAGCCTTATATGCCTCGCCGTACGGGCCCGGCGGGCATATAATGCGCACCATCCACTATACGCTACCTGTCGATCTCTTGGAACCCGGACCAAATCAGATCCGCCATTCGCCGGCCCCGCTGTTTGCTGTTCGGTTTCAATACTTTATTAAATTAGCCGAAGCGTCGCAGTGAAATTTACAAGCCCCTCAACAGGGATAATAGTGCAACGCGAAGAAGCAAGCCCGGAGAAATAGTGCAACCTTCCATCTAACAGTGCATCCCTAGCGACGTTTCGGTGCAACCTCTCCATATCCACTCAAGCTAATGGAGCAAATGAATGGCGGCCACGCCTAATACAGGCTTCCTTTCGGCGGGGTAGGACCTTTGTGGAAGTGCTTGATAAATGTTGCACTCCCAATCTGTTGGCCACACCAAGTGTTTGCTGTTGGGTTGCTTCCGACAACGTGTGAGGCTTCCTTAAACCATTGCACTATTATGTAGCCGCATTGCACCATTAGAAGATGAGTTGTACTATTATATCATACTTTACACTATTAATATCATAATCGGGCATGTGTTGCACTTTTATATGGGATATTGCACCATTTAGCCTGGCGTTGCTTTGTGTTGTTGCACTATTTTTCCTGTGTGTGAATGGACGTGAATATTATCCCGCGACGGTATCTTCGGGTAATTCCTCGATTTAGGTATGCCTCGCCGTACGGGCCCGGCGGGCATTTAATGCGACCCCCCCGCTACTTTGAACTACTTTCTCCTATTTTACACTAATAATCCCATCGCGAGTAGCCCCATTAATCCCACTACGCTTTAAATGCTACAGGCGGCACTAACAGTGACCTGTAGGTACTAACAGTGACCTGTAGGTTATAGTCGAGCAGGTGACGAATTGTTTAGGTTAAATATTGGTTGGTCATATGCATTGCCAGTCTACGGCGACACTACCTTTGGTGAAGGAGGTGGAGTCGACAAACGGCGTTCTCCGCAAGAGAAAGCTTCGATGAGATGGAGCCTCATCCTGAGGGGAACGCCGGTCGTCGCCTTCTCCTCCTTGATTAACGGTAGCGTCGCATTATCCTCATCGCCTTTAGAAATAGATGAGTCGCCACGGCGACAACATGGAGAGATCGAGGCGGTGGCTCGCTCGGAAGGGTACCATCCAGCAATGAGCCGTTAAGGTTGACTCGGACTATCTACAGTGGTTTATATGCCACGAGCCCATTGGCCCTCCTCTCATACCGGTTTTTAATTTATCTGATTAATATGTTATTTTTTGGATGAATATGTTTTGCTGACTGTACCGTCTGTTTCGTTGTAGAGCGGAGCTCCAAAGGGCTTGAGGCATATAAAACACTTCAGATAGTCCGAATCAATCTTAACGACTCTGTGCTGGGTCGTACCCTTCTGAACGAGCCGCCTCCTCTTAGCATGCTCCTTATGCACTCTCCCCTGCCAGCCTGTACCTGTTAGCGTCGGCTATGTGCGCGGAGAATTGTAGACAAGCTTAGATGATTATACTTGTGTATTATTTATCCTGAAGAATTTTGATAAATGTTAAGTATAGAATGTTGTGTATTTTAATTCTAGTTCACGGATTAATGGACTGCTTCCGACCAATTTGCAAAGAAAAATCATGTTATTAGTTCATGTTATCACATACTCTGAAAGATATTTGAGCTTCAAATCCATCTGTTGCTCGCTCTTTGTTATTTCTTTATAGATTCCGACGTTTACTATACGTTACAATGTTTATGACGCCATTGCACGGGCATCACTACCACTTTGCACATTTACACTCTGCATTGCACGCTTACGTTCGTTGCACGATGTTTATAATCCATTACACTATCCTTACATCCATTGCAATTTAGCCGTAGTAAACAACTTATAATTGTGTATTGTATGGTAAAAGAGTAGTACTAAATCTTAAAAGGGCCACCGAGTTTAGTATTGCAACCAGCGTCGAAGTTAATTGTGCAACGCGCCAGTCGAATCAAATTGTATTGAGCGTTACAAGTGTTGAACTAAGTAGGTATTTTGCACTATTTATTGCACTTTTAAGAGAAGTCATATTATTTATTGGACCATTTCATAGAAACAATTGCACTATTATTAACGCATAGATACCCGCACTCTCTGAAGTCCTTGCCGAGCCGACGAGTAATTTCTTCAATCGATCGTTAGTAGTTATGCCGCTCCTATCGAACTCCCTGCCCTACGCTGACAGCTGACGGTCTTGCTCCGCGGACGCTTCTTCCGCGACCGTCGACCGGAACACCAGAGGTGCCTGCGAGCGTTCTGCCCGCCGGCGACCTTCCTTTCTGGCGGACGCTTGTTTTCATAAATAGTTTAAGATTTATTACCCACTGTTTCGACGATACTGTCCCGCCGACGAATCGCCTGTATTTGGCGGCGGCGCAGTTCGTTTGCTCTATTAGCTTCAGGTTATATTACGCTGTAAAGAAAAGGCAAGATTGAGCGGTTATGGAGAGGTTGCACCGGAGCGAGCGGAGGGATGCACTGTTAGATGGGATATTACACCATTTATCCTGGCGTTGCTTATTGGAGTTGCACTATTATCCCCTGTTGAGGGCTTGTATATTTCATTGCGACGGTAGCTTCGGGTAATTTAATAAAGTATTGAGACCGAACAGGAAACAGCGGGGCCGGCGAATGGCGGGGCTGATATGGTGCGGGTTCCGAGAGATAGCAAGGTAGCGTAGAGCGGGTAGGGCCGCATTAAATGCACGACGGGCCCGTACGGCGAGGCATACGTACGTCGAGGAATACGCGAAGGTCTTTTGTATACGAGGGACATTTTGGTCCGGCGGCTGAAAAAGCGGCCCGAATCTGCAAAAACGAAAAAGGTGGCCCGGTTTTGCAAAATTCGAAAATAAGTAAATTTTTTTTGCAAAAAAGCCATTTAATAACGAAAATAAATTTTGTTACTAATTAAAAACCATAATTTAATAAATTTTGCAATTACTAAATATGTAATTTAATATGCTCTATCACAAGCGGAGTTGGTGCAAGATGCCACAGTGAGGAGCAGTTACATGGAGAGCGTGGTTTTTCAAATGCTAAAATTTCAAATTTTAAAATCTAAAAAATATAAAATTTTAATATTAAATATTTAAATTTAAGTTTAAATTTAAATTTGTATTAAAAATTTAAATTTTTTAATGTCAAATTATAATATAGGGGCAATTTCATTGATACTTTTGAAAACTTCAATATTATCATAAATGCTCCTACATAATTTGTAATATCAAAAAATTACCTATATAAATATTTGCTTTGTTTCAAGAATACCCCCTCAACCCATTTTAATCTTAATTATAAAATAATATAATAATGGTTAAGAATAAAATTGTCCGTTTTGCCCCTAAAATGGTGAGGGGCTTATAAATATATCTGGTCCATTTTTTAAAATTTTTTTATCCATTCAGATTTCAAATATTATAATCAGTTAAATAAAAAAAAATTCAATTAATAGGTTAATTAGCTATTAATAATTAACTATTAAATGAATTTAGACTAGTTTTGACTGAAAATTAGACAAATGTGTTAAATTTAATGGAATAACTATCTTTCTATGTAAAATTTTTTCATCATCTAAAATTTTTATCTTTTCAATTTATTATTTAAAATTATTATTGGTTCATGCAAAATTCGTTGATTACAAGAATTTAGTTTGTTCTTTCATAATACAATAATTTTTTTAATTTAAGGTTGAATTTTATACTAATATATTGCTATTAGTTCTAATTTATTCATAGCGATAAATTTTCTCTACATTAAGTAGTCAAATAAAAAAAATTATTACTTTACAATTAGTGTAGTAAAAAAGTAGATATAACTAAAATAAATTATCTTCTCATTTTGACAATAAAGTAAAAAAAAATTTAATTTAACTACAATTTATTCCAAATAGAAATGTTTATTTAATTGAAATGAATAATTTTTTAAAAATAAAATCAATTAAATTTTATTAATTTTTTAGTCTAGTTAGAATTTAATTAATTTTGAAATATAATAAAGAATATTTATGAAATACAATTAGCAATTGACTATTGAATAATTAAGAGGGGTAAAGTTGGAACATAAATATTATTAATTTTAATATGGATGGTGTAATAACTGGCATTTTTTCAGAACAAGAAATAAAATATTTGGAGACGGTGAATGTGTGCGTAATTGTATTATAAGAGCACACGTCAAATGTAAACCGAGCTAAAACGAAAAAATTACGCGACCCGGAAAAGCGACTTAAGTGAATAGTAACTCTAGTTTTTCGGATGAGCCGGGAATAGAGGATGGGTTCAGGTGTGTACAGAACTCCGATAATATGACTTCAATAGCTCGTTTCGAACGGCTTGACTATTACGGAACCAATGGCAGCGAGAATCGATTACGATGCACGGTTGTCGAGGAAAAGGGTCCCGAACGATTTTACATATATAAAGTATATATGTTAATAAGTTGGTTTATTACGGGAATTGATGGAGAGATGGGTTCGTCGCAGAACGGAGACTAAATCGAATGAAATAAAAGGCTAGATTCGATGTCTCGAACGCACTGACGCAATCCGATCGGAAATCCGCCGGACGGATCGTCGGATATTACAAGATGATCGCAATGGGGTCGATGCGCGCTCATCGGATTGTTGAGAGGGGCTGGATTTCTTCGCGAATCCGAGACCAAATCAAACGAAGTAAAAGGCCAGATTCGATGTTATCGACGCGCTGAACGCGCTGGCGTGATCCGATCGTGAATCTGATGGACGGATCTTCGGAAATCGTGAAAAGAATGCGAAGAGGTTAAAATCGCAAAATGGCAAAACGCGAGAAGTCTTTATATTTTATGCGTCGATTTGCGAGACTTTGGACGTAGAGGGTCCTTGGTGTAAGATTCATGCACTAGCGGGGACTAGAGGTGAAATAGAGTGTGGTGGAGGGCTAAAATGCAAAAGTGCCCATGTGTATATAATGGTGTTTTAGGGTTTACTTGACCTAACCCTAACCCTAGTGACCCTACACCTCCCACCGGCCCAAACCGCCCTAGCCGCCCTCTACCCATCTCCCCGCCACCATGTGCTATGCCCCGGCCTCCGGCGAGCAACTCCGGCCGCCGGAACCGTCGCTGGACCACCTCCTCCATCTTCTTTTTCCTCCCCCTCGGCCGCAACACCCACAGGTTGGCCGAGAGTGAGAAGGGAAGTCCAGAAACCTCTCGGATCTACTCCTCGGCAAGGAGAAGGCGCGGGCTTGCAACTCCGCCGTCCCCGCCGTCACCTTGTGCATCGCCGGAGCAAGAAAAGCCGCCGCGACCATTGTTGGTGCGGTGCGGCCGAGCTCGGGGAAGAAGGAGATCCAAGCGCCTTCTTCGGCTAAGGAGGGTTGCATCCTTCTTCCCGACCACGTGTAGTCTCCGGCGCGCGTTTCCGGCACCCCGGTACACCGCCGGCCGCCGGGGAGCCCCCGCCGCCGCTCGGGATGAGAGCGACCGAGGCCGAGTCGCCTCGACTTCCGGGCGTCGCCGCCGCTCACCGAGGGAGCACGGCACTTCCTCGACCTCCGGCGCCGACCTACCACCGTCCCGACCACCTCGCCGCCGCGCCGCCGGAGTTCTCCCAACCCGAGAGCATGAGGAGATTTGATCTCCTCCGCCGCGCCTCCGGCCACCCTCCGCGCCGGCCGATCGTTGCCGTGGACCTCCCCGACCGCCCGCACCCTCACCGGCGGACCTACGCCGGAGCACCGCCGGCGGCCAACCCTAGCTCCCTCGGGTCAGGTGAGCAGTGTTTTATTAACAGCATGCTAAGTCTAGGGTTTTGACACATTTCCCGAGGCCACAGTTGGTCTTTCTGACCAAGTGAGGTGAGCACGGTCATCGCCTTTTCGTGCTGAACGCGATGCTCACCTCCGCTTTGGCATTTGATGCCTCGATTAGCGGAAATACGTACTTTACGCGCCGTGCGCGATGTTTATGGAACTTCGGGTCACTCGTGAGAGTTCTACAGTGATCGAGGGTGCTCCGAAAGGTGAGCACGGTCTCCAGTGCGCCGAAACCTTCCAGTGACTGCGATGGCTCGATTTATTGAGCATCGATTTGTGTGCACGGTCCATAAAAGTCATAAAATCGCATGAAATGATGCGATTTTACATTGAGTCAGGGACTTTTATGCAATTTTAATTTTTGTGGTCACTGTAGACAGTGTAGAAATACTGTGCGTAACCTCTGGACTGATCGTCCAAGGCCCCAGGACTTTACAGAAAATCAGAAGTGATTTTCGGAGCGTTTTTCGGCAAAATTCGCCGACGAAAACGTGTTTACGGTTCGGATTTCTTCCGACAATTCTTAGTGGTTATTTACGGTGTCGCTAAGCCTTGTTGGCTGGTCACCCGCGTCATTTCGAGGGTTTGGAAATGACGGGTGAGCGACGGTTGGTTCCGGTGTCGAAATAGACACTTTCGGGAAACGTATTCGTACAATTATCCGACGATAATTGTATTGTAGTGTTATCTTGTGTTTGCTGCCAAAACATCCAAATAGGAGTGTTTTATGGCAGCGGGTGACTCGTGACACGAGTCGGTGCATTTCGGGACAGTTCGTGGGTCCCGGCGGAGTCCCGGTGTGGTTTACGGGACTTCCGGCGAGTTACGGTAATTGGTTTCGGAAAACCAATCTCCGTGGGATTAGTTGTGAGTTGTGCTATTAGTGTTTTGTGTTAGTGGGTTAGATACTAACCCGGTGGACCCTCTCGTAGGTCCAGCCGCTTTCCTTCCACGGTCGACGATTCTTCTACGATCCGTAGTGGGTACTTCGATCCGACGTCCGTACAGTGGTACACGCTGGTGACGTTCCTTCTACCTTACTATTCATATCTTTTATCGTTGATATATCTTGCACCTTTGTGTTACAGTTTTACTCTACTCAGTGTTTCCATGCTTAGTACCATGTGTAGGAGTAGAGTAGTTTGCTTCTTGTCAGCCTATGACATCAGTGACCTGTTCGGTCAGTCTACTTCAGTATACTCAGTGACCTTGTTGTTCAGTTGGTCAGTTCTCGTGTTTTCTTGAGTAGTGTTTGCATACAGTTGAGAGGATGTTGAGTTGTTCCATCCTAGTTGACCTGAGTGGTCAGTTCTTGTGTTTCCTTGAGCGGTTTTTGCATACAGTTGAGAGGATGTTGAGTTGTTCCATCCTAGTTGACCCGAGTGGTTGGTTCGGTACTTTCTTACGCTTTTCGGTGACCTATTCGGTCGGCTTGTTACTGATTTCTCGGTGACTGTTCGGTCGATTTGTTTCGATCTCGGTGACTGTTGTTCGGTCGGTTTGCTTCGATTTGGACTGTTCGGTCGGCTTGTTTCAGTGCTTCTGTGACCTACGTGGTCGGCGAGTTTACTTAATGACCCAAAGGGGTCGATGTCCCTTTAGGGACGGGATTGTCAGCTAGTTGCTGACGTCTGGTTTTTGAGCATAACAGCATCGATCGCCCAGGACTCGAGCGCATATCACGAACACAGGCGGTCTGATCCACCGGCCAGGGGTGTTCTTTTCCGGAAAAGTGGTCGCAGAGGTTCGACCCGTGAGCCCATAGGCTACCTTGGGTTGAATGCAGGTTTTGAGATACAGGGGGCATAGGCTTGAGGTCGGCGGGCCAACAGAGCAGCAGATTCCAGATTGGGTATTTTACTTTATCAGCTTTTCGATGCATACTTACAGTAGCTGTTGTTTCATATATATATATATATATCTCTCTCCATTTGCTTGTTTATCATATTGTACTACTACTATTATCTCCTCTTGTGTCTATCTCCGCGAGGTATCCACTGGGAGGGGGAGACATGTTTACATGTTCTCACCCCTCGCCTTCTTTTTCAGGTGACGTTGCAGGTCTTAGTGGGACAGCAGGTGAGGAGCGGGTCTAGAGTACGCTTAGCTCCTACCAGTATCGGTTACTTCCTTACCTTTCTCGTTTTATTACTTAGAGTACATCATGGTTCAGTTCTAGCTCTACTTTAGTGTTGGATTGAGACTTATAAAGATTTTTTGGAAGTTTAAGAAAGAACTCATATTTTGTGAATTAAACTGCCTCTCCTACCCTTCGTGGTAGCATTTCAAAGGAAAAGGATTTCTACCCCTCGTGGTAGTGTTTTCAAAGAAAGGGTTTCCGTGTGGGAAACAGTTTGTAAAAGGTTTTCAAAAAGGGATTTTATAACTTAGAGTTTCAAAACCCGTTCCCGAGTAGGGAACATTTCAAAAGATAGATGTTGTTTATATACAAAGGTAAATGTGAATGAACCTGTGGTGAATGGTGTGAATATGTGTATGTTGATTGGAATTAATATCTGTACACTTTGTTGTGGTTGTATGATTGTAAAAGACTCCTTGTACTTGTGCGATGCCGTGCAAATACAGGGGAGACTCTGTCCGTGTGTACAGTGGTCTCTCTTTATTTGTGGCAGGTCTGTCATGTCCTTGGGGGTTAAGGTTTAAAAAAAAAAAAAAAAAAATTTCCGCTGTTTTTATACTCTAAAATGACCCGGGGCGTGACAGATGGAACATAAACTATGAACATAAACATAGTTTTGAAAGTTTTTTACATTTGAGGGGTATACATGCTATTTCAAATAAAAAAAAGGGGATATTTATTAAATTAGATGTTTTTAGAAAAGTATTGAGAAAATTTGCCATATATTATATTTAAAATATAAATTTATAATTCTAAATATCAAATTTTAAATTTTATATATCAAATTTAAAAATATTTTATAAATTTATAATTCTAAATATCAAAATTTTAATTTTTTAATTTTTTAATTATAATTTTTAATGTTAAATTACACGTTAAAGTTAGATTTAAAAATAAAAAAAAAAAAACGTGTTGTGCTCCATTTCTGGTCAAGCCTAGTTGCAGACGACAGGCAGGACCCGTCGCTAGTTTATTTCCGTACAAAGTAATACACTGTAGTGACCTGGACGGTTACAGGTGGACTTACCGACAGATCTGAGGAGTGTCGGGACAAGTCCGAATCGCGTTGGCGCGAAATGGACGCCTAACGGACTCAGTGGGAACCCGAGAGCAGCTCCGATCAGAAATCTGCGAAAATACTGATTTTACTGTCAAACTATACCGGTACAAAGTCTGGGTTGTACCGGTACAAGCTTGATGGCTATACCGGTATAGCCACCGGGGGTATACCGGTATAGTGCTACGCACTGTCCTCGGATTACCGTCGTACCGGTACAAAAATGATTTTGTACCGGTACAGCGTGTTAAGTGGGCTGATGGCAGTTTGGTCATTGCCACTTTGGTTTTGTCACCCCCTCCCATGCATGCCTACACGTCATGGGAGAGGGTGGGAGGCCTCATTTGCAGCAACTCCACTCTCTCTACTTCATCTCCTTCTCTCTCTCTCTCTCTCTAGATTTCCTTGGTTGGAGTAGAAGAGCTTGGGTGGTTGCTACTTCGCCGACGACGCGCCGCGAAGCCGCCAAGCGTTTCCGACGTCGGGTTGCTGTGAGGGAGCCGAGCGTGGTGCTATTCCCCTTCTCTCGCGTGGTCTGAACCGGGAGGATTACAAAGGTGAGTGGTTCGCTAGTGTGCTTCTATTGCTTCTACTTCGACGATTCTCGAGCTAAGTCCGGACTGTGCAGGAAATCGACGTCGACTCGCCGTATTTTGGGTCGTACGCGACGTAGAAGCGACGGATTTCGCTGTGCCTATACTCGTTGGAACCGTGACGACGAGAGGAATCCAACGAGCATTTATTTGGAATTTTTGGTGAAGGTTAGCTCAGTCGAAATCCCAGTTTTCTCCCTTGCTGTTTTCCTCCTCGAATCGGCCGATCGCAGCGACACTCCGCGGTGTTTTGCCTTTTTCTCCGTGTAGGGAACTCGGATCGCGACGAAATCGGGGAATTGGATCCGCGACTTCGAGGCGATTCCAGCGATACCTTACTCGCTTGGATTTGGAGCAGGTTAGCCCTGATCGAAGTGCCATTTCTTGAGGCTGCTGTCCCGCGAGAATACGACAACTGATTTCTTTGTTTTCCGGCGTCGACTTCGGTGCTTCGCCTAGAACTCAGCGTAGAGAGGCGGAATCCACGAAACCGGAGCCGTTGGATTCCCGATCGCGAGGCGAAGATTTCGAGCCCTTGCTCGCTGAATTTGGACAAGGTTAGCTTAGTTAACTTTAAGCTTTTCTCACCGCAGTTTTAGGACAGATTTCGAAGAAAGCGAGTTTTTGGTTTATCTCTTCGCAGCAGGTTGTCTTTTGGTCGGTGACGGATCAGCGGAGGTGATCGAGGGACCCAGGGCACTCCTTGCTGCCAGGGATTCGCCACAGTGGTGGGCATCCATCGGTCATTCCTAAGTTTAAGTAGTCGGCATGTATAATTCTGTTTTAATGTTTAGACCTTAGCTCGAATTCATGAATATCAACTAGTATTAAATCTGAATTTTGGAGCATGTTCACAAGTAGTATTTTTATACATGTTTGGACTTGGACTTGACTTAGGAGCAAACTACGATCAATCGTCATATATTACACTACCAGATTTAGCTCTAGGAGCCGTGTTGCATTGTATCGTCGCCGGGGGAGTGCGTCGGATACCCAGAGTAGTGTAGCTAGTTTGACGCTCGCGTTGTGGATGCCGAGCTATGTTCAGTTTCAGTGTGTGTGCCAGGGGCACGTGGTGTGTTAGTGGTTTGACACAGTTTCTTGACTATGCCTGTGAGAGCCAGATTGAGCTCGACAGAGATACGCTTACATACTCGGTTGGTTCGCGCCCACGAGTATCGCTCCGGAGTCTGGCTTAGTGCTTTTGCGTTGGAGTCGCTGCGCCCTCGTTTGGACTCGCTCTCGCTAGCTACCCGAGGTAGTTGTAGTGTTGCTTCGACGGGACGGGTGTTTCACGATCCCTGGTGAAATTGGGTCAGGTGTGGTTGGTACTACAGGTGGTTAGTCTTGAGTGTTCAGAGTAGTGACTTAGCTGTAGAATGTTTCCAGTTTTCTTTTTCCTACTCTTACTTACCCCGTAGACTTAGTGGGTGGACCGATGTTGATTAGGGCGGCACCCACTGAGGACTACCTGTTTTTACAGTAGTTCTCACGCCCCGTTTCTTCCACCCTTGTGCCGTCGCTTACGAGGGGATCGTGGTAAGGGCGTCGCGAGCTAGAGCCCTTCCCGACCGGTGTCGTGTTAGCCGTCTTCCTCTACTGCAGGTAGTGACTTTTGGGTTACTCTTTTGTACATACAGTCGTGAACTCGCTGGAGCGAGTAGTGGTCTTTGTGAACTTGTATGTATATAGCTCTTTTGTACTACCTGTTTGTATTTATAGTATATTTCAGCTCTATGCTACTGCTTGTAGCGTTGTTTTTCTATACAGGTACAGCTACGCTTCGTATACAAGGAAAAATTTCTTGTGTACGGCGGATTGTCGGCGTGCCCGGTTGCCCGAGCAACCCGGGGCGTGACAATTAAGTTGGTATCAGAGCTTAGTATCAGGTCGTTGGGACCTAGG
This sequence comes from Aechmea fasciata, assembly GCA_025177825.1. Taxonomy (NCBI): domain Eukaryota; kingdom Viridiplantae; phylum Streptophyta; class Magnoliopsida; order Poales; family Bromeliaceae; genus Aechmea; species Aechmea fasciata. The sequence continues at coordinate 7,368,451 of CM045945.1, forward strand.
AACCCTAAGCTGGTAAACCGTAGGAAGGCTTGACGCGAGTGGCGTGATTTAATGCGAAAGTCACTGATTGATTATTCTAACTCATCCTAGAGGGGAGTGAGTGACTGAAGGAGTGCCTGTTTCGGTCCGAAAAAAAAATTATGTTGGCTGCAGATGGCATAATTTTGAGGAGAAACAGGGACTGTCTTCGAGACTTTCGATAATTGGGTCAAGAGTGTGTGTGTATCTGACCTCGTTATTAATTGTGCAGCTATGCCTCGACCTAGAGGACGACCGCGCAGGGCCGCGCCCACCGTCACCGCCGCCACCATCGTATCGTATACCCGTGCAGCGGGCAGACACCCAACCCGAGACGGGTGTACTTAGAGGAGCCGAGCACCCGACCGGAGACGAGCGTGCCGCCGGACTTGAGCGCACAGCTAGCGGCATTGACAGAGGTGACCAGACAGCAGGGGCTGTTCTTACAGCAGATGTGCGAGAGGTTAGCCGCATCATCGAGTTCAGCATCGGGGGCACCAGCTCAGCCTACTCCACCGCCCCCGACCCCACCTTCCGCGCCAGTCGCCGCCGCACCCCCACCAGCAGAGATACCTTCGCACCCGTAGCGCCCGCGGAGGGCTGTCAGCGACTCACGGCAGAAAGCGGGTGACACGATATCGTTTCATTTTCACCGCCTCGACCCACCGACGTTCGACGGGGATTGCAAGGAACCCTGGGTATTGGAAAGGTGGATCAGCACGATGGATAGGATGTTTGAGGACATGTTTGTCCGGGAGGATCGAGACCGGGTTCATTTGGGGGTCCATTGCTTGACTGGGGATGCCCGGGATTGGTGGACGAGGATGAAGCGCGACCATGGAGTTGTAGCTTCTCAGACGAGCTGGGACGAGTTTTGCGGGATGCTGTACCGCACGTATTTCTCTGACAGCGTGAAGCAGGGGATCGAGGAGGACTTGAAGAGGATACAGCAGGGGGATCGCACAGTTCGAGAGTACGTTCGGGAGTTCACACGACTCCTGGGCTGTGTACCTTTCGCAGCCAGAGACGAGGCACACAGGGTATACCTCTTTGAGCAGGGACTGAGGCCAGAGCTTTACAGGTTTGTACGGGGGCGGAGGTCGAGGACCTTGGATGCTTCCATTGAGCAGGCACTGTGGGAGGAGCGCAGCGAGGCTACACTACGGGAGCGAGCACAGGGGCCAGGACCGAGTCAGTGAAGCCGCCCGCTCCGGCACGACGGAGGGCGCCGAGTAGCAAAGGCGTCCGCCAGGCCTTCGCGACCACGCTTTCGTGGTCGGGGGTCTTCGGGCGTCGGCGTTTGGATACCCGTCGCCGGGGCAACACCGAGGACTCGGCGGTGCATGATCTCGTGGAGGACCGCACGCGGCCGCACAAAGGCGAGCGAGCGAGAGGGCCGTTGTTTTGGATGTGGACAGCCGGGACACATGAAGGCCACCTGCCCACGAGCAGCGTCAGCAGCACCCTCATCAGCTTCAGCGCCGCAGGGGTCTTTGCAGAGTTACGGAGCATCGCCGAGCTACCGTCAGGAGGACCGAGCGTCGGCACCGCGACAGGATGATCGACGACAGCAGGCTCCGAGTGGCAGAGTCTTTGCAGCTCAGTTGGAGGACTCGTCAGCAGCCGACCGAGTGGTGACAGGTATCACTTTACTTTCTGGCATTAGAGCACGTACTTTATTTGATACCGGTGCATCACAGTCTTTTATCAGTCGAACGTTTGCATTGTTACATGGTCTAGAGATAGAGACTTTACCTCAGGCCCGAGAGTTCCAGATTCCTGACCATGTACTACGAGTTGTAGAGTGTTGTAGGTCTTGTCCTGTGCAGTTAGACTCGTGGATTATGCCCATAGACATGTTAGTTCTTGGGCGACTACGGAGACTTTGACATTGTACTCGGCATGGACCGGTTGACACGATACTACGCTACGATCGATCGTGAGCGAGGACGGTGACACTTCGTGAGCCGGGCCAGGAGGAGTTCACCTTCAGAGGCTGCAGGTGTACCTTGTTCGCCGCGTGCATTTCTTCAGCGAGAGCTCGACAGCTGATGAGTAGAGGGTGCGTGGCTTTCTTGGCGACGGTTGTAGAGGTACCTACGGCGGTGCCGGACTCGAGGATATCCCCGTAGTTCGCGAGTTCCGGATGTATTTCCACTCGAGTTGACGACGATGCCGCCGAGAGAGGAGGTTGAGTTTGTGATTGATGTAGCCCCGGAACCGCACCAATCTCAAAGGTACTTATCGGATGGTGAGGAGGGAGTTAAAGCGCGCTTCAAGATTTGATGGACAAGGGATACGTGAGGCCCAGCGTATCGCCTTGGGGAGCACCTGTGCTATTTGTGAAGAAGAAGGATGGTTCACTTAGACTGTGTGTGGATTACAGGGAGCTGAATAAAGTGACCATCAAGAATAAGTATCCTTTGCCGCGCATTGATGATCTATTTGATTAGCTGCAAGGATCTTGTGTCTTCTCGAAGATCGATCTCCAGTCAGGTTACCACCAGCTGAGGGTGAGGGCCGAGGATGTGCCCAAGACGGCTTTTAGGACCCGGTATGGGCATTACGAGTTCACAGTGATACCTTTTGGATTGACGAATGCCCCTGCCGCGTTCATGGATTCGATGAATAGAGTATTCAAGCCGTTCTTGGATAGATTTGTTGTAGTCTTCATTGATGATATTTTGATATACTCCCGGAGCGATGCTGAGCACGAGGAGCACTTGAGGATTGTGCTACGACTCTTGCGAGAGAAGGAGTTGTATGCCAAGTTGAAGAAGTGCGAATTCTGGTTACGGGAGGTTGCTTTCTTGGGCCACGTGATTACTGCGGACGGAGTAGCGGTGGACCCGAAGAAGGTTGAGGCTGTTCAGGATTGGCCTAGACCGACGACGGCGACTGAGGTGCGGAGCTTCCTAGGGCTTGCGGGATACTACCGTCGGTTTGTGGAGGGCTTTGCGAAGCTTTCCACACCCCTCACTCGATTAACTCGTAAAGGAATTAAGTTCTATTGGAGTGAGGAGTGCCAGAGGAGCTTTGATGAGTTGAGACAGAGGTTGACATCAGCTCCTGTCCTTGCCTTTCCAGTTATGGGGGAAGGATATGTGATCTACAGCGACGCATCACACAGTGGACTAGGTTGTGTGTTGATGCAGCAGGGTAGGGTAATTGCTTATGCTTCACGACAGTTAAAGGATTACGAGAAGAATTATCCTACGCACGACTTGGAGCTTGCCGCGGTGGTTTTTGCCTTGAAGTTGTGGCGGCACTACTTGTATGGCGAGCACTCGCGAGATTTTCACGATCACAAGAGTCTCAAGTATCCGTTCACCCAAAAGAACGGGGGAGTCACGGTGGTTGGAGCTACTGAAGGACTATGATATCAGTATTCAGTATCATCCCGGCAAGGCGAATGTGGTGGCAGATGCGTTGAGCAGGAAGGCAGTGCAGGGCTCATGTCTGATGATTACTCAGCAGAGGCCGTTACTTGAGGAGCTACAGCGGTTGAGTTTAGAGGTTGTGTCCCCTGGGTCTACTGCAATGCTAATGTCTATGGTGTTGCAGCCCACTCTGTTGGAGAGGATCCGAGAGAAACAGAGTGAGGACCCACACTTGTTGAGGATTCGAGAGCAGCTAGAGAGGGGGCAGGCAGAGAGCTTCACTGTGGACAGTTCGGGAGTGCTACGGTACAGGGACCGACTGTGTGTGCCAGTGGATTCAGACATCAGAGCGGATATCCTGAGAGAGGCTCATTGTTCTCCTTATACAGTGCATCCCGGTGGAACCAAAATGTATAAGGATCTAAAGGCACAATTCTGGTGGAGCGGAATGAAAAGAGACATTGGTAGATTTGTGGCTCAGTGTTTGACTTGCCAACTGTAAAATGAGCATCAAATGCCCGCCGGCAAGCTTCGTAGTCCGGTGCGTAACGGAAATGAGAGCAGATCACGATGGACTTCGTCATGGGTTTACCTAGAGCACCGGGTGGCTACGATGCGATTTGGGTGAGAGTGGACAGACTGACCAAGTCTGCTCACTTCTTGCCGGTTCAGACCACCTGAACCAGAGAGAGACTTGCGCAGCTATACCTGGATGAAATTGTCAGGCTGCACGGCGTACCAGTGTCGATTGTATTAGACAAAGACCCGAGGTTTGTATCACATTTCTGGAGGAGCTTACAGACAGCCTTGGGTACTCAGCTACACTTCAGCACAGCGTTTCACCCACAGACGGATGGTCAGTCAGAGAGGACCATTCAGACGCTAGAGGACATGCTGAGAGCATGCGTCTTGGATTTTGGTGGGGGATGGCATCAGCATCTGAGACTGGTTGAGTTTGCGTACAACAACAGCTATCAAGCGAGCATTCAGATGGCTCCGTTTGAGGCGTTGTATGGACGCAGATGTCGATCCCCGTTGTTTTGGAGTGATGTGGGTGAAAGGAAGACGATTGGGCCGTAGATTTTGCTAGAGGTCGAGGAAAAGGTGAAGATGATTCGACGACACCTTTGACCCGTAGCCGCCGGAGGAGTTACGCGACACCGGGAGGCGAGACTTAGAGTTCCGGGTTGGAGACCATGTATTCCTTAAAGTCTCGCCATCCGGAGGGATTCGCCGCTTTGGAGTGCGTGGAAAGCTCGATCCACGCTACATTGGCCCTTTCGAGGTTTTGGAGCGAGTTGGGCCGCTTGCGTAGTCGCTCTACCTCCACGGCTTGGGCGTCCACGACGTTTTCCACGTCTCGGCATTGAGGAAATATGTATTCGATCCTTCTCACGTGATTGACTTCACTCCGCTGGAGATTAGCGAGGACCTGCAATACGAGGAGCGGCCGTTGCGGATCCTTGCTCGCGAGGCGAAAGAATTGCGCAATCGGGTCATCCCGTATGTGAAAGTGCAGTGGAGTAATCATGAGGAGCGGGAGGCGACTTGGGAGCCGGAGACGGTGATGAGGGAGTCTTACCCCTACCTGTTTGATGCGCCGAGCTAAGGTACGTTTCAGTTTCGGGGACGAAACTCTTTGTAGTGGGGGAGGATGTAGTGACCTGGACGGTTACAGGTGGACTTACCGACAGATCTGAGGAGTGTCGGGACAAGTCCGAATCGCGTTGGCGCGAAATGGACGCCTAACGGACTCAGTGGGAACCCGAGGGCAAATTTCGTATCGAAATCTGCGAAAATACGATTTTCCGTCAAGCTATACCGGTACAAACTCGTCTTGTACCGGTACAAGTTGATGGCTATACCGGTATAGCCACCGGGGTATACCGGCATAGTGCCACGCACTGTCCTCGGATTACTGTCCGCACCGGTACAAAAATGATTTTGTACCGGTACGGCGTGTTAAGCGGGTCGATGGCGCTTGGTCATTGCCACTTTGGTTTTGTCACCCCCTCCCATGCATGCTTACACGTCATGGGAGAGGGTGGGAGGCCTCATTTGCAGCACTCCACTCTCTCTACTTCATCTCCTTCTCTCTCTCTCTAGATTTCCTTGGTTGGAGTAGAAGAGCTTGGGTGGTTGCTACTTCGCCGACGACGCGCCGCGAAGCCGCCAAGCGTTTCCGACGTCGGGTTGCTGTGAGGGAGCCGAGCGTGGTGCTATTCCCCTTCTCCTCGGCGTGGTGCTGAACCAGGAGGATTACAAAGGTGAGTGGTTCAGCTAGTGTGCTTCTATTGCCTCTACTTCGACGATTCTCGAGCTAAGTACGGACTGTGCAGGAAATCGACGTCGACTCGCCGTATTTTGGGTCGTACGCGACGTAGAAGCGACGGATTTCGCTGGGCCTAGACTCGTTGGAACCGTGACGACGAGAGGAATCCAACGAGCATTTATTTGGAATTTTTGGTGAAGGTTAGCTCAGTCGAAATCCCAGTTTTCTCCCTTGCTGTTTTCCTCCTCGAACTGCTGCTGACTGCAGCGACACTCCGCGGTGTTTTGCCTTTTTCTCCGTGTAGGGAACTCGGATCGCGACGAAATCTGGGGCATTGGATCCGCGACTTCGAGGCGATTCCAGCGATACCTTACTCGCTGGATTTGGAGCAGGTTAGCCCAGTCGAAGTGCCATTTTACTGAGCTGCTGTCCCGCGAGCGTAACCGACAACTGATTTGTCGTTTTCCAAATCGACGTCGGTGCTTCGCCTAGAACTCAGCGTAGGAGAGGCGGAATCCAGCGAAACCGGAGCCGTTGGATTCCCGACTGCGAGGCGAAGATTTCGTGCCCTTGCTCGCTGTATTTGGACAAGGTTAGCTTAGTAAACTATAAGCTTTTCCGACAGATTTCGAAGAAAGCGAGTTTTTGGTTTATCTCTTCGCAGCAGTTGTCTTTTGGTCGGTGACGGATCGGCGGAGGTGATCGAGGGACCCAGGGCACTCCTTGTCGCTGTGGATTCGCCACGTGGTGGGCATCCATCGGTCATTCCTAAGTTTAAGTAGCTCGCATGTATAATTCGTTTTAATGTTTAGACCTTAGCTCGAATTCATGAATATCAACTAGTATTAAATCTGAATTTTGGAGCATGTTCACAAGTAGTATTTTTATACATGTTTGGACTTGGACTTGACTTAGGAGAAAACTACGATCAATCGTCATATATTACACTACCGGATTTAGCTCTAGGAGCCGTGTTGGATTGTATCGTCGCCGGAGGAGTGCGTCGGATACCCAGAGTAGTGTAGCTAGTTTGACGCCCGCGCTGTGGATGCCGAGCTATGTTCAGTTTCAGTGTGTGTGCCAGGGGCACGTGGTGTGTTAGTGGTTTGACACGCTTGACTATGCCCGTGAGAGCCGATTGAGCTCGACAGAGATACGCTTGCATACTGGCTGGTTCGCGCCCACGAGTGCCGCTCCGAGTCCGGCTTTGTGCTTTTGCGCTGGTGTCGCCACGTCCTCGTTTGGACTCGCTCTCCGCTAGCTACCCGCAGGTAGTTGTAGTGTTGCTTCGACAAAGTGGGACGGTGTTTCACGTCCCCGGTGAAATTAGGTCAGGTGTGGTTGGTACTACAGGTGGTTAGTCTTGAGTGTTCAGAGTAGTGACTTAGCTGTAGAATGTTTCCAGTTTCCTTTTTCCTACTCTTACTTACCCCGTAGACTTAGTGGGTGGACCGATGTTGATTAGGGCGGCACCCACTGAGGACTACCTGTTTTTACAGTAGTTCTCACGCCCCGTTTCTTCCACGGTGGCCTTCGCGTCGTCGCCGCTTCGAGGGGGACCGTGGTGGGCGTCGCGAGCTAGAGCCCTTCCCGACCGGTGTCGTGTTAGCCGTCTTCCTCTACCGCAGTGTAGTGACTTTTGGGTTACTCTTTTGTACATATCGTGAACTCGCCGGAGCGAGTAGTGGTCTTTGTGAACTTGTATGTATATAGCTCTTTTGTACTACCCGTTTGTATTTATAGTATATATTTCTCTATCTTCTTGCACATGGCGTTGTTTTTCTATACAGATGCATTGCGTTTCGTATACTAAAAAATTTAACGTGTACGGCGGATTGTCGGCGTGCCCGGTTGCCCGAGCAACCCGGGCGTGACATACACTACAGTGTATTAAATGATTTCACGTGAACACCATATTTGCATAATATTATATTCAAATTGATTTATAATTGTGTGGGCATTAATTGTGGGTGGGTACGTGGGTGCGTGGGAAGAGACATAATAGAGTGGGGAGGAGAGAGAGAGAGAGAGAGAGAGAGAGAGGAGAGAGATGCTGTAAATAGGGTGGGAAGGATAGAGAGGCCTTCGAAAATGAAAGGGGAGTGAGAAAATAATAAATTTTCTATATATAAGTATTTGAGAGCTCCTCATCTATTTTCTTCCTTTTTCTCTCTCCCACCCCTGCGAAAGCGAAACCCACATCCATATTTTTCTCATCAAACTACATCTATATTCTACTGACTTTTATTACTTATTAGTTCTTAGTGCGAAACCCGAGGCCACGAAAGTTCAGAGAGCTTTTGTCACGGGTAATTAAGTAAGAGAACTTTTCCATCAAATGTTTTAAGTGCGACGTTCGAAAGGGAAGTAGGAGTAAAGAGAAAAACTTATTTTTGTTGGCGTATCTTTTTATTTTTATTTTTAAAAAACTTCAAAAATCCGCCTGTAATTTTATGTATTTTTTACTTTAATATCTTGTGATTTAAAACGAATAATACATAAAACCACAAGGGGACCAATTAAAGGGTACTGAAGTTTTCCCTATTTTTTTTCCTATAAATATCACCCCTTGGCCTCCCATCCGGCCGTACCTCGCTTCTCTACCACCTCACAACTTATAATGGACTCATACTCATCCTCCTCTTCAACCAATGGTCGAAATAAAAAGGGTCATTTTTTTTTCTTCTAATTTTTCTTTTCTTTTGTTTTTACAGAATCTTATTTTTTTTAATTTTTACTATTTTTATAGATAAAATCGAGCAAAGGATTGAACAACGACGGGCTGAGATTCTACAGCAATCCGAAGATTTCCATATGGATGAGAACGCAAGAAGGCGAAAGGAGAGTAGAATGGAGTTCTTGTTCGGAATAGGAAAGATGTATGCTGTAATTTCTGTACTGAAAAAATATCTAAAATAAATTAGTGTACTTTTTAATGGCGACTCTTTTTTTTTTTACTGTTTATAATTTTTTTTTTTATTTAAAAAAAGCCGTAGCGTATCCTGCTTAAGAATGTTTGAGCCCATTTGGCAGCTGGATTGGGTGCCTGCAAATCCGTTTATTGGCATTCCAACTTCAGACAGCTCTCCTCTTCTTCTCTCACTAAAATTTAAATATTAAATTTTAATTTAGATTAATTATTATCAAGTTAGATTTGCAATTGAGGAGAAAAGAAAACTGTGTGGCCTTTGAAGAAATTTGGGTCAAATAAACTGTGTGCGTAAGTTATTTTCAAGAGATTGGATTCCAAGAGGAGCCACACGTACTTTTTTTTAAATTTGAAGTCTAACTTTAAGTTCTTTAACTTAAAATTTGAAAGTTGAAACATAAATTTAATATTAAAAATTTATTACTTAAAATTAAAGATTTAAGATTTAAAATTCAAAATTCAAAATTAAAATCTAAAAATATAAATTTTGAATTTGAAAATTTAAAATTTTTAATTCAAAAATTAAGATGTGTGCTTTTAAATTTGTAAGTTTTAAAATTTTAAAATTTTCTATTAGGATTCCAACTAATGCATTGCCCAGATTGCATTGTCTTGCTATGGAACTGCTACACCTCGACCACTCACGCAAAGGGAACAAAGAGAGTATAAACGTACCAGTTTACTCTTTATAACAGATTAAAATTATCGACCGGCCCTAGATCGTTACAGCTACAAAGCATTGATATCCATGATTATCGCATTCAATCCTAACATTCATATTTATAATGTTTATTTCTAAACTAAATAAACGTTTAGTGCGCTATCTAATTCTCAAAAAAAAAAAAAAAAAAAATACAGATTAAAATTGGTACCCCTCCCAAAAATTTAGTAATTAATTTTGCACTATTTAGATATTAACTTAAGGAGTTTTCGAGCTGCAATTATAATTTAGGTATTAATTTTGCACTAATTTAGGCATTGATATAAAGAGTTTAAGAATTGCAATTTAGGTATTAATTTTTTTTATCAATATTAAAAAATGGGTAAATATTCCAAATCAATATATTTAATATTTAGGCCCCGTTTAGTTCGGGGGATAAGTGGGGATAACGTTTCGTTATCCCCGTTATTCCGCCAAACTAAATTTTTTAATATTTTATTCGGTTTGCTATTCCCGATTATTCCGGAATATCAAGGGATTTACTATTCCACTATTTTGGTGGAATAGTGCTATTTCAACACTTACTTTCAAACTAAATTAAAATTATAAATTGAATTAAAATTAAATTATATAAATATAATATGTTACATATTATAATACATTATTTTTATTATAAAATTATTAATTGTACCATATTAATACATATTATTTATATTTAAATATTATAATAAATTATATTTAAATTAGAATTATTCTAATTTAGGCGTTAGTTTTGCATTATTATTTAAAAAATTTGAATGTTGCTAAATATTTAAATTCGACATATTTAATATATTTAAGAAATTATTGAATTTGTCTAATTTAGACATTAATTTTATATCACTATTTTTAATAATTTGAAAGTAACTAAATATTTAATTCAACATATTTAATATGATTAAAGAAATTTGAAATTTCTCTAATTTAGACATTAATTTTGTATCACTATTGAAATATTTTGAATGTAATTAAATAATAGATTCAATTGGAACATAGGGTACAATAATTTTAATTATAAAAATTGATTTTTTAAAAATTAACGAGATTATGTAATATAGAAGAGATAGAAAAAGAAAACAAAGAGAAAAGAGGGATGTTAGATTAAATAATGTTACGGATTTTATGTTGGCATATTTCGTGAAGTTAGTTCGGAGTCTTGAAGGTTTAGAGAAGATGAGACGAAGATCGAAGACTCGCAGACTCGAAACGTAAATCCACAATGCTCGGTAAGTTCAAATACTGATGATGATGATTTATATACTTTAACAAGTGTTTAGAAGACATTAGGATTGTTGAAATTGAGTTTTAACTAATTTGGTTCTTCACTCGCATATTCGGTTGAGAGGACCTCTCCACATTGAGAGGACCGGTCCCAGAAGCACCCTCTGCGCACTTTAGACAGAGGACCGGTCTCCACAACCGGAAGACCGGTCCCAGAGAGCTCCCTATGCGCAACTTAGACAGAGGACCGGTCTCCACAAAGGAGGACCGGTCCCGTATAGGAAATTCACATATCGTCAATAAGACCGGTCCCCCGGCATGTGAGACCTGGTCCCCTGATTAATATTTTATTGCGCAAGTGAGGACCTGCCTCTCGATCCGGAGGACCGGTCCTCGATACGAAATCGTTTTAAAGATTTATTTTTTCTAATCCAAATCTATCTAGAAGTCTTCTAAACCTATAAATAAGATGTAGGGGTGTTTCTAAAAGATGATGAAGCCTAGATTATTTATAAAAAACCCTAGAAGCTTGTAGGTAGCCGTTTTCCTCATCTTCTACATCAAGCTTCTCCCAAATTGATTCTCGGTGCCCTAATTCTTAATGTTTTTCTAGAATCAATTTGAGAATTTCTTAGAGATTATTCCCATAGATCTTTAATGAGAATCTAAGCAATAAATCATCATCGATCGTATTGTTTTTGCTCCGGACGGAGTGCGCTCGTGGATTCGAGTGGGCGTCGTGGATTCGGCGTGATCAAGGCTTCGTGGATTCGAAGTGGAGGCGTTTCGTGGATTCGGGACGTGGCGTTCGTGGACTCGACGCGAGTGGCGTGGACAACCCGGGCGAGGATTGCGCGGAGATCCAGGAGAGTTAGAGAGGTCGAGTCCGTGGAGTTCGGTATCACCTTGTAATCTTTTCTCTTTGTGATTGTTTATTCGCGTGTTGGTCCCGTGGGTTTTTTACTCCGCGTTTGGAGTTTTCCCACGTAAATCTCGGTGTGCTTTTTATTTTCCGCATTTCCTTTTATCGCATCGAGAATTGTGGTTTTTGGCTGATACACCTATTAACCCCCCTCTAGGTGTTGTTTGATACAATCTAGATAGATCCTTGGGGCTTCCCCGTAACGCACAATTGGTATCAGAGCGGGATCTAGATATATTGTTATCTAATGGCCGAAGGTGGTCACATTAATCGACCACCGCTCTTCGACGGCACGAATTATGCCTATTGGAAAGTTCGCATGAGAGCTTTTCTAATAGCGATCGATGAGCGGGTGTGGCAAGCGATTGAATTCGGATGGAAACATCCAATCGAAAAGGTCGATAATGTTGAAACGCCGAAACCACGAAATAAGTGGACGAAAGATGAAAACGAGTCATCTTCGTTTAACGGTAAAGGAATTAATGCTTTATTCAATTCTTTATCGCAAACGGAGATTACTCGCGTTTCGGCTTGTATCACCGCGCAGGAAATTTGGGATACTCTACAAATTACACATGAGGGTACAAGTCTAGTAAAAATTCAAAAGCTACAAATGTTGACTAGTTAATTTGATTCTATTCGAATGGAGGAGCATGAATCGTTTACCGATTATTATACTAGACTTCAAGACATTATCAATACATGTGCTAATTTGGGAGAGAAAATCCCGGAGTCTAAAGTAGTTAGAAAAATTCTTCGAACACTACCGGAACGCTTTAGGGCAAAAGTTGCCGCAATTGAAACGGTAAAGCACCCGGATGAGATGAAAGTCGAAGAGTTAGTAGGTGCTTTACAAACGTATGAGATGACTTTTCCTACTAATCAATCTTCTTCCAAGTCTTTTTCTAAAAACACAGGGATTGCACTCAAATCAACTAAGGAAGAAGACGACGACACGGATTCCGACGGAGATGTTTCGCTCGCAAATTTCGAACATCAATTGGCGCGTCTAACGAAGAAATTTCGCCGGAATTACCGAAAGAAGAACGATGCTTCATCTGCGAAGCAAAAATTATTTTCTAAATCTTCTTCATCTTCTAAATTGAAAGATAAAAAACTTGCAAAGTCCGCAAAAGAAAAGAATGAAAATGAAGAGGAGATCCAATGCTATAAATGCAAAGGCTATGGTCATATAGCACCTGGATCGTCCTTCAAAGAAAAGTCACAAACAAAGAGTTTTGCAAGCAAAAACTTGGGATGATTCTACTTCGTGTGAATCAAGTTCAAGTGACGAAGAGAACAACGAAGATCGTGCGTTATTTACTAATACTTTTTGCCTTCGTCTTCTAATGTAGCTTGTTTATCTTCAATTGTATCTAACTCAAATCTTTCTCTCTCTTCGTACGGGTCTTCGAGCGACATCGACGAAAGCGAGGAGGAATCGAACGACGAGGATATAGCCGAGATACAATCAACTTCTTGTTGAGTCGCGAAAGACGGCGAAACTCAATAAGAAGTTGAGGCGTCGTTTATTCGATCTTGAAGAAGAGAACAAGAATTTGAAGACAACAAATAAGACTCTTGAGGAGGAACGGGAATCGATTTTGAACAACAATTCGGTCCTCCAAAAGAAGCTAGAAGAAGCGGATTCAACGATCAAATCACATCAAGACAAGATTGGATTTTGGAGCAACAATTTAAGGAAACCTACACATCCAATCAAGAGCTAACCAAGCAAGTTCGTCAACTTAAGTCCGACATACAACAATTTTCTTCCGGATCGAAGAAATTGGATCATATGCTCGGATTGGGTCAATCGAACAAGTTGGGTCTCGGATATGAAAGGACGTATGTTGAGAAGGATCAAAAGACGACATCAAAAGTCTCAACAACTTTGAAGGACAAGGTGTGTCATCGATGTGGCATCAAAGGACACATCAAAAAGAGTTGCCCGAACAAAAATTTCAAGTCTCAATCGGCAACTTCGAAACGACAATTGGTATTAACTAACACTCGACATCCCCTAATCAAAAGAAAAATCAAGTTAGTCGAGTACCTCGTGCAAACCGAATCTCAAAACCGAACCATCAAGGGAGTTCTAATTCTAAGCCTCAACGAAAATATCAACCGAAGGTTCAAGCATCGAAACGACTAACGGTTGATCCCAATACAAGGCAAATCAAACCGAACGTCGACAAGCAAAGACAACGAAAGATCCAACAAGTGTGGATCCGGAAAGGTGATATCTTTCCTTGCTCTTCGTCCTAGTTTGTTTTTATTATGTAATGTTTTGATTGGTGCATATTGCATATTTTTCTTTCATTGCATTACATGTTTAGATGAGGTTTATTGTTTAAAATTTTGTTTTGAAAATCTTTTGAGGAAAGGTATTTGGGGAGTTTTTAATTTGATTGAAAAATTTTTGAGAATGGAGATGATTGAAAATCATAAATGTAGAGAGATTAAAGGTTTTTCAAAAAGCCTTAACCGGTATTTAAAGTCAATTCAAATTGGACTAAATTCATATTAATTATCGGCTTTACTTCACTTGTTATTATTTTGACGATAATTTAATATGTGATTTCTTCTTACATACATTCATCAAAATGTTGAAATTAATTTTAATCTTTTAGTAATTAATTCATCTTGGTAGTGAATGATTGAATATAATTGATGGATATTTGCTAATTGACTAAGATTCGTCAAAATTATTTTCAATTATGAGATTGTCTAATTTAGGGAAGTTTGAATATTTTTTTAAAAAAAGGAAAAACTCCTAAGTATAAAAGATGTGGAAAGAGTTACATCCGAAAGGAGCGTGAAAAATTCCACCAAATGTAGGAAAGAGCTACCACCCCTGGCCGTCCAAGACGTGTGTGAAGCTACCACACGAGAAATTATACGAAAAACCGAAAAGGTTGAAAAAAAAATATGTATATTTGAATATTTTAATATTTTCGGCGATATAAGGTGATAGTTTGAAAAAGATGCTCAAAGAGCCACTCCCGGTGCTTTATTAGTTAAATCTCTATTTTGAACGAGTTGCGACAAATTGGTGTCAATTTGTCAAATTTCTAAAAATTATTTTTCATCAATTTCCATCTTGATGACTTTAAATCATTAGATTTTTCTTAATATCAAATTTTGATGAATTGATGTCTTTTGAAATCAAATAATATTTTATTTTCATCATAGTAATTTTTGAAGTGAAATCATTAATTTTATGAAATTAATCTAATTTTGAAGGATTTTTGAGAATACAAGGCAAATTTTTTTTAATGAGGAGGACACGAAGTGATTTTACCTTTTTTAGTCTCATTATCTATGTTTTATCTTTTTTCTCTACTTTTAACTGTGACGTGACTACTTTCTATTTGCTAGTTTGTTTTTCTCTCTATTTGTGTTTCTTTTTGGCAATTTTTGACAAAAAGGGGGAGAAGAATTGGAAACTTGAATTGAATTTCAAAAGGGAGAGCTTTTCATGAACAAAGAGGGAGATTGTTATTTTCATATATTAGATTTTCATGAACAGAGGGGGAGAGATTGTTATTTTCATATATTAGATTTTCATGAACAAAGGGGAGAGATTGTTATTGTCATATATTTTCTTTACTATCGACCTTGTTTATGAACTTTGTTCGTGGAGAAAATTGTCTTTTGCAGGTTTTTGAAATCAAAACATCAAGACTCCTTGTGTCTAAGTCATAGAGTTTGTTTAGGAGTTGCAA
This sequence comes from Aechmea fasciata, assembly GCA_025177825.1. NCBI lineage: Eukaryota > Viridiplantae > Streptophyta > Magnoliopsida > Poales > Bromeliaceae > Aechmea > Aechmea fasciata. The sequence continues at coordinate 7,383,621 of CM045945.1, forward strand.
AATTATAATTTTGTATTTCTTTGGATCTTTCACGCGAGAAGTTCATTGTTTTGGTGATGGCAATGAATTTTATTTTTTTTTTGTGAGTTGAGCGTTGTGAGTATTTTAATGTAATTTTGGGTTTTGTCACGAAATTGCCAAAGGGGGAGATTGTTACGGGTTTTATGTTGGCATATTTCGTGCAGGTAGTTCGGAGTCTTGAAGGTTTAGAGAAGATGAGACGAAGATCGAAGACTCGCAGACTCGAAACGTAAATCCACAATGCTCTGAAGTTCAAATACCGACGATGATGATTTATATACTTTAACAAGTGTTTAGAAGACATTAGGATTGTTGAAATTGAGTTTTAACTAATTTGGTTCTTCACTCGCATATCTGTTGAGAGGACCGGTCTCCACATTGAGAGGACCGGTCCCAAGAAGCACCCTCTGCGCACCTTAGACAGAGGACCTGGCTCCACAACCGGAAGACCGGTCCTGCAGAGCTCCCTATGCGCAACTTAGACAGAGGACCGGTCTCCACAAAGGGAGGACCGGTCCCGCAGGGCCGGAAATTCACATATCGTTGAATAAGACCGGTCCCCCGGCATGTGAGACCTGGTCCTCTGATTAATATTTTATTGCGCAAGGGAGGACCGGTCCTCCGATCCGGAGGACCGGTCCCTCGATACGAAATCTGTTTTAAAGATTTATTTTTTCTAATCCAAATCTATCTAGAAGTCTTCTAAACCTCTTAGTATGATGTAGGGGCGTTTCGAAAAGATGATGAAGCCTAGATTATTTATAAAAAACCCTAGAAGCTTGTAGGTAGCCGTTTTCCTCATCTTCTACATCAAGCTTCTCCCAAATTGATTCTCGGTGCCCTAATTCTTAATGTTTTTCTAGAATCAATTTGAGAATTTCTTAGAGATTATTCCCATAGATCTTTAATGAGAATCTAAGCAATAAATCATCATCGATCGTATTGTTTTTGCTCCGGACGGAGTGCGCTCGTGGATTCGAGTGGGCGTCGTGGATTCGGCGTGATCAAGGCTTCGTGGATTCGAAGTGGAGGCGTTTCGTGGATTCGGGACGTGGCGTTCGTGGACTCGGACGTGAGGGCGTGGACAACCCGAAGGAGGATTGCGCGGAGATCCATAGGAGAGTTAGAGAGGTCGAGTCCGTGGAGTTCGGTAATCACCTTGTAATCTTTTCTCTTATTGATTGTTTATTCGCGTGTTGGTCCCGTGGGTTTTTACTCCGAGTTTGGAGTTTTCCCACGTAAATCTCGATGTGCTTTTTATTTTCCGCATTTACTTTTATCGCATCGAGAATTTGTGGTTTTTGGCCGATACACCTATTCACCCCCCTCTAGGTGTTGTTTGATACAATCTAGATAGATCCTTGGGGCTTCCCCGTAACTCACAAATAATATAGTAGAGCAAAATTACTTAATTATCTCTAAATCAAAATACCAAAATGCGGTTTTTGAGGTATTTGATGAGTGCAAGATGACTTTACTGCAGGTCACAAGTAAATGAAACTTAAATGACCCGCATCCAAAAATAAAAATTATAGAAGTATTGCCCTTCAAATAGAATATAGAGAATCTATAAACTTATATGAAGCCACAATAATTTTTTCCACGTGACTTGTTACCCTTCATTCTCATAACCAAATTTAAATCAATTAAACAATCTTTTCCTCTTCTCAATGTCCAACCCTTCACCTCCCCACTCCTCTAATTACATGTAATTAAGGTGCAACATTTAATTATATACACCAAATTAATATTCTATCAATGAGTAGGCTTTATAACTTTAATCCACTCCCTTGCTCCATTAATCTCCCACCCGCTTTCTTTTGTAACTCTTTTATATACATCATAAAAAAAATATTATGTCTAATCTCTCACCCCACCCTCATCTCTCTCTTTCTTTCATTGTGTTAATGAAGATGATGAGGAAGAAGAAGAAGAAGAAGAAGAAGAGCCTCTGAAGAATATTGTCTCCTTCGAGAAGTATCTTCCCGTAAAATCGAGCCGCGACCCATATAAGTGCCCACTGAGTCCGTCCGTGCGAAGGTCCTTGCTCACTGATGCGACCCTAACTTTCCTTTTTAATAGTTTCCTTTTTAATAGTTTCCTTTTAATAAACTAGTTCAAATTTAAATATCTTGTTATTTAGGAATATGTTTAGGAATAGACAGTTATCTTGTTTGGGAATAGATTTATTAGGTATGATTAGGAGTAGTTTAAGGATTTGGACTCTATATAATGTAACCCGAAGTTACAAGAAATAATCAAGAAATATTGTCTCTTTTCTCTCATATCTTGTCTTCTCTCTCTTCTTTCTACATCTTCTCTCTACTTCTTAATTCTTAGGAGGTTCGATCCCCTCGAAGTGATCGTTTATCCCTATCGATACGGTAGGATCGTATCATTTGGTATCAGAGCCCGTTGCATGGTCCTGACCAGAGCAAGGAAGGAGTTCTTGTGGAAGATGGAAGGAGAATTCGTTCGACGCGAGGAATTGAACAACGTTGACACTCGATTTAACAACGTTGACACTCGATTGAACAAACTGGAGACCGAGGTAAGACTCATTAGCGATTCTGTTAATGATATTAAAAATTTAATTATCGCTATGAGCGCAAAGATGGATGTGCGACCGCAAGCACCGTCCGAAGATACATCCGCCTCTAGTTCCGATAAAAATCGTCCTCTTCTTCCGACCCCCTTCAAGGAAGCGACGTTGATTCCGTCTATGGAGAACCCTATGATGGTGATACCTCGTGTCACACGACTAGAGTTTCCACGGTTTGATGGCGAGGACCCGGCAGGATGGGTGTACCGAGCGGAGCAATTTTTTTAAATTTAATCAAATACCAGACATCCAGAAGGTTCTGCTCGCATCCTATCATATGGAGAACGAAGCGTTACAATGGCTTCAATGGTTCGAGAAAAGCCGTGGCGTCGTGGATTGGGTGGAATTCGTAGAAGCCCTTTGTACTCGTTTTGGTCCAACAATGTACGAGGACTATATGGGCGAATTAACAAAACTACAGCAGGGTTCGGCGCAAAGTGTTCGTGACTATCAGGCTCGATTCGAAATGCTAGCCAATCGCACTTCAGGACTAACCGAGGCATTTTTCATAAGTTGCTTCGTTAGTGGGCTAAGGGAGGACCTAAAGCATGATGTCCGAGCCTTCCGGCCAACTTCTATGTCAGCAGCCATCGGTCTTGCTCGTCTACAAGAAGAAAAGTTGATAGCTCAACATCGAATTATAAATTCTAAGCCTTCTCTTTTATCTGCCTCTAAAATACCAGTGTCTAATGAGACGCTTCCACCCATAAAGCGCCTCACACCGGCGGAAGCGAAAGTAAGAAGAGATCAAGGCCTTTGCTACAATTGTGATGAAAAATATAGACCCGGACATCGATGCAAATCAAAGCAACTATTTTTGATCGAGGCCGAACTTGATGAAAATAGAGAAGGTGATACAAAAGGATTGGACAAGCTTGAGGATTTTCCACCTTGAGGACAAGGTGGCTTTCGAGAGAGGAAGAGATGATGCGACCCTAACTTTCCTTTTTAATAGTTTCCTTTTAATAAACTAGTTCAAATTTAAATATCTTGTTATTTAGGAATATGTTTAGGAATAGACAGTTATCTTGTTTGGGAATAGCTTTATTAGGTATGATTAGGAGTAGTTTAAGGATTTGGACTCTATATAATGTAACCCGAAGTTACAAGAAATAATCAAGAAATATTGTCTCTTTTCTCTCATATCTTGTCTTCTCTCTCTTCTTTCTACATCTTCTCTCTACTTCTTAATTCTTAGGAGGTTCGATCCCCTCGAAGTGATCGTTTATCCCTATCGATACGGTAGGATCGTATCACTCACCATGTGAATTTAGTCGTACAAATTAATTGGTTGTACTTAATATGGTATAGTTTTCTATATATCAATAAACTGTAAATATAAATTTTATTAAAATTTTTAAAATTTGCTTCTATTATCTACCCGCTGCATCGCGCGGGTTTCTACACTAGTTCAGTATAAATTGCTCATCATTGATGAGAACAGAGATTTCAATCTCTGATTCTTGTGAATTTTCACAATATTCATAATAAGAGCTTTTTTCTTATTGAAGCAATTAATAATATTTAAATTTTTGGTATATTCATATTTATGTTGATATTCTACCGTTGATCTAACCTTTTTATAAGATTTCTAGGTTGTCCATCTAGAATAATGTGAACCTTCTTCTTCAAATTACTTTTATATCACCTCCGTGCTTAATAAGCTTATTTTCTGCATTTTTGGGTCCCTTTTAATTTTTTTTTATTCTTCTCTTTTGTTTTTCCGATTTAGTTTCGTTGTTTCTTATTTCTCTTGTTGTTTACAAAATTTTATAAAGCTTGTATGAGATTTTCTCTGTGAATATTTTTGGTTAATAAATACCATATTAAAAAAAAGTTTTTTTTTTTTTTTTTTTTCCTCTAAAAACTGTTCCTTTTAGATTTAGGTCCTGTTTCGATAAATAGTTTAAAAAACTCCAGAAATTTTTTATTCTTTAGTTTTTGTGTAAATTAAATACGTAATTCTGTGACTGCAAAATAATTCTACAGCTTTATTTTAAAACTGTTTGGATACATATCGTATAATTCCACGGAATTTATAACAATTAAATTTCTAAAATTTAAAAATTCAAAATTTTTAAAAAAATTAAAAATTAAAAAATAAAATTTTAAAATTTGACTTTAAATTTTAAATTTTAAAATTAAAAAATTAAATTAAATTTATTTTTCAAATTTAAAAAACCGTAAACCCGAAATTAAAAATTCAAAATATAAAATTTGAAATTTGAAATTTGAAATTTAAAATTCAAAATATAAAAGTTGAAACATTCATTTGAAATTGAATTTTAAAAATTAAAATTTTAAATTTTAAATTGTAAATTAAAATTTAAAAATTAGAGGTTCTGATTTTAATTTTAAATTTCAAAATTTGCATCCTAAACTTTAAATTTTTAAATTTAAAAAATCTATAATTAAAATTTTAAATTTTAATAATTATTCATAATTTTTAATATTAATTTATTATTTTTAAGTAACATTTTGATGTTAATTAATTAGATAAAATAATTTTAATTAAAAATTATGACTTTTAATCACTTTGCTCCAATCTAACCATCCAAACACTATTATCTTATTTCTAGAATCAATCTAATTTCATCCAAACGCAAAATTGGTCTAGTCCTTCGTCTACCTGAATTTGTAATAAACAGTTCTTACTTATACCCAAACCAAACGCAACCTAAATTATGATTGTGATCTCATACAAAAACAATCCCTTCTAAACTATTTGTAAATTGTAAGACATGGCAGATCATACAAAAATAATCTTTCACAAAATAAAAACGAGTACAAAATATTACCTGATGATTTCTCCATAAATTTTATTAAATAGCTCAAATATAACCATAAATTTTATTAAATAGCTCAAATAATATATTTTTTCTAATTAATTAATCGCTGAAAAAGCTGAAATTATTGCTATTATTGCCCGTTTGGTTACGGTATAGGGATAGGAATAGGCCCTTATCCTCCCCTTTATACTCAAACGCTAATTTTTTATCCGAGAATAGTAGTTCTTGATTATTCCCACCAACACATTCATTTTCTATATAAAACTATCTAATATTTTTCTTATCCTCGGGAACAATCCAATTTTCATCCAAACGCTATTTTTTTTATCCCCATACTTGTATCTATTCCTGTAATAGCTAGTTCTTACTTATACCCGAACCAAACGATACAAAATTAATTAAGTATTGCGTGATAAAACAAATCGAGGCAAAATTTGTTAATTATTAAATTAATGTCCTTGTAACTGAAATGAAATGATAGTGACTAGGCACAAAGTCAATATGGCATTACCCACCAGTCGTAAAAGAAATAATACGTTAGTAGTAAAGGAAATACTAGGACTTTTTTCAAAAATGACCCTGTAAAAATTCATATTTGTCGAAATAATTCTGTAAAAATTTTATTTTGAAAATAATCCTCCCGCTCGCCAAATTTCTACCGCCACGTCGGAATTTTTATGAAGACGGTGAATCGTTCACCGTCTTCTCGGGTGCCTAATGAAGGCGGTGAACGATTCACCGTCTTCTCGAGGCGTGCCCACTCACCGCCTTCTCGCCCAAAAACCCGCGGATACCCACTTCCCAATGCCCCAGAGAAGACGGTAAACGAATTACCGCCTTCTCTGCTTCCCAAGAGAAGGCGGTAATTCGTTTACCGCTTTCACTAGGCGTGCCCGCCCACCGCCTTCTGACCAAAAACCCGCGCGTATACCCCCTGGCAAGGCCCCAGATAAGGCAAAGGACTCGCTTATCGTTTTCTATACTCCCTTGAGAAGGCGGTGAATCGTTCAACGCCTTCTCAAGGCGTCAACCCCTGAGCAAAACCCGCGCCTGCCGAGAATAAAATTTGGCTAAGTCCCGGAGTGGTATTTACACTAAATACGGTGAAGGATTCACCGTCTTTAGTGTAAATACTAATGTAAATACTAAAGACGATGAATCGTTCACCGTCTTTACTGTAAATACCACCTAGTCCGGGGCTTAGCCAAATTTTTTCCTCGGCAGGCCGGGTTTGCACTAAAGGCGGTGAATGGTTCACCGCCTTTAGTGCAAGTTCCAGCAGGTTGTCAGGTTTAGATACAGGAAATCAACGAGAGTTACAATTTCATCGATATTAAGTTGATCAACTTTGACGCAATATTTTTCAATAAGACATAGAATCCAACAAGAAGCATAATATCACGAGTGGATTAACAAGAGAAATGTAGTGGCCTGGAAATTGTACCTGAGGCTTGTCGACACTCGACGAGTGTCGGACAAGTCCGAGTCGCGTTGGCGCCAATTGGACGCCAAACGGGCCCCGTGGGAACGCGAGAGCAGCGTGTGTCACAAAAATCTGCAAATAGCAGTTTTTCCGTGAGTCGACCGCACAAGTTGGTTGCTATATCGGTGCACGACGGTTGCTACACCGTATAGCAACCAGGGCTATACCCAGATAGCCCTCGCGCAGGGGGTTTCTGTTGCTCTCGTCCGTACGGCAGGGGTTCTCAGACTGCACGCGGCAGAATGGTGTCGTTTTGACTTTTGAGCATTTGTCACATCACCCTACTCTCCCCCTTATCTTACAGCAGAGAGGAGAGAGAGAGGGACTCCTCACTCTCCTTCTCCTTCTCCCTTTGCTGCTGCTGCTGCTTCCTCTCTTCTTCTTCTTCCCTTAGCCACCAAGGAGTTGGAGGAGCTCAAGAGTGTAGACCGATCTTCGTCGACGACGCGCCGAGGAACGTTTCCGGCGACGAGACGCTGCGAGGGAGCCAGCCGTGCGCGCGGGACCGCCGTCCTCGACTCAGCGACGGGCCTAGGGCGTTTTCTGAGGTGAGTAGCCCATCGAGTTTCCCTCCGTTGCTTCTAAATCTCGGATTTTCGATCGCCGCCGTCGCCGATCGGCCGACCCGCGGAGTTTTGACTAGATCTCTCGTATAGGAGAGTCGAAACGCGGCGAAACTTGGGGCGTTGGATCCGCGACTTCCGATGATTCCAACGAGACCTTATTTGCCGGATTTGGATCAGGTTTGCCCGCCGAAGTCCATCTTTACTGAGCTGCTGTTTTGCGAACAGATTCTGAAATGCCGAACTGCAGGTTCCAGCGTCGACGTTTCGTGTTTCGGCTCGTACTCCGCGTAGAAGTGGCGAAATCCAGCGAATCTTGGACCATTGGATTCGTGACTTCGAGACGAAGCTTCTGAGCCCTTATTTGCCGAAATTGGAGAAGGTTAGCTTATCTAGAATTAAGCTTTTCTCAGCCGCTGTTTTCCGGACATATTTCGTGAAATCACTTATTGTTGGGTTTGCCTCTTCGCAGCGGGAGACTTCGGACTTTGGCGGACCAGCGAGAGATCATTTTGGACGCGGGCCACTTTCTTTGCTGCCAGGAGCTTCTTAAGGTGGGTTTACATCGGAATACTCCTAAGTATTAATAGTTGACATATATAAACTTTGGTTTTGACTAGTATGCGATAGCGAATGCATTGATTAGTATATGAATATCTGAATCGTGGAGCATGCTTAGCAAGTAATTAGTTTCATACATGTTGGACTTGGGTTTGACTTAGGAGAAAACCTACGACTGGATCGTCATATAAATCTCACTACTAGATTTAGCTCTAGGAGCCGTTTTGTGCCGTATCATCGCCGTGGGAGTGCGATGGATACCCAGGGTAGTGTAGTTTGCTTTCACGCTCGCGCTGGGGATGCCGAGCTTACTTTTCAGCAGAGTCTAGTGGTGCTGGTTGTTGGGCACCGTCGGGGGTTTGACGGTGGGCCTAGTGTACTGTGTGGTTACAGTCTGTGCCCAGGGGCACGGGGTGTATTAGTGCTTAGACCAGTGTACTTGACTATGCCCGTGAGAGCCGATTGAGCTCGACAGAGATACGCTTGCATACTTCGCTGGTTCGCGCCCACGAGTGCCGCTCCGAGTCCGGCTTAGTGCTTTTGCGTTGGTGTCGCCGCATCCTCGTTGTGGACTTGCTCTCCGCTAGCTACCCCCGGGGTAGTTGTAGTGTTGCCTCGACAAAGTGCGGGACGGGTGCTTTCATCCTCGTAAGATTGGGTCGCCTTTTACTTGTTCTACGTAGGGTGGTTTTGAGCACAATAGTATAGGGTTTTTAGTTTAGCTGTCGAGGGTTTCCAGCTTCTTCTACTTTCTTGCTTACCCTGTAGACTTAGTGGGTGGACCGATGTGTTTAGGGCGGTAACCACTGAGGACTACTTGTTTTTATAGTAGTTCTCACGCCCTCTTTCTTCCACTGTTGTTGCAGGGCCTTCTGTTGCGGCTGCTGCTCCGTCCGAGTCGGACCGAGGCAAGGGCGTTGCGAGTTAGAGCCCTTCCCCGTCGAGTGCTGAGCTAGAGGATCCTCCTGCAGGTAGTAACACTTTTGGAGTGGTCTTGGTTTGTTACTTTTGTACATACAGTTGTGAACTCGCTGGAGCGAGTAGCGTTGTATCTGAACACTTGTATGTATGTAGAGTTTACTTTCCTACCTGCTTGTTACTTTATTATCAGCTCTACGCTACTTTTTGTAGCGTTGTATGTTTATACAGGTACAGCTACGCTTCGTATATAGGAGAAATTCTTTTGTGTACGGCGGATTTGTCGGTGTGCCCGGTGAATGTGCAAGACGGTGAATCGTTCACCGTCTTTACTGTAAATACCACCTAGTCCGGGCTTAGCCAAATTTTTTCTCTAAGAAAGGGTTTGCACTAAAGGCGGTGAATGGTTCATCGCCTTTAGTGCAAGTTCCAGCAGGTTGTCAGGTTTAGATACAGGAAATCAACGAGAGTTACAATTTCATCGATATTAAGTTGATCAACTTTGACGCAATATTTTCCAATAAGATATAGAATCCAACAAGAAACATAACATCACGAGTGGATTAACAAGAGAAACTCAACAGGAAAAAAATTTCGTCAAAAACCCAAACGAAATCCAACAAAATACAAGGTTTTCATACAAGAAATCCAACGAGATTTACAATATCATCGAGAAAGATCAACTTTGACACAATATTTTCCAATAAGACATAGAATCCAACAAGAAACATAACATCACGAGTGGATTAACAATAGAAACTCAACAGGAAAAAAATTTCGTAAAAAACCCAAACGAAATCCAACAAAATACAAGATTTTCATACAAGAAATCCAACGAGATTTACAATATCATCGAGAAAGATCAACTTTGACGCAATATTTTTCAATAAGACATAGAATCCAACAAGAAACATAACATCACGAGTGTATTAACAAGAGACATTCAACAGGAAAAAAATTTCATCAAAAAATCCCAGAAATATACAAATATGACGTAAATTAAGTATTATATAAAACAATACAAACTATAAGCTATCTAAAGAAAAAATATAGAATCATCGCCTCACCTCTCGATCTACTCGGCCTCGACGTCCTCGCCACGTCCTCGTTGGCGGCCACGTCCACCATTTAAACTCTCCGACATATTCGTGGTTATCATGTGACGCCCAACTTCCCATGGGGTCACCCATCCTAGGACTACTCCCGTCCTAGCACGCTTAACTCTCTTAACCTCTTGGGTCTTGCCACCACCCAAAATGCTTAAGCCGGGTTAAGAGGTTTGCCCTATCATATCTTATATATAGGACTATATGGGGTCTCACAATCTCCCCTCCTTTAAGCCCTGACATCCTCGTCGCCCGTACTCACAAGTACTAGGCGATGTGAGACTCGTCCTCACCAGCCCGTCATCCGACTCCTAGCTCAACTGAGACTCGTCTCCCACTCCCGGCTGGTAACTGGCTCTGATACAACCTGTGACGCCCCAACTTCCCAGGGGGTCACCCATCCTAGGACTACTCCCGTCCTAGCACGCTTAACTCTGCGCACCGACCGTAAAGGTCGTCAAACAGTCAACCGCACATCCAGGACACTGTGTAAACTGAAGTAAACGGACCGAACATGTCACAGATGTCATAGGCTGACAAGAAGTAATCTACTCATCGCTACACATGGTACTAAGTATGGAAACACTGAGTAGAGTAATACTGTAACACAAATGTGCAAACTCAATAGATATATCTATGATAAACGATAAGCAGTAAAGGTGGAAGGAACGTCACCGCCGTGCACCACCGAACCGACGGCGAGTCGAGGCTCGGGGCGCCGCAGGGAGGCCGGGCCGCGGCCGGCGGCGTGCGGTGACGCCGGGGAGGTGCGCCGGAGGTCGCCGGAAGTCACCGGGGTACGAGGAGGCGGTGCGACTGCTCGGGAGGGGCGACGGCGCGATGACCGTGACCACCTGTGCTCGGTCCGGTGGTCTGGTGGCCGCAGGAGCACGGCGGCCGGCGGCGCTCATCGAGGGCGCACCGACACCCCGGTGATCGCGCGCCGGATTGCCGTCGCTTCGACGTTTTCTGCTGCGCGCCGTGCCGCGGCGCCATCAAACCCGATAGGAAATAGGCAGTGGTAAATCCGCCACCGCGCTCCGGCCGCCCTCTCGCCGCCGCCATCACCTCTCTCTCGTCCTTCTGACCACGCTTCCCGCCATCGATCGACCGCCCGCCGCTCGATCGCGGCGGCCAACCCTAGCTCCCCCGGTCCGGTAAGCCTTGTTTTCATTACCAAGACATTAGTTTAGGGTTTTGATCACTTATCCTGATCTCGTTGGGTCTTTTTGACCTCGTGAGGTGAGCACGGTCATCGTCTTTTCGTGCTGAACGCGATGCTCACCTCCGTTTGAATTTTTGATGCCCCGATTAGCGGGATTGTCGTACCTTTTGCGCTGTGCGCGTCGTTTCGTAATTTCGTGTCGTCGTGCGAGTGCTACAGTTGATTGAAAGTGCTCCGAAAGGTGAGCACGCCTCCGCACGTCGAAACCTTCCAGCCGATCGTGATGGCTCGATTTATTGAGCATCGGTTATGCGTGCACAGTCCATAATAACCCTAAAATTACATGAAATAATGTGATTTCATGATTGTATAGGGGTTTTTATACAATTATAATTTATATAGCTGCTGTGGGCAGTGTGTACGTGCTGTGGGTACCCCCTGGACCTCCAAAATTTAGATTATGTATTATATCTATATAAAATTTAGATTATTGACCCACAAAATCAAACCAAGAAATTATATTCTTCTATAATTGCTCTCTCTCTCTTTTTCACTTGCTTAATTATTTTCCTTAATTTTTATAATATTATAATATCATATTTTATGCATTCATTTTATATGTTGAACTATTAGATATTTTTTGTGTCAAATTTGAGATAATATTTTATAAAAATTAAATTATAGATCGCACGATATTAAGAATTTCAAGCGGCTCGTTTAGGGCTCGAGCTCGCTCGACTCGAAGTTAGGCTCGCTCGAGCTCGGCTCGATTTAATTTCAAGCCGAGCTTGAGCCTAAATTTAGGCTCGAAATTAATTTCAAGCCAAGCTTGAGCTGAGGTAAGCTCGGTCGAGCTCGGCTCGTTTCCACCCCTACGTGCTGCTGAACAGAAAATGCTCGGTGCCAATCTAATACTGTTCGATAGACAGGGGAGTCTGAGCAAAATATATTTATCAAAATTCCCTATCAATTATCCTCCTTTCTTTTCTTTGTTGCAAGCAATGATTTCATCCTCCTGTTTTCAGTTTTGGTGGTTTGGGGGAGAGAAGCCAGGCTTCTCTTCATACTTTGGTTGTTCGTATTTGCCAAAATTGTGTTTCTTAATGTTAATCTTATGCATCTTTGATTTTTTACGGTGATTTTTTGGGTGTAAGCAGCTCCGAAAGGTGCAGGTTTATCTATACTTTTGTGCAAATTGTTTTCGGGTTTCCAAATTATTTTTATTTTATTATTTAACTGTGAGATAAACTAAAACCTATTTTGAAATCCAACTCTTTTTGTAATCAGACATGCTGTGCTAGGGTTGGTGACCAATACATTAGAACTTGAATTTATTTCATGTATCGATCGAACCTGAACTTTTTTCCTGCGCTAATTTCATTTTGGGCATGGGATTGAGTTTTTTATGTGTTTCGTAGTAATTTTCCTGCTGTTTGTTCAAAAAAAAAACCCCTAATTGGATATGTTCTTTTCCTAAGAATTTTTTTTTAGGGTTTTGATTAACTTCAGCAGGATCAACTAGCTCATTTGTTGACAATTAGGGATGTAAGGAGCTTCGCCAGAGACATTCTAATTATATTTCGTTTACATTTGAAATCCTTACACTAATGCTTGAGAATTAAATAAGTTTGGTCACATGTTCCTCTTAGATCTTTATCATGTGTATTGGGTTTGGTTGTCAGCATTGGAATTGCATTAAAATAATTAATCGGGAATTCTTAAAAATTTAAAACACTTATGGTTCTTGCTAGTGTTTCTTTTTAAATGAAAGAAAATTTTAAAACATGATGCTTAATCGGGAATTCTTAAAAATTATGATCTTCCCAATCTTATATACACATGTAGGATTTTATTTTTTTCCCACTATTTTTACTGTTGTTGTATACTTCATTTATTTTCCCCATCAATGAAGTAGAATCTTCACTACTAACTGCTTCCATTCTTGGATAGGAGAAACCCCTCTTCGAACCCTATTCCCGACCATTTTCTCGCACATCAGTAATAATGACGCTCGGATCTCCCAATGCTGGAACCACGGCGGCTGGAGATGGCGCTTTATCTGTCGGGGCTTCACAATCGGTCACTCCGCTGAAAGACGCGGACAGCTTTCGTCGCTCAAAGAATTGCTCCGAGACCTCCGACTAAGCGACTGCACTGCACTTGGCTAAATGGCGTTGGACCTCCAATCGCCTTTCCACGGTTAAATCACTTTACCGCTCATCACGTACGCGGTATACGCGCACCGACGACCAACCTCATCTGGAAGCTAAATATCCCAGTTAAAATTAAAGTCTTCCTTTGGCTACTCCTTCGAAAGAGACTTCTCACTGCCGACAGACTGCTCATTCGAGGCTTGCACGTTGACCCAAACTGCGTTCTCTGCGCAACCTACTCGGAAAGTTGTGACCATCTTTTCAATGAATGCGTCTACGTTCGGTTTCTTCTCCTCGCCTTGGGAGGAACGGATAAACACCGTCGACCCGCCGATACAAGAGGTCTCCGGGTCGAAACAACGACAAGTTCGGCGATACTACAAGGGAACGTCGCTTGACTATTCTGGCTGCGACTTGGTGGGTCATCTGGACGGAAAGAAACAACTTCGCCTTCAACGGAAAATCGCCAAACGTTTTCGGATCCCTAGACCGGCTCAAAGTACTGATCAACAACTGGACAACATCGCTCTGAAGCCCTGCCTACCCCACATGTTCCTCCGTATCGGATCTTTGATTTTCCCTCCTCTTCTCCGGTCTTTTACCTTATTTTTCTTTTCTTTCTTTTTGCCGACTGAGGCCTTAGATGCTTCCAATTTGTATGCTCAGTTCATCTACCTTAATGAATGAAGCAGGTAGCTTGCTACCTATTTCTCAAAAAAAAAAAAAAGAAAAGAAATGGTAGCTGGTACAAGGATGTGCTTATGTTTAGTTGTGCTCAAATTTGCCGTTCCTATCTTTGTTTAAGATAAAAAAGATAGTAGCTTTGGATGGTCTAATTCCTGGGCAGCCAGCTACAAGTTTCTGTTCTACTATTCTATAATTTTCAATGTGGGCATGTGATTATTCCTTTCTGTTCATTCGGAAATTGCCAAGAGTTTGATCTAATTTTTTTGTTTGCTTTGGGGTTTGCACCATCTGCTCATGATGTGGACAAGTAATTCCTGTGTCAACTCTCTTTTACATTACATTATTTATTTTCCACGAGGTGTGAGATTGGATCACCTCATGTTTGGTTAATGGCCAAATATGAGCCTCGGATATTTTATTTTGAAATTTAAGCAGTGATTTGGCCTACGTACTTTGCTTCCTTCGGCTTTGTATCTTTTGTACAAAGGAGATGAGAACAGAGCTTGCGAGGGGGAGTGCTCATTCATTGCCGCTCTCAAAATTTCTTCCTTATATTTTTGAAAAGAAACTTCTTTCAGTTGGCACATATTTATTTAGATTTTTTTTTGAATTTTTTTTAAAAAATTACTTATAGGCTTACTTTATACTTTGTTTTATTTTAATATTTCTACTATGCAATTAACTTTATAAAGTAAATTTAATTTGAAACGAATCATAACGATCTAGAAGCTAAGAAGAACAGTAACATATATTTGTAATTAATACTAATTTCTTTAATATATTTTCTCGGAATTGGCTTCAAATGTTCTCTTGATCCATAGGGATATTTTTTTAAAACAAATTCCTTCCAATCGATAAATATTTATTTAGATTTTTTATTTTTTATAGGTGTTTTTTTGGTAGGGTAATTACTGTGTAAACTTTATGCTTTGTTTTATTTTAATATTTCTACTACAAGGTTAACTTTGTAAATACAATTTTACTTGAACGAATCATAATAATCTAGAATTTAAAAAGAATAGGAGAATATATTTGCAATTGATACTAATTTGTTTGATGTATTTTTTCGGGGCAATGATGATAGATGAAAGAAATCGGACTTCAAATGTCCTCTTGGTATGCATAGGAGGTCACACTCTTGATTGAATACACCTTTCGTCTGAGCCTTAACTTATTTTCCTTCGCGACTCATGATCTACTTATCTTTTTTGAAACAAATTTATTTTAATCGATCGGCACATATTTATTTCGGTTTTTTATTGGAGTTATTTTAGGGGATAATTATTGTGTGAGCTTACTTTATGTGAATTATAGTGCTATTTGAAATGAGTTCCTGAACATAGCAGTTTAAGTTTGCAGCACGTAACATTTTATAAATTTTTGACTTCAGTACTTGCTAGGGCTTAATGTTTGCAAGAAAAGTTATAGGATGTTTCGTCAAGTAGCAGAATGCATCGTCATCTTACAAAATATAATGTTAAAGAAGGCTACAAATACGGCATTAAGCTTTAATAGAGAGGCGCTAAAATAAAAAAGAGTGCGAGGCTAACTAGGTGCTGAAATCAGATCTTTAAAAATGCAAGTAACCTTTACAAAGTATGCTTTAGCCTTGGGTAGTGCCCTGTATAATTGTGCAAGCAGTAAATTGTCACGCCCCGGGTTGCTCGGGCAACCGGGCACGCCAAGAATCCGCCGTACACAAGAAATTTTTCCTTGTATATGAAGCGTAGCTGTACTCGTATAGAAATACAACGCTACAAGCGTAGTATAGAGTCGAAACATACTATAAATACAAACAGTAGTACAAAAGAGCTATATACATACAAGTTCACCAAGACCACTACTCGCTCCAGCGAGTTCACGACTGTATGTACAAAAGAGTAACCCAAAAGTCACTACCTGCAGTAGAGGAAGACGGCTAACACGACACCGCCGGAAGGGCTCTAGCTCGCGACGCCCTTACCACGGTCCCTCTCAGAAGCAGCAGCAGCCGACGCCGAAGGCCCTGCAACAAGGGTGGAAGAAACGGGGCGTGAGAACTACTGTAAAAACAGGTAGTCCTCAGTGGGTGCCGCCCTAATCAACATCAGTCCACCCACTAAGTCTACAGGGTAAGTAAGAGTAGGAAAAAGAAAACTGGAAACATTCTACAGCTATAAGTCACTACTCTGAACACTCAAGACTAACCACCTGTAGTACCAACCAAACCTGACCCAATTTCACCAGGGACTGTGAAACACCCGTCCCGCCTGTCGAAGCAACACTACAACTACCTCTGGGTAGCTAGCGGAGAGCGAGTCCAAACGAGGACGTAGCGACACCAACGCAAAAGCACAAAGCCAGACTCCGGAGCGGCACTCGTGGGCGCGAACCAACCGAGTATGCAAGCGTATCTCTGTCGAGCTCACTCTGGCTCTCACAGGCATAGTCAAGAAACTGTGCCAAACCACTAACACACCACGTGCCCCTGGCACACACACTGAAACTAAACATAGCTCGGCATCCATAGCGCGAGCGTCAAACTAGCTACACTACTCTGGGTATCCGACGCACTCCCCCGGCGACGATACAATACAACACGGCTCCTAGAGCTAAATCTGGTAGTGTAATATATGACGATTGGTCGTAGTTTTCTCCTAAGTCAAGTCCAAGTCCAAACATGTATAAAAATACTACTTGTGAACATGCTCCAAAATTCAGATTTAATACTAGTTGATATTCATGAATTCGAGCTAAGGTCTAAACATTAAAACAGAATTATACATGCCGACTACTTAAACTTAGGAATGACCGATGGATGCCCACCTCTGTGGCGAATCCCTGGCAGCAAGGAGTGCCCTGGGTCCCTCGATCACCTCCGCTGATCCGTCACCGTCCAAAAGATAACCTGCTGCGAAGAGATAAACCAAAAACTCGATTTCTTCGAAATCTGTCCGGAAAACTGCGGCTGAGAAAAGCTTAAAGTTAACTAAACTAACCTTGTCCAAATTCAGCGAGTAAGGTCTCGAAATTCGCCTCGCAGTCAGAATCCAACGGCTCCAGTCGCTGGATTCCGCCTCTCCTACGCTGAGTTCTAGGCGAAACACCGACGTCGACGCTGGAAAACAGCAAATCAGATTGTCAGATTCTGCTCGCGGGACAGCGGCTCAGTAAAACGACACTTCGACTGGGCTAACCTGCTCCAAATCCAGCGAGTAAGGTATCGCTGGAATCGCCTCGAAGTCGTGGATCCAATGCCCCAGATTTCGTCGCGATCCGAGTTCCCTACACGGAGAAAAAGGCAAAACACCGCGGAGTGTCGCTGCAGTCAGCAGTAGTTCGAGGAGGAAAACAGCAAGGGGGAAAACTGGGATTTCGACTGAGCTAACCTTCACCAAAAATTCCAAATAAATGCTCGTTGGATTCCTCTCGTCGTCACGGTTCCAACGAGTCTAGGCACAGCGAAATCCGTCGCTTCTACGTCGCGTACGACCCAAAATACGGCGAGTCGACGTCGATTTCCTGCAGCAGTCCGAACTTAGCTCGAAAATCGTTAAAGTGGAAGCAATGGAGGTGTTCTAGATGGATCACTCACCTCTGGAAATTCCTTAGAGTCGTCGTAGTGTCGAAGATGGCGAAATCCCGAGCTCGCCTAGCTCCCTCGCAGTACCTCGACGTCGGAAATGCACTCGAAAAACTTCGCGGCGCGACGTCGGCGAAGAAGCGACCACCCGAGCTTCCTTACTCCAACCAAGCTATCCTAGAGAGAGAGAGAGAGGGAAGAAGGAGAAGTAGAGAAGATGAAGGTGCTGTGAAAAAGCCTCTCACCCTCTCTCTTGACGTGTAAGCATGCATGGGGGAGGGTGAAAAGAACAATGTGGCAATTTACCAAATATCCCTCTGCTTACCCACAAGGTCCGTTTGGCGTCCATTTCGCACCAACGCGATCCAGACTTGTCCAGACACTCACTCGAGCTGTCGACAAGCCTCAACTGTAACCACCCAGGTCACTACATCCTCCCCCACTACAAAGAGTTTCGTCCTCGAAACCGTGGCCTCTACGCGCATCAAATGTAGGGGTAAGACTCCCTCATCACCGTCTCTGGCTCCCAAGTTGCCTCCCGTTCCTCGTGATTACTCCACTGTACCTTCACATACGGGATGACCCGATTGCGCAATTCTTTCGCCTCGCGAGCAAGAATCCGCAACGGCCGCTCCTCGTATCGAAGATCCTCGCTAATCTCAAACAGAGTGAAGTCAATCACGTGAGAAGGGTCGAACACATATTTCCTCAATGCCGAGACGTGGAAAACGTCGTGGACGCCTGCAAGCCGTGGGGGTAGAGCGACCCTGTAAGCAACTGGCCCAACTCGCTCCAAAACCTCGAAAGGGCCAATGTAGCGTGGACTGAGCTTTCCACGCACTCCAAAGCGGCGAATCCCTCTGGATGGCGAGACTTTAAGGAATACATGGTCTCCAACCTGGAACTCTAAGTCTCGCCTCCCGGTGTCGGCGTAGCTCCTCTGGTGGCTCTGGACTGTCAAAAGGTGTCGTCGAATCATCTTCACCTTTTCCTCAGCCTCCGATAGAATCTCTGGCCCGAGCGTCTTCCTTTCACCCACATCGCTCCAAAACAAAGGGGATCGGCATCTGCGTCCATACAATGCCTCAAACGGAGCCATATCCGAATGCTCGCTTGATAGCCGTTGTTGTACGCAAACTCAACCAGTCTCAGATGTTGATGCCATCCTCCACCAAACTCCAAGACGCATACCCTCAGCATGTCCTCTAGCGTCTGAATGGTCCTCTCTGACTGGCCATCTGTCTGTGGGTGAAACGTCGTGTCAAGTGCACTGTGTACCCAAAGCCGTCTCGCAAGCTCCTCCGTAAGTGTGATACAAACCTTGGGTCTCTATCTGATACAATCGACGCTGGTACGCCATGCAGCCTGACAATCTCATCCAGGTATAGCTGAGCAAGTCTCTCTCTGGGCCAGGTGGTCTGAACCGGTAGGAAGTGAGCAGACTTGGTCAGTCTGTCCACTATCACCCAAATAGCATCGTAGCCACCCCGTGCTCTAGGTAATCCCACAACAAAGTCCATCGTGATCTGTTCCCATTTCCACTCTGGCACCGGGCAGACTCAAGCTTGCCACAGCACTTGATGCTCTGCCGTCCCCTGTCGGCAAGTTAAACACTGAGCCACATATCTGCCAATGTCTTTCTTCATTCCATTCTACCAGAACTGTGCCTTTAAATCCTTATACATTTTGGTTCCACCGGGATGAACCGTATATGGAGAACAGTGAGCCTCTCTAAGGATGTCCGCTCTAATCTCGTAATCCATAGGCACACACAATGGCCCCCTCGTACCGTAGTACTCCCGAACCGTCCACCGTAAAGCCCTCTCGCCCGTCCCCTCTCTATCTCGCTCTCGAATCCTCAAAAGACGGGTCTCCACTGCTTTCTCTGATCCTATCCAACAAGGTAGGCCGCAAAACCATAGACATAAGTATTGCAAGAGAGCTGTGGGACACAACCTCGAGACTCAACCGTAGCTCCTCAAGTAACGGCCTCCGCCGCGTGATCAACAAACACGAGCTCGCATCGCTTTCCTCGCTCAACGCATCTCGCCACCACATTCGCCTTGCCGGGATGATATTGAATGCTAATATCATAGTCCTTCAATAACTCTAACCACCGGCGTTGCCTTAGGTTCAACTCCTTCTGGGTGAACAGATACTTGAGACTTTTGTGATCTGTGAAAACCTCACAGTGCTCGCCATACAGGTAATGCCGCCACAACTTCAAAGCAAAAACCACTGCGGCAAGCTCCAAGTCATGCGTAGGGTAATTCTTCTCGTAATCCTTTAATTGCCGTGAAGCATAAGCAATTACCCTACTGTAGAGACCTGGAAAATTGCACCTGAGGCTTGTCGACAGCCCTGACGAGTGTCGGGACAAGTCCGAGTCGCGTTGGCACCAAATGGACGCCACACGGACCCTGCGGGAACTTGAGAGCGCCGTGTGTCGCGAAAAATCTGCAACAGCAAAGGTGTGAGCCGCACTGCAGACAAATCTGATTTTGTACCTACAAGATTGGTTGCTATACCGGTATAACCACCAGGGCTATACTGCATGGCCCTACGCCGTTGGGTTTTCTAAGTTGCCTGCTTGTACCAGACAAATGGGATTTTGTACCCAGACAACGTGCAGTATGGTGCAGTTTGACTTTTTGGCCACCTTGTCACATCACCCATGCCTCCCCTTGCCTTTAGAACTGAGAGGAGAGAGAGGGGAGCAGCTCCTTCTTCTCCCTTGGTCGTCGTCGTTTCTACTCTTCTCCTTCTCCCTCCTTGAACCAAAGCAAGAGAAGAGGGGAGCTTGGTGGTGAGAGCTTGCCGACGACGTGCCGCGAACGGTTCGAGCGGATTTCGGCGACGTGACGTCGCGAGGAGCGCCCGTGCGCGCGGACCGCCGCCTCGACTCGCCGACGAGCCTAGGGTTTTTCCCGAGGTGAGTAGCCCCTCGAGTTTCCCTCCGTTGCTTCTAAATTCCATGATTTTCGGATTTACCGTCGCTCGACAAAGACCGTCGACCCGTGGAGTTTTGACTATATCTCTCGTGTAGGAGGGTCGAAACGCGACGAAATTTGGGGCATTGGATCCGCGACTGCGAGACGATTCCAACGACACCTTACTTGCCGGATTTGGACAAGGTGTGCCCTGTCGGAACCCTTAATTACTGAGCCGCTGTTTGCGCAGATTCTCGAAATGCCGAATCGCAGGATTTCAGCGACGTTCGTATTTCAGCTCGTACTCCGCGCAGGAGTGGCGAAATCCAGCGAATCTTGGACCGTTGGATTCTTGACTGCGAGACGAAGATTTCGAGACCTTACTCGCTGAATTTGGATAAGGTTAGCTTAGTTAACTTTAAGCTTTTCTCAGCCGCTGTTTTTCCGGCAGATTTCGTGAAATCGTGCTTTTGCCTCTTCGCAGCGGGAGACTTCGGACCTCGGCGGATCAGCGAAGGATCACCTTGACCTGGATCACCCCCTTCGCTGCCAGGAGATCGCTTGAGAGGTGGGTTTTCATCGGATCACGCCTAATTCAAGTAGTCAACATGCATAAGTTCCGGTTTTTGACTAAATTGTGAATTGCTCGAATTCATGATTAGTAGTACGTTACATCTGAATTTTGGACGCATGTTTAGTATACTTTTCATTATACATGTGGACTTGGAGTTGACTTAGGAGAAAACCACGTTTTGGGTCGTCTTTAGCCTCCACTACCAGATTTAGCTCTTGGAGTTGCTTTCAGGCCGTATCATCGCCGCGGGAGTGCGATGGATACTCGGGTAGTGTAGTTGTTTTTACGCTCGTGCTGGGGATGCCGAGCTTACTTTTCAGCAGAGTCTAGTCGTGCTGGTTGTCGGGCACCGTCGGCGGTTTGACGGTGGACCCAGTGTACTGTGTGGTTACAGTTTGTGCCAAGGGGCACGTGGTGTGTTAGTTCTCGGACCCTGTGTACTTGACTATGCCTGTGAGAGCCAGATTGAGCTCGACAGAGATACGCTTGCATACTCGGTTGGTTCGCGCCCACGAGTGCCTCTCCGAGTCCGGCTTAGTGCTTTTGCGTTGGTGTCGCCGCGCCCTCGTTGTGGGTTGCTCCGCTAGCTACCCCCGGGGTAGTTGTAGTGTTGCTTCGACAGCGGACGGTGCTTTCACACCCTCGTAAGATTGGGTCAGCTTTTACTTGTTCTACAGAAAGTGGTTTAGAGCAGGATAGTATAGGGCTTGTTAGCTGTCGAGTGTTTCCAGCTTCTTTTACTTTCTTGCTTACCCCGTAGACTTAGTGGGTGGACCGATGTGTTTAGGGCGGTACCCACTGAGGACTACTTATTTTTATAGTAGTTCTCACGCCCTCTTTCTTCCACTGTTGTTGCAGGGCCTTCTGTTGCGGCTGCTGCTCTGTCTGAGTTGGACCGCGGGAAGGGCGTGGCGGGCTAGAGCCTACCCCTCGAGTTCAGTACTAGTGGACTTCCACTGCAGGGAGGGACAGTTATTCGTTTGGGACACTTTTGTACATACAGTTGAACTCGCTGGAGCGAGTAGTGTTATTTTTGTATCTGTGATTGTATGTATATAAAGTGGTTGTTTTTCCTACCTGTTTGTTTATAGTTTATTCAGCTCTATGCTACTGTTTGTAGCATTGTATGTTTATACAGTATTACGCTTCGTATACGTAAGAAATTCTTTGTATACGGCGGATTTGTCTGCGTGTCTGAATATGCAACCCGGGCGCGATGTATTGTTGGTATCGTAGCTTAGTATTAGGTCGTTGGGACTTAGAAACCTAAGCTGTTTAACCTTAGGAAGGCTTGACGTGAGAGGCGTGATTTAACGCGAAAGTCATTGATTGATTGTTCTAACTCATCCTAGAGTGGAGTGAGTGACTGAAGGAGTGTCTGTTTCGGTCCAGAGAAATTATGTTGGCTGCAGACGACATAATTTCGAGGAGAAACAGGGACCGCCTTCGAGACTTTCGATGATTGTGTCGAGTGTTTTTGTATCTGACCTTGTTTCTATGTGTGCAGCTATGCCGCCTCGCAGAGGACGACCGCCGCTTCGGGGCCGCGCCCCACCACCACTACCACCACTACCACCCCAAATACCAGAGCAGATGGATCAGGGCACCCGACCTGAGACGGGTGTACCTCCTGTGGTGGAGCCGAGCACTCGACCTGAGACGAGTGCCCGCCGTAGTTGAGCGCCCGCATAGCCGCACCGACAGAGGCGACGAGGCAAACAGGGCCTCGTTTTACAAACAGATGTGCGAGAGGCTAGTGGCATCATCGAGTACATCGTCGGGCACCACCTCACCCTTACTCCGCCATCCCCTACTCCACCCATCGCACCCGCCATCGCCGTACCCCACCAAGCAGAGAGATACCTCCAGCACCGCCAGTTGGCTAGAGGACTGGATCAGCCGACTGCGGCGGAGCAGGAGCGGGTGACTGAGCTATTGTTTCGTTTTCGCCGCCTCGACCCACCGATGTTTGACGGGGTGTGCGCCGAGCCTTGGGTATTGGAGAGTTGGATCCGCGCGATGGAAAGGATATTTGAGGACATGTTCGTCCTGGAGGATCGGGACTGTGTTCATTTGGGGGTCCACCGTTTAGTTGGAGACGCACGGGATCGGTGGACGAGGACGAGGCGCGACTGTGGAGTTGTGGCGGCGCAGACGAGTTGGGACGAGTTTTGCGGGTTGCTGTGCCGCACATATTTTCCAGACAGTGTGAAGCAGGGGATTGAGGAAGATTTGAAGAAGATCCAGCAGGGGGATCGCACGGTTCAGGAGTACGTTCGGGAGTTTTCGCGGCTCCTGAACTGTGTGCCGTACGCAGCGAGAGATGAGGCACACCGGGTATATCTATTCGAGCAGGTGGCTCGAGGCCGATCCGTACAGTTCGTTAGGCGCGGAGGTCGAGGACCCCGGATGCGTCTATCGAGCAGGCACTGTTTGAGGAGAGGAGTGAGACGACACTTCGAGAGAGGATTCGGGCCGGACCGAGTCGACAGTGAAGCGCCCGCTCCCGACGACGGTAGATGGGCCGAGCAAGAGGCATCCGCCGAGGCCTCCACGATCACGTGTGGTCGTGGGTCCTCGGGGCGCGCCGTGCTGTGGATACCCGTCGGGGGCAACGACAGAGGACACAAGAAGGCGTGATTCGCGGAGGACCGCACGCGGCGCGACCGTGTGAGCAGCGAGAGGCTGTTTTGGATGCGGGACAACAGACATTTTAGGGCACTGCCCGAGATCAAAGATCGTCTGCACCATCGACAAGATCAGCCCTGCACCGGATCCCTAGCCGTACGGACACCGTCGAGCCACCGTCGTGAGGATAGGGCATCTATGCCGCGACAGAGCGAGCAGCGGCAGCAGGCTCCCAGCAGCAGAGTATATGCAGCTCAGGTGGAGGACTCTTCAGCAGCCGACCGTGTGGTGGCAGGTATCACTTTACTTTCTGGTACTAGAGCACGCACTTTATTTGATACCGGCTCATCGCATTCTTTTATTAGTCGAGCATTTGCATTATTACATGGTCTAGAGTTAGGATTGTTGCCTAAGACCCGGGAGATTCAGGTTCCCGACCATGTAGTACGGGTTGTAGAGTGTTGTAAGTCGTGTCCAGTGCAGCTAGACTTGTGGATTTTGCCCGCAGACTTGTTAGTGTTGGGGCAGTTGCACGACTTCGACATTGTGCTTGGCATGGATTGGCTGACGCGGTACTACGCGACGATCGACTGCGGAGAGAGGACGGTGACGCTCCGCGAGCCGTGCCGGAGGTGTTCACTTTCGTAGGTCAGAGGAGCACGATGTTTGCCGCGTGGATTTCTCACGAGAGCTCGACACCGATGAGTAGAGGATGTGTTGCATTTCTAGCGACAGTTGCAGAGGTACCTACGGCGGCACCGAGACTCGAGGATATTCCTGTGGTTCGCGAGTTTCCAGATGTATTTCCCCCTAAGACGACGACTATGCCGCCGGAGAGGGAGATCGAGTTTGTGATTGATGTAGTCCCGGAACCGCACCAATCTCGAAGGTACCTTACAGATGGCACCCGCCGAGCCGAGAGAGTTAAAGGCGCAGCCTTCAGGATTTGATGGATAAAGGGTACGTGAGACCCGCATGTATCGCCTTGGGGAGCGCCGGTATTATTTGTTAAGAAGAAGGATGGTTCACTTAGGTTATGTGTGGATTACCGGGAGCTGAATAAAGTGACCATCAAGAACAAGTATCCGTTGCCGCGCATTGATGATCTGTTCGATCAGCTGCAAGGATCTTGTGTCTTCTCGAAGATTGATCTCCAAAGTTACCACCACCGAGGGCGAGGGCCGAGGATGTTTCCAAGACGGCTTTTAGGACTCAGACGGCATTACGAGTTTCCAGTGATGCCATTTGGATTGACGAATGCCCCTGCCGCGTTCATGGATCTGATGAACAGGGTGTTTAAGCCGTACTTGGACAGATTTGTAGTAGTCTTCATCGACGACATTCTGATATACTCCCGTAGCGACGCCGAGCACGAGGAGCACTTGAGGATAGTGCTACAGCGCCTGCGAAAGAAGGAGTTGGATGCCAAGTTAAAAAAGTACGAGTTCTGGTTGCGGGAGGTTACTTTCTTGGGCCACGTGATTTCTGCAGAGGGAGTGGCAGTCGACCCGAGGAAGATTGAGGCTATTCGGGATTGGCCCAGACCGACGACGGCGACTGAGGTGCGGAGCTTCATTGGATTAGCTGGATACTACCGTCGGTTTGTGGAAGGCTTTGCGAAGCTTTCCACACCCCTCACTCGATTGACTCGTAAAGGAATTAAGTTCACCTGGAGTGAGGACTGTCAGAAGAGCTTCGATTAGTTGCGACAGCGGTTGATGTCAGCTCCTATCCTTGCCCTTCCAGTTATGGGGGAAGGATATGTGATCTACAGTGACGCATCACACAGTGGACTAGGGTGTGTGTTGATGCAGCATGGTAGGGTAATTGCTTATGCTTCGCGACAATTAAAGGATTACGAGAAGAATTACCCTACGCATGACTTGGAGCTTGCCGCAGTGATTTTTGCTTTGAAGTTATGGCGGCACTACTTGTATGGCGAGCACTGTGAGATTTTTACTGATCATAAAAGTCTCAAGTATCTGTTCACCCAAAAGGCGCAATACGCCGTGTGGTTGGAGTTACTGAAGGACTATGATATTAGTATCCAGTATCATCCCGGCAAGGCGAATGTGGTGGCAGATGCGTTGAGCAGGAAGGCAGTGCAGGGCTCGTGCCTGATGATCACGCAGCAGAGGCCGTTACTTGAGGAGCTACAGCGGTTGAGTTTAGAGGTTGTGTCCCCTGGGTCTACTGCAATACTAATGTCTATGGTTTTGCAGCCCACTCTGTTGGATAGGATCCGAGAGAAACAGAGTGGAGACCCACACTTGTTGAGGATTAGAGAGCAATGGAGAGTGGACAGCAGTAGGGTTTCACAAAGGGGATGCTCGGGAGTACTGAGGTACAGGGACCAACTGTGTGTACCCGTGGATTCTGAGATCCGAGCAGACATCTTGAGAGAGGCTCACCGTGCTCTCCTTATACAAGACATCCCGGTGGAACTAAAATGTATAAGGACTTGAAAGCACGCTCGTGGAATGGAATGAAAAGAGACATTGCGTATATGTGGCTCTGTTGTTTGACTTGCCAACAGGTGAAGGCCGAGCATCAGGTGCCTGCTGGCAAGCTTCAGAGTCTGCCAGTGCCCGAGTGGAGATGGGAGCAGATCACGTTGGACTTTGTCGTGGGTTTACCTAGAGCACACGGCGGTTTCGATGCTATTTGGGTGATAGTGATGATTGACCAAGTCCGCCCACTTCCTACCGCCTGCACCACCCGGTCCAGAGAGACTCGCGCAGCCTATACTTGGACGAGATTGTCGTCGCATGGCGTGCCAGTGTCGATAGTATCAGACAGGGACCCGAGGTTTGTATCACACTTCCGGAGGAGCTTACGTACGCCCTTGGGTACACGCCTTCACTTCAAGACAGCTTTCACCCACGACGGATGGTCACGTAGAGGACCATTCAGACGCTGAGGACATGCCGAGAGCGTGCGTCATGGATTTTGGAGGAGGATGGCATCGCATTTGAGATTGGTTGAGTTTGCGACAACAACAACTATCAAGCGAGCATCCGCATGGCTCCGTTTGAGGCGTTGTATGGAGGCAGATGCCGATCCCCTTTGTTTTGGAGCGACGTGGGTGAAAGGAAGACGCTGGGGCCTGAGATTCTGCTAGAGGCTGAGGAAAAGGTGAAGGTAGTTCGACGCCACCTTTTGACAGCCCAGAGCCGACAGAGGAGCTACGCCGATACCAGGAGGCGAGACTTGGAGTTTCAGATTGGCGATCATGTTTTTCTTAAAGTCTCGCCGTCCAAAGGGATACGCAGATTTGGAGTGCGTGGAAAGCTCAGTCCACGCTACATTGGCCCTTTCGAGGTTTTGGAGCGAGTTGGGCCAGTTGCTTACAGGATTGCTCTACCCCCGCGACTAGTCGGCACCCACGATGTTTTCCACGTCTCGGCATTGAGTAAATATGTATTCGATCCCTCTCACGTGATTGACTTCACTCCGCTTGAGCTTGGCGAGGACCTTCGATAGAGGAGCGACCGCTGATTCTTGCTCGCGAGGCGAAAGAGTTGCGCAATCGGGTCATACCGTATGTCAAAGTGCAGTGGAGTAATCACGAGGAGCGGGAGGCGACTTGGGAGCCCGAGACGGCGATGAGGGAGGCCTATCCCGACCTGTTCGACGAGCAGAGTTGAGGTACGGTTGAGTTTCGCGACGAAACTTTTCGTAGTGGGGGAGGATGTAGAGACCCGGAAAATTGCACTCGAGGCTTGTCGACGCCCCGACGAGTGTCGGACAAGTCCGAGTCGCGTTGGCGCCAAATGGACGCCACACCTGACCCTCGCGGGAACTCGAGAGCGCGTGTGTCGCGAAAAATCTCGCAAATAGCAGTGTTTTTCGTGAGCCAGACTGCAGTACAACCGATTTTGTACCGCAGACAAGATTGGTTGCTATACCAGATAACCACCAGGGCTATACCGTATGGCCCTACGCCGTTGGGTTTTCTAAGTTGCCTGCTTTGTACCGGCACAAATGGGATTTTGTACCAGACAACGTGCGATGGTGCGCTTTGACTTTTTGGCCACCTTGTCACATCACCCATGCCTCCCCTTGCCTTTAGGATCGAGAGGAGAGAGAGGGAGCAGCCCTTCTTCTCCCTTGGCCGTCGTCGTTTCTACTCTTCTCCTTCTCCCTCCTTGAACCAAAGAAGAGAAGAGGAGCTTGGTGGTGAGAGCTTGCCGACGACGTGCCGCGAACGGTTCGAGCGGATTTCCCGGCGACGTGACGCCGCGAGGGAGCCCCCGTGCGCGCGGACCGCCGCCTCGACTCGCCGACGAGCCTAGGGTTTTTCCCGAGGTGAGTAGCCCCTCGAGTTTCCCTCCGTTGCTTCTAAATTCCATGATTTTCGGATTTACCGTCGTCGCCGCCGACAAAGACCGTCGACCCGTGGAGTTTTGACTATATCTCTCGTGTAGGAGGGTCGAAACGCGACGAA
This sequence comes from Aechmea fasciata, assembly GCA_025177825.1. Taxonomy (NCBI): domain Eukaryota; kingdom Viridiplantae; phylum Streptophyta; class Magnoliopsida; order Poales; family Bromeliaceae; genus Aechmea; species Aechmea fasciata. The sequence continues at coordinate 7,411,810 of CM045945.1, forward strand.
ATTTGGGGCATTGGATCCGCGACTGCGAGACGATTCCAACGACACCTTACTTGCCGGATTTGGACAAGGTTTGCCCTGTCGGAACCCTTAATTACTGAGCCGCTGTTTGCGCGCAGAATCTGAAATGCTGAACTGCAGGATTTCAGCGTCGACGTTTCGTATTTCAGCTCGTACTCCGCGCAGGAGTGGCGAAATCCAGCGAATCTTGGACCGTTTGATTCTTGACTGCGAGACGAAGATTTCGAGACCTTACTCGCTGAATTTGGATAAGGTTAGCTTAGTTAACTTTAAGCTTTTCTCAGCCGCTGTTTTCCGGCAGATTTCGTGAAATCGTGCTTTTGCCTCTTCGCAGCGGGAGACTTCGGACCTCGGATCGAAGGATCACCTTGACCTGGATCACTCCCTTCGCTGCCAGGAGATCGCGTGAGAGGTGGGTTTTCATCGGATCACGCCTGATTCTAGTAGTCAACATGTATAGGTTCCGGTTTTTGACTAAATTGTGAATTGCTCGAATTCATGATTAGTCGTACGTTAAATCTGAATTTTGGAGGCATGTTTAGTATACTTTTAATTATACATGTGGACTTGGACTTGACTTAGGAGAAAACCACGTTTTGGATCGTCATTACCCTACACTACCAGATTTAGCTCTAGGAGCCGTTCTGTGCCGTATCATCGCCGCGGGAGTGCGATGGATACTCGGTAGTGTAGTTGTTTTTACGCTCGTGTCGGGATGCCGAGCTTACTTTTCAAAGCAGAGTCTAGTCGTGTCGGTTGCTGGGCACCGCTGGCGGTTTGACGTGGACCCAGTACCGTGTGGTTGCGCTTGTGCTGCGGGGCACGTGGTGTGTTAGTTCTCTGACCCGTGTACTTGACTATGCCCGTGAGAGCCGATTGAGCTCGACAGAGATACGCTTGCATACTCGGTTGGTTCGCGCCACGAGTGCCTCTCCGAGTCCCGGCTTAGTGCTTTTGCGTTGGTGTCGCCGCGCCTCGTTGTGGGTTGCTCTCCGCTAGCTACCCCCGGGGTAGTTGTAGTGTTGCTTCGACAGCGGGACGGTGCTTTCACGTCCCTCGTAAGATTGGGTCCGCCTTTTACTAGTTCTACAGAGAGTAGTATAGAGCAGGATAGTGTAGGGATTGTTAGCCGTCGAGTGTTTCCAGCTTCTTTTACTTTCTTGCTTACCTTGTAGACTTAGTGGGTGGACCGATGTGTTTAGGGCGGTACCCACTGAGGACTACTTATTTTTATAGTAGTTCTCACGCCCCTCTTTCTTCCACTGTTGTTGCAGGGCCTTCTGTTGCGGCTGCTGCTCCGTCTGAGTTGGACCGCGGGAAGGGCGTGGCGGGCTAGAGCCTACCCCTCGAGTTCAGTACTAGAGGACTTCCACTGCAGGTAGTGACGCTTTTGGTTTGGGACACTTTTGTACATACAGCTTGAACTCCCGCCGGAGCGAGTAGTGTTAATTTTGTATCTGTGATTGTATGTATATAAAGTGGTTGTTTTTCCTACCTGCTTGTTTATAGTTTATTCAGCTCTATGCTACTGTTTGTAGCATTGTATGTTTATACAGGTACAGCTACGCTTCGTATACAGAAGAAATTCTTTGTATACGGCGGATTTGTCGGCGTGCCCGGTGAATATGCAACCCGGGCGTGACACCTACCATGTCGCATCAACACACACCCACCCCACCGTGTGATGCATCATCAGAATCACATATCCTTCCCCCATAATCGGAAGGGCAAGGATAGGAGCTGACGTCAACCTCTGTCTCAACTCATCAAAGCTCCTCTGACAGTCCTCACTCCAGATAAACTTAATTCCTTTACGAGTCAATCGAGTGAGGGGTGTGGAATGCTTCGCAAAGCCTTCCACAAACCGACGGTAGTATCCTGCAAGTCCTAGAAAGCTCCGCACCTCGGTCACCGTCGTCGGTCTGGGCCAATCCCGAATAGCCTCAATCTTCTTCGGTCCACCGCCACCCGTCCGCAGAGATCACGTGGCCCAAGAAAGCAACCTCCCGTAACCAGAACTCGCACTTCTTCAACTTGGCATACAACTCCTTCTCTCGTAGGAGTTGTAGCACAATCCTCAAGTGCTCCTCGTGCTCAGCATCACTGCGGGAGTATATCAGAATATCATTGATGAAGACTACCACAAATCTATCCAAGTACGGCTTGAAGACCCGGTTCATCAAATCCATGAACGCGGCAGGGGCATTCGTCAATCCAAAAGGCATCACTGTAAACTCATAATGCCCGTACCGAGTTCTAAAAGCCGTCTTGGGAACATCCTCGGCCCTCACCCTCAGCTGGTGGTAACCTGACTGGAGATCAATCTTCGAGAAGACACAAGATCCTTGCAGCTGATCAAACAGATCATCGATGCGCGGCAAAGGATACTTGTTTTTGATGGTCACTTTGTTCAGCTCCCGATAATCCATACACAACCTAAGTGAACCATCCTTCTTCTTCACGAATAGCACTGGTGCTCCCCAAGGCGATACGCTGCGTATCACGTATCCCTTAACCACCAGATCCTGAAGCTGCGCCTTTAAATCCCTCACTCCGCCGGTACCATCCGATAAGGTACCTTTGAGATTGGTGCGCCTGTGGGCTACATCAATCACAAACTCAACCTCCTCTCTCGGCGGCATCGTCGTCAACTCGGGGAAATACATCCGGAACTCGCGGACTACGTGGATATCCTCGAGTCCCGCACCGCCGTAGGTACCTCTACAACCGTCGCCAAGAAAGCCACGCACCCTCTACTCATCAGCTGTCGAGCTCTCGCTGAAGAAATGCACGCGGCGAACAAGGTACTCCTGCAGCCTCTGAAAGTGAACTCCTCCTGGCCCGGCTCACGAAGTGTCACCGTCCTCGCTCCACGCCGATCGTAGCGTAGTATCGTGTCAACCCATGCCGAGTACAATGTCGAAGTCCTGCAGTCGCCCTAGAACTAACAGGTCTGTGGGCATAATCCACGAGTCTAACTGCACAGGACAAGACCTACAACACTCTACAACTCGTAGTACATGGTCAGGAATCTGGAACTCTCGGGCCTGAGGTAAAGTCTCTATCTCTAGACCATGTAACAATGCAAATGTTCGACTGATAAAAGACTGTGATGCACCGGTATCAAATAAAGTACGTGCTCTAATGCCGTAAATTAAAGTGATACCCGTCACCACTCTACCGCCGACGAGTCCTCCAACCGAGCCGCAAAGACTCGCCACTGAGCTCGCCGTCGCCGATCATCCCGTCGCGGTGCCGACGCTCGGTCCTCCCGACGTAGCTCGGCGATGCTCCGTAACTCGTAAAGACCCCCGCGGCGCCGGGCCGATGAGGGTGCCGCCGACGCCGCCGCGTGTGGCCCTCATATGTCCCGGCTGTCCACATCCAAAACAACGGCCCTCTCGCCGTCGCCGCACCGTTCGTCCGCGTGCGGTCCTCCGCGATCACGCACCGCCGAGTCCCTGGTCGCCCCGCTGACGGGTATCCCTGAAACGCTGACGCCCCGAAGACCCCCGACCCTGAAAAGCGTGGTCGCGAAGGCCTAGGCGAACGCCTGCTACTCGACTGCCCTCCGTCGTCTGGAGCGGGACGCTTCCTGTCCTGACTCGGTCCTGGCCCCTGTGCTCGCTCCCGTAGTGTAGCCTCGCTGCGCTCCTCCCACAGTGCCTGCTCAATGGAAGCATCCAAGGTCCTCGACCTCCGCCCCCGTACAAACCTCGTAAAGCTCGTCTCGCCCTGCTCAAAGAGGTATACCGTCACGCCCGGTTGCATATTCATCGGCACGCGACAAATCCGCCGTATACAAAAGAATTTCTTCAGTATACGAAGCGTAGCCGTACTGTAATAACATACAATGCCACAAACAAGAGTATAGAGTCGAAATATAATATAAACACACAGTAGGAAAAACAAACTTTATATACATACAAGTAATCGATACAACGCTACTCGCTCCAGAGTTCAATCGTATGTACAAAAGTGGAAAACCAAAACAAAACTATCACTACCCGCAAAGTGGAAGTCCTCTAGCACGTAACTCGGGCGGTAGGCTCTAGCTCGCCACGCCCTTCCCGCGGTCCGACTCGGGGAGGAGCAAGAAGGCGAAGGCCCCGCAACAAGGTGGAAGAAAGAGGCGTGAGAACTACTATGAAACAAGTAGTCCTCAGTGGGTGCCGCCCTAAACAACATCGGTCCACCCCCTAAGTCTACAGGGTCAGCAAGATAGACGAAAAGAAAGCCGGAACTCTCTACAGCTACAAGTCACTAAGCTATCAAGCTCAAAACTACCCCTACGTACTCCAAACAACTGCCCAATCTGCAAGGGGACCGTGAACCCACCCGTCCTCGGGACCGTGAACACACCCGTCCCGTGTCTTGCCAGACTATACGCCTACCCCCACTCCAAGCCTCGTGGAGAGCAAGTCCCACCCGCACTACCCGACACCAACGCGAAAGCACAAGCCCAAACTCCGAGCGGCACTGGGAGCTACCTAACCGAGTATGCGCGTAGCTCGTCGAGCTCAATCAGCCCTCACTGGCCAAACCCAAGTAACCAGAACAGACTTTGGGCCCACCGTCTGGTCCGACGGCGCCCGACACCCCGTAACAGTCTACACTACCCCAAGTATCCATCGGCCGAAACCCGCGACGATACCGCGAAAATACGGCTCCTAGAGCTAAATCCGGCAATGTATATAATGACGATCAATGCGGGGTTTTCTCCTAAGTCAAATCCAAGTCCAACAAGTATATAAAATATTAATCGCTAAGCATGCTCCAAATTCAGATATTCAATATACAATTCCATGAATTCGAGCTACGGCTATCATGAACATACTACTATACATGTCGACTATTGCACTTAGGCTGAAATCCGATGTAAACCCACCGCGGTCGCAAACCCCCGGGCAAGCAAGGAGTGTCCAAGGTCCTCCTCGATCACCTCTCGATCCGCCAAGTGCCGAGGTCCTCCGCCGCGAAGAATTGAACAAAACACCGAATTATCCGAAATCGCCCGAAACGCAGCCGGTGAGAAAAGCTTAAAGTTAACTAAGCTAACCTTCACCAAAATTTGCGATTTTGGTGTCAGAATCTTCGTCTCGCAGTCAGGAATCCACCGCCGCAAGTCTTGACGCGATCCGACCACCCTGCGCGGAGAATCCGCCAACGTGCCGACGGTCGACGCCGGAAAACAAGAAATCAAGACTTCGTAATTTTCCGAGAAACAATGTTCAGTAATCATGGGTTCCGACAGGGCAAACCTGATCCAAATCCGGCAAGTAAGGTGTCGCCGAATCGTCCGGAAGTCACGGATCCAACGCCGCAGATTTCGCCGGATTCCGAGTCTCCTACACGAGCACGAGTCAAAACACTAAACGTCGACGCGGCCCACAAAGCGGCAAAGAACTCGAAAATCAAGGAGCTTCGAGGTAAACGGAGGGTTGTCGAGGGTCAACTCACCTCAGAAAACACCCCGCGCCCGTCGCTGGGTCGAGGACAAGGATCTCGCACGCGCGCCTAGCACCCTCGCAGCCGTCTCGTCGTCGAAAACCCGCGGAAACCACGCGTCGGCGTGTCGGCGGCGAAGCTCGGGCTTCTCTCGCGCTTCCTCTCTCTCTCTCTCTCCCTCTGGCTGCAACGAAGAAGAAGAAGAAGAAGAAGAAGAACGCAGCAGCAGCAGCTCCTCTCTCTCTCACTCTGCAGTATAAAAGGCATGGGCTAAAGTAGAGAGAGGGACAAAGGGCTCAAAAAGTCAAACTGAGCCATGTCGTTGGCCGTACTGCACAAATCCCATTTTGTACCTAAGATAGCCATCAATGCACTCAGATAGCAACCAAGTCGTACCGGCACAACTCACGTAAACTGCACTCGCAGATCTCTCAAGTACAAGCCGCTCTCGTGTTCCCCAGGGGCCCGTTAGGCGTCCATTCGCGCCACGCAACCTAGACTTGTCCCGACACTCTCCGTAGCCGCCGAACAAGTCTCACCGAATTTTCGTGTCTCTACATATACCCCGTGTGCCTCGTCTCCGTCGCGAAAGGTACACACCAGAGTCGTGTGAACTCCCGAACGTACTCTCGAACCGTGCGATCCCCCCGTCCGTATCCTCTTCAAGTCCTCCTCGATCCCCTGCTTCACGCTGTCAGAGAAATACGTGCGGTACAGCATCCCGCAAAACTCGTCCCAGCTCGTCTGAGAAGCTACAACTCCATGGTCGTGCTTCATCCTCGTCCACCAATCCCGGGCGTCCCCAGTCAAGCAATGGACCCCCAAATGAACCCGGTCTCGATCCTCCAGGACAAACATGTCCTCAAACATCCTATCCATCGTACTGATCTACCTTTCCAATACCCAGGGTTCCTTGCAATCCCCGTCGAACGTCGGTGGGTCGAGGCGGTGAAAATGAAACAAGAATCGTGTCACCCGCCGTCGCCCGCCGTAGTCGTCGAATCGGCCCTCCCGCAGCGCCACGGTGCCGAAGGTATCTCTCGCCGGGGTGCGGCGGCGACTGGCGCTGAAGGTGGAGTCGGGGGCGGTGGAGTAGGCTGAGCTGGTGCCCCCGATGCTGAACTCGATGATGCGGCTAACCTCTCGCACATCTCGTCGTAAGAACACGCCCCCGCCGTCCGGTCACCTCTCGTCAATGCCGCTAGCCGTGCGCTCAAGTCCGGCGGCGCGCTCGTCTCCTCGGTGCTCGGCTCCTCTATCGGGGTACACCCGTCTCGGTTGGGTGTCCCGCTCCGCTCGCACGGTATCCGATATGCTGGTGGCGGCGGTGACGCGGGGCGCGGCCCCTAAGCGGCGCCGTCCTCTAGGTCGAGGCATAGCCGCACAATTAATAACGAGGTCGATACACACACACTCTTGACCCAATTATCGAAAGTTCTGAAGAGCCCTCGTTTCTCCTCAAAATTATGCCGTCTCAGCTCAACATAATTTTTCTGGACCGAAACAGGCACTCCTTCAGTCACTCACTCCCCTCTAGGAAGAGTTAGAATAATCAATCAGTACCTTTCGCATTAAATCACGCCACTCGCGTTAAGCCTTCCTACGGTTCACCAGCCTACGGTTCCTAGGTCCCAACGACCCGATACTAAGCTCGATACCAACTTAATTGTCACGCCCGGTTGTTTCGGCAACCGGCACGCCGATAACTCGTACACAAGAAATTTTTCCTTGTATACGAAGCATAGCCGTACCGTATAGAAATACAACGCTACAAGCGTAGCATAGAGTCCGAAACATACTATAAATACAAACAGTAGTACAAAAGAGCTATATACATACAAGTTCACCAAGACCACTACTCGCTCCAGCGAGTTCACGACTGTATGTACAAAAGAGTAACCCAAAAGTCACTACCTGCAGTAGAGGAAGACGGCTAACACGACACCAGTCGGGAAGGGCTCTAGCTCGCGACGCCCTTACCACGGTCCCCCTCGGAAGCAGCAGCTCGACGCCGAAGGCCCCGCAACAAGGGTGGAAGAAACGGGCGTGAGAACTACTGTAAAAACAGGTAGTCCTCAGTGGGTGCCGCCCTAATCAACATCGGTCCACCCACTAAGTCTACAGGGTAAGTAAGAGTAGGAAAAGAAAATCGGAAACATTCTACGCCTATAAGTCACTACTCGAACACTCAAGACTAACCACCCGTAGTACCAACCAAACCCGACCCAATTTCACCAGGGATCGTGAAACACCCGTCCCGCCCGTCGAAGCAACACTACAACTACCTCTCGGGTAGCTAGCGGAGAGCGAGTCCAAACGAGGACGTAGCGACACCAACGCAAAAGCACAAAGCCGTACTCCGGAGCGGCACTCGTGGGCGCGAACCAACCGAGTATGCAAGCGTATCTCTCGAGCTCAACTGGCTCTCACAGCATAGTCAAGAAACCGTGCCAAACCACTAACACACCACGTGCCCCCGGCACACACACCGAAACTAAACATAGCTCGGCATCCACAAATAGCGAGCGTCAAACTAGCTACACTACTCGGGTATCCGACGCACTCCCCGCGACGATACAATACAACACGGCTCCTAGAGCTAACCGTAGTGTAATATATGACGATTGGTCGTAGTTTTCTCCTAAGTCAAGTCCAAGTCCAAACATGTATAAAAATACTACTTGTGAACATGCTCCAAAATTCAGATTTAATACTAGTTGATATTCATGAATTCGAGCTAAGGTCTAAACATTAAAACAGAATTATACATGCCGACTACTTAAACTTAGGAATGACCGATGGATGCCCACCTCTGTGGCGAATCCGGCAAAGAAGGAGTGCCTGGGTCCTTCGATCACCTCCGCTGATCCGTCACCGTCCAAAAGATAACCTGCTGCAAAGAGATAAACCAAAAACTCGATTTCTTCGAAATCTGTCCGGAAAACTGCGGCTGAGAAAAGCTTAAAGTTAACTAAGCTAACCTTGTCCAAATTCAGCGAGCAAGGGCTCGAAATCTTCGCCTCGCAGTCAGGAATCCAACGGCTCCAGTTTCGCTGGATTCCGCCTCTCCTACGCTGAGTTCTAGGCGAAACACCGACGTCGACGCTGGAAAACAGCAAATCAGATTGTCAGATTCTGCTCGCGGGACAGCGGCTCAGTAAAACGACACTTCGACTGGGCTAACCTGCTCCAAATCCAGCGAGTAAGGTATCGCTGGAATCGCCTCGAAGTCGTGGATCCAATGCCCCAGATTTCGTCGCGATCCGAGTTCCCTACACGGAGAAAAAGGCAAAACACCGCGGAGTGTCGCTGCAGTCAGCAGTAGTTCGAGGAGGAAAACAGCAAGGGAGAAAACTGGGATTTCGACTGAGCTAACCTTCACCAAAAATTCCAAATAAATGCTCGTTGGATTCCTCTCGTCGTCACGGTTCCAACGAGTCTAGGCACAGCGAAATCCGTCGCTTCTACGTCGCGTACGACCCAAAATACGGCGAGTCGACGTCGATTTCCTGCAGCAGTCCGAACTTAGCTCGAAAATCGTTAAAGTGGAAGCAATGGAGGTGTTCTAGATGGATCACTCACCTCTGGAAATCCCTTAGAGTCGTCGTAGTGTCGAAGATGGCGAAATCCCGAGCTCACCTAGCTCCCTCGCAGCACGTACCTCGGCGTCGGAAATGCACTCGAAAAACTTCGCGGCGCGACGTCGGCGAAGAAGCGACCACCCGAGCTTCCTTACTCCAACCAAGCTATCCTAGAGAGAGAGAGAGGGAAGAAGGAGAAGTAGAGAAGATGAAGGTGCTGTGAAAAAGCCTCTCACCCTCTCTCTTGACGTGTAAGCATGCATGGGGGAGGGTGAAAAGAACAATGTGGCAATTTACCAAATTGCCCTCTGCGTACCCACAAGGTCCGTTTGGCGTCCATTTCGCACCAACGCGATCCAGACTTGTCCAGACACTCACTCGAGCCGTCGACAAGCCTCAACTGTAACCACCCAGGTCACTACATAAATAGCGTCGATTTGTACCTGAAACTTCATAGTTCGTACTGAATGAGCTTTTCTCATGGAACAAAGCATAAGTATGAGATTGTGAAGAGGCTGCAGGAGAAGAAGCACATCTGTGGAATGACAGGGGATGGTGTGAATGACGCCCCAGCTCTGAAGAAGGCTGACATAGGAATTGTTGTTGCCGACGCCACAGATGCAGCACAAGGCACTTCTGATATTGTCCTCACTGAGCCCGGGCTTAGTGTTATCATCATGCAGTGCTGTTCTTACCAGCAGATGCATCTTCCAAAGGATGAAGAACTACACTGTTAGTATTGCCCATGATTGCTTAGTCTCCACAATTCGTTTTACCACACTTTTATTCAAGTCTAATATCTTCTTTTGTGTTCTTTACTCGACAGATCTATGCAGTTTCTATCACCATTCGTATTGTGGTATGTACCGAACAACACTCATCATATCCGATTTGCTCGCTAATCGCTTTGGTTCTCAAAGTTGATTTGCAGATATTGATTTTTATAAATCGTCACACTTATTTAAGTCATTTTAGTTCATTTCGGCTTGATGGTAAACTGTTCTAATTGTTCAGGCTTAGCTTAGTTGAAATGCTCGAGTAGTTCTTGAAATCTGCCAAATTGCAAGTAGGCCCTCTATCTCTCACTTAAACACAGTAATCTAATTATCTCTTAAACACTGATTCTTGCAATTCCACTACTTGATGTGTTTTGCATCAAAAGCCTCTATTCATTTGGCGGTTTATTTGGTCAATTCCTAATAGAGAAAAGGAGCCTAGAAATGAAATTTGAACCAAATAGTAGATTAAGACAGTAATGTGTTACTCTTTGTAATCAGTTTAGGATTGCAATTCCACTGCTTGATGTGCTTTCCATCAAAAGCCTCTGTTCATTTAGTAGTTTATTCAGTCAATTCCTAGCAGAGAAAAGAAGCCTAGAAATGAAATTTGAACCAAATAATAGATTAAGACAGTGATGTGTTATGTGTTACTCTTTGTAATTAGTTTAGGATTAAGCACATACTAAGCATAAAAGTTGAGCTCAATTTTTATTTCACCTGACTATGGTAATTTAACGCATGAGAGTTTGTTTCTCTTAAGCTATCATCTAAGAACAGTAACAAGTTTGAAAAAAACTGAACTCGGGGGGGCAAAATCTAATAGAAGAATTTGCAAATCCTTAATGTGGTTCATGCATGATTGCAGAAGAGTGATGGTGATAACCACTGAATATGATATTTGAGCTTCTAACTTTGTTGAGGTTACTATATATAGTTAAATTACATTTCCTCAGAAGCTTCATTAGGACAAAATTATGCTTAAACTAGGTAGAATAAATTGGTTATTGCATGCTAAATTCTCAAAGCTTTCTTTGGTGAACTAAACCACATGTGAGAACACAATATAGTATTTTCTAGGAGAAACCATAGGATCATGGAATACTGCTTCTCTAAAAAACTCACCAATTTCACTGTCTACAAGCAAGGTACATCATTTATGTTCTTAAAGCTACTCTTGCACTTCTCTTACGGACCTGTTCCGAGCACTCAGAAGAGCAACCGCTCGCTACTCTTTCTCCGGCGAAACAACAACATTTTCTTCTTCGTTGTCATCTATGGCCGCCACTTCATCCATTCATCTAGGCTATTTGGATGGTTTTCAAATGCTGATTTATTACAAAATTTCTCATCTTGCCTTTCCCCCTTAATCCCCCACTATTCTCTTTATTGCAAATATTGATTTTGCTCTCCAATTTTTAGTTTTGGTTATTCATCTAGGTTATTTGGTTGGTTTTCACATGCTGATTTATATTGATTTTGTGCTTCAATTTTTAGTTTTGGTTGTTGGGGAAAAGACGCCATGGCTACTCTTAGTAGTTCGGTTATAGGTTTTATCTGTGCGCTCTTGTGAAAATATTCTTTTTAATTTTGCTTTCGATCTATTGTTATGTTGGTTTTCCCGTATGGTTTGACCTAAAACCTATTTTTAATTTCAACTCATTGTAATCTTACATGTTGCTCTGTGATTAGTAAGTTATGCATTAAAGAGAGAACTTGAATTTATTTCCTACATCAATGCATAGATATATATAGGTAACTGTAGCTTTCTTTGCCTGCTTTGTATATTTTATGCTTTCGTGATTTGTTTTGGATATCACACATGTTAGATTGTAAATTATAGGGTTGTGGAGAGAAACATAGTTTTTATTAAGCAAGCTTTCAGTAGAGTGTTTGAGAACGACAGATGAAAAATTCTATTCTACTTTTTAGAATTAGAAAATTAATATTGAGCTTCCGTAATCGTAAATGTAAAAAAAAGTTCGCTTTTTCAAAACTGATTCTGATTTTGAACTCGGGCCTCAAAGTTTTCAAAGTTTTATTCGTATATTAGACTCAAAATATAAATTAAACATTAAATTTAAATTTTTAAACTTTAAATTCATATTTGTATTTTAAAATCTCAACTCTTTGATTGGTTAATTTGATAGATGACACAATATTTTGGCTAATTTGTGCAAAGATAACGTCACTGATTACTCCAAAATTGTCATTAGCAGGTTTGAGTAATATTGATGGTTTCATAATTTGCTAAATGCGTTTAAGCAGATAGCTTGATTTTATTAAAGTAATTAAATTTTGGGATAATTGCCTATATACCCCTCATGCGTCTGAAAATATTCGATCTACCCCTACTTTTTTTTTCTTTCTAAAATACCCCTCATACGTTCCACCGTTTTTGCAAAATACCCCCGCAGTTATCTCCTGTTAAATTAATCTGGGTTAAACGTGAGTTAAATATTTACCACAGTTAAAAAAAATTAAAATACCAATTTTGCCCTTAACTTAAGGGCAAATAAGAAAGGGTGGTGACGGTAGAGGGGTATATTGGAAAAAACCAAAAGTCGAATACTTTTGTGCCCTTGACTTTAAGGGCAAATAAGAAAACAAGAATGGTAGAAGTGTATATTTGAAAAGGGCAAAATAGTAATTTTACGTAAATAACAGAGTTACTTAATGATTTTAACTCTAAGGGTATATTAGAAATAGGTTGAACGAGGAGGGTATTTCCAATATTAGCCTTCAAGAGGTAAATCGTAAAATCTAAACTTTTCGGTATATAAGCAATTGCCCCTTAAATTTTTATATTATAGATGTCAATATTTGATATTTATAAATTTTTTTTTTTATTGTTGCAAGTGAACAAAAATGATCTATCGAACTTTAATTTCTTAGTTCCGTAAATCATTACAAGATTGACATATATAAGAAAAATATTATTTTTTTTGTTTTCAAATATTATATTATAGTTTAATCTTTTTTTTGTTCTATGTCGATTCAGAAGTAATTTTTTAAAATGGTTATTTTAACTGATTCAAAAAAAATTTAATAAAGATTTATTTTGTAAAAATTAATATACATTATTATATAAAAACTAAAAAAAAAAAAAGATAAAATTAAAATGAGCAATGCTGAAATACACCATAAGTATTAAAATTAAACTCTTAATTAGTAAAGGGTATAATTGGATTTTACATAAAGTAACCTATTAAATAGGTTACCAATTTGAATTAGTTAATATGACAATATTGAAAAAAAATTAGTAGTATATACTAAATTTGTTAGCATCTTTTATTTAGTTTTGTTACTTATCAAATTAGATAATACCCAATTTGTTAGGTATCAAACTGAAAAAAATATTGAATTTAATTTTAAGGTTTGAAGTTGGTATTGTAATATAAAATTTTAATTTCAAAATTTATATTAAATTTTTAAATTTTGAATCTACATTGTACTTTTAATCAGAAAACCAAAGTTTAATTTTTAATTTAAATTAATATTTTGAATTTGAACTGAAAGTTTTATTTAAATTTGTATCTTATATTTAAAAATTGAATTTGATTTATAATTAAGTTTGTTATGTTGTTTTGCATTTAAATTTATAATTTAGTTGTAATTTGAATTCCAACTATTGTTGTAGGTATTTGAGAAGGTTATAGTATTTTTTAGTTGATAAAATCTTTTGTAGACCAAAATATTTTTCTATGACCAAAATACCTTTTAAATAGGTACTCAATGGTACCTATGCCTAAATGGTAAGTCGTTTCTAGAATAATATTACATCTCAACCATCTATATAAAAAAATAAATTGGCCAAGATTTACATGTAGCTTTAATTTTAATACTTATAAATAGAAACATCACTCAATTAAAATTTGTGCATCACAGGGGGTAGCGGACTGCGGGTGGGGATGGGAGAGAGGAGTGGGAGGGGGCTGAGAAAGAGAGAGAGAGAGAGAGAGAGAGAGAGAGAGAGAGAGGGAGCCAGAGAATAAGAGAGAGGCTTTAGGAGATGGATAAAAATTCGGTACGAATATAATTTGAATAAAATTCATCTTTTAATTTTTTAATTTGTTGAAAAATACGACTAAAATACGAATTTGGTAATTATTCATATACGTAATTTATATATATATTATACGTTTACCTATTAAAAATTCAAAATAAAAAATTCCACTATATAATAATTAATATACTATATATATTATTTTTATGCTTTTTTATATAAATTGAATATATTCAAAATTGTAATAATTATATATTAATAATATATGAGTTATGTATTTAGAAATATTAATAAATAATAATTATAAATTTATAAATAAAAAATTATAATATATATATATATATATATATATATATATATATATATATATTATTAATAGCATAGTAGCCCAGTATTTAATTTGATTTTTATAAATAAAAAATTATTATTTGATTTTTATAAATAATTATAATTATAAAAATCAAATCAAATTATTTATAAAAAATTATATATATGCTTGCCAAGCCTATAATTTTTTATAAATCAAATTAAGAATCAAATTAAATCCTATATTTAATTTGATTTTTATAAATCGTTATTAGATTTTTATATGACTTAAATTGGTATATATATAATTATATTTAATTGTATATATAATTATATTTAATTGATATAATTTGAATTAATTTGATGTAATTTAATAGTGTTTAATGGTGTTTCCTAATCAAATTATAGTTAATTCTTTAATTGGTATCATTTGACTTTATTTGAATTATTTTGAATTAGATTTATAATTAATTTGATTTTTAACAGTGACTTAATTTGATTTTTATAAATCATAATTTGATTTTTATACGACATAAATTGAATTAATTCTATATTTGAGTTAATCTATATTTGAAATAATTCAAATATAGAAAACATATAGAAAGCATATATTTGAATTAATTCTATATTTTTATAAATCGTAATTTGAATTAATTCTATATTTTTGTTTGACACTTGGCAAACATATAGAATTTAATTTGATTTTTATAAATCGTAACTTTCATTTTAATATGATTTAAATTGGTATATAGGATTATATTTAATTGTATACATAATTATATTTAATTGGTATAATTTGAATTAATTTGATTTAATTTAATAGTGTTTAATAGTGCTTCCTAATCAAATTATAGTTAATTCTTTAATTGGTATAATTTGATTTTATTTGAATTAATTTGAATTATTTTTATAATTAATTTGATTTAATTGGATTTTTAATTGTGGCATAATTTGATTTTTATAAATCGTAATTTGATTTTTATATGACTTAAATTGAATTAATTCTATATTTTAGTTAATTCTGTATTTGAAATAATTCAAATAATATAGAAAGCATATAGAAAGCATATTTGAATTAATTTTATATTTTATAAATCGTAATTTAAATTAATTCTATATTTGAGTTTGACACGTGGCAAACATATTATTTCCTAATTATTATTTCTTAAAAAAATCTAATTTGATTTTATTTGAATTAACTAATAATAATATAGAGTCCTTAAAAAATCTAATTTTATTTTTTGTAAAGTAGAAAATCTATATTTAAGCTTGACACGTGGCAAGCATATAGAAAACCACGTGTCAAGCATGCACATAGGGTTCACCAAGGGTTCTCCTTTAGTATATAGTAATAGATATAGTTGAGCTAGAATACTCTCGATAGTAAACGGGCATTTTACTATCGAGTTGTTTTCACGATAGAGCTTCCAAATTGACGATCGGCTCCGTTGAACATGATCTATACCACTTTAAGTGTTTAGAAATCAAATTTCAAATATTTCGACATCATTTGCCTAATGATCAAAGAATTTCAAATTTTGTAACTTTAATGGTGGATAAGAGACGTTTCGTTTAACGGTGTAAAGATATCCAAATCAATTGAATTTTTGTTAGAAAAATTTTAAACTATTTAAAACAAGATCTATACTCTTGATCTTGATTACAAGACTCTTATCATCATTTTTTAAAGAATATTCATTTTCAACAATTCATTTTCTCGTTCACTAGATGGATAAAAACAATATCGAAAGTTAAATTTGATTTCTAGGTAGTTTACATGGTTTAGATCATATTTAACGAGCGATCGTCAATTTGGAAGTTCTATCATCGAAAACAACTCGATAGTAAAATGATCCGTTTACTATCGAGAGTATTCTAGCTCAACTCTCTCTCTCTATATATATATATAATGATTAATGAGAGGGAGGTCCACCGTGGACCTCCCTCTCATGCGGTCCACGAGGCCACTTTGGACTCGTGGACCGCGCACAAGCCTGCTCAAAAAGTCCCGATTTTTTTTTACTGTTTCTCTTCTACTTTTTTGAGCGGCCAGGGCCGCGGCAGAGGAGGACGACCCGGACGAGTTCGGCGACAAGAGCGACGACGACGGGACCCTCAGCCACGAATCCGCGGCGACGACCACGAGCCTCGGCCACGAATCCGAGACCGTCGTTTTTTTTTTGGTCGAATCATTCGCCAATCGCAATAATTCGCGAACTAAATTTTTTGAGAAAGAAATAGCATTTTTTTTCAAACGTTTCGAAAAAAAATACGGAACAAACCCATCGCGGAGCACCTATACTCCTTCCACAACCAACTAGGCGTGACACACGACCCCTCGGCAAAAATCGACCTACATACAGTCTATCCCGAAGCGATTATCGACCTCTCTGGACTCCACACACCGTTCACTATATCCGAAGTCAAGAGAGCGCTTTTCTTCTCGCTCCCGAAAAGTGCCCTGTGCCCCGACGGGCTACCGATGCTCTTCTACCAACGTTTTTGGAACCTTCTAAAGGAGGATATTATGACTGTTTTCAACAGCTTCTACAACGACTCGGCGAAGCTGGATCAAATCAACACAAGCTGGTTATGCCTTATCCCCAAGAAGAATGAGATCCTTTACGCAAATGACTTCCGCCCAATAAGTCTTATACATAGCATGGTGAAGCTGATCTCAAAGGTACTAGCGACACGACTGCAACTTATTTTACATGACTTAATCAACCCCTACCAAGTCGCTTTATCAAAGGTCGACATATTTTCGACAACTTCACCCGTGCCCATATACTCATCCACCATTTACATACAACCAATGCCTGTGCACCGTGTTGAAAATAGACTTCGAGCGAGCATTCGAACGAATAAATTGGAGTTTCTTATTTGAACTGCTACACGCAAGGGGTTTTTCTCCGCGATGGATCTCTTGGATTCAAGCCCTGCTTCAAACAGCTAGCACAGCCGTGATCCTAAATGGAAATCCAGGCAAAAGCTTTACTTCTAAGAGGGGGCTTCGTCAAGGCTACCCACTTTCTCCTCTACTTTTTATTTTATGTGTGGATGTTCTATTCAGACTGCTGCAGCGGGCAACGACAACCCACCTACTACCAGACCTAGGCATCGGAAATGCTAGACTGCACACTCTCCAATTCGCGGATGATCTTATTATCTTTTCGGATGGCTCCACAAGGTCAGTTGCAACTATTAAGCTTATCCTTGACAAGTTTGCGGCGTGCTCAGGCCTCACAATTAATTTCAATAAAAGCTCCATCACCCCAATCAACCTACCGGCATCCCATTCTGCTTGCTTAGCTAACTCTATTGGCTGCTCGGTCAAAGAATTCCCACTGACTTACTTGGGTTTACCACTATCACCCAACAGACTACACAAATCCGATTATATGCCGCTTATCGAGAGAATTGACAATCGCTTGGCGGGATGGAAGTGGACTTACGCTCTCAAGGGGGGCCGACTAGTGCTCCTAAACTCCCCTCTCGACCACCCCATTATATTTTTGCTCGCTGTTTCGAATGCCGGCCTGGGTGACAAAGTCTATTGACAAAATGCGATGCCATTTCTTCTGGAGGGGACAGAAGCTGCATAATGGCTTCCACTGCCTGGTGAAGTGGGAACAAGTGTGCCGCCCAAAACGGTCGGGCGGTTTGGGAGTCAGAAACCTCTATGCGACGAACTCGGCCTTGCTGATGAAGGGTTTATGGAATTTTTACACCTCGCCAGACCTCCCTTGGGTCAAACTACTGAAGCAAAAACATTACAAGCATAGACAATTGTCGCCGGAAACCACTCGACGATCAGGTGTTGTCAAATTTGGAAAGGAATACTCAACACCGTGCCTCCTTTTCATGTTTCCACACGTGTGTCATTAGGTGATGGCCAGACTACATCTTTCTGGAATGCGAGGTGGTCCGGCGAGTACTCATTGCGAACTCAATTTCCCAATCTCCATGCCATTTCAAGCCATAAACACCTCTCGGTTGCGGCGTGGATGCGACGCTTTGCACAAAACACCACATTGGCATTCCGATCCGTGCATTTCCTGCGAGAACAAATTGAAGAACTCCCTCGCCTCACAGCGCTGATACAGAGCACCGTCTTATCATTTGATGCCGACAAGATTATGTGGCGCTGGAACGATGATGGGTGGTTTGAGGTAAGTAGAGCTTACAACCTGCTTACGTTTGATGGCATAAATGTCTGTGCCATCCCTTTCCTTTGGAACCTGAAGATCCCTATCAGGGTTAAAGTGTTTATATGGCTTGCCGCGAGAAATAAAATCTTCACCGCCGACACACTATCTCATAGGGGCTGGCAAGGTCCTTCGATTTGTGTCCTCTGTTCGATGAACGAGGAGACTCTAGAACACCTCCTTTTCTCTTGCATCTATGCAAAGGCTGTCTGGAACCACCTACTGCTAGCTACCCCGACAACTCGCCACTCGTTGCTGACTCAGCCAGGGGATCTAACGGAGCGATGGAATCGCGCTCGGGCTTCTGTAAGGGGACAGAGGAGGAGAAATTTTGACCTATGCTTAGCAACTACATGCTGGGAACTGTGGAAGGAGAGAAACAATCGCATATTCAGCGGACTCCTCACTCGAAGCGACGAAACAGGAACGAGAGTAGCTAACACGGTGAAGCTCTGGCAATTCGCGCTTGGAAAATGAATGTAATGCACTTGGAGTATGTTTGCGACTTCAATCTGGGAACCTCCTCATCCCTCAGCATGCTGCGGACCTTTGGCTACTTTGGGCTTTTCCTTCTTCTTTTAGGTGCTTCACATATTGTTGCTTTTTGAGGTTCTTTTGTTATGGCACTTTTACTGCCCTTAAGCTTTTGTACTCCCTCCCTTCTCTCTCTATAAATAGGGTATATCCCTGTTTCCTCAAAAAAAAAAAAAATAAACCCAAGGTCGACGTAGCATTGCATTATATTAGGATATTTTAACGATATTATAGTCTTAATACCATTAGATTGTACTACACCTCCATAAACTAACCATAAACTAACCAACTGCATAAACAGACTAAAAGAAACTACTAACTTAGACTCTAAATTTTATCATTTTTTAAAAAAACTCTTGATGACACCAAAACAGGCCTCCGCCGCCATTATTGACAAAGCACGCCAAAACCACAGTACGTAGTCCTCCCGCTCTTCTATCGCCGCCGGCAGCTCCAACCCCACTGCCGCAGCCGTCGCCGCCGCCGCCTCCGCAGCCTTCGCCGCCTCTACAGCCGCCGCCGCTGCGGCTGCCGCCCTCTCTTCATTAATAAAATAAATAAATAAATATATAAATAAATGTACGTACATTACAAAAGAGACAAAATAAATAAATAAATAAATAAATAAAGAAAAAAGAAATTAAAAAATTTTATATTATTTACTTCCTGACGAGGTCATATTGGAGAGTGGAACGGAAAGGGGAGAAGAGAAGGGGACGGAGGGTCGTGGGGCGTAAAGAGGAGGAGAAGAGGAGGGGACGGATGGTGGTGGGGCTAAAGAGGGCAGAGAAGAGGGGATTTATAAATTTTTAATATACTTGGGTTTTAAGTTTCCTTTCCTACACGCGGTCCACGAGGTGGACATAACCTCGTGGACCACCGAGGGAGTGAGAGCAGTAAACCTCTCTCCCTCTTTGATATATATATATATATATATATGTAGAGCTGTAATACTCTTAAGAAAGACTTCCCCATTTTACTCTCGAGTTGTTTACGATGTAGCCTTTCAAATCACGACCGGCTCCGCTAAATATGATCTAAACCATTTAAACTACCTAGAAATCAAATTTCACGCACTTTCGATATTGTTCTCAGTATCCATCTAGTGGACAGTAAAATGAATGGTTGAAAATGAATATATCTTTAAAAAATGATGATAGGAGTCTTGTAATCAAAATCAAGAGTATAGATATTGTTTTAAATAGTTTAAAAAATTTTCTAACAAAAATTCAATTGATTTGGATATCTTTACACCGTTAAACGAGAAAACGTCTCTTATCCACCATTAAAATTACAAATTTTGAAACCCTTTGATCATTAGGCAAATGATGTCGAAAATATTTGAAATTTGATTTCTAAACACTTTAAGTGGTATAGATCATGTTCAACGAGCCGATCATCAATTTGGAAGCTCTATCATCAAAAACAACTCGAGAGTAAAATGGGCTCAGATTTTAAGAGTATTCTAGCTCAACTCTCTATATATATATATATATATATATATATATATATATATATATATATATATATATATATATATATATATATATATATAATTTTATAAAAAAATCCTTTTTACTACTCTCTCTCTCCCTCTTTGATATATATGAGTTGAGCTAGAATACTTTCAAAAGCACCAAATGATTGGTGCTTTTGAATTTGTAGTCTTTGGATGGAGAGATGTGGGATTGAGATGATGGTGGTAGAGTGGTGGTCAGAGTGGAATAGTGTTTGATCCAAGGGGTATTAATAATCAAGGAGTAGATCTAATGGCTAAAACTTGTAAGCACCAATCACTTGGTGCTTCTAAAAGTATTCTAGCTCTACTATATATATATATATATATATATATATATAGAGAGAGAGAGAGAGAGAGAGAGAGAGAGAGAGAGAGAGAGAGTCCTCGCTATGGTGCTTGTAAAAGCACCAAGCACTTAGTGCTTGTGAGTTTTTTACCGTTAGATCTACTATTTTGATCATTTTCATCCGTTAAATTATATTATTCAACCAACCACCCACTTAACCCAAAGGAGCCCACATCATCCTAACCACACATCTCTCAATTCAATGGCTAAAAACTTACAAGCACCAATGACTTGGTACTTTTAAAAGTATAGGAGCTTAATTCTTTCTCTCTCTCTCTCTATATATATATATATAGTCCGCTATGTTATCAATAGCACGGAGGTCTCCGTGCTACCAAGTTTTCTACCGTTAGATCCACCCCTTTGATGATTTTCACCCGTTAGATCATACTATTCAACCAACCACCAACTTAACCCTAAGGGGCCCACATCATCCTAACCGCACATCTTTCAAACCAAAGACCAATGAGTTGGTGCTATTAATAGCATAAGTAGCTTCTCTCTCTCTCTCTCTCTCTCTCTCTCTCTCTCTCTCTCTCTCTCTCTATATATATATATATATATATATATATATATATATATATATAATTTTATTTTATTTTGTTATGTATCTATATTTTTATTATATAATATTAGTGAAGGCCCACCCTACGCGGCAAAAGATTTATATAAAAAAATAAGTTTTAAATTTTAAATTTTTTTTTTTTTAATGTGACCCACAATCATTAATAAATTTAATTAATTAATTAATTTTATAGAGTTTAGAGATTTAAACTTTTAAACTTTGAAGCTTAAAATTAAAATAAATATTATAAGTTAAAATTTAAATATAAAATATAAAATTTGGAATTTAAAATTTAAAATTTTAAAATTCTCTCTCTCCCTCACTAACCTTTTATGCGCATCAAATAACTTTGACGTAGTTCAGAGTAAAATTCTGAATTCTAAATCTTTATATGCACCGAATATCATGTTTTTTTTCCTTAAGTCCAGTTTTCGATTGAATATAAAGAGAACCCCGACGTGCTGAGGGTAAGGGGCCAGGCAGCAGCTGTGCAGGGAAGGTCGCTGCCAAACCACACCATCACTATAGTTCTGAACTTGCTGGAAAGGAAAGGATTCTATAGAAACAAAGAAGTGGATAGCATAGGAGAAGACAAAGTAAAAGCGTAATAAAGAGAAAACACATAGGAGTTCCTCATGGATGGCTTCTAAAGAGGCTCAGATATATCACGGTCAAACATACAGCCAGTATTTTCTTCAACAAGCAGTGTGAAAAGTATGGCACAAAATTTTGGCAGCGAAAAAGAGGGCGAGGGGATCAGTTTAAGAAAAACATAGACAACTAATAGCAAACTAATAGCAAAGTAAGGAGGATCAACCAAACAACTGAGACAGTAATAAGATAAATCAAAACCTGGAGGTAAATTATGTATATAATATCACAAAATACATAAGGGCAAAAGAAAGCTAATATCAAAGCATACGGGAAAAAGAGCAAGTGAAAAAAGTAAGAAGTGGCAAGACAAAATAGGGAAGGAAAAAGAAAGAACAAACAACTAACAGTAACGTCAAGAGAACCAATCAAACAAATAGGACAGTAATAACGTAGATCAAAAGTTGCAAGTACGTATATATTACAGAACACAAAAGGGTAAAAAGATAGCCAGTATTAAAGCATGTGAAAATAAAGAAGGTAATGCAAGTACAATATGTAAAGGAATGAAAGTGAGCTTAAGAGGGTAAATAACACCACAAAATACAAATAAAAAAATGAGAAGGAAAGAAGAGTAAGACCACATATTGCATCCCCCCCAATCATCTGCCTCTAATTTTGGAAGAACAAAACCATCACTGCTTTTCAAACAGGAAGTTCATTTTGTTCGTAGAAAATCATCATTGCCTCCCCCACATAATCCACACCAGCCAGAGGTATTCAGTGCGTATCACCATTACTCTTCTGCAATCATGCATGAACCACATTAAGGATTTGCAAATTCTTCCATTAGATATTGCCCCCGAATTCAGTTTTTTCCAAACTTGTTACTGTTCTTAGCTGATAGCCTAAGAGAAACAAACTCTAAGGCGTTAAATTACCATAGTAAATGAAAGCAAAATTGAGGTCAACTTTTATGCTTAGTATGTGCTTAATCCTAAACTAATTACAAAGAGTAACACAACACTGTCTTAATCTACTATTTAGTTCAAATTTTATTTCTAGGCTCCTTTTCTCTGCTAGGAACTGACCAAATAAACTGCCAAATGAATAGAGGCTTTTGATGGAAAACACATCAAGTAGTGGAATTGCAAGAATCAATGTTTAAGAGATAATTAGATCACTGTGTTAAAGTGAGAGATCGAGGGCCTACTTGCAATTTGGCAGATTCAGGAGCTACTTGACCATTTCAACTAAGCTAAGCCTGAACAATTAGAACAGTTTGGCATTAAGCTGAAATAAACTAAAATGACTTAAATAAGTGTGACGACAAAGTAACCCTTACAAAATTGTCAATCATTAATACATTAATCTACAAAAAGAAGTTGACTTCCAATCATGAGTCGCGAAGGAAAATAAGTTAAGGCTCAGACAAAAGGTGTATTCAATCAAGAGTGTGACCTCCTATGTACCAAGAGGATATTTGAAGTCCGATTTCTTTCATCTATCATCATTGCTCCGAATAAATACATCAAACAAATTAGTATCAATTGCAAATATATTCTCCTATTCCTTTTTAAATTCTAGATTATTATGATTATTATGATTCATTCAAGTAAAATTGTATTTACAAAGTTAACCATGTAGTAGAAATATTAAAATAAAGTTAACCTCGTAATAGAAAGATGCAAATTTGCGTAAGAGTTACAATAAAAACGTAGTTTTGCAAAATACCAACAACCGAATTACCAAGAGAACCCTGGCTTCTCTCCGGTAAACAACCAAAATTGAAAACTAAAGCATAAAATCAATGCTTGCAAGAAAGATGAGAAGCTTCATAATAATTCAGCCTGCGAAAATCACACCAAACAGCATATGTGAATGGACATGGAAATAAATAAATATACCCTGCTCAGACTCCCCCGGCCGCCGAACATTATTAGATTTGGGTCGCAGCCTCCTTGCTTAGTACTGTTGATTGAGCCAGAACCCCCAGGCCCCTCTCAATTATCGCTGTCATCTGACATTCAAAGGGAAGGTCATCATAGCATGGGACAAAATAGGGGCAACAATCAAAAAATCAGCAAAAAGATTCAGATTTACAGAGTAGTAATAGTATGAACGTGGCTTTGCCAAATACCAATAGGTGAATCACCAAGAGAACTTTGGCTCTCTCCTGCAAACAACCAAAACTGGAAACTGAAGTATAAAACCAATGCTTGCAAGTTTACTCACTGCATAAAAAAAATGAATATTGCCAAATTTCATACCTGAATTGCATTATTTTACACAATTTACTTAGTGAGTGTGAGACCCCAGTTAGTCCTATATATAAGATATAATAGGGCTAAAACTCTTAACCCGGCTTAAGCCTTTTGGGTGGTGGCAAGACCCAAGAGGTTAAGAGAGTTAAGCGTGCTAGGACGGGAGTAGTCCTAGGATGGGTGACCCCCTGGGAAGTTGGGGCATGGTATCGAGCCAATTAGTGTGAGATGAGTCTCGAGCCAGGGTCTGGATGACGGGCGAGCGAGACGAGTCTCACATCGCCTGGTATTTGTGAGTCTGAGCCTGACGAGGACGTCAGGGCTTAAAGGAGGGGAGATTGTGAGACCCCAGTTAGTCCTATATATAAGATATAATAGGGCTAAAACTCTTAACCCAAGAGAACTTTGGCTTTTGGGTGGTGCAAGACAACCAAGAGGTTAAGAGAGTTATACAGACGGGAGTAGTCCTAGGATGGGTGACCCCCTGGGAAGTTGGGGCGTCACAGTGAGGGAGGCTTGTTAAGCTACATATGTAGCTATTATACTCAGCTCAAATTCTAAAGATGCAATTTTCAAACGAAGAATCCAACTAAAACTCAAATTTGTTCTCTAAAGTGAATGCAATATGCAATCATTCATGCAACAATTTCAGTTAGATCTAACTCATGCAACTTTACACTAACATGTGCTAAGGCACTAAGCTTTACATGTACAATTGCATTAGAACACCACAGCTTGGCACAAAGAGTAGAAAATTTGGTGGTTATCTAGAAACCTAAAGAGAACAAAGAAGAGTTTAATCAATCAAAGTTGAAGCTGGAATATTAATCGAGTACAAAGGCCATCCAAAGTGCCCACATAACCAGTCAAGAAGGCCCGGGCCCCTCTCAATTATCACAACGATTTGACATTGAAGAGGAAGGCCATCATAAATATTATCGTAGACCACACAGGACAACAATGAAGAGAAAATATGTATAAAAGGCAGTAAAAACCCCACAAGCAGCAGGAAGACATAAGAAACTAAATCAGACCATGGAAACCATAACAAATAGACTAAATGAATCGAGATGAAAATAAATTCTTTACAAATATAGAGTAGGAGCGAAAACAAAACCTGATAGTGAAAATAAATATACTTTGCTAAGGCTTCCCTATCCATCGAACATTATTAGATTGCCACCGAAGTCTTTTTTTGCGTATTAGATTGCTGCCGAAGTCTTTTTTTTGGCATAGCAGGGAGCAACCGGTTGCCTACAAAGTAGGCCATCCAAAGTGTCCCCATCACCAGTTAAGAAGGGTCGGGTCGATCGCAACCATCAAAACCATCCGACATTCAAGGGGAAAATGTCAATATAATGTGCATTCAATTGCCTAAAGTTTAAGTTTTTTGAAAAATGTCAATATAATGAAATGAAATGAAGCCTTAATAATTAGCAACTTTTTTTTCCCCACAGCATTATATTTATCCGGCTCTTCTCATAGAACATTACTTAATCCACTCAGAATAGCATATGATGAGTTCATGGTAAGAGATTATACATATAAGGCTAGGTATCTAATTAGAAAAATATAACCTTACTCAATGTTCAGTTTATCAACATATAAGACCAACTCCACCAACTAATTCCTCACTTTATTATCTGCATATAAGACATTTATAAAGGCTTAATTACCATACTAAAAAAGAAAAGAAAAGAAAAGAAGTAAATAAAGAGAAATAAAATTGATAATGCGAGAGTCCTGGACTTGTAAATGCCTACGAAAAAGTATGTTGGGGATATTAAATTGAGCTTTAGATTTTTTACTACAATTCATAAGTGTATGTTACCATTTACCAATTAAAGAAGTTAGGTACAAAAAAGTCGAAGCCAAAAGAGGGATGAATTCGATAAAATGTAACATCTAGTGACCATCTTTATAGAAAGACAAGAGGGTCAGAAAATATATAGAGTAATGAGAGCCGTGAGTGTCAGCTTCTGATAGGCATTAAGCAGTTTCTAAGCATAATATACTCCAAAGAGAGTAATATCTTTTCTCCATAGAATGCTAGGTAATAAAAGCCAATAGAAATTAGTAGTTTAATTCTCCGGGCAAAAAAGCAAATATCTTATTTTGTTATCATTCTATTGCTGGTTGGTCATCAGTCCAAACATCCCTTCTTTCATGCGTCTGTTGTCAATGTACGCTCTGATGACTAAGGGTGCAGCATCCATTTGCATTATCTTTCTTAGGAAAATAGGCAAAGGAAAGAACAAAATGCAGCAATATATATAGAAGGAAAAAAGGAAATAAAGGAAAAAAATATTGAAATGATATTATTATATCTATAAAGAAGACACAAATTGAGAGTCTCGATCAGCATACGTATTGATCTCCTATAGCAGTGCCCTTCCACCTCTATATAAAGGCATGAATCATAGGCCCTAAATAGTATGCAAAAGCATCAAAGGTTAAGAACCACACAAACACCCCTAATTTTACTTTTCACATGCAAGTAGTTTCATCTTTGATTATAGACAACAAAGCAGTACCAAATTCACAATAATAAGATCAAAAAATAAATCAAAATTAGCATGAGGTGAATTTCCTTTGAAGAACTCATAGAAGAGATCATTGGAAAAAGCAATTGGGGCATAGAAAGCTTCAGCTTTTACAGCAGCTACCCCCCACCCTCTTCTCTAGCCTCACCTAATCTCCTCACACCCCATCCAAACTCGCTCACCAAATATCTATTGGAAACCCAATAGCAACAATCAAACAGCAAAAGTTCCTTATTTGTAAATCACACTTCGGTAAATTAGATTGATCGAAGAATATGAAATTACCTCTTGTTGTTCTATGAAACCTTGTTGCTTGAGATCATATAGTTCGAAATAAACTGAAAAGAATATTGTGCAAATTTCAGTTGACTACATAAAATAAGCATTAAGAAAAGGATGAATCTACTGAAGAATAATAGTTGCTAGCTATTTCTGGATACATGACCCACAACATCTTATACTACGAATAACCAATCAACATTAATAGCATTCATAATTTATTATGCATGTATCACCAAGAAATTCTCTCTATTCTCTTTTCTCAATAGATTAGATCGTTTCATTAAGCATGTAGTTTACTTTTTTAGTTGAATTATATGCCTAAAAAATGGTTCTTTATGCAAATTTAATTAAGCTGAATAATTAGTTCCTTTTTAGCTATTTCTTAACGTCAAATTCTAATATGATTGAATCATTGATGAATGCTGTATTTTCCTTGCTGTTGTTAAATTAGTTTGTACCATGCCCTAGTCGAATGTTAAATGGCAACTTCAAACAATAAAAAGAAGAAGAAAAAAAAGAAGAGCTAAATTCTCGATATTTTCTGCCAAAAGAAAATATAGGTGTTTAGATTTTAAATAATCAACAAATCTCATGTGTATTCAGTTCCCTAAAATTTAAGTTTTTTTTAAAATGTAAATATAACCAAATAGTGAAGCCTTAACAATTAGCGACCATTTTTTTCCTCCACAGAATTATATTTATCTAGCTTTCTTATGGAACATTACTTAATCCACTCACAATAACATATGATGAGTACGTGGCAGGAGATCATACATATAAGGCAAAGTATCTAAGCTATAGAACACTTTATGTATTAAGCAAAAAAAAATTTGTTACTGTTTAGATTACCAACATCTTAAACCAACTCCATCAACTAAATCCTTGGCTTTATTATCTGCATATAAGACAAATCATAAGTGCATGTTACCAATTAGAAAAGCTAGGTATTAAAAAGTGAAACCAACAGAGGGATTAATTACATAAAATTTTTATTAAAAGAAATCCAGGCTTAGTGCAGAACTAATATTTAAATATGTAAAAACTTAGAACTAATATTTGAATATATAAATTATGTTCAGAAAACCACTGAATTAATTATTAATTTTATACTACCTCGAACTTCTTTTTGGTATTTTCTTTAGAAATCTTTTCTGGCATTTCACAACCTGAGCTTTTAAACACCATTTAAATGACGCTTCTTGATCCTGACAAAATATTTCGAATCGAAAAGATGAATTTATCCCACGTGCGTTCTAATCCTCAGTTTTCTAAAATCTGAAAGATGATGTAAATTATACCCAAGGATTTAAATACCGTGGCACGGGGTCGTGCCGGAAACTTGCCGGCACGGTGCGTGTCGAGCCGTACCGAGCCGTGCCGGTCAAAAAAATTCTTGGGTGCCGACATATAATAGCATGAAATATTTATTTTCTTTAGCAACAAAATATTCTAACTATTTATTATGTCTTTTTATCACATCTTTTGAACTTTTTTTAGAAAATTACTTACTAATTTAAAAAATATAGAGTTTTGAGCTATCTCATCGGTACGGAATCTGTATCGTGCCGGTATCTTGTTGGCACGGTAAGCACGGTAGATACGGCCCGTGCCGATGGGCACTTAAAACCTTGATTATACCTCTTTTGTACACTTCTTTTAGCATAACACAAAAAATAGGAAAAAAAAATTTAAATTTTGAATCAACAGCAAATAAAGCTTCAATTTCTTACCAATAAATAGAGCAGGATCTAGATATGATGTTGCAAGTCCGAAATCAATGATGTATACCTACACAACGTGGACATTAAACATATAAGCCGCAGGGATTTTCAAGAACTATTCACACCATCTAACCAGTGAAAACCATCTAAAAAGCTACCTGGCCTCTTCTGCGATGATTACCAATAACAAAGATTTCAGGTTTCATGTCCCTGTGCAAAACCCTTTGGAATGCACGTACTCTAGTATTTCAATCTGCAAGCCATGTCTAAAGTGCTTGCAATAGGTGACTACCTTTTCATAATGAACTAAAAAGTAAAAGAGGGCCATATAGCAGTAAAATATCAAAGAGGAAGAAAATTTGCAACAATGGAACGCCTCTAACAGAGGTGGCGTCGACAGCAGGAGAGAAGAGGAGAGGAGGGCTGCGGCGATGACCCAGTCACGCAGATGGAGGTTCTTCCATAAGATTACCTCCTTTGTACACTTCTTTTAGCATAACACACAAAATAGGGAAAAAAAATAAATTTTGAATCAACAACAAATAAAGATTCAATTTCTTACCAATAAAAAGAAATAAAAAAACTTGTCAAATTGAAAAGTTCTTTTATTCCTATGTGGAGCAATGCCTCTAACAGACGTGGCGTCGACGGCAAGAAGAGGAGGAGAGGAGGGCCGCAGCGCTGTTGATTGCAGAGCAGCTGCAGCAGCAAGCTGCTGCTGAAAGCAGAGCAGCAGCAGCAGCAAGCTTCAGCAGTAGCTGCTGTGGACGCAGCTACTGCTGCTGATTGCAGAGCAGCTGCCTAGCAGCTACTGCTGCTGATTGCAGAGCAGCTGCAGTAGGCAGCTGCTGCTGCTGACTGCACAGTAGCTGCAGCCGAAGCTGCAGCTGCAGGGGGCAGTGAAAAAGAAAGAAAGAAAGAAAGAGAGGAAGAGAGAGAAAGAAAAAGAGAAAGAGGGAGAGAAAGGAAAATTTCTGCAACTTATAAAGAGGAAGGAAAAGGAGGAAAGTGACCTATTAATCATC
The DNA here is from genome assembly GCA_025177825.1 of Aechmea fasciata. Classification (NCBI taxonomy): domain Eukaryota; kingdom Viridiplantae; phylum Streptophyta; class Magnoliopsida; order Poales; family Bromeliaceae; genus Aechmea; species Aechmea fasciata. The sequence continues at coordinate 7,441,543 of CM045945.1, forward strand.
ATAATAGCAAGAAAGTGTAGCAGACAATGTAAACTAAAACGACAACAAAGGGTTCTTTGGGAAATCATTGTTCAAAGTAAATATTTTATGTACTTTCTTCAGCTTAAATAAGATAGCTCTATTATGCTCAATGAAAATACTATAATAGGCTATGGTAAATGAATAAAAAAACATAATCCAAAGAATCATCAAAAGAATATGCATACAAAAAAACCCCAGGAAGAACTCAATTCAAATGCCGACAGCCAAATGAAGAAGAGTATTTAAAAAGTCAATAAGCAGGGAACAATTCAAACAATTGTATCAATTCTGTTGCAAAACCAATTTAAAGAATCGCCAAAAAGGGGACAAAAAGGAAGGCTCAGTTAGGTTGAATCGGCAACATTGCTCATAAGTACTCGGCAACATTGCTCATAAGTATAGGGTAGTAGTAGGACCAACAGATTACTGTAGGAGGGAAATGTGCACAGCCACCAAGAATAAGAATGGTAGGAAGCGGCTTGATGCAGGATTGAAAAAAAATAAAGGATTAGGAGATTAAATGTATTTGGGACAAATCCTGATCTAGTGCAATATGATGCTAGCACAGCGGGAATTCTATTCGGAATTCAACAAATTAAATAATTTTAAGATTATCCTAGAGAGCGAAGCAGTGCAAGGCAAACGTTGAAATTAAATAGGAGTTAGAGATGTTCGGATCGAACCTGTGGGGCTCGGCAAGAGATATTAGTAAGCAAACGCACGAGGGATCCATAAGATGTTCGATTCGTTGTTGGGTCCGTAGTCTATCCGACGATTGCAATCTGTTGGGTTGGGCAAACCAAGCAAAAGGGAGGAGTCAGAGGATTAGAGAAATGAAATGGATCAAAGAAAAGAAATAGGTTCAGGTTTTGGCAGTTAAGAAGTTGAGGGCGAGTTCTTGACGACGAATCGATCATGGAAGGCTCAAGCGCAGCGATCGGACAAAGGTTGGAGGCGATGACGATGGAAGCACTCGGCGACGCCTCAACAACGGAAGTGCATGGAATGCATGCTGCTGGCAGCAAGCATTGTCGATGATGCTAGCAGCAGATGCGTAAATTGTCGGCAGCAGTGGTGTCGTTGACGCCGGCAACAGATGACGGTGATGTTCTCGCAGCCGTACGTCGAAGTTGCTAGCAGCGAGCGCGTGGACTTCAAAGTTGGAGAAGGAATTGCACGAGGGGAAAGATAAGATAAAGGGACTCTCTCCCTAAGGACTCGCTCCGGTCGACACATAAATGCGAAGGATTAGAGAACACATCTCATAGGAAATAATAAGATTCTTCTTCATTATTTTTGATCGTTCAATACATAGAATCTTTTAAAGAGCCTTCCCGACAGTGAGAAGCTCAAAACAAATCCTAATAAAATCTCTAACAAAATTAACAACCCTCATAACAACTTCTAGATAAAATCCTAACAACCTAAGAAGTTCAAATAATAAAATCCTAACAACTTGATAAGTTCAAATAATAAAATCCTAACAACTTGATAAGTTCAAATAATTGAAAAGTGAAAATCCTAGATGCTTCTAGAAATTCTTATGTTCGATTCAACCCGGACCTAACTCGGGTCGCTCAAGCCATAAGTCCCAATTGCGATTGCGGCGTCAACGACGTTCAGACACGCGAAAGGCCCGATCCGCATCGCCTCTCTCTCGCTTTGAACAATTCGACCCCGTCGAATTGTTTGAAATATGCTCTTCATACAAATCAGGAGCCAACTGCTGGAGTTCCTTTTGTGAAATCCAAGTCGCATCCTCGTCAAGCCGATATAACCATTTGACCAAAAAGCTGCGATCACCACCATCCCTCGTCGATACTATATGATCGTCAAGGATTGCCTCGATGTCATTTTTCTTTTCCTGCCATGGGATTCTTGGGACAAGTGGAGATGAAAATGAATGGGATAACGAATTTTGTATATCTGGATGGTATAAAGTAAGATCCTCAACATTGATAGTAGGATTAATTCCCATGTCAGATGGCAAATCCAACAAATAGGCATTAGACCCAATTTTTTTGAGAACCTTAAATGGACCCATTTTTTTTGCATGTAGCTTTTTAATAGTCCCGTGCGGAAGCCTCTCCGGTCTAATCCGCACCATCACCAAATCTCCTTCTTTAAATTCAACTTCTCGCCTATGAGCATCAGCTTCCCTCTTATAGTTTTCATTACTTAAAATTATTTTTCGTCGAATTTCGTAATGTAAATCCCGCATATGCTGTGCAAATGAAGATGCTTGTTCACTAGGTCTTTGTTCTACAGGAAGAGGAATTAAATCGATTGGTTTGTTTGGGTCATATCCCGTTACTATTTTAAAAGGGCTCATTCCGTGGTTCGATTGATTGAACTATTATATGCAAATTCAAATTTTGCGGTAGAATAAGATCCCAATTTTTTGCATTGTCACCGACTAGACATCGAAGTAGGTTTCCCAAACTTCGATTGACTACCTCGGTTTGACCGTCAGTTTGCGGATGATACAAAGATGAGAAAAGCAATTTCGTGCCCATAGTTTTCCACAATGTTTTCCAAAAATAACTAACAAAACGAACATCCCTATCAGTCACGATTGATTTTGGTAAACCATGAAGACGTACAATTTCAGCCATGAAAAGTTTTGCGATATGGGTAGCATCGGATGTCTTACGGCCAAGGAACAAAGTGAGCCATTTTAGAAAAACGATCAACTACAACGAGAATAGAATCGTGCCTTCTAATCGTTTTTTGTAGACCTAAAACAAAATCCATGCTTAGATCTTGCCAAGGAGAATGTGGAGCAGGTAAGGGCGTGTTGTAGAGACCTGAAAATTGCACCTGAGGCTTTTCTACCGCTCTGGAGAGTGTCGGGATCAGCCTGGGTCGTGTTAGCGCCAAACAGACGCTAAACGGGCCCCGTGGGAATGCGAGAGCGGCGTGTGTCACAAATATCTGCAAATAGCAGCTTTTTCGGTGATCTGTACCTGTACAAGTTGGTTTCTATACCGGTACAGCGACGGTTGCTATACCGGTATAGCAACCAGGGCTATACCGGTGTAGCCCTGCGCAGATGCTCTCGGGTTGCCCGTTTGTACCGGTACAAATGGGATATTGTACCGGTACAACGTGCAGTATGGTGCAGTTTGACTTTTTGGGCACTTGTCACATCACTCCATCTCCTCCCCTTTACCCTGAGCAGAGAGGAGAGAGAGGAGGCATTCCCCTCCATCTTCTTCTCCTTCCTTAGCTGCTGCTGCTGCTGCTGCTCCCCTTGGCTCAAGAGGAGCTCGAGCCTCGACGACGACGCGCCGACGCGTGGTTTCGGCGGGTTTGCGACCTTGTGACGCTGCGAGGGAGCTAGACGTGCGCGCGGGACCGCCGTCCTCGACTCAGCGACGAGCCTAGGGCTTTTCCAGAGGTGAGTAGCCCATCGAGTTTCCCTCCGTTGCTTCTAAATTCCATGATTTTCGGATTTTACTGCTGCTGCTGCTGACAGCACCGTCGACCCGCGGAGTTTTGACTATATCTCTGTGTAGGAGAGTCGAAACGCGACGAAATTTGGGGCATTGGATCCGCGACTGCGAGACGATTCCAACGACACCTTACTTGCCGGATTTGGACGAGGTTTGCTCAGTCGGAACCCATCTTTACTGAGCCGCTGTTTGCGAGCAATTCCTGAAATGCTGAACTGCAGGAATTCTGCGTCGACCGTCGGCACTTTGGCTAGTACTCAGCGCAGGGAGGTCGGATCGCGTCGAAACTTGCGGCGTTGGATTCTTGACTGCGAGACGAAGATTTCAAGTCCTGAATCGCTGATTTTGAATAAGGTTAGCTTGGTTAACTTTAAGCTTTTCTCAGCCGCTGTTTTCCGGACAGAATTCGTGAAATCGTGCTTTTGCCCCTTCGCAGCGAGAGACTTCGGACCTCGGCGGATCAGCGAAGGATCACCTTGACGCGGGCCACTTCCTTCACAGCCAGGAGATCGCTTGAGAGGTGGGTTTACATCGGAATACTCCTAAGATTAAATAGTCAACATATATAAACTTCGGTTTCGATTAGTATGCGATAGCTTGAATGCATGGAATAGTTTATGAATATCTGAACTTTGGAGCATGCTTAGCCAGTACTTAGTTTTATACATGTTGGACTATGGACTTGACTTAGGAGAAAACCACGTTTTGGATCGTCACTAGCTTACACTACCGGATTTCGCTCTAGGTGCCGTTTTAGCCGTATCATCGCCGTGGAGTGCGATGGATACCTGTGGTAGTGTAGTTTGCTTTTACGCTCGCTGGGGATGCCGAGCTCACTTTTCACAGAGTCTAGTCGTGCCGGTTGCTCCGGCACCGTCGGGGTTTGACGGGGACCCAGACCGTGTGGTTACGCTTGTGCCAAGGGGCACGTGGTGTGTTAGTGCTTGGACCCAGTGTACTTGACTATGCCTGTGAGAGCCAGATTGAGCTCGACAGAGATACGCTTGCATACTCGGTTGGTTCGCGCCCACGAGTGCCGCTCCGAGTCCGGCTTAGTGCTTTGCGTTGGTGTCGCCGCACCCTCGTTGTGGGTTGCTCTCCGCTAGCTACCCCCGTGGTAGTTGTAGTGTTGCTTCGACAGCGGGACGGGTGCTTTCACCCTCGTAAGATTGGGTCAGCTTTTACTAGTTCTACAGAGAGTGGTTTAGAGCAGGATAGTATAGGGATTGTTAGCGAAGTCTGACATCCTCTAAACACCACCTCACTCTGACCCGGTTCTCTAAAAGTAACCGTTCGATTAACACAATCGATAGTGGCGTAGTATCTAGTCAACCAATTCATACCCAAAACCACGTCAAAATCCCCCAACTTGCGCACTACTCGCAAATCCGCGGCATGGTCCAATCTCCTACCCGAATAGGGCAACCGGGGCAATACTCTCGCACGTCCACAATGTGGTGCACAACAATACGTCCGTGGTGTAGTAAAGGAACAAATCGGATGTCATGCAACTCGGCAAATGTACCGATCTATAAATGAATGTGATGCACCGTATCAAATAATGCACGTACTCTAATGCCATCAAGTAAAATGATACGCCACCACATCTCACTGTTGCCGCGCTTTGGTCTGCGGCGTACATGCGCCCACTCGGTGCCTCGACGTGACCCTCGCTCGCGCTGACGGTCGGCCGCCCGGTCATCGTGTCGACGGGGTCCTCGTCGGCGGCCGGGTAGAGCCGGTGCCGATGCGTAAGACGGTGCCGGTGCAGAACCTCTCGGCACTCGAGACGGATGTGGCCCTCCCGGCCACACCGGAAGCACTGCCGCCCGCTGTGGACACTGCGGCGGTTGGTGAGGACCACCGCAGATCACACACCGGGGAGGCCGGCGTCGGTCAGGTCCTCCTCGCTGGGGCGGTGCGCCACGACTGCGCTGCTGGTGTCTCGGATGCTTCTGGTGGCCTCCTAGAGTGCGTCCTGCTCGCACCCTCGCCGCGGGCCTCTTGCCCTTCCCCTTGTCCAAACCCTCGCGTCTCTCCCGCACCATGGCCGCGCCGCTCTCTGCTGAGCGCGCGGTTCACCACCCGTCTGCAAGTCCGAAGCTCGCAGGATCGCACGAACCGGAAAATCGACGGCCGCAGTCCACGCTCGAAAATGCGGGCCTTATCCTCGTCGTCCCGCACGACGAAGGGCACGCAATGCGTAAGCCGAGAAAACTCTCTCTCGTACTCGGCTACGTATCCGTCCCCGTGTCGTGCCGCGCAAACTCGCTCCATCCGCCTCTTGACGCCGTCGGGGAAGTAGTGTGCCAACGTAGCTCCTTGAACCTCGTCCAAGTAATAAAAGCTAAGTCTCGTGCCGGGGTTCTCCGGAGATCCATCCACCACCGTAGGCCTCGCCGTCCAAGTGGTGGGTGGCGAGCCACACTCGTCCCGCTCCTCCACGAACGTGTCACGAACGCTCCATGTGCATCAACCACTTTTCCACGATCCGTGGTCGACCTTCTCTCCGTCAAAGGTCCCTGCCGCACCTCCCGAACTCCTTGAGGCGAGCCATGAGTCGATCCCTCTCGGCTCCCCGAGCCATAATCGGAAATGCCGCCGCCACCGGTGATGCTCGAATCGGCGGGGTGTCCAGTCCTCCTCCCGCGCTCAATCGCCGGAGTCGTTCGTGTGAGCCGGCCGCGGGGATCGCGCCCGCGTAAGTCAACCTCGCCGGTGCCGGGCGGTGAAGGGGCCCGAGCCTCCTCGCAGCCCGCCCGCCGCAGAGGGAGATCCTCCATGCGCTTCATGCGCGCTTTCGTCGCCGCCGCGGTCGCCGTCGTCGCGTCACCAAAGCCGTGAGGGCCGCCAATCGTCTCACCACGGACTCGCCGGATTCGGGAGGTAGCGGAGGCCTCGACCTCTCAAAAGTTGCCGCATTGTCCGCTCCAACGTATTTCGAGCGAGTTATCGCATCACCACTACAACATCATAAAAGCGCAAGTTAGTAAGCTCACGCAATCGCATCCCCGCACAAGCTATATATACCCAAATCATGCGAAAGTAAAGAAGTGTTGTCTACTACTAACTCCCGATGTTACGTTGTCGCCGCCAACGTAACCCTCCGCGGGTTAGGAGTTATACACTTCGGTCCAACTCTACTTACTAGAGTTATTCAAGATACCCAATCTTAATACTTTCGCTCACAAGTTAAATAGACCTCGTCACTCACGAGCCTATATCCTATAGTCCAACCGGCCTAAGGTTTGCTAGGTCCACAAGAAGACTCAACCCTAGTCTCCGATACCAATTTAATCTGTCACGCCCGGACCTGGCCGAAGCCCGCTGCCACAGCAGACCCGCCGTATGTCTACAACATACAAGGCGTCTAACAAAAAACGATAATTAACCAACAAAATAAAAAGAATCTAGAAGTATCAGAGCAGTATAACAACTAGAATTCTAAACAATTAAGCATAAAAGAAGTGACTAAAAATAAAGTACCAAATCCACTAAGAACTATAAAAGAGTAAATACAACAGTAACCTCCACGAGCAACAACTAAGGATCCCAAAGCGAAAACTAATATAATACATGGTGGTCTCTATCACTGGATACAAAAGATCACTCTCTCACAACACAAAAAGAGAGGAAGAACCACCTAAACAAAAGTGGCAAAGAAGCTAGCTATCTAGGCGACTCCCTGCGATCCCGTGCCTCCGCCGTGCCGAAGGCTCGAAACACATTAGAAAAAGAGGCGTGAGAACTATTAAAAATAGTTCCTGGGCAATTATCGACTTCGCTTGCATGCTCCACTAGGCCCCAAAACTAAGCAAGTAAGTGTAAGCGAAATAAATAACGAGTAAGCTACTAAAGCATGATATCTCTACTTAGCATAAATGAGCATAAGTAAACGACTATTCTAAGCATGAATAGTAAGTATAACCAACAGTCCAATATCCATAGCAATAGTAAAGAGTTAAAGTTTACTATTCTAACCATAGCCCAATAATTCCTCAAGTGATAGTAAGGTGTTAAAGTTTACTATTCTAGTTAAAGTCCACAGTTTTCATTAAACTACATTAAGTTTAAGCACAATAAGTTCAACCCGAAGGCGATACGGCCGATGCCCACCCGAAGGCTGCCTAGCCCAAATGCCGAGCCTAATGGCCCCGTAGTAGTCAACATTCCCACCCGAAGAATGAGACTGTCCCACGGCAATCCACTTCGGCGCCCAATCCCGCACGGCGAATACAAGAAACGCGTTGGCCAACTCCGGAGTGCCGGCTTGTAGGGAGCTACCCTCACAAGCATGTGCGAATGAGCACAATGGCAAAAGTCACAAAGCTCGTCACAAGTCCCAAATCATCATGTCTCTAACATGGAATGTACAATTGTCCACAAGGCCTATCTCTATGTCATCATGTCTCTAACATGGAATATAGTATATGTTAAGTGGCCTATGTCAAGTCTCTATGTTGCAGTTTCATAGTTTTCTATGTTAAGTGCCGCTTTATGACACTTAAGGTTTCTAAGTCCCAACATGTATTTAATGTTCACAATTAACATTATCAAAGCTAAAATCACCATAAATGGCACACTCCCAGGCGCCCCCAAGAACCACCCCCACATGCATGCAGTTTAACCCAAATAGCTCTACTATATAGAGTGGAAATTTTATCATACATAAGGCATGCATTTTAAGTGATTCAAAATTCATAATAAATCTATTTAGCATGAATATGCATTCAAAATAATTAAATCAAACCAACTAAGCACTTAGGAGCCATTTGCTCCTATGCTCATGAAGCCAAACCCACCGAGTGAGAAAATCGCCGATCCGAATCGCTAACTAAGCTTCGATTCCTACTCCTAGCACCCTACAAGGCATGCCATAGGAATTACAAACTCAAAAGATGAGTCTTGAGTTCAAACAATAAGAAACTCTACTAAAGGGTGAAGAATACTCACCGAAAGCGAAGAAAGTGCTCTTGATCTCCAAATGGGAGTTAGAGTCCTTCTAATCCAACCTAAATCAAAGTTCTAAACTCATCAATTAGGTCCCAAAGGCCCTCAATCGAAAATCCCCAAATCCTAACCCTAGAATCCCATTCTAGGGTTTCATCTCACAAAAACCCACAAAATTCGAAACTAGGGAAAGAGATCACTCACATACCTCTAAGCTCTAATCCAAGCTCAAAAAGCCCTAGGCTTGAAGCTTGATCCTCCACAAAGCTCCAAAAGCAAGCTCCAAGCGCCCACAAGAAGACAATGGCTCTAGGTTGCCAAAGGAGAAGGAGAGAGAGATCAAACTCCTAACATTCCACCAAAAATACAAAAGAGCACAAGGGTTTAGAGAGAGAGAGTCTCCTACCTTGCTTGCTGTGATGGAGGGCTCAAATGAAGCCCTAGGGGTGTGTGGGGACCTAATAGAAGCAACAAGATGCTAAAACACCCCTGCAGTTCGGTCTGCTCACATTCTGCCAGTTTGTACCGGTACAAACCCATTTTGTACCGGTATAAACCCTGCGAAACAGCCAAACCCGAGCCTCGGGTTTGCCAAGTCTGCCCTCTTTATACCGGTATAAATCTTGGTCTGTACCGGTATAGCAATCATTTTGTACCGGTATAGACACCGTTTTGTACCGGTATAAGGCACAGAATTTCCAACCCGAGAGCCACCTAAAATCCAACTTTTTGGACTTTAGGGCTTGGGACTCATCCCCAAACCTCGGTACACGCGCCATAGGTCGGAACACAGTCAACGACCTTCCAGAAAATCTGGAAAAGCTCCAACACAAGTCAAATACTCGAACTCCGCAATTTGCGCAAGTCCGATGTTACATTACTTGACTCTATGCTACCGTTTGTAGCATTGTATGTCTATACAGTCTACGCTTCGTATACGTAAGAAATTCTTTTGTATACGGCGGATTTCTCGGCGTGCCCGGTGAATGTGCAACCCGGGGCATGACACGTGTATAATCCTGCATTCTTCCGACCAAGGATTTAAGTGCCGTGGCACGTGGTCGTGCCGGAAACTTGCCGGCACGGTACGGCACGGTGCGTGCCGAGCCGTACCGATGCGTGCCGGTCAAAAAAATTCTTGTGTGCCGACACATAATATCGTGAAATATTTATTTTTTTAGCAACAAAATATTCTAACTATTTATTATGTCTTTTTATCACATCTTTTGAACTTTATTCAGGAAATTATTCACTAATTTAAAGAATAGAGGGTTTTGAACTGTGCTATTGGCTGTTAGAAAATCATGTGTACGCAGCGGAAGATAATAGCATAATTAAAATTTTCTTGAAAAACCAAAGTTCACCTCGTGTTTCGTTTTAGATCATTAATAATAGATCTAGTTGATCTAATCAAATATAATCTAATTATTCACCTTGCGCGGGTCGAGATCACCGCGAAGTTGACAATCGTTGTTAAAATTTGTTCGTCCTCGTTTAGCCGCGCACGCGCCCGGCCTCTACTCGCGTCCACACGAAATCACGCCTTGATCAAATTAGTCGACCGCTTCAATCCGTGATCCGATCGCGAATTAATCCTTGCGTCGACTTGAGGAAGATGAATCAATCTTCTAGATGTGCTAGCAACCTTTTGAAGATCGAAACCGATGGATTAATCGAGGAGGACTTAAGGAAGAAAGAGGATTGGCGGCTAGGGTTTTCTATCTCTCTTGTATTTATTTTCCATTCTCGTCAATATGTCATATGACATATATTTATAATGAGAAAACCCTAACGTAATCCTAATCCTAATCGAAATCCTATTCCAATTGGATTATCCATTAACCCATAAGTTGGTTATAATATTAACCGAATTCGAATCCTAATTCTAATTCGATTCGTGTGTAACATTTACACATAAGTCCTCATATTATTTACTAACGATTAGTAAATACACCATGTAACTTTTACACATAAATACCTCTAATTTACAATAATTGCAAATTAGTCCTTTTACTAATAAATTAGTAAACTTTAGTATTAATCCATCCGATAAACTTCTTTTATTGTCTCCTTAATATCGATCATGCGTGATTTCTTATGTGTGTGACCTAATAGGTTCAATTCTGTCTGGTAGTGAGATATGATGCGATCCCCATCAACATCATCATCGAAACTCCTTTCGATGGCTCAAACTCTTTTGATTCTACCCTAATAGAATAATTAATTATCTATAATTATTTCTATTGGTTCCCACAATCCACCAGTGACGCCTAGCAGCATATAGTGGCAATCCAGTCAGAAGTGAATATCGGACTGAACCTCTAGTGCAGTTACTACAATCCTTCTATCGCATATTTTCAACTGAGTGGAGGTCGTGGAATATAGGTCAAACCCCATAACCAGTCTTGTTACAAATTTGAGAGGACACAAGCTCTTACGGTTACTCTTGGAAACATCTTTCCATACACCATCTTACCCCGGCCGAGGATTTCTGAGCTTTGCCTTACAAATAGCATAGAACTAATTATCTCTCTACCGAGAGCGATAGATCCCCTATAAACACACACCCATTCCTGATATGAACCGACTGTAGCCAACATATACTACTAAGACCCATGGTTAGGATCATAGTTTGTTGCATAGTCAAACTACAGTAGCCTCATATTGAATGGCCGTGGTGCCACAGGACTAAGGATCAGTTGTACCACTGCAACATTGGACTAGTTACTGACGGATGAGTAGAGATCCATGTAGCTGTTCGTAGTTGGTCACGCTCAGTACCCTTGTTCTCCAACAACCACCTGCATGTTCGCTCCAGTGTCCCCACACTGATGACTTGAGATTCATCATCCCAAAAGAGAAGCGACACACGCATCAATCTTACCGGATCAATCATCGTCCCCATGATGATCCTCCAATTGAGAGCATTTATGAATTAATCACCAATAATATGTATCTCAAATTCTCAACTCTTGAGAATACATATTATCATCTTATTAATCCAAAGGACGATTCACGGACACATTAAACATGAATGGAATAAAAGGCCCAATTATATAAATAATAAAGATTAAGTACAAAAATATGTCCCATAAAAATAAAATGCGTCAGCCTGATAGGCTTCTAGGGCATATAACTAACAATCTCCCACTTGCACTAAAGCCAATCAGCCATGTATCTAATGCCCATCTTCTCAAGATGAGTCTCAAGTTTCTGCTGAGTCAATGCCTTAGTTAGCGGGTCCGCCACGTTATCCGCGGAGGCAACCTTCTGTACTTCAATATGTTTATCCTTGATGTACTCTCTGATCTTGTGATACCGCCGCTCAATGTGCTTGGATTTCTGATGAGACCTTGGCTCCTTAGCTTATGCTATTGCGCCATTATTATCACTGTATAGGGGCAAGGGATCCTTCTTTGGAAGGAACCACGCCAAGCTCGGTGACAAATTTCTTGATCCAAACAGTTTCCTTGGCGGCTTAGGATGCGGCGATGTACTCCGCTTCCAAAGTAGAATCGCAATCGTCTCTTGCTTGGAACTTTTCCAAACTATTGACCCACCATTGCAAATAAATAGATACCCGACGTAGACTTTCTATCGTCTATATCAGACATAAAGTCTGAATCCGCATAGCCATCAATTTTGAGTTCTCCTCCTCCAAAAACCAAGAACATATCCTTCGTTCTTCTCAAGTACTTAAGGATATTCTTTACCGCTACCCAGTGTTCCTCTCCTGGGTTCGACTGATATCGGCTCGTGACACTCACAGCCTGTGCTATATCAGGTCGAGTACATAGCATCGCATACATTAAGCTCCCTATTGCCGAAGCATAAGGGATCCTACTCATGCGACTTCTCTCTTCAGGTGTCTTAGGAGACATAGTCTTAGAGAGGTGAATTCCATGCCTTAGAGGTACCATACCCCGTTTGGAATTCTCCATGCTGAATCTTTTCAACACTTCATCTATGTACATAGCTTGCGATAAACCAAGCAACTTCTTAGATCTATCCCTATAGACCTTTATCCCTAGGATATAAGTTGCTTCTCCAAGGTCTTTCATAGAAAACTCTTTTGATAACCATAACTTGACCGATGTCAGCATAGGAATGTCATTCCCAATCAGGAGTATGTCGTCCACGTACAGTACGAGAAAAGTAACAGCACTCCCACTAATCTTTTTATAAACACACGGCTCTTCCTCATTTCTGATAAAATCGAACGATTCGATTGCATCATTGAAACGAGTGTTCCAACTCCGAGAAGCTTGCTTCAATCCATAAATGGATCGTTGAAGCTTGCACACCTTATGACTCTCATCTTTGGAAGTGAAACCCAAAGGCTGCTCCATATAGATATCTTCTTCAAGATATCCATTTAGGAAAGGAGTTTTCACATCCATTTGCCAGATCTCATAGTCATAGTGTGCGGCAATAGCAAGCGAGTTCGATAGACTTAAGCATAGCTACAGGTGAAAATGTATCCTGATAGTCAATGCCTTCGCGTTGACTATAACCTTTTGCTACTAGCCTAGCTTTATAGGTCTCTACCTTTCCATCAGAACCAATCTTTCTCTTGAAGATCCATTTACATCCAATGGGTACAATACCCTGCAGTGGATCAACCAAAGTCCATACTTGATTGGAGTACATTGAGTCTATTTCAGACTTCATACCTTCCAACCATTTATCGGAGTCGATGTCTGACATCGCCTCGCTATAAGTCTTAGGATCATCTCTATGGTCCTTATCTCCCATTAGGAACATTTCCTCCATCTCCTCTATAAATAATCCCATGTATCTATCAGGAGGATGGGAGATCCTACTAGACTTGCGAGGTGGCGGTGTAACCTCTGGTGTCACAGAGTTATCAGGGAGGGTTCTTGGAATATTCGATTCTAAAGAGACTTTCTCCTTTAGTTCTATTTTTCTCCCACTGCCTCCAGCGGAAATAATTTCACTTTCAAGAAAGAAGGCATGACGGCTCACAATCACATTATGGCCTTCTGGGAGATAAAAGTAGTATCCAAGTGATTCTTTGGGATACCCAATGAATCTACCCTTTACTGATCTGCTTTCCAACTTGTCCGTCTTTAATTTCTTAATATAAGCCGGACACCCCCAAGTTTTAATATGTGTAAAACTTGGATTCCTACCATGCCACATCTCATATGGTGTGGTCGGAACAGATTTGGAAGGCACTCTGTTCAAAATATAAATAGCCGTAAGAAGTGCATAACCCCAAAACGATATAGGTAAATCTGTAAAACTCATCATGGATCGAACCATATCTAATAAAGTTCGATTCCTCCGTTCAGATACCCCATTCAATCCCGGCGTTCCAGGAGGAGTCCATTGGGAGACAATACCATTGTCCTTGAGGTAGGTTAGGAAATCCGTACTACGGTATTCCCCTACTCGCTCTGATCGAAGAGCCTTAATTGGTTTTCCCATTTGCTTTTCTACTTCTTGTCTAAACTCTTTAAACTTTTCAAAGGCTTCAGACTTGTGTTTAATTAGGTACACGTACCCATACCGTGAATAATCATCAGTAAAGGTAATGAAGTAGAGATAGCCACCCCAAGCAGACACATCGAATGGTCCACATACATCACTATGTATTAGGGCGAGTACTTCAGTAGCTCTCTCTCCTTGTCCAACAAAGGGAGACTTAGTCATTTTTCCTTGAAGACATGATTCACAAGATGGATATGGTTCAGAGGGTAAGGTCCCTAAGTCACCATCCTTGGCCAACTTGTTAATCCTATCCTCTCCAATGTGACCAAGTCTAAGATGCCACAAGTACGTTTTATTTACCTCCTCTCTTGGTCTTTTAAAACCATTGATATTCTTATTCATGCCATTATCAACTGTATTAACACTAACATCCATATGTAAGTGATAGAGATTGTCAATTAAAGAACCATAACCGATCAAATTATTTCTCAAATAAATTGAACAAACGTTTGATTCAAAAATAAACTTATAACCGTCCATTACCAAACGTGAAATAGAAATAAGGTTTCTAGTCGCACTAGGAACATAAAGACAATCTCTAAGTTCTAAAACTACTCCTGTCGGCAGACATAAAGGATAAGTCCCCACGGCAACAGCAGCAACTTTTGCTCCGTTTCCAACGCGTAGGGTAAGCTCTCCATCCCTAAGTCTTCTACTTTGTTTTAGCCCTTGCATTGAATTACACAAATGCGAGGTGCATCCAGAGTCAATGACCCATGTTAAAGTAGAACAAACCGATAAGTTAGTAGTTTCAATGACATGAATCTCCGATATCTTAGCCTTGAACAGTCGCTTCGACACTTCGTAGTGAGCTGTTCGACTTTCTTCATCATACAACTCCTTGAGATGAAGTAGAATATCAGCAGCACTCCCCATGTGCTCATGCCGGCGTTGCAACTCATTGCTCATAGACGCAAGCATGTAACATTTTACCATCATATCGTCATCAGTCCATTTATTTCTTGCAGCTCTTTGTTGCGTCGTCGAATTTTCATTCACCGGAGCCTATGTCCAACACATAGGCTAGTTTCTCGATTGAGGACAATTCTCAAATTCCTCAGCCAATCGGTGAAATTCGGTCCAGTTAAGCGATTAGTATCAAGTATTTTGGCAAGCGGGTTAGATACAGCCATTTTCTGCAGAAGGTTAAGATTCTAATTAGTTGTGTACTCAATCGTAATCCATTTGATTAGGGTCTTTAAAACTAAATGGTGCCTCCCACTAATTTGACGAATCTCCACACTCCCCGAGCGGAGAAAACGGAAACTTTATTTAAAAGTTTCTAGTGGGTATTGCGGTCCTATCTGTTTACGCATCACCTCATCCTAACAGATTCTTGGCAATGAGCAAACAAATGAGTGAACAACTCTTGTTCAATGCTTCTCAAGCAAATTGCAATCTTATCTTTGGCCTCCATAAGATATAGACCTCATCCTGACAGATTCTTGGCCTTATCTCATGGTTAAGTTAGACCCACTGTTCATCGTGCAAATAAGAATGTCATTAAATCCTCATCCTGACAGATTCTTGGATTCAACCCCTTTCTTATCGCACAGCATCTCATGCCAATAGAATGGTTGCGGCTCCCTAATGCAACTGACCCCCGTATCCGGGTGCATCAATCAACACTAAAGAGACGCCCACACCCTACAACAGTGGAAGGCCATTAATGGGTTCATAACACCATTAACTTAATATTTTATTTAGGGAGATTACTTGTCTCATCAGTATTTAATTTAGTAGTAATTTACATCTCATGCAAACCATCGCATCACATGCATACATATATCGCATATATAAAAGAAAATAACTACCGGTGATGATCATGGATTTTATCTTGATTCGGGCCTGAGCCACTAGGCCGGAATCGGGTCATAAGGGTATTACACACAAGAAAACCTTTTCTTATTCTGCGTCTCGATCGGATTGGAGTTGATCAACTCTTGAATTCTCCCTTGATCAGCATCTGGTCCAAACTTGATCCGCATCGCATCAACTCTTGAATGCAACAAATCCTCTTGGAGCCTAAACTACCCTTTTTCCTTTCTTAATTTTACAACAAGAACTTTACAACCCATAAAATTAATGAGACACGCAGGTCTCCAAATTACATAATTTAATTGGCACGCGCAGGCACCAAAAAAATAATCTAATACTGGGTCCTTATTAAATTAGAACAACTCACATCATTACATCATACATGCACATTACAAGGTCGCTATCCATGATCATCACCTCATATACATCACATGCATATAATATTAAATTCTCTAATTCGAATTCTAATTAATTGGGTTTCGGATTAATATTTAATTCATAGTTCTGCGCAGTATTCTGCATACTCGCTGCATGTTCATGGCTCACGTGGCATGTAGTGTAGAGAAGTCAATTAATTATCATGCCATACATAAAAATAAATTAATTATGTATATCAATCTGGCCATGCAAGCTTAATTAATTTTTCATGTTGTCCTATACATCATGAAATCTTAATTAACATTAGCAAACATTAAGAATCATAATGTGTAGAAAGTTTATGCACGTGAAGCCATGAATGCCACGTGGAGTCAAGCATGTACGGTCAAGATATGGCCGCATGCTGCATGCGCTACATGCTCATCACACGCGATGCAAGAACGACTGCCAATAGTTGCGCTATATCGTTGCAATTATATTTTAACAACAGCGATATCGACGAATTAAATTTTATTACGATCTTATCATTGATTCGAAACAATCAAGTATTGTTCGAAAAATCGATCTTCATCGTTTTTGATTCGATCGTTCCGAAAAACCCAATTAACATCGAAAAAGAGATTAGATCTAAAACAAACGACGAGGGTGGCTCTGATACCACTGTAAGAAAATCATGTGTACGCAGCGGAAGATAATAGCATAATTAAAATTTTCTTGAAAAACCAAAGTTCACCTCGTGTTTCGTTTTAGATCATTAATAATAGATCTAGTTGATCTAATCAAATATAATCTAATTATTCACCTTGCGCGGGTCGAGATCACCGCGAAGTTGACAATCGTTGTTAAAATTTGTTCGTCCTCGTTTAGCCGCGCACGCGCCCGGCCTCTACTCGCGTCCACACGAAATCACGCCCTTGATCAAATTAGTCGACCGCTTCAATCCGTGATCCGATCGCGAATTAATCCTTGCGTCGACTTGAGGAAGATGAATCAATCTTCTAGATGTGCTAGCAACCTTTTGAAGATCGAAACCGATGGATTAATCGAGGAGGACTTAAGGAAGAAAGAGGATTGGCGGCTAGGGTTTTCTATCTCTCTTGTATTTATTTTCCATTCTCGTCAATATGTCATATGACATATATTTATAATGAGAAAACCCTAACGTAATCCTAATCCTAATCGAAATCCTATTCCAATTGGATTATCCATTAACCCATAAGTTGGTTATAATATTAACCGAATTCGAATCCTAATTCTAATTCGATTCGTGTGTAACATTTACACATAAGTCCTCATATTATTTACTAACGATTAGTAAATACACCATGTAACTTTTACACATAAATACCTCTAATTTACAATAATTGCAAATTAGTCCTTTTACTAATAAATTAGTAAACTTTAGTATTAATCCATCCGATAAACTTCTTTTATTGTCTCCTTAATATCGATCATGCGTGATTTCTTATGTGTGTGACCTAATAGGTTCAATTCTGTCTGGTAGTGAGATATGATGCGATCCCCATCAACATCATCATCGAAACTCCTTTCGATGGCTCAAACTCTTTTGATTCTACCCTAATAGAATAATTAATTATCTATAATTATTTCTATTGGTTCCCACAATCCACCAGTGACGCCTAGCAGCATATAGTGGCAATCCAGTCAGAAGTGAATATCGGACTGAACCTCTAGTGCAGTTACTACAATCCTTCTATCGCATAGTTCCAACTGAGTGGAGGTCATGGAATATTCGTCAAACCCCATCACCCGTCTTATGACAAATTTGATAGGACACAAGCTCTTATGGTTACTCTTGGAAACATCTTTCCATACACCATATTACCCCGGCCGAGGATTTCTGAGCTTTGCCTTACAAATAGCATAGAACTAATTATCTCTCTACCGAGAGCGATAGATCCCCTATAAACACACACCCATTCCTGATATGAACCGACTGTAGCCAACATATACTACTAAGACCCATGGTTAGGATCATAGTTTGTTGCATAGTCAAACTACAGTAGCCTCATATTGAATGGCCGTGGTGTCGCAGGTCTAAGGATCAGTTGTACCACTGCAACATCGAACTAGTTACTGACGAATGAGTAGACATCCATGTATAGCTGTTCGTAGTTGGTCACGCCGCACCCTTGTTCTCCAACAACCACCGCATGTTCGCTCCGGTGTCCCCACACCGATGACTTGAGATTCATCATCCCAAGAAGCGACACACGCATCA
Organism: Aechmea fasciata; assembly: GCA_025177825.1. Taxonomy (NCBI): domain Eukaryota; kingdom Viridiplantae; phylum Streptophyta; class Magnoliopsida; order Poales; family Bromeliaceae; genus Aechmea; species Aechmea fasciata. Next base: position 7,459,921 of record CM045945.1, read on the forward strand.
ATCTTACCGGATCAATCATCTGTCCCATGATGATCCTCCAAGTTAGAGCATTTATGAATTAATCACCAATAATATGTATCTCAAATTCTCAACTCTTGAGAATACATATTATCATCTTATTAATCCAAAGGACGATTCACGGACACATTAAACATGAATGGAATAAAAGGCCCAATTATATAAATAATAAAGATTAAGTACAAAAATATGTCCCATAAAAAATAAAATGCGTCAGCCTGATAGGCTTCTAGGGCATATAACTAACAATTGGCACGGGGTCTATATCGTGCCGATAACTTGTTGGCACAGTACGGCACGGTAGATACGGCCCGTGCCGACGGGCACTTAAAACCTTGTTTCCGACCACCTTTGGCCCTTTGACACACCCCACATCATGCCACAACGCGCGCAACATCTCTTTTGAGGCTCGGCCAATAGAATCGATCCTCAACTATAGAAATAGTTTTGTCTCGACCAAAGTGCCCGGCTAAGCCTCCTATGTGAAGTTCCCAAATAACGAAATCACGTAATGAGCCATGTGGGATGCACAAACGAACACCCCGAAAAAGGTATCCATCTCGAATGACAAAATCTGGGTTAGTAGAATTGTGCTCTAAAACTGAGGAGTAGATCTCGCTAAAGTCTGGACACGAGGGATATTCCTCTTTAACGCTGTCGAACCCAGTTGCACTCACCCCGAAATTGTTCAAAGTGGCCACGATTCGGCTCAAGGCGTCGGCGGCTTGGTTATCAGTTCCGGATCGATGTTTTAGGACAAAGGTATATTCTTGAAGGTACTCGACCCATTTCGCATGCCGAAAGTTTAGGTTTTTCTGTGAATTAAGGTACCTAAGGGCTTGATGATCGGAAAATAATACAAATTCCTTAGGTAATAAATAGTGTCGCCAATACCTCAATGCTTGAACCACTGCATACAGTTCCTTGTCATAGGTAGAGTACTTCAGTTTAGCCTCGTTTAATTTTTCGCTAAAATAGGCTATCGGGTGGCCTCCTTGGTTCAAAACTCCACCTATGCCTACTCCTGACGCATCACAACAAACCTCGAAAACTTTTTCAAAATCTGGCAATTTCAAAACTGGTGCTTTTGCCATCAAAGATTTAATTTCCTTAAAAGCTTTAATGGCCGACTGTGTCCATGTGAATTCTCCCTTTTTTAAACAATTTGTAATTGGGGCCATTATAGTACTAAAGCCTTTAATGAACCTGCGGTAAAAAGTTGCTAAGCCATGAAAGCTCCTAACGTCGTGAATATTTTTAGGTTCAGGCCATTCTCTAATTGCTCTCACCTTTTTTGGGTCAACTGATACCCCATCATTGGACACAACAAATCCTAAAAAGGTGATGCGAGGTTGCATGAAAGCGCATTTTTTAATGTGAATGTAAAATTTTTCTTTTCTTAAAATTTCAAAGACTTGGCAGACATGATATAAGTGTTCATCCTCGGCATGGCTATAAATCAAAATATCGTCAAAGTACACAACTAGGAACTTCCCAATGAAAGGCCTAAAAACTTGGTTCATAATCCTCATGAAAGTACTCGGCATTTGTCAAACCGAATGGCATGACTAGCCACTCGTATAATCCTTCTTTCGTCTTAAATGCAGTCTTCCACTCATCTCCAGGTCTAACTCGAATCTGGTGGTATCCGCTTCGGAGATCAATTTTCGTGAAACTAGATGCACCGGCCATCATGTCTAGCATATCATCCAAACGCGGAATCGGAAACCGATACTTAATCGTGATTTTGTTAATGGTACGGCTGTCAACACACATACGCCAACTACTGTCCTTTTTAGGTGTGAGTAGTGCCGGTACTGCGCATGGACTCATGCTCTCCCTCACGAAGCCTTTCCTAACTAGATCATCTACCTGACGCTTCAGTTCATAGTGTTCTTTTGGGTTCATCCTATAGTGTGGTAGATTAGGTAAAGACGAACCAGGGACAAGATCAATTGCATGTTGAATATCCCTAAGTGGGGGGAGTTCATCAGGCAATTCTTCTGGGATTAGGCAGTTGAATTCGGAGAGGAGGTTTTTAATGACTAGAGGGGTTTCAATGGGTTCAAGTGGGTCGAAAATTTCTTTGACAATTAAAGCGTACAAAACTTGAGAATCAATTTCTTTACAAAATTCTTTTTTGTTAACAATGTTAACGTGCTTCGTTCTTGAAATTTCTGATGGAGGATTTTTGAAATCTTTAGTGGCGCTTAAACTCGGATCTTTCGGAAATTTGGAGTTTTTTGATGAAAACTTTTGTTGAGAGGGTTTTGTTGGATTCAAAACAATTTTCTTCCCATTGTGAGCAAAAACATAGGTGTTGGATCAACCGTAATGCGTGACAGAAAGATCATAAAGCCAAGGTCTACCTAAAAGAACATGAGCGACATCCATAGGAAGGACATCACACCAAATCTTGTCGGTATAGGTAGCAAAAATAAGTGGAACCAAACAACGCCTTGTTACGGGCATTGTGGTCTTGTCCACCCACGCAACACTATACGGGTTAGGATGGGGTTCGTCTTTAAGGTTTAGGCGACCTATAGCGGCTTCAGAAATCACATTGATACAACTACCACCATCTATGATGACTTTGCAGCTTTTATCTCCACACTTTGTGTAAGTGTGAAAAATAGAAGTGCGCCTCCAATCGTCCTCTTCCCTAGGTTGTGTCAAGACACATCGCATGACTTGTAAAGCGGGGTTTTCCCGAACTCATCTGTTTCTAACCCTTCCTCATCACTAGGGACTTCCTCGGCAGTGTGTGCGACTTCTTCTAGGTTGTCAAATTCTTCGTCAGTTGGTTGGACAAACATGTTCCGCTTAGGGCAATTATGAGCATAATGTCCGATTTGGCGACAGTTATAACACCTACCTTGTGTGTTTCCTGGTTTGGTTTCGTCAGTAGCTAAACCCTTGCCCTTAGGATCGTAGGTTTGTCGATTTTGAAAACTGTTCGTTTTATTAAAATTCGAGTTGGTGCTCCCTGTGTTCCTATCATCCCATTGCCTAGTGATTCGGCGAGCAGGTGCCTTTAAATACTTTTCATATTCCAAGGCGAGCTGAAAAGCTTGCTCGACTGTGGCGACTCGGTGTGGCGCAATTTCACGCTGCAGTTCCTTGCGCAAGCCATTGCGAAATCGTGAAAGAGTCCGCTCTTCCTCTTCTCGAATGTCACAACGGACATTCATCTCATCAAACTTGGCCATGTATTCGGCAACTAACAGAGAACCTTGCCGAAATGCATTTAATTGATCGTACAATTGTTGTTTGTACGTGGTCGGCAAATATTTCTCTCTCAATTTAGCCTTCATTTCAGCCCATAAAGTGATAGGCTCTTGGCCAAGTCGCTCGAACTGCCTTTCGACGCCTATCCAATATTGCTTGGCGGCGCCGATGAGTTTCATTTTGGCAAAACGTACTCAACGGTTATCAGACATCTCGTACCAATCAAAATATTGGTCCATATCAATGAGCCAGTCCATAAAAGTTTTAGGATCAAGCTTTCCATCATAAGTGGGTGCATCAATTTTTACTTTTCGCGTTATGTCATCTCGAAAAACATAGTTTTCATTTTGAAAAAGTGGATTAAACCTGGGTTGTACTCGATGAATTTCTTGGGGTTGAGGTGCACGTAACGCAGCTTCTTCTCCACTATCATCGTTTTGTGCAGGTAATCTTTCAGGGTTCGTTTCTAGGGCGGCAACACGGTTTCCTAGATTGTCCAATTTAGTGTTCAAAGCAATCAATTGTTGTAAAATCTAGTCCATCGTCGCAAAATCAGCAAGGTCTAATGATTTTGGTAAAGGCTGATAAATTTTCCCATTCCTAAGGATCATACATTAACCTAGGGCTCTGATACCAAATTTGATGCAGGATTGAAAAAAAATAAAGGATTAGGAGATTAAATGTATTTGGGACAAATCCTGATCTAGTGCAATATGATGCTAGCACAGCGGGAATTCTATTCGAAATTCAACAAATTAAATAATTTTAAGATTATCCTAGAGAGCGAAGCAGTGCAAGGCAAACGTTGAAATTAAATAGGAGTTAGAGATGTTCGGATCGAACCTGTGGGGCTCGGCAAGAGATATTAGTAAGCAAACGCACGAGGGATCCATAAGATGCTCGATTCGTTGTTGGGTCCGTAGTCTATCCGACGATTGCAATCTGTTGGGTTGGGCAAACCAAGCAAAAGGGAGGAGTCAGCGGATTAGAGAAATGAAATGGATCAAAGAAAAAAAATAGGTTCAGGTTTTGGCAGTTAAGAAGTTGAGGGCGAGTTCTTGACGACGAATCGATCATGGAAGGATCAAGCGCAGTGATCGGACAAAGGTTGGAGGCGATGACGATGGAAGCACTCGGCGACAGCCCAACAACGGGAAGTGCATGGAATGCGATTCTTTGCGCGACAAGCATTGTCGATGATGCTAGCGGTAGATGCGTATATTCTTTGGCGAGTGGTGTCGTTGACGCTAGCGACGGATGACGGTGATGTTACGCGGCGGTACGTCGAAGTTGCTAGCGACGGCGCGTGGACTTCAGGTTGGAGAAGGAATTGCACGAGGGGAAAGATAAGATAAAGGGACTCGCTCCCTACGGACTCGCTCCGGTCGACGCATAAATGCGAAGGATTAGAGAACACAACTCATAGGAAATAATAAGATTCTTCTTCATTATTTTTGATCGTTCAATACATAGAATCTTTTAAAGAGCCTTCCCGACAGTGAGAAGCTCAAAACAAATCCTAATAAAATCTCTAACAAAATTAACAACCCTCATAACAACTTCTAGATAAAATCCAAACAACCTAAGAAGTTCAAATAATAAAATCCTAACAACTTGATAAGTTCAAATAATAAAATCCTAACAACTTGGTAAGTTCAAATAATTGAAAAGTGAAAATCCTAGATGCTTCTCGAAATTCTTATGTTCGATTCAACCCGGACCTAACTCGGGTCGCTCAAGCCATAAGTCCCAATTGCGATTGCGGCGTCGACGACGTTCGTACACGCGAAAGTCCCGATCCGCATCACGGCTCCTAAGCAATAAATTACCATTGTGGAAAAATGTGCGCAACCAACAAGGGTAAGACAATATGTAGCGGGTGCCTATGATTAGGCCGTCCAAACTTCCACTTGTTCAAAGTATCATTTTCCACACTTTCCGGTTGCCGAGCAATAAATTACCGTTAGAGGGAAATGTGCGCAACCACCAAGGCTAAGACAATATGAGGTAGTTGCCTATGAGCAGGCCGTCCAAACCTCAACTTGTTCGAAGCAAATATTTCCCGCACTTCCCTCAACTTATCATCATCACCTCAACGAAGAGCTAGAAAAATAGAAAGAAACAGCAAGGGAAATATCCTTCAACAAAACAGAAAATAAATTTTGAGCAGGAAAACAAAATCTTCAAGATGGTTCTATTGAGCATCAATGAAAATACTATAATAGATCATGATAAATGAATAAAAAAACAAAATCCAAAGAATCGTCGAAAGAATATGCAGATTGGAAATTGAGTTAACAGAATCGTCAGCAGGGATGCAAACTAAAAATTTGCTAAAAACATCAATTATATAACTTTCAATCATTATAACCTATATGAATCATCTTTGGTAGAGCACTTCTTAGCACGAATAAAATACAACCAATGCTCCATTTTCATACTGATGGAAATCATCAAGACTATCAAAAATTTGCAAGAATTTTGTGGGATGGATGTAGCAGAACTCAAGCCGTCATCTAAAACGAAATTCTTTATGAGGCAAAAGTACAAAATTAGATGCTGATAGAGATTAAAAGCAACTTCCAATGCTAGTTGGTACACAAAGAACTCAATCTGCAGGCGTCTCAAAAGGGATGGTTAGAAAATAGCTTTGTCTCAAAATCACCATCATAAAAAGCACAATGATCAGATTAGTTGTAGCAAGCAAAGTACAGCAAGCACCAATTAACATAGTTTGAAGTGACAGATGGAGGCTTCAAGTTTTATCGAATCTGCTAGTAACAAATCAAAAATTAAAGAAAACTCATTCTTATGTCCACCCAAATAAGTTCGTATTGTCAATTCAGAAAATGCTAAAACCAATGTAAATTTACACAATTGATACATGATTGTTTTTTTACATACGTTTTTTTTCCCAGCAGTAATCTTAGTAGATAGTGCTGGCCAAAGAAAGAGATAAAACCAAAACTCTTGATTCAGCCCAAAGGGAAGAAAAAATTTTGAGCACAAAATACCAAAATCTTCAAGACAGTGAAATTCTACCCAATAAAAAAGCTATAATAGACCATAACAAATGAATAAAGAAACAAAATCCAAAGAATCCTCAAAAGAACATGCATAGTGAAAATTTAGCCAGCAGGGTCCTCACAAATTTGTCTAAACATCAGTAATCATCTTTCCTAGTATTCTATAGCTTAGTTTCATTATAACCTATACGAATCATCTTTCCTAGAGCACTTTTTACTAAGAATAAAATACAACCAATGTTCCATTCCCATACTGATGGAAACCATGAAGACTATCAAGATTTTGGAAGAATTTGGTAGAACTATGAGGCAAAAGCACAAAATCACATACTGATGGGCATTAAAAGCGACTCCAAATGCTACTCCCTGCACAAAGCACTAAACGGGAATGGTAAAAAAATAGCTACCTCTCAAAAAAAAAAAAAAAAATGAAGCAGGGATAGTTCTCTTCATGTGTCATTTCGACAAAAGAACCAAACTTTACCGCAATTAACATCAACTGCGTTAGAATTTTGCAACATTGGTAATACGGAATTTATGTAGGTAAATTAGAAATTATCACTAAGTTTCCATGAAATGCAAGTAGCCTTCAGATGTAACGAAGAAATTAACTCAAAGAACAGAGGCAATATAGGCATTTGCTTCTGCAACACTTTAGTAAGAAGAAAATTTGGAGATTTATACACAGGTAAAGGCTAGTGATGAAAATAACTCAAGGATTCAAAATCACTTCTGGCAACAATCATCACAAAGTGGAAGAAGAAGAATTAAAGAGCCTTTCGCAAAGCGGCCTGCGATCGCCTCGGCATTTCGTCGAACAGGACGCGAGCGCTAGGGAGAGGGTGCGGGGGCCTGCGAGCTCCTCAAATGTTGGTAAAAATGTATAGAACTTACCTGAAGCATGAGCCATTTCGTGAAGCTCCCTGTGATCGCCTCGGCACATGGCAGCGAGGCGCCCCTCTCCCGCCCGCTCGCGCGCCGAGGCCGCTCGCCCGCGCCACGCGGCGACCCTCCCCGCCGACCAGCCCGCGCACGCCGGCGCCCACCCTCGCCCTGCCCCGCGCCCGCGCCAGCGCCCGCCCCGCTGCCGCCCGCCCGCGCCTCCGACTCCCGCTGCCGCCCGCCCGCCCGCGCCTCCACCTCCTCTAACAACCCTGAAGAATAAATGGTAGAAGTAGTAGTTAACAGAGGGAGTTAGCAAAAAAAATAGCAACTTTACTAGTTAAAATGGAGAATAAAAGGGCGGCAGCAAGTTGGTGAAGGAGCGAGCTCAGAGGTGAACCGGCGGCAAGGGCGTTCAGGCAAAACTTCGGCGGGCGACGAGGAAGGGCAGTGCTGCGGCCGTGGCAGCCTTTCCCGGCGATGATCTCCCTCAAGAAGGTGAAGGCCCGGCCGCGCTCTGGAACCCGCCGCAGACCTACTTGAGCCCCGCGGCGGTGGTGCGATCGGTAGCGAGGGCGGCGGTGGGGAAATGGGAGGAACGCGAAGTGAGAAGGAGTCCGACAGGATGTAAGGTTGGGGAAGATGGAAGACCGGCGGATCAGAGCTCCAACTAACCGGAGCGGATGCAAAAGGCGAGCCCGCTACCCGCCTTAGGCGGAGCGGACAGGTGAGGCGACCTGAGATCCACCACCCGACCACTAATGTGTTTTTGGACCAGGAAAGCCCATCCGAGGCCCAAGTTACCGCCGAAATTGCAGCCCACCAGCCTACACTCCTATTTTCCACTTTTGCAATGTAGCCCTCTTAGCAAGTTAATTTTACATTTCAGTATGCATTAGTAGATGTATAAATATCAACTAAAGTTGTAAACAAGGAATCATGAATGGAAATGAATTAGTCTTCTTCCCCCATTATTCTCTTCTCCTCTAAACTCTTCTTCTCTATTACTTCTCTTCTCTTCCCCAACCCCTTTTCCCCCTTAGCACCAGCCGCCACCATACCCCCACCAGTGGAGATTCCTTCGACACCAGCTGCGCCTGCCAGAGGACCAGTCCAGTTGACAGAGGCAGAGCAGGAGTGGATGACTAAGCGACTGGCTCGTTTTCGCCGTTTTGACCCACCGACATTCGATGGTTGTTGCTCTGAGCCCTGGGTAGTCGAGGGCTGGGTCAGTGCGATGTAGAGACTATTTGAGGACCTATTCGTCCCAGAGAGGGAGCAGGTGCATCTAGGGGTCCATTGCTTAGTAGGAGATGCCCGCGATTGGTGGAAGAGGATGAGGCGCGATCAGGGAGTGGTAGTCTTGCAGACGAGCTGGGACGAGTTTTGTGGGATGCTGCTCGGCATGTATTTTTCCGACAGCGTGAAGCAGAACATCGAGGAAGATTTAAAGAGGATTCAGCAAAGTGGTCGCACCGTGCAGGAGTACGTTCGGAAGTTTACGCGGCTACTGAACTGTGTGCCTTTTGTGGCTAGAGACGAGGCGCATCGAGTCTACCTTTTTAAGCAGGGATTGAGACCCGACCTCTTCAGGTTCGTTCGTTCGCGGAGGTCGAGGACTTTGGATGCCTCCATCGAGCAGGCTCTGTCGGAGGAGAGAGGCGAGGCGGCACTTCGAGAGCGAGCCCTAGGGTCGGGACAGGGCCAGGACAGGAAACGCCCCGCTCCAGATGACGGTGGACAGTCGAGCAGCAGGCATCCGCCGAGGCCTCCACGATCACGCTCTCAGGGTCGTGGGTCCTCGGGGCGTCAGCATTCCAGGGATTTCCATCAGCAGGGGCAGCCATAGAGGATGCAGCAGTGTGTGATTTGCGGGGGACCGCACTGGCCCCGACAGTGTGAGCAGCGGGAGGGCCGGTGTTTTGGATGCGGTCATACTATTTCCAACAACTCCAACCACCGTCGTGATCGATTCTTTCGGTTGATCACTACGAGAGCCTTTTCGTGCAACTGTGCTTGTTCATAGGTCTCCTCTAATGTGTTTGGGTGAGCTATGTCGAGAAATGGAACTAAGTCCTCCTTAAGTCCGTTAATATAACTTGCAATAAAGTAACCTTCTGACAAGTGTGGGTTGTAAAAGAGTAATAGGAATCTCAGCTCTTCAAATTTCTCTTGATATTTCTCGCATGTCCCAGTGTGTTTTAAGTTGCCAAACTCCCTGAGTAAGTATCGCTCCCCCACGTGGGTAAATCTTTTGCATACAGCTTCAGTGAATTCGTCCCAAGAAACCACTTGTTTATTGATAAAATACCCTTGCTTCCACGTTTTCGCCTTTCCAAATAAATGCATTGTCGCTATGCTCAACCATTGTTGTTGGGGTATTTGATATAACTCGAAGAACTGCTCACAATTCTCGATCCAATTTCTCGGGTCTCCATCAAAGAAAGGAAAATCCAATCGAGGGTATGGAAAATGTTGGTGATTATTAAAATTTCTATTATTCCATGGTGAAATATGATCATCCTCTACTTCATTTTGCCTCCTAGGGATGGGTAATATCCCTTTCCCTTTGTCTTCTCTGTTAACAGGAGGGGTATTACTACTTCCAGGTATGCTGCAATACGGACTCCTGCTCTCCGGGTTTGTTACTCTGCCTTGCGCCTGAGTAGTAGATGGTTGACTCGTTAAAAGCTTCAGCAACTCCTCATGGCGCTTGGTAGCTTCAATCTGTAGCGCCTCATATTGCCTCTGCCCAGTATCTTTTACTTCGGCAATCTGATGGTTGAGTATTTCCATCTCTGCTTGATGCTCAGTTCCCAATTTTTGGAATTTCTCTTCCAAGGTACGAATATGATCACTGAGGTCTCTTAATCTCGTTCCTTCGGCCATGTCTATCTCCTCTAAATATTCCTCTGGGTTAAATTTAAACTTATTGCCTCGTTTGCCCCAAATCTTGACGCTCGGAATTAATCGTTATTGCCTTGTTGTTCCGTGCTGCTTTAGATCTGAGGACTGAAAGTTCTATGAGTGCGATTCGATCAAGGCTGTTTGTGTGGTGGTGTGACGCGCTGAATTTTAGCAAATAGCAAGGTTCGAGTGTTGGTTGTGAGATCTGAGCTTTTTCAGATTTTCTGGAGGGTCGTTGACTGTGTTCCGACCTATGGCACGAGTCCCGAGGTTAGTGGTTGAATTTTAGGCACCAAAGTCCAAAAAGTTAGATTTTGGATTGCTCTCGGGTTATATTTTCGGGTGCCTGTAACGGTACAAGGTTGGTGGTTGTACCGGTACAATCATGATGGCTATACCGGTATAAATAGGATTTTGTACCGGTATGAGAGGGCTGATGGTCGCAAACCCGAGGCTCGGGTTTGGCGACTTCGAGGGATCTGTACCGGTACAAATGGGATTTGTACCGGTACAAGTTGGCAGATTCTGAACTACGCAAACTGCTGTGACGCACTGGACTTTAGCAAATAGCAAGGTTCGAGTGTTGGTTGTGGGATCTGAGTTTTTCCAGATTTTCTGGAGGGTCGTTGACTGTGTTCCGACCTATGGCACGAGTACCGAGGTTGGTGGATGAGTTCCAAGCACTAAAGTTCAAAAAGTTAGATTTTAGGTTGCTCTCGGATTGCATTTCTGGGTGCCTGTACCGGTACAAGAATGGTTGTTGTACCAGTACAGCCATAGCCATGATGGCTGTACCGGTACAAGAGAGATTTTGTACCGGTATGGGAGGGGCTGGACTGTGCTAACCGAGGCTCGGGTTTGGCTGTTTCGCAGGGCTTGTACCGGTACAAGCCGAATCTGTACCGGTACAGCCGGGCAGAATTTGAACTGGGCGAAACTGCATGGGTGTATCCGCGTTTGTGCACCTCTTTAACAGCACCTAAGCCCTTATGGCTTCTCATTTGTGCTGAGAACAAGAAAGAGAAAGGTAAGAAGCTCTCCCCTTCCTCCCCCTTGCTTCTCTTTGGATTTTGGGTGCTTTCTTGAGGATTGATCACTCTTCTTCATCTCTTTTTTGCTTTGTGGTGCCTCCTACACCATGGATGAAGCTTGGAGCTTGGATTGGGAGCTTGTTGAAGGAAAGATCTTCAACTTTGGTGCTATTTGAGCCTTGATTAGAGCTTCTTGACGGTAAGCAACATCTCTATTTCCTCTAGTTTAGGATTTTGTTGCTCTTTGTAGATGAAACCCTAGTTTTGGGAAACTAGGGCATATTTTGGGGGTTTTTGATCTAAGACTTTTTGAACCTAATTGATGGGTTTAGAACTTTTATTTAGGTTGCCTTGGAGTGGATCAAGCTTCTATTTGAAGCTTGGAGTAGGGTTGTTACTCTTGAGGTGAGTTTTTCCTCATTCTTTGTATAGAAGTTTAAAGTTTGAGCTCAAGACTCATCTTTTGAGGTTGTAACTCCTAGGATTTACTTTGTAGGGTACTAGGAGTAAGAATCGAAACTTCGTTAGCGGTTCGGAGCGACGCTTGGAGCGACGGTGGGTTTGACCTCACCAATAACAATGGGAAAATTCTCACTGTGGTTATTTGAGCATTATAGAATGGAAAATCATACATTTTCTTGATATATGATTTATTTGTGAATTTTAGAATGCTTAAAAGCTATGTCTTATGTGTAATGAGTTTTGGCCTCTATATAGTAGAGTGTAGCCTTATGAACATAGGCATAATTGTAGCATTCTTCTTGTGGATTGGGAACATGTTAAACATAGTGTGAGGACATGTAAAATAGTAAGTTTTGACATATTTGTGAACTTAGAAACTATGCATGACATAGGAGAAAAGCTAATGTCATAAAGCGGCATTAGTCTTGGCATTTACGTGTAGAATAGTGAACTAATGTCATCAAGCGGCATTAGGCTCGTAAATGAACTTTGACATAGAAAAACTAGTGTCATGAGAGTATTTGAACTAGACCTTAGGGTTGCTAGTTACTATTTCCATGTTGAGACATGAGGTTTGGACTTGAGACTTGACTGTGCTTGTTGCCATTTGTGCTCTTTCGCACATGCTTGTGAGGGTCGCTCCCTACAAGCCGGCACTCCGAAGTTGGCCTTTGCGATTCGTTCGCTCGTGCAGTATAGAGAAACCTATGGGGCCGAATTGGTTAGACTCATTCCTCACGGGGGATGTTGGGGCTACCACGACACTTAGGTGGCACAAGCGGGATTACCTTGTGTAGATCCCAAAAGAGAATGAACTTTGAATATTAACAATATCAATGACAATCACTACTAGATAGGACTTAGTAGTTGGATCTTGTGGACATGCTTAGGGCATTATTTGAGTTATATAGTATACTTGATAGTTCTTTAATTATATCTTAGTATACTTGTGGTTATAATAGAACATATTTTATTATATGTTGGAACTGAGGATTATGACATCTATTTATGAACATGTTTATTGTAACATATTCGATAGCATTTCTTTATGCTTTTATTATAAGTTTATTTATCGCTTACTTGCTCTCTTTTCTTTTGGGCCTAGTGGTGCAATGGTTCAGGTCAGTAATTGTCCACTGGGAACTATAAATTATAGTTCTCACGCCCTCTGTTTCATGTTTCCTTCAGTGTCTTCTGCATCGGGAGAGGCTCGGGACCGCGGCAAGGGTGTTGCCTCAGGCTAGCGATTTTGGGAGAGAATACGTGGATAGGTGGTCTACCATTTCTCTTACTTTATTTTGTGAGAGATGGAGAGTGTACCCTGTGTAGAGACCACCACATTTTGAGATAGTTGTTATTTTAACCTTATGTGTTATGGTTATGTTGTTAGACTCTTTTACTATTCATTTTGTTAACCTTTCCTCTACTTGTTGGTAGGATTAAGTATGTTGCTCGATATCTATAGCCTAGCCTTTTATTGTGTTATTTTCTTTGTATTTTAGTAGACGCCTTGTATGTGATGACATATGGAGGGTCTGGGCACGCTTCGGGGAAGGCCCTGCCAGCCCCGGGGCGTGACAATTGCAGGGGTTTTTTGCATTTGTGCCCTTCTATTAGTGTGTTCCACGCCCCTAGGGCTCATTTGGAGCCCCTTCACAGCAGCAAGAGGTGAAAGAACCTCTCATTTTCCCTTCCCTTGCATTTCTTTAATTGTGGGTGGATTTATAAGAGATTGATCATTTCTTTTCTTCTCTTTTTGCCTTGTGGTGCCTACTCCACCATGGATGAAGCTTGGAGCTTGAGGTTGGTGCTTGTTTGAGGAGAGAGCTTCAAGATTGGAGGACTTTGAGCCTTGAATAGAGCTTCTAGAAGGTAAGCAACATCTCTATTTCCTCTAGTTTGGGATTTTGATGTCTCTTTTGGTAGAAACCCTAGATTTTGGGAATTAGGGTTTGTTTTTGGGCATTTTGAATCGAAGGCTTTTAGAACATAATTGATGGGTTTAAAACCTTTGTTTAGGTTGCCTTGGAAGGGATCTAACCTCCATTTGAAGATTGGAGAGGGATTTCTACACTAGGTGAGTTTTTCTTTGCTCTCTAGTATTGATCTTCGCGGATTGGTTAATTGGTTCATCGATTGAGGTTGTAACTTCTAGGGTATGCTTTTTAGGGTGCTAGGAGTCTGGAAATAGCCTCAGTTGGCGACCCGGAGCATCGGTGAACTATCGGTGGGTTTGGCCTCACCAATGTCAATGAGAAAATTCTCATTATGGTTATTTGAGTATTGTAAAATAGAAAATCTTGCATTTTCATGATATATGATTTATTTGTGAATTTTAGAATGCTTAAAACCTATGCCCTATGTGTAATGTGTTTTTGGCCTCTATATAGTAGAGTGTAGCCTTGTGGACTTAGGCATAGTATGGCATTCACCTAGTTGTTTGAGAGCATGTTCGACTTAATGAAAGTGACATGTAATATGATGATATTGGACTTAGAACTATGCATGACATAAGAGAAAAGCTGTCACGCCCCGAACCCGATCCATTTGGCCGGTTCGAGCGCGTCAAACAGACGCCGAACGGACAGAGCTTCCCCTGTCCGTCCAAGGCTCAACAAGTACAGATAGAGTATAAACGTTTTTACACATGCGGAAGCATACATAATATCTTGCACGAGGGCAAGCCATAGCCAAAGTGAAATGTTAAACTAAAACATACAAGTACTATGATTAATTGCAATCACATACATGCATAATTCTATTAAGTCTCTACAACCATTGTATCATTTCTTTTTACATCACAAAATGAACCTTTACAATATTGAAAGTTAACAACTATAATCATCAAAATATAAAAGATGATATAAAGGGTATGCTACTAACAAAAGATAAAAATATTCGGGCGGTCTCTACCTATGGCGCGATGCCCTTACCGCGGTCCTCTGCCGGCTCGCTCGGTCCCGGCTCTGTGGAAATAGGGGTGTGAGAACTACAACAAAGTTTCCAGTGGGTTCGGCAACCAACCACGCCGACTTTCCCACTAGGTCTAATTCAAGCGTAATAGAAAGAAAGGTAAGATAATAACCAACTAACAAATGCAACTAATACGCTTGAAAGTAAACAATAATATACTCAAAGTAAAGGCATGCAGATCATAAGTCCAAGACCCAATCTCTTGGCTAACCCGGAGGTTTGCCCTCAACAAACTCGACCAAACTCAAATCCCTATTGTCGGGGAGGAAATTTCACTACACCCGACGGGACCGTCCTCTGGGGAGGAAATTCCACTACACCCAGTGATGACAACTCCGGAGCACATCGCCCGAGGGGGAGCTACCGCCCTCGAGCAAGGACTTATATGGTGAGTACGATCAACCCTTAACTTTAAGGATTCCAAATCACAATCCATTCCTTGACTTCAAGGAGACTTATGTTCATATGACCCTTAACTCTAAGGTTGAATGTCATAATGTCAATCTCTCAATTATACTAATGTCAAGTCATCTACTTGTTCTTGTTCTTTGATGCCACACTTGTTGTCTAAACATTCTAGACTCAATGTCACACTTGTTCTTTAATTACATGTCCAATGTCATCATAGCTCACTATGTTCACTAGGTTTTTGTTCTTAGCATGCATACATAGGGTTCTTTATTACTACAATATCATACAATTATTTCTCATGCATTTGAAGATCTCACAATTGTAATAGAAAACTCACATTTACCCTACTATGCATTATGCTCAACAATATAAAAATGCTCAATCATGACACTTAGACATAAAGAGAATTCCGGTGTCCTTGGAATGCGCCACCCACCTCTAAATATTCAAGATGAGTTGTGGTTCGAGTTTCGTGCTCAACCGAACCTAGTTTGCAACCTGCACGTTAAACCGAGCCCAAATCATTCCATTTACATAGTAGCTCATACTTTGGCTTTTCATTTAAATAAACGGAGTTGTCCCACGCGTCGGGGGTACTCCCAATTAGGTTTCTATAAGGTCAATTTGACCTTAGAACCCCTATGTTCAAAAGCCCCAAATTTGGGTGCTCTATCAAGACCCTACATGGAACCCTAGGTTTTGATCTCTTAAACAAGCAAAAGAGAACTTGTTGATCCTCTAGGAACTCATCTAATACCTTCCATACTCTTTTCTAGGGCATGCATTGATACCCTAGTGATCCACCATGAGAGCACATGAAGAAACTAGGGTTTTTCATGTGTTCTATGTGCATAGGATGTTTCTACACTTGTAGAAACTCCTAAACTCGAAAATCTAAGGAGAAATCCCAAACCCTAGGTCTACATTTGCATAAACTCACCTTTGCCCAAAGCTATCCCAAGGTCCACCTTGTAGGAGAGCTCTTTGCACCTTCAAAGCCACCAAATCACCTTCCCCAAGCTCCTTCTCCTTCTTCTCCAAGCTCTAGGAGATGCTTTCTAGAGAGAGAAAGTGGGAAATGAGGTAGAAAGGGAGGTTGGTTGTGTAATGAGGGTGAGAGGGGTGTTTGGGAGTGTATTGTGTTGCTACAATTGCAACTTGAGCCCCCAACTCTCTTATTTGCGAAGCAGTCCAAAATTTCTTTGCCGGACACTGTTTGTACCTGGTACAAGATCCAATTTGTACCGGTATAAACTGGCGCAGAGGGCAAACCCGAGAGCTGCCCTCGGCCTTTCGCAGGATTTATACCGGTACAAAATCGATTTGTACCGATACAGACCCCAAAATTTTCTCAAACCCGAGAGCTCTCATCATCTCTGTAAAGGTGGCTATCAGGTACAAAATCGTGCTCGTACCGGTATAAAACCACCCAGATTTGATTTTTCGCGTCGTTTCGACTCTAGTTCGCGCCGAATAACGCCAAAACCTTCATAACTCTTTTAAACCCTCTTTTAACCCTTCCAAGATGTTTGGAAAGGTAATTGAAACTTGTCCAATTATTCCGTTCGCGTACTTAAGCCAATTTGGTTAAAGTTCGATTTCTTTTTACCGAGTTTCGGTATGTTACAAAAGCTAATGTCATAAAGCGGCATTAGGCTTGGCATTTACTTGTAGAATAGTGAGCTAATGTCATCAAGCGGCATTAGGCTCGTAAATGAACTTGGACATAGAAAATCTAGTGTCATGAGAGTAATTGAACTAGACCTTAGGGTTGCTAGTTATTATTTTCATGTTGAGACATGAGGTTTGGACTTGAGACTTGACTATGCTTGTTGCCATTTGTGCTCTTTCGCACATGCTTGTGAGGGTCGCTCTGTAGCATACCGAACTTCTAAAGTCTTGAAGTTAAGAGGTATGTTGGCTTAGAAGGCCATAAGAATGGTTCCGGTGAAGTCTGGAAGCTTTCAGGTGTTTTCGGTGCACTAGGTGCGAGAACGAAGCCGGAAAGGCTATCTTGGGCCACGAGCTAAATCCGACGCTTGCGCGGATGAAATGATGGTGTGGACATGGTCTAAATCATGTTTGGAGAGTTTCGGTTCGATTTGAAACGAATCAGAGGTCAAACGGGCCAAAAGTGAGTTGGAACGGAGAAGAAACGGTGAAAAAGCTAAAAATTTGGCTAAGTCCTGAAGTTGGTTGATGGACCCTGTGAGGTCCGGACATTGGTGGTTGTCCGGATCCCGTACGTTGGAAAATGGGCAAGAGGGCCTTTCGCAGGCCAGGTCCGGACATTGGTGGGATGTCCGGTCTCTGCAGCCCGAAAATGCCCAGTCTGGGCAGTGTGATGGGAATAGAGTTGAGGGACCTTATAGCATTTTGTGGAGGGGTTTATGTGTTAGGAGAGGTAACAAATCCTCTTCTCTCCCTCTCCCTCACAGAACTCTCTCCCTCTCTCTCTCTCTCTCTGTCGACCAAAGCAAAAGAAAGGAAAGGAGAAGAAGAAGAAGTTGGAGACGGTGAAGAAGATGAACGAGGAGATCCTCTTGGCCATCTTCTTCCTCTCCCACGAGCTCGGGGCAAGCTTGTAGAGGTAAGCTTGTGCTCTCTCTCCTTCTCATTCATGGTAGATTTCCTTGAAAAGGGTTTCTAAGCCCTAAACCTTGGATTATGATCTCCTTGCTAGTATAGAAACCTTGTAGCAACCGAAGAACACATGAAAATCATGTTTTCTTCGTAGAGCTCTAATAGTGGATTTCTAGGGTTTGCTCTAAGCACCCTATGGATGGTTCTAGTACTCCTTGATGAGTTCCTAGATGTTGAACAAGCTCTCTTTTGCTTGTTCTAGAGATCAAAACGGTGGGATTGCATAGATGCAAACCTAGGGCTCCAAAATGGGGTTTTTTGTAAATTGAGGGGTTTGATCTCATTTAACCCTGTGTAAACCTAATTGGGGGCCTAACGAACGCGTTGGCGCGCTCGGTTCGGTAATCCGACTAGCGAGTACAAAGATATTAATAAATTAATATATTCTTACCAGATGTCCACAGCATGCAAGATAGAAGCCCAAAATTCATGAAAACGGAACTGAGGCAACTTGAAGGCGTGGGGCAACGACACGAAGTCTCAGATCGAGAATCGGAGATCATTCGGTTGATCGCGCAAGAGTCGAGCCAAACCGGGTCACGGGTGCCGCGGGCGGCCGATTACGAGTGTCGACGAGCAATCGGAGAGCGAAACCAAGGTGGGTTGTGTTTACCGAAGCGACTAGGTCGCCTGTATGTCTAAGAGTGACATAAGTTCATGATTGATGCATGTGATCCATGTATAGAAATTGCATGTTAAAGAACATAGTGTAAAATGCATAAGTAGAAATGTATGTTAAAGAACCTAGTGTGAAATGCTAAGTATGAGCATGATATAGAAATGCTAGGGAATGAATAAGCATAAGGTAAATAATGAGGCAAAGAATGCTAAGTAAAGAATGTTGCAAGAACATAGGCTTAGCATAATAGAAACATGCATGTAAATGAACTGGTAGACATAAGAGAGCAAAGTATGAGAATGCTAAATAAAGAATGTGAGTCATGGACTAATACACATATAGATCGAGTGGCATCCAACTTAGTGTAAAGAACATAAGTTGTAGTAAACCTAGAGTCATGTGGACCTAGGAGAATGACATCTAACCTAGTGTAGAAAACATAGGTTATAGCGAACCTAGAGTCAAATGGATCTAGGTAAAGAACAGTGAACATAGTGTCGAGGACATAGGTTGGTTAAAGAGGATCGTGGACCTAGTGTTAGTAAACATAGGTCGAGTTCGAAGGACATAGAACCTAGAGTTAAGTTAACCTAGGTTATGTGACAATAAGTGAACCCTAGCGTCAAGTGGAGGTAGAGGACAATGGACCTAGAGGGTCGTCTCTTGAGAGTCTAGCTAACCCTCAAGCTAGGTGGAACGGATTCATGGAATCCTAAGAAATGGACACCAAGTGGGCGTCGGGCGTGTGCGACGATTTCGCCGTCTAGGGTTATACCACCGACGTGGCGTTTGTGCGACGATTTCGCCGCCGGGTGAGTGAGCCGAGTTGAGTTCTATACCGGTTGAGCCGGGTTGAGGATCAGACCGCCAGGATCGACTGAAACCATGGCTGGGTAAGTACGATACGTGCGCCGCCAGGAGGCTGGGAAGTGACTCGAACCATCGTTGGGTGAGGTGCGATTAGTTCGCCGCCAGATGATTAGGTCACAACTTTAGTTCTCGCTGGGTAAGTACGCCGTGTTCGCCACCAGAATGGCTATGTCAAGTGACAGCTGGGTTCCGCGTGTGCGACGATTTCGCCGCGATGAGGCTGAGTCACAAAGGGCGGCAGGCTGTTGACAGCTGGGGTAGTTGTGAGACGTCCAACACCTCGGGCTAGACAGCGGGCGGATTATCCGCATTTGATTGACTCAAGACCGAGTCGGGTGGCATTGTGAGCTAAGGTAGAGTGGACCTTAGAAGTATTTGCTAAATAGCATATGTGCCAAGAGTAAAGAGTAAGAATGTAAATAGCTAGCTTAATGAGTAGCTAATGAGGATAGAGAATAGCTAACCTAATGGATAGCTAAGTTTAAGAATGAAACGGATAAAGTAAAGAATAGCGATAAAGTAAAGAAAAGCTAAGAGCTCAGTAATAATTTGCATATTACATTTGTGAGGCAGGTTTTTATATTAGTTGCAAATTATATATCTGTGGATGTTTTTGGACTAACATATTTGCAGTGCCTCCTTGGACCTATTGGTCAAGCTTTTCCCTTGGGTGGCCGTACCCACTGGGAATTGTATTTATATAGTTCTCACCCCACGTGGTTCGGGGTATTTTCCAGGTGCATACGAGAGCGGCGCAGCAGCAGCGCGAGGTAAGGACGTAGCTCCATAGATAGCGCCCTACCAGGAGACTGAGATAAGTACCCCAGTCGGCATAGCTAGGGGTATAGCAAAGGAGAACAAGTTGTAAACACAATGTAATAAAAATTGTAATAACTAGATTGTAACTAGGAAGTTTGTAATATGAATGTAAAGATTTTAATCTGGGTTGAATAGTTGTAATAGCAAGTAGCTGTTTTATATTTATGATACTTCCTTATGCAATCTGATTGTGATATCTGTTCCTTTTTGGAACCTCTTGTAATTGTATGGATTGCGACGCCTTGAACGTACGGGGAAAATTAAGTTCGGCGGTCTGTTCGACCCGCCGAATCCGGCCGAATTGGCGGGCACGGGCGTGACACGCTCACCTACAAGCCGGCACTCCGGAGTTGGCCTTTGCGATTCGTTCGCTCGTGCTGTATTGAGAAACCTATGGGGCCCAATTGGTTAGACTCATTTCTTACGGGGGATGTTGGGGCTACCACGACACTTAGGTGGCACAAGCGGGATTACCTTGTGTAGATCCCAAAAAGAGATTGAACTTGACATTCAATAATAATGACAATCACTACTAGATAGGACTTAGTAGTTGGATTATGTGAACATGCTTAGGGCATTACTTGGGTTATATAGTATACTTGTTGCTTATAGTGGAGCATATTTTCTTATATGTTGGAACAGGGGATTGTGACAGTTATATAATCATACTTATCGTGTTATAATTGATAGCATTTCCTTTCTGCTTTTATTACAAGTTTGTTTATCGCATACTTACCCTCTTTTCTTTTGGGCCTAGTGGTGCAATGGTTCAGGTCAGTAATTGCCCACTGGGAACTATAAATTATAGTTCTCACGCCCTCTGTTTCTGTTTCCTTTTTAGTGCCTTTGGCAGCGGGGGAGGCTAGGGACCGCGGCAAGGGTGTTGCTTCGGGTTAGCGACATTCGGCGAGGTTGTTCGATAGGTGGTTACCTCGATCTCTTGTTTATTTTGTTATGAGAGTTGTACCTATGTTTAGAGAGACCACCACATTTTGGGACAGATGTTGTATTAACCTTATGTTATATGGTTATGTCGTTAGTTTCCTTTATTATTTATTTAGTCTTCCTTTTCTCTACTTGTTGATAGGAATAGCTGCTGTATGTTGCTATGGTATCTATAGTTCTAGCCTTTTGTTGTTTTATTTTTATTTGTATTTTAGTAGACGCCTTGTATGTGATGACATATGGCGGGTCTAGACACACGGGAAGGCCTGCGTTCCGGGTGTGACAGGTGGTTTCTTTTGTCCAAACCCAATTTCGGATCAGGTTCGGTAGCGCAGAAAATCTAACGCGATTAAACTCAACAATGCTTGCTTGGAGTTAGGAAGCGATTTCGCCACACAATGCCCGAGGATCGTGCCGCTCTGATACCAATTGTTACGTACCTAACTCGGCGCAACCCGTCGATGATGAAAGTTCGCTGAGACGAGGACGGCGTCGAGGATGTGGTCTAACTTGGCTTCAATCGATCGCAGATCCGGTAAGAAAAGAATGAGATAAGGTAAGAGGAGGATTGAAGAAAGAAGAAGAATAGATGAGAAAAGAAATAGAGACGGAGAAGAGATGAAGTTTAGAAGGGAAATCAATATCAATTTTCTTATTCCTCCATCTAGGTTACATCTGCCTTTTATAATATCTCGTACATGATGCTAGAATGAAAAATTATAAACTCCTAGGTACTAAACTGAAATTAAAGGAAAATAAGAATGCGAGCCAGTGGACTCAATTTGCAAGCCCATGCATCTGGATCGTCCTCAGGTGGGCTGGGCCGCTTCTAGCTGACTCCCACTCAGTTTCGGGCCTCGGTTCTCACTAACTCCTTTAACAAGCTGGATCCTCTTGTGTCTTCAACCCGACCCGCTAAGGTGCCTCCTTGTCATTGCTCGCTTCATGCTCCTCCATCGCCCAGCTCCCAACTGAACCCTCATCTAGGGTTTACTGGTCGACTCCTTCTCCAACCCTCTCGTTGATCGACCCTCCTGTGCATCCTCATTACAAGCTAAGTCCTCTAACTCTTTTATTTCGCCAATTCGACTACTCTACTCTTCCCTAAACTACTCCTTAACTGATAGATGCAACATAATGGTGTATATACGGCATGTACACTGCGTATACAGCCGGTGCATGCAACGATTTCTCTTTTTCTGGTGCCATTACCGCCACTGCGAGCGCATGGCCTTGCTAGGTGCGGCGTATCTGTCTTAGGTTTATTCACTGCCGTCTGCAGGTGTTGCTATCAGGCGGGTCCCACAAATCGTTGCCTCTTGATCCGAAACAGCACGCCCTCAATCTCCTTTAGAACTTCGAAAATACCCCTTCCCACGTGAGACCACGTGGTCCGTAGTGGCAAAACGCCAACTCTAACACCCAAATTTGCACGAAATCAACCATTCTATGAGTATTTCTGTCCTAGTATGTTAAATCCTAGTACTGACCGTCTGTCACGCCCCGAGCCCGCCAATTCGGTCGGATTCGGCGCGCCGGCAGACCGCCGAACGGACAGAGTTTCCCCTGTACGTCCAAGGCGTCGCAATCAAAATAATTACAAGGTTCCAAACAGGAACAGTATTAAATACTCAGATTGCATAAGGAAGTACCAAAAACATAATCACATCCTATGTTATTACAACATTCACTTAACATGCATATTACATCGCATTTACTTCCAAATACAATTACGTTATCACAAATTTATTACAAGTTTGATACATTTGCTCTTTAACATTCTAAGCTAGACCACCTCGAATCGCTACCTCACAGTCTCTGGGGTAGGGCGCTATCTATGGAGCTACGCTCTTGCCTAGCTCTTCCGCTCTCGTATGCACTGAAAATACCCCGAACCACGTGGGGTGAGAACTATATAAATACGGTTCCCGGTGGGTACGGCCACCCAAGGAAAAGCTCGATCAACGAGTTCAAAGGAGGCAAATACATGTTAGTCCAATAACAGATAGATATGTAAATCTAAAAATATGCAACTAACATTATCATGCTTTGCCTCACAACTGTAACGATGCAATACTATATGCAACCATGCTATAATGGCACAATCATAAGTAGACTATTTATTCTACTTTAAACTTTGCTACTTTAGCTCATGTCATTAACTTCTAAGGTTTCTATAACCCTAGGTTTTCATCTGAAGTCCAACTTGCTTCTAAGGTGTCTATTACCTTAGGTTCACCTTACATATCACTAGCCCTCAAGGTTCTTTCTACCTGATTCCAGCTAGCCACCCAACTCGGCCACGAGTCAATCAATAGCGGATAATCCGCACTTTGCCTGGCTCGAGGTGAAGGACCCTGTCACTTGCACCTCAGCCTACAAGCCAAGAACCACATCGCCCAACGGTCCGCCCGAAGGTCCGTGCACCGTGGTCAGGGATCCGCCAGTGGGAGAGGAACATGCCGCATACACCCATAGCCAAGATTCCCTGATAGGGAGAGGAACATGCCACATACACCCTAGCGCTCACTTGTTCTTGCTTAATCACAATCCTCGAAGTTCTTCCGGTGGGAGAGGAACATGCCGCATACACCTGCGGAACCAGGACTATCGAGCTCACAATTCTTGGGATTAGGAATCCACTTCCCAAGTCAAGGGTCAATAACCCTATGTTATTGACCTATGTAGGTCCAATGCATTTTCCACCCTAGGTCCAACTGACTCTAGGTCTAATGCCTCAATCTCATAACCTAGGTTCACTTTAACTCTAGGCTCAGTTCTCAACCTATGTTCTTTAACACTAGGTTAGATGCTACACACCTAGATCTCGACTCTAGATTTATACTCAACATATGTTCTTTAACACTAGGTTAGATGCCACTCGATTTGTTTATCCTAGGTTCAATAACACTAGGTTCATATCCGACCTATGTTCAGTAACACTAGGTTCGTTGTCATTTATGTCCAACCTATGTTTCACGACACTAGGTTCATATCTGACCTATGTTTAATAACACTAGGTTCGTTGTCATTCTTGTCCAACCTATGTTTCATACACTAGGTTAAGTGCCACTCGATCTACTTGGCATCCTAATTGTCCACATCGAGTACTATCATGCATATTATCAACTAGCATAATCAACTATCATCTAGTATGATTCACATGCTACTATTATGCATATATATTCAACATGCATCTACTTACTAGCAAGTATTTTCATGATGCCATTATGTCTTTACCATCTAGCATGATCTCATAATACTAAGTGCAACTAGCATATATTCCACAATGCATATAAATATTAACATGCATCTATCCACTAGCATATACATTAACATGTCAACATGCATTTCTTTAGTGTTAACTACATGCATCATCTAGAAGTTCTGATCTACTTTGACATGCAGGCGACCTAGTCGCTTCGGTAAACACAACCCACCTTAACTTACTCTCCGATTGCTCGTAATCACTTGCAATCGCCGCCATGATACCGTATCCGGTTCAGACCGATATTGCAATCGCACCCCAACCGTGCACCGAATCATGATCCCGAAAATTATAGGTCTACAGTTTGATGCTGCGATGCCGCGAATCTGTTTCCATAATTTTACGACATCGTCTCGGCCCTCTAGGCAAAAACGAAGCCTAACGTCCGTTGCTTTAATAACTTCACAACGGCCCGACCGATCGCCGAACCGACTTCCAACGCGTTTCGTTACCTAGCAATTAGGTTTACGGTGGGTCAAATTAGATCAAATCCTACTATTAGCGAAAATTGCATTTCTAAACCCTATAGATTTACTATTGCAAAAATTATTAAATTAACCTATGATTTAGACAATAAAGCTCTAATTAGCATGCTAGGATTCCTCTAAATCCATTTTTAGAGCATATAAATCAAACCCTAAACACTTACTATCATTGTGAACGCCGAGTCGAAAAAACGCCGCTCCAACGGGCGCACGAAAACTCGATCTGTCGCTCCCAACGTGTTCGCAAGATTGTTCTCCGCCAACACCGCGAATTTAAGCGAGAAATATAGAGAGATGAGAGAGATATTTAGAGAGAGAAAGAGAAGGTTTTTCCCTCTCCCAAGTGTGCGTGAGTGTGTGGGTGTGTGGCTGCACGTTGAGGGAGAAGAAGCAATAGCTTCTTTATTAAGCAACTCCCAAAAATACTATTCATACTATTCACCTCATTTCGTAGAAGCTTTGATACTTTCGCCGCCCTTAGGATGTCCAATTGAGCTCAAATTTGTGATTATGTTCGTTTTACATAACTTAACGGAAGAAATTTAAATCTTTCGATTTCGACTCCGTTTGGTCACAAAGCTCTACCGAACTATAATCACTATCAGATGGCATTCGGATTTTATTTCTCATCTTCCGGGTGTCAGAACGGCACGAAACTTTAAATCTAGCATCTTAATAATAATCCTGACATATCCTCTGTTTGAGGTAAAAAAAATTCGAATTCGAATTCGAATGGAGGAAATACTTTCTTTGATAAAAATTCAAATTTCAAATTGAAATCATAGAAGGAAAAAAGAAAAAGATTGCGATTTGATTGCTCTTTCCTTAGATACCCTATCATCAACAAGGAAAGTAATAAAGAAAATATAGTTGCCATCTTTTCAAAAAATTTTGAATCGTTTTCCTAAACAAAGAGGGGATAGAACCACTATAAATGACACCATGGAATAAAAAAAAAAAAAAAAAAATCCCTTGGAGGAGGGGAGAGGAAAAAAAAAAAAAGAAAAGAAAGAAAACAAAAAAAAAAAAAGAGAAAAAAAGAATAACAAAAAAAAAAATCTTTTGTCTCTATAAAAAAAATAAAAATAAAATAAAAAAAATAAAAAAAATATTTGGATCGCCGTCTTCGTGATAGGCTAGATCCAATTAGACACTAAACCGGGTCGCCGTCTTCGTGATAGGCTTGACCCGTGTTCGGCTAATTAAACCGAGTCGCCGTCTTCGTGATAGGCTTGACTCCGGTTCGGTTAATTAAACCGGTCGCCGTCTTCGTGATAGGCTTGACCCGCGTTCAGCTAATTAAACCGAGTCGCCGTCTTCGTGATAGGCTTAACTCGGGTTCGGTTAATTAAACCGGGTCGCCGTCTTCGTGATAGGCTTGACCCGGGTTCGGTTAATTAAACCGGGTCGCCGTCTTCGTGATAGGCTTGACCCGGGTTCGGTTCATTAAACCGGGTCGCCGTCTTCGTGATAGGCTTGACCCGGGTTCGGCTAATTAAACCGGATCGCCGTCTTCGTGATAGGCTTGATCCGAGTTCGAATTAATTAAACCGGATCGCCATCTTCGTGATAGGCTTGACCCGGGTTGATTCGTTTGATTTGAACCAAGTGCAATATAATCATAAGTTCGATTTGAACTTATAAAGAAAATGAGAAAATGAATAAATTGGAGCCGAGCCTAAATCAAATCGACTTGAGTATACATTCAAACCAAACCAAACCCAAGTCAACAACGGGTCTACCAATTATGGATCAAAAATAGATTAAAATCAAGTTGGTGAACCAAGTCTAAAATGGTGAACCAAAATCGAGTTGAACCGAACCCAAGAATGTGAACCGAACACAAAACGATGAACTGAATCGCCTCGCGAGCCGGTTCAACTCAAATCGAGCCGAGACTCAAGAGCTTTGGACCAAACCAAATAATTAACCGGTTCGATTTGAACCGAACTAAAAGTTGGTTCAACTCAAACTGAACCACATGAGGATCGAGTAAACCGAACCACAAATCAGATCCCATTCGAACCACAAAAGGATTCCAAGTCAAGCGAACCAAAGTATGTCTTTGGGTTCAATGAAACAAAAGTACAAGAGGTTCGAGCCAAGCGAATCGAACCAATTACAAGTCGGTTCAGCCTACACCGAACCATAAGAGACTCGACTCGAATCGAAGCGGATCCGATCCAAACTGAACAGAACCGGATCCAGTCTGAGCCAAGCCATTTGATCCGAAGTGAATCCAACTCGAACCGAACCAGGAAGAATTCGACTCGAACCGAAGTGGATCTGACTTAAACCGAACCAGGAAGGAGTCAACTTGAACCGAAACAGATCCGATCCGAACTGAACCGGATCCGAACCGAACCGGATCTTGTTTGAACCGAACCAGATCCAATCCGAACCAAATCATACAAGATCCGCCTCGAACCGAAGTGGGTCTAACCCAAACCGAATCAAAAGGCATTCGACTTGAACCGAAGTGGAGCTGATTTGAAACAAATCAAGAAGCATCCGGCACAGACTGAAGTAGGTTCGATTTGAACCAAACCATGAACGTCGCCCAACTCAAGCTAGATCTTGATGGGTCCCGAATCAAAGTATAACGGTTCAACCCAGACCAAGTCTTGATGGGTCCCGAACCAAAGCATAACGGTTCAACCAAAACCAAAGTCCACAAATAAACCAACCCAAAACCAAAGTCCACAAATAAATCCCAAAATCCAAAGTCCACAAATAAAATGCCAAAACCCAAACTCAAACGCAAAGTCGTTAAACTAATCCATCAAATCAAACGACCGCAAAGTCGTTAAACTAAACCCAAAATCGAGCGACCACAAAGTCGTTAAACTAATCTGTCGAATCAAACGACCGTAAAGTCGTTAAACTAAACAATCAGATCCACTTTCGACCGAAACGTCGTTAAACTAAACCCAAAGCCAATTCCGACCGAAACGTCGTTAAACTAAACCCAAATCCACTTCCGACCGAAACGTCGTTAAACTAAACCTAAGTCCAAACCTTCGACCGAAATGTCGTTAAACTAAACCCAAATTCAGCCGACCGAAACGTCGTTAAACTAAACTCAAATCCAACTCCGACCGAAACGTCGTTAAACTAAACCCAAATTCAGTCGTCCGTAAAGTCGTTAAACTAATCCAAATTCAAACGACCGTAAAGTCGTTAAACTAAACAATCAAATCAGATGACCGCAAAGTCGCTAAACTAATTCAGTCGACTGAAACGTCGTTAAACTAAACCCAAGTCCACTTCCGACCGAAACGTCGTTAAACTAAACCCAAACTCAGTCTACCGAAACGTCGTTAAACTAAACCTAAGTCCAAAACCTCCGACCGAAACGTCGTTAAACTAAACCCAAACTCATTCGACCGAAACATCGTTAAACTAAAGCCGAGTCCAGAACCTCCGACCGAAACGTCGTTAAACTAAACCCAAATTCAAACACCAATCCACTTCCGAAACGTCGTTAAACTAAACCCAAATTCAGTCGACCGAAACGTCGTTAAACTAAACCCAAATCCACTTCCGACCGAAACGTCGTTAAACTAAACCCAAATCCAAAACCTTCGACCGAAACGTCGTTAAACTAAACACAAATTTCAATGGAAACGTCTTTAAACTAAACCCAAACTTCAATTTCTTCAAACTAAACCCAAACTCCAATGACCGAAACGTCTTTAAACTAAACCCAAATCTCAAATGACCGAAACGTCGTTAAACTAAACTCAAATTCAAATTGAACTCTAGCACAAATACTTAGAGTTCACTCGACTAGTCCTAACACAAATACTTAGGGCCAAGTCAACCTTTTACTCTAGCACAAATACCTAGAGTGAAAGTCAAATCAAATCCGACTAACCCTAATACAAATACTTAGGGTCTAGTCAACCTTCTGCTCTAGCACAAATACCTAGAGTAGAAGTCAAATCATGCTCGACTAGCCCTAGTACATGTACTCAGGGTCTAGTGTGCTTCATACCCGATCGAGCTCTAATACAAAATTTTAGAGTTCACCCGACTACTCCTAATACAAATACTTAGGGCTTAGTCAAACCTTCATTCTAGCACAAATAACTAGAATGATACTCGGTTAATCCTGATACAAATACTCAGGATTTAGCCACCCTCGGGTAATTCGACCACCTCAATACAAATACTTGGGGTTTGGTCACCTTTCCACCTTGGGACAAATAACCAAGGTGAATCCGACCGCCACGTCTTCAAACTGAGCACCAGACCACCTCAATACAAATACTTGGGGTTTGGTCACACTTCCACTTTAGGACAAATAACCAAGGTGAATCCGACCGTCATTAAGCGAGCATCACAACTTCTATCGACCAACAGGTCGCTAGATTGTGTATCCTAGTCTTCTGAAATTCATGTACAGTGGGGGTATGCCCCTGCTTAAGTCATGTACTCGGCAAATCATATCAATAAAAATTTATTTGCCCGCTTTGTCTCTTTTATTATCAGCATTTATATTTGGTCTCTTAATCGAGGGTTCCTTGACACTGAAAGTGTGGGGTAATTAACAGATTCTTGAGTGCATTTGGAAGCCATGAACCTAACATCCTGATTTCAAAACAAAATTCAAACAAAATTAAACTCTACCATGAATGACCACTCGCCTACGGCGGGGCCGGTTTCGTTCGCGGCAGACATCCTCCAATTTTCATAATTTTCTGACACTGTACATTTTCTGCTAATTTATCTGCCCGGTTTCTCGCAGAAAATTCAAAACCTTCTGTTTTCATTCCGATTTCGGCACAGGTCATTTCCGACTTATGCTTTACTTCTCTAAATCCAATAAAAATAGTATCTCACACTATTTTTATTTATATTCACTTTTAAATTAAAATCCGGCATATTACACCGTCAATTTAGCAAGTGGTAAAAAATTTGATGGTTGGTATTCAAGATCCAAATTCGCATTGTAGAGACCTGGAAAATTGCACCTGAGGCTTGTCTACAGCTCTGGAGAGTGTCGGGACCAGCCTGGGTCGCGTTGGCGCCAAATGAACGCCAAACGGGCCCCGTGGGAACGCGAGAGTAGCGTGTGTCACGAAAATCTGCAAATAGCGAGGTTTTTCGGTGGTATGCGTACAAATCTAGTTTTATACCCGTACAAGATTGGTTGCTATCTGGGGTATAACCACCGAGGGCTATCTGGGTATAGCCTGCGCGATTAGGCTCTCGGGTTACTGTTTGTCTGCGGTACAAGTGGGGTCTTTGTGCGGTACAAAGAGGAGGTATGGTGCAGTTTGACTTTTGAGCACTTGTCACATCACCTTACTCCCCCCTTACCTATTAGGGCAGAGAGGGGAGAGAAAAGGGAGCTCCTCCGTCTTCTTCTCCTTCCATTGCTGCTGCTGCTGCTCCCCTTCGCTCAAGAGGAGCTCGAGCTTCGCCGACGACGCGCCGACGTGTGGTTCCCGCGGGTTTGCGACGTCCGACGGCTGCGAAGGAGCTAGGCGGCGCGAGAGGCCGTCGCCATCGACTCGGCGGCGGTGCTAGGGTGTTTCCTGGTGAGTTGGCTGTCGACATCCCTCCGTTCAGTTCGGATTTCTTCGTTTTCGCACCTTGCTGCCGCTGCTGCTGACAACAGCATCGACCCGCGGCGTTTTGGCTTGTTCTCTGTGTAGGAGAGTCGAAATCCGGCGAAACCGGGGGTGTTGGATCCGCGACTTCCAGACGATTCCAACGAGACCTTACTTGCTGGATTTGGAGCGGGTTTGCCCGTTCGGACCCCATCTTTACCGAGCATGTTTTGCGAGCGATTTACGAGTGCGATTTCTTTGTTTTCCGGCATCGGCCCGGCACTTTGGCTAGTTCTCCGCGCGGGGAAGTCGGATCGCGTCGAAACTTGAGGCGTTGGATTTATGACTGCGAGACGAAGATTTCGAGCCACGAATCAGAATTTGGATAAGGTTAGCTTGGTTAACTTTAAGCTTTTCTCGGTATTGTTTTCGGACGGATTCGTGAAATCGTGCATTTGCCTCTTCGCGGACAAGGAACTCCGGACTTCGGCGGACCGGCGAGGGATCAAGTGGAATCCGGGCCACCTTCTTCCTTTGCCCGGGATTTGAACATCAAGGTGGGATTTCATCGTTTCACTCCTATGTTCCGAATTAGCCAACATGTATGCTTATTTGTTGATGTAACTAGTGGTAGCCCGAATGCATGAATATTGTAGAGTAAACCTGGATTTAAAACATGCATTGAGAGTATATAATTCCTTATATGTTGGACTTGGATTTGACTTAGGAGAAAACCACGTTTTGGATCGTCACTAGCTTACACTACCGGAGTTAGCTCTAGGAGCCGTTTTGTGTCGTATGATCGCCGTGGGAGTGCGTTGGATACCCAGGGTAGTGTAGTTTGCTTTTACGCTCGCCGGGGATGCTTGAGCTTACCTTTCGGCAGAGTCTAGTCGTGCTGGTTGTTGGGCACCGTCGGGGGTTTGACGGTGGGCCAAGTGTACTGTGTGGTTACAGTCTGTGCCAAGGGGCACGTGGTGTATTAGTGCTTAGACCCAGTGTACTTGACTATGCCTGTGAGAGCCAGATTGAGCTCGACAGAGATACGCTTGCATACTCGGTTGGTTCGCGCCCACGAGTGCCGTCCGGAGTACGGCTTTGTGCTTTTGCGTTGGTGTCGGCTGCGTCCTCGTTGTGGACTTGCTCTCCGCTAGCTACCCGCAGGGTAGTTGTAGTGTTGCCTCGACAGGCGGGACGGGTGCTTTCACAGTCCCTCGTAAGATTGGGTCAGCTTTTACTTGTTCTACAGAGGGTGGTTTTTAGCACAATAGTATAGGGTTTTTAGTTTAGCTGTCGAGGGTTTCCAGCTTCTTCTACTTCTTGCTTACCCTGTAGACTTAGTGGGTGGACCGATGTGTTTAGGGCGGTACCCACTGAGGACTACTTGTTTTTATAGTAGTTCTCACGCCCTCTTTCTTCCACTGTTGTTGAAGTGCCTTCGGTTGCGGCTGCTGCTCCGTCTGAGTCGGATCGAGGCAAGGGCGTTGCGAGCTAGAGCCCTTCCCCGTCGAGTACTGAGCTAGAGGATCCTCCTGTAGGTAGTGACTCTTTGGAGTGGTTTTTTTTTTTTTTGGTTTGGCACTTTTGTACATACGATTCAACTCTGGAGCGAGTAGTGTTCTTTGTATGCGATTGTATGTATATAAAGTTTGTTTTCCTACTGCGTGTTTATAGTTTACTTCGACTCTGCTACTCTTGTTTGTAGCATTGTATGTTATACAGTACAGCTACGCTTCGTATACAGAGAAAATTGTTTTGTATACGGCGGATTTGTCGGCGTGCCCGGTGAATGTGCAACTCGGGGCGTGACACGCATCCTACTTGATTCACATTTTCAGCTAAGAGCATGCTACCTTTCTCTCAAAAAAAAAAAAAAGTATGTTAAATCTTGTTAATCTTTTGGACCTAGCCACTGTATAAAATATTAAATCGGATTAAGACTTTTAGCCCTATTATTTATCTATATTATTTATAAAAATGTGAGTTTTAAATTTTCTAATCTTTCAAAAAATATCTATCTTTCTACTAATATTTTTATGTTCTATAATTTTAAACCATTTGTTTTAAATATTTTTTCAAATAATAATTTATTTTTTAATATAGATCTTAAGTTTTTACCATTGAATCTAATCCAACAATTAAAAATAAAAGTATTTGTAACTTTTCTTTACAAAAATACCATCCATTATCTTCTATCTACGCGATTTAAATATTTTCCTCTTTCCAAAAATATTTCTATCTTTTCTACTCATATTTTCATGTCTAATAACTTTTAACCATTCGTTTCAAATAATTTTTCAAATAATAATTTATTCTCAACTATAGATTTTAAATTTTTACCATTTGATCTCATCCAACAATTAAAAATAAAAGTATTCAACCATTCGTTTTAAATAATTTTTCAAATAATAATTTATTCTCAAATATAGATTAAGTTTTTACCATTGGATCTCATCAACGATTAAAAATAAAAGTAGATGACACTTTTCTTGACAAAAATATCCTCAATATACTACGTGTTTTATAAATATCTACGCGTTTTCTCAAACGTAATTTACGCCATAACTTAAAATAATAAAATATTTAAAAGAAATACCATCAATATTCGTTATCTTCTATTTATGCGTTTTATAAATATCTACACGTTTTCTCAAACGTAATTTCTACCATAACTTAAAATATTCGTTATCTCCTATTTAAGTGTTTTTTAAATATTTTTTTTCTCACACCTAGTTACGTAGAATATTGTTAGAAAGATTTAATACCCATCTAACAAAACTAAATTGTTAATTAAATATAATTTTAAAATTTTGAATTTTTTAGTAAAATATTCAAAAATAATATTCCAAAATATTTTACGCGTTTCTTAAATAGAGAGAATATCTTAATACACTCGCATATAATATTGCTAGAAAGATTTAATACCACCTAAGCAAAACTAAATTGTTAATTAATTATAATTTTAAAATTTTGAATTTTTTAGTGAAATATTCAAAAATAATACCCGCCAAAATATTTTACACGTTTCTCAAATATAGAGTATATCTTAATGCGATCGCATATTTGCCGTGACACATGGCCATCGTCTCCTCATCGTCATCGTCATCACCGGTGCCGGCACATTATCGCCTTCGTCACCTTCACTACCACACTTCTAAAAAAGTCACGAATATATTTAAATTAATTAGAATTCAATTCATATTCTGTGAAATTAAAAAAAAATTACAAAATTCATAAATATAATTATGTCTCTATGACATTATATATTTTGAGAATCTATTTACCAAATTCATCAATTTTTTTATATTGTTAATTTTTATGTTCATTTAATGATTAGATATTATGTTTTTAAAAATTTATAAATTTTAATGTATAATTTTTAAAAATAAATATTAAATATTGAATGTGGTGTATAAAACTTGTACATTGGGTACATGCAAAAACTTCTCAAAATATGTGTAGTATCTCTAGTATTCAAAATTCTTCCAACATTGTATTAATATTTTTACGATATATTTTTGAGGGTATAAAAAAGTGTTAAAATCTTTGCCCAAATTAAGCCCAAATAATTTGAACAGTAATAATTGGGGAATAATAGTACAATTAGTCTATATTTCAATTTCACTAATAACTTAAAATTAATATATATTTTAGAAAAAAAATTATTTAAATTTTTCTCACGTGCATTGCACGTGCATATGACTAATATATCTTATATATAGGACTATTTAGGATCTTATATTTTTTCTTCCTTAAGCTCCGACGTTCTCGTCGGGTTAAAACTCATAGGTGATGTGAGACTCGTCTCGCTAGTCTAAACCGAACCTTGTAGTGAATTACACTTCACTTACAATAGTTAAGGGTATGAGAATCTCGCTCTTCCCGCTGTATAATTCTAACTCAGTCGAGATTGCTTGTCTTACACTTTCGGTTGATAATTGACTCTGATACTAACTATGACAACAACAATATCAAGAAATCTCTTTTAGTTCCTAGAGTTGGTATGTTGTCATGGTTCTTGTTAGTTGGTATTCGAGATTTTTAATTTGAAATCTAGTTACTTCATATTTTCGAGTAAATTTATTTCTAAAAAAAAAGTGAAACAAATAGCATAGGGACTCGGAGGTAATTAGTGACATAGATCGAGTGGCATCTAATGTGAAGAACATGACGAGTGGCATTAAAGCAGTGTACTTGACACTAGAGGTCTTTGGACATAGGGATGGATGGATCCCCTAGACAATGCCATGTGAACAATGAATTTAGAACACCTAAATCATCATGTGAATGTTGGTCGGAATAGTGGAGTTCCGAGAGAATTGTTGGCCCTAGTCGGTAGGGTATCCTCACGTGGAGAGGATAGATCAAGCTCACGGTCTGTATTGGAGGTGGTATAGCCATCGGTGTCGTCGAGTACTCCGGAGTGTCGCACGATCGGGACTATGTGGAGGTCCACAGACGATCTCGAGTTTGAGTGCACGTGGAGCCTCCTACCCAAAAAGGGATTTATATGTGAGGCGTAGGCAACCCAAGGGTTCGCCACAGATTGGGTAGAAGAAATGTTAATGTTGACATAGAACAATCATTGTTGAACATAGAACGAACTTGGTAGCATGTTAGTAAACCTCTTACTATACGATGCATGCATTTCAAATGATTATGGGCATAGTAGCATAGATTTCCTATTATGCACTTACAGCTTTCAGATATCTATCTATATATCTAGTTGTCGTTACTTGTGCCCACTTGGACCTAGTGGGGAGATCGGTGGAGTCGGTGGCCGAGCCCACTGGGAACTATGGAAGATAGTTCTCGCCCCACTCTATTTCCAGTGTTTGGTGCAGGTTCGTCGGGCGAAGACCGCGGTAAGGGCGTCGCCCCTGATTAGTGAGGATCTTGGTAGAGTAGTAGCTTTCCTTTTTGCATTAGTGTACCTATGTAATTGAATGATCATAGATTCATTTTTGGAAGAATGATGTAAATTGTAAAACTAAAGCAAATGTGATGTAATAGCTAGTAGTATTCTCTCTTTATTTCACTTGTGTATCACTTGTGGATTACTTGCTCTAGTTGTTGGCACTGTTTGTGCCCTTTTGTTGATTGTGTATGTTTAGAATTTAGTATTCCTGGGTAAATTCCTGTAGATAATCTGTTGTTGGGCCTTGGGCGGGCAGGGAGAGTCTTTGCCGTTCGGCGTCCCGCTCGCCCGCGCCGAACCGGACCAAATAGGTAGTGGTTTTCGGGCGGGGGCGTGACATAGGGGTGAGATCGGGGAGGAAGGGGAAGGATCTACGGTGAAGCCGTTTCGGTGAGAGAGGAGACAGAGCAACGCATGGGAGAAGGGGCTTTGGGGGGAGATCGGGGAGAGAGGGGGCAGAGCAGAGCAACGCAAGGGAGAGGGAGCTGCAAGGGGGAGGGAGCTTCAGGGTGCGATCGGGGAGAGAGGAGACAGAGAAAGAGAGGAAGGGGGAGAAGCTTGGGGTGCTTCGGGAGGCGTGCGGGGAGAAGTATGAGGGGGGGGGTGGGTTAGCAAACCCGCCCCCAAACCGGGTTATCCCGGGATAACCCGGTTTGGGAGTGGGGTTTGCTAACCCCGCCCCAAATTCTTTGTGTTTGGGGATAAGTATGGGGTTAAGGGGTTATTCCACCCCTTAACCCCATACCAAACAGGAGCTAAAGAAAGTGACTGATAATCATTTTATTAAAGGCCAGGACCATCATCATTGCTAGGGCTTAGACAAGTCTCGTATCCTGTGTTGGCCGTTGGGTTCAGCTTGAGAAAATAAAATTAGTGCACCTGGTTCACCCAAAAAATTCCCCGAGATTACGCCTATATATTCGATCCATTCCTCCTCCTCCCAGACGAGTATTCACTACTCATTCCTCCTCCTCCCGAGCGCCGATCCTCCATTCCTCCTCCTCCCGAGCGAGTATTCACTCATTCCTCCTCCTCCCGAGCGAGCATTCATCTTCAGTTTAGTCATGGGTTTTTTGTCTTGTTTCTCGTCTTCTACCGGTAGAAAACAATAAGGAAAATTTCTTTTTATTTCTCTATTTTACGTACTTTTTTTTTACGTATTTTTATTTATTTAATTTATTATTGTTACGTGCAGACAAAATAAGAAAACAAAAACTAAGAAATGAAAGGGCCGGACAACTTAAATGAGATCGGAAGTTACGAACAACTCGGAGGATTTTTATCGTAGAAAATTTTAAGATGCACACGGAGTTTCTAAAGGAATACATGTATAGTGGGGGGAAATTTTATGCTGCAATTCAAGCAATAAAGCGCATTTTTAAATAAATTGTTTTTAATTATGTTGTTGTTGTTGTTCTTCTTTTTTTTTTCTTGTGTTCCTATTGTTTGTTGGGACAAATGTAGCTTTAAACAGATTGTTGTGTTCCTGTACGGATAATTGTAGCTTTAAATATTTGGATTGTTGTTGCTATGCTTTTTATTTTAGACTAATCCTAGTTAGTTAGACACTTGAGATTGCGAAATTTTTTTCTTTTTGTTTTATTGTAATAAGACAGGTCGGCGGATTGAGGAGGGATGATCGTTTGCACCTTGCCGTCGCCTTTCGGATTGCGGCGCTCCTTGTTTCTTGACATGCGATTATTCATAGAAATATCGGCTAATTCGCGCATTTGTCGCTTATTTTACGAGTAACATTGAAACTTAAATGCACATCCTTGTTTCATATTAATACATTGACATGTTCGTCGTATATCTGTTCAGGGAGTAAAAGATGTGGATAAAGTTGCCACAAGATCATGAGCACACAATCAGGCAAAAAAAGATGACAGGTGTACTGCTCAGGAGAGATAAAAAGTTCATTGTTCATTTACCACGA
Source organism: Aechmea fasciata (assembly GCA_025177825.1). NCBI lineage: Eukaryota > Viridiplantae > Streptophyta > Magnoliopsida > Poales > Bromeliaceae > Aechmea > Aechmea fasciata. The sequence continues at coordinate 7,496,920 of CM045945.1, forward strand.
AAAAACGTACAAGAGAAATCACCATGGGAGGAAGATTGAAGAGAAGTACACTTCAATTATTCAACAACAAGAAGGTTCTCAGATGCACCAAAGTGTTGAGCTTGTTTAGTTTGTTTTAAAATTTGAATGGACACGAGTCGACGAGAATGGCAAAGCATTAGAAAACAAACGAGATAGTAGTAGCACTTCAACTAGATGGATTACACATGCATCCTTTATCAGTTTTCCTCTCGGCATCGGTAGCATAGCATAGAAACACATGCGAGAAGGGCTCTGTATCGGTAGCATGGCATAGAAACTTACTTTTCCTCTGCTTTTTAGATTAGATCAGTGGATTGTCGATGTAACCCGTGGGACTTTCTTTTCCGAATAAAAGAACAAATTTCATGTTACGCAAAGAAGAAAAGAAAAAGCGTAAATATGTTTGGAATACTCACCTCAACAAGTCTTCACTGAACAAAATCTCAATATTACTACCTTACTAATTAATGATGTAACGACCCAGTCCACTAGCAACAATAACTCGTTGGGCCCAACCACCGGCCCAAAATGCTTAAGCCCAGTTATTATTACTAGTGTCCAAGTCTCATATAAACCCAATGACAAACACATTCTCATCCGATGTGGGACTATTGGGGTGTCACAAATGATGCTTCATCTCAAGGATGTATAAACTTACCAATTAACAGAACTCCTGCAAATGCTGGCTCGGTCGCAAAGATATGCATCCTTTATCAGTTTCATTAGATGAGCTGCTCCTGTGAAGTCAAATACCTCACCATCAAAGGCACATATTTGCATGCCTTGAAAATGACATTGAAAAGGAAGAAAAGAATAGATACTACCTCAATCCAAAAATGTATTAAAAAAATGCCATTCAACAGACTATCAAATAATACTCTTAATGCATAACTCTCCACTTGAACCAATGTCTTAATGTTGCGTATAATTCTATTCATTGTTTCTTTCCTAATAAACACCTAGTTAACATGACTCTTGCCTTCTACCAATTAGGAAACTAATTTTAAATAATTTCACTGTGCACATTCTGTTTTGGACCAACTTATGGTTAAACCTTTAGATATTGATGTTTTAACTCCATGATTTCAACTTAGAATCTAATCAAACCACAATAAGCAAAAGATAAACAACAAAGCATCTGTTCTCAACCTCCCTAGAGTGTTCATTTATGATCACTGCAAAAACAGTAGGAAACTATAGGTACATGCATATTATCATAAGCAAGTTACTTGTCTATTTCCCTCTATGTCCCATACATTAGTTGTTACTCTATCATTTATACCATTAATCGCATCTACACAAATGACAGACAACAATTAAGCATTTTTACTCGGCTATTTAGGGTCTACAGTGTGGATACTTCTGAATTTTACTTTCCTGTGCAACATCAGTTGTCACTCTAATTTTAACCATTATTTTTCTTTGCCACTTTCTTTCAAGTCATTTTTGATATCCTTCTCTCTCTCATCCAATGGCTTAAAAGCTGAATAAAATGACTCCCTAAACATTTCTGTATTCATGAAGAAAACAAAACGAATCAGTTCTAAATATATAATGCACTTACATCATCAAGCTCTTTTGCACAAGCTTCAGCTTTTTCCACATTTACATCTTTTTCAACAAGTGAAGGCATTTCAAAGTCTGATATGCTCCCCATCACATTAAGGCCAGTTGAAGTAACAGTATTACCAGTTAAAGCTTTCCGACTTTCAGTGACTGGAACCTACAGAGTAGAAAAACAAGAAAAATGAAAACATCAGAATTAACAGTGATAATATCTTCATTTTAACTAAAGCACAGTCTGTATTAATGATGTGTGGAAATATATCAAATGAGCACCAAATCGCTAGCAGATTTTGAGCTAATGTTTGGTGATTTTCTGCATAATATGAGCGCATATGGGTTATGAACCGAAACGGCTATGGATGTATATATCCTGCAAGTTTGTGTTGAAGATAAGATCAAATTGTTAGTTAGTTTTTTAGTTAGATTTGTTACGAAGATTTGTTACGAAGATTTGTTAGTTGGTTAGATTTGTTACGAAGATTTGTTAGTTAGATTTGTTATGAGGGATTTTGTTAATCAGTTTAGATTTTATTTTTTTGTTATCCATATGCACTTAAAAAGGCTACGACTATGTAGAACAAGGGCATCACAAATTTATTGATTATCCTCCACATTAATATAAAATTATTTGCTTCCTTTTCTATTGTTTTATTGATTACCGCCATAACAAGTGGTATCAGAGCGTCAGGATTCGTGAGAGGTAGTTACGTCGATGGCGATCAGTGGGGTCGCGCGGTGGAGAGGTAGTTACGTCGATGGCGATCAGTGGGGTCGGTGGATCCCAAACTGCTCTTCCCATTTTCAAAGGGGAGAACTATGATTTCTGGTGCATCAAGATTAAGACGATGCTACGATTGCAAGATCTATGGTATCTTGTGGAGAAGGGGTACACGGATGCTACTCCAGAGAATATGAAGAAGGACTCGAAGGCTCTTTTCTTCATCCAGCAAGCCGTCAATAAATCGATTTTTTCACACATTGCTGTTGCGACAAAATCAAAGGAAGCGTGGGATATGCTACAGAAGGAGTATCAGGCCAGTTCAAAGGTACTCAGAGTTAAACTTCAAACTTTACGGCGTAAATTTGAGACTACTTTCATGAAAGAAAATGAAAATGTTCATTCTTTTTTCTCAAAAGTTATGGAACTAGTAACCACCATGCATTCATATGGTGAAGATTTGTCGGATCAAAAAGTTGTTGAAAATTTTTTACGAAGTTTGACTCCTAAATATAATCATGTTGTGGCTGCTATTGAAGAGTCGAAAGATTTTACTAAATATTCTTGTACCGAACTTTTGGGCTCTCTTTTGTCGCATGAGGATCGCATTGACAAACCTCATGAAAATTTTGTGGAGAATGCTTTTTTGAATGTATCAAAAGATAGGGATAAAGGAGTTGCAGATTACAGTCGGCAAGCTTCATCACGTGGTCGTGGAAGAGGTCGTGGTGGCTATGGTCAAGGAAATAGAGGGAGAGGTAGATCTGAAGGGTCAGATCAGCGAAACAACAACAAATCCTATGGATCAGAACGAGGTAACACCTTTAAGAATATCCAATGTTTTTATTGTAAGAAATATGGCCATATAGAAAGATTTTGTCGATTGAAAAAGGAGAATAATTCTCAAGTTGATGCTAACTATGTTGAATCTGATGTTCTTCTTGCTTGCTACACCGTAAATACAAATTTGGAAAATATTTGGTATTTGGATGGTGGTTGCATTGCTCACATGACAGGAAGAGACGATATATTCATCGAGTTGGACGGATCGATTTGAAAGCCGGTAAAAATGGGTGATGGTCGTATTCGTGAAGCACAAGGTAAAGGAGTTGTAAAGGTAAACTTTAATGGCATCATAGAAATATCGGATGTTCTTTATGTTTCGGTTTAGATGCAAATTTATTCGTTGGCCAATTTCTTACTTTTGGATATTCTTTGGTGTTTGAAAATTGTAAATGCCTCATTTTTAAAGATAGCAAGATTAATTGCTTGCTGAAGTTGCCATGGCGAAAAATAAGATTTTTCCTTTATATGATGATTTTCGAAATCTGGCTATGAGAGTATCTACTAATGAAAGTTGGTTATGGTATGAAAGGTTTGGGCATTTAAGTTTTGACAGATTAGAGATCTTGTTTAAAAAGGAGATGGTTGATGGATTGCCGCATATTACACCAAATGACACGATTTGTGAAAGCTGCGTACGAGGGAAGCATCATCGATCTCCGTTTTCAACGAAAAGCACGAGGAGAGCAAAGAAACCTCTGGCCCTCGTACATGCGGATGTTTGTGGGCCAATGCAAACACCGTCGTTGAATAATAATTTTTATTTTGTTATTTTTGTTGACAATTTTAGTTGTATGACATGGGTTGATTTTGTTAAACATAAGTTTGATACTATAGAGACCTGGAAAATTGCACCTGAGGCTTGTCTACAGCTCTGGAGAGTGTCGGGACCAGCCTGGGTCGCGTTAGCGCCAAACAGACGCCAAACGGGCCCCGTGGGAACGCGAGAGCAGCGTGTGCCACGAAAATCTGCAAATAGCAGATTTTTCAGTAAGCTGTACCGGTACAAATCTGGTTTTATACCGGTACAAAATTGGTTGCTATACCGGTATAACCACCAGGGCTATACCGGTATAGCCCTGCGCAGAGAGGCTCTCGGGTTGCCTGTTTGTACCGGTACAAATGGGATTTTGTACCGGTACAATGTGGCAGCATGGTGCAGTTTGACTTTTTCCTCTCTTGTCACATCACCCCCTTCACTCCCCTTATCTGCAGCAGAGAGGAGAGAGGGAGGAGTTCATCCCCTTCATCTCCTTCTCCTTCCATTGCTGCTGCTGCTGCTACCTCTACTTCATCTCCTTCTTCTCCACCTAACTCGAGGAGACCGATCTTCGTCGACGACGCGCCGCGGAGCGGATCGAGCGAGCTTTCGACGACGGGACGCTGCGTGGGAGCACGGCTTGCGTGCGGGACCGCCGTCCTCGACTCAGCGACGGGCCTCGGGTGTTTTCGGAGGTGAGTAGCCCATCGAGTTTCCCTCCGTTGCTAAGAAATTCCTGGATTTTCGAGCTACTGCTGGCAGCAGCGTCGACCCGCGGCGTTTTGACTCATACTCGGTGTAGGAAGGTCGAAACGCGACGAAATTTGGGGCATTGGATCCGCGACTTCCAGACGATTCCAACGAGACCTTATTTGCCGGATTTGGATCAGGTTTGCCCTGTCGAACCCCATCTTTACCGAGCTATTGTTTTGCCGACAGAATCTGAGATGCCGAACTGCAGGATTCCAGCGTCGACCGTCGGTGTTTTGCCTTGATCTCCGCGTAGGAGTGGCGGAATCCAGCGAAACTTGCGCCATTGGATCCGTGACTTCGAAACGAAGATTCTGAGACCAATATCGCTAATTTTGGAGAAGGTTAGCTTAATCGGAATTAAGCTTTACTTAGCTGCTGTTTTTCGGACAGAATTCGTGAGCTTGAGTTCTTTTGGTCGCAATTCTTCGCAGCAGGTGGTTTTGGGATTCGTGCTGGACGCTTAGGGTTTCCGCAGACTCGGCGACGCTCCTCGCTGCCAGGAGATTACTTGAGAGGTGGGATTTCATCGGATGACTCCTTAGTACAATAGTCGACATGTATCAACTTCTGTTTCTGACTAGTTTGTGATAGCTCAAATTCATGGATTTATATGTTGGAATATCTGAATTTTGGAGCATGCTTAGTGAGTAAGCTTCTTACATGTTGGACTTGGACTTGAGTTAGGAGAAAATCACGTTTTGGATCGTCACTAGCTTACACTACCAGATTTAGCTCTAGGAGCCGTTTTGTGCCGTATCCTCGCCGTGGGAGTGCGATGGATACCCTGGGTAGTGTAGTTTGCTTTCACGCTCGCGCTGTGGATGCCGAGCTTACTTTTCAGCAGAGTCTAGTCGTGCTGGTTGTCGGGCACCGTCGGGGGTTTGACGGGGGACCTAGTGTACTGTGTGGTTACAGTTTGTGCCATGGGGCACGTGGTGTATTAGCATTTGGACCCTGTGTACTCGGCTTTCGCCTGTGAGAGCTATAATGACAGTGACAGAGATACTTGTATACTCGCGTGGGTCGCGCCCCGCGAATGCCATTCCGGAATGAGGTTTCAGTGCGATGTTGATTCGCCGTGCGATGTTGATTCAGCCCAGCTTTGAGACAGCTTCTTGAGCCGGCACCTTAAAGGCGGTGTACGGCGTAGCTAGATACAGGCAGGGTGGGTCCGTTTGGGCAGCCCGAGTGAGACAGTCAGTGACCCTTCGTTCTACCTTCTGTGAGGTTGTGACTTGAGTAGAGCCTAGTTGATCGAGACGGGTGTGTTCACAGTCTAGAGAGCTTGTTCCGCCGGTTGCTTTTGAGATATGGTGTAACCTTATTAGGCGAGACGGAGAGTAGTTCCAGTCTCGAGAGAGTATTCTCCGCCAGATGCTCTTGAGCCACGGTGTCCTCGCTAGGCGGGACGGGTGCTTTCACAGTCCCTCGTAAGATTGGGTCAGCTTTTACTTGTTCTACAGAGGGTTGTTGTGGGCAGGATAGTATAGTGTCACTTAGTTGTTGAGTGTTCCGGCTTCTTCTACCTTCTTGCTTACCCTGTAGACTTAGTGGGTGGACCGATGTGTTTTGGGCGGTACCCACTGAGGACTACTTGTTTTTATAGTAGTTCTCACGCCCCTTTTCTTCCACTGTCATTGCAGGGCCTTCTGTTGCGGCTGCTACTCCGTCTGAGTCGGACCGAGGCAAGGGCGTTGCGAGTTAGAGCCCTTCCCGTCGAGTGCCGAGTTAGAGGATCCTCCCGTAGGTAGTGATAGTTTTGGTTTGGACGCTTTTGTACATACAGTTGAACTCGCTGGAGCGAGTAGTGTTACTTTTGTATCTGCGATTGCATGTATATAAAGTTGTTGTTTTTCCTACCTGCGTGTTTATAGTTTATTTCAGCTCTATGCTACTGTTTGTAGCATTGTATGTTTATACAGGTACAGCTACGCTTCGTATACAGAAGAAATTCTTTTGTATACGGCGGATTTGTCGCGTGCCGGTGAATATGGAACCCGGGGCGTGACAGATACTTTCTCATCTTTTAAAAAATTTAAAAATATGGTTGAGAAGGAATCGGGCTATCAAATTAAAACTCTCCGTACAGATCTACAGAGGTGGTGAATTTATTTCTAATGAATTTGCAGCTTTTTGTGAAGCACATGGTATTTTTAGGCAGTTGATGACAAGTTACACCCTGCAACAAAATGGGGTCGCGGAGAGAAAAAATAGATCCCTCGTCGAGATGGCAAAAGAGCATGTTGAAGGCTAAGGGATTACGAATAAGTTTTTGGCGGAGGCGGTCTCCACATAAACACACATTTTAAATCGGAGTCCTACATCGTTTTTGGAGAATATTACTCCGTATGAAGCCTGGACCGAAAGAAAGCCGAAGGTAAATTATTTTAGAATTTTTGGGTGTGTGGGTTTTGTTCATATTCCATCTCAAAAGCGACAAACGTTAGATGACAATTCCCAAAAGTGCATTTTTATGGGGTATAGTGATAGAAGTAAGGCATATAGACTTTTTAATCCTACTACGAATTCTTTAATTATCAGTCGAGATGTAATTTTTGATGAACAAAAATGTTGGGAGTGGAATGAAGTTTTGCAGGATTGCCCTATTAAATCGACTGAAGAAGATGTTCAGAGTACCCCACAAAACACACCCTGCTCTTCGGCAAGTTCTTCGACAACTACTTCACCAGAAACAACGCCATCCAAGGTGAGATCACTTCAAGAGATATATGAAAGGACGGAAAGATGTCAATTTGGCTTGATGCTTGAGCCTGAAGGATTTGAAGATGCGGCTAAATCGTCGGAGTGGTGCAAAGCAATGAATGAGGAGATGGATGCATTGGAGCGCAATCAGACTTGGGAACTTGTAGAACTACCCTCGAACAAAGAAGCACTTGGTCTAAAGTGGGTCTACAAGACCAAGTTCAGACCTGATGGATCGGTTCAGAAATTAAAGGTGCGGATCGTAGTGAAAGGGTATCTACAACGTGAAGGTATTGATTTTTCTGAAACTTTCGCTCCAGTTGCACGTTTTGATACTATTAGAACTGTTTTGGCTCTAGCAACACAATTTGGTTGGAAGGTTTTTCAATTTGATGTTAAATCTGCATTTTGAAATGGTGTTTTGCATGATGAAGTTTATGTTAAGAAAACTCAGGGGTATGAAGTTAAAGGACAGGAAGAGAAGGTGTACAGGCTTAAGAAGGCACTCTATGGCCTCAAGCAAGCACCTCGGGCTTGGCATAGTCGAATTGAGACTCATTTTTTGCAGGGAGGTTTTAGTCGAAGTGAAAGTGATCCCACACTTTATGTGAAGACACAAGGTACAGAAATTTTGATCGTGTGTCTTTAGGGTTTAGGGTTTAGGGTTCAACCCATTAGTTCAAATAGATGCTCATGGGAATCTCTTTTGATGCACACTTTGGATCACAATGTACTAAAATATATTGGCTTAGACTATTTGAACAAACAAAAAGAAAGCTTGAACTACTTATTTCATGTTTGGTGAAAATAAATTCTTCACCTTTCTTTTAAACCTTAGCAGGACAAAATTACTGGAGAAAATATAGACCTCAATGTCATTTGTATCAAAATCAGTGGAGTGCTTACAAGCTTTTGAAAGGGTTTCCGTGTCAGCCGAAGAACAACTTGAAAGAGCCATGGGTTGGGCCACAGGTAGTTCAGGAATCCTCTCTGAATTTCATGGTCATCATTAAGAAGACGACAGTTGCTTTGGGCAGACAAGAACAGGGCATCCGATATTGTAAAGATATGCTCACCGTGTGATGGAATTTGAAGCATCTAGAGATGGTCTCTTCGGATGCCTCGGTGAAAAATCCTGACGAATCGCGTAAAAGGTGGCGAGGCAAAGAAGCTTACTTGAACTCTTTGACCCAATTAGATGCTACTTATTATTCATTTACACGTGAGTTGCTAATGCTTGCTATGTTTCTCTGCTCTTTACTTTATGTATGGTTGATTTTGGGTAAAAAAAGAGCCAACTCTTTGATGAGTTAAGAGTGCCAAAAACAAGCACATTATGAACATCATTTATGGTTGAAGATTTGAAAAGTAGAATTTTCTTTCTTTCGTTTCTTATGTATATACATGTGTATTCATCATTTTTGGCCTCACACTAGGCAACCCAAGTTCAACATTTGGGCCTGTATCTCTGAACCAAAGATGAATGTTATCTTTTATTTCTGATAACTTCTTATACTATTCCTGTAAATTAGGTGCTGAAAAAGAATGGAACCTGTCCCAACATAACATGGAAATTGCTGCAAATGGCTTGTTCTCTGCGACCAGTCAACTTCATATTGCCTCTGTGAAGGCAAATTCGACTTCAGGACAGTCTGTGCTCCATATGCAAAAGATGAGATCCTGACCATGAGTTTTTTGGCCTTTAAATTTAGTGGAATAAACATATGAATTATTGTCACGCCTCAGGTCATTTTAGAGTATAGAAACAGCGGAATTTTTTTTTTTTTTAAACCTTGACCCCCAAGGACATGACAGACCTGCCACAAATACAGAGAGACCACTGTACACACGGACAGAATCTCCCCTGTATTTGCACGGCATCGCACAAGTACAAGGAGTCTTTTACAATCATACAACCACAACAAAGTGTACAGATATTAATTCCAATCAACATACACATATTCACACCATTCACCACAGGTTCATTCACATTTACCTTTGTATATAAACAACATCTATCTTTTGAAATGTTCCCTACTCGGGAACGGGTTTTGAAACTCTAAGTTATAAAATCCCTTTTGAAAACCTTTTACAAACTGTTTCCACACGGAAACCCTTTCTTTGAAAACACTACCACGAGGGGTAGAAATTCTTTTCCTTTGAAATGCTACCACGAAGGGTAGGAGACAGTTTAATTCACAAAACATGAGTTCTTTCATAAACTTCCAAAAATCATTATAAGTCTCAATCCACCATTAAAGTGAAGCTAGAACTGAACCATGATGTACTCTAAGTAATAAAACGAGAAGGGTAAGGAAGTAACCGATACTGGTAGGAGCTAAGCGTACTAGACTCGCTCCTCACCTGCTGTCCCACTATGACCTGTAACGTCACCTGAAAAAGAAGAAGGCGAGGGGTGAGAACATGTAAACATGTCTCCCCCTCCCAGTGGGTATCCACTAGTAACGGAGTAAAACAAAGGAAAGACTGGTAAGTAGATACAGTAGCCAAAGTAAGTAGGAGAGAGATATATGTAGTATAAACAAACTGCTACTGTATGTATGCATCGAAAAGCTGAGAAAGTAAATACCCAATCCATAACCGCCAATATTGGTCCGCAGACCTCAGGCAATGCCCCCTGTCTTTAAACCTGCATTCAACCCAAGATAGCCTATGGGCTCACGGGTTGGCGTCCAACCACTTTTCCGGAAAAGAACAACCTGGCCGGTGGATCAGACCGCCTGTGTTCGTGATATGCGCTCGAGTCCTGGGCGATCGATGCTGTTATGCTCAAAAACCATACGTCAGCAACTGGCTGACAATCCCGTCCCTAAAGGGACATCGACCCCTTTGGGTCATTAAGTAAACTCGCCGACCACGTAGGTCACAGAAGCACTGAAACAAACCGACCGAACAGGTCACTGTAACTGAAGCAAACTGACCGAATAGGTCACTGAGAAACTGAAACAAGCCGACCGAATAGGTCACTGAAAAACTGTAAACAAGCCGACCGAATAGGTCACTGAAACTGAAGCAAACAGACCGAATAGGTCACTGAGAAACTGTAAACAAGCCGACCGAATAGGTCACTGAGAAACTGTAAAGGATCGACCAAGTAGGTCGCTGAAGAGCTGTAAACTCAAACCACTCTACTCCTATCAAGTATACTAAGTATGCATATAAGCGAGTAGAGAATAGAAATGGCAGTAAGGTGCAAGTAAGAAAAGTAGAGTAGAGTAGAGTGAAAGAGTGTCACCAAGCGTGTACCACTGTACGGATGTCAAACCGGATACCCACCTGTACGACTGTAGAAGAATCTGTCGACTGTGGAAGTAAAGCGACTGGACCTACGAGAGGGTCCACCGGGTTAGTATCTAACCCACTAACACAAAACACTAATAGCACAACTCACAACTAATCCCACGGAGATTGGTTTTCCGAACCAATTACCGTAACTCACCGGAAGTCCCGTAAACCACACCGGGACTTCGCCGGGACCCACGAACCGTCCCGAAAAGCACCGACTCGTGTCACGAGTCACCCGCTGCCATAAAACACTCTTATTTGGATGTTTTGGCAGCAAACACAAGATAACACTACAATACAATTATTGTCGGATAATTTTACGAATACGGGTTCCCGAAAGTGTCTATTTCGACACCGGAACCAACCGTCGCTCACCCGTCATTTCTAAACCCTCGAAATGACGCGGGTGATCAGCCAACAAGGCTCAGTGACACCGTAAATCACCACTAAGAGTTGTCGGAAGAAATCCGAACCAAAGTCGCGTTCCGTCGTCGAATTTCGCCGACGAACGCACCGGAATTACACTTACTGTTTTCCGAAAAGCTCGGAACCTTGGACAGTTAGTCCAGAGGTTACCCGCAGCACATACACACTACCCAAGATAGCCCAGGAGGTTACAATTGCATAAAGTCCCTGAAGAATCCTAAATCGCATTATTTCATGTACAAATAGGGTTATTATGGGCCGTGCACGCAAACCGATGCATCGCAAATTCTGAAATCGCACACACTGTAAGTCTTCGACATACTGAAGACTGTGCTCACCTTTCGGAGCACACTCGGACATCGTAGTGCGCGCACAAGCGACACTAAATTCAGTAAATAGCGCGCACAGCGCGTAAAGTGCGATCGTCCCGCTAAACGGAGGATCGAAACTCGGAACGGAGGTGAGCATCGCGTTCAGCACGGAAAATCCTTGACCGTGCTCACCTCCCGAGGTTCATTTGACCCACCGGATCACCAGATAGGTGATCCGAACCCTAGACTTAGGTGCTGTAAACTATAAAGCACTCACCGGAGCCGAGGGAGCTAGGGCTCGGTCGCCGGCGGCAAGGAGGCGCGCGCGGCGGCAGGGGGAGGAAGCACCGGTTCGGGGAAGTCCGGGAAGTCGTCGGTCGGCGGCGGAGGGCGGCCGGTGGTGTGGCGGCGGCGTTCCAACCCGGCACTACTCGGGTTGGGAGCTCTCCGGCGATGGCGCGCGGCGGGGAAGGTCGGGCCGGCGGGGATCCGGCCGAGGAGGTCGAGGAAAGACGGTGCTCCTCCGGAGGTGGCGGCGATGGCCGGAAGCCGAGGGCTCGGCCACCGCCCGCACGATCTTCGGCGGCCGCAGTGAGTCCCGAGCGGCGCCGGCGGCGGGCGGTGACGGCGGAGAGGCGCGCACGAGGTGGCCCAAGGTCGGGGAAGACGGCTCGCGCGGGTGGCGGCGCGCGGTAGGCGAGGCGGCGGCGATCTAAACCGCCACTTAGCTCTCGGGTTAGGAGTTTCTTCTGGCGCTCCGGCGGCGGGGATCGCCGGGCGGCGACCGATCGGATGCGGGGACCACGGGGAGGCCGGGGCTCCACCTTCTTGGCCGAGGGAAGGTGCGGTGGAGGAGGTGCTCCTCTCTTCGTCCGCACCAAACCGAGGCGGTGGCTCGCGGCGGGCGGCGGCGCCGGGATGGCCGGACGGGAAGCATGGGGTCCCCGGAGGTGCAAGGAGTGCACCGCGGCCGAGGGAAGGCGGCGACGGCGGCGCGGCCGAGAATACCTGTGTCGGGTCCGGGCTTCTCGGCCGCAGAGAGCTCCAATGGCCGCGGCGGCGCTCCGGCCGCGGCGGCGGTGGCGGAGAGGTGAGCACACGAGTTATTTTGATCGTGGAACTCGATGCTTGGGTCGGATGCACTCCAAGCCCCTCGGATCTTTATAACTTAAGGTACGATGGCCGGGGGATGAAGAAGAGGGTTCGGGGATGCGGCGCGGCGGACGGGATGCGAGGCGCGCAGAGGGAGGCAGGCAGGGTCAGGAGGCGGCTGTGGGCTTGGGGAGGTGAAGGGTTCAATTAGGGTTAGGGTTTCATGAAGGGAGTCCTAATGCATCACTTATACACAAATGCCATTTTGCATTTTAGCCCTCCAAAGCCTACAATTCACACTTTAGTCCCTGTCACTAGTTGAATCTTGAGCATAAGACCCTCCACATTCAAAATCACGCAATTCGGCGCATAAAATATAGCGACTCTTCGAATTCCGCCGTTATGCGATTTTAACCTCTTCGCGTTCTTTTCGCGATTCCCGGAGATCCGTCCGTCGGATTCACGATCGGATCACGCCAGCGCGTTCAGCGCGTCGAGAACATCGAATCTAGCCTTTTACTTTGATCGTTTTGGTCTCAGATTCGCGAAGTATCCATTCTCTTCTTTTTCCTCCAATATCTCCAATTCTTTAACTTTTTAGGTCAAATCCTTCAAAATCCTTTTTCTCGATAACCGTGAATCAGAATCCAATTCCGTCAGTGGCATTGGTTCCGAATAATCGAGCCGTTCGAAACGAGCTATTGTAGTCATATTATCGGAGTTCGTACACACCGAACCCATCCTCTATTCGCTCATCCGAAAACTAGAGTTACTATTCACTTAAGTCGTTTTTCCGGGTCGCGTAACTTTTTCGTTTTAGCTCGGTTTCGCCTGAAATTTGATGTGTGCTCTTATAATACAATTACGCACACATTCACCGTCTCCAAATATTTTATTTCTTGTTCTGAAAAAATGCCAGTTATTACAATTATGGGATTTCAAATTTAATATTTCTTCTTTTCTTTCCGTCAGTTGATCTGCACGACACCCTTGCAACCATGCATGAACGAGCATGTCAAGCTTCTGCGGCATTGTCTGCTTACAGTCGTGTTTCAAAAGGCCACACAGCTTTGACTTCGGAATGTGGTACGTTGCTTGATGAGGTATGATATTTCCACTAATTTACCAATCATCTTGATTCAAGGTAAACAGTTAGTTTGTAGATCCAAACTGATTAGTTTGTTTCATGGAGAGCTACTGTTCTATTATGTCCTTGTTTTCGATGAGTAATTAGCAGATATCAGATAGCTGGTACTCGGTTTTCTAGTTTCCTTAGTTGGTTGCTTTGATATTTTAATTTGTCTTTGATATTCAAGAAGGTTTATTTTTTTAGTGACAAACTTTTAGAAATCAATTTACGAAGACAGACATCTTTTTACTCCTGTTTCATCCTTCTTTAGTTCCTGCGTGCACACTAGCTTTCGTGCATCTGATTCTGGATAGGACCTGTCTTTTTTTATTTCTTTATTTTCAAGAAAACGTAATTCTCCTTTGGAGTTCCACATTTTCTAACTAATTTTCTGCACGTTTTGGCTATAAACAGAGGGTTTGCATGATGTCTACAATTTAGGAAAGGAAGCTGCTGCAGCACATAGTGCACTAATGAATAACCTGAATATTGGTTTGGCCTTATTTATGTTTGGATTTTGCTAGGAGAAATGCTATCTTTAATTCAAATTGTTTTTCAGTTGCATCTAGCACCATACTTTATCTTTTCAACCATCAATTTGATGCTTATAATGTGATAGTATTTTCTGGTCAAGTGTGCTGGTTCTCCTTTTCTTTTATTTTTCATTTCTATGCTGGTAATACACAATGATTTTTTTAGTTACTTCAATTTACTGATATTCTCCAAGAATTTTTATCATTAGATCCATATACAAATTATATAAATTCTGTCTTTGCAATTCCATTTCTTACTCGAAGTTGTAGTAATGAAATTTTCCGTCCTTTTGAAAATTCATGAATACTTCACAAATGTTGGTTGACTGAATGTTTCTTCAAATTATTCAGGAATACATATGCTTGCGTTGAAAATTTTTAATTATTCATGTATATTGGCAATTTTCTTGTATTACTGATATTTTAGTTTGTGTATCGTGGCCAGGGATTAGTAAAAGATTTAAAGGCTCTTAATCCATTGAAGCGCATCATGGAGTCTCCTGCTGAACAAAGGTCGCTTCCATCAAACTGTTATGGCGGTTATCAATAAAACAATAAAAAAGGAAGCGAATAATTTTATTAATGTGGAGAATAATTAATAAATTTGCGATGTCGTTGTTCTACATAGTCGTAGCCTTTTTATAGTGCATATGGATAACCAAAAAATAAAATCTAAACTGATTAACAAAATCCCTCATAACAAATCTTCGTAACAAATCTAACCAACTAACAAATCTAACTAAAAAACTAACTAACAATTTCATCTTATCTTCAACACGCTCCCGTAAGATCAAATCTTGTAACGCCAAGTTCTTCACGAAACCAAATGAATTTCTCCAATGGTAATGGTTTGGTGAAAATATCCGCAAGCTGGTTTTGAGTGGAAACATGTGCCTTCTGGATATTGCCGTTTGCCACTTGATCTCGAATGAAATGGTGACGGATCTCAATGTGCTTGGTGCGGTTGTGGTGCACCGGATTTTTTGCCATTGCAATCGTCGATTGGTTGTCACAATAGATGATCGTCGGATCTGATTGCTTCTGATGTAAATCACATAGAATCCGCCGCAACCAAATTGCTTGACATGCTGCACCAGTGAGTGCAACATACTCGGCCTCGGAAGATGGCAACGCCGTTGTGTGTTGCTTCTTTGAGGACCAACACATTGTACTCGAACCAAGCTTGAACACGAACCCGCTTGTACTTCTCCGATCATCAATAGAACCTGCCCAGTCACTATCAGAAAAACCAAATAAAGAAAAATCATTAGTTTCAGTGAACCACAATCCATGATCGCTAGTCCCCTTCAAATATCTCAATATCCGCTTCGCTGCGCCCATGTGAATCTTGCTTGGATATTCCATAAATCTTGACAAAAGGCTCGTTGCAAACATAATATCCGGTCTAGTATGAACCACATATAATAAACTCCCAATCAAACCCCTATACACATTACAACTTTTTCTGCACCGTCTTCAACTGAAAACTTTATATTGGTTCCCAGCGGATTTGTTACCGGATTACAATCCTTCAGGATATATATTTCTTTTGCGACACAAAAATTCCTTTCTCCCCTTGTGTTATTTCAAGCTCCAAAAATAATTCATCAAATCCAAACCAGTCATTTCAAATTCTTGTACCATATGGCTTCTAAATTCATCAATCAACTTTTGAGAATTACCAACATATATTAGGTCATCTACATAAAGACACGATCAAAATTTCTGGACCTTTGCCTATTTTATTTGGACCTTTGCCTATTTCAAATAACAAGATTAACTATCATTAATAACCTACTCCTCATGACTTTAAATTCGAAGCCATAAATTACAAATGGGCCAGAGAACATTTAAACATGGGCATCAAATCCTTCCCTATTCTATTAGGGTTCAGAATCAAAGTAACTCAAATCACACTTCCACTTGTGGAGCTAAGATGGAGTAAGATCTATGAACTCTAAAAATCCATAAGATGTTGATGAAAATTCAAAATCTTTTAATGTTTATTTAATTTTTTTATTATTTATTTATTATGAATTTTTTTTTACTAGGGATGTTACAATCTCGGAGATGGCGCGAGTCAGTTCCACGTGAGCGCGCATCTGTTCTGCCGTTGGGAGCATGGTGCGCTGAGGTGTCTTTCACTAATTATCTATACATCTATGAATTGAGCTCCTATGCGTTTAAAAGTACCAAGTCATTGGTGCTTGTAAGTTTTTAGCCCTTGGATTGATAGATGTACGGTTAGGATGATGTGGGCCCCCTTGGGTTAAGTGGGTGGTTGGTTGAATAATACAATCCAACGTATGAAAATGATCAAAGTCATAAATCTAATGGTAAAAAAATCACAAGCACCAAATTCTTGGTGCTTTTACAAGCACTATAGCCGGACTCATACATCTATACATTTTATACATCATAATCATCATCATAACATAACATAACATACAATGAAAGCCCATTATTACTGTGGCTGACGTGGCGCCTCCCCAGCGCCCCTCCTCTCTGCCGTTTTTCCTCGAGCATGCTCGGCGCATCCTCAGCGCCCCCACCCCCTAGGGCTCTCTCTCTTCCCCCTCTCTCCCTCTCCCCACCCCTAGGCCCCTCTCTCTCTCTCTCTCTGGCGAGCGCGGGCCCGCGAGGGGCGCGCGCGAGCACCGGACGCAGGTCGCGGCCACGTGGCAGCACGAGTGTGTGGGAGAGAGGGGGAGAGAGGGGAGAGAGAGTGAGCGAGAGAGCCGGGGGGGAACCGCCATGTGCAGCCGACCCGCACCCCCTGCGCACGCGCGTCCTGTCCCCTGTGGTTCCGCAATGCCTGCAGGGCCGTCGTCCTTCCTGTCCCCTGTGGCTCCACAAAGCCCGCAAGGTTCCGCAATGCCTACAATCTCTAAATGTAAGACGATGATGATAAGGGGCAATCTCCTATGAGGTCTCCTATTTTCTACCAACATTTACTATAATGCTTGCAACCTCCCCCTTCATGACCTGCTCCTTAAATGTCACAAGTTCCGAACAAATTTTAGATGATAGTCTACTTTGGAAGTAGGCTTGAACTTCAACTCTTTCATGGTGCTAGGCCAAAAATAATTAGGCTGAACATACTGATGCTTGGTTTGTGGGGTTCTCAAAGAAAAATATATTATAGTTCAGTTCAGGTTTTGCTTATCTGTTTTGCTATATATTATGTTGGTCACATTGGTAAATGGCTGTGAATAATACAGAATAATTGGCTTATTATAATGTAAATCCGATCAAGCTGTTTCAATTTGTATATCATCAATAAACTGACAAATTCATAATGATTTGTTCTCTGTGACATGGTTTTTAATTGATTGACCTGATTTGTTCATCCAATGGAGTATGTTAAACAAGTTCAATTTGTCCTGATTGAGCTCAACAGGCTCAGATTGAGATAGGAATCTATACGATCACGATGCAAAATTATATTTTTGATATTAATGGTTTATGCTCTGTTGGTGCATAGTTTAATCATGTATAGGAGAATTGATTTCCTGCATTATGAAAACACATTAAGTAGATTATTCTTTTGTCAAAGAGACGATTTACTCGACTAATTAATGTGATATTTTCATATAGGTATTTACATGTTCCCTAGGTTTCATGTCACTTATTTTTTCTATACTGTTGTGTGCGAATTATGAACCGCTAATTTACTGCTGAAATATTCATGCCCTGTTTCCTTCGTCTTTTTCTAAAATTGTCTTTGTAGTTAACTGCTATTTTCTACTGCATTAACCACGACCCCCCTCCCTCCTAAAACCAAAAAACTATTTTCAGATTTCCAGATTACTTATTTTTTGAATGTTATTTTCCATGTTTTCTAATTCTTTAAATGAATTGATTGCTCTTTTTTTTTTTCCTACTGGTTGTTAGTTGTTGCTTATGTATCGGTTAGTTCCGAGTATCTCTTTTACACTTTGGCTCATATTTGTATTAGATTTATTTACAAATTGACTCTCACAGTTTTACACTTGATCCCAATTTTATTCACATATAGGTTATATTATGACAACTTAATCCTTCAAGTTTGTTTTACAATAATCAGGTTTTTTCTTGATCTACCATTGCCATCTTAGCAGGGCATTGAGCTTGCCTTACCTTACTTGCAATTGAAATTTTGATTGTAAAATTTAAATCAAGGGCACACTTTAAGATGAAATTGTGAAATTTAAATGGAGATTCCGCTTTAGGGATTGGATGGAAACTTGCAAAATTGATATTAGAATAAGGATTATACCTTAGGATTTAAATTAAAATGAGATTAGAATGAAGATTATATCTCAGGATTTACATAATTTAAATTTTAAATAATGTAAAAAGTTTATGTTTAAAATTTAAATTTAGATTTGGGATTAAAAAAATTTAACATTAAATTTAAAAATTTAAATGATACTAACGGAAACATAGAAATATATTCTTATATACCTTTATCCAACTTTGATAAATAATATTGAATAATTTATTCAAAATATTTTAAAAATTGCGTTAAATTTCCCGCCGCCGCGAAGCGCGGGCCTTCACTAGTATTTTTTAGAGTTGAGTAACATCAATCAAATAACTTAAATATTCTGCTAATTTATTCATAGTTATATCTAATTTAAGAAGTATTAATTAATTTAAGATTTAACTTTTTATATTTAAATATAAACTTTAAAAAATCAATTTCAAAATTAAAATTTTAAAACTTAAACTTCGTATTCTAAAAATTTAAAATTTGTAATTTAAAACTTAAGACATATAATTTTTTAAATTCCAAAATTTAAATTTTTTCAAAATTTTAAAACTTGATTCCTAAAATTTAATGCTAACTTTAAAAATACGAATTTCTGGAGACTATGTATTATATTGTAGAAATAACAAAATAATTAAAAGTTAATTAAGATCTTTGAAAAATATTTTGCAAAATAAGTGCAGCAAAAAAATTTCTAGAAAAAGTCCAAAGGCAGCTGGTCCACGAGGTTTATGTCCACCTCGTGGACCGCGTGTAAAAAGGGAAACTTAAGCCCCAAGTTATTAAAAATTTATAAATATTATCTAATTCTTTCCCCTCTTCTTCTCCCTCCATTTGTTCCCCTCCTCTTCTCCCTCTCTCTCTTTACCCTCCTCTCTTTACCCTCCTCTTCTCCCTCTCTTTACTCTCCTCTTCTCCCTCTCTTTACGCTTAGCATAAACAATATGGACGCTGGAAGTAATTTTCTCTTTCTCCTTTGTCTCCTCCTTTTATGTACGTTTATTTATATATTTATTTATTTATTTTTTTTAATGAAGAGAGGGCTGCGGAGGCGGCGGAGGCGGCGGAGTTGGCGGAGGCAGAAAAATGGCCCCACTACCGAGCGTTGTCCGAGTATGCAGCAGTAGCCTCCATTGTAGCCATGGTTGTAATTTTTTTTTAAAAGAAATGGTAAGATTTAGAGTCCAATTAAGCTAGTAGTTTCTTTATGCATGCAGTATAATCTAATTGTGTTAAGACTATAATATTGTTGTTGATACCAAAATTGTGCCGACCTAACCCACGTACGAGCCAGCAAGGACACGTGGTACACCAAGAGTCGGCAATAAGGCGCGACAAGAAGGCGGGAACGGTTGAAGATTGGGGCGTAACTACCATGAGGAGTTGGCATAACTTCCATAAGGAGTTAGCATAACTTCCATGAGGAGTTAGTGTAACTTCCACATGGTTACAACCACTCCCCCACTACTTTCAACCAACTTTTAATGCAGGCTATAAATAGGAACTTTGAAGCCTGCAATAGAGGTCTTTGCCCCCGCGCACAAAAGACCACCCTTATTCTACCGCATCTTTCTTTCCCGCATTTATCGTTTCCTAGAGTAGCATGTAACCTAGAATTGGAGTCGCTGGTGGGTGGCATCACTCCGCTCTTTGTTGTAATCCTTAGAGTCCGTCTCGCCCTTTGGGCATCACTTTTGAGGATTACGCCTATCCTTTGTATTCCCAAAGGTGTATTTTCTCAATATAAATCATTACTCTACCGATCCGGCCGACCGTTTAAAGACTTTTTCTAGCCATTCGGCTCTTACTTTGCTTGATCTTTTACTTGCTTGGCTATTCGCTCTTTCACCGAACCGAAGTGAGAATAGAGCTTTCGAACCCGATCGGTTTGATCCCGCGCAGATCGAATCGTTTGAAGAGCGGCGGCGCATTTCTCGAGGGTCATCAATCTGAACCGCTTTCTATCCCGACGCGCATCCCGAGGAGGATCTAGTACTGGTTCTGGGATCGGGAGAATTTCGGAGACTAACAATTTTGGGCATCACTCTATAGGATTGCGGTCCAATCCTTTGTATTTCCCCGTGTTTCTTATTAATATAGTCACGTTTCGGCTAATCCGAGCCGATTGTTTAAGTCCTCTTCTGGCCATTCGGCTCCTCCTTTGCTTAATCTATTACTTGTGCTGACCTTTCGGCTCTTTCGGCCGAACCGAAGTGAGAATAGGATTTCGAACCCGATCGGTTTGATCCCTCGCCGATCGAATCGTTTGAAGATCAGAAGGGCGCATTTCTCGAGGGTCATCAATCTGAACCGCTTTCTATCCCGACGCGCATCCCGAGGAGGATCTTACCGGTTTCCGGGATCGGGAGAATTTCGAGACAAACAATTTTGGCACGCCAGCTGGGACTCATTCAGTGTTTTTCTAATCTAAATTTTATCACATGGCTGATGATACCGCTATGAACCTCCGGAATAGAGCCATTCCCAGGCCTTCAGGGAATGACCAAGCTAGTAGCGCCGAAAATGCGAATGAGAATCAGGCGGTATTACCTGTTGGAGGAGAGACTAGTGGACAGTCAGCTCATCAAGAGCCGAATCTAACTCAGGCACTCGGCCATATGAGCCGAGCCCTGCAGACTTTAGATGAAAATATCCATCAAAGTACCGCTCGACTAGACGCGGTGCTGGCCGCCATCACGGCCTATAATGAAAATATTGTTCGAATCATACAATTATTTTTCCGAAACGAGCAACCATATGAGGGGCAACAAGGGCCCCTAAATGCGCCGGTGCAACAAAATCCAGTCGTGTCGGCGGTTCAAACTGTTTATAGGCAAGAATATAAACGCCGACGATCGGAGATTGCATCGGGTTTACCTCCTATACCAGCTTACCAACTCCAAAATGTAGGGGCTAGAGCTGGGGGGCAAGCTCCGAATATGCAAGGAGTTAACTCTATTATACCGAATTTCGGTCTACTGCAAGGACCGAATGTAGTACAAGCATATGTTCCTTTGCAGGGGAACAATAATGAAATATACGCACAAATTGAAGAAGTCATCCGAAATACTTTCGGACTTGGCGAGTGGGCATCGTATTTAGATCTCCATATCCCGCGAACATCGACGTGGAGCATCCGTATCCGGCAAACTGGAAAATGCCGAAGTTCGACAAGTTCTCAGGCGATGACACTGAGAATACAGTCGAGCATATAGCCCGGTTCACGGCCCAATGTAGAGAAGCGGCCGCTGACTCATTTTCGAAACTTCGATTATTTAGCACGTCGTTGACTAAGACGGCATTCACTTGGTATACGAGTCTACCGGCTAATTCCGTTCGGGATTGGGACGAATTAGAAAGAAAATTTTATGAACGATTCTATAGGTCGGAGCCACAATTATCGGTCGCCGACTTATCTTTATACCGACAAAAGCTAGGTGAAACGGTCGAAGAGTATTTGAGCCGTTTCAAAATAGCCAAAATTCGGTGCTTTACGAGAATGCCGGAATCAGAGTTCGCCAAAATGGCGTTAAATGGTCTACATTTTAAAATAAAAGACCATTTTGAAGATAAATATTTTTCTAACATATTTGATTTAGGTGTTCGAGTTGCCCAATATGAGCAATTCCGAAAGAAAAGTGAGGACGATCGGCTGCAATGGAGCCGATATAAAAATAAAAGTAAAGGCAAGAAAAAATCCTTACTAGAAGAACAGTCGGTTCAAAAAGAGCCGAGCCAATCAGATGAAAGTGAAGAATCGGCTGATGAAGCCGAGGTATAGCCACTTTCTTCAAGGAGAAAATCTTTGATAGAAAAACATTCGGTCCAAGAAGAGCCGAACCGATCGAATGAAAGTAAGAATCGGTTGATAAAACGAGATATAAGCGGCTAAGATTATAAAGAGCTGTTTTCTTTAAGCCGACCAAGACCAGCGAAACTAAAGTTTGGGTCTCGGCTGAGCAGTCGATTTGGCACCAATAGTCATCCGAATGTTCATTCGAAAGACTATTGGGGGGGCATTGTTGATACCAAAATTGTGCCGACCTAACCCACGTACGAGCCAGCAAGGACACGTGGTACACCAAGAGTCGGCAATAAGGCGCGACAAGAAGGCGGGAACGGTTGAAGATTGGGGCGTAACTACCATGAGGAGTTGGCATAACTTCCATAAGGAGTTAGCATAACTTCCATGAGGAGTTAGTGTAACTTCCACATGGTTACAACCACTCCCCCACTACTTTCAACCAACTTTTAATGCAGGCTATAAATAGGAACTTTGAAGCCTGCAATAGAGGTCTTTGCCCCTGCGCACAAAAGACCACCCTTCTTCTACCGCATCTTTCTTTCCTGCATTTATCGTTTCCTAGGAGTAGCATGTAACCTAGAATTATGGCATCACTCCGCTCTTTGTTGTAATCCTTAGAGTCTGTCTGCCCTTTGGGCATCACTTTTGAGGATTACAGTCTATCCTTTGTATTCCCCAGTGTATTTTCTCAATATAAATCATTACTCGGCTGATCCGGGCCGACTGTTTAAAGACTTTTTCTAGCCATTCGGCTCTTACTTTGCTTGATCTTTTACTTGTGCTGGCTATTCGGCTCTTTCAGCCGAACCGAAGTGAGAATAGAGCTTTCGAACCCGATCGGTTTGATCCCTCGCCGATCGAATCGTTTGAAGATCAGAAGGGCGCATTTCTCGAGGGTCATCAATCTGAACCGCTTTCTATCCCGACGCGCATCCCGAGGAGGATCTAGTACCGGTTCTGGGATCGGGAGAATTTCGGAGACTAACAATTTTGGGCATCACTCTATAGGATTGCGGTCCAATCCTTTGTATTTCCCCGTGTTTCTTATTAATATAGTCACGTTTCGGCTAATCCGAGCCGATTGTTTAAGTCCTCTTCTGGCTATTCGGCTCCTCCTTTGCTTAATCTATTACTTGTGCTGACCTTTCGGCTCTTTCGGCCGAACCGAAGTGAGAATAGGATTTCGAACCCGATCGGTTTGATCCCTCGCCGATCGAATCGTTTGAAGATCAGAAGGGCGCATTTCTCGAGGGTCATCAATCTGAACCGCTTTCTATCCCGACGCGCATCCCGAGGAGGATCTAGTACCGGTTCTGGGATCGGGAGAATTTCAGAGACAAACAATTTTGGCACGCCCAGTGGGACTCATTCAGGTTTTTCTAATCTAAATTTTATCATATGGCTGACGATACTGCTATGAACCTCCGGAATAGAGCCATTCCCAGGCCTTCAGGGAATGACCAAGCTAGTAGCGCCGAAAATGCGAATGAGAATCAGGCGGTATTACCTGTTGGAGGAGAGACTAGTGGACAGTCGGCTCATCAAGAGCCGAATCTAACTCAGGCACTCGGCCATATGAGCCGAGCCCTGCAGACTTTAGATGAAAATATCCATCAAAGTACCGCTCGACTAGACGCGGTGCTGGCCGCCATCACGGCCTATAATGAAAATATTGTTCGAATCATACAATTATTTTTCCGAAACGAGCAACCATATGAGGGGCAACAAGGGCCCCTAAATGCGCCGGTGCAACAAAATCCAATCGTGTCGGCGGTTCAAATCGTTTATAGGCCAAGAATATAAACGCCGACCCGGAGACGGAGATTGCATCGGGTTTACCTCCTATACCAGCTTACCAACTCCAAAATGTAGGGGCTAGAGCTGGGGGGCAAGCTCCGAATATGCAAGGAGTTAACTCTATTATACCGAATTTCGGTCTACTGCAAGGACCGAATGTAGTACAAGCATATGTTCCTTTGCAGGGGAACAATAATGAAATATACGCACAAATTGAAGAAGTCATCCGAAATACTTTCGGACTTGGCGCGAGGCTTGGCAAAGGGCGGTCTGTATTTAGCTCTCCATATCCCGCGAACATCGACGTGGAGCACCCGTATCCAGCAAACAGGAAAATGCCGAAGTTCGACAAGTTCTCAGGCGATGACACTGAGAATACAGTCGAGCATATAGCCCGGTTCACGGCCCAATGTAGAGAAGCGGCCGCTGACTCATTTTTGAAACTTCGATTATTTAGCACGTCGTTGACTAAGACGGCATTCACTTGGTATACGAGTCTACCGGCTAATTCCGTTCGGGATTGGGACGAATTAGAAAGAAAATTTTATGAACGATTCTATAGGTCGGAGCCACAATTATCGGTCGCCGACTTATCTTTATACCGAAAAGCTAGGTGAAACGGTCGAAGAGTATTTGAGCCGTTTCAAAATAGCCAAAATTCGGTGCTTTACGAGAATGGAATCGAGTTCGCCAAAATGGCGTTAAATGGTCTACATTTTAAAATAAAAGACCATTTTGAAGAGAAACATTGTTCTAACTTATTTGATTTAGTTGTTCGAGTTGCCAAATAAGAACAATTCCGAAAGAAAAGTGAGGAAGATCGGCTGCAATGGAGCAGATATAAAAATAAAAGAAAAGGCAAGGAAAAGTCCTTACTAGAAGAACAGTCGGTTCAAAAAGAGCCGAGCCAATCAGATGAAAGTGAAGAATCGGCTGATGAAGCCGAGGTATAGCCACTTTCTTCAAGGAGAAAATCTTTGATAGAAAAACATTCGGTCCAAGAAGAGCCGAACCGATCGAATGAAAGTAAGAATCGGTTGATAAAACGAGATATAAGCGGCTAAGATTATAAAGAGCTGTTTTCTTTAAGCCGACCAAGACCAGCGAAACTAAAGTTTGGGTCTCGGCTGAGCAGTCGATTTGGCACCAATAGTCATCCGAATGTTCATTCGAAAGACTATTGGGGGGGCATTGTTGATACCAAAATTGTGCCGACCTAACCCACGTACGAGCCAGCAAGGACACGTGGTACACCAAGAGTCGGCAATAAGGCGCGACAAGAATGCGAGAACGGTTGAAGATTGGGGCGAAACAACCAGGAGGAGTTGGCATAACTTCCATAAGGAGTTAGCATAACTTCCATGAGGAGTTAGTGTAACTTCCACATGGTTACAACCACTCCCCCACTACTTTCAACCAACTTTTAATGCAGGCTATAAATAGGAACTTTGAAGCCTGCAATAGAGGTCTTTGCCCCTGCGCACAAAAGACCACCCTTATTCTACCACATCTTTCTTTCCTGCATTTACTGCTTTCCTAGGAGTAGCATGTAACCTAGAATTTTGGAGTCTGTCTGCCTTCAGTGGCATCACTCCGCTCTTTGTTGTAATCCTTAGAGTCTGTCTGCCCTTTGGGCATCACTTTTGAGGATTACAGTCTATCCTTTGTATTCCCCAGTGTATTTTCTCAATATAAATCATTACCTCTACGATCCGGCCGACTGTTTAAAGACTTTTTCTAGCCATTCGGCTCTTACTTTGCTTGATCTTTTACTTGTGCTGGCTATTCGGCTCTTTCAGCCGAACCGAAGTGAGAATAGAGCTTTCGAACCCGATCGGTTTGATCCCTCGCCGATCGAATCGTTTGAAGATCAGAAGGGCGCATTTCTCGAGGGTCATCAATCTGAACCGCTTTCTATCCCGACGCGCATCCCGAGGAGGATCTAGTACCGGTTCTGGGATCGGGAGAATTTCGGAGACTAACAATTTTGGGCATCACTCTATAGGGTTGCGGTCCAATCCTTTGTATTTCCCCGTGTTTCTTATTAATATAGTCACGTTTCGGCTAATCCGAGCCGATTGTTTAAGTCCTCTTCTGGCTATTCGGCTCCTCCTTTGCTTAATCTATTACTTGTGCTGACCTTTCGGCTCTTTCGGCCGAACCGAAGTGAGAATAGGATTTCGAACCCGATCGGTTTGATCCCTCGCCGATCGAATCGTTTGAAGATCAGAAGGGCGCATTTCTCGAGGGTCATCAATCTGAACCGCTTTCTATCCCGACGCGCATCCCGAGGAGGATCTCGTACCGGTTCTGGGATCGGGAGAATTTCAGAGACAAACAATTGTTGTGTTTTTTTTTTTTTTTTTTAAATATTTTAAGTATTTAGGCTTTATGGTTAAAATATGTTTAATTACCCTGTGATACAATGCTATGTCAATGTCGACCTTGGGTTTTTATTTATTTATTTATTATTTTTTTTTTTTAGATTTTTAATCTAGAAAAAAAAAGGTTAATAATTTTTGTGATTCGCTAATGATTCGATCAAAAAAAATGGCGCCGCGCTCGTCGTCGCGGATTCGTGGGTGAGGGACGCTTCGTCGTCGCTCTCGTCGCCGAACTCGTCCGTGGAAGAATCCTCATGTGCATGCACGGCGTCAGGATACAAGCATACTAACTTATTAACAATAATGATTTTCATGTACCAGAATACAAACACACTTTATCAACAAATAATGATTTTCATCTATCAATTTCTCAACATTCAGTCACAATCATTCAAACGCAATATCATTCACACTACAAGTTCACGGAAGAAGAACATCTATTAGGCGCACACTTTTCTCATAGCAATCCTGGGTTCTGAAAACATACCTTGGCAAACATCAAGAAGTAAAGAAGCAAATGCCCAACAACACAATCCAAGAGAGATTGGCAATGATTAATTCATCAGAATGCCTGTTCTTACCAAAACCATGTAAGGAATGACAATCTACAAGAAGAACACATCAACCCAGCTAAACAATATCTGATCTGAAACCTCCCCATAATGAAATCTGGTAATGAACTTGCTGCTGAGTTATTAAAACTGAAACCCTAATTATCAAACTACATGGAAGTCATCGTGTAATGTATAACTGTGTTTGACATTTCATGAGAGTACGTCGATGTTCAAGAGTGCCCAACCTCAACAATTTATTAACACAATAGTATAAAGCCACACTAACAAAAAGTTTTGTAACATCAATGCTTGCTATAGAGAGTTCTTGGCAATAAATGAGGAAAAAAAAAGAAGGGCATAAAAAATAATAATAAAAATGTGGCCAGAGCATATATATAGGCTCAACATCTCCATGAAATGGTTATAAATTGTTGATGGGGTGACCTAAGCAGATGCTTGCTGATGGGGTGTCCAGTGTGTCGACCTCCCCATGGAATGCCGACCCTACAATGAACTTTGATGCCGTCTCGAAGGTCATCTTTCCAAACGGCGAAGTGTTGTATTCACCCATTCCCAACCGATTCATCGGTCGATACCCGCCATTAAACGTCATGAAATCTGCAATTAAGCTTAAAAGCCGGATATTTACGTCAATCCCGTATGCCTGGAACACTTCCTTCACTTCTCGTATGATAGTAGCCCTGGCAGCTTCAACACCGTAGGTGTTGAGCATCGCATGTATGTCATAGGAGATGAGTTTGTTGATGTCTAAATATTCTTCCAAGTCCCAGAATGCTTGGAAGTTCACACCAACGCTTTGAAGCATGCGGGTCGACTCCTCTTTCTTCTGCGGCTCGGATACTGAGCACCGCTCGATGCTCTTGCACGACTTTACATAGATTGACTTCGCTGTTTTCTGAGCAATCTTGGCATCAAATAAACAAAAAATCCTCAGCAATTCAACATGGTTTAAAAGAACATATCTACCACAATATCCCAGGAAAACAAGTATTTGTATGTGTAACCCTGAAAATGTTACTTATTTGCATGAGTGCTCCTATCAGGTGTAACTATGCAAAAACAAGTTTTGCACATATATAGTTTGGGCAGGGGAATAGAATGCAAATATATACAGTTTCCAAGGAAAGGCACAAATATCATTTGCACAATTTCACAAATTGCAGCAGTGTATATGCCCACAAAAATGCAAATTTTTAGTCCATTCGTTCATTTTCAGCAAAGAGTACAGCTAGCTACAATTAAGTTTAATTATATACTCCAGCTGAGAAACTCTCATCTTAGAATAATGTAGATATCATATATAGGAAAACAATATCAATGATCGTCTATGCAAAAATAATAATGTTCGGTAGATTTTAACTCGATCATGACCAAGCTTCTCAGGTAGCGTATCATCAAATATGCACCTATAGCACTAATAAGAAATAAAATTTCTTTACCACATAATAAAAATGAATTTCTTTCCCAAATCTGTTTTTCTTTTTTCGCAAAAAAAATACTCAAAGAGCTAGCTAGGCAAATCCTCCGTTCGCATACCTAGTAATAGATATTCTACTGAAATTCAATATGGTTTTACCACAGTAATGCAATTTATGGCATTATGCTAGAAAAAAGCAACAATACATAGGGACGAGAACACATTTAGACATACTATCTTCTAGTTCACATAATGTTAACAGAATTTTATATGATAATTCCTAATAACGTTAAGAAAGACAAACATTTCATTACTTCCATGCAAGGATTGTCGTAGCACCGGCACGTCCCATGCATGCCAATGTCAACATGCCTCCTTGTGCGTTGTTATGCCACCGGCACAACAAAGACTTATTGGCAAATACTTCTATATCATTAAATTTTCACGAGAAACAACTTTTTAGATTTTTTTAATATCTCTAATGGTTATAAAATTGGGTCAAGTACTATATTTCACACAATTTAGTAAGAATAGAAATAACTAGATGATATTTATTTTTTATATATTACAAAGAACATACATGAAAATAAAACTTGAGCAATAACTGGATAAATATTTATAGGAAAACACTAAGTTAGATTCACTAGATCTAATATGATAAAAGAAATTAGGGACAACACTATTTTTGCATTTCCACTAAAAGTTGGTCTTATTATTGCAATGGAACACACTAAATGCATCAAATGTTAGTAGATTTATAAGATCTACATATTTCAAGTATGAAAACCTTCTTAAAACTTTTCCCCTAAAAAAAAAAAAAAAAAAACCACGTAAGCCCAAAAACTCAAAAAAAAAAAAATGCTGATATGGTGTCAGCAAGACAGCCTGCCGCATGCTGGCATGGCCACAGCAGTGTGGCATGGGCAATCCTTGCTTTCATATCATAAAAAAAAAGGCATTTCTAATTGTCAGCACATATATTAAAATGCTTTATGAGAATCAAGAAATCCGCTAGAAAATGCAACGGGGTGCGAATATACCCCAGCCAGTAATACCCGAGGTTCATCCCTGAAAATGTAGTGAACCTCAAAATTCAAACCATTAGCCTCCACATGAATAGTCCTGTTCAACTTTCCCTTACGCTTCTTAGTATTCACCATTTTCCTCTCCAACTTGTTTTTCTTCTTGCCTGATTTAACTTCCATATTTCCATCATCGACGGAAAACCCTCGGATTTTTTGGGCTATCTCGGCCCCTCTTCTCTCTCAATCTCAACAGTAGTTTCCCCTCCCATGGTATAATCATCTTCTGTCTCGACTTGATCAATCTCACTTTCAAATCCTGATTTGTTCTCTTCATTTTGTTCATCATCATTTGCCACAGTAGCCCTCCCCTCATTTTCTATACCATCCTCATACTCCACTTCGTCGCACTTTCGCATCTTCCTCCTTTCTGCATCTGTTCCTTAGTCTTCACCGCTTATGTCATCATCGTCATCACCTCCGTCTCCCTCCTCTTCATTGGCTGGTCTACGACTTTCTTCTTCATCAACTTCGTTTGCTGAGTGAGTTATCATCTTTAGTGGTAACAATGTTGATATTGTTAATTCTGTCTATCAAGTCTTTAAGTGTTTTTCTATGGCTTCTTCCATAGCAAGGACAAAGGTTGAATGTAGGGTTGATAGGCAATCTTCTAATTTTAGGTCGGAATAAGAAGGGTAAAGCTCAGAGGGGTAGAGGTGCATCTTTAACTTATAAACTGTTGAGACCTGACTCCCTTGAATGGAGAACGGTGAAGAAAAGTATGAAGAGGAAGACTTACAAAATATTTGAATGGTTTCTCTCCTTGTTGAGAGTATTCATTATTGTATTAAAATATAGAAGTTACAAAATGTTACAAATGGTATGATATGCATAAAAGAAAAAAATTGAAATTAATAAAATACAATCATAGTTTCCTTTCTTGAGTGATTGAAATCAATCTTGGTTGAGCACAAATGATCCTTTACAAGATTTGATCAACCTTCCTAATTTGTCTCTGTCTGCCGCGAACGAAACCGGCCCCGCCGTAGGCGAGTGGTCATTCATGGTAGAGTTTAAGTTTGTTTGAATTTTGTTTTGAAATCAGGATGTTAGGTTCATGGCTTCCAACAGACTCAAGAATCTGCTGTTAATTACCCCACACTTTCAGTGTCAAGGAACCCTCGATTAAGAGACCAAATATAAATGCTGATAATAAAAGAGATAAAGCGGGCAAATAAAATTTTATTGATATGATTTGCCGAGTACATGGCTTAAGCAGGGGCATACCCCCACTGTACATGAATTTCAGAAGACTAGGATACTCAATCTAGCGACCTGGTGGTCGATAGAAGTTGTGATGCTCAGTTTAATGACAGAGCGGTCGGATTCACTTTGGTTATTTGTCCCAAAGTGGAACTGTGACCAAACCCCAAGTATTTGTATTGAGGTGGTCGGATGCTCAGTTTAATGACAGAGCAGTCGGTTTCACCTTGGTTATTTGTCCCAAAGTGGAAAGGTGACCAAACCCCAAGTATTTGTATTGAGGTGGTCGAATTACCCGAGGGTGGCTAAATCCTGAGTATTTGTATCAGGATTAACCGAGTATCATTCTAGTTATTTGTGCTAGAATGAAGGTTTGACTAAGCCCTAAGTATTTGTATTAGGAGTAGTCGGGTGAACTCTAAAATTTTGTATTAGAGCTCGATCGGGTATGAAGCACACTAGACCCTGAGTACATGTACTAGGGCTAGTCGAGCATGGTTTGACTTCTACTCTAGGTATTTGTGCTAGAGCAGAAGGTTGACTAGACCCTAAGTATTTGTATTAGGGTTAGTCGGATTTGATTTGACTTTCACTGTAGGTATTTGTGCTAGAGTAAAAGGTTGACTTGGCCCTAAGTATTTGTGTTAGGACTAGTCGAGTGAACTCTAAGTATTTGTGTTAGAGTTCGATTTGAATTTGAGTTTAGTTTAACGACGTTTCGGTCATTTGAGATTTGGGTTTAGTTTAAAGACGTTTCGGTCATTGGAGTTTGGGTTTAGTTTAAAGACGTTTCGGTCATTAAAATTTGGGTTTAGGTTAACGACGTTTTGGTCGGAATTGGATTTGGATTTAGTTTAACGACGTTTCGGTCGGAATTGGATTTGGGTTTAGTTTAACGACGTTTCGGTCGAAAGTGGATTTGGGGTTTAGTTTAACGACGTTTCGGTCGAAAGTGGATTTGGGGTTTAGTTTAACGACGTTTCGGTCGGAAGTGGATTTTGGGTTTAGTTTAACGACGTTTCGGTCGGAAGTGAATTTGGGTTTAGTTTAACGACGTTTCGGTCGGAAGTGAATTTGGGTTTAGTTTAACGACGTTTCGGTCGGAAGTGGATTGGCGTTTGAATTTGGGTTTAGTTTAACGACGTTTCGGTCGGAAGTGGATTGGCGTTTGAATTTGGGTTTAGTTTAACGACGTTTCGGTCGGAGGTTCTGGACTTGGGTTTAGTTTAACGACGTTTCGGTCGACTGAATTTGAATTTGGGTTTAGTTTAACGACGTTTCGGTCGAAGGTTCTGGACTTAGGTCTAGTTTAACGACGTCTCGGTCGACTGAATTAGTTTAGCGACTTTGCGGTCATTAGATTTGATTGTTTAGTTTAACGACTTTACGGTCGATTGGAATTGAGATGTTCATGGAAGTTGGTTCATGAAATTAATTCATGCTAGGAGCCCATTTATAAAGTCCATTGAATTAATTCATGATAGGGCCATTCGGGGAGCCCATTGAATAAAATTCATTTATGATAACAAACCATTTGGAAGGCACATTAGTTCATGAAATTAATTTATGACAAGGAGTGCCCGGAAAATCGGTTCATAGAATTAATTCATGATTAATTCTTGATAATGGGCCCATTTTGCAAACCCGTGAAATTAGTTCCTAGAATTAATTGATGATGGAGCCCATTTGGAAAGCCCAAAAAATTAATTCATAGGATTAATTCATAATAAAGGGTCCATTTGAAAAGCCCATAAATTTGGTTTGGTTTGAAGGTATTTGGATGACATAAGGTTATTGGATTTTATTTGTGGACTTTGGATTTTGAAGTGTGGGTTTTGGAATTTTGGGCTTTGGGTCTTTATTTGTGGACTTTAGGAGTTTTGGAATTTTTGGGTCTTTGTTTGTGGATTTTGTGGACTTTGAAATTTTGGTTTTGGATCTCTACACGTTTTGGGCCTTGGACCCAACTGAAATAAATAAATCTTGTGTCCGCCCAATTCTCGCATGCGAAATAAACGGATTTGGGCCTTAGTGTTCGGACCAAATTAATTCTCATACATGGTGAATTTCGGGTCCAATGCATGTGGGCTCTCCATCATTTTTTTTTTGATTGCTTATGAAATTGGGCCCATGATGAATTAAGCCACTTTCAAAACAAATCTCAATTCTTTTCTTTTCTTTTTTCTTCTTTTCTTTTCTTTTCTTTTTTTTTTTCACTCTTTTTTTACTGTGAGAGAGAGAGAGTTCTCTCTCTTTTTTCTTTTTTTTTATTTATTTTATTTTCTTTTCTTTCTTTTTTTTTTTCTTTTCTTTTTTTTCTTTTTTTTTGCTGAGGGAGTTGGGCCAACTCCCTCTTTCTCTCTGTACGAAACCGAGAGAGAGAGAGGGAGGGGTGTCCCTTTCCTTTCCTTTTTCTTTTTCTTTTTTTTTTCTGTTTTCTTCTTTCTTTTTTTTTTTCTTCTTTTTTTTTTTTTTCTGACAGAGAGAGAAAGAGAGAGAGATTTGTGTCATCCAACAACTCTCTTTTTTTTCTTTTCTTTTTCTTTTGCTGTTTTATTTATTTATTTATTTTTATTTTTGTCCAAATGCACAAGATTAGATCACGTCGAAGACGACGCATCGGAACTCGTCCGTTTTTTTTTATTATCGATTTCGCGTTGTAAATTTTAATCGTGTCGAGCCTATCACGAAGATGGCCGCACGATTTTATCCTTTCGATCATGTCGAGCCTATCACGAAGATGCGCACGATTTTACGTCTTCGCCATGTCGAGCCTATCGCGAAGATGGCGCACGGTTTTTTTTTCTTTTTTTATCCATGTCGAGCCTATCACGAAGATGGCCGCACGGTTTAGTTAATAATATATCCGGTGCTTGTTCGATTTGTAGCCTATCACGAAGATGGCCACGGTTTAGAGATTGATCATGCATACGTGCGAAAGTAACGATTCGATGTTAAATTTGATCGGTTCGAAACCTATCACGAAGATGGTCGGGTTGATCAAACCAACAAACGAATCGTACTTACGACGTTCGTATGCATGGTATCTCTTATCGTTGTTGTCGCGCCGTCGTTGAAGTCGTCGCCGTCGCGTCGTCGTTAAAGTCGAAGCCCCTTCTTTTTTTTTTTTTCCTTTCTTTTTTTTTTTTTTTTTTGCTGTTTGGGGGGGGGTGCCATGTGCACCCCCTGGCAGCAAGCCCAAGAGGGCTTCCTCCTTGGGGAGCCTACCCGAGAGAGAGAGAGAGAGAGAGAGAGAGAGAGAGATAGAGAAAAGATGGGAAAGTTTAAAAAAACTCTTCTTCTTTTTTTTTTACTTCACCTTTTTTTTCTTCTTCTTCCTCAGATCCTTGCTTTTTTTCTCCTTTTTTTTTTTGGATCCCTCCTTTTTTTTTCTTCTTTTCTCTCTTTTTTTAAATAGAAGAGTAAAAAAATTATTCCCATTTGGGAATAATTTGAAAACGAGTTAATTGAGGAAATAATCCTCAATCAACTAATTATACCACATTTGTCTTATTTTTTTGAAAACTTTTTTTTTTTTTCTTTTTTTTTTTTGGAAAGAGGAGGTGGGATATTTTCCTTCCTCTTTTTTTTTATTTCCTTTTCTTTATTTATTTTTTGTATCTAAGTAGAGTTCTTCTCTTCTTTGTCTTTATATTTTTTTATATTTACACCACTCAAAGATTTTTTTTTAACCCGAACAGTCTCTTGATCATGAGCATTTCCTTTTTGATAAGGATCTTCATTACTCCCCCGCAAACTAGGCAGGGGTCTAGACCACATGCCGAGTTTGGTCCGCAATTGTGTAAAAACAGATTTAGAAAGTGTCTTGGTAAATACATCGGCAAGTTGATGAGGAGATGAGACAAACCGTGTGACCAAATGACCAAGAGCCACCTTCTCACGTATAAAGTGATAATCAATTTCTATATGCTTACTCGAGCATGGAAAACAGGATTAACTATCATATGTAAAGCACTTATATTATCACAGAAAAGAATGGCTAGTTTATCAAGAATAATACCAAGATCACGTAATATAAAAGACAACCAAGTCAACTCTGCAGCAGTGGAAGCCATGGCTCGATATTCAGCCTCGGCACTAGATCGAGATACCGTAGGTTGTTTCTTCACACTCCAAGATAAACAATTACTTCCAAGAAAAGTACATAAACCAGTGGTAGATCGGCGAGTAGTAGGGCAGCCAGCCCAATCGGCATCGGAGAAGGCATATTGTAACATACTGGACTTGCGCAAATTGCGGAGTTCGAGTATTTGACTTGAGTTCAGAACCTTTCCACATTTTCTGAAAAGTCGTTGATAGTGTTCCGACCTATGGTTCGAACCCCGAGAACGATGGTTTGCATCTAGGCACCAAAACCGAAAAGTCGGATGTTTGGTCAACTCTCGGATTGGAATTTGTGGGCTTTGTACCGGTACAAACTGATGGTTGTACCGGTACAGCCATGATGGCTATACCGGTATAAATTGAATTTTGTACCGGTACAGATGGGCCGAGTGTGGGCAACCCGAGGCTCGGGTTTGGCCTTTTCGCAGGGTTTATACCGGTACAAATGCCCTTTGTACTGGTACAACCCGGCAGACTGCGTGCAGTCCGAACTGCAGGGTTTTTTTGGCTATTGTAGCCTTTTCTATTAGTACACCCCACGTCCATTGGGCTTTTCCCTGTGCTTGGAACAGCAAGAGGAGAGGTAAGGGAGCCCTCCACTCTACTCCTTCCCTCTCCATGGATTTTGATGGGTTTTATTGAGGATTAAACCCTCTCTTTTGCTCCTTTTGCTTGGTAGAGACCTTTCCACCATTGTTGGAGCTTGGAGCTTGCCGATTGGAGCTTTGTTGAGGATCAAGCTTCAACCCTAGAGCCTTTTGAACTTTGTTTTGAACTTCTTGGAGGTAAGCATCAAGTTCTCTTCCTCTAGATTTGGATTTTGAGGCTCTTTTTGTGATGAAACCCTAGAATTGGGATTCTAGGGTTAGATTTGGGGATTTTCGTTTTGTAGCTTCTAGAACCTAATTGATGGGTTTAGAACTTTGGTTTAGGTTGGATTGCAAGGACTCTAACTCCCATTTGGAGATCGAGTGAGTTTCCTTCGCATTTGATGAGTTTTCTTCACCCTTTTGTTGAGTTTCTTAAAGATTAAACTCATGGTTTATCTTCTAAGCTTGTAACTCCTATGGTTTGCTTCTTAGGGTGCTAGGAGACATAATATAAACTTCGTTAGCGGTTCGGAGCAACGCTCGGAGCATTCGGTGGGTTTGGCTTCATGAGCATAAGAGAAAATGTCTCCTAAGTGCTTATTTGGTTTGGTTTAATTATTTTGAATGTATATTCATACTAGATAGAATTATTATGAATTTTAGAACACTTAAAATGCATGCCTTATGTATAATAAAAATTTCACTCTATGTAGTAGAGCATTCTGGGGTATTTTGCATGCATGTGAGGGTGGTTCTTGTGGGCACTTGGGAATGTGCATTTTTATGTTTCTTATAGCTCAAATTATGTATTTGTGAACATTAAACTCATGTGGAGACTTAGAAAGATTAAGTGTCATCAAGCGGCACTTAACTTAGAAAACTATGAAACTGCAACATAGAGACATTGACATAGGCCATTGGACATCTACTATATTCCATGTTAGAGACATGATGACATAGAGATAGGCCTTGGACACAGTAGCTTTATTTTCCATGTTAGAGACATGATGACTTGAGACTTGTGACGGTTCTTGTGACTATATGCCATTATGCTCATTCGCACATACTTGTGAGGGTCGCTCCCTACAAGCCGGCACTCCGGAGTTGGCCAACGCGATACTTGTTCGTCGTGCGGGATTGGGCGCCGAAGTGGATTGCCGTGGGATAGGCTCATTCCTAGGGTGGGGATGTTGACTACCACGGGGCAATTAGGCTCGGCATTAGCTAGACAGCCTTCGGGTGGGTCTTATTGGATTTAAACTAAAGAAGTTTAATCAACATTGGACATTGACTAGAGTAGTAAAACTTGACACTTTACTATTGCTTTATGGACATTGGACTAGTTGGCCATGCTTTCTATTTATGCTTAGAATAGCTTACTTACTTATGCAAATTCATGCTAAGTAGAGATATTATGTTTAGTAGTTTACATGTTTATTTACATGTCGTTATTTTGCTTACATATTACCCGTTTACTTGTTCCATTTTGGGCCTAGTGGAGCATGCAACTGAAGTCAGTAATTGCCCACTGGGAACTATTATTTAATAGTTCTCACGCCCGGTTTCTTGCGTGTTACAGAGCCTTCGGCACCGGCGGAGGCACGGGATCGCGGCAAGGGAGTCGCGTAGTTAGCTAGATTCACTTTCTGCTACCACTGTTTAGGTGGTTATTCCTCTCTTTTTGTATTTTGTGAGAGAGTGATTTTGTATCCATGTATAGAGACCACCATGTACTCTTTTAGTTTTACTCTGGGATCTTTGGTTGTACACTCTTTATGGTTTCATAGTGGAGATTGGTACTTTTATTTATATACTTCTTTTATGCTTCCTAGTATATTCAATTCTACGCCTATCTGCTAACAAAAGCACACCTGTATATAAAAATATCCTAAAATACTCTATCTATATTAAGCTAAAATGCAGAAAACCCCACTCAATCTATCACATATTGTACTTTACTCTATAAATTTAAAAGTATATTTAATCCTTTTCAAAAGATAAAAACTAGGCCAATTTGCATAAAAAATCCACAAATTTTGAACTTTTACAAAACTGGGCCGCTTTTTTCGATTTTACAGATTCGGTCTAAATTTTCAGTAAACTGACCAAAATACCTTTATTACTTTTTCTTTCTTCTTTTTTTTTTTTTCCTCTAGTTCATTTTTTCTCTCTCTCCGAAAAAGACAGTGAAGGCGGAGGCGAAGGGGGAAACGGCCCCCTTCGCAGCTCACTCTCATGCCCTCACCCTCGCCCGCGCACGCGCACGCTCTGCCTTCCTTGCCTTCGACCCTGCCGCGGCTGTGCCGTGACTCTTTTTTTGTTTTTTTTCCCTTCTCCGTCTTTTCTCTACCGTCTCCGATGAAGACGCTTCTCTCGCTCTTCCCCACCTTTATCGCGCTCTCCCTCCTCCTTTGCCTTCTCTGCCGCCTCCGACCACGATGCCTTTCCGTCGACGCCGACGCCGCAGAGGTCAATGCGGTGTCGCAGTCTTAGAGCGGGGGGTCCTTAGTAGCTTCATCGTCACCGCCGTGGCCTTTGACAGAGAGACGTGACAAAAAAAAATTGTAGAAGAAGAATAAAGAAAAAAAATAAAGATAAAAAATTATAGAAGAAAGAAGAAAAAGATAAAATTATATTGTTAAAATAAAATTATACTATTTAAAAATTTTTTGCACTGTTTAAAATGAAAGTTGCACGTTTTGAAACAAAAATTACACTATTTGAAATCAGATTTACACTCTTTAAAATAAATTTGCACTATTTAGATAAAATTTATACTATTTCACTTTTCCTTCTTCTTCCTCCTCCTTCTTCCCCTCATCCTCATTCTCATCCTCCACCATCCCTGGAGAAGAGGGTAGGAGGGGCGGTAGCGGCGCGGAAACGAGTACATGTCGTTAGCGACATCATGGCTGAACGTGGCGGGTGCGGCGGAGTGGACGACGGCGTGGTCGTGGCGCACGCACCACGAGGTTCGCACCCTACGGCTTCGGGTCGTCGGAGCTCTTGGCCTCAGTGCAAAAGCAGACAGTCCCGCCGCCGCGCATGAACCTCTTCGTCCTGCCGCCTCGAATCGGCTTGTCGAAGTCGGCCACTTTTGCATGCATCAAACATTTTCAAAAATATACCTATCTATTAGTTAATTTGTCCCAACAATTAGTTAATTTTTTCCAGTACTATTTAATTTGTCCTATGTATTAGTTAATTTGTCCCAACACTAATTTGTTTGTTTGTTACCCGGAATGGGGAGCTCTCTGCTTTGTAAGAGTTTAGGGATGCAGTAATAAGCCAGTCTTTGGACGCGTTGGGCGTACAGAATGCCATGGCGGGGATTCCCAGTTCCTCCGCTATATCGATGGCGAAGGGTAAGATCCCGTCGGCGATCAAGCACATGACGTGTGGCACCTCGCCCGACCCCTTGCGCAACTCTAGTAGTAGATCACTATATGTGTGGCTCGATCTGGTGCGTAGAGACCCATCGAGCTCCAGCAACTGTGCGGCTGAGCGAGCCCGGTCGTCGGGGAGCCCGTCCTGGATGGCCCGGAAGTGGTCGCGACCACGCCGCCGCCCGCTCCCGCACCCGCCGCAAGT
Organism: Aechmea fasciata; assembly: GCA_025177825.1. NCBI lineage: Eukaryota > Viridiplantae > Streptophyta > Magnoliopsida > Poales > Bromeliaceae > Aechmea > Aechmea fasciata. The sequence continues at coordinate 7,535,902 of CM045945.1, forward strand.
GGCAGAAGAATAAGGAGAAGAGAAAGAGAAAAAGAAAAAGAAAAAAAAAATGGTGCAAATTTTTTCTATATAGTGCAACTTTGGTCTAAAGAGTATAAAATATATTTTTAAAAAGGGATAATTGCCTATATACCCCTCATGCGTACGAAAATATCCGACCTACCCATACTTTTTTTTTTCTTTCTAAAATGCCCCTCATACGTTCCACCGTTATTGCAAAATACCCCCGTATCTCAAGTTAATGGGTTAAACGTGAGTTAAATATCTACCACGGTTAAAAAAATTAAAATACCAATTTTGCCCTTAACTTAAGGGCAAATAAGAAAAGGTTGGTATTTGTAGAGGGGTATATTGGAAAAGACCAAAAGTCGAAATATTATTTTGAAAAGGGCAAAATAGTAATTTTACAGAGATAACAGAATTACTTAACAGATTTTAACTCTAAGGGTATATTAGAAATAGGTTGGAACGTAAGAGGGATATTTTCAATATTAGCCTTTTTAGAGGGTAAATCAAAAAATCGGGAACTTTTCGGGGTATATAAGCAATTGCCTATTTTAAAAAATATAATTTTTATATCAAATAGTGCAATTTTTGTTAAAACAATGTAATTTTTTTTAAAAGCGTGTAATCTTATTTTAAGAGTGCAATTTCATCATCTTCTTTCTTCTTCTACATTTTTTTATCTTTTTTCAGAAAAAAATTATTTTTTATTTTTATTTTTTATTATTCTTATTTTTTTTTATAAATTTTGTTTATCACCACCTCTTTTTTGCTCTCTATCGCAACCACCGCGATGTCGTCGGAGGCGATCTTGCCGCCTCCGACGACGTCGGAGGCGTTCCGACGCGCGGTGGAGGAAAAGAGCCTACGTCTCAAAGCCAAGTCTTAGTGAAGAAGGAGAGTCGCGATGTGGCATTAGCAGGGTCAGAGACGAGAAGGGCGGGAGGGTGCACGGGCGAGGGCGAGGGCATGCGAAGCAGAGGTGAGGCGGGCTGATTCCGCCTCCGTCTCCGCTGCCTTCTTCGGAGAGAGAAAAAAAAAGAACGAGAGAAAAAAAAGAGGAGAGATCTAATAAGGGTTTTTTGGTTAGTTTGCTGAAAATTCGGCTCGAATCGCAAAATCGAAAAGGATTGCCCACTTTTACAAAAGCGCAATACTAGTAAATTTTTTTATGCAAATTGGCCTAAAAACTATCTCATCATATTATAATGTTAAAAAAATAATGAAATAACCAAATATGTTTATTTTTTACTTTTTTTCCCTCCCTAAGAGGGTGAAAAGTATATATTTTAATCTAAGAGGCTACCTGCTAACGAAATAAGTTTCGAGAGGAGTTAAGTGCACATTTTTTTTTATCTGAGAGGTTAAGTACAACCTGTAATATATTGAAGGGTGTTAAGTGCATTTTAGTCATATATATATATATATATATATATATATATATATATAGAGTAGGGCTACTATACTATTATGAGTAGTAGAGCCCTACTACTCATAAGTTGTTTTCGATGATAGAGCTTCCGAATCGACGATCCACTCCGTTAAATATGATCTAGAGTATTTGAAACTTCTAGAAAATAAATTTCGTAAATTTTCGAAATCATAATAAAGTCCATCAATCGGGCATAAAATGAACGGTCAAAATCCAACTACGTTCTAAAAAAAGATGATCGGATCCTTCAATTCAAGATCGGAGTTATTGATCTTTATCTATGCGATGAATAGAATTTTCTATCAAAAATTCAACAAATTTCAATTCTTTTACACCGTTAAACTAGCAAGTATCCCATACCTACTGTTAAAAATTGTCAAATTTGTGACCTCTTGATCGTAAGGTAAATGATGCGAAAAATTATAAAATTTTATTTCTAGAAGTTTTAAATCTTTGTAAATAACGTTTAACGGTGTGGATCGTCGATACGGAAGCTCTCATCGAAAACAACTTATGAGTACGATGGCGATCATACTCATAATAGTATAGTAGCCGGACTCTATATATATATATATCCCCTAAAAGCACCACGGAAGTGGTGCTTTTGAGTTTTTAGCCTTTGAATGGAGAAATGTAGGGTTGTGATGATGGTGGTAGGTGGTGGTAAGTGGTAGTAGGTGGAATAGTATTTAATCCAATGGCTATTAGTAATCAAGGAGTAGATCCAACGGCTAAAAACTTAGAAGCACCAAGGACTTGGTGCTTTTAAAAGTATTCTAGCTCTACTCTCTCTCTCTTTCTCTCTCTCTCTCTCTTTCTCTTTCTCTCTCTCTCTCTATATATATATACTATTTGAAAAGTTTTTCTTTTCTTTTTTTTTTCCAAAATTGTTCTTTTCTCGTAATGCAATTGTTGGGTTCCGAATTCCCGAGACCTTGACCCGGTCAAAGATCCTTCTCGAGGAGCGTGTTGGGATGAGAAACGGCAACCGATAATGACCCTCGAAGTTTGCGCCCTTCGATTGATCAAGCAATTCGGTTGATGAGGGATCTTATCAGCCGGGTTCGAGAACTCTATTCTAAACTGGATGAGCCGCGTGTATGGGCCAAGCGAGAACTAGGGTCGGCCGGAGAGCCGAACGACCAAGTAACACAAGAGTTGAATGATCGGCTGAAAAAGCCGAATGCCTTTATATATTAATAAAACAGAGTGTGCCCGAAAGGCATACTGTCACGCCCCGGGACCGGCATGGCCTTCCCAGAAGCGTGCCCAGACCCGCCATATGTCAACACATACAAGGCGTCTACAAAAAAACAGCGAAAATAAAAGAACAATAGGCTACAACTAAGAATATCAGAGCCACAAACAACAACATCTAACAACAAGTAGGAAGGATTATAAACTGAACTATAACCATAAACATAAGTGGGAACAACATCTAATCCAATAACAGTGTACAAAAGGGTAGCCACTATAAAGGTACAAAAACTCTCATCCTATCAAACAAAAACAAAAGGAGATGATGATCCACCTAGCGAGACTCCTCGGTCACTAGCCTGAAGCGACACCCTTGCCACGATCCCTAGCCTCCCCAGATGCAGAAGGCATTGAAACGAGTCAGAAAACAGAGGGCGTGAGAACTATAATTTATAGTTCCCAGTGGGCAATTACTGACCTCAGCTCATGCACCACTAGGCCCAAAAAGAAAGCTGTAAGAGTGCGATATAAAGAAATATATACTGCTGAAATAAAAGCATGATAAGATGCTACTATACCAATCCACAAGTATACTAAGTATGTATATTAAAGCCCAAACTCAATATAGCAACATATAAGAGTTATGTTCTACTGTAGCACACAAGTATACTATAATGTAAATAAGAAATTACCAAGTATACTATAAAACCCAATAATGCCCTAAGCATGTCCACAAAATCCAACTACTAAGTCCTATCTAGTAGTGATTGTCAAATATTATCGAATGTCAAGTTCAAATCTCTTTCTAGGATCTACACAAGGTAATCCAGCTTGTGCCACCTAAGTGTCGTGGTAGCCCCAACATTCCCCGTAAGAAAAGAGTCTAACCAATTCGGCCCTATAGGTTTCCCAGTACCTCACGCGCGACGAATCGCAAAGGCCAACTCCGGAGTGCCGGCTTGTAGGGAGCGACCCTCACAAGCATGTGCGAAAGAGCACAAATGGCAACAAGCACAGTCAAGTCTCAAGTCCAAATCTCAAGTCTCAACATGGAAATAGTAACTAGCAACCCTAAGGTCTAGTTTAATTATTCTCATGACACTAGATTTTCTATGTCAAAGTTCATTTACGAGCCTAATGCCGCTTGATGACATTAGCTCACTATTCTACAAGTAGATGCCAAGCCTAATGTCGTTTTATGACATTAGCTTTTCTCCTATGTCCTGCATAGTTCTAAGTCCAATATCACCATTTTACATGTCATTTCCACTAAGTCCAACATGTTCTCAAACCACTAATAGAATGCTACAACATGCATTACACCAACATGACTAGTCTCTACCACATAGAGGTCAAAATTGCATTGTACATAAGATATATGTTTTAAGCATTCTAAAATTCACAAATAATGTATATGACATGAAAATACATGCTTTTCTATTTTACGATACTCAAATAACCCCAATGAGAATTTTTCTCATTGACATTGGTGAGGCCAAACCCACCGATTGTACACCGATGCTCCGGGTCGCCAACTGAGGCTATTTCCAGACTCCTAGCACACTAAAAAGCGTACCCTAGAAGTTACAACCTCAATCGATGAACCAATTAACCAATCCACGAAGATCAATACTAGAGAGCAAGGAAAAACTCACCTAGTGTAAAAAATCTTACTCCAAGCTTCAAATGGAAGCTTGATCCCTCCCAAAGCAACCTAAATAAAGGTTCTAAATCAATCAAATGTGCTCTAAAAGTCTCCAATCAAAAAGCCCCAAATAAACTCTAGATTTTCCAAAACTAGGGTTTCATCTAGTAGAAGCACTAAAACCTTATTCTAGAGAAATAGAAGGTGATGCCTACCTCAAGAAGCCTCAAGACCAAGATCAAAACCTCCTTAGAGTGATGATCCTTCCCCAAAGTGACCTCCAAAACCAAGCTCCAAGCTCCGATGGTGAGGATGTGGAAGATGAAGATGCTCCAAGGTCCCTCAAGCAAGATCTCCTTGATCACCTCCTTCACTTCCCCTCATTCTCCTTCTCTCTCTCTAGGATGCAAGGGGAAGTGAAAGAGTGTGTGAAGTGAGGGAATAGGAGAGGGAAAGAGCCATATAGGCTGTGTAATGTAACAATATCCCAGCTGGCCCTTCAACTTTGCAACCTGTGCAACAGCCCGATCTGGGCATTTTTCGGGGCTCAAGACCGGTCCTGGAGCCAATGCCCGGTCTTGGCTAGCCCCACACCGAAGGTTACGCACAAGAGGACCGAACATTCCTCCCGATGTCCGGTCTCGGGAAGTCTCACCCCAAAACCATGCCCACGGGATCCAGACATTGAGGGCAATGTCCGGTCTCGGGCCCTACTCCGCGAAATGTCACACACGGGATCCGGACATCCATGGTGATGTCCGGATGCCACGGCCACCAGCCGCGCCACCCTCTGGGATGTCCGGACATCCAAGGGAATGTCTGGTCCCCGAGGTCAAAACTCGCAGGACTTAGCCAAAAATCCAGATTTTCAATTCCAAAGGTCGGACCACCGTCTACGACCCTCCACAACCAGTGGAAAAGCTCGAAAATCACCTCAGACACTCGAACCTCGCTATTTGCGAAAGTCCAGTGCGTCACACATACAGACTCTGCAAATGTAATTTACAACAGAGTGTGCTCGTGGGGCATACAGACTCTGCAAATATAGTTTACAACAGAGTGTGCCCGTGGGGCATGCAAACTCCAGAGATTTAACTTAAAACTACTCCTAGGAAAGTAGTAAATGTTAGTTATATGCCCTATAAGCCAATCTCTGTCATAACTTAAAGGGATAATATTAGTATACTTTTCTTTTATGATTAAAACTGGCATTCTTCATTCATATTATTGCCAAATGCATATTTATGAATCGTCCATAGAATTAATAGTAGAAGAATTAATTTTCTAAGAAGTTAGAAATTTGAGACATATATTCTTCTGTAATTAATTCTTAAATGCTTCTAATCATAGGATTATCACGAGGCGGTGGTAAATCCGGATAGATCGATGTATCTTTATCTTTCCTTATGGGATGTTGAGTCTCAAGTCATTAGAGTGGTGACACTAGAGTAAGCATATAGGTGAATGTTGGAGAACAATTTCACTGAGCGTGACCAACTATAAACAATCACATGGATGCCTACTCACTCGTCAGTGAATTGTTCCATACTGTAGTAGTGTGAGTGATCCTTTGACCTGAGGCACCACGGTTATCTTGCGTGTGAGTTATTGTAGTTTGACTATGTAAATACTTATACCCTAATCATGGGTTAAGTGAACACATGTTGGCTGCAGTGGGTCATATGTGGAGGTAGGTGTGTGTTAAGATGGAATCTATCACCCTCGGTAGAGAGGTAATTGTCCTATGCTATCTGTTTTAAAAGTCCTTGGCCAAGGCAGTATGATTTTATGGAAAGGAGTTTCCATATTAAGTGTTAATCAGATAAGGCATATGATTGAGTAATGTGGTTTGACGAGTTATCCATAACCTCGACTCAATCGGGATAAGTGATAGAAGGATTTTACCACACGGTAACTACACTTAGAGGTTCTGTCTATTATTAATTCTACTTGGATTGCCGCGATATACTGCTAGGTGTCACTCGTGGATTGTGGGACCCATGAGAGTAATTAAGACAGTTAATTACACTCAGTTGGGAGAGCAAAAAATGTTTTGGTCCATCGAAAAGAGTTAGATGGTGACACTAAAAGAGTTTGTCACATCTCACTACCAGGGTAGAATTGAACCTATGTGGTCACACACAATAAAGGCTGCATGTGATCTAGTGCTTGGAGAATTAATAGAGACTATTTTGCTAAAGTAGCAAAGCAAGAATTTAGTTGCTAAGGTGGTTAGCAAAAACTCTAATTGCAAAAGATGAAATTTGTATAGAGTAACCTAATACTAAATTTGATTTAGTACGAGGGCTTATGTGCAATAGTTGCAACAACTTATGAAGTGAAAAACTCTCTTCGCATTTAATCCTTTTATTAATTGTTAATTGGGAGATGAAGATAAAGAGAGAGAGAGAGAAAAAGAACGAAACTATACATATTAATTGTACTATTAATGGAGAAGAAAAGTGAAAACGTTTTCCTTTCCTCTCTTCTTATCTACGCACATCAAATGAGAGAAGTTAACTCTTCTCCCATTTATGGTGAACGTTTTATTTCTTTCTCTCCTCTCCAAATTTGAGAGAGAGGTGCTTTATTAATTAGTGAAACGAATGTTTCATTAATTATGATAACGCTCCTCCATCTCCGTCTCGTCTTTCTGCCCTGCCTATAAATAAAAGCATCTCCCAATGATGAAAAGACATAGGTGATTTGAAATAGAATACCAAACAAAGAGAGAAAGCTTTTCAATTATAAAGCTCTTTTTAATCATAAGAGAGTGGTCTCCTATATTAATTGGTCTCTATAGTTAATCTTCTTGAAATTAATAGCACAATTTTGAAGATTAATTTTTCTCCACATTGACACAAGAGATCACGAAAGGAGTTTCGAGATTACACTAGAATATATAGTGAAGCACAGATCCCGGAGCAGCCTTGTGTGGATACACATAGAGGCCGAACATTTGTGCGGCTCAAAGGACCGGAAGTTCAGATCCACATCAACCGTGAAATAATTTTGGTAATTTGCACAGGTTGAAATTCGAACACATCTTCTAATTAGATTAGAATAATAATTTTGTGTGTCACACGAGATGATCTTGGTACATATATATACTAATATCATAACTGTTATGATATTAAAGTACACATGATTGGATCATATTTTATAAATAAAATTTATTTCCGCTGCATTAAATGCACATGCAGATGCATACATTTCCTTACAGTAAATGCGGGTAAAAAATATTATATTTAGACTACTCTTAGAAAAGCGATAAAATTGCAAGGAAAATAAGGGTGGTCTTGTCGTTCAGGAGGGAGAAAAACTCCTATTACAGGGTTCAAAGTTACTATTTATAATATCTTATCAACCCACATTATTGGTTGGTTGAAACTAGTGGGGGAAGTGGTTGTAACCATGATCGTGGAAGTTACGTCCCACTTCTTATGGAAGTTACACCCCAATCTTCAACTGTTCCTGCCTTCTTGACCTTTAGGCGCCTTATTGTCGACTCCTAGTGTACCACGTGTCATTTTTTTTTTTAGCTCATACGTGGGTTAAGTTGGCTCAATTTTGGCATCAACAATGCCCCCCTAATAGTTTTTCAAATGAACATTCGGATGACTATTGGTGCCAAATCGACTGTTCAATGACACAGCCGAGACCTATTCTTTAGTTTCGCTGGTCTTGGTCGGCTTAAAGAAAACGACTCTTTATCATCGCAGCCGCATATATCTCAGCTTTATCAACCGATTCTTTACTTTTACTGGATTGGTTTTGTAGAGACCTGGAGTTCGACTGTGGGACTTGTCGACAGCTCTGGTGAGTGTCGGGACAAGTCCGAGTCCCGTTGGCGCAAAATGGACGCCAAACGGACTCAGTGGGAACGCGAGAGCAGCTGGAAATTGGAAATTTGCAAAATAGCAGGTTTTCTGTCAAGCTATACCGGTACAAACTCTAGGTTGTACCAGTACAGACTTGATGGACATCTCGGTATAGTCGCCGGGGGAATACCGGTATAGAGCTACGCAGATTGCTCTCGGGTTGACCCCTTTTGTACCGGTACAAATTGCCCTTGTACCGATACAAATTGGTAGGTGAGCTGTGGGCAGTTTGGTAATTTGCTGCATAGGTTGTATCACCAACCCTTCCACCTCATGTACACGTAGAGAGAGAGAGTGGGGAGCCTTTCTACAGCTTCTTCTTCAACTTTTTTTTCCTTCAACTTTTTTTTCCTCTCCTCTTCTCTTTCTCCCTCTAGCTCAGCTGAAGCAAGGTGGAGGAGTTTGGTGCTTGAAGCTTCGACGATGTCGCGCCGCGGTACCACTCTAGTTTATTCTCGACGACGTGGTGCTGCGAGGAGGTCGGCGAGCGTGGCGTTTCGCTATTCTCGGCATTGCGTCGACCCTGCAGGGATTTTCCGAGGTGAGTTGATCGTCGGGACCACTTCCATTGCTATCACCTTCAACTATTTTCGAGATGGGTGCTGGTTCTGCAGTTTTTCGTCGTCGACTTGCAGCGTTTTGACTCGTTCTCTATGTAGGAGCATCGGAATTCAGCGAAACTTGGTTCGCTGGATTCGTGACTTCGAGAGGAATCCAGAGAGCCCTTACTTGCAGGATTCGGAGAATGTTAGCTTGGTCGAATTTGATTCCTACTTCACTGCTGTGACTACTTGACAGAATTCTTAACTTTTAGAATTTCTTGTTGCCTATTTCGTGAGCAGGGGGATTGGAGACCCTTGGATCACTCCCCTGTACATTTCTTTTGATTTGGGACTGTCCTTACCTGCCGTGGAGTTGCTTAGGTGAGTTTCGACCCTTGGAATTGGTTATATAAGCTTAAAAGCTGAAATTGGTACTAATTAGTGGATTTTAGTGCCTAGAGCTTGGCGATAGCTTGGTTGCTGGATTTGGAGGAGTTCGTATGATCCAGCGAGAATTCCCGGAGAATCATTATCCTCTTCGGTGCCAGGAGTTAGCTAATTAAGGTGGGTTTTCATCGGTTTATTCCTAAGTATGTTGTAGTCGACGTGTATGACTTCGAGTATTTAAGTATGCATTGATAGCTCAGATTCCTGGATTACAGCATGTTTAAATCTGAATTTTGAAGCATGTTTAGCAAGTATTTAATTCATACATGTTGGACTTGGACTTGACTTAGGAGAAAACCACAACTGGATTGTCATATGTATACACTACCAGATTTAGCTCTAGAAGCCGTGTTGTGTTGTATCGTCGCTGGGTGAGGGCGATGGATACCCGGGGTAGTGTAGTTTGCATTGACGCTCGCGCTGGGATGCCGATCTTAGTTCACAGCTGAGTAGACTGTTTCGTGTTGTCGGGAACCGTTAGGGTGGACGGCGGGCCCGGGTTACTGTTTTGGTTTCAGTTTGTGCCACGGGCACGTGACCTGTTGGTGGTTAGACCAGTTCGACCCTGTTTACTTGACTTTGCTTTGTGAGAGCACGATTGAGCTCGACGGAGATACGATTGCATACTCGGCTAGGTCGCGCCCGAGTGCCACTCACGGAGTCAGGCTTAGTGCTTTTGCGTTGGTGTCGCTGTGTCCTGGCTGGACTCGCTCTCCACTAGCTACCCCTAGGGTAGTTGTTAGTGTTGCTTCGATAGGCGGGACGGGTGTATCAGTCCCTCGTGAGATTGGGTCAGGGTTATATGTTCTACAGATGACAAGTATTAGAGCATGATAGTATAGGGACATCTAGCTGTAGAGTGTTTCCAGCTTGCTTTTCTACTTTCTTGCTTACCCTGTAGACTTAGTGGGTGGACTGATGATGTTTAGGGCGGCACCCACTGAGGACTACCTGTTTTTACAGTAGTTCTCACACCCTTTTTCTTCCACCGTTGTTGCAGGGCCTTCGATTTCGGCTGCTGCTCCTTCTGAGGCGGATCGCGGCAAGGGCGTGGCGAGTTAGAGCCGTACCCGTCGAGTGCTGATAGAGGACCCCGCTGCAGGTAGTAGTTTTTGGGTTTTGGGAGTTTTTGTACATACGGTTGTTAACTCGCTGGAGCGAGTAGTACTCTTTTGTATCGATATTTTGTATGTATGTAGAACTCCTGTTTTCTACCTGTTCAGTTTGTTTAGTCTTTTCAGCTCTATACTACTGTTTGTGGTATTGTATGTTATACAGGTACAGCTACGCTTCGTATACAAGGAAAATTCTTGTATACGGCGGATTTGTCGGCGTGCCCGCGGGACTGTGCAACCTGAGGCGTGACAGGTTTGGCTCTTCTTGAACCGAATGTTCTTCTGTCAAGAATTTCTGCTTGAAGAAAGTGGCTATACCTCAGCTTCATCAGTCGTTTCATTACTTTTACTCGATTGGTTCGGCTCTTTTCGAACCGAATGTTCTTCTTTCAAGAATTTTTCCTTAATTGAAGAAAGTAGCTCTTTATCAGCCGCATATACCTTGGCTTCATCAGTCGATTCTTCACTACTCGATTGGTTCAGCTGTTCTTAAACCGACTATTCTTCTATTGAGGATTTCTCCTTTCCTTTGCTTTGATTTTTATATCGGCTCTATTGCAGCCGATCATTCTTACTTTTCTTTTGGAATTGCTCATATTGGGCAACTCGAACACCTAGATCAAATAGGTTAGAAAAATACTTATATTCAAAATGGTCTTTTATCTTAAAATGTAGACCATTTAATGCCATTTTTGCGAACTTTGATTCCGGCATTCTCATAAAGCACCGGATTTTGGCTATTTTGAAACGGTTCAAATACTCTTCGACCGTTTCACCTGGCTTTTGTCGGTATAAAGCTAACTCGGCGACCAATAATTGTGGCTCCGACTTATAGAATCGCTCATAAAATTTTTTTTCTAATTCATCCCAATCCCGGACGGAATTAGCAGGTAAACTCATATACCAAGTGAATGTTGTCTTGGTTAACAAAGTGTTAAATAACTTCAATTTTAAAAATAGATTCTTGGCATTGGGCTGTGATCCGTGCAATATGTTCGATCGTGTTCTCGGTCTCATATCCAGAAAATTTGTCAAACTTCGACATTTTCCAATTTGCCGGGTATGGATGTTCTACATCTATATTAGCAGGATAAGGCGATCTAAATACAGGTCGCATCGCCGGCCTTGCACCTATTCCGAAAGTATTTCGGATGGCTTCTTCGATTTGTGCAAATATTTCATTATTGTTCCCCTGCAAAGGAACCTGTGCTTGTACTACATTTGGTCCTTGCGGTAGACCGAAATTCAGTATAACAGGGTTAACTCCTTGCATATTCGGAGCCTGCCCCCAGCTCTAGCCTCTACATTTTGGGGCTGATAAGCTGGTAAAGTCAGTAAACCCGATATAATCTCTGACTATGGGCCGGCGTTTATATTCGTCGGCCTATAAGCAGCATGTATATGTGCCATTTGCGGTTGCGCTTGTGATACTGCCGGCGTAACGGGATTTTGTTGCACCGGCGCATTTAGGGGCCCCTGTTGGCCCCCATATGGTTGCTCGTTTTGAGTAAATTACTGTCTGATTCGAACAATATTTTCATTATAGGCTGTGATGACGGCCAGCACTGCGTCTAGTCGAGCGGTACTTTGATGGATATTTTGATCTACAGTTTGCAGGACTCGGGTCATTTGGTCGAGTGCCTGAGTTAGACTTGGCTCTTGATAAGCTGACTGTCCACTAGTTTCTCCTTCAACTGGCAAAACTGCCCGGCGTTCGCCAGCTTTGTCTGAATCGCTAGGTTGATCACTCCTAAAATTTCTAGGAACAACCCTATTGCGTAAATTCATGGCATTATCATCAGCCATAATTTTAATAAAATGTGAATTTACCTAAAACTGGGTCCCACCGGCCGTGCTAAAAACTTATTGGGTGCCGAATTCCCGAGACCTTGACCCGGTCAAAAATCCTCCTCGAGGAGCGTGTCGGGATGAGAAACGGCAACTGATAATGACCCTCGAAATTTGCGCCATTCGATTGATCAAGCGATTTGGCTCATGAGGGATCAGATCAGTCGGGTTCGAGAACTCTATTCTAAAATGGATGAGCTGCGTGTACGGGCCAAGCGAGAACTAAGGTCAACCGAAGAGCCGAACGACCAAGCAACACAAGAGTTGACTAATCGGCTGAAAGAGCCGATTGCCTTTATATATTATTAAAATAGAGTGTGCCAGAAAGGCATACAGACTCTGCAAATGTAGTTTACAACAGAGTGTGCCCGTGGGGCATACAGACTCTACAAATGTAGTTTATAACAGAGTGTGCCCGTGGGGTATCCAAACTCTAGAGATCTAACTTAAAACTACTTCTAGGAAAGCGGTAAATGTGGGTAAAAAAGATTACATTTAGAATACTCCTAGAAAAGCGATAAAATTGTAAGAAAAATAAGGGTGGTCTTGTCCTTCAGGAGGGAGAAAGACCACTATTATAGGGTTCACCTGTCACGCCCCGAGCCCGCCTATTTGGTCGGGTTCGGGTACGCCGACAGACCGCCGAACGGACATAGTTTCTCCTGTACGCGGACAGAGTCTCCTTTGTACATTCTAGGCGTCGCAATCAATACAATTACAAGGGTTCCAACCAGGAACAATATTCAACATACAATGATTGCATAAGGAAGTATCAAACATAAACAACTAAGCTATTACAAGCATTCACCAGCTTAGATTTAAACTTTACATATTACATTTAAGTTCTTCCAAATATAATCTAATTTATTACAATTATATTACAAGTTTGATACATTTGTTCTCTTCATCTCTATACCCCTAGGATATGCTGACTCGAGGTACTGCTATCTCCGGTCTCTGGGGTAGGGCGCTATCTATGGAGCTACGCGCTTGCCTCGCGCCGCCGCGCCGCTCACGTGTGTACCTGAAAAATACCCCGAAACAAGGTGGGGTGAGAACCAACTCCATGGTTCCCAGTGAGTACGACCACCCAAGGGAAAAGTTCGACCAACGGGTCCAAGAGAGGCAGCTGCAGGTTAGTTTAATAAACAGATAGATATATATCTAGATTATGCAACTAATGAAACCATGCATTGCCTCACAAATGCAATAATGAAATGCTAAATACAATAATGCATAACAAAGTAAATCTAATGAGTTTACTTCTATTTCGCTATCTCACTTATAACCAACTAGCTTCCAAGGTTCTATTACCCTAGATCTAAGTTGTGTATCACTAGCCCCTAAGGTTCCATCTACCTTATTCAAGCTAGCCACCCGACTCGGTCTCTAGTCAATCAACTGCGGATAATCCGCGCTCTGTCCGGCTCAAGGTGAAGGACCCCTCACTTACACCTCAGCCTTCAATCCACAATCACATCGCCCAACGGGTCGCTTAGAGCTGCGTACACCCGTGGTCAGGGATCTTTCCGGTGGGAAGGGAAACATGCCACACTCGACCCACTGCCCAAGACCCCCGATAGGGAGGGGAACCTGCCACACTCAACCCTAGCGATCTCTGATCCTGCCAGCGGAAGGGGGAACCTGCCACACTCGACCCGCGGCCTCGAATCAGTCTCAAGCTCGTCCTCGAAGTTCTTCCTGTGGGAGGGGAACATGCCACACCCGCGGACACGAACTATCGAGTTCACAAATCCTGGGATTCCGGAACCCACTTTTCAAGTCTCTAAGGTAGTCTAAAGCCCTATAACATCGACCTATCTAGGTCCAGTGTGCTCTCCACCCTAGGTCTAGCTGACTCTAGGTTTCATTTCCTTATCACATAACCTAGGTTTACTAACTCTAGGTTCAATCCTCTACCTATGTTTAGTGTCAGCCTATGTTCAACCACACTAGGTTCGATATCAGCCTGCCTAGATCTTAATTCTAGGTTCATTTTGTTCAACCTATGTTCACGACACTAGGTTAATGCCACTCGATCTACCCTAGGTCCACGACACTAGGTTCAATACAACCTATGATATATAACACTATGTTCAACATCATTCTTATTCATCCTAGGTTCTCGACCCTAGGTTCATATTCGACCTATGTTAATTACATTAGGTTCGATGCCACTCGATCTAGTTCTAATTAACTCTAGATTCAGCAACCTTATGTTCAATGTCAACCTATGTTTAACAACACTAGGTTAATGCCACTCGATCTATTTGATACCTAATTGTCCACATCGAGTTTCTATATTATATGTTCTCACAATACTAATGCCCCTAGCATATATTTCACTAAGCATTTATACATCAACATCTTTATGTTATGTCATTATACAATTAACCATCTTTGCATGCACATGTTCTTTGACAAGCTCTAGGACATGTCAACATGAATCTATTCACTAGCATGTATTCTCAATGCATCAATATGCTATTATCAACTAGTGTAATCAACTATCCTCTAGTATGATTCACGCACTACAAAAAATCTTGCATTTAAGGACACTTTAAATCATAATTAGCGACGCTTTAAAGCGTCGGCAAAAATAATCCCGACGCTTGCAAAAGCGTCGGGTAAAGAGTCGTTAAATAAGCATGTCGGGGTAAATATACCGACGTTTTAATATAACGTCGGAAAATGTATATAAATATTTGATAAAAATATATTTATTCGTGATGCTTAATCATAATGTCGGCAAATCCTAAATATTAAAGACGCTAGAAGAAAGCGTCGTCTAAAAAGCGTCGTTTAAAACATATTTTGTTGTAGTGACATGATGCTATTATGCATATAAATTCTCCATCTAGCATTTAAATCCACATGCATAAGCCTCTAAACCAAGTAATTAGGTTTACATGCATACATTTTTATCTAGCATAATTACCATGCTATCATGATGCTAACATGCATATATTATATTAAATTGCTCTAGCATGCTCTACTATGCCATAATGTCCATACATATGCATCAACAAGGAAACACAATTTTCTTCGACATGCAGGCGACCTAGTCGCTTCGGTAAGCACAACCCACCTGTTATCGCGTTCCGATTGCTCGTCGACACTTGCAATCAGCCTCCGCGGCACTCGGTATCCAGTTCGGCCTAATATTGCAACTGCGCCTCAACCGTGTTCCGCTTCACAGCCCCGAAAATTATAGGTCTTCGGTTTGTTGCCACGAGCCCACGATTCCATTTTCATGATTTTTGGAAGCCTTCGCCGCAAGCTGCGACCATCTTTACGTCAACGGCTTCAATCATCAATGTCACGCCCCGAGCCCGCCAATTCGGTCGGATTCGGCGCGCCGGCAGACCGCCGAACGGACAGAGTCTCCCCTGTACGTCCAAGGCGTCGCAATCGATACAATTACAAGAAGGTTCCAACTAGGAACAGTATTCGACATACAACGATTGCATAAGGAAGCTAGGTATCAAACAACATAAACACATCCTATGTTATTACATTCATTCCACATTCATTTTACATCACCGATTAATTTACATTAGACTTCCAAATACAATCTACTTATGATTACATCATTTCACAAGTTAGTTACATTTTTGCTCACTACCACTCTGAACGCTGTTGTGACGGCCGGTGAGTGCGTTTACCTGGTATACGGCAGCGCTTTATCTGCGTATCTACGCCACCCCTTGCCCTCGCGGCTCGCGGTCGCGCCACTACTGCAGCACTGCCCCCAAAACCACAACACGGGGGTGAGAACTATTGTCCATAGTTCTCGTGGGTACGGTCACCCAAGAGAACAGCTCGACCAATAGGTCCAAGGAGGCACTGCAAATATGTTAGCCCAAAAACATATATAGGTATATAACTTGCAACCAACATAAAAACATGCCTCACAAATGCAACATGCAAATTATTACTTTAGCTCTTAGCTTTTCTTTACCTTTTCGCTATTCTGTACTTTAGCTATTTCATTCTTACTTAGCTATTCATAACTCATACCCGTTGTAACTCTAAGATTTCTACTTACCTTAGCTCATGTCATTAACTTCCAAGGTTTCTATAACCCTAGATTTCCATCTCAAGTCCAACTTGCTTCTAAGGTGTCTATTACCTTAGGTTCACCATACATATCACTAGCTCTCAAGGTTCTTTCTACCTGATTCCAGCTAGCCACCCGACTCGGCCACGAGTCAATCAATAGCGGATAATCCGCACTTTGCCTGGCTCGAGGTGAAGGACCCTGTCACATACACCTCAGCCTGCAAGCCAAGAACCACATCGCCCAACGGTCCGCCCGAAGGTCCGTGCACCGTGGTCAGGGATCCGCCAGTGGGAGAGGAACATGCCGCATACACCCATAGCCAAGATTCCCTGATAGGGAGAGGAACATGCCGCATACACCCTAGCGCTCACTTTGTTCTTGCTTAGTCACAATCCTCGAAGTTCTTCCGGTGGGAGAGGAACATGCCGCATACACCCGCGGAATCGAACTATCGAGCTCACAATTACGGGATTAGGAATCCATTCCACGATGCTTGAGGGTTGGCCTTAACCCTCAAGAGTCGACCCAATAGGTCCATTGTTCTTTACATCCTAGGTCCACTTGACTCTAGGGTTCACTCATTGTCACATAACCTAGGTTGTCTTAACTCTAGGTTCAGTTCTCAACCTATGTTCTGTCACACTAGGTTAGGTTGCCACACTCCTAGGTCCATTGACTCTAGGTTTACTATAACCTATGTTCTTTAACACTAGATTAGATGCCACTCGATCTACATGTGTATTTAGTCCATGACTCACATTCTTTACTTGGCATTCTTTACTTGGCTCCCTTATGTCTATCAATCTACTCATATGCATGTTTCTTTTATGCTAGGCTTATGTTCTTGCAACATTCTTTACACTATGTCATTGCACATATCATTCATCAAGTTATCTACTTGGTACTCATACATAATTAAGTCATCTCTAGGGTTCAGTGTCGCAATATTCATCCAATGCTTCCTATGTCCAAATGCAAACCTACGGTGCCGCACGATAAAGGAAGTGTGCAAGCGGACACCCTATGTCCTAATGCGACGCCCATAGCTCCGCACGATAAGAAAGCATACAAGGAAAGTCATCGCCATGCCAACCCTATCATGCATTTCACTCATTCATTCTCATGCATTTACTTGGCGTTTATTATATATATCACTAGCATGCATTTCTTCTTATGCGTTATTGAACATGCATCAACAGGAGTTAAGTAACTCTCAGACATATAGGCGACCTAGTCGCTTCGGTAAACGCACCCACCTGTTTTGCTCTCCGATTGCTCGTCGACACTTGCAATCGGCCGCCCGCGGCACCCGTGACCCGATTCGGCTCGACTCGTGCGCGACCAACCGAACGATCTCCGAATCTCGATCTGAGACTTCGTGCCGTTGCCCCACGTCTTCAAGTTGCCCCAGTTCCGTTCTCGTGAATTTAGGGCTCCTATCTTGCGTGCTGCGGACATCTGGTATGAATATATTAAAATATTAATATCTTTGCAACCGCTCGTCGGATCACCGAACCGAGCGCGCCAACGCGTTCGTTGCACCCCAATTAGGTTTCTCTGGGGTCAAATGAGATCAATCTCATCTATTTCTAAAAACCCCAAATCGAACCCTAGGTTTGCATCTATGCAAAACCTACGTAAATCCCTAGATTTACGCCTTGATCTTCTATTGAGCCTCAAGGGGTGCTAATCCAACCATTTCTAGGGTTTAAAAAGCCTTCTACGAAAATCCACCATGAGAGGGAGCTTAGAAGCTTACCTCTACAAGCTTGCTTCGAGCTCGAGGAAGAGGGAGAGGATAGCCATGGAGGTCTCCACCTTGATCTCCATCATCTTCCTCATCTTCTTCCTTCTTCTTCTCTCTTCCTTTCCTTCTCTTTTTCTTTCTTTCTTCCCTTGTTTCGGTCGACAGGGAGAGAGGGTTCGAGGAGTGAGGGGGAGAGAAAGGGTTTTATTACCCTCTATTCACTTAACCCCCTGCATAATTGTAAACAAACCCCTCAACTTTGCAATATTTGAAACATTAAGCCCGGGCATTTTCGGGCTCGGGGGACCGGTCTCCTAACCCCGGGACCGGTCCCCAGAGCCTTGCTCCACTCTGCGCGGTGGAGACCGGTCTCCTTAGAGACCGGTCCCGGAGAGCTGCTCTCGCGAGAACGACCTTCCGGACCGGTCTCCCTTTTCGAGGACCGGTCCCCCAGAGGACACGGCTAGTCCAGGACTTAGCCAAATTTTCACTTTTTCCGTTTCTTCTCCGTTCCAACTCACTTTTGGCTCGTTTGACCTCCGATTCTTTTCAAATCGAACCGAGCCTCTCCACACATGATTTAAATCATGTCCACATCATTATCTCATCCGCGCAAGCGCCGGATTTGGCTCACGGCCCAAAGTAGCCTTTCGGGCTCCGTTTTCGCACCTAGTGCACCGAAAACACCCGAAAGCTTCCAGACTTCACCGGAACCACTCTTATGGCCTTCTAAGCCAACATACCTCGTAACTTCAAGACTTTAGAAGTTCAATATGTCACATTCTCCCCTCCTTAAAAGAGTTTCGTCCGCGAAACTTACTCATTTCCATCAACTCACAATCCAATTTAATTTATCGAGTAATTTTGGAGATTCCAATGCACTTTTTGTCTTCGGAGCGGCCTTTCACTAATTAGAATCATTCACAGGCCCATAACGAAGAATGTGAGACTAGTTTCACTCACATTTGCTAAGCACAACTTCAAAAGTGCATTACAACTCCGATAAACATTAGTGGAAGCGCAAGTCGACATTCAACGACCTCTCACGCTCCAACATCACTTGCAACCAGTTCACAAGGAACTTCACCTTGCGTTTACTCGTCTCGTCTCTGAGCGCACTCGGATCCAATCACCCACATTGCCTAAAGCAACATCTTAGGAGCATCGCCTAATGGTGAGTGCCTCAATATAAACTGAATCTTGCTCTATCGTGAGATGGCACACTTTGGCGCATCTCGCCTCCATTCCGTAAAAGAGCATTATCCTCAATTGTCATGTGGCTTCTTCTATCGAAGTGTCTCCTAGAGACCACTTGCTTCAATTTCAATTGCCACGACTTATTCGGCTCCTTAGCTGCGATCACTTACACGAACACTTCGCTCGCGAATCCTGGTCAACTCTTCGTTAGAGTTATCAACTCACCGCTTACCTCGGTCTCTACGGGTGGACCAATGGTCACCAACTCTACGTCAGCCTATCGCTTAGACGTGTCTCAACTACGCTTAGCGTTCTCTCGTTAATAGCGTAGACCCAATCAGCACTTTCGGCGAAATTCTCACTTGGGAATTCGCACACACTCCAATCAGGAGCAATCAAGACCCCAAACCACACTCAACTCTCGGATTGGGTCACAACCGCACTCTCGGCGCATTATCGATCTTAAGATCCAACACGTGGCATTTTCACGTTCTCGGGTCCAAGCTCGGACTACCGTCCGACCAAAACTCTCGCCCACCCAGCAGTGCGGGCCGCTGCCACTAGCGGCCATTGCGCTGATGGGCCCGGGCTCCGATCCTCAAATGGTCCGGGCACGGGTCGTCCCAAGCACTACCCGCTAACGTCGTCCTACACGACACGCTCTATAGAGCTACATAACCTGTCGACTCCTAGGCACCTAGTGCAAGCCACCAGCCCTACGAGTGATCCATGGCCCGCTTCACACTTAGCAATGCTGAAGTGCTACTGCCAATCCACTCTCTCGGCTGAATCGGAACCGCACTCTACGAGTACCTGTACTCGGGCGCTCCACGCCTCTGTAGCGTTCTACGCTAGGTCTCAGCTTTGGGATCGCGCCCCACGCACCGCCTACTAAGCAACTTTTCTAACCCCACATGGAGGTATCGCTAGGCCCACAGGCCAAATTCAGCGCTAACCAACTATTTCCTCAATAGTGGTTCTAACTATGCTGGGCATCTGGCCGCTCGGCCTATGCACTCCAACTACACGAGCACCACTCGCCCACCTCAATTCGAGGTATCACTTGGCCTCACACGCGCGTACTCGGCAACTAGTCGATCATGCTCTCAATAGCGGTTCTACTTCCACCGTCGGTCTATCGGTACTACATCCGAAACATTCGGATTACTCGGGTATCCTCAAGTATCACGGCTTAACTCTCGCAATCTACTACTCGTTGCCTCGAGAGTCGCCGCACCACTTCGTCTCTACCACGAGTCTTATCTCTCGCCGCCCACGAATCACAACTAGCCATTTGCTAGTGCCACTTGGCTTCCTACCTGCTGAAGCAGGCGCCACACTCTCACACTGCAAGCATGCCCGGGTATCTCCTCTCACCCGTCTCTAGGTCCCTACTATAATGATGTATCAATAGTAGCAACTGACCACTCAATGAATGCATGCAATGCATTAACTCAAAATCATGCAGAAGTTCTCGCTTGATTAAATTAACTCATACCTGCCCCGAAATCGTCAGCAGCCGACTCCGCAACCCGGGTCGTAGGTCCGTGACCGCTTGACGCTCGCCGCGAACCCTCCGGTTGCTTGATCACCACACCCCGCTCTCCAGACCGTGCCAAAGGCTGCACGTCCACAGGTTGTCCGGGAGAGGAGAACATCGTCGCCATCATCAGGGTATGACTCTCGCCTTGCGGGCACTCATCCCGCATGGCACTCGCCCACAACGGATACACCTTCCGTCACGCGGCGCACACCGCCGCGCTGGTGGGAGCCACCACGGATCACGCATCCGGAGGAGGATCGGGTGAGGACGACCTTGAGTGGTGTCTAGAACTTGATCGACCACCCAAATTGCTCAACGATGGCCTCGCCCCTCCTCGCTCATGCTTACGAGATTCGCGCTCCTCACGCACGAAAGCCTCGCCATGTTCGGCCCACAATGCCCGGTCCAACACCTCCGCAAAAGTTGTGAGCTTAAGGATTTGCACCTTCTTGTAAATCCCCGGTCGAAGTCCATGCAGGAACCATTCGGCCCTTTCCTTGTCGTCCCGCACCACATCCGGAACACAATTCACGATACGAGAAAACTCTCGCTCGTATTCTCTCACGTAGCGGTCTCCTTGTTGCGACTTCCCCGAACTTGTCCTGAAGCTTTCTCCTTTCAGTGTCGGGGAAGTACGTAGAAAACACCAGCCCCCGAAACTCATTCCATGCCATAGGAGGGAGGCTAGGCGATCGATTTCGTCGAATGCCTTTCCACCACGCCTTCGCTGACTGCTTCAAGCAATGCACAGCTAAAGGTACCTTGTCCCGCTCCAAGGTGCTCAGCTCCTCGAAAAGCGTTTCCATAGAGTCAATCCACATCTCCACGATCCATGGATCGACATTCTCTCCATCAAAGACAGGCGGATCAAACTCTTTGAAGGCCATAAGGGCCGCCAAAGCCCGTTCTTTCTCTGCCTCCATTTCCACAGAACCAGGAGCTGCTGCCCCCGACTCCGTCGCCATTCCCGTCGGCACACGGCGCGCTGCTACCGGCGCAGCCGCCGCAGCCTGTCGTGCCAACAGCTCATGGAGCCCCTTGATCTGCTCCTCCTGTCGCAAAGACTACGCCCATAAGCGCACTCATCCGCTTCGCGAACCAGCCGGTCCTCGCCTCGAATTGCTCAGGAACATCACTTGTTCCCTCCCGCGCCGATCTGGATGAAGATCGCCTACGCGGTGCCATCGTTTCCTGAAACGCGACAACTCGATTAGTTCTCGACCAACTCGGGTCGAATACGAGACCACTAATACCGCTCAAGAGCCAATCGGGCGAAAGTCACACGAGGCGTCCATTCTCATCACCTGGTTTCATGTTGTGTCGACCCAACATGAACTCCTTCGATTGAGAATAACCACACCTCAAGTCCACCTCTAATATCCGTCTTAGAGGATTATACAATACGACCAAATCCATAATCGCTTTCGCCACGAACCACAAGTCCTCGTCTCTCACGAGCCTTAACCTTTAAGGTTTCACTATCCTAGGGTCTCCTAGGTTCACCTAAACCATTGTCCCATTCACTACTTTATGCTCTGATACCAACTAATCTGTCACGCCCCGAGCCCGCCAATTCGGTCGGATTCGGCGCGCCGGCAGACCGCCGAACGGACAGAGTCTCCCCTGTACGTCCAAGGCGTCGCAATCGATACAATTACAAGAAGGTTCCAACTATGAACAGTATTCGACATACAACGATTGCATAAGGAAGCTAGGTATCAAACAACATAAACACATCCTATGTTATTACATTCATTCCACATTCATTTTACATCACCGATTAATTTACATTAGACTTCCAAATACAATCTACTTATGATTACATCATTTCACAAGTTAGTTACATTTTTGCTCACTACCCTCTAGTCCCCGCTATTAAGACGGCCTCAGGGTCCTGCTACCTCTGGTCCCCTGGTAGGGCGCTATCTACAGATCTACGCCTGCCTCGCGTGCTCCTGTGTATACTGTACCCGTATTACAACACGGGGGTGAGAACTATTGTCCATAGTTCTCGTGGGTACGGTCACCCAAGAGAACAGCTCGACCAATAGGTCCAAGGAGGCACTGCAAATATGTTAGCCCAAAAACATATATAGGTATATAACTTGCAACCAACATAAAAACATGCCTCACAAATGCAACATGCAAATTATTACTTTAGCTCTTAGCTTTTCTTTACCTTTTTGCTATTCTGTACTTTAGCTATTTCATTCTTACTTAGCTATTCATAACTCATACCCGTTGTAACTCTAAGATTTCTACTTACCTTAGCTCATGTCATTAACTTCCAAGGTTTCTATAACCCTAGATTTCCATCTCAAGTCCAACTTGCTTCTAAGGTGTCTATTACCTTAGGTTCACCATACATATCACTAGCTCTCAAGGTTCTTTCTACCTGATTCCAGCTAGCCACCCGACTCGGCCACGAGTCAATCAATAGCGGATAATCCGCACTTTGCACAGCTCGAGGTGAAGGACCACACATACACCTCGGCTGCGAGCCAACAACCACATCGCCCAACGGTCCGCCCGAAGGTCCGTGCACCGTGGTCAGGGATCCGCTACTGGGAGAGGAACATGCCGCATACACCCATAGCCAAGGTTCCCCGATAGGGAGAGGAACATGCCGCATACACCCTAGCGCTCACTTTGTTCTTGCTTAGTCACAATACTCTAAGTTCTTCCGGAGGGAGAGGAACATGCCGCGTACACCCGCGGAACCAGAACTATCGAGCTCACAATTACTGGGATTCCGGAATCCATTCCACGTTGCTTGAGGGTTGGCCTTAACCCTCAAGAGTCGACCCAATAGGTCCATTGTTCTTTACATCCTAGGTCCACTTGACTCTAGGGTTCACTCATTGTCACATAACCTAGGTTGTCTTAACTCTAGGTTCAGTACTCAAACTATGTGCTGTCACACTAGGTTAGGTTGCCACACTCCTAGGTCCATTGACTCTAGGTTTACTATAACCTATGTTCTTTAACACTAGATTAGATGCCACTCGATCTACATGTGTATTTAGTCCATGACTCACATTCTTTACTTGGCATTCTTTACTTGGCTCCCTTATGTCTATCAATCTACTCATATGCATGTTTCTTTTATGCTAGGCTTATGTTCTTGCAACATTCTTTACACTATGTCATTGCACATATCATTCATCAAGTTATCTACTTGGTACTCATACATAATTAAGTCATCTCTAGGGTTCAGTGTCGCAATATTCATCCTGATGCTTCCTATGTCCCAATGCAAGCCTATGGTGCCGCACGATAAGGGAAGTGTGCAAGCAGACACCCTATGTGCTAATGCGACGCCCGTAGCTCCGCACGATAAGAAAGCATACAAGGAAAGTCATCTGGCCACGCCAACCCTATCATGCATTTCACTCATTCATTCTCATGCATTTACTTGGCGTTTATTATATATATCACTAGCATGCATTTCTTCTTATGCGTTATTGAACATGCATCAACAGGAGTTAAGTAACTCTCAGACATATAGGCGACCTAGTCGCTTCGGTAAACGCACCCACCTTGGTTCTGCTCTCCGATTGCTCGTCGACACTTGCAATCGGCCGCCCGCGGCACCCGTGACCCGATTCGGCTCAACTCGTGCGCGACCAACCGAACGATCTCCGAATCTCGATCTGAGACTTCGTGCCGTTGCCCCACGTCTTCAAGTTGCCCCGATTCGTTTCGTGAATTTAGGGCTCCTATCTTGCGTCTTTGCGGACATCCGGTATGAATATATTAAAATATTAATATCTTTGCAACCGCTCGTCGGATCACCGAACCGAGCGCGCCAACGCGTTCGTTGCACCCCAATTAGGTTTCTATGGGGTCAAATGAGATTAATCTCATCTATTTCTAAAAACCCCCAAATCGAACCCTAGGTTTGCATCTATGCAAAACCTACCGTAAATCCCTAGATTTACGCCTTGATCTTCCATTCAGCCTCCAGGGGTTCTACTCCACCCATTTCTAGCGTTTAAAAAGCCCTCTACGAAAATCCACCATGAGAGGGAGCTTAGAAGCTTACCTCTACAAGCTTGCTTCGAGCTCGAGGAAGAGGGAGAGGATAGCCATGGAGGTCTCCACCTTGATCTCCATCATCTTCCTCATCTTCTTCCTTCTTCTTCTCTCTTCCTTTCCTTCTCTTTTTCTTTCTTTCTTCCCTTGTTTCGGTCGACAGAGAAGAGAGGGAGAGAGGGTTCTGAGGGAGTGAGAGGGGGAGAAAGGGTTTTATTACCCTCTATTCACTTAACCCCCTGCATAATTGCAAACAAACCCCTCAACTTTGCAATATTTGAAACATTCCAAACCGGGCATTTTCGGCTCAGTGGACCTGCCTCCCTAACCCAGACCGGTCCTGCAGAGCCTTGCTCCACTCTGCTGAGACCGGCCTCCCCTTAAGAGACCGGCCCCAGAGCTCGCTCTCGCGGACAACCTTCCGGACCGGCCTCCTTTTCAGACCGGTGGACCATCACCTAGTCCAAGGACTTAGCCAAATTTTCGCCTTTTTCCGTTTCTTCTCCGTTCCAACTCACTTTTGGCTCGTTTGACCTCCGATTCTTTTCAAATCGAACCGAGCCTCTCCACACATGATTTAAATCATGTCCACATCATTATCTCATCCGCGCAAGCGCCGGATTTGGCTCACGGCCCAAAGTAGCCTTTCAGGCTCCGTTTTCGCACCTAGTGCACCGAAAACACCCGAAAGCTTCCAGACTTCACCGGAACCACTCTTATGGCCTTCTAAGCCAACATACCTCGTAACTTCAAGACTTTAGAAGTTCAATATGTCACAATCAATATCTTCGTAACGGCTCGACGAATTGCCGAACCGACTTCGCCAACGTGTTTCGTTACCTCAATATTTTCAGGCTACTGAGACCGGTCTTCACCATGGAGACCGGTCTCGGAGAGACCTCCAGCCCAGACTTAGCCAAATTTCAGCTTTCGTCCGTTTTCGCTCGTTTTCGCTCGTTCGACCTCCGATTCTTTTCAAATCGAACCGAGACTCCCCAAACATGTTTTCGAGCGTGTTTTCATCATCTTTTCATCCACACTAATGCCGAATTTAGCTCACGGCCCAACATAGTCTTTCGGGTTCCGTTCTCGCGCCTACGCGCACCGAAACGCCCGAATGCTACCGAACTTCACCGAACCTCACTAGAACCATTCAAATGGCTCCCCAACCAAATGAACATCGTAACTTCATAATTTTAGAAGTCCGGTACCTTACATCAAAGTTACTATTTATAATATTTTATCAGCCTATATTATTGGTTGGTTGAAAGTAGTAGGGGAGTGGTTGTAACCATGATCGTAGAAGTTACGTCTCACTTCTCATGAAAGTTACACCCCAATTTTCAACTGTTCCCGCCTTCTCGACCTTCAGGCGTCTTATTACGGACTCCTGGTGTACCGCGTGTCTTTTCTTTTTTTTTTCTTTAGCTCTTACGTGGATTAGGTCGGCTCAATGTTGGCATCAACAGCAATACTAACACTTTTCTAATAATATGAGTTATTAGTTCTAATCTATTTTCTAATTGGTACAACGCAACTGTTTAATATTCACTTTATTTTATATTATTTATTTTGAAAAATATTTATGGGTTATGTATAATTTTATAGAAAATCCTCTCAACGATTACCAAATTACCCTCTTATCTTTTAAAACTTTTTTTTTTCTCATCAATTTCTATTTCAAAAAAATCTTTGTAAACTATCATACCGCTCACATCCCCAAACACAGTGGGAAAGATGTAGTTGTGGAGAGAGAAAGAGAGGGGAAGAGATGAACCCCTCGACTATAGGCCATCTTAAACAGGCAAAAATTGCATCAACATCGCTCTCAAATTATTAGTTTGAGAACGATATGGATGGGCGCCGCATGGCAAGCCGTGCCCATTACACGAGCAGGAATGTTAAAGAAGGAAAAAAACAAAATTGTGCGCCATGAGTTTTTTTTCAGATTTTTTGAGAAGAGAGAGAGAGAGAGAGAGAGAGAGAGAGAGAGAGAGAGAAAAGCAGAGAAAGAAAAATGGAGCTCTGCATTGTCCCCAAACTAACTAGGAGACATTGTCCATAATTTAGATAAATTCTTTACATTTTTATTTATTTATAACATATTTCTCAGTTGATTGATTAAATTACTTTTTAAGTTTAGAAGGCATTTGGTTCGGTGTAAAATAAATTAAAAGATTGTTTTTAATATGAAAAAATATTTTTTTTTGGCTTGATGGAAAAATAAAAATATTTTTATGAATTTAAAAAAAAATTCAAGTTTTTGTTTTTTTTTTTTTCGACGGAAAATAAGAACGCAAGTTGCGTAAAATTTTTTTTATTTATTTATTTTCCACCAAACCAAATAAATGTACAAAACTATTTTTTTATTTACATTTCAAACACTTATGGATGTAAATTTTTGAATAAAAAATTTATATACTGAGTTACTATACTATCAAAAGTAAATAGGACTTAGTTCTTCTGACTTTTTAGCTCTTGAATCAATGATTGAGTAATTAGAATGGTTACAACTCCTCAAGATTGAATGGTCTCTCTCTAAGATTAGGTGGTTTGTATAGAATAATAATATAAATTTAAAAATTAAAAATAATAAAATTAACTTTTTTTTTTTTTTTTTTTTTGAGAGATAGGTAGCAAATGCGGCAGCTTATTTCGTTTTAGAAATAAAACATTAGAAATGTGAATCGGCGGGATTCGACGAGGGGTCTCGAATCTGTATGAAAATGGCCTGCCCAAAACTGCTCTGGGACGGTCGGTAAAAATTAACCTTAAATTCAAAAAATTTAAAAATACTAGATCATGTGTACTTCCCATATTATAATAGTAGCTCTACTAAAAAAAAATTTTGTTTACGGGTTCATAATCCGAACCGGCGAGCAACTAATCCTATCGGGTGGCACGGATGTAATTAGAGTGAAAAGCGTGTCTAATAATTACCGACTCCAACTTCCACGAAGCTTCGTTGCCAAGCCGTATTCTCGGAGGTTCATAAAATCTGACGGCCTCGCATCGTCCGCCTCCAACCTCTCAATTAAATTAATATTTTATTTGATTTTTAAATAAATATAAATTATTATTTATTTATTTATACAATCCTGGAGTCCTTGTTCTCCACCTTCCCCCACCAAAACCCTCTAAAAAAATAACCCTAGTTTTGAACCCTAACCCTAAATCAACCTCAATCTCTACACCCAATCTGCAGACGCTGGCGGCGATTTCAGTCTCTCGCCAGCGACGACGGCAGTGGCGGCGCAGCCATGAGCTGGCGCCGAGCTGCCGGGGCGACGACGGAGGGTAGCGGCGGCAGCATGGGGGAAGGAGGAGGAGGAGGAGACGGGAGGAGGAGGATGGTGCTGACGAAGGTGCTGGTGAAGGTGACGATCGAGCGCAGCCTGCTGCCGGTGCACCTGGTGGTCGCCCCCGAGATGACGGCCGGCGAGCTGATCCGCCAGGCGGTGGACGCCTACTCCAAGGAGGGCGCGCGCCCGCTGCTCACCACGGCCGATCCCAAGGCCTACGACCTCCATTACTCGCAGTACACCCTCCAGAGTATGTATATATATATATCATCGCCTCCTCTTCTTCTCCTCCCTTCTTCTAGATCTTTCTCTCTCATGAATCTACAAAATGCATATAGATTTGCTTTTAATTTCTTCTTGTGCGTATAGATACGTCACCAGAATGTTTTTTTTTTTTTTATGTTGCCCTTTATTTTATTCAGAAACAAACTTAGCTTAGCTTAGTTGGAAATATAAATCGACACCACATTCGGTTAGTGATACGTCACCGGAATAACTATGTATACTTATCTTTTGAAGTCATAAAATATTAAATAAAATACTGTTATTCATTATAGGCCATAAAAATATGCTAAAGCGTACTATTATTGCTAAATGGGCTGCAATCCGACACTCACCCTCGCCAAAGCCCATTTTTTAATTCTCTACAAATAGATCTTCTCGCCTTGCTAGTCCTACGTTTGATTACTTTTGTAATCTCACAACCTCATCATACAAGGATCAAGATTCCGCTAACTACTAGTACTGTTTTGTTAATGCTGAAACACAAAGAAAGTTTATTAAACCCCAATCGGAAGAGATATAAACCCTTGGACGGGGTTGTAATCTCTACATTCTTTTTTAGATTTTGTAGATTTAGTATATCCTTTTTCTTTTTTTTTTCCTTTACAATCAAGTTTCGTTTTTTTTTTTTTTTTTTTTTAGTAAGCTTTCAACCTCTTCATTTCATCAAAGAGCTGTTAAAGTTGACGGACGGAATGCACAATCTTAATTCCAACTGAGTACAAGGTGTTTATTAACCGGATCGAGTATGAGTAGTTGATATACTGTACCCGTATCCTAAAAAAAAATTGTTAGAAAAAAAAAAATATCCTACTCATTTAACTTCGGGTCGGGGTCGGATCCGGATCTGCGTCTTAAATTCTTAATATACTCATCATGTCTATTTGAATAGTAACTATCTGTATACTACCCGTTCAAGATCGGATATGAGTCGAGATCTAAATCGGGTACGGTGCATATATTTTTTTTATAAATTTTATTAAATTTTCTATACAGAACTTATTTCGGTCATTATATTGACGGATTAAAAACCTAAAATTTAAAACAATATCATATATAAACAAACAAAAATAAGAAAATTATGATACCATATTATAGAAAAAAAGAATATAACTATTAGTAATTACTAATATTATATTCTAATATTCAAAAAAAAGGAAAAAAATAAAGAGGAATAAAAAAATATACTAAATAGAATATTTATTATTAAAAAAATTAGGTTGTTGACTATGAATGGAGAAGGGATTTGGAAAATACTCATATATAGGATAAATATGGCTGATGAAGACGATTACAGAAATATTGTTTCATAAATAACTCTTAGGCGGAAATAAAACAAAAAAAAAATAATGAGTAAAAAACAAAGAGTAAAAAAATTAGAAAAAAGAAAAGAGTAAAAGAGCGTCTAAGATTTCAGTGTTCTATTAGGATGAAAATACTCAAAGACTCCTTATCTATAATTTCTATTAAAATTGATCTCTCAACTTCAAAAGTTTAATTCTTTTTTATTTACTATCAGATATTTCATCGGGTTTGGGTCCGGATTTGAAAACTATTCCAGACCCTACTCCTTTAAAAGTTAGGCTCGGGTGGGGTCCAAATCAGATATGGATATAAAATATTTGGATCAATACCCGAAATTCTAATGGGTAAATTTTTTTACCCATATACTATCTATTTTTTATCGGGTCCGGATAGGGTCCAGGTAGGGTCTGGGTCGAGTATGTTATATCGGATATTTTGGACAGCTTTATATCTGGGCAGAGTAATGGTACAATTAAAGTTTTAATTTTTCTTTCAAACAATAAAATCTAAATTTTGATTTTTGAATTTAAATTCAAATCTACAATTTTGAGTTAAAACTGAATTGGAAATTTGAATTGGAATTCATATTTTTGAACTTGACATTGAAATTGAATTTGAATTTGAATTTCAATTGTAGAAATTTAATTTTGATATTCGCAATCAATATTGACTCTAAATTTCAATTTGAACTCATGATCAAAATTTTAATTTTGAACTTAAACTTAAAATTTAAATTTGAATATCTAATTTAATTCAAAATTCTAATTATATCTAAAAGAATATTAGCCTTTTTTTTAAAACATAAAATAAGAAGGGAGTTAGTAGCCTAGAACCCTTGTTTAAGAGTTGTATGAATCACAACCACATTTTGGTAGTAGATTTAGCATTTCTCTTTGTGAAATATTAAGTCTACAGCCCAAAAATAGTTGTACGATTATAACTCTTGATTATAATGTTAAAGATTAAAAAAAGTGAATTTTAGTAATAAAAAAAGAGGGTGATAAAACAAGTGGTGAGATATGGGCCATTGAATGAAAAAGTTATTAGATTGCAACCAAAAAGTGGTTGTAGAGTTAGCATATCAAAAATTAATGCTAGGTCTGTAACCACTTTTTAGTTGTAATCTTACTGCATTACCTTTCAAGGATCGTAAATCTCAGATAGTTTTTTCACGCTCTTTTTGTTAGCACTAAAATTCAGAAAGAATTGATTAAACCATATATATGAAGATTGTCTAAATTAACTTAGGATGTAGATTGTAACTTGGACATTTTTCATACTCAGATTCTCTTAGGACAGATTGGTTGTATATACTTAAAAATAAAACACGAATAAAGATATTTGTTGAACTTGTGGTAGTTCCAACTGGGCATATCTTGTTTAGTTAATTATCGTAATTAAAGAGCATAGCAATGACAAATAATTTATGTGATTATTGAAAACAGTATATAGTTTACAAATATAGTTATTACTTTATTTATGGGATGATGAAATTAACACCAACATAGAAAAAAAAAAATATTTTGTTTCATTTGCAAAGGTGATTAGATAGGTAAAGCTTATGTTTTATCATCTTCAATTGCTACGACCAATCTGGACCAATTTGGACGTAATTCTATCCGTTGTAGTTGAACCTTCTCTTGTAGCTCCAACTATAAGATTTGGTGTTTGATGCAACAATCCAAACAATGGAGTCGCCCTAGCGTATAATCAAATATTTGCAATTTAGTAGCAACTATATGCAACCAAATATTAATTCTTTTATTGTTGAGAAAAAAAAAAAAAAGAAAAATTAATTTTATTTCCAATCTAAGTTAAAGTTTCGTCCTTCGCTTGGAAAATTAACGTAATTTAGACTGGTACGTGATGTTTTTTTTTTTTTTTTTGTTTTTTTGAGATAGAAAGATAGCATGCTATCCGTTTTGTTTATTTTTTTAGAAATAAACTTAGCTGAAAATGTGAATCAACGAGGATTCGAAATTGGGACCTCGGATACCAACCACCAAAGCTTTTGTCGCTTGTGCACTTGTGCTAGGGACGGTCGGTGGAACTTGGGATCTTGGGTATGAGATGTTATTAATTGGAAATCAAGGAGATGCTGGATGGATACAATCCTTGATAGGATAGGATGATTACTGTGTTGTGCACAAAAGAGCTCTGCATATATACAAAGAAATGCATCAAAGCTACATGTGTGGGTAGATTTTTTTTTTTTTTTTTTTTTTTTCAAGAAACTGCACATAACTGAGAATTGTATCACCATCATCACCAATCATTGAAGCGGCGGTTGAACTTTTTTCTAATTAAAATCATCGATCATTACTCAATCATTTAGCATTAAAGAAGTCAATTACGTACGTGCGTACTGTTGTGTGTTTAATTATTTTTCTAGAGATCGATAGATTATCAAAGAGGTTGTGTTTCCTATTAATTTAGTTACTACTTGATTTGTAGGTTTGGACCCAGCGGAGAAGGTGATCAACTTGGGATCTCGGAACTTCTTCTTGTGCCTGCATCGACCTGCTTGATAGTTTAATGCCGCGGCATCTTCTTTAATCCTGCTATTTACGCCCGGGCTATGTACCTTGCAATTTATCATTTAGCCTTTTCTTTTCTATATATATATATATATATATATATATATATATATATATATATATATTTTTTTTATTTGATTTTCCTTAAAATGTTAGTGGAATTGAGATGAGAAAGTTGATTTTTAGTGGGTTTGGATCGCGCTCGTCATCTAAGATTTGTAAATATTAAAGGACAAGTGTAATTTTCATTTGCAGAAATGAGATTAATTACTGGCATTTGGTTGGTGCAATTTAATTATCTCATTGAAGATTACTGCTGGAATTATAAAATTATTATTGTGATTGGTTTTAATGGTAAAATTCTAATATATATGGTTTTTTACAATTATCTCTACACTTTAAAATTTTATTTACTTTTATATTGAATATTTGAATATTACTTTCAAATTTTGAATTCTTCAAAATCTGAATATGAATTCAAAATTAAAAAAAAATTAAATTTAAGAAATTTGAATTTGAATTAAAAGTTAGAAATCAAATAACATAATAAATTTTCACTTTCCACGTTAGCAATAAATTAATAAATTTTCACTTTCAATCAGCTGTCGCTATAGGAAAAATATTTGTTGCAATTACTGTAATAAAAAAATGTATAAAATAAATTAGTGTATTTTTCATTTATAAAGTTTTTATCTATTATAATTTGCTTCATTCTATCGCATTGCACATAATTATGAGCAAATATTGTATAACGTTCAGCTAAATTGTTTCATTTGATTCTAGAGGTGGTGTAATTATTAGAGGTAATTATATTTCATATAAATTTTTTGAATCTCGTATAAATAATAATTATCAATTTAAAATCTCGTATAAATATTGTATAACGTTCCAAAATTTTACTTTTTTTTTTGCTCTTTTTTTGCACTTTTTTTAAAATCCAAAGTTTAATTCTTTTATCCTTATTTATATCCTTTAACTTTTATAATAATTATCAATTTAAATCATTTTTCTATGTCTAACCAATTTAAATTTAAATTTTTAAATTTCAATTAAATCCAAATTCATTTTAATTAAATCCAATTTGGATCTTAAAAGGACTATTTTAATTTGGTTTGGATCGATGTATCAGTTAATTTGGTTCGATCGGTTCTAAACCGAAAATTCCGAAAAAGAACCGCAAGCTTCTCTCGTATTTTTAGAAATAATTTAGTTGAAAAAATATATAAAATAACTAGATTTCAAAATTAAAGCCTAAAGAACCGATCGTTGATTCCACTAATTTTCTATAAACAAAATTTATTTATTAAAACTAATTGCTCTTTTAGCTATCACCAGCGAATAATTAGTAGAATCTGCAACTCAAAAGTAGCCAAAATCACCACCGACAATTAACACTGCCGTTTTCACCTCTGGTATATTAAACCTTCAACAAAAACCATTACATACTGGTAATTTAAGATGCCTTTATTCATTAAGCCCATAATCACACGTTATGGGACATTACTAGCTAAACCCGTCACAAAACGGTAATTTAAGATGTCCGGATTCGTTAAACGTTAAATTACACCACCATCACATGGTCAAAAGGAGCTTACACAAATTAAAGGGTTTCAAACTAAAAGAGCAACATCCCCAACTACAAAGGTTGGCAACTTATTCTGCAGTTTGGACTGCAATAAGATAAGCTATCATTTATTATAAACACTCACACAAAGCATTTCCAGCTAACAAAGATTGACGGAAAAACGACCAAAAGTGACAAAATAGTTTCTGCGAGCTCGTCGAATCTTCTAATACGGCTCCACAGGTGCCCTGAACTTGGCTCCCGCATAGATCGCCGCGTCGCCCAACTCTTCTTCAATCCTAAGAAGCTGCATCAAAAAATATTCCAAAAAAGCTTCAGTTGACAACTTGGTATGAACCAACTCTCGTCATAACTCTGTGAACGGTTAACAGATTATAACAAGCTATTTATTGGCCTCTTTGTTGGAAGGTACAAATTGTACTACGCATTTCCTAAATCCAATTATCCATTCACCTAGTTCAATAACTCTTTACTTAGTGCCATCTATGTGATTCAACTTACTTAAATTAAGAAACTATTTACTATGAAATAGACAATGTAGTTGTAAGCAGGAGCAGGTATGGACAGCTGAATATGAATGTAATCTGTATCATATAACAATGTCATATTGTAAACTTGGATAGAATTTTAATCAGTAATTTTCTTTTTCTCCTGTTGAAATCTTAATATCTCGCATAAATCGCTTCCATACAGATTACTTTCATATTATATAGTATCTTGTAGGGCCAGTACATGGACCAGACACAATGCCAAGTCCTGACAACACATACAACTGCCACCCTTATATTAGTTTTGCCTTCCGACCAATAGCAATAATGTTATGAGACTGCATATTTAATGGCCATCAATCTATTCATCGTAGTAGCCCAATACAATCTCATTAGTAAAATCAATACCTAAGAGGAAATTGCTTTAATCTACCACACTTTGTGTTTTGCAATACGAAAGAACAGAAATTCAAGGCACTAAGGCAGGCATAGAAACCACCCACAAAAAGGAAAGAAATAAAAAAGATCATACTGCCAAGGATTTGGGAAGAATGTGGTAAACAATACAAAGTAATAGAGCTTTCAAAATGCAAAAGGAATGAGATATTCAGCATAAAGCATTAAAGGAAAGATAAAAGTAGCTGATCAGAACAAATTAAAATCTACAGGTTAGTATTCAGCATAAAGCATTAAAGGAAAGATAAAAGTAGCTGATCAGAACAAAATAAAATCTACAGAATAACTAACCTGGTTGTACTTGGCCAGGCGCTCAGAACGGCATGGAGCTCCCGTCTTAATTTGTCCCTGTTGCAGAAATGCGAATGATTTGCATGTCAGATTCTCAAGCATTTAAATTTAAATGTTCCATCTCATCTATATATAATACATAAATCCCCAACCCTAAAGCCCTCTCCTTATTTTGGGGGATTGTGGAGCCCACATACACTTTTATTAAGGATCAATTGAACCATTGGTCCCCAAGCTTTAACACCATTTTCTTACTTTGGTCGCTAACATTTTTTTTTTTTTTTCAATTAAGTTTCCAACCTCTTGATTTCATTGCGATTATGTCGAAACTGTCAAAAGAGATATTAAAATTAACGTAATTGTCATGACAGTGCTTACTTGGCTTTCTTTTGCATGTCAATTTTCATCCCTAAACTTTGTATTTTTTTCACTTTACTCCCCAAAAACAAACTTCCAAATTTTTTAATATTAAATTAAAATTTTAAACTCACCAAGGACTACAATTTTGAATTTGAATTTAAAATTTGAATTTGAATTGAAATTCAATTTTTAAATTTGAATTTTAAATTAAATTTAACAATTGATTTCAAACTTAAATATTTTATTTTGATTTTGATATTTGAATTTGCATTCAAAATTTTAATTTTTAATTTTTAATTTTTAATTTAAATATGTAATTTAAATTTGAATTTAAATTTAGACAACTTAGAATAACTAGCTTTGAGCTATCAAGTTGATTTATTATTTTTTAAATCGTCTTAGATGTTTTGCTCCATAAAAGGAAATGTCAGATAATGGGCCACTAGCGAGATGCACCTAATGCATATATTCTTCTACTTTTAATAAGAATTATGATAAGCTCATCAGCAATATAATTATGTTTTGTATATTAAAGTGTTCATTCATGAAAATGATATTCAAATGTGAATTAAGAATTTTAAAATAGTAACCATTGATTATTGGTGCTTAATTGATAATGTAAGCAGTTTCTCAAATTTTTTTATAAAAATTAACAAATTGATGCCATGAAATGAGAAAATTCAACTTTTGGATGTCTTTTTCTTGGATGATTTTTTGATGTTAGTTTTTTATCCTGTTAAATAATATTCTTTGGTTAATGCGAGTGATATTTACTAATTCCCATGCTATTAACCTTAATATTGAGCTAGAGAATTTATTTTTTCCATATATAATATTAGAATATTTATTTTGGTAGTTTTTTTTAGTATAAAAAATATCTATTTTAATTTTCAAATCCTTTTGATTAGCCTTACTTTTTGGTGCTTCTAGTAATTACCTATTGATTTTTTTTCCTAATTTGAAATTTAGGAATTAAGCACTTCAGTAATTGTATTTATAACAATAAAAATTAATAAGAGCTGCTTTTCATCGTCGACTACGACAATGGGGATGCTACTGCCAAGGCTATCAAATATACTGCTTTCGCTCCAATTAATTTTTTAATATTTTTTATTTGTAAATTCTACGCTGATGACAATAGAAAAATATTACTCATCTTTTTTTTATATTGCAGTGAGCTCTTCTTTTATTTTCAAATGGTTTATTCATTTTAATTATTTGGTTTAGATATTTTCAGAAAGAAATATACTTAGGTTCATTCTTTAATTTTTTTCAATACTGAGATAAGTACTATTTAAAAATATTAATGCACATAATTAATAATAACTACAGATGATAAGTGGGTTTGTGTTCTTCGATAATTATGTATTTTGATATAAATTTTAATATTAAAATTCACATTAATCAACACTCCATAACGACTAATTACTATAATGTCTACCGCCGCATTGCGCGGGTTTCTTAACTAGTGGTCCAATATAGCCCAAAATTTTACATATGCTTTATATTTATAGGGAGAAAAATCGATAGTAATTGCACAAAGAAAAAGAAACTCACCGTCGCTAGACCAACCGAGAGGTCAGCAATAAAGGTATCTTCTGTCTCACCACTGAAACCAGATGATCATGTTAGGAATAATACAAGAAATTTCTAGTAAACATTACAGCTTTGGAGTGGTCCCACCTTCGGTGGCTTGCCATGATACCCCATCCAGCACGCTTGGACATTTTGACGGCCTCAATACTCTCTGTCACGGAGCCTATCTGATTCACCTGCTCCATATTAAGACAGAACAATGAGGCTTTGAATATAGTCAACGATTATCCCAATGAACAAAATCTCCACACAGAAATATTTCTAGAACAAACAACAGCAAATTGAGATGGAGAGTTGAAGCAAGTTTATATTACCTTCAAGAGAAGTGCATTGCATGTCTTCTCACTAATTGCCTTGGAAACCCTCTGAAACAGCCAAGAAAATAGAATTTTAGCTTCACAGCCATTAGAATGAATTTGATTGCTTCATTTATAAGTATATTACCGTAGGGTTTGTGACAAGAAGGTCATCACCAACAATCTGCACTTGCTGTCCAATTTCCTCCGTAAGCTTGGCGTAGTGGGTCCAATCGTCCTGATCGAATGGATCTTCGATGGATACAATAGGGTACTCAGATACGAAGGACTTGTAGAGATCTTTCAAGGTTTCTCCAGAAATTTTCTGTGAGCCATCATTGTTCTGAAAAACACCACATCAACAGTAGTCAGTTTACTATAAACCCTTCGAAAAAAATGTTGTATTAGTTTCCTGCAGACTCTCAAGTCAATCAAAAGTATTCAAGAATTCCAGAGCAACAACAAACATAAGCTTCCTGTTCTACGAAAAAGGAAAAGCTTACCTCCTCTTTGAAGTTAAGGTCATAAGTCTGACCCTTCTCGCCATAAAACTCTGAAGCAGCGACGTCCATCCCAATCACAACCTGCCATTACATAAATAGTTTTAACATACCAGCTAGTCAACTTAGTTTTGAGGGTAACCAAAGCTTCTCTGCAAATGTAAAATAAAGAGAGAAATTACTTTTCCAGTATAACCAGCTTTTGCTATAGCAGTCTTCAGTAGTTCAAGGCCTTCTTTGTTTTCCTATGGAAACATAAAAGCAACTGCCATAGGTCAAGAGTCATAAGGATTTCACAAAACATTCTAAAAGAAGCAAGAGATTAGATGCCTAGTAGAGAGAACACTGCTTCCAATCCACCACTACATTTTAGCTTAGGAACCTCCACAATCAGCATTCCAAAAACTATATGATGTATCGAAAATGAAAACATCTAAGCTAGAATTAAAACCCGTCTAAAAATGCTTAATTTAGATCACTGGCTCAAATTGGGCACCCCAGTTTTATTCATGTAAGGATAAGCATCATAATTTGTTGAATAATTTATTTATCTCTTTAATAAACAATAACATATAATTTAGCTATCACTCTAATACAGTAACTCTGATCTAAGATTAACTGCTACAAGAGGTCTAACAGCGAATATCGAACCTAGTCTTTTTGAAACTCTTGTAATTTCAACCAACAGATGAAGCCTAAATAAGAAACTGCTGCAATTGGCAATGACAACTCCAGTAGTTTGGGCGAAACTGAATCAAAAACTAACATATCAAATCTTACTATTAAAATTTTAGAATTTCCCCTGACAACTTTAGTATAGTGGAGAAAAAAATGAAATTCAAAACAAAAGGAAAGATGGAACAATTTTTTATTCATAGCTAACGGAAGTGTTGTCAAGAAAAGTGCGCAAAACTTGCACTAGATATGCTATATAAAATCTAAAAGCAATGAGAACAATTTCGGAAAGTTGTTAATCAGCTATAAATTCGATAATAAATACGATTTTCTGGATAAATATTGCAGTGCCCTAATGAGTTAAGGCATCAGTAATTCCTCTAGTGCAATAGCTAGTATGCCTTTCTGCTAGAAA
Organism: Aechmea fasciata; assembly: GCA_025177825.1. Lineage (NCBI taxonomy): Eukaryota > Viridiplantae > Streptophyta > Magnoliopsida > Poales > Bromeliaceae > Aechmea > Aechmea fasciata. Next base: position 7,574,685 of record CM045945.1, read on the forward strand.
GTGGGAATCCCATCAATCCGCTTGATGATGCTGACATGATAAGCTATAAAACACCATTGGGCGATATAACAAACCTGAATGTTAGGAGCAAAACCTCCCTCATCACCAACATTAGTAGCATCCTGCCCGTACTTCTTCTTAATCACAGCCTAAATTAAAAAGAACTTGTTAATTGCCGTCTAAGAAAAAAAGGGACAATAAAATATATCAACTGAATTGACTACCTACCTTCAAATTATGATACACTTCCACACCCATCTTCATGGCCTCTTTAAATGAGGAAGCCCCAACGGGAAGGATCATGAACTCCTGCACAAGCATTACAATGAAGTACTGAGAATAATGTAGACCAAGATACACTTATTCTATAAAAGATGCCCCAGTAGAGCATTTTCATTACCTGCATAGCAAGCTTATTTCCAGCATGTGACCCTCCATTGATAACGTTAAATGCCGGTACTGGCAGCACCAAGGTCTTGTTTCCAGCAAGGTTAGCAATATGCTGCATTATATTAAACAAAATATTATAAACTTTAGACAACCCAGGTAAAAATTCAAATTTCAGGATGAAATTGATTATCCCAAGAACCTGGTAAAGAGGAATCTTCTTCACAGCAGCGCCTGCTTTGCATACAGCAAGTGACACAGCCAGAATAGCATTTGCACCGAGCTAAATTTGAGGAACAATTGAACAACATGAAACAAATCAGCATTCGTAGATTAACGATTTCAGGTTTAGATATGTAACATTAATATCTGTACAATGATACCTTTTGTTTGCACCAGCCCCACTCATTGGAGGTTCCATCAAGCTGCTGCACCATGAAATTATCGATCTCAGTCTGTTCTGTAGGATCCTGGAAAGTGAATATTGATTATTTGTTAGCTATATTCTAGCACATTATTACAAGCCAAAGTTAGGAATAATCATAAAGCCCCATATCACAAAGTAATAAACACATACCTTCCCAATTAAGGCAGGCCCTATGATAGCGTTCACATTATTAACAGCCTAAATAGAAAAAGAAAAAATGGTCAGCTTCAATCTTATGCACTTAGGGCATAATGTTTTGACTTTTTGAATAAATTCAGAACTTTTAGTCTGTGAAAGACTTAGTAACCTAAGTAGTTCTTGCACACAAGCAACACCAAACCTCAATAAATAAGAAGTATCCAAATGAAAAAGAATATGATCTAGTTGAATGCTATGGCAAAGTACCAAAATATGTCAAGAGGAACACTAACAAACATTCACAAGTTACAAGATGAAAAAATATTCATAAGAGAGAACACCAAGACACACTAAAACCAACAAAGACAAAAATAACACCAGAGTTTTTTTTTTTTCTTTTCTATAGTAGCTCCAACCAATGCTGGTTATACAACTGTTACCGAAGAGGCTCCATTTCTACATCTTAACCCCATGTCGCTACATAACATTGGTAAAACATGACCATCACACTTTGCGATAGCTTCAACTACAATGAAGTTATTAAACAAAAGAAACACACTTTGTGATAGCCTCAACTGCAATGAAGTTATTAAACAAACGAAACAGAGTAACTAACCTTCAGGACACCTTTACCAAGATAGTCAGATCCTCCATCTCTTAGTTCCAATGCTTCATAAATCCCTGTACAGTAAAATAGAGTTCAACTATTTTAGTTTCCCAATCTAAAAATTAGATGCCTGAATTTTAAACATTCTGATTGTGATTCTTCCTACAATGTAACTAATAAGATAATAAACATTCTGATTATGATTCTTCCTACAATATAACTAATAAGATAGCTCCATGATGAGTGAATGACTGTTTTTAAGTGGTTATTGACTCGAAATACACGCCTTTATTCCCACTTTGTCGAAAAGGTTTGAGAGAGAAAATATGATGAGATGGCTATTGCTTCACAGCACACTATTCTCCTCTTCTTTCTCACAAAGCAAAATGATACACTTTCGCATTTCTTAACATAAACACTGATTGTTTTCGCAAACAGAACAAGACTTTGAAGTTGAAAACTACAAATTCCAATCTCATAGAGACCTAAAAAAAAAGAGAGATTTCCACAACTAAAGGAGCATCGAAAAGCTCTTGGTTAACTAAGAAGTAACCAAATCAAGAATGACTGAGCATCAAAACTAATAAAAATAGGAAAAGCTATTGTAGATAGAGAAATTCTATACCAGTTGATGCACCACTGGGCACAGCGGCTCTGGCGAAGGTGCCATCATCGGTGCTAACATCCACCTGCAGTGTATTAATTGTTCAAATTATCACTGAAACATTTATTATACAAACAATCCACAGACCTAAAAATCAAAGCCACACTAATAAGTAATCAATCTGATTTATTGAAAAAAAAAATATCTTTCAACAAAATCAAACCAGAGATGCTAAAGAGAGTGAAAAAAAAAAAAGAAGCCAAATTTGGTGAGGTTGATAATAAATAAGTTTCAACAATGTCACTGGGTAGATCATAAAAATTAGGGAAACAAAAAATAAACAAAACAAACGCAGATAGATAATTAACAGAGACTTTCACTATAATCAAGTCGAAAACATCGATCACCAAACTCTCAAAGGGGGAAAAAGAAAAATTAAAAAAAAAAAAAGCATTAAAAACACGGATTTTCGCCTGGAAACAAGTTGAAAACGCTCGACCACATAAATTTGCCAAAATCCGAAAACATTAAATCGAAATCACTAAACTCTTCTACTAAATCCCAAAAAAAGGAAACAAAAAAGCAAAAAAAAGCTAGATCAAACAAAACGCGAGATTTAGTTGATCTAAATCATCAGGATTAATCCGCAAAAATTATACGAAAAAAAAAAAAAAAAGGAAAATGAGGAATCACCTCGACGGTGGGGTTTCCGCGGCTGTCGAAGATCTGCCGAGCTTTGACTCCTGTGATCTTCACCATCTCTCTCTCTCTCTACTTTTGGTTTTTTTTTTTTCCTCTGTTTAAAAACAAGCACTCTAGATCGGGAGAAGTGAGGTTAATTAGCGATTGCTATATAAAGTGAGATAAGAGGGGAGGGGGCGGCGGCTTGGCTACGTGTGTGATTGTATGGAGAGAGGGGGGAGAGAGAGAGAGAGAGAGTGAGTGAGTTGTCTTGGGGAAGGGGAAACCGATCGCGGCCGTTGGATTGTGGATCCGGTGATCCAGAGAGACCCCAGGTATTTGACCAAAAGGACGAATTATAAAAACAAAATTAAATTGAAGGGTTAAATGCATACAGATCCCTATAAATATAATAAATTATAAATATATTTATATAAAGTTTAATTTTTATATGTTAGTGGTACAGAACCCGCGCTATTCATAGCGAATAAATAGTATTTCAATTAATTGGTAAAATATATAATTATTAATTTTAAGATTAAAAAATTATAATAAAAAATATGTAAAGTATTCTTATGAATATTATAGAAATAATCTTTTTTATTAATATTTTCTTAACTTTTTAGCATTTGAAGAATTAAATTATTTTAATATTTTTATTTAAAAGTTCAGTCAAACTTAATATTTATTCTATAAATAAATTTTTTAACTAAAATGTTAAAGTTGGAGGACTTATTTCAAATTATTGAAAATGGTGAGGTGACTTTATTATCTCTTTAAAATTGATCGGAGAAAAAAGAAACTATTATGTACACCTGTTGTATATTATTACTCCATAAATCGTAATTTATATTAGGGCGCGTTTGGTTCAAGCAGGATTACAGCTAATCCTGCCAGGATTGCTGTGTTTGGTTCATCCGTTATGTAATATACTCGTTAATATAACATTACAAATCGAGCAGGATTACATCAAAAATATTAAAGGGAGGGGGGTCGTGTATCTTGTATTACTTAAATCCGTAATATTACTTATAATGTAAAATGACAATTTTACCTTTCAACAACCCGAAATCCAATTAATTATTTTCATATCTCTTTCTCTCCTTCTCCCTTCGCTCTCGCACGCCTCTTTCTCTTGCTCTCTCTTTTGCACGCCTCTCTCTCTTTCTATCTCTTTCTCTCTCGTATGAACACCTATCATCTTCTATTGTATCGTCCTCCCAGATAATCATCACGATCTCCTTCCCTCTATTCGTCATTTCCTCATATATATTTAATCATTTTTTCTCTCTCGCTACCAACACATTATTTTCGAACTGAAGTTAGATATGATTTGAAGTTTTTTTTTTTTTTTTTCATGTTATGTCTTTTTATTTTATTATTTATTAATATAATTAATTTACTAGTGCAAATTATATTTTTATAAAAAATAATATTTATTAAATGACTACAACAAGGATAATTTTGGAAAAACAACGCTTTTATGTCAGGATTACTAAATTTTATAAACTGAACCAAACATAGTAACGTTATAAACACCGTAATCCAAAGATTATATTACCGTATTAAACCAAACGCGCTAATGTAGCATCGGTAGTAATCTCACGTCGAAATTCAAGATACTGGATATATCGAGATACTCTATAATATTACATAACTCGAACCAAACGCGCCTTAGATGATTATTGTTCTAATATCAAACTTAATTATTAAATAAATAAATATGATCTACTAATAATTTAAATTATTAAAGGGTGTTAAGTATGTGGGATATGTAGACATATACATCCAGTGTAGAGAATCCTTATAAGGTACACTAATAATTCCAAGACCCCCGTTTGGTTAGGGGTTAAGGGGTGGAATAATTCTTTAACCTCTATTTTATTCTCAAAGACCCTAACAAATGGGTGGGGTTAGTTAACCCCACCTCAAATAGGTTATCCCGCCAACCTAACTCTACCTAACCCCACCAAACCCCAACTAAACACTATTTTCTATTCATAATAACCCACTATTTTTTTTTATCCCATCTATTTCAACCAAACATTATTTTTCACTATCCTGGACTAACTCAAATCTCCAACCAAACACAAAAATACTCTAACCCCACCTTAACCCCAAACTTAACCATATTCCTGAAATAACTAGTTTTTCCTTAACCCCGAACCAAACGGGTAGAGAGAATAATTTTTTACTTGCACTTGGTATATACTAACGCTATATACACCACACAGTTTATTAGATGATTGCTGTAAAATAAAGTATAATATAAAATATTTAAATAATTTATTGTACAGCATAAAGGGGGCATCTAAAAATTTTCTTTCATCTTCATATAGTAAATTGCACATTTTTAGTTCTAATCAAACTACGAGTCAGATAATATTTTGAGCCTCAAACTAAATTTATTATAATTTGAGCTTTTAAAGTTCTTGCAGTCAAATTCTATATCCTAATTTAGTTGATTAAATATTAATATATATTACTAATATAAAAATAATATAATAATATTTTAATTGATGATACGATAAATAATTAAGATGTTGTATAATCTATATATCAAGCAATGCTAAGATACACCTCAAAATGAATATAAAATCTACACCTCCAATGGTGTGGTTCCCTTTATTAGTCACATCATGTGACTATTATATCAAATTTGTGACTCTCTCATATTTTGATTTTTTTAAAAAAATTGATTAATTTAAACCAAATAAATTATCTTCAATCTAATTAATTAATAATTTTATTCAAATTAATGATTGAAACAATTTATAGCAAATAAAAACTGCTAAAAGTTAACCGAGCTGTAAATTTAAAATTTTTAACTTAATTAATATTAAAAGTCTAAATAAAATCTAAGTTAATAGTTAACAAAATTTTATAATTTATTTAAAAATATGAAACAATTAAAATTTAAATTTGAGGCCACAAAAATTAATCATCAAACCCATTACCACGTGTCTTTATTGCACTACGGACTATCGATGAAATTATATACTATTTTATAGTTGATTAATAATGACCTTTCGACTTTTATTTTATTTTATTTTGATTCTTATGTTTGATTGAGTTTAAAATGCATCAAATTACGGCTAAATTACAAATAGCTCTAGAAATCATAAAAAGTTGGCAAATAGATTTTAAAACTTTATTAAAATGTGTTTGGTACGTCGCATTGTTTCATATCTTAATATATGTTCAATTTGCAACTCAAAAACCATATAAAAATTTAAATAAAGGTGATATTCTATTGTGCTAATACAATAAAAAATAATAGTTTATTAAACAATTTATTCAATTTATATTATTCTATTGTATTACTTGTAAATAATTTTATCTGTAGATTTATTTATTTAAAATTTTATAGCTGAATTCAACAATCATCCTAAATAGCTAGACCTCTTTAAAAATAAAGCGTGCGGAGCTAATTGATGAAATATTTTATGCATTGGGGTAATTGAGATAAGTGCTAAAGCGTGATGAGGCTTTTTATAATTTAGCCCAAATTTAATTACTGCACTAGTTATGAACTATTAATTAACTTAATTTTATTTGCTAAAACATAATTAAAATTATTTAATTTTGGCTTCGTTTGGTATTTTATGAGATCGCGTTACATGCGGTGAGAAAGACGTTTAAAATACCCCGCTTTGTTTCCGTACGTAATATTGCTCCGCATATCGCGATGCTCGGTTACGATATATTTTCTCGTGTTTCCACCTATAACGTGAAACATATTCCTATATACTTTTTCTACAACTCCATTTTATCTAATAATGTTAAAAACATATTCCTATACGCTTTTTCTACAACTCCATTTTATCTAAGAACGTTAGATAGTGCCTCAATACCAAACTAAGCCCTATAAAAATAAAATAAGAATTGAGAAAGCCATTTCAAGATGCCAACAAATTACAATAAAAAATGATTAGAAATAGGAGTAAGAAGCTGGTGGGCGTGGAGGGAAGAAAAGTGGCAGTTCGCCTCGTCCTCACCCACCTGCCAAGAAAATTGCCACCACATGCGCCGGCAGACAGCAGGTACAATCTGACCACTGGGGACAGAAAGATTTCAAAATTAATTTAGTAAATTAAAATTGAGTTTTAAGTGATTCAAATTTAATCAAATTTAGAAGGAAAGAATTCAGATAATTTGAATTGTATTATTGGTGTTCAAATTTTACCAATTTTTCGTGATGCCGATTAATCGTCCGACTGAAAAGATAATAAGAGGTTTAACACTATGTTTAGTATCAAATTTAAATCAAATTTAATAAAATTCCGATAGAAAGAATTTTAAAGTAATATTAACTAACTCAAATATCAAATGTTGACACACTGTTCTTCAATTTACCAATCTTATCATGATTTTAGAAAGACATTTTTATTATAATTTTTAATATATATATTATATATAATTGGTCGGTTATACGTGATATGATGTAATTGCCGCATAATAGAATTTTCACCTCTGTTTGGTTCGGGTTAACGGGTGGAATAACTCCTTAACTAATAGAATTTTCACCTCTGTTTGGTTCGGGTTAAGAGGTGGAATAACTCCTTAATCCCGAATTTATTTCCAAACACTCAATTTGAGGGTTGAGGTTAGCTAATCCCATCCCAAATGGTCTATTCCGGAATGACCCATTTGGAATTGGGTTAGCTAATCTCACCTAACTCTAACCAAATATTATTTTCTATTTATAACAACCCACTATCCTTCTTATCCCACTTACTCCAACCAAATATTATTTTTTACTATCCTAGACTAACACCAGTCCCCAACCAAACATAAAAATACTCTAATCCCACCTTAACCCTGAACTTAACTCTATCCCTGAAATAACTAGTTTTTTCTTAACAAACGGCAGCTTCGGATTCCAAACACATTTAGAGCGTTAATTTCAATGTTGGAACTTAGAATGTACAGTCATGTTCCGTTCTTTGAACATTTGCTTCCCTCAGTACTTGAATGTTGAGTGATTCTAGAGCATCCGAAACTACCGAAAATCAACTTCACGCTCGTTGAATTGTATTCAGCTGTACAAACAAGTGGGCCAAATTTAATTTCATGCCTGTTGAATTCTATTTATAGTTGAATTTTTGCGCTTGTACTCCAATTCAAGTGGTCCCAAGATTAAGAATTTTTTTGTCAATATAAGAAGGTTTTTTCTTTAACGTGCTCAATGGTTAAAGTTGAAACAAATAAGTCCCCCCTGCCCCCTCTGTTCCACTGTGTATCGGACCTTTGATTTTCCCTCCTCTTTTTTGGTCTTTTTACCTTATTTCTCTTTTTTGCCGACCCCCGGAGGCCTTTCCACTCTTCTACGCTCATCTATCTTAACGAATGATAAATTTCCATACCTATTTCTCAAAGAAAAAAAAAAAGAAACAAATAAGTCTAAAATGCTTTTGCGTGAAATTTTTTTGAAATGTCTAGATCAAGAAAGCAGCTTTTGATTTTCGGAGAGAACTCCGGTGTTAGACTATTTATTTGGGCAAATCTTGGAAATTTGATTTCTAGTGAGAAACTTATTCTAGATCATATCCGATGTTGCTGATCGTCAATTTATATGTTTAAACATCACATTTTAAAAAAGGATTTCAACTTAAATCATCCTAACTTAGCGTAAACCTACTTGTACATGTATATAATTTACAATATTGGCTAGGTTTCAACAAAGTTGGTTTTTTAATTAAATCCAAGTTCTAATCCCAATCGCACATAAATGAAACCTTTAGGATCAAACCGAATTACGTTGATAAAATTTCATTTGCTATTGCCGGATCGTCGGCACTAACTATTAATTCCAAAAGTTCGATCTGTTAAAAATATGCAATTAATTCACTTAAAACATACAGACACAGTGCCTACGGATCTCTATTGTATACACATATGACGTATAATTGCATTTTTGTCCGAATCTCAGTATTTTTAGTCCCTCACGAGCGTAAAAACAATGAACACCTTTCGATTTCACGTAAGATGGTACATAAAATGTAGGGCTTATCGAAAAATTGCCGTTTTGCTATTAACGATGCTTCCTCAATTAACGCGCAATATCCGAAGATCGGTCAGTCGGATTTGTGAACGGACTGCGCCCATGTGTTCGCCATGACCGGGGCATCAAAGTCATGATTTTGTTTCACCCAATATGGTCGCCAATTTGCGACGAAATCCATCCACTCTTCAATTTTCCTAAACCACACTTAAATATATGTGTAAATCCAATAAACCCCATTTTTCTTAAAATCATGCGTCAAAACCAAAATCCGTCAGTGCCATTGGGTCCAGGATCATCGAACCATCGAACACGAGCTATTGGATCACTATGAACGGAGTCCAATATGCACCAGAAGCCATCTCCACTGATTGGCCTCTCTGAAAAATCGGAGTTACTATTCACTTTAAGTAATTAGTGAAGGTCGCGTAACTTCTCCATCCTAACTCATTTTCTCCTGAAACTTGACGAGTGCTTATGTAATTACATTACACACAAAAACATTATCAATAGAGAGTTTATGTACACTGCCAAATCTCAGTCCTTATATCATCCCCCACTTTTTTGAGAAAAAGGTAGTGCTACCCGTTCATTGAAATAGTGAATTAAGCTACAAGTGTGAGGCAACTCGCCCCCCTAAAAAAAAAAAAAAAAAAGGGTTAAGGTACACAAAGATGATCCCAATCGTCACTTGGTAGTTTGAACACGTGAGCCTCCCGAGGGTTCGGGGGGTATTCGGAAGATTGTGTCGTTCTGATCTTCCAGTGGTCCACCAGATTAGGTCAGTAAGACTCGATCGCTCTTTGTGATTGTCCTTTCTAACGGTCCTCCTATCCCACACTGAAATAACGTCGTCCCCCAGATCTTGGATCTGAATATTGTCTATTCCTGTCGATATAATAAACTTACAGAATACGCACTTGGTAAACAAGTGATCCACAGTTTCCTCCTCCAACCCGCATAGTACACAGGTAAGATCATCTACCCACCATCTTCTGGCGAGTCTATCCCGAGTAGGGAGCCTTCTTTTTAGGACCAACCAGCAGAACACTTTAACTTTTAGAGGAATTTTAAGTGTCCAGATGCAGGTGGCTCGTGGATCTCTCGTCCCTCCGTCTGTCAATGCTAAATAGGTCGATTTGGCCAAGCGCCATCCGTGTTCCCGGCGCCAACGGATCGTATGTTCGGTCCATGCTCCACAGAGTAGGAAGATAACATATCTACAAGCTCCTGGAGGTTCGGCACCACTCCATACAACTGCCCCACATCGGCTCCCAGGATTTTGACCCAGTCCCAGCTACCTCCTTTAAAAGAGTCGCTAACCCTAAAATTTGCCCCCCCAGACTGCAGATATGCTGTCGGGAATACAAGGTTCAAAGATTTTTTCCCCACACCATCGATCCAACCAAAAGTCGACGGTCTTCCCGTTACCCAGTTCAAATGTCGTTCCCCAGTTGAAGATCTGAATGTGTTGATGCTAAGAATACCCTTCCACCAGCTGGAGGAGGGTCTGAATGCTGCCTTCTCTCAGAAGGGTTCTTCTACGATAATACGACTGTCTTATTAACTTGTTCCACTGAAGATCAGGTGATGTGTGGAATTTCCACCACCATTTGGTCAGCAGGGCTTGGTTCATGGTCGCTACGTCCAAGACACCCAAACCACCTTCCTTCTTAGACTTGCAGACGTTCTTCTAAGCCACCAAACAACTCGTACTAGGGTGGTTACATCCGACGTTCCAAAAAAAGTCGCTTCTAAGTGCTTCGATATGCTTGATCGCCCATGTGGGGGCCTTAAAAATGGAAAGGTAATATAGAGGTAGATTGGTTAGTACCGCATTAACCAAAGTAAGTCTTCCCCCTCTAGAAAGGAGCTTGGCCTGCCACCCCTCAATTCTACGATGTAGTTTTTGGATCACCTCTTCCCAGGCCTCCTTGAGTGGTGCTCTAGGGGAAAGGGGTAGACCCAAATATTTGGTAGGGAGGTTTCCCACACGACACCCAAGGATGTTCGCTAGTCTCTCTCCTTTGCCTTCCTCCTCCCCTAAGTAGTACAGTTCTGATTTTTCCTTGTTTACCTTCAAGCCCAAAGCCCATGCGAAGAGACGCCAGAGGAACCTAAGATTTACCCCCTTAAAGAAAGTTTCATCCCCGAAACTTGACTACCCCCCCACCGTAATCAAATTCGGATGCCAAACCGCTACTGTAGTTCCTCCTTCGAGTTTTAATGATACTCCCAATCCAAATTCTATTTAGCCTTGAATCTAGATAGATCAACCTTCAAAGTATGGGAGAATAAAATTGCGGTTCCACTCGAACGAAACGAGGGAAAATAACCACGCCAAAATCTATGGACCAAAATCCATCGGGATAAACACCATCCAAAAACCTGCGGAAAAAATCGTGCCGCAGCCAAGATTATCCAATCCCATAACTACCAACTTTGAGATAATAACTTACCACTAAGAAACTCTATGTCCACCCAAACTTGGTCCGCGTAGAAGTAATCGACTCATCTACGTCGAAAGTTCACGTAGAGAAGTCATGGGACAACACCACAAGTTTGGAGTATATTTTCGTAGGCTAAAACGACATACTCCGACTAGCCAACAACGTCAACCAGCTCACCACGAGCGGATACGTATCGTTGTCCTAAAATCTGAGTCAAGAACGCTCACCTCGGAGGCCAAAGTCTTCCACCAATTTAATACACAAACTGTGACGCCCCAACTTCCCAGGGGGTCACCCATCCTAGGACTACTCCCGTCCTAGCACGCTTAACTCTCTTAACCTCTTGGACCTTGCCACCACCCAAAATGCTTAAGCCGGGTTAAAAGTTTAGCCCTATTATATCTTATATATAGGACTAACTGGGGTCTCACAATCTTCCCTCCTTTAAGCCCTGACGTCCTCGTCAGGCTGAGACTCACAAGTAACAGGCGATGTGAAACTCGTCTCACTAGCCCGTCATCCAAACCCTGGCTCAGCCGAGACTCATCTCACACTTCCGGCTGGTAATTAGCTCTGATACCATCTGTGACGCCCCAACTTCCCAGGGGGTCGCCGTCTAGGACTACTCCGTCTGGCACGCTTAACTCTCTTAACCTCTTGGACCTTGCCACCACCCAAAATACTTAAGCCGGGTTAAGAGTTTAGCCATATTATATCTTATATATAGGACTAACTTGGGTCTCACACAAACTGCCAAAATCAAATCCCCATCAGCGGAAAGCCACTTGCGGTATTTCGATAGTCCTAGGTCCAAGACCTCACCTTTTGCCTGGCCAAAAGGTCCAAGGCTGATAATACCAACTGAGCTCGACAATTTTGTCTCCTCAAAAACTTAATCCGGTACAATCAAAAACCAACATACGCTCCTTGCAAGTCCATCACTTGATGCACAGGGTTGCCGATCGCAATATACGATAATAACCATCGGTGATGCCCAACACCTATCTCTACGAGACCCTATTGTTGTCGTCCTAAAAGGGACCCTAGCGATCGATGTTCCCAGCTGTCACGCCCCGGGACCGGCGAAGGCCTTTCCGGTAGCGCGCCCAGACCCGCCATATGTCAACACATACAAGGCGTCTACCAAAACAGCAAAAATAAAACTACAATAGGCTACAACTAGAGATATCAGAGCAATATACAACTAGATCTAACAACAGGTGTAGAAGAAAGAGAACTAAACCATAAAATAACACAAGGTAAATACAACATCTGTCTCAAATATCCCAAAATAGACCGTCTTTATACATGGGTACAACTCTCAACCTCTCCAAAAATAAAAACCTCGAGAGGTAGACCACCTATCAAAAGGCCGCTCACCAAGTATTGCTAGCTCGAGGCAATCCCCTTTTCTCGATCCCTGGCCTCCCCCAGCGCGGAAGGCTCTGAAAAAAAACATAGAACAGAGGGCGTTAGAACTATAATTTATAGTTCCCAGTGGGCAATTACTGACCTGAACCAACTGCACAACTAGGCCCAAAAGAAGTGAACATAAGAAGATGCGATAAGTAACTGCCGAAACGAAAGCATATATGAAATGCTATACTACTATGCCACAAGTACTCATGATGATATGAATGCTATCATATTCCAAATGTCAACATATAATAAGTATGTTCCAACAAGACAACCAAGTACACTATGATGCAATAAACAAGCTATCAAGTATACTGCATGTTCCAAAGCTATACTATAAGCATGTCCAAGTAATCCAACTACTATAACCTATCTAGTAGTGATTGTCATTATTAATGAATGTCATTGTTCAATTTCATTCTAGGATCTATACGAGTGTAATCCGGCTTGTGCCACCTAAGTGCCGTGGTAGCCCCAGCATCCCCCGTAAGAAATAAGTCTATCCCACTCGGCTCCGTAGGTTTCTCAATACCGCACGCGCGAACAAGTCGCAAAGGCTAACTCCGGAGTGCTGGCTTGTAGGGAGCGACCATCACAAGCATGTGCGAATGAGCACAAATGACAAGCAAGTATGGTCAATGTCTCAAGTATCCACTCATCATGTCTCTAACATGGTAACAGTCACTAAGAACCCCGAAGGTCGAGTGCAATATACATTTCATTGTCCAAGTCCAATTCCAACACTAATACCGCTTTATGACATTAGGTTTGCTAATCCACACATAATCCAAGCCTAATGCCGCTTTATGACATTAGCTTACTATTTCACATATTAATGTCAAATCCAATGCCGCTTTATGACATTAGCCTTTCTCCTATGTCACACATAGTTCTATATTCAAGAGTGTATGTCCTTTATCATTTCTACTATAAGAATATAATCTCATGTCCCAAATAGAATGCTAACACATGCATAAATTCCACATACAACTATCTCTACTATAAAGAGGTAAAAATGCATTATACATAACATATGTGTTTTAAGCATTCTAAAGTTTCCAAATAATGTCTTTAGCATGAAAATGAATAATTTATCATTTAACCAAACTCAAATAAGCACCAATGAGAATTTCTCATTGTCTTTGGTGAGGTCAAACCCACCGAAGCTCCACGCGATGCTCCGATACTCTAACGAAGCTTCGATCCTCACTCCTAGCGCCATAAGAAGTAAGCCATAGGAGTTACAATATCAAAAGATGAACCATGAGTTCAATCTTTATGCATCTTGACAAAAGGCAAGAAAAACTTACCTAATGTGTAGAAAATCTCTAGAAATCCCAAAAGAAAGCCAAAGCCCTTCCAAAGCAACCTACACCAAGGTTCTAATCCAATTAGATAAGCTTTAAAAGTCTCTAATCAAAAAGTCCCAAATAAATTCTAGATTTTCAAAAACTAGGGTTTCATCAAGTAGAAAGCTTCAAAACCCAAGTCTAAAAGAAAAGAGATGATGCCTACATCTTTGAAGCTTCAATCAAGGCCCAAACACCAACTAGATTGAAGATCTCTCCGTCAACAAGCTCAACTCCAAGCCTTCAAGCCCCTCCAATGGTGGAAAAATGTACCAAGAAGCCAAAAGAAGGAAAATGGAGAAGATTAAGCCTCAAAACCCAAACCAAATCAAAGGAAATCAAGGAGAGGGAGTGAGGGAGCTCCCTTACATGTTTCCCTGCAGAGCCCAGCACAAAAAAACCCTAGGGGGCGTGGGGTGGGGTTATAGAAAGGCCAAATCGCATAATCACCCCTGCAGTTTTAGATTTTCGAAAACTATCAAAATGTACCGGTACACGAAAAAGTGTACCAGTACAAATCCTGCGAAACTGCCAAACCCGAGCCTCGGGTTTGAGAGAAATTGCCTTGTGTACCGGTACAAAGTCCAAAGTGTACCGGTACAACTATCAAGCCTGTATCGGTACATCAATCAAGCCTGTCATACACTTGCACTTGCCCGACCCAAAATCTAACTTTTTGGACTTTGGTGCAAGATCTTAAACCTCAATTCTCAGGACTCGAGTCATGGGTCGGAACACTGTTAACGACCCTCCAAAAAGTGTGGAAAAGCTCGGATTTCACATTGAACACTCGAACCTTGCTATTTGCAAAGGTTCAGTGCGTCACACCAACAACACTAAACACCTGTCTTATTGAGACCCTGGCCCATCTATCACCCAATAACCGTACAAGCATACCATTCGAAGGTTTGCACGATAAACCGAGTCGCAAATCTTATACGCTATCACATACCGTGACGATCAAAGACAACAACCAGGCTCAAGCCACTCATCAATCAAGATTCCGAACCGCCCGGTAAAAGGCCGAGATTACCAACCAAAGCAAATCTTTTTGTTGTGAATGGCACCACTGTAGTGCTAATGAACACCCAGACTCAAACCAAAAGCAAAACCAGCTACAGTGATGATAAATTAACTGCGCAAAACCTGTAAAGGAATAACCCAAGGCTCGCAATGTGGTTAGAAATGACCATCACTCAAACTTTCCCACAAGCCAATATCTATAGTTCGTCTTACAAGAGAAAACACCAACCCAATCCAAAAGTCCCAAACGGAGAAAGGGTATTTCGTCCTAACTTTCGACAGTACATTGTTTGCAGCCAATGTACTTATCAAAAGAAAAGCGAAATACCCGAAGATCTACTACTAACAACGAGTTGGAAGCACGACACATCGAAATACCAAACCACTTGGTACATCTTTACTGAACATCAACTTAGCAGGTCGACATTCGAAATCCGGTCAACCCTGAGTCTACTTCACTAAGAGTTCCATAGTTCTCAATATTCAATAACTGCTAGCGACACTAGGTCGCGAGCCGCCCAAATTAAGGCTTTAGGAAACGGTTTCTCTAACCGATTTCCGCACCACGACCGAACTATACCCAAAGCTCTGAAAACTCCGACAATGCTCAAGAGTAACTCGAGTCAAGACGAATCCTACTAAAAACCACCGACTATCCCACAACACACCAATTTAGGTGTTAGAATAACCGGATACAATGTATGCATAAATAGAACCTAACAACAAAACTGTGTCTACCCGATTCTAGTACACGTTAGTTTGACGAATGAACTAATTAAAGGTCAAAAGACTCACAACGGTAATTCCACCAGCAATCAAGAAGGAAGGGTAGGCATCACAACCCTACCCAAGCTCTGAGAAAGCAAATCCAACATTGTAGTCACCTAAACGACCACTATCAAAAGCTTGAGCTACATCCTAGCAGCCCCACTAAAGTCGCGACCGTAGCTGATCTTAGTGTCATATCCGTAGAGACGTTCGCAGTAGCTCTCATGCCCTAAGTAGAGAGAGTGGCTAGGACACTGGCAGTTAAGTCAGTCACTTAGGCTCAAAAATCACTTGGCCATTCAAGGCCCCACCTGACAGGAGTGGCTACACCTGATGAACGTCACCCGACCACTCGATATTTGTACCGGTACACCACCACCACTCACAACTGAGATAAGAGTTGTGCGAAAATCGTAGCACATACAAAAAGCCATCATATACCTCGAGATTATTAAGCTCGACTAGCACAACGGGACTCAAGTTCAAACCCCGCACTCGTGTGCCTATATACCGTAGGTATTCCTATGGGTCAACCTAACCAATGGTTCAGTTTATTTATTTTTCAAAACAATCTGAGAGTGGTGCTGTGATTGTAACTTGGCTCTGATACTACTTTAATCTGTCACGTCCCGGGGTCTATTTGGATATAAAAATCGACGTGGAAGTGCCTAATTTTTTTTTTTTTTTGTTGAAAACCTTGACCCCAGAGTATGTTAGATCCATCGCAAATACAGAGTCTACTGTTCACACGGACAGAGTCTTTCCTATATTTGCATGGCGTCGCACAAGTACAAGATACAACCACAAGATATGAACATTCACATACAATCACCATTCACATTCATTTCATCACCAGTAATCATAATTTCACATTTATCATAAAGAAACCATGAGTACTTTGTTACATTCACAAAATTGCATTTATCCAATAATGTAAAATCAATTGACTAGGCCACAAAAATGTCAAATCATGAATCAGTGTAATCTATAGTCATCCGTCGGTAGCTAGCCGACAATCCTACCCCTCAGGATATACCGACCTCATAGGTCATCAAACGGCACGAGTCATGGAACCGACCGACTAGGTCACAAGAGTGTCACAATGGACAAGATGCAAACAATGTCCACTCTACTTCTAGATCATGATAGCGAGTATAGAAAAAAAAATAAGTAGAGCAATACATAAAGGTTCACATAGTGTCCGGCTCAACAATGGTGAATAACTGTAATGAGTGAGATAAGGAAAGAAAATATCATCGAGAGTGCACCACTAGACCAACTTCGAGTCGAAGTACCCACTTGTACGAATGTCGCGCTTGTCTTCTGACTGTGGAAGAACGTCAACCGAACCGACAAGGTGGAGATAGGACATGGTCGTCGGCGGCCCAGCGACGGGTGCGTCGACGGCAAGTAGGTTCGGGTGATGGAGGGAGGTGGGGGCGCACATCGGCCGACGACGGAAGGCGGCAGCGGCGGAACGCGATGCCCTGGCGCAAGCACAACGGAGAGCACAACCCTAGTCCGGCTGACAGGGAGCTCCGTCGGTGGATGAGTGCGGCCGGCTGGCGCACTCGTCCAGCCGCTAGGGCCGTGCTCATCCATGCCGGAGCAGCGGTGGATGAGTGCGGCCGGCCGAGAAAAGCCGGTGCTCGTGCCGACCGAGGGACGAAAGGCGGTGGCTGGAGCGTCCGGGCCGCACGGGCTTGGCTCGAGCTCGACGGATCACAACGGCCGTGGCGGCGATCGATGAGCTACGGGGTGATGGCGAGGTGTTGTCGAAGGCGGGAGGATGGCGGCAAGTTCGGCCATGGTAGTGGCGGCGAGAGGAAGCGGTGATGTCACCTCGGCCCGAGCCCGGGGGGTCGTAGGCTATTGCAGTCGCGGTGGCAGCACTTGGGGGCGGCGGCGGTCAGCGGAAAGAGTCGCCTAAGATTTGGGGAGGGCGGTGCGGCCGGTTCCAGGCGGCGGCAACGCACGGACTACAAGTTAGCTCGGGCTCGGCCCGAGCTGACCCAGCTCGGCCGCGGGTGCGCAGATGGCGACGGCGGTGCGTGAGGACAGCAGGGACCGGCTGGGTAGTCACTGAAGGTCGGAGCCACGATCGGGGGAAGGAGCTTGAGGGTGTGGGTCCGACCTGGTGGTCCACGGCAGGGGTGATGGAAATTTGGTGGAGCTTATAGAGAGGGAAGGCAATGCCACTATTTTTCGACGGCCGTAGGCGCGTGCCGGCGGCCGGAGTGTGCGAGAGGCTAGGGCGGTCGAGGCTAGCTGCTAGCTCGGGTGCTAGGGTTAGGGTTAGGGTTTGCATGGTGCAAACTTTAGATGACCCTATATATACATATGATATAAAATTGCGTTTTACTCCACTGAAACTCAGTATTTTGAGCTGAGTCCCTCACAGCACGAGTAAAATGCGCGAACACACCACTTTTGATTTCATGCAAAACAGTACATAAAATATAGGGCTTATTGCAAAATTACCGTTTTGCCATTAACGACCCCTCCTAGTTCAACGCCCGATATCAGGAGATTCATCAGTCGAATTTATGAACGTACTTCGCCTTCGCGTTCGGCACAACCGGGGGGTCAGACTCACAGTTTTGTTTCGCCCGATATGGTCACCGATTTGCGAAGAAAGCCATCCACTCTCCAATTTTTCAAAACCACACCTAAATATATGTGTAAATCCAATAAACCCCTTTTTTCTTGAAAACCGTGCATCAAAATCCAAATCTGTCGGTGCCATTTGGTCCAAGATGGTCAAATCATTGAAAACGAGCTATTAGATAACTATGAACGGAGTCCAATATGCACCAGAAGCCATCTTTACTGATTGGCCTCTCCGAAAAATCGGAGTTACTATTCACTTTATGTTATTAGTGAAGGTAGCGCAACTTCTCTATCCTAACTCGTTTTCGTCTGAAACTTGACGAGTGTTTATGTAATTACATTACCCACGAAAACATCGTCAACAGATAGTTTAGCTACACCGCCAAATCTCAGTCATTACACTGTGGCTACTCGTAGACGTAGTTTATCTTACAAATCCTCATATCATATTGAATGACCGAAAAACGGAAATGAATAAAAGTCCAAAAAAAACTTCTTAACAACTTTATGTGACTCAAATTTATAAACTGTATGAATTGAATTCTATATATCCTACTCTAATTTTTATGATGACCTTATGTATGTTTAGAATAATAACATAAAAAAATTGTACCATAAAATATTAATCTAACACACTAATTTATAATCATAAGTAAATTAGCAAACGAGTAGAATAAAAATCATATAAGACAAATACCAAAGGTTATAAAGAAAATTATGGGCCAAAACTCTCTCTCTCTCTCTCTCTCTCTCTATATATATAGAGAGAGAGAGAGAGAGAGAGAAAGCTAGTTTGGTATATTATCGGTAGTACGGAAGCCTCCGTGCTACCAGCTTCCGTGCTACCAAATTGTTTTCAATGATCTCGGCTTGTGATCGATTGATTTACACTATTAAAAATATTTGGAAATTAAATTGCATAATTTTTTTAATATCATTCACCGATCAAAACGAGTAGTCTAAAAATTAATGACTTAGAATAAAAAATTCATAAAAAATGTTGATAAAAGACTTAAATTTAAGATCAGAACTACTAATCTTACTCTAAATAGTGCAAAGAATTTTCTATAAAAATTTCATTAGATTTGGACTATTTTACAAATGCTAAATTCACAAACACATCACATCGATCATTAAAATTGTCAATTTTAAGACCTTTTGACCACTAGCTAAATGATATCGAAAAATTATCAAATTTAGTTTTCAAGTACTTTTAATAGTTTAGATTAAGTCTAATGGTGCTGATTGTCGATTTGAAAGCCGAATCATTAAAAACAACTTGATAATACGTAGCCTCCGTACTACCGATAGTATACCAACCTAGTCTTTCTCTTTCTCTCTCTCTCTTTATATATATATATATATATATATATATATATATATATATATATATATATATATATATATATATATATATATATAAATTTAGAAATTTCTTATCTTTTATGAGTATTAGTCATTTTATCTTTCGTAAGTTTTTAGTTGATTGATGGGATGTGTGGTTAGGATGATGGTGGTCCTACTTAAAATAATAGTGGTCCTAGGGTTGAATAGATAGTTGGTTGAATAGTAAGATCTAATGGATGAAAATGATCAATGGAATAAATCGAAGGCTAAAAACTTATGAGTATAAAGGAGGCAAATCTTTAAAAGTATAGTGGCCAAACTCTCTCTCTCTCTCTCTCTATATATATATATATATATATATATATTTTATTAAAAAAAGTAAATAAATAAACTCTTCTTATTATTTTTTTTTCTGTTGGGACCGCATCCATAGGATGCTCCTGGCAGGCTCGTATGGCCGTAATGGGGTCAGATATGGGACCCTCATGGGCCCCGCCTACCACAACAGAAGGCCACACATGCCCTTAATGTCACCTGCGTGGGCCCCGGTTGGCACATCAGGAGGTCATGTTCGAACGCTGATCTCGATTGAGGCCCACTGACGTCATCATTAATACAAACCAGTTAATAAATTTATTTATTTATTTAATTAAAAAATTAAACGATATTTAAAAAGAAACGAAAAGTCCATAAAAAAAAATATGGCTCTAGTACCATACGTTAAAATTTTATTAGAGACTAAAATCTTACATTCTGCCATTATTTCAATTTCAATATCCAGATTATAGACGACGGTCCGTACTCGTGTTTCGTTCTCGTTCGCGGTCCGTAAGATAGCGGAACGTTTCGAGCCTAATTCCTTTATCCTCGGAAATGTAGTCGTTATAAAAAATTATGATTAGACAGGAACTCCCGTATATTATATATTTGTATATAACTTAAATATAAGGATGTTAAATCACGTCCGTCCATTAAGAACGTATCTAGATAAATCCTAACCGTTAGATCTATCGTATTTTTATAAATCGATTTGAATAGACTGACTCTATTTTGAAAGATTGCTTTGAATAAATCACGTGGGCGATATCCAATAACCTCTCCTAAACATATCCTTATTTCATTAACTTTACATTAAGCTATCATTTAAACCTTTATAATTGTTTAATACCTTAGTAGTAGTATATAATAATTGAGATGTATTCTTTAGCTTTATACTAATGCCATTATAATATTCTTTAGAAAAGCACCTTTATTATAATAATTATTATTATTTCACCAATAGATGAGACGTCGGCGTGGGGGCTGAGTCATACCTGTTGAAATATTTATTTTTTATACAATATAAATAAATATTTAGGGTAAATTATACTTTGGGTTCTAAAATTATGGGACACCTGGCTCTTTGGTTATAAAACTTTTATTTGTTGTGCTTAAACTTTTTAAATTTTCATAATTAAGTTTCACCATCTAATTTAGACTTAGTTTGGTATTGAGGCGTATATAACGTTACTAGATAAAATAGAGTTGTAGAAAAAGTATATAGGGATATGCTTCTGCGTTCTCCGGTGAGAAAGCAGAAAATATATAAATAGAGCTAAATCGCGATATGCGAACGCAATATTAAACGTACGGAAATAAACGAGGTATTTTCCTAACGTCTTTCTCATGCACATGTAATGATCTAGGAATACCAAACGAAGCCTTAGTGATCAAATTCTGATCACGTGTTACAAATATAGAAGTGATGCGGTATCTTAATCAATCGCGTATGAATCACATCACTATTACATTACTTTTATATGTTAATGATGATATATTGATATTTAGTCAAATAAATTAGATTGCGAAAGTCAATAACATCAATTTTAAAAAAAAATTGAGACAAAAAAGTAGAATTAATTATTAATTAAAATTTTAAAATAAAAATATCATGCAAGTTATAATTTGAGGATCAAAAGTGTAATTTTGCCAAATATTTATAGTCCATTTTGTCTTTTCTCTATAATATGTTAAATAAATATTTGGTAAGCATATATATAGTTGGTTGCCAATTATTAAATTGCTATAATGATCTTCCATCATAACCCATGCCTCTCTCAATTTTTGCCTTTTTATTCGAGATTATTATATTTTATTATTTAAAAAAACCTCTTTGAGATAATTAAAGTTTGGAACTTACTCGTGTTGCTCGTATCATTGTTGCTTGTTTTTTTTTTATATATTCTTTTCTTATTGGGCTTTTTGCATTTAGTCTCTTAAAAAAATTACAAATAGAACCCTATAAAACTGCAATATAGGATTGATCCTCCTTTTGTCCACACGATTGTCACGCTGGATAAAACAGCGGCAACTATCATGTTCGATTTGAACAAGGTAATTGAATCATCGTGTTCTAAAGTACAATAATTCAATTAATGTATTCTTTTGGACTTAAGCTTAAAAAAAGAAAAATCCTTAAAAGAGCTTACCTTGCCTTAACATAAAGAAACACGCTAAATGGATTACCGTGTTCTAAATACGATAGTTGGACAATGAAAGGTTCGTTTCTCTAATTGTAATTTTACAAAAGATAGTTGTAAAAATAGAAATTTTTAAAGGGCTAAATGTAAAAAAAAAAAAAAAATTGTTTATGTGATGATAGGAGGATGCAACTCTTTTATTTTAGGGGCTTTTGCGTATGTTCCTCTTACCGCTATTTAAATTTTTTAAATATATATATATATATATATATATATATATATATATTTCTCAATACCCAAAATGTCCTTCTAAAAACCAATTCCGTTAGTAAATCCTTGGGTTAATTACACTAATGGTCCCTAACCTTTACACAATTTTTCAATTTGGTCCCCAACCTTTTTTTTTTGCAATCAAGTCCCTAATCTTTTGATTTCATTTCAATTAAGTCCCAACCGTTAAATAATTTAAAATTAACAAAAAATACCACGTCGGCTCCACGTCGGCGCCACGGAGGCGCCATGTCGGCACGGTGGCGTAATGATTGTAAAAAAAAAAAGAGAGTGAGGACTAAATTGAAAAATAGTGGAAAGGTTGAGGACCAATGGTGTAATTAACCGATTTAATTTATAAATTCAAAAAAAAATTTAATTTAAGATTTAAATTTTGATTTTGAATTCAAATTTAAATTGGAATTCAAATTTCGATTTTGTACTTAATTTTTAATTTTAAATTTTAAATTCAAATTCACATTTGGAATTCTAAATTCTAATTTAATTTCAAACTTCGATTTGAAATTTCAAATTCAAAATGTGAATTTGAATTCAAAGTTTAAATTCAAATTTAGAATTGAAATCAAATTTTAAATTCAAATTTAAAATTTAAAATCAAAATTTTGAATATGATTTTAAATTTAAATTCATATCTTAAATTTAAATTTTGGTTTCAAAACTTTCATTTTAAATATAAATTAAAATATAAAAATCAAAATCAAAATCAAAATTTTAAGTTTGAATTCAAAATTTAGATTCAATTAAAAATTTAAATTTAAAATTTGAATTTCAATTCAAAATTTTAATTCAATTTTAAATTCAAGTTCAAAATTCTAATTTCTCGTTAGTTTAAAATTTTAATTTTAATATTATTTTTGAATTTAAATATAAAATTTTGAATTTTATTTTAGGGACTAAAATAAAAAATGTGCAAAGTTTAGGGACCTAATTGATATGCAAAAGATTGCCACGCGACGTGGCGATTCCGTTAAAATTAACGGTTTTTTAACGATTAGGACCTAATTGTAATGAAATTAGGAGATTAGGGACTCAATTGAAAAAAAAAAGGTCGGGGACTCAAGTGAAAATTGGTGAAAAGGTTGGGGGCAACCCGTATAATTAACCCCTAAATCCTTCGGGTGAAAGAATTTTTTATAATCAATAGGATCATTTTGGTTAATAAGAAATAATTAAATTTTTTGAAATTTTGAATAACATATTAGATATTATTTTTCATTTTATTATGAAAATTTTATTCTACTCATATAGCCTTATTAATCATACTATAGTGAGATGGCAATACTTCGCTGCGAGTCTTGTGAAAGGTCTTTAAATCATCCAATAAATTTTATATTTAGTTTCTTTTTTCAACAATATCTTTTTCACTTGTTATCTATCTAGTCCAACCACATGATAAAATTATAATATATATCACATAAAGACAACACTATATTTTAAAACTCTATTTAAAAATTTTATTTTTAAAATTTAATTGGTTAGATGTGATCTATATGTAAGTACTTTTCATTATCAAACTTGTAATACAAATTCAAATCCATTATATTTATCATTTTTCTAGTTTAATCTTTTCCAAATTATCGTCAGAGTTGTAGCCGTGGTGAATTCTTCACAAGGTAATTGTGGGTTACGCGATCGCAAGGACAGTGAGCTTTACCACAATATCGGTCACAGAATAGGATGAAACCGATGATCGGATTTCAAAGCTCACAAAAGTCGGGTTTCCGAGCTCGCAAAATTTGGTAACATGTCAAAACCCTAAAATTTTTTATATATAATGAAAATAGTTGCAAATTTAGGGACATATATGTAATTTTGGCCTTGTAGGCTGACTCGAGCAGCGTGAACTCACAGTTTTTGACCTCTAAGTTGATGGTCTTAGGTTCGATTGTAGTATCCCTGGGGTTTAGCGGTCGGAGTGACTACAATATCTGTGGCTTGTCGACACTTCAGTAGAGTGTCGGGACAAGTTTGAGTCGTTTGGTGGGAAATTGACGCAAAAACAGACTCGGCGTAGTGCGAGATTGGAGTGCTGCCACTGAAATATGTAAATTGCAGGTTTTGAGTGTTCAGTACTGGTACTGCATTGAGCTAGTACCGTTACACTGTATTAAACCCAGCTGTCCAGCGCTCGGGTTTTAGCCGCTTAAGCGCCGGGTACCGGTACACAAATTGAGTACCGGTACTCAGTCAGCAGGTTTGAGTTGGTAAAGGGTCTTTTGATAATTTTGTTGTTGGATTTATCTCCAACCGACCCCAGCTTGTATATATCGTGTAGGAAGCTTGGAGAATAGGTAGCTTCTCCTCTTTCTCTCTCTAGCCTCCCTTCACAAGTTTTAGGTGGATTTGAGGATCGATCCCATTTCTGTCCTTCTGATCTTTGGAGGGTTGCTCGTGCACCTTTGTTGATTGCGTTGAGGCTGTTCCGGTGTGGGATTTCTCCTATCAACTTCTAGCTAGTGTTGGACGAGCGTTTGAAGTGGGTTGATGTTGTCCGAAGCCTTCGGAGTGCCTCCTAAGTCTATGATATCTTGGCATGTGTAGTTTACATATAACCATCTTGTTTATTGCTTGAACTGTAAATTTGCATGTTATAGATGAAATCTAAGTTTTGGAGCATATCTAGCAAATTCATGATGATTATTATCTGTTGAACTGGAATTTGACTTAGGAGAAAATCTATTAAACCTACACCGGACACTTTTCGAAAAGTTACCAGATGTAGCTTAAAGAGCTAATTTCTCTTTTGTATTATCGCTATTAGTGCGTCGTGGATACTTAGATTAGTGTAGGTTGAGATAACTCTCGTGTTGAGGGGCCAAGCTCGTTTTACAGTAGAGTTAGGCTGTTTTGTACTGTCGGGTGCCGTCGGGGCGCCATCTGACGGTGGACCCAAATTCTTACATCTTGTATCGAATTATACTGATGAGGACACGTGAGACTTGATTGTTAGACCAGTTTGACCCATTTGTGTTGACTATAGCCTGTGTGAGCTTGATTGAGCTCGACAATGACATGCTTGTATACTCAGTTAGGTCGCTCCCACGAGTGCCGCTCCAGAGTGAGGTTTTTATTGCGTTGAAGTCGTAACAGTCATGTTTGGGTAGTTTTCGTGAACTGGCCGCCCCGTGGGTGGTGTGCGGTGTAGTTTGGGGGTAGGCTGGACTAGCTAGTTGACGGTTCATTGAGATTGGATTAGTGTGGTTGACTTGTAGCTAGTGATGCATTCCTATGTCTACAGAGAGCATGATTTGGATAGCGGTAGTATAGTGACATATAGCTGTAGAGTTTCTTCCAGCTTATTTTACTATTCATTACCTATCAGTTTCATACTTGTACTATAGACTTAGTGGGTGGGCCGTTGAGGTTGATGATGGTACCCACTGAGAACTACTCTATTTTAGTAGTAGTTCTCACACCCATTATTGCCACTTTTCTTACAGAGCCTTCGTCTGCTGCTGCTGCTGGGTCTGATCGTGGTGAAGGAGTCGCGAGCTAGATCCCTACCTACCGGGCACCATGTAAGGACTGAGATTTTGGGAGTGTAACTAAACTCTTTGTTGATGATATTTTTGTGTGTAATTTAATTACAAAAGCACTCGTCAAGTTTTGGAAGAAAACGAGTAAGAATGGATGTCACGCCCCATGGTCTCTTTGTAGTTAAAACACAGCGGATTTTTTTTTTTTTTGAAAACTAGACCCCCAAGTTATGCCAGATCCACCACAAATATAGGAAGTCCACTGTTCACACGGACAAAGTCTCCCCTGTATTTGCACGGCGTCACACAAGTACAAGTACATAATCATGATACAACCACTACACTAAACATACAAACATCCAACATCTATATATTCATACACACCATTCACCACAGGTTTACAATCAGGATTTAAAAATAAAAATCACAACTATTAGTTATAATGTTTCCTATCCGGAAACTTGTTTTGAAATACTAATTCAAGAAAAACACAAGAAAACTTTTTAAAACTGTTTCCTATACGGAAACTCTTTTTCTTTAACACGCGCTACCACGAGGGGTAGAAAATCATTCCGTTTTCGAAAATCCACAAATCATTTTTATTACATTATATATGAAAACCCACATATTCACATGTAATAAAAATACTGAACCATCTAAACTTTCTAAGCTATATCAACAGATGTAAGGGTAGAAACTAAACCGAATAACCTGAGTCGGAAGCTCTACCGACCGCTACGAACGTATCTCACACCTTGTAAATACCCGAAAAATAGGGGCGTGAAAACATGTCTCCCCTCCCAATGGGTACCGCAAGCCGACGAATGCGAGGAGTACTTACCGGATCAGGAAGATATAAATAACAGTATGGGTAAGTGGAAATACAGTAGCAACGATAATGAACGAATATATATATATATATATATATATATATATATATATATATATATATATATATATATATATATAGAGTAGTGCTATTAGAGCACAAAGAAATTTTGTGCTCCTAACTTTCTAACCACCCATCAAGTTTGATGGGTGGTTAAAAAGAGAGAGGGATGAGATATTGAAGAGAAATTTTAGGAGAAGAGAAATTAAAACACCAAACTTCTCCCCAATATCTCATCCTCTCATTCTATCCACCCATCAAACTTGATGGGTGGTTAGAAAGTGGTTAGCACAAAGTTAGTATACAAGGGTGCAGTGTGCCTACTCTATATATATATATATATATATATATATATATATATATATATATATATATATATATATATATATATATATATATATATATATATATATATATATATATATATATATATATATATAGTAGGGCTACTATACTATTATGAGTAAGAGAGCTCTACTACTCATAAGTTGTTTTCGATGATCGAGCTTCCGAATCGACGATCCACTCCGTTAAATATGATCTAGAGTATTTAAAACTTCTAGAAAATAAATTTCGTAATTTTTCGAAATCATTTACCTTACGATCAAAAGCTCACAAAATTGACAATTTTTAACTAGATATGGGATACTTGGTAGTTTAACTGTGTAAAAGAACTGAAATAGGTTGAATTTTTGATAGAAAATTCTATTCACTACCTAGATAAAGATCAATAACTCCGATCTTAAATTGAAGGATCCGATCATCTATTTTTAGGACGTCGTTCGATTTCGGCCGTTCATTTTATGCTCATTTGATGGACTTTATTATGATTTTGAAAAATTACGAAATTTATTTTCTAGAAGTTTTAAATACTCTAGATCATATTTAACGGAGTGGATCGTCGATTCGGAGGCCCCATCATCAAAAAGAACTTATGAGTAGTAAGGGTCTACTACTCATAGAGTATATAGTAGCCATACTCTATATATATATATATATATATATATATATATATATATATATATGTATGTATATATAAAGTAGGGCTACTATACTATTATGAGTAGTAGAGCTCTACTACTCATAAGTTGTTTTCGATGATGGAGCTTCCGAATCGACGATCCACTCCGTTAAATATGATCTAGAGTATTCGGATGCGTTTGCGCTTTGTCATCTCTTTCAACAAAATCAAACAGAAAAATCCTCTTAAAACTGTGATTTTTCACATATAAAAAGCAATGTTTGGATTCATAAACATCTAATTCGGCATATCATTTACTCAAAATGCTTGTAGCATTTGGTAGATGAGAAGGGTAATCAAATGTCTAGAATGAATACCATATTCCACTATCCAAGTTACTTTTTAGGAATAAGATAAATCATCACATAGGTGAAATATGATATCCTACCAAATCATGGATGCCAAGATCTTTTAATAAGCAAAAGTTAAACTCCTAGCTTCCAATTACACAAGATTGTTAGTTATATGCCCAAAAGCCAATCCGTGATGTCTTTAACTTAACGTATTTATGTATTAATTATTTATAATTCATAATATAATGGCAGATAATCTATTCATATCTATTGTATAGCAGTACAATATTAACATGAATCGTCCATAGGGTTTTTGTTTGAAAAGATATATTCTTAAGAATTAGGAATTTGAGATATGTACTTTTCTGTATCAGACTCTTTAAATGCTCTTAGCCAGAAGAATATTATAGGGACGGTGATATTCCGGATAGGCCGGTGTTTGCTATGTTTCTAATTGAGGTGACGAATCTCGAGTCACTAGTGTAGGGACACTAAAACAAGCATACAGTTGTTTGTTAGAGAACAAGTACATTGAGTGTGACTATTTAGTTGAACAGTCACATGGTTCTATGCTCGCTAGTGAAAAGTTTATTGCTACAATTGTGTGATGTACTCCTCGGACCTGAGGCATCATACTTGCTTCACGTATAGGTTGCTACTGTTTGATAGTACTGATACTTAGACTCTAGACACGAGTTTATATTCGGTATTGATTGGTTGTAGTGATTTATGCGAGGAGGCGTGAGAATGCGCAATAAGGAATCCAACACTCTCAATGACGAGGAAGAATGTCCTATGCAGTCTATCAGACTTGACTTGAAAAATCTCTAGCCAGGGTACATGGTATATGGAAAGAGTTTTCAACTGTATTGTCATATTGAGTTGATTTCAGATAGTCTAGTCATATGGTCAAATGATAAGATTTGGCAAGTAACCATGACCTTAGCTCAATTGGAATATTGTTGTCACGCCCCGGGGTCCCTTTGGTACATAAACACAGCAAAATTTTTTTTTTAAAACCTGACCCCAAGGTATGCCAGATCCGTCACAAATACAGGGAGTCTACTGTACACACGGACAGAGTCTCTCCTGTATTTGCACGGCATCGCACATGTATAGAGTATAACTACCAGGAAACAACCACAATAATGAACATACAACATCCAACAGTTATATTAATTCAAACGCCATTCACCACAGGTTCACTTTCGAGATATACATAAGTTAATAAAAACACATGAAAGCCTTTTCTTTTAAAAACACGCTACCACAAGGGGTAGAAGACTATTTTATCACATAAAATCCACAATCTTTATTACATTATAAAACATCTCATATTCAAAAGTAAATACTGAACTGAACCATAATAAAAGTCTAAGTCAAGCAAAGGATAAGGTAAGAAATAACCAACGAAGGGACGGAGCTATGTCGCGTACTAGACTCGCTCCTCACCAGCTGTCCCACTAAGACCTGCAACGTCACATGAAAAGAAGGCGAGGGGTGAGAACATGTAAACATGTCTCCCCCTCCCAGTGGATACCTCGCGGAGATAGGCACAAGAGGAGATAATAGTAGTACAGTAGCTATGATAAACGAATAAACGGGAGAGATATGTAGATATGAAACAACAGCTACTGTAAGTATGCGTCAACGGTACGAAAGTACAAAAATACCCAATCTGGAATCTACTGCTCTGTTGGTCCTCAGACCTCAAGCCTATGCCCCCTGTATCTCAAAGCCTGCATTCTACCCAAGGTCGCCTATGGGCTCACGGGTTGGCACATCCAACCACTTTTCCGGAAAAGAACACCTTGGCACGGTGGATCGACCGCCCGTGTTCGTGAACCGCGCCGAGTCCCGGGCAATCGATGCCGTTATGCTAAAAAACCGGACGTCAAAGAACTTAGTCGACAATCCCGTCCCTAAAGGGACATCGACCCCTTTGGGTCATTAAGTAAACTCGCCGACCACGTAGGTCACAGAAGCACTGAAACAAACCGACCGAACAGGTCACTGAAACTGAAACAAACTGACCGAACAGTCATCGAGAAATCGAAACAAGCCGACCGAACAGGTCACTGAAAAACTGTAAGGAAGTACCAGAACCGACCAATCAGGTCATCTAGGATGGAACAACTCAACATCCTCTCAACTGTATGCGAGTACTACTCAAGGAAACACAAGAACTGACCACTCAGGTCAACTAGGATGGAACAACTCAACATCCTCTCAACTGTATGCAAGTACTACTGAAGGAAACACGAGAACGGACCAACCGAACAATATGGTCACTGAGTATACTGAAGTAAACTGACCGAACAGGTCACTGATGTCATAGGCTGACAAGAAGCAAACTACTCTACTCCTACACATGATACTAAACATGGAAACACTGAGTAGAGTAATATTGTAACATAAAGGTGCAAGATATATCTATGATAAAGATATGAACAGTAAGGTGGAAGGAACGTCACCAGCGTGTACCACTGTACGGACGTCGGATCGAAGTACCCACCTGTACGACTGTAGAAGATCAGATCTGTCGTCTGTGGAAACGAAGAAACCAGACCTACGAAAAGGTCCACTGGGTTAGCGTCTAACCCACCAACACAAGTACTACTACTCACAAAGCCCCACTAAGGAACCCGCGGGAATCGGTTTCCCAAAACCGATTGCCGAAACACCCGGAAGTCCCGAAAATTGTATCGGACTCCACTGTCGCTCACCCGTCGTTTCTGAACCTTCGAAACGACGCGGATGACCAGCCAACAAGGCTCAGCGACACCGTAAATAACCACTAAGAGTTGTCGGAAGAAATCCGAACCGTAAACACGTTTCCGTCGGCGAATTTTGCCGAAAAACGCTCCGAAAATCACTTCTGATTTTCTGTAAAGTCCTGGGGCCTTGGACGATCAGTCCAGAGGTTACCCGCAACACTCCTACGCTGTCTACAGCGACCACGAAATTCTAAATTGCATAAAAGTCCCTGAAGCTCCATAAAATCGCATTATTTCATGCGATTTAGGGCTATTATGGGTCGTGCACGCAAACCGATGCTCGATAAATCGAGCCATCACAGTCGCTGGAAGATTTCAGTGTGCCGGAGACCGTGCTCACCATTCGGAGCACTGTCGGGCTTCGTAGCACGCGCACGAGCGACACGAAGTTCTGCAAATACTGCGCACAGCGCGTAAAGTACAAGTTTTCCGCTAAATGAGGCATCGTAAATCTAAACGGAGGTGAGCATCGCGTTCAGCACGAAAAGGCGATGACCGTGCTCACCTCACTTGGTCAAAAAGACCAAGTACAGCCTCGAGAAACGTGCCCAAACCCTAGACAAGATGCTGTTAACCAAAAATGGCTCACCTGACCCGAGGGCAGCTAGGGTTGGCCGCCGGCGGCACGGCGGCGGTCGGTCCGGCCGGGGACGGGGCGCCGGTCGGAGATGTCCCGAGAAGGTCTGGCCGGCGGCGGGAGGCGGCCGGTGGCGCGTCGGCGACGGGTTCATCCGAGGAAGCTCTCGGTTCACAAGCTCACCGGCGGCAATCCGGCGGCCGGGAGGCGTCGGACGGCGGTGCTCGCCGCGGGAACACGGAGGCCGGGCTTCCTTCCTTGGGCCGCGGCGTTGCTCGGAGGAAGAGATGCCACCTTCTGGTGCCCTAGAACCCGGCGGCCGCAGGGTGAGAGCGCGCGGCGGCGGTCGGGATTGCCGGGGAGGTGCGCCCGGGGTCTTCGGGTCACCGGGGCCGAGGGCATGGCGGCTCGGCCGTGGGAAGGCGGCGGTGTCACGCGGAGCCGGATCACCCCGGCTCGGGTTTGGTGGCGCCGGCGGCACCGCGGCGGCCGGGGATCGTCGGGGCGGCGACGATCCGCCGCGGGGTCGCCAGAGGCCGATGCTTCCTGGGGGCCAAGGGGACGCGCGGTGGTCGGGCGGCTCGACCTCGGTCCGCACCGGCCTTGGGTGGCCGCAGGGAGCTCCCACGGCGGCCGGCGGCGTGCGGTGGTCGGCCGGACGGGGAGCACGGTCCCGCGGAGAGGTGTGGGGAGTCCTCACTTTTGGCAAGGAAGAAAGGCGGCGCGCTGGCCGAGACCACCCGACTCGGGTTGGATGACCGGTGGCGCGGAGCGGCCCGGCGGCGTTAGTGGCCCTCGGCCGGCGGCGGAGAGGGAGCACAGGGTGTCTTGATGGGAGGAACTCGATGCTTGGGTCAGGACTCTCTC
Organism: Aechmea fasciata; assembly: GCA_025177825.1. Taxonomy (NCBI): domain Eukaryota; kingdom Viridiplantae; phylum Streptophyta; class Magnoliopsida; order Poales; family Bromeliaceae; genus Aechmea; species Aechmea fasciata. The sequence continues at coordinate 7,607,146 of CM045945.1, forward strand.
CAGCCTCCAAGAAGATGAAGATGGGGATGACTAGGTCCGGGGAGAGAAAAGGAAAGGTTCAGGTTGGTTTTCCGGTGGCCGGGGAGGTCGGGGATGGGCGCACGGGTTCGGCAAGGGTGAGGGGATGCGACAGGGAGGCTGCTGAGGGCTGGGAGGTGAAGGGGTGGCCAGGGTTTGGGTTTAGATCCATGAAAACCCTAAAACCATGTTTTATACACAAATGCACTTTTGCATTTTAGCCCTCCAATGTCTACAATTCATACTTTCGTCCCTGGCAGCATGTGAATTATACGTATAAGCCCCTCTATATTCGAATTTGCGCTTTTCGGCGCATAAAATATAAAGACTTTTCGCATTCCGCCATTATGCGACTTTAACCCCTTCGCGTTCTTTTCGCGATTCCCGGAGATCCGTCGGTCGGATTCACGATCGGATCGCGCCAGCACGTTCAGCGCGTCGAGAACATCGAATCTATCCTTTTACTTCTTTTGATTTGATCTCGGATTCGCGAAGTATCAATTCCCCTCTTCTTTCTCCATAATATCCATTTACTTAATTATTTAGGTCAAATCGTTCAAAACCCTTTTTCTCGATATCCGTGCATCAGAATCCAATTCCGTCAGTGCCATTGGTTCCAGAATAGTCGAGCCATTCGAAACGAGCTATTGAAGTCATATTATCGGAGTTCGTACACACACGAACCCATCCTCTATTCCCGCTCATCCGAAAACTAGAGTTACTATTCACTTAAGTCATTTTTTCGGGTCGCGTAACTTTTTCGTTTTAGCTCGTTTTGACCTGAAATTTGACGAGTGCTCTCGCAATTAAATTACACACAATAACATCGTCAACAAAAGGATTTATTTATTAAGATAAAAATGTCGGTTATTACAGTTGTATGTTGGAAGGAATTAATCATATGGTAACTGTAAGCAGAAAGGTTCATTCTTCATCACCATTTTGGATTACCGTGATATACTGCTAGGTATCACTCACGGATGGTGAGAGAATGTGAATGATTCGAATTGAATTGTTCTTATTTATCGATTAGAAGAATTCTAATTAAATATCAAAGAGTTTGATGTTGAACTCTACTGCCGAATGGTAATGAACCTATGCGGTCACACACATTAGGAATTGTGTGCACCCGAATCATTTGAATGAGAGTCGTTCACTAAAGAGTTTACTGTAAGCGATGAAAATAAAAGAAAGCTGCTTAATTAAATTAGATTTAATTATTCGATTCAGTTATAATTGATAGTCCTAATTTGATTAGGATCTCAGAATTAATTTGAGAATTATACGCAAGATTTAAATTTATCTCTGACTAGATTAGTGGATAATATTTAATCATTAAAAGATATTTAAATGAGATTTAAACATTAGTAAGTAATCTTATTGGATAAGATTAAAATTAGATAAGATCTAATTATATATTGGAGAGATTAATATTTATCTCTAATTGGATTAGAGAATAATTAAATATTCATAATATCTTATGCGATAAGGTTTTTACTAGAAAATGATTTAATTAGTTGGATAAGTATGAATATTTAATTGTTAAATTTTATTGAAGAGAGAGAAAATTTCTCTCCCACGCGCGTGTTTCTATCCGATCAACTTCTCTACTCTTCATCGACTGGTGGATAATGAAAGGATTGCTAGCACCATCCAGATGATCCATGACTTGAAAGGATTGCTAGCACCATCCAGATGATCCATGACTCATCCGGTTCATGATACGAAGATCAATCGGGTATGCGCCAATTCGGTGTGGAAACACGTAGAGGCATGTGCGTGGCTAATTGGAACCGCTGTTCATCATATTCAGTTTCAACCATATAGTAGATCAAAAGACCTTAACTGGTCCACGGTAAGATCTCTAAACATAAAGAGTTTTTGTTTAGATTAAATTTTTGCATAGTAACATGAGAATGATCCGCCGGCAACGATTTGATTTATTGGTTTTCGGTTTTCATATGTGATATGTATTTGACTTCCAAAAAATTTAAAAGTACAAAAACTATTTTTCGCTGTGTTTTTTTGATGTGCCGGCTAATTTCGAACAGTGGTATTAGAGCCAATTCTCATGTTCTATGTAAAAATATTAAAGATCGGTATGGTTCGATCAAAAATTTTGAATTCTTTCTACGATTAGATCGTTCTCATTTTGTCATTTTGCATGTGCTACGATTTGTTGTTTTATTACAACAATATTGCCAAGCAAAAATGCGAGATAACGTATTTTATAGTTCCGAAAATTTTAATCGAGATTCGAGACGGATCAGTTGCAGTTTTTGTATAATTAATTATATACGAGATGATCATGAACTTAACTAGATCTCTGTGATGTGATTATGGATGTATCTAGATGTTTTTGAGATGATGTGATGTATTTATTTTTTATGGGTGTAATTTACGTAGTTATTTGTTATTTAGTTTTCAGTATTTGCAAATAGGGTCTGCGTGCCTTTGTTCTTCTCTTTAAATTAATTTGTAATTTATTGGGATCTACGTATCCCTACTTGTCTAATCTGTAACATTTAGATTCGGCAAAATTAGAGTCTATAGGGAAGTGTGCTTCGCAAGAGTTGACGGATTGAGGTCGTAATTTTTTACGGCATCGTGGCATACATAGGACTCAGGAGAAGAAAATGATTGAATGGTCACATACGGGATCTATTTGACCACATAAGGTGTTGGTAAATCGGAAAGTTGAAGAATAGCTTTTCTCAAAAGTTGAGAATATATATGTGAATGTAACAATTACCCCATAGATCGATTTGACTCATCGGCTCGAGTCAAATCATAAAAGTTCATGATCATCTGCTATTAAGGGTGATCAATCACTTCCCAAAGTTGTTTAAGGAAGTGGTAGCGATCCTCCGGCTAGTGGGAGTGCTCCTTTGAATGAGAGCATACCCTTGGAAGTCGGCAGTTCAGACCCTGCATTACGTAAAAGTGAATGTGGACATATTCCCCGTCGACATTTTGAGATCGAAGGGGATATTTTCATGTGCACTCTGCTCGATGATGATGAACCTGCTTCTTATAAAGAAGTACTACAGATGTCAACTTGCAGTGAGTGGATGGGTGCTATAAAAGATGAGATGGACTCCATGAGTAAGAACCAAGTATAGGAGTTGGTTGACCTTCCATCTGGGTGCAAGTCTACTAGAAATAAATGGGTTTTAACAATTAAGCGCAAGGCGGATGGATCAATCGATAAATATAAGGCTCGGCTCGCGGCCAAGAGCTACACTCAGAGGCAAGGGGTAAATTGCAACGAGACATTTGTTCCGTTGTGCGATTTTTCTCTATTCGTTTGATTCTAGCCTTAGTGGCACATCTAGATTTGGAATTGTTCCAAATGGATGTTAAGACAGTTTTTTTCAATGGAGAATTAGTGGAAGAGATCTATTTGGATCAACCTGAGGGTTTTGTACTCAAAAGTCAAGAAGACAAAGTTTGTCGTCTTAAAAAATCCATCTATGGTCTCAAGTAGTCGTCGAGACAGTGGTATTTTAGGTTTCATAAAGTCATTACCTATATCGGTATGTCCATGATAGAGGAAGACCACTGTGTATATGTCAAGAAGACAGAAAAAGGGATTTTGTTCCTCTCCCTATATGTCGACGATATATTATTGGCTGGAAATGACATGGAGTTAATCAATACTACTAAGGAGTGGTTGTCTCTCAACTTTGAAATGAAAGACATGGGTGAGGCGAGCTATGTGCTCGGAGTAAAGATCATCCATGATCACTCTAGAAGGCTTCTTGGTTTGTCTCAAGAATCTTATATTAAAAAGGTTCTAAAGTGTTTTAGGATGCATCATTGTAAACCCGTTGATACTCCAGTGGATAAGAATCACACTCTAAGTCTTGATCAGTGCCCTAAAACGGATAAAGAAAATGAGCAAATGAGTAGGGTTCCTTATGCGAGTGCAATTGGCAGCTTGATGTACGCTATGATGTGTACTCGACCTGACATTTGCTTCACTGTTGGTTTGGTAAGTCGTTACCAGAGCAACCCAGGACCTATTCATTGGCAAGTGGTCAAGAGAATCTTTCGATATTTAAAAGGAACCGGTGATCTCGTTCTCTGTTTTCAAGCTGGGGACTGGAGATTGAAAGTATATAGTGATGTTGATTGGGGCGGTGATAGAGATGAACGTAGGTCCACTTCAGGCTATGTGTTTATGCTTGGAGGTGGGGCAATTTCCTGGTGCAGTATGGAGCAGAGCTGCATTGCCTTGTCAACCATGGAAGCGGAGTACGTTGCTTGTTCAACGGCCGTTCATGAGGCTGTTTGACTGAGGAGATTTCTCCAGCACCTCAACATCGTGACTCGAGCTAATAAACCTGTTGAGATGTTCTCTGACAGCATGGCTGCCATAGAATGTGAAAGATCCCAAGTATCATGACAGGACCAAGCATATAGACATCTGTTTTCACTACATTCGAGACATGATTAGGCTATGCGAGGTCGTTCTTAGACACATCTCCACCACTATGATGGTAGCTGATCCGTTGACAAAGCCGATAGCTAGGGATATGTTCCAGACCCACGTTAGGAGTTTGGGTTTTGGGTCTTCGCAGGTTTTGATATATGAACATTATTTTGTATCTTACGCTTTATTAATGAAAATATTTTTTTTCTCCTTTTAATGTGATTGCATAATTGATACTAGTAGACACATATTCGATAAGTCACCAGGCTCAGATCAGCCCACTCATATGGGTGATCGCCCTGGAACCTAAGTGGTGAGCAGGCTGAGACTAAATAATCATATTAAATTTGAGTACTTGTAATATAATTACTTTATTTATATATGTTATGAATGAAGTGTTGATATAATTTAAAGTCGCCTTAATTAGTTTAAGATGAGACTCTAAAGAGTCGGATATGAAAGTTTTTTGTGAAATTTCATATAAAGCCTGTATAGTAGCCGAATCTAAGTGCTCAGGTTAGAGAGATGACTTGAATTGTAATGGTTAGATATCTTAGTGATACCTAGACCAAGGTTCGTATGACATTTTTTTTAGTGTGACATAACCCATTGAGTGGGAGCTTGCCATAGCATAAATATAAGCATGTGCTTGTGACCGTGCTTGCTTCACGGGCCACTGGCTAATGACATAAGTTCTTCCCTCCATGTCACTGTGTGAGCACTATTCCTTTTGTGCTATTGACTTAGAACTACGTTATGAAGTGGAGGTCCAAAGTAACTAACTTAGCGTGTATTTCAGGGTCACAAGAAAATACGATTTCGCAGAGCACGTCTAGTAAAGTGCTTGGACAATTGCGGATTAACATGAGGGGCTGAGTAAGATGTTTCAATAACACACCACGTAAGTCTTGTGACTCATTGCCCGGGAAGTTATCTCGGTTGTGTTACTTGAGATAATCATGAGTACGAGAAATAACTGTGGGGTTGAGCCCTCTCAATACAGGAGAGGAACTTTGTGATGCTTTATTTGGTGTGTGTTGAAACATTTAGGGCATAAACGAATTAAGTCAGTGATGTGCTATGTTAGTTGGGTGGTGACTTAATATAGCACTCCTGCATGTGTTTCTTTCGTCAGGTCGCACGCTCCATTACCCATATGAAGAGATGAATGAGTGAGAGAGAATTAACTAATGTGGCCAAGTGGGAGATTGTTGCCATGTGGTGTGTCCACATTGACAGATCTTAATTTAACCCGATCCACTTAAGATATGAATTGAGATTTATATTAAAAATAAGAATAAATTATATGTTTCTTATTAGTTAAGAAACGTATATTCTAGTGGATATCTTTGATAGATATCCCAACCCTAATGCTTATCCTAATGTCTTTGTGAGATTCAGGATATTTACGGATTCAGTTATTTTATAAATAGGTCCTACATTCTCTCCCATAAAACGAGACGATCGAATACGATCTAATTCGGAAGAATCCACGATAAATTTTCTCTCTTCCTCTATGGGGACAAGAACGATCCAAGAAGGCTCGTAAAACAAGCAATCCGATCCGAACGAAGCATAAAAAATCTGTGAGTAAAGCTCTGTTATCTGGTTCTCTCTACAAATCTTCTTACAAGATGACATCGGCGAAGTTTCCCTATTCCATGTTTTTTAACCTTCTCAATTTTTAATCCTATCTCGAAGGGCACTAAAATCGTAACTGGATGAAAATTAAGGTAATAGTTGAGTAAAAAATTAAAACTATAATTGACTACCATGAATAATTAGGGCAAATCTTCATATTTGTATCTTTTAACGAAATATACGTCTTATTATGCAACAAAACTTACAAAATTCCTCCAAATTTTAGCAGATATATAGAATCTACATAATTCACGTATGAAAAATCTCAAATCTTTTTAAAACTTTTTACTTATAAAAAAGAAAAAAAAAAAAAAAAAAAAAACTCAAAAACCATTTTCTCGATATGGCATCATAATGGGGTATCTCATATGCGCCCCCACTGAAGGCCCTAGACCAAATTAGAAAAATCTGGACAAAAATAATACACTGAAACCACCAAAAACCTACGCAATAATAATAATAATAATGAAAAAAAAAGAATTGCCGAAAAAAGAGATGATAGAATCTAGACATCATCGAATGAAAAACGCATTGAGTCACAAATTAAACATCCGCAGGGTAATTAACTAAAGGCAGAAAATCATGAACAACAACCTACAAAGAAACCTTCTTCAAAGCTCACTGTCCTATAAATAATAAAATCCATGCAAATAGGTTTTACAAAGTTAGATGAGTCAGTTCCTACTGCTTTTGTTCCGACAATGGAGGCGGCAACTGTGAAGGGAAGGGTTTCTTAGTTTCGCGGATCTTTCACGCGCCGGGTATGGAGATTTTGACATCCGTCGCGGAGTTTCTCAGTCGGGCACAGACTGCAGAGGGGAAGACCAATTGTCGCCTCTGAAAGATGTCGTGATTGTGAACTTGGAAGGTGCTGAACTGCGCGGCGGCCCTTGTCCGCTGCTGTAAGTCTCCTCCATATCTGCAGCGGAAATCGGAGCTGGGGCTGATGTGGGCGTAGACGCGGATACGTGATCTAGCCTTGGCTTCTTTGCCTTCTGCTCCAGCTGGTAGCTCGGCAAGAAACTCCCAACCACAACCTGAGAGAGAGAGAGAGAGAGAGAGAGAGAGAGGCACAGAGAATCAAGCCATCTAGATCTTGAATAGCAAAACAGATCAAGCTGGTATTTGGTTGGGAAAATTAATGCAATCAAAGCTAAATTCCAAACAGCATACAAGAAATAAATATCAGAGTATTTGCATGTTCTCCCACTGAAAATAAAACCCCTTAATTTAGACCGTCGGCGCATTACCCTCCTAGATCATAATTCACGTGCAGGAACTATTAGAAACTATTTAAGGTTTAAATGCAAAAAATCTTCGAAAATATTGCAATTGGCGTTTCACCTTCTTGAAAAACATTCTAAAACAGTTTTGGAGAGAAAATGGTAGGAAACCAAAGATAAGCCGTAATGATCTAAACATTAAATGATCTAAACATTAAACGCGATAAATTAATGTTTTTTTAAAAAAAGTTTTAGGAGAATAAGTGAAAATTGTGATATTGCAGGGGCAGTTCACATTTTTGACAATAAAATGAAATATAATGAGAAATAATTATAGACATTCTAATTATAGTATTCTAACATTTTCTCATTGTCACTGACAGGAACAAAAAGCCGTTAACTATTCAAACTGTGGAGGGTCGGTATACAGGTTTTCGTTTTCCAGCAGAGAAATGTGAAAATCACAAGGGTTTATGTATAAAAAATTAATCGAAAAGATAAGACCAATATCTGGATTTAAACAAGATAGTGACTGGTTTCAAATAAAATATATTCCGACAAATGCAAAAATCTTATCGAGTTTGCAAAGAAAGAGTTATGAAAATTTTTTGGAGGGCAGCTGAAAAGCAGTTTTTGGCTGAGTGAAGGCTTAATTTTAGCATGATTGCCGGTTCTTTGCCTTTTTAAACACAGCACGCCTGTGTTTGGTTAGCTTGCAATGCACTCCTCCCAAGTAATGGATGCAATCCTATTAATTTTTTATTTTTTAAAAAAAGACCTTGGAAACTTGCTTCCCAGTTTTTGTTTGTTATTGCCAAATAATCGCCTTAGATACAAGGATTGCAAGCCCCTCCTATGATATTTCATGTAGAAATTCTACTTAAAAAAAACAAAAAACAAAAAAAGACAACTAACTGAACTAGGCCTAGCAAAAAATTACAAAGAAAAGAAAACAAATTTGCTTTCCACCATAATAAGAAGCTAATGTGTATGGCAGAATATTGAAGAATTAGAGATTGATAGGACTCGAACAGTATTACCTGAACAGGACTAGCAGCTACCAGAAGACCAGCAACTCCACCACCTACAACACGACCATCCGGGCTGGCTAAGGAAACACTTATCCCACCAGACCGACTTCTTGTTCCACCATTTTCAGTTGGCATATATGATCCAGATAAGGAAAGCAGCTCAAAACGACCCTACAGAACAAACAAGATAAGTTACAACAAACTAGTTGTCTTTTTTAAAAAATGAGATGCCGCATCACAAAGCGCCATTCTCAATGGCATCGGAATGAACAGCTAAAGCCTATACAGCAGAAATAGCATAAAAAAAGACATTTTCCCAATTACGTCTCATTAGTCATAGGAGGGAATATTTGGAGGGAAAGTCCTAGCCTTGCACATTAGCATGAAGTAGAAACCTCTCAAAAATCTCAAGCTCGCAAGAAAATTTTTAAAGAGCAGAAATAGTCCATTGAAAATATGCATTCAAATATAACGATCATTCCAAATTTTTGGGCCAAGTTGACACAGGAAAGTGAATGGTTGACATTGATATAATTCTTTTATGCAGGAGAGTAAATGATACTTAGGCTGAAGTAAGCTGAAGTAAAAGGAGTCTTTCTTGTAATTTAGTCTCATTTTAAGCTTGCTGGATTGTTAGGATGATAGGCTTAGTTGTTCTCATGGTTTTTGTCTAATCTTTCTTGATCTTCTGCACTTTTTATTCTATTTTAGCTATTATGAATAGGATCAAATCCTCAGCTAGTTAGACTTTCAAGGCCAAGGATTTTATAAATAAGCCTCAAGCTTCATAGCCATCACAATTGAACGGCGAACTTTTCCACCTATGAATAATATCAAAGCCTTTGGCAATCTCTCTCTCCCTCTCAAAAAAACAAAAAAAAGGTTTTGATAATGGTGCGCCCTTTTCCTTCGGAACTGCCTCATGCCACACAGAATGCAACCCCAAATTGAATTAAGATTAGAAAGTGAGTCCTGATTATTATTTCCACATCATCTTCGTACCAAAATTTTCCAACATTTTTTGCTGTTTTATTAAATTTTCGTGGTTTCTCTTTTTTTTTTTATTTTCTTGGATGTTTTTGAACTTCGACCATTAAAATAAAAATAAAAAACAGAAACAAATTAAAAATAAAAAAGATGTTATTCGATAATATGCGCTGGCCTTCCACATTGTTTTACAGATTAATTCATTTGAGATTATTTAACTCCGAAAATCATTTAAAAATCCCTTTAATTCCGAAAATAAAAAAAATCTGAAAAATTCTCAGAAAATTTCTGAAACTCCTCAAACTTTGCAAATCATATTTTCGAAGTAAGTTTCTCCCAAATTCTCCTTTAAAGTTATGAAAGCTCTCTTCTTTCCTGACAATCCAAAACTCTTTATTCCTAGAATCCACCTAAACGTAGGATGCCTTATCTTGTGCGGCATCATCTAGACATGCCTAACACAAAGACACCGCTTGGCAGTCATGTTGTTGTGAAAAATTTCCAAAGGCACACCATTTTAAGTTCCTTTTCAGTAAAATGAAAGAATGCTTACAATTCCTAGGGCAAAACTAACCTCATGCTTCAAAAGGATGGCACCATGTGGTAGGTCATGCACCTAAGGTAAAAGTTCACTGGAAAATAAAACTAGTTGTCTAAAAGATAGCACTTCATCTCATGCTCATCGTCGCTCACCTAAACTAACACAAACTCGGAAAGGTTGATATACAATCCACTGTATTATGCAGAATCAAGGATTAAGTCATCAAATTCGTGGGGCTTTTTTGTGCCCCAAAATAGTTTACCTCATAACATCAAGCTATAGTCCTAGCTTATGTGGCTAGCCAATTTATAACAGAAGGATGCATATTTAACTATGATTTTGGAGAAGGGTTTGTTTACAAACCTCGTAAGTCAATGTACCACCAGATGAGTCAGGCTGACGAAGGGTAACATTGGATATCACACCATTAGCAGATAGAATGCAGATAGCTCTAGGTCCTTGCTGGGAAAATGATATGATCTTCATAGTGACATCCTAGAAGCAACAATAATGAGTCAGCAGTGGTACATTTGATATAAACTGTCCATATGCTTCTTTACATAGATATATAGACAAATCCACAATAACCATATCTAGTTAATCCCAAGCACATAGAATTCTGGTTATTTTAGACAGCTCAAGTGCTTCTGTACATAAGTCACTTCAAAGAAGTAATGTTTAATCCCAAGCTCATAGAATTCTGTAGTTTGCTCGCTAAAAACTCTTATTTGAAATTTGGTTCCTCAAGAGATTCTCAATTTGGAATATTCTATCTTAAAGGGATAAAATAGCCAGCAATCAAACAGGATTTTACTACACTATAACAAGAATGGCATACTATGCCTTTGAGCAGATATTACTTAAGAAATCATGAGTAAATCATAACGAGGAATTCAGTTTAACAAGTTTTCAACAACAAATAACATTAAAATATGTGATCTACAAAATACTCCCTCCAATTTACTTTGTTCTCTTGCATATCTTTTATACATAGAACTTTTCTGGAATAGCATTCATTTGCTCTATTAATTTATCCAGCATCTTTGTTTCTGCTTTTGTCCAAATTATGTTGATGATGGAATAATACTGCAAATTTCTTAGTCAACATTCTCCAACAATTTTTAAGGATAAACTTCAATTTGGCTCCCCCATGGTTTAGCTTATTTCACTTTGTCACCTTATGGTTCAAAAAGTTTGCACTTAACTACCCAATGATTTAGCACATCTTTGCTTTGTCACCCAGTGGTTCAAAATTTTACTCTGAACTATCCTGTGGTTATCCAAAAATTTCACTTTGCTACCCTGTTTAATAGTAGATTTTTTCAGAAAAACTAAAGATAAAAACTATAGGATAGTTAACTGCAATTTGTTGACCATAGGATGGCAAAATGAAAATGAAAATGAGCTAAACCAAGGGGACAAATTGAAGTTTACCCAGTTTTTAATTCAATTACTGGTTTTGTCAGAACTAACATATATATATATATAGAGAGAGAGAGAGAGAGAGAGAGAGAGAGAGAGAGAGAGAGAGAGAGTTGAGCTATGATACTATTGATAAGAGATGAACAGTGTTTACTATCAATTTTTTAGCCCTTGGATCCATAATTATATCACCGCCAATTAGTAAACCCTATGCATTCGAGGGATAATAAGTACATAGCAAACACTATTCCTCTACTATCAATATATTCTAGTTTTTCTAGAATGAAGCAAGAATACTTTTGATAGTAAATGAAATAGTGTTTACTATTTATTTTTTAGCCCTTAGATGACTAGGGTTCAGTGTGGCGGCAAGTGGAATAGTATTGATTCAAGGGCTAGAAAAAGTTGATAGTAAATACTATTCATTTACTATCAATAGTATCCCAGCTGGACTAGATATATGTATAAAGAGAGAGTGTGTGAGAGAGAGAGAGTTCAGACATTTAAATACTTTATAACAAGATAAAGCTATAATTTCACAACTGCCACATATTATAAACTAATATTTATTTGGTACTACAAAGTATTTGAGACTGTAGTATACATGCAATATTTGCTTTACAAAATTGCTGTAGGATTGAGTAAAATAATTTGCTTTATTAACTATTATATATTGGATGAATTGATAGTTTCTGTTTGTCCCTCCTATTTTTAGTACTTCAGATGCTACTGATTAAAATCCAAATTTACATCCCCTAGTAGAAAGTAATCCGCACAATTCACAAAATTATTTCAATTGTTTCTAGTTTATTTATGACATATTTTGTAATTTGGTTTTTACTATTTTTTGTAGATTAATTGCATAAAAACCAGCAATAGATGTTTAATAATTAACACTTTCCTGGGTTATTTCTTAGTTATAATTTACAGTGAATGGATAATTTTGAATATAGCTGAAAACTATGCCACTTGTCACCTTCAGGTGCATCCTTATATGCTTCACCATCATATCTAAGTCAACAGAAAAATAAGAAATAAGCTGAAACTACATCATTTGTCGCCTTCTAGTATATACAAAGAAATGTTTGATAAACACAAATTTCAGAACAATTAGAGTAGGACGTGTCAAAAAGTTAAACTGCTTTGTCAGATTTATAGTTTTCTAAATGGTTCTTTGGTTTACCCCTTGTCATTTTATTTTCCTCCGTACTGTTTATCCTTATCATTATATTCTTATCCATTACTTCTACTATTTTTCAAATAAAAACTATCCAACTTAAAGGTACTTATAGCTCTCTCTCTCTTTTCCTAATTCTTTCACTAATATTCTTCTACCGATAATAGTTAATATCCTACACAGTACACACTAAAGTTGGGTTAAGGCATCCTCCTAATGACACATCATGCTTTCAATGATGGGTCGGAACCCACGCACCCAACACAACTATCACTTTCTTTCTCAAGAGAAATTATTGCCTGCACCAGGTGTATACATATATCTTATACACCATGGCTCTAATTCTCTATGATAGAGGCCTCAAAATCAGAATCCAACTCATTGGATGTGTTCTCTACCATTTAAAAGGCTTGTATACTAAAAACAACAAATTTGGAACACCAATTTATCACGAATCAAATAATAACCCTTTCTCTACCATTGATTTTTGGGACTACTAAATGCTTCAGTAATGAATTTCAAAATACATGTTAATTTGTACAATGTGGCTCTTTAAACAATATGGATCACAATTATCAAATTAGATTTTGATTTTTAATACATTGATCATCAAATATTAACTGCAATGAGTTTGAGTGTATGTATACACCGGTTGCGGGCAATAATATCTCCTTTCTCAGTTAGGATGACACTTCTTGCTTCAATAGTGAAATTATTACTTGGACTTGGTACACCATCGACCAAAACTCAAATTTAAAGGTTGTAAAGTAACATTTTAGACTGTTGACAGAGTAGCTCTTTTAACAATATTAAGTTTTAAGGCCGCATAATGTCTAACTAATAGTTTTTAAACTTGTGATATTTATTATATAGACCATTTATATGTTGTAGACCACTTCTAATATTATAATGACTATTATGTGTTGTAGATCACATCTGGTAATTTATTCTATAATTTTAACACCTCTAACGTTGAAAGCGTTGTTGACTCTTTGCTAATACAGCAGACTAGGTTCAAGCATCAATATCTCCCTATAAGACAAGGACGGCAGCTTCTTCCCTGGGAGTGGAATTATTCCTGCACTTGGGCCAAATCCACCAAAACTCAATACCAATGCTCGGTCTACCACAATTCTATATCAAAGGTTTTAAAGAAAAATTTTAGAATATCATATGAGATTTAAAGCATCTTAAGGTTTGCATGTGAAAAAACAAAAACGTCCCAAAAATAGTATATTGAACACTATTGACTTCTAGAACTTCTTGATGCCTAGCTAATAGATTCCCAAAAGTTATGATCTTTCATGTGTATATATCAGTCATATGTTGCAGATAACATTGAAAGGTTTATATTTCAACTTTAAGGTCCCAAGGGTAGAAAATTATGATTTGTTCCTGACAAATGTGGTGGACTAGGTCCAAACATGCACCTACTTTTACTAATAACCATATACAATAATAAATTAGTTTTTTCTATTCAAAATTTGAGTCTAATAAATCAATTATGAAATTGGACAAAAGTTACAGTGAAGAAGGTCATCTAAAGTACGTAGAAGTGTCAGATATTAAGCACCCAAATTATGTTTCTTTTTCTTTGCAAAGAACATCAGCTGGTCATCAAGTACCAATGAAAAACTTACGATGTCAAGAACTCAGACATTCGATGGATAAGATTCTATCAAAATCCATAAACAATATCACAATTTAATCAAGATTCAGTACCAACTGTGACCCTACTGCAAAGTGCAGGCCCTTCACTGGTAGGGTAATTTATACTTAATTACTTTTAGTTGAAATTATAAGTGGGTCATACGTGCAAGTGCCAATTCTATTTCCGAGGGAGTTGTTTGATTTGCAAACAACCTTTAGCAGACTTTTACAGTCTCACAAAAACATTAACCTCAGTTTTTCTACTGAAATTTGCAGAATTTCTGCTTGGCCGATACAATAAATTCTTAGTTGTCTTCAAAAGTCAGTTTTATTTGGCGACTTTGTCAAATCAAACATACATAAATAAATAATGCGCCAGTATATAACTAGCAGCAGCAAAGTTGGCTAGTAAACCCAAGCCTACTCAATCGGATTCAAACTTAATTTTGCCCAAACCATGGTTCAAACTCGGTTTAGGTTTCAAGTCGACTTTGATCAAAACCACGTGTAGCTGGTTTCAGCAGATTCCTATTATGTTTGGCGGTTTTCAATTGAAAACAGTTTACTAAATTGGATAAATAGAAAATTAGGGAAGAGTTAGGAAAGGGAAAAAAAGAAAGAAAGAAAGAAAACTAAGTTGAACAATTTTTAACGTAAGAAATAGTAGTTATAAATTCAGTCATTCATACAGACACATATATATAAATATAGAGTCCGGCTGGGATACTATCGATAGCACGAATCATTTGGTGCTATCAAGTTTTCTGCCGTTAGATTTACCTCTTTTATCATTTTCATCCGTTCGATTATACTATTCAACCAACCACCCACTCAACCCTAGGGGGCCCACATCATCCTAACCGCACATCTTTTAATCTAAGGGCAGAAAACTTAATAGCACAAGTCATTTGTGCTATTAATAGTATTCCAGCCTAGTTCTTTTCGATTATATATCAAAACTTGATTTGTATATAATATGGTCAACGAGTTACAGATGATGATAAATTCCTTTCAATGGTTAGTACATGAGGTCTTAAGTTCGTAGCCTAGTTGCGTTACATTTGTAGCTGAATTCATTTCTAAAAAATGAAGTGGGTACCTTGCAACCTTTCTCTTAAAAAAAATAATTGACAGTTTTGTATTATCAAATGTTAAGTCACCTATAATCATGAAACACCTTAGAATGATGAAAGCACGTAGAAATGAAATAATTATTTAACAATCTCCAAAATTAAGCTTAAAATGTATTATAAATCACAAAAGCTAATGTTCAACAGAAAGTTGGTTGGATGAAAAATAAATACACCAAAAACAGGATATATAAATAAAAGAAAAATGCACTCCACTTCAACAAGACCAAAAACAAAATAAATAATAAAAGCTAATCCAAAAAATTCTCAAATTAAGCAATGATCCATCAATGATTCTCGTGCAATTTTGCCACCAATTTGTATAGCAGAGTAACTAGGAGCACCATTTAGGAAACCGGAAGTTCATGTATGGTGACAAATACTTCAAAGAACAGGGGCTACAATATTAAAGGATTTTTGAACATATGACCCACAAAATACATAAAAAATTATTGACAATTTAAGGGATTTTTGCATAAAGTTAACTTTGATAGGGGAAGTATTTTAGTTCCAAAACAATTTGAAAGTGTTGTGACATAGTTGAAAGTTTTTACAACCCAAATGTCATTCCAAGTTGCTTGGACTAATCTTTATAACTAACTGGTTGAATTAACCTCATGGCAAGGCCGGAAGTTAAGAAAAGGTTTGATAAGAAAATGGATGGGGGACATCAGAAGGCATTTAAAAGCAATAGCAACATCATGGTGAAATTACACAAAACCGAACCTACTTTAGAATTTACTAAAGTGTAACTTATTTCAGCAATTAACAGATCTTCTTGCTGAAAAATCAAAGCGGCAACAGAAATAAACTAATCATAAACTATACTGGGAAAAAGAAATGACTAATATGAGAGAGAAAACAAATCAAGTATACACCTAAGATAACTTGGAGCAAATATTAACGAAAGAAATGACAGATGAGACACTAATTTAATAACTGATAGCATGTAGTAGTTTATAGATGACAGCTGGAATGAGGTCAAAGCAAACCATACCTCACCAGCAGCAACAGTAATAATATGTGGTGTAAAATTTGCACCCGCAGAGCACGCCACCATCTCACCTGCAAGGCAGTAACACACCTTGGAATTATTTAGAATACACGCAGGACCACCATGTTCTTACCACATTGCTCACTAACAAGTCAGCAAGGGACAAGGAAACTCAAACTAGCGAAGGCCAGTCCACGGTTGCTTTACTCGATAAATTAAAAGCTTTTATGAATACTATCAAGATAATATAGTTTCTACAAAAGCCAATATCTGAAACAAAGGATAAGAAATTGCAGTAAATGGAGGTTAAAATCATATATAAAGATCTCCCGAGTTTCAAGAATCAACTAGGTTAAAGTAACTAGACAATGACACATAGTTTCTGCCAGACTATGGCAATCCCACTAAGTGATTCACCAGATTTAAAGAGGGGTCCAGGGTTGACAGAAGTCGACTAAGACCGAATCATCAAATCACTACGAACATCAACTACGGTCAAAACAAGCATCATTGAATGCTTTGCAACTAATCTTACCACAGTAAAGG
Organism: Aechmea fasciata; assembly: GCA_025177825.1. NCBI lineage: Eukaryota > Viridiplantae > Streptophyta > Magnoliopsida > Poales > Bromeliaceae > Aechmea > Aechmea fasciata. The sequence continues at coordinate 7,623,941 of CM045945.1, forward strand.
GATAATTACACCACTGGTCCCCAAGCTATTGCTCCGTTTCACACTTTAGTCTCTAAACTATATTTTGCTGCATTAGTCCCCTCGAACCTATCAAATTAGTTTCGATCTTAGCCTTGAAGCTCTGATTGCAAAATGCTCAAACAATCAAATACCTAGTCCTGAGGCCGTGATTTTTGAACTCTGAACAAATATTTTGCGGAATCTATAGTGCGAGTGTTTTCTGTTCATAGATAATTGATGCGTTTAGGGGCAGTTGCTTGACATACCACATAAAATTCCCATCTCTCGCTATAGTGCGAGCAGACTTCAGTACTAAAAACAATTTGATAGTTCGGGCCCTCTACGGCAACAAATCGTAGTGTAGGGACCGAAGTGAAAAACGGAGCAACAGTTTGGAGACTGATGGCGCAATTTATCCCCCAAGTAAATCACCCACACTTTTTATCGCTTTGTCGGAAGATAATCTGACCTCACATCAGACCAGACCTTAAATATTCCAGTGTCCTACAGAAACAACTTTGAAAGGCTCACAAAGTTCCAAATCTTGGCTAAGAAGGGTATTCAAGACAAATTGCTCCTTTACAAAAAGATCAGCGTACCAAATTGAAAGCTATAGGCCAACACACAAAGTTAGAAATGAAAATTTTATTTTTATTGGAGAAACCTCGAGACCCATCTAAAGAAGATGAGTAGAACAGCTCAAGTTAATTAATACCTAAAGAATCCGAATGGAATCCACGGTGGTGCTGCTGCTGATGATGATGATGATGCTGATGCTTGCTCATGAAGCCCACTGGCCGCCCTCTACCCCGCTTCATCGCCGCCCCGACCGCCGCCGCGGGCGTATACTCCCCGCCCGGCACCGACGCCGATATCGGCGTCGGATTCAGCGGCCGCAACAAGCTCCCATCCGGCCCATACTTCCTCGGCCTCCCCCGCTTCTTCTTCAACCCCCCGACGGCGCCGCCGCCGCCGCCCCCGCCACCGCCGCCGCCGCTGCCGGAGCCGGAGCCCCAGCCGCCGGAGTCGCCGCGCCATGGCTAGCGTTCTCCGCCTTCTCCGCCGCGGGCGGCGGCGGCGGCGGCCGCGGCGGCGAAGGCTGATAGCTCCCGCCGCCCTCCGCCGCCGCCGCTGCCGCCGCCGCCGCAGGAGTGATCCCTCCTTCTCTCCCGTCCATTCATAGAGAGAGCCCCAACACTAACTCCAAAAGCACCTCCACCCGACGCTCCCGATCAGCTCCCCGTGCCCCCGATCAGCCACTCCGAGCGCTCCGATCCCTCCTTCTAGAGCTTCCTCGGGCTCCCGCCATTGGAGACCGGAGCAGAGCTCGAGCGCTTCAGCATCTCCCCTCCCACAAAACAAATTCTTCCAAAAAATAAAAATAAAAAATAAAAAAGAACCCGGCCCGGTTTCTTTTCCCCACTACTGTTTCAGCAACTCCCTCTCCGCGTCGGAAACCCGGTTCAGGCGATCTCCGCGACAAAAAGACCGAGAACGGAGGGATCGAAGAACACAGAAGCGAGAGAACAGCGAAGGCGACGAGAAAAAGAAAAAGAAAAAGGGAAAAAAAAAAAAAAAAAGTTAAATCTTTTTTTACAAACAAAAAGGAAATTATTATTAAAATAATAATTAAAAAAAGGAAAAAAATTTGGGCAAATATTTAAAAAAATATGGAAACAATTGTTTAATGCGAGGAGCTGCAGAAAACGAAATATGCGTTTCGCGATTCAAATTAAAATTCGCCCCGTCCATTACGCTAATGGGGGGGGGGGTAATAAATAAATCGGGGAATTGGGTAAAACGGGAAAAGAAAAGTATGACTTTTATTTTTTTATATAATCGCTCGCATTTTGGCGTATTTTTAAATTCGAAACTTTTGCGTTATTAAAGGCTGTGGAGCGACCGACGACGACCGGCCCTTCGCCCACCACTGACCTACTCCTTGTCCTTTTCCGCCCAACTGCGAACTTAAAAATGGCGCGAGCGCAAGTGCCTCTGGCTTTCCGTACAATTACGAAAGTGCCACCGGCCATCTCTCAGACAGCACGCGCTGCCTTTTCGAAGCTTCCAGCGTGCTTCCGCTCAGTGCGGTTGCGGTCACCGCCGGGTGAACCAAGATCTAGTCGCCGCTGATGTCAGACTATTTTTCCCTACACCGGGTGTACGACTGCATTTTTATCTTTATAATATACACCAAACAATCAAAACTCCCTGATTGAGGACTCCAAAATAGTATATATATATATATATATATATATATATATATATATATATATATATATATATATATATATATATATATATATATATATAGGCTACTATACTATACTATATAAGCATAGTCGTTCGTATATCACACCATCGATTTTAATGGCGAAATCGTTGGTGCTAGAGTTCCCTGACCAATTGGATTGAGAGATGTGTGGTTAGGATGATGTGGGCCCCAAGGGTTAAGTGAGTGGTTGGTTGAATAGTATGATCTAACGGATGAAAATCATCAAAGGGGTGGATCTAACGGCGGAAAACTTGGTAGCACCAAATTCATGGTGCTATCGATAGTATCAATGGGACTCATATATATATATATATATATATATATAGAATTGAGTAGAATACTTTTAGAAGCACCAAAAGTTGGTGCTTCTAAGTTTTAACCCTTAGATCTACTTTTGGATTCTTAATAGCCTTTAGATCTAACAATTATTAACTCTACCTGTCATGCATCAGCCTTTGCAATACGTCATCTCAACCCTTCTTCCATTCAATGGCTAAAAACTTAAAGCACCACCATTGGTGCTTTTAAAAGGTATTCTAGCTCAACTATATATATATATATATATATATATATATATATATATATATAGTTGGTAGAATGCTATAACTTAGCCCAGGCTTGGTGCACCGGGTTACAGCGGGTGGTTGGAGAGATGTAAGGGTTGAGATGATGGTGGTAGGTGGTAATAAATGGTGGTAGGTGGTGGTAGGTGGAATAGTGTTTGATCCAAGGGTATTAGTAAACAAAAAGTAGATCCAAGTTAGAAACTCAAAAGCACCAAGGAGTTGGTGCTTTTGAGAGTATTCTAGCTCAACTCTATATATATATATATATATATATATATATATATATATATATATATATATATATATATATATATATATATATATATATATATATATATATATAATTGTGCTCTATGCTTTTAAAAGTACCAAGTCATTGGTGCTTGTAAGTTTTTAACCATTGGATTAATAGATGTGCGGTTAGAATGATGTGGGCCCCTTGGGTTAAGTGTGTGATTGGTTAAATAGTATAATATAACGGGTGAAAATGATCAAAGACGTAGATCTAACGGTAAAAAATTCACAAGCACAAAGTGCTTGGTACTTTATAAGCACCATAGGACTCATATATATATATATATATATATATATATATATATATATATATATATATATATATATATATATATATATATATATATATCAAAAATTATAATAAAGTTTAGATTTCAATGCCCAGCACCTAGATAAGTAAAAGAAATATGAAACCTTCTATGTATGGAGGCACATTTGTTGTTTCTAGATCATAATTATTATTATATTAGATTTTAATTTCAAGACATTAAATAATAAATATAAGGGCAATTCCTTATATACTTTTGAAAAGTTTTCATCAGACTTTTTGATTTTTACCCTTCTTAAAAAATTAATATTAAAAATAACTTTTATACATTCCAAGTTATTTCAAATATATCCTTCTATAATCACCGATCTTTCTTATATACCCTTAAATTAGGGGTAAAAGAAGTATTTTGAGTTTTTATCTTTCCAACTATATTCCTCTATCATTACTAATTTTTCTTATTTGTCCTTAATTTCGGGGCGAAAAAGGTATTTTTATCTTTTTTAACTTATAGGCATTTAACTTATGTTTAACCCGAACTAACTTAACGGGAGGTAACATCAGAGATATTTTTAAATAACGGAGGAACAATGAGGAGTATATTGAAAATAAAAAAAAAAAGTAGGATAAATTAGATATTTTTAAAGTTTGAGAGGTGTATAGACAATTATCCCCATAAATATAGTAATGTTATCTACACATTTATTTATATGGTGAAAAGTATTTCGCCCCGCTTATCCAAAAGCAACGATTTGTCCATTAGTCTTATAAATTTTTTTAAGACTAAAATATAAAAAATATATAAATTTTACGATGAGTGAGATGTAAGATATAAGGTTGTATATAGGATGTACAGATAAATAACATTTTCCTAGAAAGATAATAGAGTTAATGATTTCATATAGCTCTCTATAAATATATGGAATAGCACATACAAAATTTAACTTTTCATATTTATTCTTACAAAATTTGAGTAATATTTCTATTTGTCCATCGGTTTATTCTTGTTATAGTATTATTTATTTTTTAACAGAAGATAAGTGGCAAAGGGCTTGGTGGTTGATACCCGCGACCCGAGTTCGAATCCTAGTTGATTCACATTTTTAGCTAAGTTTATTTATTAACGAAATAAACAAAGCGGGTAGCGTGTTACCTATCTCTCCAAAAAAAAAAAAAAAAAAACAGAAAATAAGTGAAATGATATTTTTGTTATCACAAATATATCTCTCCAAAAGCCCCAACTATTAGAATTATGTAGGAATATTGTTCTTTAAAAAATTTCAACAATTATTTTCTTCTTTTCTATCATCACAAATAATATAAGAATGGTAAAAATATCAGTTTACCTCATTCACTAACGGGGGTTAAGTATTTTGCCTATAATTAACAATATATATTTTTCTAGCGGAGTCTAATAGCTAGCAGAGATATATTTAAAAATAGTAGTACTTTTACAGGGCTATTCTAGATATTTACATGGAGCTGTCTGTATGTCGGTAACCCGGTTAGCAGCATATGGTGTACGGAGTCAAAGTCTGCATCGGGTGCATGAGATTATTTCACCTGCGCGTTCGATCGGGAGTTGTTTGGTGGGTGGTCAAACGGACAAGACAGGTGATGATTAGGTGCTGTTGGTCCAGTTGTACTTGCGATGCATGGACGGTGAAAGTATATTATTATCTATCTTAAAGACTGGACGTGCCAGATCCTCTGCATTGGCTGTGAACACTCACGGCGGCTCCACTGAGGGGCAGGAATGGCAATGGCTACATACACTCAGAATTTTATGCGAATTCGAAAGTGAACTCACTTATTTAGGGGCGTTTGGTTGGATGTAGTTATAAAAATAGTTGGGAATATATATAGTTGTAAATACTACGATCATAATTATATTTGCTTATTTAGTTTTATGCGATTCTGATTCTTTGCGATTCATTCTTAGTTTGGTAGTATGCGGTTGAGATTTGTATTTGTAAATTTTATTAATTTTTAGATAGAAAGATAATATTACCTCTTCTGAGTATAACATAATTATGTTTTACCGACCATCCCTAAAGCAAGTAGCAAAAGGCTTGATAGTTGGTATTGGAGACCCGAGTTCGAATCCTAGTTGATTCATATTTCTAGCTAAGTTTATTTCTTAGCGAAATAAACGAAGCGGGTAGCGTGCTATCTATCTCTCCAATATATATATATATATATATATATATATTATAAAATTTATGTATAAATTTAATAAATTTTTAATATAAATATATTATAAATTTGGTCAAAATAAAAATTAAGATATTATTAAACTAGCAGATTAAAAAATAAGAAGCGTATAAAAAAAAATTACTGACCCTAACAGACATTATTAAACCCTATGAGATTTCACGAATATATATTTTTGGAAAAAAAAAATTAAAACAGAAGCGTATGAAAAAAAAAAATCACATTTTGTTTACTTTTTTTAATGGGTGAGCCAACTCCAGCTCAACTGCTGCAGTTGGGCCTTCTCGTCTCGTGCAAATACAAGCTGACGATTGGATCTAACTACGCCAAACCAAACAAAAAAATTAATAGATGCATGCATTTCATATATAAATATAAAAAATATATGAATATCAAAAATAAAAATCGACGAATAAGAATATGGATATGGATTTTGATATACGATTCGAACCCCAAATTTGACGAATCCGATCCGAATTTGAATTTATTTTACATTATATATAATATGTATATGAAAATTTGATATTATATTTGAATTATATTTTAAAATTTTAAATTTAATATAATATATTTTGAAATATTGAAAAGAGAAATAATTGTTTCGGATTTGGGTTGCGGGATTTTGCTTGGGTTCGGGTTTGGATATGAATTTTTAAAATCTATTGGGTTTGGGTTCATGTTCCGATTCAGATTTGGGTTTCAGATTTAGAGTCGGGTTTGGATTCGATTTGGATTTTTAAAAATCCGTCCGAATCCGAACCGTTGACGTTCGTTCCTACCGAGAGCGTCTTTTACATAACAGTGCCATCATGTTACCGTATGAATGTTAAACTAATTAAGGTTTTTAAAAAAATATAATATTTTTTTTAAAAAAATATACTGTAATGAGATGGATAAATTAGGGACAAATTTGATTGATTAAAGACATTAATGATACGGTGTAGCTACCGTATTTTAGAATTTTTTTTGACTCTTGCGAATGTATATAGTAATCCTGAAAAATTCCATTGCCTTCGCTTCTTACTTTTGATGAGTGGCAGATGACGACAGAATCAATCAGTAAAGAATCCACATCCAAACTGTGCAGCTTTTTATGTCTTCTCTATTCATTGCTCTTTTTATTTTTCAATATTTTTAAGAAAAATCTATGTATACAGCACATGTATGATGTACATTATGCACTCTTAGATATAAGAGTTTACAAAATTCTTATAAAATAAAAAATAAAATTTTGATAAGACAAGTGAGCGAGCAAATATAAATCACAAAAAGGTTAAACTTAATTTGCACCTATTTATAGGTGTATTTTTTAAATACTAAAATACAATTGATCCTTCCAAGTAAAAAAATTAAATAAATTACACTTTTGGTCATGAAACATTGAAGGTGTCACGCTTTGATCCTCAAACTTTAATTTATTACGATTTCTACCTCAAACTTTATAAATTGTTACAATTGAACTTCACAATACAATTTATTATGAAAATGATGATCTCTCACTAATGTGGTACCGATGTGATAGGATTATAATCAATAACATCGCAATTATTTCGATACAATATTACGAACACATGCACTACAATAGAATTAGATTATAGGGATACATTTTTGAAATGATTTTGTGTAAGTGTCTCATTTATATTAAAAATTTTTAAAAAAATCTACTAAAACCTAAATATTAAGATCAATCCAACCAAAAATAAAAAGTTCCTCTACTCAACCAACCCTACACTACCCGCTTGGCCCGATTACAAATAGAAAAGAAAAAAAAGAAAAATTGATAACCATCTCCCATTTTTCTTCTCTGCCACCGCAGTTGAGAGGTAGCGTTTCGACAGCTGGAGTTTGGCCACGGGTATCTCGGAGGGATTGTAGAGGGCTATGATCGCCTCGTGTCCTCCCGTCACATGTCGCTGGAGGAGTAGGCGACAAACATCGAGACGGCCCCACATATAGCAACATTTTTAAAAAATATCGGTAATTTAGCCAGCAACACTTTTTTTTTTTATCTCTGAGACATTTAAAGTGTCGCTATATACCGTTTTTGTTGTAGTGACATTAGCAAAATATCAATATCTAGCAACATATATAATTGGACTATAGAACTTTATTACAACAATTTAGAAAGTTCGTGTCACAACCCAAAATAGCAGTATCAGCAACTCAAGTTTTTAACTTAAAATTTTATGAAAATGTAAGGCTTAGAAGGGCATAGAATGGATGTAGTGATCTGGGACTTCAGCCGAGACTTGTCGACAGCTCTGGTGAGTGTCGAGACGAGTCCAGGTCGCGTTGGCGCGAAATTGACGCCAAACGGGCCCTGTGGGAACACGAGAGCAGCGTGTAACCTGAAGATCTGCGAAATACCAGATTTTCAGTGAGCTGTACCGGTACAAATCTGGGTTTGTACCGGTACAAGATCGATGGCCATACCGGTATAACCACCAGGGCCATACCGGTATAGCCCTGCGCAGAGAGGCTCTCGGGTTGCCTGTTTGTACCGGTACAAAGGGCTTTTGTACCGGTACAACATGGCAGGTATGGCCCTGTTTGACTTTGTGCTCTCATTAGTCTTATCACCTTTTGCCCTTACCCCTATTAGAGTAGAGGAGAGAGAGGGGGAGGCCTTCTTCCCTGCTGCTGCAGCTTCTTCTTCTTCTCCTTCTACTTCCCTTAGCTGATTAGAGGAGGTGGTGGAAGAGCTCAAGAGAGAAGCTCAAGCTTCGTCGACGACGCGCCGCGGAGCCGATCGAGGGTGTTTTCGACGTCGTGACGCTTCGAGGAGGCCGGGCTGCTGCTGTTCTTTGCCATCCTCGACGAGGTGCTACTCCCAGGGAGGTCTTCGAGGTGAGTAGGCCACCGAAATCCCCTCGGTTACTTCGAACTTCTTGGATTTTCGAGATTTACTGCTACTGCTGCTGATTCCAGTGTCGATCGTTGGCGTTTTGGCTCTCTCTCTGTGTAGGAGCGTCGGATCGCGACGAGACTTGCTTCATTGGAACCGGGACTTCGAGACGAATCCAGAGGATCCTTAATCGCCCGATTTGGAGAAGGTTTGCCCTGTCGAAACCCCTTTTTACTGAGCTGCTGTTTGCCGAGCAGATTCTGAGTTGCTGATCCGTAGTTCCCAGCGTCGACGCTCAGTGTTTTGGCTTGTTCTCAGCGTAGGAGCGACAGATTCCGGCGAAACTTGGACCGTTGGATTCGTGACTTCGAGACGAATCCACAGAGCCCTTACTTGCCAGATTTGGAGCAGGTTTGCCTGGTCGAAACCCATCCTTACCTCGTTGTTGTTTTTCGGACAGATTTGGTGCGTTTGAGCTCTAATGTGGTGCTACTTGTCGCAGTAGTGGGTTTCGAACTTGAGCGGGACACCTTGAATTTCTTCACCTGATTTGGATACTCTCTTCACTTCCAGGAGATTGCTTGAGAGGTGGGCTTTCATCGGCTTTACTCCTAAGTGTAAAGTAGTCGACATGTATATTGTGTATTGAATGAAAACCTTAGCTCAAATGCATCAATAATAGTTGGATAAAATCATGAATTGGGGGCATGCTTATCAAGTACTTAATTTCATACATGTTGGACTTGGACTTGACTTAGGAGAAAACCACGCTTGATCGTCATATGTATACACTACCAGATTTAGCTCTAGGAGCCGTTCTGTGTTGTATCGTCGCCGTGGGAGTGCGATGGATACCCAGGGTAGTGTAGCTTGTCTCTACGCTCGTGCTGGGGATGCCGAGCTTTGTTACTGTAGAGTCCAGACTGTTCGTGTTGTCAGGGACCGTCGGGGGTTGACGGTGGGCCCGGGTTACTGTTTGAGTACAGATTGTGCCAAGGGCACGTGACCTATTGGTGGTTGGACCCTGTTTACTTGACTATGCCTGTGAGAGCCTGATTGAGCTCGACAGAGATACGCTTGCATACTCGGTTGGTTCGCGCCCACGAGTGCCGCTCCGGAGTTTGGCTTAGTGCTTTTGCGTTGGTGTCGCTGCGTCCTGGTTGGACTCGCTCTCCACTAGCTACCCCAGAGGTAGTTGTTAGTGTTGCTTCGACAGGTGGGACGGGTGTATCACAGTCCCTTGCAAGATTGGGTCAGCTTTTACTTGTTCTACAGAGGGTTGTTTAGAGCAGGATAGTATAGTGGCTTTTAGCTGTTGAGTGTTTCTAGCTTTTTTTTACTTTTCTTGCTTACCCTGTAGACTTAGTGGGTGGACCGATGTTGTTTAGGGCGCTACCCACTGAGGATTACTTGTTTTTACAGTAGTTCTCACGCCCCTTTTCTTACACCGCTGTTGCAGGGCCTTCGGTCTCGGCTGCTGCTCCTTCTGAGGCGGATCGAGGCAAGGGCGTCGCGAGTTAGAGCCCTACCCTTCGAGTGCTGCTAGAGGACCCTCACTGCAGGTAGTAGTTTTGGATTTTGTGAGTTATGTACATACAGTGTTAACTCGCTGGAGCAAATAGTGCTCTTTTGTTTAGTGTTATGTTGTTGTATGTATATAGTACTCATGTTCTTTTCCTACCTGGTTATTCTTAGTCTTTTCAGCTCTCTGCTACTGTTTGTAGCAGTGTATGTTATACAGGTACAGCTATGTTTCGTGTACAGGAAAAATTTCTTGTACACGGCGGATTAGTCGGCGTGCCCGGGGAATCCTTCAACCCGGGGCGTGACAATGGATCCCCTGCTTATTACTGAGAGGAGTATCAAAGTGGCATAGCAAAGTAAGAAAGAAATGTAGCATAGGCCTGATAAGAGGCATAAAATAGGGGATGCAGGAATAATTACGATATGCTCTACCTCTGTCTATACAAAATCTAAGGTATCCATTGTGGATCCTCACTGTGTAGTCTACTCTTATAGGCGTACTACCCAAGTCAAGTATGTGGAACAAACTGAACACACACTATAATAAAAACGATCTATAACGACACTTTTAACTATAGGTACATGTAAAAAAAATATTGTTAGCTAAATTACCGATACTTTTAAAAGTGTTGCTATATGTGAGGTCACTAGGTATATAGTGACAGTTAAAGAGTATTGCTATAATCTAAAAGAGTGCTGCTAATTTACCAACACTTATTTAAGCATTTAGCAATTGTCGAAACTCTATCTCGTTGGCTACGGTGGCGGAGGAGGACGACAAAGAATGACTCTTCCTCTAGAATTTCAGTAGATTGAGTAAAGGAAGAAGGGAGATGGTAATCAATTTTTTTTTTTCTTTTCTGTTTGTAATCGGGCTAAATTAGCTGCGTATGGTGGGTTGAGTAGAGTAATATTTTATTTTTGGCTGGATTAGGCTTTATGTTTAGGCATTAGTAGATATTTTTTTTAAGTTTTAACATAAATGAGACTTTTATACAAAAGTGTCCTAAATATATGTCCCTATAATCTAATTCTGTTGTAGTGACATGTTTTAGGTGATTAAAATATCATCTCAAAGAGTTAATGGTTTATTAACCGATTTACTTATTCAATAACGATACACACATAGATTTTCAAGATGCTCATAAATATTCTCTTGATGTATCCTTGCAATGAAACGGTACTGCAAAGAATATATGCAACATACTCATGATACCTCCAGTGCTACAAACTGACTATCAAAACACCTTCAGATTCATATATACCAGCAACATCTAAATGATGTTCATGTGTCATTCAAGAATAGCTCATCATAATGTATCCAACCATCCATACATACGTTATTCACCACACTAGTCTATTTGGGTCTACATCTCTGGTTCCACATCTACCTGGCTATCGTGCATGGCTAATCTGAAATAAAGTGTCATCAGTATAGTATCTCCACATGATGCACACTAGCTCCTCGTCCCCGTGCCTATACTCGGTAATCCAAATGTACGTACGGACATTAGGATCCGATCTAATACTGTCATATTGGGCAAAGTTATATAGGTCATGTCCCAGCCTACCATGCAAACTCAATATACATCGACTCACATGCATCCTAAAAATCTCCACTCTACATACCAAGACATCGAAACCATCACGGGTGTGTCCTAGGCACAAAATGATTAGGCCGAAGACTCGAAGACTCAAAGTATGAATTCACGATGCTCGTTAAGCTCTATGTTGGTTGTGGTGATCATTTAATTACATGTTAGATTGATTAAATTCGGATTTTAAATTATTTTTTCATTTCTTAAAACTTTATATCATGAAAATCTGGACCTCCTGACCAAAATTCGGATCCCAAAGCTTAATTCTGAAGGGCTGCAAGAGAACTCCAAACTTTGGGTCTAAAGTCTGGATCCTACAGATCCTATGCGTTATGCAGAGGAAGACCATACCTTCCTTTCAAAGTCCAGACTCTGAAGTTTTGGCGAAACTTACAAAGCCCAAACTTCCCTTTTAAGATCCAGATATCCAACTTGACTTTAACTTTTCATAATAGGAATTTAATTTTCAATCTAACTTTTATTTCTTCCAAAGATATAAATATATTACAGTCAATTGCATACAGGTCCCTGCAAATATAGTGAATTGCAGATATATCCCTATAAAGTTCAACTTTTATAAGTTATCTCTACAAAAGTTCTAATGTTTTCAGATATGCCTCTGTCGTTAGAATTTGTTAGAAAAGTTTAGTTAACCTGTGACGCCCCAACTTTCCAGGGGGTCACCCATCCTAGGACTACTCCCGTCCTAGCACGCTTAACTCTCTTAACCTCTTGGGTCTTGCCACCACCCAAAATGCTTAAACCGGGTTAAGAGTTTAGCCCTATTATATCTCATATATAGGACTAACTGGGGTCTCACAATCTCCCCTCCTTTAAGCCCTGACGTCCTCGTCAGGCTCAGACTCACAAGTACCAGGCGATGTGAGACTCGTCTCGATAGCCCGTCATCCAGACCTTGGCTCAGCCGAGACTTACCTCACACTTCCGGCTGGTAATTGGCTCTGATACCATCCGTGACTTCCCGGTCACCCCATCCTAGGACTACTCCCGTCCTAGCACGCTTAACTCTCTTAACCTCTTGGGTCTTGCCACCACCCAAAATGCTTAAGCCGGGTTAAGAGTTTAGCCCTATTATATCTCATATATAGGACTAACTGGGGTCTCACATAACCATAGGTTTAATACTTTATCCAGGTTAATTTTTTGACATTTTTACCCTTATTATATTATACTGTTATAACTTTTGGAGGGACATATTTGTGATGGCAAAATTGGAAATATAAACAGTTTTCTAACGATTCTCTAACGGTAACAAACCAGAGGAACATATCTGAAAACATTAGGACTTTTGCATGCATAACTTATGAAAGTTGAACTTTATAGGGATATATTTGCAATTTCACTATGTTTGCGGAGATATGTAAGCAACTAACCCAATTTATTATGGGAGTTCTTCTGAAACGTCGTGGAGATAGACTTATCCGACTTCGAGAAATCAGAAATATCTCACGACATGAATCACGATGCTAAGATAAGTTTTTAAATTATATTATAGTGTTTCACACTTAGTTATACACATTAGAATCATTAAGATCAAAGGTTAGTGAATTAGAAAGTAAACAGTGCAAAATTTGGGAAATGCACCGTGCAGGGGTACAACATTGAAAGTGTACGGATACAGAACTGTGTATGGGTACAACATTGAAAGTGTACGGATATAAAACTGTGTACGGGTACAACATTGACCTTGTACGGGTACAAATGTGTTCCGGTACAGCCATCAACATATAACCGGTTTCAGTATTTCGTTGGTTTTCTCTTCCGTCACTGTTGAACCGGTAACACCTTAAATTTGTACCGGTACATAATGTAATATTCTAAAAACTTTCTAATCCGACTCCAATTGATTATAAAGTTTATAAATAAGATATTGGGGTTCTCTAATAGATAAAGCACCACGAAAATATATGTTTGAGAAATCCTAGAAGCTCGGATTTCATCTAAAACCTATTTTCTACATAATAACCTCTTTTAGGTCAAATCGAGATATTGTAATGGATATCTATATGTCGATTTGATTTACGTTTCGCTCGGAGTCTTCTTCTCTGGTTTTCATTGATACTCCTAGCGAAGGATCACCATAGTCATGATGCTCTTCATGAACGACGTCGTGGATTCGGCGTGATTGAAAACGGTTTGTGGATTCGAATCGTGTGCTCGTGGATTAGAGTGGCATTCGTGGATTTGGACGTGTGCGGGGCGTTCGTGGATTCGAACATGAGGGCGTGGACAACTGTCTGCCACCACGAATGACGTATCTCGCACGGTGAAATTTATCTTGATATTTCCGTGGGGTAGTATTCATGATTCAGATTAATATTTATATATGTATGGTTATCAGGTATTGCGGATCCATAGCTTCCAATAAACGCAAGCGTTTATTGTTAATTACCCCTATAAAATGTTAGGGTACCCTCGATTAAGAGACCAAATATAAATGCTAATAATAAAGAGACAAAACGGGCAAACAAAATTTTATTCATATGATTTGCCGTTTACATGGCTTAAGCAGGGGCATACCCCCACTGTACATTTATAAAAGTAGGATAGTCAGTTTAGCGACTTGATGGTCGATAGGGATCAAATTACTCAGTTTAACGACATGGCGGTCAAAAGGAGTTTGGGTTGCTCAGTTTAATGACATGGCGGTCGGATTTGAATTTTGATGGCGGTCGGGTTTGATTTTGGTACTCAGTTTAATGACATGGCGGTCGGGTTTGATTTTGGTACTCAGTTTAATGACATGACGGTCGGGTTTGATTTTGTTGCTCAGTTTAGTGACATGGCGGTCAGGTTTGATTTTGGTTTTGAGTTTAGTTTAACGACGTTTCGGTCGGAAGTGGAATTTGGGTTTAGTTTAAAGACGTTTCGGTCATTTGAATTTGGGTTTAGTTTAAAGACGTTTCGGTCATTGGATTTGGGTTTAGTTTAAAGACGTTTCGGTCATTTGAATTTGGGTTTAGTTTAAAGACATTACGGTCATTGAATTTGGGTTTAGTTTAAAGACGTTTCGGTCATTTGAATTTGGGTTTAGTTTAAAGACGTTTCGGTCATTTGAATTTGGGTTTAGTTTAGCGACATTTCGGTCGGGGTTGGGTTTTAGGTTTTATTTGTAGACTTTGGGATTTGGGTTTAGTTTAATGACGTTTCGGTCGATTGAGTTTTAGACTTGGATTTAGTTTAACGACGTTTCGGTCGATATTGGGTTTAGTTTAACGACATTTCAGTCGGAGTTGAATTTGGGTTTAGTTTAACGACGTTTCAGTCGATTGAGTTTGGATTAGTTTAACGACATTTCGGTCAAAGTGGGTTTAGATTAGTTTAAAGACATTTCGGTCAAAGTTGGAATTGGATTTAGTTTAACGACATTTCGGTCGAAGTTGGAATTGGATTTAGTTTAACGACATTTCGGTCGAAGTTGGGATTGGATTTAGTTTAACGACATTTCGGTCGAAGTTGGGATTTAGGTTTTATTTGTAGACTTTGGGATTTGGATTAGTTTAATGACGTTTCGGTCGAAATTGGGTTTAGTTTAACGACGTTTCGGTCGAAATTGGGTTTAGTTTAACGACGTTTCGGTCGAAGTTGGATTTGGATTTAGTTTAACGACATTTCGGTCGAAGTTAGGATTTAGGTTTAGTTTAACGACGTTTCGGTCGAAATTGGGTTTAGTTTAACGACGTTTCGGTCGAGGTTAGGATTTAGGTTTAGTTTAACGACGTTTCGGTCGATTGAGATTGGGTTTAGTTTAGGGTATTGGATATGTGAGATTTGGTTCATGAACTTGGTTTGGTTCATGAATTTAGGTTCATAGGTTTATGGTTTATGAACTTGGGTTCATAGGTTTATGGATTTATGAACTTGGGTTCATAGGTTTATAGTTTATGAACATAGGTTCATAAGTTTATGGTTCATGAACATAGGTTCATAGGTTTATGATTTATGAACTTAGGTTCATGGGTTTATGGTTCATGAACATAGGTACATGAGTTTATGGTTCATGAACATAGGTTCATAAGTTTATGGTTCATGAACATAGGTTCGTTGGATTTGGATATGGTTTGGTTTGTGGTGTATGAAGTTTGGTGTATGGTTTAGTCCATGGTTT
This sequence comes from Aechmea fasciata, assembly GCA_025177825.1. Lineage (NCBI taxonomy): Eukaryota > Viridiplantae > Streptophyta > Magnoliopsida > Poales > Bromeliaceae > Aechmea > Aechmea fasciata. Next base: position 7,639,654 of record CM045945.1, read on the forward strand.
TGGTTCATGGTTCGTGGACTTGGTGTATGAATTTGTGGTTCATGATTCATAGACTTGGTGTATGGATTTATGGTTCATGATTCATGGACCGGGTGTACAGGTTTATGGTTCATGGTTCATGGACCTGGTGTACAGGTTTATGGTTCATGGTTCATGAAACTGGTTCATAGGTTTATGGTTCATGATTCATGGACCTATTGTATGGGTTTGGTTTAATTGGTTAATGGATCTTGGGTTATGAGTTTAGGTAGATGGGCTTGGTTAATGGGTTATGGATATATGTTAATGGGTTTAATATGGGTTAAGTTAAATGGTTTTATGGGTTAAAGGGTTTAATATGGGTTAAAGGGTTATTGGATATATGGGTTAATTGGATATTGGGTATTGGGTATTGGGTATTGGGTATTGGTTAATGGTATGTGGATTAGGCTTAATGGATATGGGCTCAATGTAGATTATGGTTTAATGGGTTTCAATTGGGTTCGAATCAAGTTTGATTTCCAAAAGTGAATGAGATTGAGGATTTAAAATTCAAAACCATGTCGGTTTAAATTTAAATTTAATCCCCTAATTCAAATTTAAAATGTAGAGCACTTAATTCGATTTAATTTAATTAAGTTAAAGAGTTCAATGTTCTATTTTTGCAAAGTCCCCTCTCTCTTTGATTGAGTGAATCTCTCTCTTTAAGGAGCACCCCTGTCGACGACGAAACATTCCGTCGAGTGATTTGATCGGTATTCCGTCGAGCGGTTTTATTCCGTCGAGCGATTTTGAACGGCATTTCGTCGAGCGGTTTAATCGAGATTCCGTCAAGCGGTTTTGAACGGGATTCCGTCAAGCGATTTTGAACGGCATTCCGTCGAGCGGTTTAATCGAGATTCCGTCAAGCGGTTTTGAACCGGATTCCGTCAAGCGGTTTTGAACGGGATTCCGTCAAGCGGTTTTGAACGGCATTCCGTCGAGCACATGGCTAGCATTCCGTCGAACGGTTTAACTAGCATTCCGTCGAACGGTTTGGCTAGCATTCCGTCGATGGCTAAGCATCAAACGGAGTCTTCGTCGTCGTTCCGTTGATGGCTAAGCATCAAACGGAGTTTTCGTCGTCTTTCCGTCGTTAACTCCGTCGATGGCTAAGCATCAAACGGAGTTTTCTTCGTCATCTTTCCGTCGTTAACTCCGTCGTCGTTGTTCCGTCGTTAACTCCGTCGATGGCTAAGCATCAAACGGAGTTTTCGTCGTCTTTCCGTCGTTAGCAGCGACTCGGGCATTTCATCAAACAGGTGGCGGGCACATCTTGGTCGCCAATGTAGATCCGAGCGGGTGGCGGAGCACCCCGCTCGGTCGTCGGAGCAGATCCGAGCGGGTGGCGGAGCACCACGCTCGGTCGTCGGAGCAGATCCGAGCGGGTGGCGAAGCACCACGCTCGGCCGTCGTCGGAGCGGCTTCGTCGTCGTCGGATCGGAGCGAGCGGGTGGCGAAGCACCACACTCAGCCGTCGTCGGAGCGGCTTCGTCGTCGTCGGATCGGAGCAGAGCCGAACGGGTGGCAGAGCACCACGCTCGGTCAGTCGGAGCAGAGCCGAACGGGTGGCGGAGCACCACGCTCGGTCGGCGTCGGAGATGGCGGCGCGGTCGAAGGCGGCGCGGTGTTGCGGCGAGGGCACCGTGTCGGCCGACGGCGGCGCCGATCACGGTCGAGGACGACGGCGCGCAGCCGACGGTGGCGCGGTCGAGGACGACGGCACGATCGAGGTACGAGTCTTTGTTGAGCTTCGCGACAATGGCATCGCTATTGGGGCATTACGTCGAACACATGACGGGCGTCGCGACGGTGAGCTCGGCGGCAGCGAAGCCACGACGGTTGAGTCGTCGTTTACAAAGCCTCACGAAGGAGGTTCGATGACGGCGGCGGTTACGAGAGCCTCGCGAAGGAGGACTGCGACAGTGGGGTGTAGACTAAGAATTTCTCGACGACGAAGTTGTAACGGAGGACGTGTGCGACGACGGGGTAGTGCTGCTGCCGAGCGTCGAAGTCGAGGATGCGACGGGGAGGCATAGGCCCGGGGAAGGCTTCGGCGTTGGAGGTTCATCTCGAAGCCGAGCTCGACGAGGAGGTGTGGCGTCGAATTCCACGACGCGAAGGCATGGACGCCGGGGAGGAGGCGCGGCGGAGTGGATGGCGAGGACGGCACGAGCGGCGGTGCGTGAGAGGCCTCGGGCTCGACGGAGCGGCCGAGGGGCTCGGCGGTGGTGGGCTCGACGGAGCGGCCGAGGGAATTAGCCAAGGGCTGCGGGGGTCAGCGCGGCCGAGGCGGCGGTCGGAAGCTTGAGGCGCGGCGGAGTCAAGGGTGATGATGGACTCGGCGGTGCGGGCGGCGGGGTCTGCGCGGACGGGCTGCGGGAGGAGCGTGGACCGAGGCCGCGGCAACGGAGTTGCGGGCAGGGGCGCCACGGTGGCCGAGGGCTAAAGTGGGTGGTCGAGGCGCGGCGTGGCTTCCACGTGCCGAAACGAGCCGAGGTGGATGTCGAGCGCGGCGCGTGAGTCGAGCGCGGCGAGGCGAATCAGCGCCGTGTGAGTCAATATGTGTGAGTCGGCGCGGCGCGCGATCTTCGAGCGAGTGGCGAGGCAATGGTCGAGCGCGGCGCGGTGGGTCGACGCGGCGAGGCGGCGGCGAGCGAGTCGACGGTGATGAGGGGCTTCGAGCGGCCTCGAGCGGCTGAGGTGGTGATGAGGGGGCTCTAAACTCACCAAACAGAGAGAGAGAAAGAGAGGGAGAGAGAGAGAGAGAGAGGGAAAGCTTTTTGATTCCTCTCTCTCTCTTCTTTTTTTTTACGAGAGAGAGAGAGAGGTTTTTTTTTTTTTGGTGCCTCCATGGGGGGGGTTAATTATGCGGATTGTGGGTAGTTAGGAGAAATCGTGCGTGGGATGGGGAAGTGGGAAGTTGGAAGTTGGAGAGGGTAGTAGGGTTCAAATTTTGTCCATGCACCTAGTGCATGGACCCATCTAATACACCACATTTTCTTTTTTTTTTTTCTCTTTTTTTTTTTTTCCTTTTTATTTTATTTACACTCAAACAAATGCCCCCACTTTTTTTGCTTGCTACATTATGCAAGAAAAAAAAGTATTGAACTTCACGTCATAATGTTCGTCGTGTCCCTTTTTCTGATACTCATTTTAACGACATGATGGTCAATTTACATCAGATACTCAGTTTAACGACATGATGGTCGGTTTATGAAATATGAATTATTTTTTATTTATTTTGCCTCGAGAAGCAATCGAAATTGCTGCGCATAACCGGCCCTAAGGTGAGTTAGCATTCCGGCATAGACAAAATATCTTGGGCAGTATGGCACCCATAAGGAACATGGATTAATTTTTATTTATTTTGCCTCGAAAAGCAATCGAAATTGCCGCGCGTAACCGACCCTAAGGTGAGTTAGCATTCCGTCATAGACAAAATATCTTGGGCAGTATGGCGCCCATAAGGAACATGGATTAATTTTTATTTATTTTGCCTCGAGAAGCAATCGAAATTCTTTGCGCGTAACCGACCCTAAGGTGAGTTAGCATTCCGTCATAGACAAAATACATCTTGGGCAGTATGGCGCCCATAAGGAACATGGATTAATTTTTATTTATTTTGCCTCGAGAAGCAATCGAAATTACTGCGCGTAACCGACCCTAAGGTGAGTTAGCATTCCGTCATTGACAAAATATCTTGGGCAGTATGGCGCCCGTAAGGAACATGGATTAATTTTTATTTATTTTGCCTCGAGAAGCAATCGAAATTGCTGCGCGTAACCGACCCTAAGGTGAGTTAGCATTCCGTCATAGACAAAATATCTTGGGCAATCTGGCGCCCATATGGGTTTTCACCAGATACCTTCCCCTAACTTTTGCTTGTGAGCCTCGAAAGGTTTTCTCACAGCGGGGATCCCAATTTTGCCTGTAAGGTTATAGCACAGCCGGGAATTTTACAATTTTACCCTTGAAGTTCGATGTGAACAAATCAAGTCCGTTGGTGGCTTATATTTTACCCATATTATCTAAAAAATTAGACAATATGTCCTCCTCCTTTTTTTTCTTTTTTTTTCTTTTTTTTTTTTTTGTTTTGACAAGTTGAGAAGTGATGGTTTAATGAGTATAACCACACTACACACGTTAGCCTTATTTTTTCGGCTATATTTGCTCAGTTTAACAACATGGCGGTCGATTGGATTTTGATTGCTCAGGATTTATTTGTAGACTTTGATTTTGAGTTGAACCGTTATGCTTTGGTTCGGGACCCATCAAGACTTGGTTTGAGTTGGGCGATCTTCATGGTTTGGTTCAGATCGGACCCACTTCAGTCTGAGTCGAATCCTTCAATCCATTTGGATTGGATCCGCTTCGATTCGAGTCGAATCCTTCCTGGTTCGGTTCGGATCAGATCCATTTCGGTTCGAGTTGAATGTTTCTTGATTCGGTTTGAGTCGGACCCACTTTGGTTCGAGTCGGATCCTTTGTAGTCGAGTTTGAATCAGCTCCACTTCGATTCGACCAGCTCCACTTCGATTCGACCAGCTCCACTTTGGATCGGACCTACTTCAGTTCAAGTTGGACCCTTTATGGTTTAGATCAGATTGGACCAGCTGGACATGTGTGACGAGTCTCGGCTGAGTCAGGGTTAGAATAATCCTTCCGCCGCCTCTCCCTCTCCCACAACGACACCTCCTCATCCTCCCCAAGATCCGACCCGCACCCTCACGGCGCCAATATCTAGGACTCCCGCGGCGGGGGCTGCGGCTGCGGCTGTCCGTCGGCCATATCTCCTCCGACCTCTTTCGGGCAGATGTCGTTGCCGACCTTGCGGAGATCGTCGGCCGCATGATCCGTGCCGGGTACGGCCAAGAGTTGAGCCAAATGTACATCACCGTCCGCCGCGACGCCATCGCGAAGACCCTCGCCGCCCTTAGTGTCGAAAAAATGAGCATCAAGGAGGTCCAGAGGATCAAGTAGGGCACCCTCGACTCCAAGATGAAAAAGTGGATCCATGCCCTGAAGATCACTGTCTAAGTCCTACTCTCTGGTGAGAGAGATGAGAGCGTCCAAAGATTGCCATTTTTTAAGGTGTAAAAAATTATGTAATTGTGTAAAAAGGAAGAAGGAAGAGAAAGAGGATGAGAAAGAGGAATTGTGCGATTTGGGGCGAAATTGTGCAATTTTGGGCGAAATTTGCACCATTTCTCCTCCTTCTCCTCCTCATCCTCCTCCTCCTATTTCTTTTTCCCCTTCGCTTCGCGTACCGCTGGCGCACATGGGCTGGTTGGACTACGACTAGTTCGGCACGCTCAACATCCAGATGCCCCTCTCACGGTGGTCGCCGAGAACGACAACCACGCGACCACCGCGGGCTTCTCGGACGTCGTCTTCACGCTCAGTTTCCACCGGATCGAAGTCACGTTGCTGCGCGCTGCCCCGTTCGCGGTCCTGCGCAATGGCTCATGGCCGCTGCAATACGACGTGCAAGCGGTGCCGGTTCCGCTCAATCCCGACGCCATGCGGGCCATGGACTCCATAGAAGAGGGAGAGGCGGCTGAAGGAGAATGTGGGTTCGTCGATGGAGGAGGAGGCGATGGGGAGGGCGCCACGGAGGAGGAGGTGGCAAGACTTATCCTTGAGGTGGGTGGTGGCGATCTGGAGCGTGTTCTTGAGAAAAAAATAACGAAGGAAGAAAAAAAAGAAAGAGAAAAAAGAAGAGAGAGAAAGAAAAGGAATAAGAGTCTTTTCGTTCGATGGTGAAAAATTCGGCTCGAATCTGTAAAATTGGAAAAAGTAGTCCAGCTTTGCGAAAGCTCAAAATTTGTAGAATTTTTATGCAAATTGGTCATAAAATTTTGCCAAACATTTTTTTTACGATAAATAGTATTTCTATAATAAAATCAGTCACACATTGTATAACATATCTCCACAGTACATCACTACTTGCCACGTCACTTCTGCAATGGTACGTAGTATGGTACTATATCCAACAGTTTGCCAAAATTCCACATACTTCAGTGGATAAGTTGTAATTTAAATTACTTTCAAAGGAAAATAGTTTTGAGTTTAAAAAAGGAAAAACTTCAGATACACCCCTCACTACAAAAAATCTTGCATTTAAGGACACTTTAAATTATAATTAGCGACGCTTTAAAGCGTCGGCAAAAATAATTCCGACGCTTGTAAAAGCGTCGGGTAAAGAGTCGTTAAATAAATATGTCGGGATAAATATACCGACGTTTTAATATAACGTCGGAAAATGTATATAAATATTTGATAAAAATATGTTTATTAGCGAGGCTTAATCATAGTGTCGGCAAATCATAAATATTAAAGACGCTAGAAGAAAACATCGTCTAAAATATTTTTTGTTGTAGTGCCTTGTCTTGCACTCTTTCTCACTTTAGTATATACTATGTGGTTTAATCTGTATCAAGTTAGTACCATGTGGTTTTGCACTTTCTCACCTTAGTACCCTGTGGTTTAAAGTGTATCAAATTAGTAGTACTCTGTAGTCTCACATTTTTTTCACTTTAGTACCCTTGGTTTAATATTTTATTAAGAAAAAAATAAAACCATAGAGTACAAATTTGATACAAAAATAAAATCACATGGTAATAACTTGATACAAAAATAAAACTATAGAGTACTTAAACTAAAGGGTACTAAGTGAGAAAGTGCGTAATCATAAGGTACTAATTTGATACAGTTTAAAGCAGAGAGTACTGTATAAAATGAAAAAGTGAGAAATCACAGTAGGGATTTTTGAAGTATTCCCTTTAAAAAAAGAAAGTAATATTGACTGGACGATGGTTATTTCAATAAATAAAGTTAAAAATGTATGGAGACCCACTCAACTTTAACTTTTCTAATGGACAGTCTTTTAACTTATAATTTTTTAATTTATATTTTTGTAGGTAATTCAATTAAAAGTTATATTGAATTTTATATATGCTTAATAAGCTATTGTTAATTAGTTAGGTAATCTAAGTCTTTTTCGCTACAAAATAGTTTAAGTGATTAAATTTCATTAAACTATTAATCAATTTAGTAAAATTTACAATTCATTTGATAAAACATTTAAAATTAAGTGTCTCAATCCTAAATTTAAGAGCATCTCAATTCTAAATATATATAGGCTTAGTTGGTATTGAGGTTTATATCACTGTAACGACCCAGCCCACTAGCAACAATAACTCGTTGGGCCCAACCACCGGCCCAAAATGCTTAAGCCCAGTTATTATTACTAGTGTCTAAGTCTCATATAAACCCAATGACAATCCCATTCCCATCCGATGTGGGACTATTGAGGTGTCACAGACTCTCCCCGTTAAGGCCCTGACGTCCTCGTCAGTCCAATCACACACACAGCCCAAGATCACCAGGCTATGTGAGACTCGTCTCGCTAGCCCGTTATCCAGACCCTGACTCAGCCGAGACTCGCCACACATGTCCAGCTGGTGAACCGGCTCTGATACCAAATGTAACGACCCAGCCCACTAGCAACAATAACTTGTTGGGCCCAACCACCGGCCCAAAATGCTTAAGCCCATGTCTGCCGCGAACGAAACCGGCCCCGCCGTAGGCGAGTGGTCATTCATGGTAGAGTTTAAGTTTGTTTGAATTTTGTTTTGAAATCAGGATGTTAGGTTCATGGCTTCCAACAGACTCAAGAATCTGCTGTTAATTACCCCACACTTTCAGTGTTAAGGAACCATCGATTAAGAGACCAAATATAAATGCTGATAATAAAAGAGACAAATCGAGCAAATAAAAATTTATTGATATGATTTGCCGTTTACATGGCTTAAGCAGGGGCATTCCCCCACTGTACCCAATTTAACGACTGGGTGGTCGATTGAAGTTTGGGTTTAGTTCAAAAATGTCTCGGTCATTGAATTTGGGTTTAGTTTAAAGACGTTACGGTCATTGGAGTTTGGGTTTAGTTTAAAGACATTTCGGTCATTGAATTTGGGTTTAGTTTAAAGACGTTACGGTCATTGAATTTGGGTTTAGTTTAAAGACGTTTCGGTCATTGAATTTGGGTTTAGTTTAAAGACGTTACGGTCATTGAATTGATTGTTTTGGGGTTTATTTGTGGACTTTAGATTTTGGAATCTATTTGTGGATTTTGGGTTTTGAAATTTATTTGTGGATTTTGGGTTTTGGGATTTATTTGTGGACTTTGGTTTTGGGTTGGTTTATTTGTGGACTTTGGTTTTGGTTGAACCGTTATGCTTTGGTTCGGGACCCATCAAGACTTGGTCTGGGTTGAACCGTTATACTTTGGTTCGGGACCCATCAAGATCTAGCTTGAGTTGGGCGACGTTCATGGTTTGGTTCAAATCGAACCTACTTCAGTCTGTGCCGGATGCTTCTTGATTTGTTTCAAATCAGCTCCACTTCGGTTCAAGTCGAATGCCTTTTGATTCGGTTTGGGTTGGACCCATTTCGGTTCGAGTCGGATCTTGTATGATTTGGTTTGGATCGGACCCACTTCGGTTCGAGTCGGATCCTTTGTGGTTCAGATGGGATCTAATTTGGTTTGAATCCGGTTCGGTTCGGATCGGATTCACTTTGGTTCAAGTCGAATCCTATTTGGTTCGGTTCAGATGAGATCCGGTTCAGTTCGAATCGGATCTGTTTCGATTCAAGTTGACTCCTTCCTGGTTCGGTTCAAGTCAGATCCACTTCGGTTCAAGTCGAATGCCTTTTGATTCGGTTTAGGTCGGACCCACTTTGGTTCGAGTCGGATCCTTTGTGGTTGAGTTTGGATCAGACCTATTTCAGTTCAAGTCGGATCCTTCATAGTTTGGATTGGATTGGACCAACTCCGGTTCAAGTCGGATCTTGTATGATTTGGATCGGATTGGACCCACTTCGGTTCGAGTTGGATCCTTTGTGGTTCAGATGGGATCTGATTTGGTTTGAATCCAGTTCGATTCGGTTCAGATCGGATTCACTTTGGTTCAATTCGAATCGTCTATGACTTGACTCGGATTGGCTTAGCTCAAGTTGCGGCTTGTGGTTCGATCAATTTGGCTCGAACCCCATGTGCTTCTGTTCAGATTGAAACCCCTTTGGTGTGAGTCGGGCCCCTTACGATCTGGTTCAGATGGTCTCTGGTTCGGTTTAGATGGGATCCGGTTGCTTGATTCGGATCAGTTCGATTCGGATCGGATCTATTTCGGTTACAGTTGACTCCTTCCTGGTTCTGTTCAAGTTAGATCCACTTCGGTTCAAGTTGGATCTATTTGGTTCAGATCGGATCCACTTCAGTTCAAGTTGAATGCTTGCTGGTTCGGTTCAGGTTGACTCCTTCCTGGTTCTGTTCAAGTTAGATCCACTTCGGTTCAAGTTGGATCTATTTGGTTCAGATCGGATCCACTTCAGTTCAAGTTGAATGCTTGATGGTTCGGTTCGAGTTGGATCCACTTCGGATCAAATGGCTTGGCTCAGACTGGATCCGGTTCCGTTCAGTTCGGATCGGATCCGCTTCGGTTCAAGTCGAGTCTCTTATGGTTCGGTTTAGGCTGAACCGACTTGTAATTGGTTCGACTTGGCTTGGCTCGAACCTCTTGTACTTTTGTTTGAGTTGAACCCAGCACATACTTTGGTTCGCTTGACTTGGAATCCTTTTGTGGTTCGGATGGGATCTGATTTGTGGTTCGGTTTACTCGATCCTCATGTGGTTCAGTTTGAGTTGAACCAACTTTTAGTTCGGTTCAAATCGAACCGGTTAATTATTTGGTTTGGTCCAAAGCTCTTGAGTCTCGGCTCGATTTGAGTTGAACCGGCTCGCGAAGCGATTTAGTTCATCGTTTTGTGTTCGGTTCACATCCTTGGGTTCGGTTCAACTCGATTTTGGTTCACCATTTTAGACTTGGTTCACCAACTTGATTTTAATCTATTTTTTATCCATAATTGGTAGACCCGTTGTTGACTTGGGTTTGGTTTGGTTTGAATGTATACTCAAGCTGATTTGATTTAGGCTCGGCTCCAATTTATTTATTTTCTCATTTTCTTTATAAGTTCAAATCGAACTTATGATTATATTGCGCTTGGTTCAAATCAAACGAAACTGAACCGGGTCAAGCCTATCACGAAGCGGCGACCGGTTTAATTGATTCGAACTCGGATCAAGCCTATCACGAAGACGATCCGGTTTAATTAGAACCGGTCAAGCCTATCACGAAGACGGCGACCGGTTTAATTGTGCGAACCCGGGTCAAGCCTATCACGAAGATGGCGATCCGGTTTAATTAATTCGAGCTCGGATCAAGCCTATCACGAAGACGGCGATCCGGTTTAATTAGCCGAACCCGGGTCAAGCCTATCACGAAGACGGCGACGCGGTTTAATTAGCCGAACGCGGGTCAAGCCTATCACGAAGACGGCGACTCGGTTTAATTAGCCGAACTAGAGTCAAGCCTATCACGAAGACGGCGACCCGGTTTAATTAGCCGAACGCGGGTCAAGCATATCACGAAGACGGCGACCCAGTTTAATTAACCGAACCCGAGTCAAGCCTATCACGAAGACGGCGACTCGGTTTAATTAGCCGAACGCGGGTCAAGCCTATCACGAAGACGGCGACCCGGTTTAATTAGCCGAACCCGAGTCAAGCCTATCACGAAGACGGCGACTCGGTTTAATTAGCCGAACCCGGGTCACGCCTATCACGAAGACGGCCACCCGGTTTGTGTCAAATTGGATCTAGCCTATCACGAAGACGGCGATCCAAATATTTGTTTTATTATTCTTATTTTAGTTTTTCTTTTTCATTTTTTATAGAGATTAGAGCGTGTCGAGCCTATCACGAAGACGGCCGCACAATCAAATCGGTTGCCGGTTGGAGGTTCGTCGTCGCGTCATTCGCACGCTCTTGTGGATCTTTCGTCGATGTTGGGAGCGGACGTTTGGTGAATACACACACACGATATAGTAACGATCTAATGCGGATTTAATCGGATCAACCTATCACGAAGATGGTCGTATTGATCAAACCGACAAATAAATCGGTAATATACCGTTTGCACGTATACACCAATCCGTCGTTGTTGTCGGAGAAGAAGAAGAAGAAGACCATAAGGCCTCCTCATGCGCGATTGTTGAAGTCGAAGTCGTCACAACGTCACCGCCGCCGTCGTTGTCGAAGTCGTCGTCGGAGAAGAAGAAAGAGGAGGTCATGCGAGGCCTCTCGCATGCCGTCTGCGTCGTCAAAGTCATTGTCGTCGCCGCCATTTTCATGCCTTCAACTCTTTTTTTGCTTTCTTTTTCTCTCTATTTTTTTTTCTTTTCTTTTTTGTTGGCTGTGAGAGGAGGGGATCAATAAAAGATTTTTTTTTGTTTTTGTTCTTCTTTTCTCTTTTTTTATTTCTTTTCTTTTTTCTTTTTCCTCCCCTCCAAGATCTTTTTTTTTAATTCCATGGTGTCATTTATAGTGGTTCTATCCTCTTTGTTTAGGGAAATGATTCAAAATTTTTTGAAAAGATGGCAACTATATTTTCTTTATTACTTTCCTTGTTGATGATAGGGTATCTAAGGAAAGTGCAATCAAATCGCAATCTTTTTCTTTTTTCCTTCTATGATTTCAATTTGAAATTTGAATTTTTATCAAAGAAAGTATTTCCTCCATTCGAATTCGAATTTTTTTTTACCTCAAACAAAGTGCCCCCCACCTTTTTTTCTGCAAGTGCTATGCGAGCGGGAAAAAGGTGCAGTCTCAAGAATTCATCCTTTTCTTTTGTAAAGAATGTTGTCGGCTAGCACTCCGAGATAGTTCTGCTATGTTGATGTCTCTTGAGAAGTTGTTGTTTTTGATGACGGGTGGACACTTCTCTCGAATTCTTCAGAGTTTAATATGGACTCAATATTCTGATACCAATATTGTTTACTCCCATATGATATGACTGATATTTTTCCTTTTGGGATGTCAAAATTTCAGTAGATATGTTTATTCTCATCCATGAGAATGCATCCCGACGAACCACGATCTTGATGAGTATAATGACGATCTCCATCCACCTAGTTCCTCGTCACATGTAAATGGCATGTTCGACCAACATAGTGAGCATTACATCGGTTCATTTATCGAGGATAATGAATGTAAGGCCACGTTTATGGTAATATAACTTTGTCGCTTCGTTATGAGGCCAATTCAGATGCACGTGCTTTGCCGGCCCATAGATTTTCATTATGACACCCTTGTGCGGTGGGGTATCAAAGTCACATTTTATAAGAATTCGGTGCTTAAATAGGATCATGGATCGATCACATTAAGAAGCCAATTTGCTTTCGGTTGAGAGCCCAAATATTTCAAAACGGGACGGGAGGATAAGGGGAGATCCCTTCATGCAGTTGATAAAGCACTCAAAAACTCTTCAGTATGACATTTATGTATGTCTTCAAAATGGGATGGGAGGGCAAGGGTCATCTTCGTACGGTTAAGCGAGTCGAATAAGATGACATTCTTGCCCTTTTCTTTTTCCTTTTTTTTTTATTTTTTTTTCTTTTTTTTGTTTGTTTTTTTTTTTTTTTTTTGCTTTTTTTGTTCTTTTCACTTCTTTTTTTTTTTTTTACTTTACTTTTTTTTGCTTGCTTTTTTTCTTCAAAAAAAAAAAAAAAAAAGAAAAAGAAAAAAATGACGAGTTCATGCCTCATGGTCATAAATATGGATATATGCCTCCAAGATAAAGGAGCATTGATTGCAGTTGATTGCCCCCTATTTCATTTGTTCCCACATGACGAATAGCTAGGGATGAATGATATATTGTGGTGCCTTTATCGAATCAGAAGGTAAAGGACCACAATTGTTCATGAAAGTTAATTTGCCCCCTGACTGCTTCTGTGACAAGCGAGTGATTAGAACATTCTCCGTGATGTCACCAAATGGAAAGGAGAATGAACTAATGTCTCCAGAAAGATGAATGATTGATTGCGCTCAACAAATAGCCAAGATATGCGCTGAGGGGGAGAATACCACGATTGTTAGCAAGAATCGACCTGCCCTCTGATGACTTGAGTGGCAGACCAGGACATGGTGGTAGCCAGAACGTCATTTGTAGTGATGCCAGAGGAAAATCGAAATTCCTCACTTTGATTTCCACTGAGCTAGAGAACGTGGTGTTGTCAGAAACGGTCGCTCCTCTTGGCAACGAATAGCCCCGATATGATGTTGGTAGGGAGAAGACCACGATTGTCGATCGAGAATAATTCTACCCCCGATAACAGTTGGCGAACAGGACGTGATGGTAACCAAAACGTCCTTCAAGGTGATGTCATATTGGAGGATGACCAACATGCCTCGCTTTGAACTCGACCGAGGTGGAAGAGGCAATATTCGTCGGATTGCATAGCACCACTCGGATGTCGGATTGCATTGCTCTTCTTGGAGACTAATCCTGCACCCTGATGATTTGAGTGGCAGACCAGGACATGATGGTAGCCAAAACGTCCTTCGTGGTGATGTCATATTGGAGGATGACCAACATGCCTCGCTTTGATCTCGACCGAGGTGGAAGAGGCATTGTTGTCGGATTGCATTGCTTCGCTTGGATGAAGTCATATTCATCAGTCACATGTTTATTCATTAGTCTCTTTATCAGCATTGTTAGATTTGGTCTCAAAGATGGAGGGTGAAGCCATGTCCCACCGGGCGTGCCATTTTGTCTGCCGCGAACGAAACCGGCCCCGCCGTAGGCGAGTGATCATTCATGGTAGAGTTTAAGTTTGTTTGAATTTTGTTTTGAAATCAGGATGTTAGGTTCATGGCTTCCAACAGACTCAAGAATCTGCTGTTAATTACCCCACACTTTCAGTGTTAAGGAACCATCGATTAAGAGACCAAATATAAATGCTGATAATAAAAGAGACAAATCGAGCAAATAAAAATTTATTGATATGATTTGCCGTTTACATGGCGGGGCATTCCCCCACTGTACCCAATTTAACGACTGGGTGGTCGATTGAAGTTTGGGTTTAGTTCAAAAATGTCTCGGTCATTGAATTTGGGTTTAGTTTAAAGACGTTACGGTCATTGAATTTGGGTTTAGTTTAAAGACGTTTCGGTCATTGAATTTGGGTTTAGTTTAAAGACGTTACGGTCATTGAATTTGGGTTTAGTTTAAAGACGTTACGGTCATTGAATTTGGGTTTAGTTTAAAGACGTTTCGGTCATTGAATTTGGGTTTAGTTTAAAGACGTTACGGTCATTGAATTTGGGTTTAGTTTAAAGACGTTTCGGTCATTGAATTTGGGTTTAGTTTAAAGACGTTACGGTCATTGAATTTGGGTTTAGTTTAAAGACGTTACGGTCATTGAATTTGGGTTTAGTTTAAAGACGTTACGGTCATTGAATTGATTGTTTTGGGGTTTATTTGTGGACTTTAGATTTTGGAATCTATTTGTGGATTTTGGGTTTTGAAATTTATTTGTGGATTTTGGATTTTGGGATTTATTTGTGGACTTTGGTTTTGGGTTGGTTTATTTGTGGACTTTGGTTTTGGTTGAACCGTTATGCTTTGGTTCGGGACCCATCAAGACTTGGTCTGGGTTGAACCGTTATACTTTGGTTCGGGACCCATCAAGATCTAGCTTGAGTTGGCGACGTTCATGGTTTGGTTCAAATCGAACCTACTTGATCTGTCTTGGATCTTCTTGATTTGTTTCAAATCGGCTCCACTTCGGTTCAAGTCGAATGCCTTTTGATTCGGTTTAGGTCGGACCTACTTCGGTTCGATCGGATCTTGTATGATTTGGTTTGGATGGACCCACTTCGATTCGAGTCGGATCCTTTGTGGTTCGAGATGGGATCTAATTTGGTTTGAATCCGATTCGGATTCGGATCGGATTCACTTTGGTTCAAGTCGAATCCTATTTGGTTCGATTCGAGATGAGATCCGGTTTGGTTCGGATCGATTCGATTCGAATCGGATCTGTTTCGATTCAAGTTGACTCCTTCCTGGTTCGGTTCAAGTCAGATCCACTTCGGTTCAAGTCGAATGCCTTTTGATTCGGTTTAGGTCGGACCCACTTCGGTTCGAGTCGGATCTTGTATGATTTGGTTCGGATCGGACCCACTTCGGTTCGAGTCGGATCCTTCGTGGTTCGAATGGAATCTAATTTGGTTTGAATCGGTTCGATTCGGATCGGATTCACTTTGGTTCAAGTCGAATCTGTTTGGTTCGATTCGAATGAGATCCGATTTGGTTCGGATCGATTCGATTCGAATCGGATCATTTCGATTCAAGTTGACTCCTTCCTGGTTCGGTTCAAGTCAGATCCACTTCGGTTCAAGTCGAATGCCTTTTGATTCGGTTTAGGTCGGACCCACTTTGGTTCGAGTCGGATCCTTTGTGGTTGAGTTTGGATCAGACCTATTTCAGTTCAAGTCGGATCCTTCATAGTTTGGATTGGATTGGACCAACTCCGGTTCAAGTCGGATCTTGTATGATTTGGATCGGATTGGACCCACTTCGGTTCGAGTTGGATCCTTTGTGGTTCGAATGGGATCGATTTGGTTTGAATCCGATTCGATTCGGTTCGAATCGGATTCACTTTGGTTCAATTCGAATCGTCTATGACTTGACTCGGATTGGCTTAGCTCGGCTTGTGGTTCGATCAATTTGGCTCGAACCCCATGTGCTTCTGTTCAGATTGAAACCCCTTTGGTGTGAGTCGGGCCCCTTACGATCTGGTTCAGATGGTATCTGGTTCGGTTTAGATGGGATCCGGTTGGCCCAGTTCGGATCCGGTTCAGTTCGGATCGAATCTATTTCGGTTCAAGTTGACTCCTTCCTGGTTCTGTTCAAGTTAGATCCACTTCGGTTCAAGTTGGATCTATTTGGTTCAGATCGGATCCACTTCAGTTCAAGTTGAATGCTTGCTGGTTCGGTTCAGGTTGACTCCTTCCTGGTTCTGTTCAAGTTAGATCCACTTCGGTTCAAGTTGGATCTATTTGGTTCAGATCGGATCCACTTCAGTTCAAGTTGAATGCTTGATGGTTCGGTTCGAGTTGGATCCACTTCGGATCAAATGGCTTGGCTCAGACTGGATCCGGTTCCGTTCAGTTCGGATCGGATCCGCTTCGGTTCAAGTCGAGTCTCTTATGGTTCGGTTTAGGCTGAACCGACTTGTAATTGGTTCGACTTGGCTTGGCTCGAACCTCTTGTACTTTTGTTTGAGTTGAACCCAGCACATACTTTGGTTCGGCTTGACTTGGAATCCTTTTGTGGTTCGGATGGGATCGATTTGTGGTTCGGTTTACTCGATCCTCATGTGATTCGATTTGAGTTGAACCAACTTTTAGTTCTTCAAATCGAACCGGTTAATTATTTGGTTTGGTCCAAAGCTCTTGAGTCTCGGCTCGATTTGAGTTGAACCGGCTCGCGGTTTATTTAGTTCATCGTTTTGTGTTCGGTTCACATCCTTGGGTTCGGTTCAACTCGATTTTGGTTCACCATTTTAGACTTGGTTCACCAACTTGATTTTAATCTATTTTTTATCCATAATTGGTAGACCCGTTGTTGACTTGGGTTTGGTTTGGTTTGAATGTATACTCAAGCCGATTTGATTTAGGCTCGGCTCCAATTTATTTATTTTCTCATTTTCTTTATAAGTTCAAATCGAACTTATGATTATATTGCGCTTGGTTCAAATCAAACGAATCGAACCGGGTCAAGCCTATCACGAAGGCGGCGACCGGTTTAATTGATTCGAACTCGGATCAAGCCTATCACGAAGACGGCGATCCGGTTTAATTAGCGAACCGGGTCAAGCCTATCACGAAGACGGCGACCCGGTTTAATTAGCCGAACCCGGGTCAAGCCTATCACGAAGATGGCGATCCGGTTTAATTAATTCGAGCTCGGATCAAGCCTATCACGAAGACGGCGATCCGGTTTAATTAGCCGAACCCGGGTCAAGCCTATCACGAAGACGGCGACGCGGTTTAATTAGCCGAACGCGGGTCAAGCCTATCACGAAGATGGCGATCCGGTTTAATTAATTCGAGCTCGGATCAAGCCTATCACGAAGACGGCGATCCGGTTTAATTAGCCGAACCCGGGTCAAGCCTATCACGAAGACGGCGACGCGGTTTAATTAGCCGAACGCGGGTCAAGCCTATCACGAAGACGGCGACTCGGTTTAATTAGCCGAACTAGAGTCAAGCCTATCACGAAGACGGCGACCCGGTTTAATTAGCCGAACGCGGGTCAAGCCTATCACGAAGACGGCGACCGGTTTAATTAACCGAACCCGAGTCACGCCTATCACGAAGACGGCGACTCGGTTTAATTAGCCGAACGCGGTCAAGCCTATCACGAAGACGGCGACCCGGTTTAATTAGCGAACCCGAGTCAAGCCTATCACGAAGACGGCGACTCGGTTTAATTAGCCGAACCCGGGTCACGCCTATCACGAAGACGGCCACCCGGTTTGTGTCAAATTGGATCTAGCCTATCACGAAGACGGCGATCCAAATATTTGTTTTATTATTCTTGTTTTAGTTTTTATTTTTATTTTTTTATAGAGATTTGAGCGTGTCGAGCCTATCACGAAGACGGCCGCACAATCAAATCGGTTGGAGGTTCGTCGTCACGTCATTCGCACGCTCTTGTGGATCTTTCGACGATGTTGGGGAGGCGGACGTTTGGTGAATACACACACACGATATAGTAACGATCTAATGCCGGATTTAATCGGATCAACCTATCACGAAGATGGTCGTATTGATCAAACCGACAAATAAATCGGTAATATACCGTTTGCACGTATACACCAATCCGTCGTTGTTGAGAAGAAGAAGAAGAAGACCATAAGGCCTCCTCATGCGCGATTGTTGAAGTCGAAGTCGTCACAACGTCACCGCCGCCGTCGTTGTCGAAGTCGTCGTCGGAGAAGAAGAAAGAGGAGGTCATGAGGCCTCCTCGCATGCCGTCGGCGTCGTCAAAGTCATTGTCGTCGCCGCCATTTTCATGCCTTCAACTCTTTTTTTGCTTTCTTTTTCTCTCTATTTTTTTCTTTTCTTTTTTTGTTTGTGAGAGGAGGATCAATAAAAGATTTTTTTTTTTTTTTTGTTCTTCTTTTCTTTTTCTTTTTTTTCTTTTTTTTTTTCCCCCCCTCCAAGAGATTTTTTTTTTTTAATTCCATGGTGTCATTTATAGTGGTTCTATCCCCTCTTTGTTTAGGGAAACGATTCAAAATTTTTTGAAAAGATGGCAACTATATTTTCTTTATTACTTTCCTTGTTGATAATAGGGTATCTAAGGAAAGTGCAATCAAATCGCAATCTTTTTCTTTTTTCCTTCTATGATTTCAATTTGAAATTTGAATTTTTATCAAAGAAAGTATTTCCTCCATTCGAATTCGAATTCGAATTTTTTTTTACCTCAAACAAAGTGCCCCCCACCTTTTTTTCTGCAAGTGCTATGCGAGCGGGAAAAAGGTGCAGTCTCAAGAATTCATCCTTTTCTTTTGTAAAGAATGTTTTCGGCTAGCTCTCCGTGATAGTTCTGCTATGTTGATGTCTCTTGAGAAGTTGTTGTTTTTGATGACGGGTGGACACTTCTCTCGAATTCTTCGAGTTTAATATGGACCCAATATTACGATACCAATATTGTTTACTCCCGTATGATATGGTGATATTTTTCCTTTTGGTATGTCAAAATTTCAGTAGATATGTTTATTCTCATCCATGAGAATGCATCCCGACGAACCACGATCTTGATGAGTATAATGACGATCTCCATCCACCTAGTTCCTCGTCACATGTAAATGGCATGTTCGACCAACATAGTGAGCATTACATCGGTTCATTTATCGAGGATAATGAATGTAAGGCCACGTTTATGGTAATATAACTTTGTCGCTTCGTTATGAGGCCAATTCAGATGCACGTGCTTTGCCGGCCCATAGATTTTCATTATGACACCCTTGTGCGGTGGGGTATCAAAGTCACATTTTATAAGAATTCGGTGCTTAAATAGGATCATGGATCGATCACATTAAGAAGCCAATTTGCTTTCGGTTGAGAGCCCAAATATTTCAAAACGGGACGGGAGGATAAGGGGAGATCCCTTCATGCAGTTGATAAAGCACTCAAAAACTCTTCAGTATGACATTTATGTATGTCCTCAAAATGGGATGGGAGGGCAAGGGTCATCTTCACGCAGTTAAGCAGAGTCGAATAAGATGACAATCTTGCCCCTTTTCTTTTTCCTTTTTTTTTTTTTTTTTTTTTTTGTTTTTTTTTTTTTTTTGCTCTTTTTGTTCTTTTCACTTCTTTTTTTTTTTTACTTTACTTTTTTTTGCTTGCTTTTTTTCTTCAAAAAAAAAAAAAAGAAAAAGAAAAAAATGACGAGTTCATGCCTCGTGGTCATAAATATGGATATATGCCTCCAAGATAAAGGAGCATTGATTGCGATTGATTGCCCCCTATTTCATTTGTTCCCACATGACGAATAGCTAGGGATGAATGATATATTGTGGTGCCTTTATCGAATCAGAAGGTAAAGGTCCACAATTTTTCATGAAAGTTAATTTGCCCCCTGTCTACTTCTGTGACATGCGAGTGATTAGAACATTCTCCGTGATGTCACCAAATGGAAAGGAGAATGAACTAATGTCTCCAGAAAGATGAATGATTGATTGCGCTCAACAAATAGCCAAGATATGCGCTGAGGGGGAGAATACCACGATTGTTAGCAAGAATCGACCTGCCCTCTGATGACTTGAGTGGCAGACCAGGACATGGTGGTAGCCAGAACGTCATTTGTAGTGATGCCAGAGGAAAATCGAAATTCCTCACTTTGATTTCCACTGAGCTAGAGAACGTGGTGTTGTCAGAAACGGTCGCTCCTCTTGGCAACGAATAGCCCCGATATGATGTTGGTAGGGAGAAGACCACGATTGTCGATCGAATAATTCTACCCCACGATAAGCAGTTGGCGAGAACAGGACGTGATGGTAACCAAAACGTCCTTCAAGGTGATGTCATATTGGAGGATGACCAACATGCCTCGCTTTGAACTCGACCGAGGTGGAAGAGGCAATATTCGTCGGATTGCATAGCACCACTCGGATGTCGGATTGCATTGCTCTTCTTGGAGACTAATCCTGCCCCCTGATGACTTGAGTGGCAGACCATGACATGATGGTAGCCAAAACGTCCTTCATGGTGATGTCACATTGGAGGATGACCAACATGCCTCGCTTTGATCTCGTAGAGGTGGAAGAGGCATTGTTGTCGGATTGCATTGCTCCGCTTGGATGAAGTCATATTCATCAGT
This sequence comes from Aechmea fasciata, assembly GCA_025177825.1. Lineage (NCBI taxonomy): Eukaryota > Viridiplantae > Streptophyta > Magnoliopsida > Poales > Bromeliaceae > Aechmea > Aechmea fasciata. The sequence continues at coordinate 7,659,969 of CM045945.1, forward strand.
CACATGTTTATTCATTAGTCTCTTTATCAGCATTGTTAGATTTGGTCTCAAAGATGGAGGGTGAAGCCATGTCCCACCGGGCGTGCCATTTTGTCTGCGCGACAAGCGGCCCGCCGTGAGCGGTGGTCATTCATGGTAGAGTTTAAGTTTGTTTGAATTTTGTTTTGAAATCGGGATGTTAGGTTCATGGCTTCCAATGAGACTCAAGAATCTGCATTAATTACCCCACACTTTCGGTGTTAAGGAACCATCGATTAAGAGACCAAATATAAATGCGATAATAAAAGAGACAAATCGAGCAAATAAAAATTTATTGATATGATTTGCCGTTTACATGGCTTAAGCAGGGGCATTCCCCCACTGTACCCAATTTAACGACTGGGTGGTCGATTGAAGTTTGGGTTTAGTTCAAAAATGTCTCGGTCATTGAATTTGGGTTTAGTTTAAAGACGTTACGGTCATTGAATTTGGGTTTAGTTTAAAGACGTTTCGGTCATTGAATTTGGGTTTAGTTTAAAGACGTTACGGTCATTGAATTTGGGTTTAGTTTAAAGACGTTTCGGTCATTGAATTTGGGTTTAGTTTAAAGACGTTACGGTCATTGAATTGATTGTTTTGGGGTTTATTTGTGGACTTTAGATTTTGGAATCTATTTGTGGATTTTGGGTTTTGAAATTTATTTGTGGATTTTGAATTTTGGGATTTATTTGTGGACTTTGGTTTTGGGTTGGTTTATTTGTGGACTTTGGTTTTGGTTGAACCGTTATGCTTTGGTTCGGGACCCATCAAGACTTGATGCAGGTTGAACCGTTATACTTTGGTTCGGGACCCATCAAGATCTAGCTTGAGTTGGGCAACGTTCATGGTTTGGTTCAAATCGAACCTACTTCAGTCTGTGCCGGATGCTTCTTGATTTGTTTCAAATCAGCTCCACTTCGGTTCAAGTCGAATGCCTTTTGATTCGGTTTGGGTTGGACCCACTTCGGTTCGAGTCGGATCTTGTATGATTTGGTTTGGATCGGACCCACTTCGGTTCGAGTCGGATCCTTTGTGGTTCAGATGGGATCTAATTTGGTTTGAATCCGATTCGGTTCGGATCGGATTCACTTTGGTTCAAGTCGAATCCTATTTGGTTCGGTTCAGATGAGATCCGGTTTGGTTCGGATCCGGTTCAGTTCGAATCGGATCTGTTTCGATTCAAGTTGACTCCTTCCTGGTTCGGTTCAAGTCAGATCCACTTCGGTTCAAGTCGAATGCCTTTTGATTCGGTTTAGGTCGGACCCACTTCGGTTCGAGTCGGATCTTGTATGATTTGGTTCGGATCGGACCCACTTCGGTTCGAGTCGGATCCTTCGTGGTTCAGATGGAATCTAATTTGGTTTGAATCCGGTTCGGTTCGGTTCAGATCGGATTCACTTTGGTTCAAGTCGATTCTGTTTGGTTCGATTCGAATGAGATCCGATTTGGTTCGATCCGGTTCGATTCGAATCGGATCTGTTTCGATTCAAGTTGACTCTTCTGGTTCGGTTCAAATCGATCCACTTCGGTTCAAGTCGAATGCCTTTTGATTCGGTTTAGGTCGGACCACTTTGGTTCGAGTCGGATCCTTTGTGGTTGAGTTTGGATCGACCTATTTCAGTTCAAGTCGGATCCTTCATAGTTTGGATTGGATTGGACCAACTCCGGTTCAAGTCGGATCTTGTATGATTTGGATCGGATTGGACCCACTTCGGTTCGAGTTGGATCCTTTGTGGTTCAGATGGGATCTGATTTGGTTTGAATCCAGTTCGATTCGGTTCAGATCGGATTCACTTTGGTTCAATTCGAATCGTCTATGACTTGACTCGGATTGGCTTAGCTCAAGTTAAGCCGGCTTGTGGTTCGATCAATTTGGCTCGAACCCCATGTGCTTCTGTTCAGATTGAAACCCCTTTGGTGTGAGTCGGGCCCCTTACGATCTGGTTCAGATGGTATCTGGTTCGGTTTAGATGGGATCCGGTTGGCCCAGTTCGGATCCGGTTCAGTTCGGATCGAATCTATTTCGGTTCAAGTTGACTCCTTCCTGGTTCTGTTCAAGTTAGATCCACTTCGGTTCAAGTTGGATCTATTTGGTTCAGATCGGATCCACTTCAGTTCAAGTTGAATGCTTGCTGGTTCGATTCAGGTTGACTCCTCCCGGTTCAGTTCAAGTCAGATCCACTTCGGTTCAAGTTGAATCTATTTGGTTCAGATCGGATCCACTTCAATTCAAGTCGAATGCTTGATGGTTCGGTTCGAGTTGGATCCACTTCGGATCAAATGGCTTGGCTCGATCGATCCGGTTCGTTCGATTCGGATCGGATCCGCTGCGGTTCAAGTCGAGGCTCTTATGGTGCGGTGTAGCTGAACCGACTTGTAATTGGTTCGACTTGGCTTGGCTCGAACCTCTTGTACTTTTGTTTGAGTTGAACCCAGCACATACTTTGGTTCGGCTTGACTTGGAATCCTTTTGTGGTTCGGATGGGATCTGATTTGTGGTTCGGTTTACTCGATCCTCATGTGGTTCAGTTTGAGTTGAACCAACTTTTAGTTCGGTTCAAATCGAACCGGTTAATTATTTGGTTTGGTCCAAAGCTCTTGAGTCTCGGCTCGATTTGAGTTGAACCGGCTCGCGAAGCGATTTAGTTCATCGTTTTGTGTTCGGTTCACATCCTTGGGTTCGGTTCAACTCGATTTTGGTTCACCATTTTAGACTTGGTTCACCAACTTGATTTTAATCTATTTTTTATCCATAATTGGTAGACCCGTTGTTGACTTGGGTTTGGTTTGGTTTGAATGTATACTCAAGCTGATTTGATTTAGGCTCGGCTCCAATTTATTTATTTTCTCATTTTCTTTATAAGTTCAAATCGAACTTATGATTATATTGCGCTTGGTTCAAATCAAACGAAACTGAACCCGGGTCAAGCCTATCACGAAGGCGGCGACCCGGTTTAATTGATTCGAACTCGGATCAAGCCTATCACGAAGACGGCGATCCGGTTTAATTAGCCGAACCCGGGTCAAGCCTATCACGAAGACGGCGACCCGGTTTAATTAGCCGAACCCGGGTCAAGCCTATCACGAAGATGGCGATCCGGTTTAATTAATTCGAGCTCGGATCAAGCCTATCACGAAGACGGCGATCCGGTTTAATTAGCCGAACCCGGATCAAGCCTATCACGAAGACGGCGACGCGGTTTAATTAGCCGAACGCGGGTCAAGCCTATCACGAAGACGGCGACTCGGTTTAATTAGCCGAACTAGAGTCAAGCCTATCACGAAGACGGCGACCCGGTTTAATTAGCCGAACGCGGGTCAAGCCTATCACGAAGACGGCGACCCGGTTTAATTAACCGAACCCGAGTCAAGCCTATCACGAAGACGGCGACTCGGTTTAATTAGCCGAACGCGGGTCAAGCCTATCACGAAGACGGCGACCCGGTTTAATTAGCCGAACCCGAGTCAAGCCTATCACGAAGACGGCGACTCGGTTTAATTAGCCGAACCCGGGTCACGCCTATCACGAAGACGGCCACCCGGTTTGTGTCAAATTGGATCTAGCCTATCACGAAGACGGCGATCCAAATATTTGTTTTATTATTCTTATTTTAGTTTTTATTTTTTATTTTTTATAGAGATTTGAGCGTGTCGAGCCTATCACGAAGACGGCCGCACAATCAAATCGGTTGCCGGTTGGAGGTTCGTCGTCGCGTCATTCGCACGCTCTTGTGGATCTTTCGTCGATGTTGGGGAGGCGGACGTTTGGTGAATACGCACACACGATATAGTAACGATCTAATGCCGGATTTAATCGGGTCGACCTATCACGAAGACGGTCGTATTGATCAAACCGACAAATAAATCGGTAATATACCGTTTGCACGTATACACCAATCCGTCGTTGTTGTCGGAGAAGAAGAAGAAGAAAGAAGACCATAAGGCCTCATGCGCGATTGTTGAAGTCGAAGTCGTCACAACGTCACCGCCGCCGTCGTTGTCGAAGTCGTCGTCGGAGAAGAAGAAAGAGGAGGTCATGAGGCCTCCTCGCATGCCGTCGGCGTCGTCAAAGTCATTGTCGTCGCCGCCATTTTCATGCCTTCAACTCTTTTTTTGCTTTCTTTTTCTCTCTATTTTTTTTTCTTTTCTTTTTTGTTGGCTGTGAGAGGAGGGGATCAATAAAAGATTTTTTTTTTTTTTTTGTTCTTCTTTTCTCTTTTTTTTATTTCTTTTCTTTTTTTCTTTTTCCTCCCCCCCTCCAAGATCTTTTTTTTTTTAATTCCATGGTGTCATTTATAGTGGTTCTATCCCCTCTTTGTTTAGGGAAACGATTCAAAATTTTTTGAAAAGATGGCAACTATATTTTCTTTATTACTTTCCTTGTTGATGATAGGGTATCTAAGGAAAGTGCAATCAAATCGCAATCTTTTTCTTTTTTCCTTCTATGATTTCAATTTGAAATTTGAATTTTTATCAAAGAAAGTATTTCCTCCATTCGAATTCGAATTCGAATTTTTTTTTACCTCAAACAGCCCAGTTATTATTACTAGTGTCTAAGTCTCATATAAACCCAATGACAACCTCATTCCCATCCGATGTGGGACTATTGGGGTGTCACAATAATACTATGTATGAAAATAAGTAGAATATTTTTTCATTGTACTTGCATGTAACATAATTCACCATTAATGAATAATTGAGTAGTAGCTTGTACACCTAAAAAGTTGGTAAATCTTATGCATTTTCATTCAAAAAATATTATTTTATACTTGTCTTATCAACACTTTTATATATTAAAAATTATAATGAAATATTTAAATCTTTGGGAGGTAAGATACACATATATTTTTTATGCGGACTCAATATTGGGAATCTGATACTGTCTTTGATACCAAATATTAAGAATTCGCAACTTGTTCTGATACCGACTACTGTCGACCCTCGCTCTGATATTAATTGTTGGAATTTCACAACAAATTAAAGCGTAAAATCAGATAAATCTATATACGTAAAAATTTGGTAAATGTTATACATTTTCATTCAAAAAATAATATTTTATACTTGTCTTATCAACACTTTCTTTATATTAAAAATTATAAAGAAATGTTTAAATCTTTGGTACGTAAGATGCACATTTAAATTTTGTGCATACTCAAAATTGGAATCCGATACCGTCCACTACTAAAAATTTGACATATAACCAGCAATATTTATTTAAATATTGATAAATGCAAAATATATTGATAAATTACAAAGAATTGTTGCTAAATATATCATTTATCGACATTTATAATCTATTATTGGTAAATAATAATATTTAGCAGCATTTATTTTTAAATGTCAATAAAAGATCATTTAAATATCGGCAGTTATTTTTAATGCCGCTAAGTGTATTTAATTATCAGCATTTAAAATTAAATGTTGGTTAAAGATCTCAACGTGGATATTCCCCCCTCATTCTTCCGCCTCACCCCTTAATTTGTTTTAGTCCGATTATTTTCTCCCCATCCTTTTAGGGTTTATTCCTAAATATTTTTCCCCTCATTCTTTTAGGGTTTAGTCATGATTATCTTCCTTCTCATCCTTTTAGGGGTTTAGTCATTATCATCTTCTTCCTCATCCTTTTAAGGTTTAGTCATCCCTTGCTCTGGTACAAATTGTTGGGATTTCACAACAGAAACATAAAATCAAGTAAATTTGTCTCCTCAGTAAAAAGCTATTACTGACACAGTTACAAAAGAGAGAAAAATATCAGTGAAATAAAATTCACAAACCAAAAGAATAATTATATTTGGCTTCTCTTTTATATTGAGTAGCTTCAATTCTCGCCCTCTTTCTTAATCTTTCTCACCTCTCTCACCTTCTATTAACCCAGAAGACTTCCCTCTCATCCTATGCAACTGTCCATAAGGTATACTAATGATCCACGGTCACGAAAACCGCACACGTCCTTTTGCATCCTTACATTAGGTACATCCAAAATTATGAGCATCTTACTGACCGTATCTAGAACAAGTGGCAAAGAACTTGGTGGTTGCATGGTACCCGAGGTCCCAAGTTCGAATTCTAGTTGATTCACATTTCCAACAAAGTTTATTTATAAATGAAATAAACGAAACGGGTAGCGTCTTCTATCTCTCAAAAAAAAAAAAAAAAAAAAAAACTCTGACCATCTTGGACATACCATATGGATATGACTACGCCGTACCACTAAAAAACAATAGGACCTATGTTATATTTATAGCTTACATAAAAAAAACTACACAAATCTTAAATTTTTTACTCTAATTACTATTTAAATCTTAATTAATTTATCTCTTATAGATTTACATATTTATCCTAGTTCAACTAGAATTTTACTACAAATCTAACAATCCTAATCCAATTGGGATTTTACTACAAATCTAACAAAAAATTCAAGCACACAAAGCATTTCTCACACATAAATATATCCACTGATGATCTTGTACACCTGGTCCTGGTAATTGCTTCTCGGAATAATTAATGCGCAGTGGAGCCAAACAAGTTGGAAGTCAACATCAGAGGTATGGTCAACGGTAAGTTGAGAGAGAAACTCGCTGGCATGCTGGGGTTTCTGACCCGCATGCAGGAATCATGCTGGGGCGAAAGTCTGTCTGGAGATCAGACATCGGACTTAATCGGCAGACTGACTCAAGCTTTCATCTGACAACGACAGCTGGCAGCTGGCTTCCGAGCGCCCAGGCACCATCACGTCGGTCCCTCGCGCAAAATTCATGGTCGCATCTTCTCCGCAGTGCGGAAATTATTTGTATCTTGTTCTCTGCAGGGGTGGGCACCAAATCAAAGATGGTAAGAACGTATACAACTTATTCAAATTTTATAGGTCATTTGATTTAACCATCTAATATTTTCAAATTTAATCTTCTTCTTTTTTTTCTTTTTTTTTTTAAAGAGAGATAGGTAGCGTGACTACTAATTTTCGTTATTTTATTTAAAATAATTGAAATAATAATCGAATGTTCGGACTCTATTACGATCCGAAGACTAACTCGCGCTGTAACGTGTGCTAGGACGATCGGTAATTGTGGTCGGTAATTTTACTCTTATTTTTAATTTTTGGTTTGTTTAATTTAAGTCAATCAAGGTATTTTGATTTTAAAATTTAAATGCATAGTTTATCTCTTTACCTTTACAGATTTAGTTAGTGCATTTTAAAATCAAAATATCATTGAATGTGTCACTCCCCGAGATCCATTTGGGATATAAAAGTTAAAGCGAAAATGTCTTCTTTTTTTTTTTTTGAAAAATCTTATCCAGGGTATGTCATCCGCGCGAATATAGAGATCATGTTCACAGACAGATGTTATATTCGCACGACGCCCGGACATAAATACAACAATCACAATACAGGATATAACTAGGGGTGTCAAACGGGCCGGGCGGCCCGCGGCCCGCCCGGCCCGGCACGAGAGTGGGCCGGGCCAGGCACGGCACGAGTACTGTAGCGTGCCGTGCCGGCCCGGCCTGGCCAGTCAAATCGGGCCGTGCTGGGCCTTGCTGCCGCGGCCCGATGGCCCGGCACGGCCCGGCACGACATAGGTCTGGGCCGTGCCGGGCCTAGAGAGTTCCCAGGCCCGGCCCAGCACGGCACGGCCCGGCCCGCGTGGCCAGGCCCTCCCGAGCCTGGCCTAGGCGGGACTTGGGAGTTACCCAACTCCCAAGGCCTGCACCCCCAACTCCCAATACTTTGGAAGTTGGGCTGCTTTGGTCCTCCCAACAGTAAAGTGGAGTTGGGCTTGGACTAAAATGCCCTTCCCAATTTGACTATTGGGAGGGTATTTTAGTCCAAAAAATTTAAAATTTTAAAATAATTTAAATTTTTAATATTTTTATAACTATATTTTAAATTTTTAAATTTTTTTACTGATATATTATTTTTTAAAAAATTTAATATTTTTATTTTTATTTTTAAAAAAATTAAATGTTTTTAAATAAAATTAATAAAATAAAATAAGGGGTGGCCCGAAGCCCGGCCCGGCACGGCACGGCCCGTGCAGTCCGGGCCAGGGGGCCGTGCTGGGCCGGGGTCAAAAAAATTTGGCCCGGCACGGCACGGCCCGATTTTGGGGCCGGGCCGTGCCGGGCTGGCCCGCGGCCCGTTTCGGCACGAAAAATGTGGGCCGTGCCGGCCCGGCACGGCCCACATTACATCCCTACATATAACCACATATATGAATATTCACAATTTCATACACCATTCACATTCACACTCCATTCATCATAATTATCCATAAATCTGTATCTATCAATTTAAAATGTTTTCTATCCAGAAACTCGTTTTTAAAACACTAAGTCATGAAAACAAAGGAAAACCTTTTCAAAACCGTTTTCCACACGGAAATCCTTTCTTTTTAAAACTTGCTATTACGAGGGGTAGAAAACTATTTTCATTTTACGAGAAATATGAATCCTTTATTACATTCATAAAATCATATGAAGGAGAAGATACAGATAATTTAAATAAACCATCACTCAAAAAAAAATTTCCGACAAAATTCACTTCTTTTATTATAACTATCCTATTACATTTAAAAACCAACTTAAAACACTGCTAAACTAAAAGAGAAGCACTAATCAAATTCTTCCTAAGATCGGGAATATGGTGGACTCCATGCAAGGTTAAGATCTTCCCAAAGGTCAGTTTCAAGTCTACTCGACCTGTCCCTAGCACATGAGAAGAGGCTACATTCTCCATATTCACCAATCCTCCACACGAGTTCTGATAGGTGGAAAATCAGGAACGATCAGAACAAGCATGAACATTAGCTTCATTATCTATTCACCAATCAGAAGAACTATAGGCAAGATTAACATTCGGTAAACTAAATCCTAACCTAATAGTGGGGTAAGAAGGGTCAGACTCAGCAGTCAGCATGTTTATCTGGCGCTCAAGTAGAGTTTCCTTTTTCTTCTTTGAAATAGAAGGTCGAGTCTTACGGAAGTAGCAATTCTTCGCAAAGTGATTCGTCTTTCCACACACAAAGCAACCAGAATTGCCTTCACTTTCCTCAGGTTTAAGTTTCTGAAGATTTGGTTGAACTTCTTACGGTGGAAAGGTGTAACGACCCAACCCACTAGCAATAATAACTCGTTGGGCCCAACCACCGGCCCAAAATACTTAAGCCCAGTTATTATTACTAGTGTCTAAGTCTCATATAAACCGAATGACAACCTCATTCCCATCCGATGTGGGACTATTGGGGTGTCACAAAAGGTTCTTCGTAAAGTTTCAGTGAGGCTGAAAATTTCTACCATTATTTTTAAGATTTTCTACTAGATTGGCTTGGGTTGTAGGTTCACTGGGCTTCTTATCCTAGCTCGGTTCGACTCTTCTATCCTAATGGATCTTAGGATATAATTCAGAGATAGCTCTCTCTGATTGTGGTTAAAATCATTTAGATGGTTCGATCAAAAGGATTGCAACTTATCTATAAGGGTGGCAACTAAGAAACTCTCATCAAAATCTACATCACTAGATCTAAGCTGCTCAACTATATGCTCAAAATCATGAAGTTCATTAGACATAGACTTATTATCTACCAACTTAAATTTAATCAAATCAGACGCCTGGTATCTCTTCTGGGTAGGATCAACCTGACCATACTTATTTTCTAAGAATGTCCAAAGTTCCCAAGCTGTTTTAGCACTACAGTAGATGTCATATAATTTGTCAGATAGGGTACTAAGAATCCGGTTTAGGGTTTAGGTACGGTGGAAGGTGTAGATGTAGTTGCAGTTTCAGTAGTGGGAAGAGTGAATCCAGCCCGGGCTTGGCTTCGAGTAAGCGGTATGTTGACCACATTCTAGGTTGCACCTATAGGTGCAGATCCAATGCCATTCTCTGCAGAATCCGAGATAGCAGAAATTAGCCCGAGTGTGGTGAGCCAGAACCTCATTTGGTTTTGCCACCTCTTAATATTACGACCATCAAAAGTAAAATATTTCGCCGAATCCTCCATAATAATAATAAAAAAAATCTGTTCACAAATAATTCTACTATTATGTTACAAAACAGTTTTGAATTTCAGAAAAATAACAATAGGATATTCTCTGTTTTATTCAAAGAGTTTACGAAATATATATATTGATTTGTAGAAAAGAAATATTTTAATTATTATAATAAAAGAAATAGAAAAATTAAATTAATTTAAATTCGCTTCTACATTGTTGGAAAATTTTTCTGATCTTTTATTATAATATTCTTTAAAAACCAATTCGAAAGTTTAATTTTAGGTTTAGACAAATTCCGAAAATAAAAATCAAATAACAAATACTATAAATAAAAAGTTTAGATAAGGCCTGCGGACCGAGACGTGCAGAGCACTGTCTAGAAGCGAAATTACCCCTCCACGTGCAAGGCTTCCCGGCGCAATTACTTCCAGCGATACAACGACCACGTTCCACCCCGTCAACACGCTTCCAAGGTCACGCAAGACGAACCCAACAAGCTTGAGATCAATAACAAAAACTCAGTGAAAAATCGGTGGAAAAAAATTAACGGCGAGAAAGCAGGAAAAGACGAGGTAGGGTTTAGGTATGCTCAGGTTCCTCTTCAACTCGTGCAACCTCGCCCAATGTTTATAACCAAGGTGAGAATCTTGCTTCAACGCGTCAAATTCGTATAGAACAAGATAAGCCTAAGATTATACGGATAAGAATTAGGATTAAGATAAAGATAGAACCGAAAAATTAAGATAAAGATAAAACCAAAAAAAATAAAATAAAATAAAATAAACCGGCCGGGTGTATGATAAACCGCCCGCCCGCACGCCCGGCCCGGCTTGTGCTCGTCCTATGCATGAGTTTAAATGAGAGCATAACTCTCATTTTCTTGAGGAACTAGTTTGAGAATAAAGGAATATATAAATATCCATAACACCTTTTTCGTTTTCAATGTGGGACTAAATCTCACACATAAAAATTTTAGCTAGTTGGGCTCCCAAGCAAAGCCTATTAATAATTATTAGGCTCCCAAGTGGCCTAACAAACAAGTTTTAAATCACAATCAAATCTAATAAAACCCAACCGTTCTTGGAATCAACTCAACTCTCTCAAGTCACACAATATGAGCAATTTTGAAGTAGAACTCAAGAAGATCAGCCATATTGGGGTCAAGGCAAAGCTAGAGAACAACATTTCTTCTCTAGATAAAGGATTGGCTTGTGCAGAGCCAAGTTATTTATGTGGAAGTGAAGATTCCAGTGACGACGCAGAAGTATATGTAGCTGAGATGGTTAAAACGCAACGGCCACATAGCTGCTTGAGCTTAAAGCCAATGAAATTCAGTGAGACAAAAGCTAAAGTGTACACAGCTTATACTTATTCGTTTGATACTACTAAAACCAATGTAATCTTTGATTGGTTATGTGGAGATGGGAAGATTAAGCTATAGGAAGGGCAAGTTTTACTCCTCTAAAGTATAAAATTGGAAGAAGAAAATACTACAAGTAGCATAATTCTTAGAGCTATAGAATTAATGAATATCGCACCGCTTTTAAAAGACGGATCAAAAATAAGATCAAGGAGGGGCGGCTGATTTTTGTCAACCAAGGAAATCAGGAAGACTTGCAAGGTCTTCAAAAGAAAAAAAAAACAAATATGAAGGAATGATGATGACAAATTATAATGGGTCATATATAGTTAGATTTGATTCTGTGTTCAAAAAAAAATAAGTAGGATTCTATCCTCAATGTGAAGAAGACATCTCTAGGGAATGGCAAGGCATGTTGGTCTAACCTGAAGATTCGATCAGGTGATAAAAGTCCTACAGAAAAAGGTTGAATGATGGTTCAAAAAAATGTTCAAATGGAGATATTAGTATTGAGGATAAACCTCCAAAGAAAAAGGTGACTAAGAAATTCTAAATCACTTAGGATCAATACAAGGAGGGGAAAAAGATAAGGTGAAGCTGGTGGATGGACACTAGATCGATTGCCTGAGAAGCATGGGTTAGATTCTTCACTTTCAAGGTCACTTTATACAATCACACCTATGCCTAAGGAACTCTACGTCGCCTTGGTGTTAAATATAAAAAATATTTAAATACCGTTCTCTAACAGCTTAAGCTTTTAGAGTATAACGGTTATTTCACATGGTATCAGAGCGGGAGGTCTTGAGTTCGAGTCACGTCAGGCTCCTAGCATATTAATTTCCTCCCATTTAATTCAAGCCCACGTCATGGGCCGACTAAAAAGTCTCGAGTCCAGCCGTGAGGGAGAGTGTTAAATATAAAAAATGTTTAAATACCGTTCTCTAACAGCTTAAGCTTTTAGAGTGATCAACACAAGGTAGGAAAAAGGATACCATAGAGTCGGCGAATAGAGACTAGATCAATAAGCAACTCCGGTCGGACAGCTACCTATGCGCTATCTGGGCCTACCACTTCACAATAAGCAACTCCGTAAGGACGACTGGGCTGTGGTTATCAATCGAGTCGAGGCTAGAATAGAAGGTTGGAAAGCCAAACTTCTCTCGTTTGGGGGAAGGCTCACTCTAGTTAACTCGGTCCTCACCAACCTGCCATTTTTCTTTTTCTCCACATTTAAAGCGCCCAAGTGGGTGCTGAATCGGATAGAGGGACTCAGAAGAGCTTTCTTCTGGAAGGGGTGTTCCAAAATCACCGGCGGCGCATGTCTCGTCAACTGGACTTCAGTTTGTAAAGGCAAAAGGGACGGTGGTCTCGGAGTCTTAGATTTGAAGGCCATAAATCAGGCCCTATTAACTAAATGGTGGTGGCGCTTCTTTACCAACCCCGAACTTCTGTGGTGCAAATTGATTAGAACCCTCTACTACACTAGACGTAAACCGCTGTTTGAAGGCAGAGGCTTTGTCCCGTACTCGCAATGGTGGAAGAGCGTACTCTATTGCCGAGAAGCGTTTTCCCGCGGAATAACCTACGAGCTTGGGGACGGGAGAAATATCAGGTTGTGGTCTGACATCTGGATCGGCGATACACCCCTAAGCACCCTATTCCCGCTCATCTTTCAGAATATCAGTAATAAGGATGCCCGGATCTCCCAATGTTGGAATCAGGGTGGCTGGAGATGGCGATTTATTTGCCGGAGTTCCACGCCTGTTCCCCCTGCGGAAAGGCGTAGGCAGCTATCGGGGATTAAGGAAGCACTCCGCGACCTCCACCCAAGCGACACCCTGGATACGGTCAAATGGCGATGGACCTCCAATCAACTTTTCACGGTTAAGTCCCTTTACCAGTCCATTACGGACGGGGGAGTCCGTGTCCCGACAAACCAGTACATCTGGAAACTGAAAATCCCAACCAAAGTTAAGGTGTTCATCTGGTTGCTCCTTCGTAAAAGACTACTGACAGCGGACAGACTATCCACCCGGGGCATACATGTAGATCAAACTTGCTCTTTCTGCGGAGTCCACTTGGAAACCTGCGATCACCTTTTCAACGACTGTGTTTACACTCGGTACCTCCTTCTCATGGGAGGATCAGACGCAAACTACGCCAGCACAGAGGATGTGAGCGACCGATGGGCCGGCTATACTGAAATCTCAGTCGACTCGGTGAGGAAACAACGCCTTACCTTACTGGCGGCAACTTGGTGGGTAGTGTGGACGGATAGAAACAACGCCGTTTTCAATGGAAAGCCGCCTAATATCTTCGGGGCGATCGATCGTCAGAAACTTTTGATCTGCAATTGGAACTCTGTGTCGTGAAGCTCTTTGTGCAACTCCACCCGCTGCCCCTCTCTCTCTCTCTCTCTCTCTCTCTCTCTCTTTCGACCTCTTTTCCTCCCTCCTTTGATTTAATGTTCCCTCTCTAGACTTTTCTCCCTTCCTTTCTTAAGATAGCGTTTATTTTCTGTTTTGTTGCCGGATTCAGGAGGCCTCAGCTGCTTCCAGTTTGTATGCTTAGTTCACTTCTTAATGAATGAAGCAGGTAGCGTGCTACCTTTTTCTCAAAAAAAAAAAAAAAAGAGACTAGATCAATCAATTGAGAAGCACATCTAGCTAGTTAGATTCTTCACTTTCGAGGATAACTTTATACAGTCGTACCTAGGCCTATCAAGCGAGGGAATGGGCGAACCAAGCCCTAGGGGATTTTTGGCTCATAACATCGTACAAACTAATTTTGAAGGATTTTAGAGAGCGTTGAGCTAATTACAAATTTTACGTAGAATATTAGAAAGTTAATCTTCTTTAACAATACATTTTGATTTTATAGATTGAGTTACACTTTGGTTGCAAACTTTAGTTTTTGAAAGATTTTGATCGATGAAAGGAGCCTGATGTGTGGCTTTACAATTTTACTTGTAGCTCTAGTTTTATATATATTATTATATTGATTGATTGCCGACCGATGTCCCCACCAAACAAAATTCTTCTATTTTATACATATTATATTGGCAATTGGCCGTAAGATCTTGTCGCACCCATATTTGTTGAGTATTTCTAGCAACTTGTGCTATTGCCACAAAATATTGTCAGTAATTTCTGTTAATGTTGTATATATATATATTTAAATGAAATTTTCTTTTCTATCATTGTTTGTTTGGTAGGGAATTAGTGGTTTCACAGTTTCTTTCTTCTAACTCCTTTGGTTTTTTATAGGAAGTTAATAGCATAAAAATTTAAGAACTAAAGTTTTTCCACTTTCTTTATTTTATCGAAACCGTTGAATATTAACTAGTGATGGAACTGGGCCGGGCTTGGGTCGGGTCCGACCCAAGCCCAGCCCAAAAAAAATATCGGGCTTTGGGTCGGACTTCCCAATATCCATCAGGCTTTGCGTAGGCCCACTTTATGCCTTTGTCACTTAGTACATAAATATATTTTTTTGTTTTATAAACTGAAAATAAAATAAATATCCGTATAATATGAATAAATATATATTATATATATTGTTAAGTTATATATATATAATGCGCACTATATATATTTTTGTATAGATATACATAATTGTATATAACAATACTATTAGTAATACATACTCATATGGGAACTAATTAAATATTTAATCATATGTATAACATATCTCTATATATTAATTTATATCCTTAATAACACCATACGCTATATATAATATATTATATTATTTATTTCTTATCTGGCCAGATATAATATATATATATATAGAGAGAGAGAGAGAGAGAGAGAGAGAGAGAGAGAAGGAGAGAGAGAGAGAGAGAGGTGAGGTGGAATACTATTTTACAGTATTTTGGCTATCTCTTTTGCTATTGTTTTTTTTACAGTTAGATCTGCACTTTAATCAATTTTATCCTTTAGATCATACTATTTAATCAACCACCTACTCAACCCTAGGAGGGCCACCATTAAACTCTAGGGGCCACTATCATCCTAACCCTATAATTTTTCATCCAAAGGTTAAAAATTCGATTGTAAAATAGCCCAAATATTATTAATAGTACTTCCAGCCCAATTCTATATATATATATATAGAGAGAGAGAGAGAGAGAGAG
Source organism: Aechmea fasciata (assembly GCA_025177825.1). Taxonomy (NCBI): domain Eukaryota; kingdom Viridiplantae; phylum Streptophyta; class Magnoliopsida; order Poales; family Bromeliaceae; genus Aechmea; species Aechmea fasciata. Next base: position 7,675,475 of record CM045945.1, read on the forward strand.
AGAGAGAGAGAGAGAGAGAGAGAGAGAGAGAGAGAGAGAGAGAGTAGGACGACTATACTCTTATGAGTATATAAACCTCTTTATACTTATAAATTTTGGGTTATTGGATGAAGAGATGTGCGGTTAGGATGATAGTGGTTCCCCAGTTAAAATAATAGTAGACCTCTAGGGTTGAATAGGTGGCTGGTTGAATAGTATAATCTAATCGGTGAAAATGGTCAAAGTGATAAATCTAATTTGAAAACTTACAGTGTACAAGACACTACAATTTATGTCACGCCACAATTTCTATTCTTTTCACCATACTAGTGTTAATAACTTCAACAACCATGCACTTCCTGACACTTTGGCTATCTGTAATGTCAGACTGAATCTCGAGTTTCTGGATTCCTTCAACTCTCAACCAAGCCAACAGAATCCAATCCTTCCAAGTTCAATCCATCTCAAACAGCCGAATATAACGTACCTTAGAGAGGTCAAGTCCCAGCGGAGAATTCAGGCTCAAACACTCGAGTCATCTCCAAGTAATATTATAATGTTTTCTTTCAATCAATAAAGCAGCAGTAGATCCTGAAAATCCACAGTAGGATCTCAAAATCCCTACATTAAAACAACTATATCTCTCTCTCTCCTTTCCCTACCAGTTGAAGGACACTGTGTGGCCCTCCTCCAAACCATTCATTTTTAGTAGAGAATAAATATATAGCTGATCAGAAGTAAAAGGAATCAGTACTGTACTGTTTCCTCCCTTGAATTAGCTGTAAAGTGGCCAAAGAAGACTAGCCTCCTCTTGCAGGTCCTGCAATGAGCAATCCTGGCTTAATGTCGATCAATACTACTAGTCTGAAACATTATGTCAAGTTTTTCACTCTAGTCATCAAACATTTGAACTTCATTTAAAGTGGATTCACTACAAAAAAATCTTAAGTATCTAAGGACACTTTAAATGATATTTAGCGACGCTTTAAAGCGTCAGCAAAAATAATCCCGACGCTTGTAAAAACGTCGTGTAAATAGTCGTTAAATAAATATGTCGGGATAAATATACCGACGTTTTAATATAGCGTCGGAAAATTTATATAAATATTTGATAAAAATATGTTTATTAGCGACGCTTAATCATAGCGTCGGCAAATGCTAAATATTAAAGACGCTAGAAGAAAGTGTCGTTTAAAAGCGTCGTCTAAAATATATTTTGTTGTAGCCAGTGAGATTAGATATTCCTGAGCTTTTGAAAGTATTTTACTGTAATTCTTGCTTACAAGAAAAGATTATTGCCTCCATGTACATAATATACTTTTATGTTTGTGTAGCACGAATCTATCGATTATCTGTCCGTTAATTTACACTCTCAATCCAATTATCTAGTTTCTAAGTAATTAAGGACTCATGATACATATTGAAAAATAAGATGGAACTCATGAGGACTGATTGATGTGTGGCGCATGGATATATAGATAGTGCACTTTGTGCAGCCAATATTTTTTTGTTTTTTCCTCTAGCTGTAATTAAATGACAGGTACTAAAGTGTGACATGTTCAAAGTTGGTATCAGATGTCTTATTAAAAGATTAATCAACAAATATCATATATAGTACTCTATAAACTATACAACTTAATGGTTAGATTTCAACCTCAGAAGGATAATTAACATGTTCATCTTCTCACGATCGATTTACATTTTTTTTATAAATTAATTAAATACCGCCTGTATATATATATATGCTAGTTTGTAAAGTAATATAATTTTTTTTTTTTGTTTTTTTTTGCAGGATATATACCCTCGAAAGTAATTTAGTACCTCAAAGGGAATTTAATAACTAGCTAAAAGTTGAGAGACTAGTTGTGAAATTTTTCGCCTTCGCAATTGGTTCATGGCGAGATGCCTCAGCTTTTTATTAAGGCTGCTGAATCTGGGATCTGATATATATATATATATCCTTGGGGCCATGAGCACTTATTGTGTTGTTGGGGACCAGATCATATATATGAACCAAATTAAATTTGATGCTCATTCAATGGAATATTGTACTAAGTAATTCGATCACGATGTTTTGCAAGTCGATTTAAAGCTTATGAAGTTAAAGCAATAAATCATACTAAGAAGGTTCTTGCTCGCTCGTATATCGTCGGTCACACATAACCCTTTTCCACATTCACTCCCTGGAGTTGTGAAACTTTGTTAATTTGCATGATTTTTACTGATTTTGGTCTTAATTTGATGGTAATTACCAATATATATATATATATATATATATACATTATACGTTTTACGCATACCCTTACAATTAATCGTTCTCTTCAGAACTTTGGTTCGGACGCTATTGCACCGAAGGAAATTAAAAAGGTCTCGCAAAATTACGAGCATACAGAAGGAAAGGTTTCGTGGCAAAAGTCCAATAAAAGATGAAGAAAAAAAAAAATTAATAAAACTTTCACGTTCTTGGGCTTACAAGAATAAAGAAGATGATCAACTAAATGAAAACTAATAATTAAACATAACGAAAGCCACGCATCTTGCATGCATGAAGTGGTCCTGATTAGATCTTTCGCCGCAGCAAAACGATCGGAATGCTTTAAATGCAGGATCCATAGATAGTTGCATTGTATGCCAGGCCACCTTTCCGGCCAGTAACTAGCTAGAATAGGATTTGGGTGTGAAGAGGGCTCAACCTACATATTCTTGCTGGTCCTTTTGTGTTGGATCTTTACAGCCTTACAGGTGCAGTACTGCTTTCAATTCCACCAACCCTATTTTCAGGCACATGATTTGCATGCCTTCCCTGAACGACAAATGTAACGACCAAGTTCATGATCAAACTTCGTACAACTAAAGTGAGAGGCTTCGAGCTGAATCTTGATCATTGTTCACCGATCGACTAGGCTCGAAACTTTTAGTCGGCCCATGACGTGGGTGGGCTTGAATTAAATGGGAGGAAATTAATATGCTAGGAACCTGGTGTGACTCGAACTCAGAACCTCCCGCTCTGATACCATGTGAAACAATCGTTGTACTCTAAAAGCTCAAGATGTTAGAGAACGGTGTTTAAACATTTTTATATTTTTAAATGTAACACAATTAATAGAGTTTATTAGAGTGAACTCGTAGCTAGGGTAAGGTTTTTCTGACTCAACTTTAATGGAGCTATATGATATTACAACACCTGCAGCAATAGGAATCGATCAACAAGAAGTGATTTTATTGGTTCAATTCCAAATCAGAACTATATACAAAGGATCTGATTATAAAACCATTTGTAACCATTTGTAAGGTACAGAAAAAAAAAAAAAAAAAAAAAACTTATATCACTATATTTAGGAGATAACGGAATTCACTTACTTATATCAAAATAAATAATAAGACTCAAAAAACTAATTTAATCAGCACCAAGTTATATCAAAACAAACAGTAGAAATAATTGAATTTAACTTTCATACTACTGTACGAGTTACGTAAAAAACAAACAACAAAAAAATAATCACACTTCAGAAAAACTCAAACACTATTACTATACTTGAGTTACGTTGAATCTACAGATTCGTCGATCCAAACGCCCCCTTAGTGTTATAACTACAGAAGAACTAAACAAATCCTCTTTCAGTTTAGATTAAATTAAGATCTTCTTCTCGACAACATCCTTAACTAAGCATACGTACGTTAGTGGCTAACAAGGTCAAAGTGGAATTTATCCCCATGCATCATGTATGCATGCACTTGTGAAGGGTGGGGGGGGAGCATAAGTTCCCTAATTCTTGCAGTGTTGTTGGTTGGAAAACTAAGTTAATTACGGGGAAAAGGGAGCGGGAGAGATCGATCGATGCTTCATATGTGCGTTACACATGCATATGGGTTCCCCCCATGCACGTACCCCCCCCAACCCCACTCAACAGCTCAACTGTCCCAACCTCCTTAATTATGTCTCTCTCATCTACCAATGCCCCATTTTGTGTATTGATCGAGCCCCATTTTATGCGTGTGTGTCTGTGTGTGTGTGTGTGTGAAGATGATGAGTTTTCTTTATTTGTTTAAGAAAGATAACTAATTAAGGGCCTTATTGTTTCTTTTCGTCTTAGAGATTGAACTCGTGATCGAATTTGAGAAAGTAGAGTTCGGCATCGGTATTTGTTTCGACACTGAAGTTGCAAGATTATTTAGAACTTCCCATCACAATTATATGGAGATCGGTCTTTCGATATCGATGGGGGACGAGGTTAAGTTGACGAAATTCGCAAGTTTATCGCTTTCCGACCTTTTGACTCCAAATAACCTCTTAGGCTTCGCTTGGTTTGTAGAGAGATTCGTAATACGCTAGAAAGAAACGATAAGAAAATATTACATTTATTTTTGTATGTAATTATTCTCCATATCGTAATGAGTCAGTTATAATATGTTTTTTATAGTCCTACCGAAAAATACAGAAGTATATTTTTATATGTTTTGCTTTCAATATTATTTTAGAGCCCTTAGTGTTATAAAGATTGTACCAAATGATTAATCTAGATAATTGTGGCAGGCCTATGGATGCGGTGGTTAATTTCTCAACATCAAATTAGCCCTACGAATATATTTTGTCTTATAGAAGCTTCTACTTTACCAACAGGAATTTGAGCAAAGCGCTTGATAAAGGTTATCAAATTTAGAACTACAACTTTATTGAAAAAAATAAAGATATATAATACTTTGAACTTTATTGAAAAAATAAAGATAGGATCTTTGAACTCAAAACAAGAACATTAATTTGCAGCTTTTCTAATTTTATTACCGAAAAAAACAATTGTAAATTACTATACATTTTTAAACGCATCAGTCATAAAATACTTTGTTTTCAGAAGTGTCATAATTATTCAAAGTATATAATTATTCAAACAATACTTTGTGAATAATACCGACCCTTCCTAGTGCAAGTGGCAAAGGTTTGGACGTTGATATCTGAGGTCCAAAGTTCAAATAATAGTCGATTTATATTTTATTAAGTTTATTTAAATGAAATCTCTCAACAAAAAAATATATCATTGTGAACAATATTATACCCTGGAGCAGGACAACATTAATTTGGGCCTAGGGATGTCAATGGATATAGATACTCGAAATTTTATCTGAATCTAAATCCGAACGGAATTAATTTTTTCGGTACTAAACGGATATAGTTTCGGATACGGATATCAAAAACAAAAATAAGATAGATGTGGATTCAGATATGGATTTTGACTATACCCGATCCGAACTTGAACTTGACCGGGACCCAAAGTTATTTTGCATTATATATAATATCTATATAAAAATTTGATATTATATTTGAATTTGTATTTTAAAAATTTAGATTTAATGTAATATATTTTGAAATCTTGAAAAGAAAAATAATTGTTTTGATTTGAATTTTCGAGTTCAGGTTCAGGTTTCTAATTTTTGGTCGGGGTTGGGTTCGCATATTGATTTTTTAAAAAATTCGCCAGGTTCAGATTCGAATTTCGGAGCTGGAGTTGGGTTTAGGTTCAGATTTTTGAAAATCCGACCCGTATCCGACAGTTGACATCCTACTTGGACTTTAGCAGGTGTATATACTTGGAGATTCACCATCAAATAATAGACTAGACTAAATTTTAAGCTTTTTCTACTAAAGATAACTTAGAAACCATTTCAAACAAACAATTATCAGAATAAAGAGCAAGACAAATGTCCCTTCCCTTTCTAGACTTTGATTTAAAGAGTCAGTTGCCGCAGACAGCCATCCCCCCATCTTCGGAATTCGAAATTGGCGCCAAATACAGACTGTGGGCCGCCTTCTTGATGCCGACGCGTTCTGGCGCGAAATCTGTTTCTCCGGCAGGCCGTCTGTTAGATCCCCTTGATTTCCAAATCTGGCGCCAAAATTCGTATCGAAGCGCGGGAAAGGTCGGTGGTCGGGTGGACTTGCTGCAGTGCGACTGCCAGCTGGACCACGTGCGGAGGGCGGCGAAAACCGAGGCGGGCTTGGGACAAAATTTGCCGAAATCAAATTCACCTCCGCAGGTTTCCCGCGTTTCTTGAAACGAAAAAAGTTTTTTTTTTTTTTTTTTTTTTAATAGCATTGTATTTGTTTTGTTTTTTTACAAATAAATTAAAAATAGAATTCGAATTTGAAATCTCGGATATCAACCACTAAACCTTTTGCTATTTACACTAGGAACAGTTGGTTTGAAATTAATGAGAAAAGTTAAAAGCTTGAAATTGCATTCCTAGTTATTGAGCTTGCAATCTTTGGCACATTTTGATCCTCAAACTCTTAAATTCGGTACGATCTGTCATCAAAATTTTGCACCTTACAAATTATCATTCGGGTTCGCTGATCAATCACCGAAGTTCAAACCAAGATCACGGATCTATGGATTTTTTGTAGGAGAAACTCAATCATTTTAACTTTGGATGGATTTCGAGATTTTCTAAAAATGCTCTAGTCGTGGATCGCTTAGGTAATTGGGTACTCACCAGTAATGACTATTCTTTTTGGTCTTGTGTTGATTAGTTTATTCAGTCTGTATCACTCGAATAATTAAATAAAATCACGTTAGGATGTGTTTTCCCTCAAAAAATTTCCCTCAAAAAAAAAAAAAAAAAAGAGGAAAAATTCAATGTTAATAATTTTTAAATATTTTAAAGGAGTTCATTTTACTTTCTTTATATATTTATTATTATAAGATAAATTATTGTCTATACTCATCAGCGTTTCTATAGGTTCCTATATTATTCATTTATATAGGCTATGTTTTTTTCGTGCATATTAAAAGTCCGCTATTAATTTATTGAGTTCTAAATTTTTGATGAAACCACAATGATTGTGATTAATTCATAGTGTATAAACAAACGATTAAACTAGGTACAAGCGATATTTTTGAATATTCTAAAGTAAGAACTAAAATAAAGTACCGTTGAAACCTTACGGACTAAATTAAAATTTCGTTAAAAGTTTCGGAATCTCGAATGCTGAAATCAAAAGTTTGAGAATCAAAATAAAATCAAACTCAAAGTCCGAGGAATTAATAGTGGTGCAGATTACCAACATGCATGTGGTGGCGACGGGGACGGTGGTGACCGACTGTTTCTAGTGTAAGTGACAAAAGACTTAGTAATTGATACATTCAATCGATATAATAAGTTCAAATCTTAGTTGATTCATATTTTCAGCTAAGTTTACTTCTAAAGAAATAAACGAAACGGATAGTATGTTATCTTTAAAAAAAAAAAAAAAATAAAAAAAAACGGACGGTGGTGGTAGCTCAACAGATAGTTGTGATGGACAAGGGTGCTTATTATGGGAGGTATTCTACACTGTCACACTTACACCACATCATCAATAACAAGCCAATCACATTCCTTCTTTCCAAACAAAAGTACAATAAAAATACTTTTTTACAATCATGATGTGACATATATTCTTAAAAAGAATATTTTGATTGGTTTGTTACACCACGTCACATATATACCCGTTGCATTCTAGAATTTTTCTTATTGTGGGAGCTAGCTATGATTGTGGACTTGTTGTGGTCACAAGATGATGACACCGTAAATGGAAGTAGTTAGCAATTATTAGTAAGTCCCTATCTTTATGCACTTTTAAGTTTGTGTTTAACCGACCGTCCTCTACAAGTGACGGAGAGGGCAGTGGTTGGTCGAGACAGGTTCGAATCACAATTGATTCGTATTTAAATTTAAGTTTATTTCTTAGGCCCCGTTTGGATTGGGTACAAGAGAGGGGATAAGGGAGTTATCCCCCCTCTTGTACCCAAACACAATTTGGGAGGGAGTGGAACACTTGTTCCATCCCAAGGAGAGAGAGAGAGAGAGAGAAATTAATTTTTAATTTAAATTTAAATTTTTAAAATTTATAATTTAGTTATTTAAAGTTTAAATTTATAATTTAAAATTATAAATTTTAATGCTTAAATAATAATTTTTATATTTTTAATTTTTAAACTTTAAATTTACTTTTTTAGATTTTAAATTTATAATTTGGTGTTTTATATCTTTCAAATTTAAATTATACTTTAAATTTTAAATTTGATATTTAAAATTTACATTTTTAATTTTAATTTCAAATTTAAAAATTTAAAAGTTAAAATTTTTAATTTAAAATTATAAGTTTAAAATTTTAAATTAAATTATAGGGTAAAATCATTATTTTCTATTTATAACTACCCACTATTCCACCTTATACTCACAGTTTCATTAAAACACAATTTTTCTAGTTCCAGTTTATACCCACATTTTCATCCAAACAAAAAAAATACTCTTGTTCCTACGAAAACCCATACTTGTACCTATTCCCGGTATAACTAGTTCTTGCTTATACCCGAACTAAACGAAGCCTTAAAACGAAATAAACGAAACGGGTAGCGTACTACCTATCTCTCTCAAAAAAAAAAGGTTTGTGTTTAATGTACAGTTCTTAATCATGAATCTTCTATCAGATGAGTAATATTCGCACATTGCAAACCATTCTAGTGATATCTTAACAAAGCTTATTATAAGTTTATAACCCGCGCGCGACTCTTGGAATACATAATCAGTTAATGTTCGGTTGGGAATGATGAGCTCGAGATCAATCACTCGTTTAATAAACGAGCCGAATAGAAAGTAAATTTCTTAGTTTGAAATCTTAACGAGTCAAACATGAGCTGCGATTAACTCACTCGTATTCGGCTTAATATTCACACACTGCAACAATTTTAGTGACATCTTAATTAAGCTTATAACTCGCGACTCTTGAAATACATTGGGCAATTAAGGAAAAACAAGTGAAGAAAGTGTCAATGATAAGAAAGTGGAAGTTTTCCCCCCCAATTTAAATAAAGGTAATTAAATTGAGTGTTTGATCCTCAAACCATGAGGTAGGTGATATCTTAGCTCTCATGCAAGTTTTAATTTATTATAATTTTTTGCTAAAACTTTCAAAATTAATATAATCAAATCGATCACAATCGAACTTAGTTGTGTAAATATTGATGCATATAATTGGTAAAAAAATGAAATGGAATTTTAATTATTAGGCATCATCGATCTACTACATCATTTCTATATTAGTAATATATTAATATTTAATAAATTAAATTTGGTTTTAGAATTTGACTGTAATAATTAAAGTTTGAATCAAAAATTACAATAAATTAAAATTTTACGACCAAATATCACTCGCCTTATAGTTTGGGGACCATACATGCAATTTATCAATTAAATAAGGGTTAAATATTTCATACAGATCCCTGCAAAATATAGTGAATTGCAAATATATATATCTCTACAGAATTCAACTTTCATATATGTATTATCCTTACAAAAATCCTAATATTTTCAAATATTTTTGTCTAATTTGTTACCGTTAAAACACTGTTTATTTTATAAGTGAAACAATCTTATCCCTTCAAAAGCCCCAATTATTAATTAAAGAGGGATAATTAAAAAGATCAATTCACCTTATTAACTAATTAGGATTAAGTAGTTTATATATGGTTAACTAATCTTTTCTAACGGATCTTTACGGTAGGGATATATATATATATATATATATATATATATATATATATATATATATATATATATATATATATATATATATATATATATATATATATATACTAGTTGAATGTACTCGTAACAATTTTTTAAATTTGTTTTAAATTAATAAATATTTGTAAATCATATTTAATCAAAAATTTAAAATAAAATATTTTCTAAATTTATATGTTACATTTTATTAAAAAATATCTACAATACCAAATTTAAATTTTAATATAAAATAGATGGATAAATTATATATTTAAAAACATCAGGACTTTTACAGGGATAATATATAAAAGTTGAACTTTACAGGGATATATTTGTAATTCACTATATTTGTATGGACTTGTATGAAATTAACCGTTTAAATAATTACGTCTGAAACAAACACTTTTTATTTTTTGATTTTTCAAACAGGGAATTAACCTCCTATATAACCAAATCACTTGTTAGAGACTAAAATAAATAATATATTTAGATAATTCGGTTAAAATAATTAAGATAGTGCACATACACCTCCACTGGCTAGCGAGTAGGAGATCCAAGGGGCGAATACAATTTGATAACATTACATACAGCTGAGGATCGAAGTAGAGGGGGAGCATGAACTATCATATATGGATCAATTTTTGTATTAATTATTATTACGAAAGTCAACAAATTAATTAATGTGGAATTAAAACAGAAGGGCAAAAGTCAATTAATTATTCCCTCTATCTTAACGAGACTTTTCGTTTGTCAAACAATAAGTGGAGATCATTACCAATGCATACAAAGCTGGAAAAAGCTAATTATATATATATGAAACTTCTAGAAAATAAATTTCGTAATTTTTCTAGAGTATTGTCAAACATGATCTAGAGTATTTGAAACTTCTAGAAAATAAATTTCGTAATTTTTCGAAATCATTATAAAGTCCATCAAGCGGGCATAAAATGAACGGTCAAAATCAAACGACGTCCTAAAAAAGGATGATCGGATCCTTCAATTCAAGATCGGAGTTCTTGATCTTTATCTATGTAGTGAATAGAATTTTCTATCAAAAATTCAACAAATTTCGATTCTTTTACACCGTTAAACTAGCAAGTATCCCATAACGGCCGTTAAAAATTGTCAAATTTGTGACCTCTTGATCGTAAGGTAAATGATATCGAAAAATTATAAAATTTTATTTCTAGAAGTTTTAAATGCTCTAGATAATGTTTAACGGTGTGGATCGTCGATTCGGAAGCTCTATCATCGAAAACAACTTATGAGTACGAGGGCGATCGTACTCATAATAGTATAGTAGCCGGACTCTATATAGAGTAGGGCTACTGTACTATTATGAGTATAGAGCCCTTACTACTCATAAGTTGTTTTCAATGTTGGGGTTTTCGAATCGGCGATCCACACCGTTAAACATGATCTAGAGTATTTGAAACTTCTAGAAAATAAATTTCGTAATTTTTCGAAATCATTATAAAGTCCATCAAGCGGGCATAAAATGAACGGTCAAAATCAAACGACGTCCTAAAAAGGATGATCGGATCCTTCAATTCAAGATCGGAGTTCTTGATCTTTATCTATGTAGTGAATAGAATTTTCTATCAAAAATTCAACAAATTTCGATTCTTTTACACCGTTAAACTAGCAAGTATCCCATAACGGCCGTTAAAAATTGTCAAATTTGTGACCTCTTGATCGTAAGGTAAATGATATCGAAAAATTATAAAATTTTATTTCTAGAAGTTTTAAATGCTCTAGATAATGTTTAACGGTGTGGATCGTCGATTCGGAAGCTCTATCATCGAAAAACAACTTATGAGTACGAGGCGATCGTACTCGCATAATAGTATAGTAATAGGACTACATATAGAGTAGACTCTTTGTACTATTATGAGTATAGAGCCCTTACTACTCATAAGTTGTTTTCAATGTTGGGGTTTTCGAATCGGCGATCCACACCGTTAAACATGATCTAGAGTATTTGAAACTTCTAGAAAATAAATTTCGTAATTTTTCGAAATCATTATAAAGTCCATCAAGCGGGCATAAAATGAACGGTCAAAATCAAACGACGTCCTAAAAAGGATGATCGGATCCTTCAATTCAAGATCGGAGTTCTTGATCTTTATCTATGTAGTGAATAGAATTTTCTATCAAAAATTCAACAAATTTCGATTCTTTTACACCGTTAAACTAGCAAGTATCCCATAACGCGTTAAAAATTGTCAAATTTGTGACCTCTTGATCGTAAGGTAAATGATAGCGAAAAATTATAAAATTTTATTTCTAGAAGTTTTAAATGCTCTAGATAATGTTTAACGGTGTGGATCGTCGATTCGGAAGCTCTATCATCGAAAACAACTTATGAGTACGAGGGCGATCGTACTCATAATAGTAATGTGGGACTACATATAGAGTAGACTCTTTGTACTATTATGAGTATAGAGCTCTTACTACTCATAAGTTGTTTTCAATGTTGGTGTTTTCGATTCGGCGATCCACACCGTTAAACATGATCTAGAGTTTTTGAAACTTCTAGATAATAAATTTCGTAAGTTTTCGAAATCATTATAAAGTCCATCAATGCGGGCATAAAATGAACGGTCAAAATCAAACGACGTCCTAAAAAAGGATGATCGGATCCTTCAATTCAAGATCGGAGTTCTTGATCTTTATCTATGTAGTGAATAGAATTTTCTATCAAAAATTCAACAAATTTCGATTCTTTTACACCGTTAAACTAGCAAGTATCCCATAACGGCCGTTAAAAATTGTCAAATTTGTGACCTCTTGATCGTAAGGTAAATGATATCGAAAAATTATAAAATTTTATTTCTAGAAGTTTTAAATGCTCTAGATAATGTTTAACGGTGTGGATCGTCGATTCGAGCTCTATCATCGAAAACAACTTATGAGTACGAGGGCGATCGTACTCGCTAATAGTATAAGTGGGACTACATATGAGTAGACTCGTACTACATGAGTATAGAGCCCTTACTACTCATAAGTTGTTTTCAATGTTGGGGTTTTCGAATCGGCGATCCACACCGTTAAACATGATCTAGAGTATTTGAAACTTCTAGAAAATAAATTTCGTAATTTTTCGAAATCATTATAAAGTCCATCAAGCGGGCATAAAATGAACGGTCAAAATCAAACGACGTCCTAAAAAAGGATGATCGGATCCTTCAATTCAAGATCGGAGTTCTTGATCTTTATCTATGTAGTGAATAGAATTTTCTATCAAAATTCAACAAATTTCGATTCTTTTACACCGTTAAACTAGCAAGTATCCCATAGTAGTTAAAAATTGTCAAATTTGTGACCTCTTGATCGTAAGGTAAATGATATCGAAAAATTATAAAATTTTATTTCTAGAAGTTATAAATGCTCTAGATAATGTTTAACGGTGTGAATCGTCGATTCAGAAGCTCTATCATCGAAAACAAATTATGAGTACGAGGCGATCGTACTCAATAGTAATAGGACTACATATAGAGTAGAGACTCGTACTATTATGAGTATAGAGCCCTTACTACTCATAAGTTGTTTTCAATGTTGGGGTTTTCGAATCGGCGATCCACACCGTTAAACATGATCTAGAGTATTTGAAACTTCTAGAAAATAAATTTCGTAATTTTTCGAAATCATTATAAAGTCCATCAAGCGGGCATAAAATGAACGGTCAAAATCAAACGACGTCCTAAAAAAGGATGATCGGATCCTTCAATTCAAGATCGGAGTTCTTGATCTTTATCTATGTAGTGAATAGAATTTTCTATCAAAAATTCAACAAATTTCGATTCTTTTACACCGTTAAACTAGCAAGTATCCCATAACTGCGTTAAAAATTGTCAAATTTGTGACCTCTTGATCGTAAGGTAAATGATATCGAAAAATTATAAAATTTTATTTCTAGAAGTTTTAAATGCTCTAGATAATGTTTAACGGTGTGGATCGTCGATTCGGAAGCTCTATCATCGAAAACAACTTATGAGTACGAGGGCGATCGTACTCATAATTGTATAGTAATGGGACTACATATAGAGTAGACTCTTTGTACTATTATGAGTATAGAGCCCTTACTACTCATAAGTTGTTTTCAATGTTGGGGTTTTCGAATCGGCGATCCACACCGTTAAACATGATCTAGAGTATTTGAAACTTCTAGAAAATAAATTTCGTAATTTTTCGAAATCATTATAAAGTCCATCGGCATAAAATGAATCAAAATCAAACGACGTCCTAAAAAAGGATGATCGGATCCTTCAATTCAAGATCGGAGTTCTTGATCTTTATCTATGTAGTGAATAGAATTTTCTATCAAAAATTCAACAAATTTCGATTCTTTTACACCGTTAAACTAGCAAGTATCCCATAACGGCCGTTAAAAATTGTCAAATTTGTGACCTCTTGATCGTAAGGTAAATGATATCGAAAAATTATAAAATTTTATTTCTAGAAGTTTTAAATGCTCTAGATAATGTTTAACGGTGTGGATCGTCGATTCGGAAGCTCTATCATCGAAAAACAACTTATGAGTACGAGGCGATCGTACTCATAATAGTATAGTAGTAATTTACATGTATAGGGTACTCGTACTATTGAGTATAGAGCCCTTACTACTCATAAGTTGTTTTCAATGTTGGGGTTTTCGAATCGGCGATCCACAGTTAAACATGATCTAGAGTATTTGAAACTTCTAGAAAATAAATTTCGTAATTTTTCGAAATCATTATAAAGTCCATCAATGACGCATAAAATGAACGGTCAAAATCAAACGACGTCCTAAAAAAGGATGATCGGATCCTTCAATTCAAGATCGGAGTTCTTGATCTTTATCTATGTAGTGAATAGAATTTTCTATCAAAAATTCAACAAATTTCGATTCTTTTACACCGTTAAACTAGCAAGTATCCCATAACGGCGTTAAAAATTGTCAAATTTGTGACCTCTTGATCGTAAGGTAAATGATATCGAAAAATTATAAAATTTTATTTCTAGAAGTTTTAAATGCTCTAGATAATGTTTAACGGTGTGGATCGTCGATTCGGAAGCTCTATCATCGAAAACAACTTATGAGTACGAGGGCGATCGTACTCATAGTATAAGTAGGCGGACTCTATAGAGTAGGGACTCTTTGTACTATTATGAGTATAGAGCCCTTACTACTCATAAGTTGTTTTCAATGTTGGGGTTTTCGAATCGGCGATCCACACACCGTTAAACATGATCTAGAGTATTTGAAACTTCTAGAAAATAAATTTCGTAATTTTTCGAAATCATTATAAAGTCCATCAATGCGGGCATAAAATGAACGGTCAAAATCAAACGACGTCCTAAAAAAGGATGATCGGATCCTTCAATTCAAGATCGGAGTTCTTGATCTTTATCTATGTAGTGAATAGAATTTTCTATCAAAAATTCAACAAATTTCGATTCTTTTACACCGTTAAACTAGCAAGTATCCCATAGCCGTTAAAAATTGTCAAATTTGTGACCTCTTGATCGTAAGATAAATGATATCGAAAAATTATAAAATTTTATTTCTAGAAGTTTTAAATGCTCTAGATAATGTTTAACGGTGTGGATCGTCGATTCGGAAGCTCTATCATCGAAAACAACTTATGAGTACGAGGCGATCGTACTCATAATAGTATAGTAGCCGGACTCTATATAGAGTAGGGCTACTGTACTATTATGAGTATAGAGCCCTTACTACTCATAAGTTGTTTTCAATGTTGGGGTTTTCGAATCGGCGATCCACAACATGATCTAGAGTATTTGAAACTTCTAGAAAATAAATTTCGTAATTTTTCGAAATCATTATAAAGTCCATCAAGTCGCATAAAATGAACGGTCAAAATCAAACGACGTCCTAAAAAAGGATGATCGGATCCTTCAATTCAAGATCGGAGTTCTTGATCTTTATCTATGTAGTGAATAGAATTTTCTATCAAAAATTCAACAAATTTCGATTCTTTTACACCGTTAAACTAGCAAGTATCCCATAACGGCCGTTAAAAATTGTCAAATTTGTGACCTCTTGATCGTAAGGTAAATGATATCGAAAAATTATAAAATTTTATTTCTAGAAGTTTTAAATGCTCTAGATAATGTTTAACGGTGTGGATCGTCGATTCGGAAGCTCTATCATCGAAAACAACTTATGAGTACGAGGCGATCGTACTCATAATAGTATAAGTAGGACTCTATATATATATATATATATATATATATATATATATATATATATATATATATATATATATATATATATATCAATGTGAATCAAAATTTGTTCTACTTCAACAAATTAATTAATTACTTGTTTTAGATAGGGTCATTTCAACTAATAGTTTCTCTAAGTTTAAAATCGAGTCGACATGATGAAATACAATAATGAGACAATTTGCATGATTTAAAAATATATAGGATCATTTCAACTAATAGTTTCTCTAAATTTATTTTCTACAAATTTCAAATACTCTAGATTATATTTAATCGGAGTGGATCGTCGATTCGGAAACTCCATCATCGAAAATAACTTATGAGTAGTAGGGGTCTACTACTCATAATAGTATAGTAGTCATGTCCTATATATATATATATAGAGTGCGTCTGTGCTTATGGAAGCACGGAGGCCTCGTGCTTCCACTTTATTTTCGATGTTCGGACTTTCGAATCGACGATCGACTCCGCTAGAGTTGATCTAGAGTATTTGAAGTATCTAGAAAATAAATTTCACGATTTTTCGATATCATTTGCCTAGTGATCGAAGTGGCTCAAAATCAACGGTGAAAATAAAAATCTTACAAAATATGATGATATGACATTAAAATTTTAGATCAAAGTTATTGATTTTGTTTTATATGGTATAAAGAATTTTCTATCAAAATTTCATGTGATTTGGATATTTCTACACCGTTAAACTTGCAACCGGCTCACCACGACCATTAAAATTAGTGATTTTGAGCCCCTTCGATCACTAGGCAAATGATATCAAAAAATCGCAAAATTTATTTTCTAGGTACTTCAAATACTCTAGATCAAATTTTACGGAGCCGATCGTCGATTCGAAAGTCCGAACATCAAAAATAAAGTGGAAGTACGAAAGTCTCCGTGCTTATAAAAGCATACCAGCACAACTCATGTATATATGTATATATATATATATATATATATATATATATATATATATATATATATATATATATATATATCCAATCCAAGAAGGAAGGTCTACATTTTAATTTTTTTTAAAAAAGTAATAGAAGTTGAAAGCAATAAAGAGAAGTAATTAAGTATCAACAAAAGCAATTGCAAGAAAATAAAAATAAATTTGATATATATGTGTGCAAATTAAGAGGATCAATAAATATTATTACATGAAAGCGTTTCATAAATTTTAGCGTTTCGATATATATTATTGAATTTGTAAGCTAGGTCGAAAACAGTATAGAACTTAGAGTAACTTGAGAAATAGAGTTCTTTTAATTTTGCTGTTATTTGTTTACCAGAACGTCGGTACATATAACACATTAAATTGAAAGTTTTTCCACTCATATATATATATATATTTTAAGCTGGAACTTTTTTTTTATCTTGATTAGAGTCAAATTAAACCATCTCCAAACAGTTTTTTTTTTTTAAAAAAAAAGGCCGAGCTTAAACATATGATTTGAGCTTGAGTTTGGACTTAAGTTTTGACTAAATTTAGAAAATTAGTTTAATATTAAGTCTAGTTAATTAGTGGACAGCATAAAGTTTTGCTCAACTTGTGACACCCCAATAGTCCCACATCGGATGGGAATGAGTTTGTCATTGGATTTATATGAGACTTGATCTTAGTAATAATAATAGCAAGATGGCTGGAAGCCAAAGATGATATTGTTCGAATGCAATATCTGGTTATAAGTTGTTGTTAGCTAACTCCTACTTAGTTACAAACAGCAAAAGTCCATACTTTTTCTGTTGAAAAAATCTAGTTCTATTGTTAATTTTATTCTAAAAAACAAAATTTGTCTTACATGGATATATATTTACATATATATTTTGAAATTATAATTTCAAATCAAACAACTTGATTCCTCCCACATCCTATAACCAACACTTTTTTCACTTTGGTCACAAATTAACTTTCTTTTTTTTCCCATTTTTATCTCTTTATTTTATTACAATTTTAAGTTCCAGCTATTAAAAGAGCCATTAAATTTTATAGTGCCGCCTAGCCGGACACTTGCAGAAGTTCTTTTCGGAACCAAACTGTAAAAAAGGTGAAAGATCGAATTCAAAATTAAACTTGAAATTTATTTACAAGATTAAAATCTAAATTTAAAATTAAAATACAAATATAATTTTAAATAATATATATAATTAGCTGGCACTGTAGGCAGTGTGATGACAAATTTCAATACAATTAACTTATCAACAACTAGAGTTGATTATATAATAATAAAATAAAAAAAATTAGAGATTTGATTATAAGAAAATTTTGGAGTTAAATAAATAAATTAATAAATATTATCCTTTCTTTAGCTAGTGTCGCATGGTTGGCCAAAAACCGGGATGTGATCGATCGTGCGTGCGAGAAATAAGGGGCGCGCGATTGATGAATTACTTCATGCAATTGATGCACAAAGTATATATAACACGTTCGTTCCATTTCTAAAATTTTAGTATAATAATAATAATAAAATTATATCAAGATCTAACTTTTTGCAGCTGTTTGGACAAAGGCTTTAATTATCCTCGATCCTTAATTTGTACCCGAACACCGTTTTGAAGGGACTTTGGTATTGAGGCCTATCTAACGTTATTAGATAAAATAGAGTTGTAGAAAAAATATATAGGGATATGCTTCTGTGTTCTTCAGTGGGAACGCAGAAAATATATCGTAACCAACTCATCGCGATATGCGGAACTCTTAACCTCTTGGGGCTTACCACCACCCAAAATCTTAGCGAGTTAAGAGTTTAGCCTATTATATCCGATATATAGGACTATCTCGGGGTCTCATAATCTCCCATCCTTTAAGTTCGACGTCCTCGTCGAGCTCGACTCACAAGTACGGGCGATGTGAGACTCGTCTCGCCGTCATCCAGGACCCTGGCTCGTGAGACTCATCTCACACTTAGTGGTAATTGGCTCGATACCATCCGTGACATCCCAACTTCCCGGGGACTCACCCATCCTATGGCTACTCCCGTCTTAGCACGCTTAACTCTCTTAATCTCTTGGGGCTTACCACCACCCAAAATGCTTAAGCCGGGTTAAGAGTTTAGCCCTATTATATCTCATATATAGGACTATGCGGGATCTCGAGCCGATATTACGTACGGAAACAAACGGGATATTTTTCCAACGTACTTTCTCACCGCATGTAACGCAGTCTCCCCGCAATACCAAACGAAGCCTAAATTTTTAATTGAGAGACCGATCGAGAGAAGGATCAGAAGTTAGATTTTTGAAATTTTATAATTTATAATCTCGGAATTAAAATTTATAATTTATATTTATAAATTTTAATCTTTTAAATTTAATATTTAATATTTTCAAATTTTCAAATTTCAAATTTTCTATTTTATATTTCTCAAATGTAAATTCGGTCTTAAATTTAAAATTTAAAATTTTAATTTCAAATTTTAAAATTTGAAAATTTAAAATTTTAAATTCAAATATTTAATTAAATTCAAATATAATAGGAGGGGTAATATAATTATTTTTTATTTATAACTATCCACAATTCTTTTTATTATTCTATCTCATCTATTCAAACACTATTTTTCTTATTTCCGAAAACAACCTAAATTTCATCCAAACGTAAAATTGGTCTAATTTTTGTTTATACCTGAACATTTTTACTTATTTCTAGAATAAGCAGTTCTTACTTATATCCGAACCAAACGAAACCTTTCAGATATCTGTTTTAAAAATATATTGTGTTGTTTTAGACAAAAATTGTACTCTTTGAGATAAAAATTATACTTCTTGAGATGAAAGTTGTATTTTTTGGACGAAAGTTGCACCGATGAAAGTTACACCGGCAAAAGTTGCACTCTTCATCCTCACCCTCACGAGTGACAGCGAGCACCACCTCGGCCACGACCTAATCACCTTCGTCTGCTCTCATCTACGTTCGAGTCCTCCTTCGATAGTGGCATCGACGCCTACACTAGTGAAACTCGGAGGAAGAAAATATGACGTCGTCTTATTACAGTAGGCCCGCAAAGATGATGGAGGACAGTAGGAGAAAAAAAAGAAAAAGAACGAAAGAAAGAAAGAGAGAGAGAGAGAAGAAAATAGTAGTATTTTCGTCGTTTTTGAAAAATGTTGCTCAAATTTGCAAAATCTAAAAAGACAGCTTATGTTTGCGGAGTTTCAAAATTAGTGAAGTTTTATGAAAATTGGCCTAATAAATTTGCAAGAAAAAATATTAATTGTTAAATATTTGAAACGCGAAATGTGAGGTAGTGAAAATGATATACGCTCGGTGTAGGAAATTAAATAATTAAGGAGTGGTAATTAATCACTATATATATCACTAACTAGTAAATAAAATAAACTGGTGATGGAGAAGAGGTGGTGGAGGTCCACACACTCCCCTCCCCGGAAACGCCGCGCCCGTGCCTCTGACTCGGATCACGTGACGCTGCACGTGCCCTGATTAATGCGGGGTTTGTAAATTAATTATGTCCCCAACTCCCTCGCACGAATTACTTCGCATCGCATCGTGTTGGGTGCGTGACACCTTTTTTTATATCGAGCAACGCCAGGATATATATGCTCGCATTAATTAATTTTAACTTATCAGCGTCCCTAAAACAAGTGGCAAAAAATTCGGTGGTTAGTATTCGAGACCCAAATTCGAATCCTAGTTGATTCACATTTCTAGCTAAGTTTATTTGAAAATAAAATAAACGAAGCGGATAACATGCTATTTATCTCTCTCAAAAAAAAATAAAAAAAAATTTCTAACTTATTTTATTATATTACTAAACTAGAACTTAATTTAGGTTTATGTAAATTCTACACAGTGCTTTGATGGTAAGATTTATACTTATATTAAATATATGTATATGTAAATGGTATTTGTTTAAAAAAAATTTGCCAAAATTTATTAGTCAAATTTATAAAATCCTCTTAATTAGACCTTCTTTGAACGAACTCTTCATCATTAAAATATTTCTTATTTAAATCTAAGGTGATTAACTATATGAGTATACCTATTGTTTAAAATTATTATCTCTAGCTACTACACTTGAAATTACGGCCAATTTAGATATAATTCTTATTAATGTAATCAAGTCTCCTTATGTAGATTCAACTGTAATAATTAAATTTAAATATTACGAAATCAAACAATGTTTTTGAATCGGTATATAGTTATAATTTCAATATATAAATTAGTACCATTTGGTTTAAAGTATATTGTTTTTATACCGAGTGATTTTATTTATTTTCTTTTTGTTATCACCTTCATTATTTTTTTTTGTTAAAACAGTGACAAAGTTAAAACTAAAAAATACTAAAGTGAATATTCGATAAATTAGGTAGGGTTATATTTGAAGTTTTTTATATATAATTTAACAAAAGTTAACGGAAGGGTTGACGAAAAAAGAAAAAAAAATCATATATATGGTACTAAATTGATACACTTTAAATCATAGGGTACTAAAGTGAGAAAGTGCGAAACCACACTAATGTTATTTGAAGTTTACCCAAAATATTTTTATTTAGTTCATTGGGGTTTCAATTTATTCAGTAGAGAAACTGAAGTTCAAATTTTATTTAAATTGGAAGCATCGAAACAAAACAACAATTTGCAACTAATTCAATTTTTATCACCTCATTAATAAGTGGCATGACCACTAATTTTACTTTCAAAGAAAATTTTACTGCCAATTTAGTTACTAAATCATTCTATTAAAATTAAATATTTTTTATTTTTTTAAAAAAATATATAAATTTTTAAATGATAGAAAGAAAAAAATAATAAATAAAAATAAAAAATTTTCATATTCAAAGCCACCAAACATGTCTCAGGAGACCCCGTATAGTCCTATATATGAGATATAATAGACTAAAACTTTTAACCCGACTTAAATATTTTAGGTGGTGACAACGCCCAAGAGGTTAAGAGGCCAAGAGAGGTTAAGAGAGTTAAGCGTCTTCAGGAGTAGTTATAGAATGGGTGACCCACTGAAAGTTGGGGGTGATCCCCCGGAAAGTTGGGGCGCGTCACAGATAGAAAGATGCTACCCGCTTTCGTTTATTTCGTTAAGAAATAAACTTAACTGTAAATGCGAATCAACTAAGATTCGAACTCTAGCCACGGTGATATATATTCCCAAAATAGAATAGGATTGGTCCCAATCTCTAATGACTACACGTGGCAACTGTCTGGGTGGCCACATCATGGTTGGATTTGGATGTCATCTGACATGTCCTGGTTAATTTGCCTCTTCGGAAACCCAGAAGGCGAAGAAGACCATGCTGCATTGCTGCGTTGGCGGCAAAAGCCAAATGACTGTTTTGCCCTTAACACCAATAGCCTGCCGTTTTTACAATTATCTCCCTAGTTTTTTTTATTTTTACTATAGCTTTTTTACGAAATTAAATTAAACTTTTATTTAGGCAATGTTTAGAGCCTTCAAAAAAAAAAGAAACTAAATAGGATTAAATGGATCTTTTTTTAATAATTAATTATTTTATAGTTAATTTAGTAATTAACTTATTAAATTATTATCTAATTGATATTTTGATATAAATTAACTAGTTAAAATATATTTTTAAATCTGTAATCACTCTTATTCCTATTATTCCAGTCTAGTAGTTCATACCATATTTTTTTTCTTATTTCTACGAATAACTCAATTCCTATCCAAATACAAAGATGGGGTAGGTCCTGCTTTTGCTGCTAAAAGTTATATCTATATTAGGAATAAGCAAAAACAACAACTTATTCCTGAAGTAAACGAGGTGCCAATTTTTATTAGAATTAATGTGATATATATTAATTTAGCGGTGTGAACTTGATGAAAATAAATAATAAAGAGTAAGACTGCGATTTAAACTTTTTTAAAAAAATTAAGATAGTAGGCTTGTCATTGTAAGTGTAAAAAAAAGAGCTGTTAAATTAAACCATTAGCTCCAAATTGTTATGTGATATATTATTTTAGTCTTCAATTTTTAAATTTTTATTATTTGACTTCTAAACTCTATTATTTATTTCAAACAAATCCTTACCGACATAATTGCTGTTAATTATAATAAACATTGTTACATCAATAGCAAATAATATCGATACGTCAACACCCAAATCAAATCACATGACAACTTTAATCTAGTTTAATTTATGATACTTATAATTGGTAAAAACTTAATTGAAATAAAAATAGTAACAAAAAAAATCAAATAAAATGAAAGCTTTGGAAATTCAAGTGAGAATCCCATACAATAATAAATTGAAAAATAATGGTGTCATTAACTCGGAAGGGTAGAATGGTAATTCACTAATTACAGTGTGGTGGATCGTACAATGAAGTGGCAACGACCGAACCGACGGGGCCCACCTCGCCGGTTCGAGACAAGAATCCCGAACCGGATCAACCGAGCCGGACCGGGCCCGACCAGGCCGGACCCACATTGAACCAGCTTTACACCTACATCATCCTATTTCTGTGTCTCGCGCTGGACATTATTATTATTATTATTATTATTACTAGTGGAGGCCCGCGCTTCGCGGCGGGAAATTTTAGTTCCAAAAATTTCAAATATACAAATAGTATGTTATATAGATGTTATTACAATTATAAACTTTTATATATATATATATATATATATATATATATATATGTATAATTTTGAGAAGATACACTTATCTATATTATACTATGTATAGTTAGATAATTTTACCATATATAATATATATACAAATTTAACATGATGGTAACTGTTTAATTAGTGAGGGACAGTTTGTTAGTAAACATAAATTAGTAAGAGAGGATCTTAACTTCTTAATTTGATATGTCTTAAATCGTTATTTTTATATAAAGATATATACAAATTCTTTACAACAAATATAATCTCCATTAGCTTTACAAATATGATATATTATGAAGATAAATTGTACAAAGTTTCTACAATAGGGATAATATAATTCTTTATTTCTTTGTCTGCAGAATCTTCGGTATCACTACAAAGAAAACAACGTAATAGAAGTGTTGTTGTGTGGAGTTATTTTTGTAAGTAAAGAAGGAATGCATATTAAGCAATATCTAAACAGTGTTTTTTGGATGTTGGATTCCGCATAATTTATCAGATGCATGTGTTGAGCTACTATGGCACTACAAAGAAAACAATATAATATAAGTGTTGTTGAGTGAAGTTATTTTTGTAAGTAAAGAAATAATGTATACTAAGCGGTACCTAAAAGAATTTTTGTGAGATGTTGCAATCCGCATAATTTATCGGACGCATGTGTTGAGCTACGTGGAGAGTAGAAGTCTTAAATATGTAAGGAGTAACGTGAGATAAGCAAAGTCATCACTGGAAGAGTCGCCAGAACTCGCAGCATTTGTGTTTATAATTCGTGAGCTTGTCTTCTATTGGTAGGTATAAAGATATATACAAATTCTTTACAACAAAGATAATCTCCATCCGATTTACAAATATGATATATTATTAAGATAAATTATACAAAGCATCTATAGTAGGGATAATATCTATTAGATTTACAAATACTGGATGGAACAAAGATATTTATAAGCATATTTATATATAATTCTTCACTTCTTTTTGTTTGCAGAATCTTCAGCGTCACTACAAAGAAGACAATGTAATATAAGTGTTGCTGTGTGAAGTTTGTTTTATAAGTAAAGAGGGAATGCATATTAAGCAGTACCTAAGACAATGTTTTTTGGGATGTTGGAATCCGCATACTTTATCAGACGTATGTGTTGAGCTGCCGTGGAGGAGACTGAAAAGTTTTGAATGTTAATAAGTAGAAGTTTTAAATTTCTAAGGCAAAATGTTAGGAGGTGAGCAAAGTCATTACCAGGAAGAACTGCCGGGCGCTGCAGACATTTGTGTTAATAATTCTGTGGGAGCCTGTCTTTTATTGGTAGGTAAGGCAAATTGGTCTTCCGTTTTTATCAATATATTATCTCTATTCCAACTCTTTCCTTTTGAATCATTGTTTAAGGTAAAAATTTTGAGGACTTTAAAAGATGGGGTGCTTGATCTGAATCTTTGTGAATCAACAACAATTTGGAAAATATGTGTTTGGCCAATAATTGTTTTGATTATATGAGGAAGAATGAATCTATCTGAGTTAGCCGATGTAGCTAAATTCTGTGCTGGAATTCGAATTAAATCCTGTGCTAGCTTCCCGAAGATAGTAAAATTTGTTATGCCGCTGCTGTCTTCGACAATGGAGTTCAATTTATACCTTTTGTTGTGTCAAACATGATCTTTAGTTAATAGTAGGTATATATTAAACAATTAGTATTTGGGTTAATATATTTAAAGGTTCTAAAAGTATTTACCATGGGATAGGAGATTGTTCATTATTGTTGCAACGGGAGCACCAAAATGTATCGTCGTATGTCTTGACTACCGCTTTGCAATTATGACATGCTTTATACCACCAAATTGTATGATGTGTCGATTTCAATAATTTTAGACTCGCATGTGAATTTTATATTCTATCAACAAAAACAATGAAGGAACAACATTATATCAATCAACAATAGAATTGTAAAATTAGAAATGGTTATTTTCTTATAAACTTACTTCAGTATCATCGAAGTTAAGGTTTAGGAGTTCGGCAATTGATTTTCTATTCTCACACATTTCTTCTTGTGGAGAAATAGGGTTTTGTTCACCATAAGTAGTTCGCTGGATCGTATCAGAATCCTTGCTGACTCTGCATTTAATAAGGTATATAGTGATAAAGTGCATTAATAAATAAAATGTAAAATAAGCAGGAATAGATTAGATGATGTCAAACCTAGCCATGAGTTCTTGAACTTCAGGAATTTGTAAATTAAAAAAGACCTTCGATGCTGAGCAAGTTGATAAGTGCACCTTTTCTATATAGAAAACAACAATTGGAATAATAATTATATATATATATATATATATATATATATATATATATATATGAATGTAAAATTCAAATAAATATATTTGTATATCAACCCTTAAACGTGCGAACCGTCATTCCAAAGAAGAATTATAATAACGATTTCTTAGTCCCGTCTTCATAAATCTGTTTTTCATCGAAATTTGTAGCAAATTTGTCCCGCAGCGTCACGTATAGGGTGTTGTTGCTACGTAACGGGGGAAAATATATTTATTCAAGATAGATAGTGTTTTTTGTTTGACTCACGTAATTCGCAAATAGAAATAACTTACTATGAATCTTGTATCTCCAAATTCCTAATTGGAGTAAGAGTTTCTCCAATATATCTGTGGGTTATTTCACTGACAGTAGAAATTTTCCCAATAACATCTACAAAATATAACATGAATAATTATTATGTATAGACAAATATCTAAAATAAAAGAGAATTCATTTCTTCATAAGTTTTACCTGTTAAAACGGTGTCATTGAATCGTTTCTTCTCGATTTCAAAAAATGTTGAGAAATTAAAACTATGTAATGGAATTGTGCTTGAATCTTCTTCAATTTGATTCAGTTCTGTAGATTTAT
Source organism: Aechmea fasciata (assembly GCA_025177825.1). NCBI lineage: Eukaryota > Viridiplantae > Streptophyta > Magnoliopsida > Poales > Bromeliaceae > Aechmea > Aechmea fasciata. Next base: position 7,701,711 of record CM045945.1, read on the forward strand.
TTATTTGAACCATATAGTTATGGTCAACAGCAACAAATCTTTTCCTACTTGGAATAACACTGAATTTCTCTATTAGATAAATGGCGCCTTCGAATTTGTTGGTTAAATTCTTCTGCATCCTGTTTACGTATTGTTGCTTGCATGGCAAATCCCTAGTTCATATAATAGTAAATCCAGTAAAAATATGTTTGTTAACTTAAATAAATGGTATAACAAAAATAGTGGCTCGAGGATTGTAAATTTGGATACCTTTTCATCCACCAAAAGACAATCCAGCCGAAAATATCTCCTTTCAAAAATGGGGCAGATTCCCAAAGTCGACATATTCGAGCTTTGATTCTACATTCTTTTTGGTGTGGCGTTAGTTGTGATAAAAGGACATTATCCATTGAACCTGCAAGATTTATGGGGGAATTATCAACACAAAGATAAAGCAATATATTTTGTCGTTCTCGTAAGGAGAAATGTAAGAAAACTAATTATCATAATGTAAAACCCCAAAAGTATATATTGCCTACCTGGGTTTGTTATTGTAAATCTTCAAATATTTCATGGTAGACAATATTTTGTGTATAACCTTCAGGTTCTTTATCTTTATGCTTGAGAAGAATTCTTAAGCCTTTTCTTGAGGTCACTCGTGAAACAGCCACATAAAGTTGACCGTGTGTAAAAACAGGGTGTGATAAATAAAGACCGACTTTTTTCAACGTTTGCCCTTGACTTTTGTTAATTGTCATTGCATAACTCACACGAACTGGGAATTGCCTTCTTTTTAACACGAAGGGCCATTTTGATTCTGTTACGTTCATGACTATTCGAGGTATATAAACTTTTTCGCCGATGTGGTTCCCAGTAAAAATCTGCGCTTCAATAATTCTAGGAGCTAGTTGAGTTATAATCAATCTAGTACCATTACATAAACCAGACTCGATTAATATTGCGGAGCAAAGCATTATTGGAGTTCCTATTTTTAGCAACAATTTGTGATCCGGAACTCCATTAAATTTCAAAGAGTTTAAGAAATCTACTGGGTAAAGTATATTATTTTCTTCAGCATTTTTTGATGAGGTGCATATGGAATCTGAGCTTAAATATAACCGTTCTTCTGTTTGGATCATAGAAAGTACATAATTGTTAACCTCATCAACACTTTCATTTCTAGGTGTAATGATAGCTCTATCTCGCAAGTAATCAGGGTTATTGTAATTTACTCCAATGTTATCATATATTTCTGAGATAATTGTTTCGATGCCGTTTTCACTGTCTTTTATCAGTATATCATCAGGGATTTTTATCCAACTTGGTTCTTCTTCGCCATCTAACTTCACGGAATTTATCTTCCCATCACCGATATCGAGTACCCATTGGCTAAATTCATGTAAAGAAGTGTCTATTGCGCCATTCATTGAACCTTGCAGTAATCTCATATTTGTTGTTAGGCGAAAGACTTTACATTTGCTCCATATATATGATCTGGGAAGTGATGCGTTTAAAATTTCATGTTTCGTTCCACCAGAATAACCTAAGAATTTGCCTAAAATCTCAAAAAATAACTGTTTTGCCCCCAATAACTTCTCAGGAACACTTTGGTCATCTGTTCCTGAAATATCCTTTAGTGATTTATCTAAGGCCTCAAAACAATTTCTATGATTCATCGGAGCTTCATCCCAAATAATCAAGGCAGCTTGCGTAATTAAATTTGCAAGTTGTGTGCCTTTTTTGATTTCGCAAGTCGAGTAATCATCAACTCGAATAGGAATTTTAAATCTTGAATGGGTCGTTTCGACCTCCGTGTAATAAAAGGGATGCTATTCTAAGAAAGCCACTACCAAAACAATGCGGCCTTCTGAACGCAATTTTGTAATAATAGTCTTCCATAAGTATGTCTTACCTGTTCCTCCATGACCATAAACAAATATAATATCTCCAGTATTTTGGTAAACAGCTGCTAGAACTGTGTTATATACAATCCTCTGTTCATTGTTTAATCCACCAAATAGCTCAATATATTCTTGCAATAATTCATCCCTATTGTAATCCAATTCTTCTGCAAGTAATCTATTGTTCAATCCGTTGGAAAATAAATGATTGGGAATTGGAAGGTTATACTGCGTGAGTGAACAGTTATTTTTATTGAATAGAACTTCAAGTTCAAATAGAACATGATTTTGAAGTTCAATTTGAGGCATCTGGAGATTTCTAACACCAAGAACTTGTTTCAATCTATATAATATATCATCGCCCATTAATACCCAAAATTCATCCCATAATTTAAGAGGGTCAGCAACTTCACAATATATCACTATTGTTGCAAATAATTGCCTTAGTTCAACTGACCCTGACCAATGTGCGGCTTCTTCAAATGCTTCCCGCCACTCTTTATCATCACCAAGTAAACCCAAGGCGTCACATGCTGCGCGAAATGTATCATATACGACACCATCGACGCTTCTAATGTCTACATAGTTTCTTGGTCCTTTAACTACATTTAAAAGCATACGCAAAAAATATAATTCTCCTGCATTTGGATGAATGTAAATTATTCTACCAATGCGATAGCCTCGCTTCCGTCTTGACCAAAATTTATCTCTTGGATGCCAAACCCATTGAGTTGGGAACTCTGCATATGTTAGTTCCCGAGCGTCATTATATGTCAAATTGGTATGCATCCATTCAGTAAACATTGTCTTATCAATGTTAGGACGGTTAAGAACATGAATTAAATTTTGAGCATCATGATATGTAATGTTATTCATCATCTAGATGAATAGCTAATCGCTCAACAGATGGTTCTCTAAAATGGATATCAAATTCAAACAATCTCCAAGTAGCTTCGTAGGCTGATAAATACCTACAATCTAAGTATTGTTTAATTTCATCGACATGTTTATATTGGCGCTGAAGATTTGAGGTGTTGAAATTAACATTATTTTCTATAACAACTGCAGATCTATCTGGACCTTTGTTGATATATTTGAATAAATATTTGATAAGTCTTGACTTATTACACCACTCAACATTAATGTGAGCTTGATATTTGATGAGCAATCAGAAATTATAAGGAACAACAAATCTGTTATCAAGTTTGATACCAGCTTTCAGCACATGACAATTAGTATTCCTTCTCCTATAAATGGGGTATCCATCATCAGTTATAACTGTTTCACTTCTATATTCTTTTGGGAAATACTTTGAGCAACGACCTTTGGTCATACATGGGGCTGATTGGTTAGCAAGTCCACATGGACCATGCATCATAAATTTGCCAACAGTTGCATAGCCAACTGGATCACTAATTTGATCAGGTATTTCAGCTGAAATAATTGTATTTATCTCTCAGCTTGTTAAATATTTATGTTCGTCTGCAACCATATTAACATGTGAACACGAGGAAGTCCTCTTTTTTGAAACTCCACAAAGTTGTACAATTGTGGTGCAAAATCAAGGAAGAGAGAAAACATGTTAGTAGATGAAGGTTTGTGAATAAAATAGAGGAGTAAGGGTAACACATTTTATAATGACTTACCAGCAATTGACTTTCCAAAATATTGGTGTTTTTTGATGTCGTCCATTAAGGCTTCTAACTTTAACTTAAATATTCTACTCACAATGTCGGGTCTATCTTCAGCCTTTTGGCCAGGAATAAATTCTAAAGCATCTCGGATCTCAGGCCATTGTGCATTACAGGTAAAAGTAATGAATAAATCAGGAGGTCCACAATGCCTGCAGATAGCAATAGCATCTTGATAATTTTGTATCATATAGCGAGGTCCAGCAGTAAAGCTTGAGGGGAGTATAATTCGTTTCCCGATAGCATTACCATCTATATCTCCTTCGACAACAGCATCTCTAATACCTTGATATATTTCAGATCGTAAACTTCCTTGGTGGTTTCTAATATATTGCAGCCTTTCTTCTTCAACACAGGAAAATGCATCTACAATATATTGTTGGAAAAGTTTACCACCTTGTATTAACGATTTTCCTTCTCTTAATCTATTCTGAATGCGATAAGCATAAAATTCGCGCATAGTAATGCATTGTCTAGAGTTAGTTTTTCTCGCGTTGTTTGGCGACATTGTATACCAAGTCTAAAACCATCTTCACCATAGGGGAACAAAATGGGATATTGCATAGCCATAAAAGAAGGGTGCAAATCACTAATACGTTTTAAGCCTTCTGTTTTATGCTCGACAATAATATCACGTTGTCGATTTACACTACCCAGATCCCCAACTATCAAACCTGCAATTTCAGCGCAGGAAGGAGGATTATATTGTTCCAAGTTGCCACCACGTGAACCAATTAATCGTAACCTCATCGAAAAAATCGATGTATAAAACGATCTCTTGCCATCCTAAAAGCTTTAACAATTTCATTGTGAATATCAAACATTTTTATCAATTCTGCAACAATACTTCTATCAATATTCTCGAGATTACCATTTGCATCAAGTGCTGTGATTCTATTGTCCACTTCATTTTCGGTATCATAAATATAAAGTTGGGCAAATTTCGGACGGTGACCATCAGTTGGTAGGAGAGAACCTATTATGTGATGATTCTGTCCATTAATCCTAAAAACATATGGACCCAATTTCTTATTAATTTCTGTGTCTATTTTCGCACCTATTGAGGTAAATGCAAAAAGTGAGTTGTACACTCTAATGTTCTCCCTAAATTTTTTTACTTCTTTGTCGGCTTTGTAACTCAGTAACCTTTGTAACAAATGTGGTGCTTCAGAAAGCAGTGGCAAATATATTCGGCCTTCTTGACAGCACATTGAAAATCTCGGAATACATTCGTTTCGAGATTTATAAATTCTCTCATTATACCATAGTAAAGCTCCACACATTTGGCATTCAAAGGTTTGGGATCCAAGATGCAATTGGCTAGTGGAATGCGGAATGTTAGGAGGTTGTGGCCGTCTCCTAGCATGGATAATGCTTTCGTTTCCACTATCTGGCTGCATATATTCAGTAGATTGAGCCGGTCCTTTATCTTTTTGTTGAGTAAGAATAATCTTTCGACGCTTCCTATTTTCTCGACTGGTTGATGCGGCATCCATGGAATTATGGTTTGGAATGACTATCGAGGATTGGGGAGAATAAACTCCAAGCTTGTGATTTCAAATACTTTGCGCTTTTTTATATGCTTGTAAATAAGAATCTGGTCAAATAGTGATAAAAGAAAGGAAGGAAATACTTCATTTTAAATGTCAAGATTAATGGGGAGAATTAACCATACTAAGAAGGTAAAGTCACATAAAAAGAGTTATATAACTTTTAGGGTTAATATGATAATTCACGGAGTAGGAAAGTAAAAGAAAATTATGAAGAATAATTATAACAGAAGGTAAGGAATAGAGATTACCGTTAGAAGTAGACGAATTGAGTCGCAAAGAATAGAAGTAGTTCGATAAGGTTGCTGACCAATAGCGTATTGTTGGAGGTAACTGTGTCGAACAATCGAGGTGGACAAAATGTATATTAAGTAACGCCTGATAAAAAAACTGCCTAAATTTCTGCTTGTATGAATCCAATGTTTTCTTCCGTCTTGAGGAAGAGCTACAATATAGAAACCATTAGCAGGGTACTATGCAGAATGTTAACCAGAAGTATTAATTTAGTTTTGTTTTTTGTATTTCATTCGAGTAAGCTATCATTGTTTTTTTTCCAAATAAATTAAATTAGAATATAAACATTAGGGAATATGATAACCAACTTTCATGAAATCTCTATCAATATATACTGGAAAAGAATGGGAAAATAAAAAGATAATATTTGTTACATAAATTTCAGTTCCCTTCTGCAAAGAAATAATTACAATACTAAATCGTAAGACAACAACGGTAAATAATTATAAGCAATCATTTGTTTAACTATATTTTTTTTTTTATTAGTTTATGTAAGATTTATACACAATGATAGATTTATATATATTTCTTTTCCAAAATCAAGCCTACTCGCTACATGCTTTCATTTCCGAGGTTGTTGAGGTTGTGCATAAAATAGTTGGGAAAAAATTATACAAATTATAATAAGTTACAACACATTTGAGTTAAATAATTGTACACCTTCTTAAAGATTTACAATGAATAAAGTTAAAATATAGAAATAATAACTAAACAATGGCGGAACTGAAACTAAGTAGTCACTTTTTAAAACTAAATAAAGCTTGCAATCTATTAAGATTTAAATGAGAATGGCACAAAAAATTTTAAAAAAGGGTCTACTTCAAGTGGGCCCCACACCCCAAACCCCACCGGTCCCAAAGTACAATTAGAATTTTGAGGATAGACCTCAAAAGCATAACCAATTCTGAAATATTTAAGGAATGTTTTCGTTAATTCAGATAGAATTTGTTTAAAGATTTTTTTATAGTGTTGGCGAAATATAATTTTCTATAATGATAAACTTTTGTACATATAGAAGAATTCTGTTTTTATTGTGGATTTAGTTAGGTATATGATTATATATATTTAACTATTATTTTGCTGTTTCATTAAAAGTTTCCAGACTGTTTATCTGCACTGTTTAGGAAAAGGAGTTATGCAGTAAGATGTTTGTTCGCAAAAAGTTAATATATGATAGGAAAAAAATATTAGGGTTTAGAATAAAGTTAGTTGGTATTACTATTTTATAAATATATAAACTTTATTGTGAAATTTTCATTTTGAATCATTGTTTAGGGTAATAAATTTTAGGGCAAGCAATTTAGGGAATATGTGTTTGATTAATCATAGTTTTGATTATAGAGGGAAGAATTAGCTTATCTGGTTTAAATCTCGTATCAACGTTTGTTCTTAAATTCAAATTACGCTTTTATTAAAATTCAACGAAAAATTTGTATGAAGTTATGTACATAAGATAGATGATAAATTGCACGATTGCTCATTGATGTAAGTTGGAGAATTAATTGCACAAGACTCTCCACTATATTTCTTATTTTGTTGTAAGGTTAGGGGTATGAAATGTATTAGTAACCATATGTAAAGAAAGTGGAGTAAATCTTTAGATTGGTTTGCTTTAAATATCATGCAATTTTGCATCTAGTTTATTAGTTTAAATAAGAGAACCCAGCTGTGTAGGGAGAGGGTCATCTAATAACCTCTATTACCAGTTGAGAAGTAGATGAAATATGACACTCATTATGCAAAAAAGGTGAAGTAAACAGGCTCTTAATCAAGTAGAAATGGGAGCCAGTAAAGTCTAGGCGAAGCTATTACTATAAGCAAAGGTGATAAACAAAACTAACAGATAAATAGTTTGTATATAGAAACATAGAAAGAGTGAGGAAAGCATGAAAGTTGCATAAAATTTCTTTGAAGATGAAAAGGTTTTAAGCTAATACTAAAACCTTCCCAAAATAATGTTTTGTGAAAATACTGTCAAGGATGTATGAGTTTCTCTGAATATTTTTATGGACTTCCTGTATGACAATGCTTGGAACATGAAAATCTTTTAAGCTAATAGTTAAAGCACGCCAAAACAATATTCCCTGAGAAAATAAGTAACTTGGGATCACCAATTAGGGTTATTTTGTATCGTTGCTATGTTTGTTCGCTTTTTTTCTTGTGGCTCTGTTGTCCCGCACGCTCTATGCTTATGACCGGTAAAGTGTGGGCGAAGCTATTACTATAGGCAAAAGTGATAAATAAAACTAAGAGATAAATAGCCTGTATATATAAACATGGAGAGAGCGGGAAAAGCATAAAAGTTGCATAAAGTTACTTTGGAGATGAGAATCTTTTAAGCTAATACTAAAACCATTCCACAATAATGTTTTGTGAAAACACTGTCAAGAATGTATGAGTTTCTCTGAATGCTTTTCTGGACTCCCTGTATGACAGCGTTTGGAACATGAAAACCTTTTAAGCTAATACTAAAAGCATCCCGAAACAATGTTTTCCTCTAAATTGCTTCTTTGTTCGAGAAACACTGTTTCGGGATGCTTTTAGTATTAGCTTAAAAGATTTTCATGTTCCAAACGCTGTCATACAGGGAGTCCAGAAAAGCATTCAGAGAAACTCATACATTCTTGATGTTGTTTTCACAAAGCATTATTGTGGAATGGTTTTAGTATTAGCTTAAAAGATTCTCATCTCCAAAGGAACTTTATGCAACTTTTATGCTTTTCCCGCTCTCTCTATGTTTATATATACGTACTATTTATCTCTTAGTTTTATTTATCACTTTTGCCTATAGTAATAGCTTCGCCCTGTTTCACGTCATAGCATAGAGTATAATAATAGCCTAAATCATGGTATGGAGAATAGGTTGAGAAAATAGAAAAACCCGTGAGCGAAGAAACATAGTAACGATACGAAATAACGGCAAACAACAGATCAACATTGAAGGAAAATGCATGAAAACACCCAAATCGTTTGAAGGAAATATTTGTGAGATTTTCCTGAGCTTAGCATCACAAGTTTGAAGAAAAAGAAGAAAATTTTAAAAGGAACAGTAATGCAGAGAACAAAAGAAAGTAATGTTGGTTAAACAACAATATACCAAAGTAATGGAGAACATAAACAGGCATCACATTTAATATAAATCGGAGTGGTATTCAAGAGATACACATCATAGTATAGAGAAGCTTCTTTCTCTTACGAATAAATAAAGTTTGAGATGAGGTGAGTGGGGGCTACGTTTTATTTCGCTTAGGGTCAACAATTTTGTAAAAAAACACAAAAGATTAGATATTTAACCAAAGCACTATCTGAAGGTTCTATCTCTGTATTTCCATACAATAGAGACCACCTGAGTTATAGTAAATGAAGTTGTTCATATTGGATAAATATGAATAATGCTGTATCAAGAAATCTTATATAGATAAATTCTTAATTGGCTCAATTTCGAATTTGTATGTCATGACTGTGATCGCCTGGTGCGTAAATTTAAAGGACAATATAGCTTTCTAGATGAAGTAAATCGCAATTGGAAGTTAATTGTAATAAAGTGTAATTTTAGGGGTCAAGCCTATGAGTTTCCCTAAATATTGCAGCAATCCTATCTTCAAAGGTAAGGGCAGCGTAGACAGGTAAATGGGAGTTGAAAACCGCTTCAAAAGTATCAAGCACCTAATTGTGGAGTTCATTTCGATCCAAAAGGCGATTCTCATATGTCTTAGCAGGTATAATTTCTAAAGGAGCAAGGAAATTCAGATTGTAAGGAGAATATAAAAACACAGAAGGATGTAACCATCTACACAGTTTCTCTTGAGTAGCAAGTATTAACAACATCTAAAGATTCAACAACATGCTCACAAACAGTTCTTTTCTTAAGCAAATCTACTATTATCAAAAAGTGTTCAGGAATCTGAATAGCAAAGATTACGGCGTATAGTCAACTCTGTTAAGTTCATGGTTTTCAAAATATATTCTCACTAACCAAATGCATGAGGCCGGCTGGCTGAGGTAAGTAAATAGATCGAGTAAAGTACAAAACAAAAGATTCAGGCCACCAGCCATATATACAAAACCCAATGCTCTCGAACTCGATGGAAATAGAAAGGCTTCTTTTAGAAGAGCTTTTTAAGAAACTTTAGACTTTTTGGTATACGGAACTATCAAACATTATTCGGTTAAAAAGAGTAGGGGAACATAATATTTAGTAATATGCTTCTACATTTTTGGTGATCGCGAAAATCATATCATGCTGGATTATTGCAATTTATACAATATATTATTTTTTATAATTGTTTCATCTCACTTCCTCACATTATGTTCTTTTCATGATCCCAAATGGATCCTAAGGCTTCGTTTAGGACTACGGTGCGATATATCAACATTCTTACACTAACTAATAGATCTCTCCTGCTTTACAATCTATGTTCCAATTGGGAATAAGCATGGAATATATATATATCAATAATCTAACCATTTAAATGTGAATCATTCAATTATTCTCTATAAATCTAATCCTCCACTCTCTAAGCATTTAATGTAATCACTATCAGAACAATTATTTTTTAATCTTTTCGAGAAAAAAGTAGTATGCAACTGGCTTCATTCATCAAAAAAGATGAATTAGACTTAAATAATAATAACAATAATATATATAGGATAAAAAACCCTCTCTATTTATTGTTTCTTAATGCTTAGTTTATGGTGCACTACTGAGTGCACCTGACTATCATGTTAATTTATTTATTATAATTCTCTCGAAATCTCTAAATTATTAGTTCTAATTGACACCAATTGTTCCAGAGATTAAGCATACCCTAAAATGTTTATTAGAAACCATGGATCCAAATCAGTAACTAAAGTTTAAGCAAATGTTGCTCACTTCATATAAATTCTCTATTCATGAAAGTATGCAAGTGTGAATGTTTTAAAAATTCATATCCTTAACTATGTTTCTCACGACGATGATCGGGACCTCGATGACGATGAAGGCAATGAGCAGGGCCCAAAAGGTCCACCAAAGGCTTTAAGTTCCGTGCGGGTTAAGATTGAGATCATCGTAACAACGCTTTCACCCGCAATGTTTGTCATTGTTCTTCAGTGTTATTTAAAGCATATTCTAAGTTTAAATAGTACATTTAATCATGGAGGATATAGAGAGAGCTCAGTTATAAAGACAAATAAAACAATATGGAAGAAAATAGGACGGGTCAAAGGACTAAGTAGAATCAACAGGTCGCATATGAGCAGCAGTAGTCAGACAGAGAAGTCGCAGAGGCCGAAAGGATCGTAACAATTGGAGAAAAAGGTTACAAGAATAGATTCGCATTCGAAATAGATGAGGTTATTTAATACGAATAACAGCTGTAGGGAGCGGTTGCCTATAAGTAGGCCGTCGAAACTTCCATCTTTCAGAACTAATGTTTTCTGCATTTCTCTCTACTTATCATCATAGCCTCAGGGAAAATCAAGACAACTATAAAGAAATAGTAATAGTAAGAAGAAAACAAATATAATCACGAAAATAACAATGTACTAACACGCAAATTCAAGCGGTAGGAATAGTAAGATAAAGTATAATCAAATAAAGTACAAAGAAATATTTGAAGAAAAAAACTTCAAAGAAATGAGGAATTAAGAACAAACAAATATTTGGAAAACCGGTTGCTCACAATTTATCTGCTCAAGTAGTTTTTTTGGTTGGAAAATCCAAAAACAAAGGCTCAGTTAAGTAGGGTCAGCAGCGCTCCACAGAAGAGAACAGCAATATGAGAACAGCAGGTCGCTGTCGAGAGGATAAGTGCAGATCATCAAGAGATTAGAACAACAGGAGAATGTATGTAGAATAATATATTAACAATAGATTAACATTAGAGATAGATATGTGGAAATCAGTAAGAAAAACAGATGCAGGAAGTGGTTGCCAATAAGTAGGCCGTCCAAACTCCCAGCCTTGGAATGAAATGTTTTCTACACGTCCCTCTACTTATCATCATAGCCTTAAAGAAAAACAGGAAAATCATAAAGAAACAATCAGAAATAATTGAAATCACATGAGGGAAAAGGGGGAGGCAGTTAATCACTGAGTGTCATAAGAGTAGGAAGTAGTTGCCTATGAGCAAACTGCCTAAACTACCATTTCGCCCAAAGCGCAACTTATTTGAAGGGAATATTTGTGGCCCTTACTTCCGCTAGCATCATAAACTTAAAGAAAAAAGAAGTAAAGATAACTATAAAGAAATAGTAAGAAGTAAGAAATCAAATATAATCACGAAACTAACAATGTACTAACACGCAAATTCAAGCAGGGGTATGAATAGTAAGCTAAAGTATAATCAAATAAAGTACAAAGAAATATTTGGAGACAGAAAACTTCAGCAGCGAGGGATTGAGAACAAACAAACATCTCGAAAACCGGTTGCTCACAATCTATCTGTTCAAGTAGATTTTTTTGTTGGAAAATCCAAAGAGAAGGGCTCAGTTAAGTAGGGTCAGCAGTGCTCCACAGAAGAGAACAGTCATATGAGAACAGCAGGTAGCTGCTGAGAGGGTAAGTGCAGATCATCAAGAGATTAGAACAACAGGAGAGTGTATGTAGAATAATATATTAACAATAGATTAACATTAGAGATAGATATGCGGAAAGCAGTAAAAAAAACAGATGCAGGAAGTGGTTGCCAATAAGTAGGCCGTCCAAACTTCCAGCCTTGGAAAGAAATGTTTTCTACACTTCCCTCTACTTATCATCATAGCCTTAAAGGAAAACAGGAAAATTATAAAGAAACAATCAGAAATAATTGAAATCACATGAGGGAAAAGGGGGAGGCAGTTAATCACTGAGAGTCACAAGAGTAGGAAGTAGTTGCCTATGAGCAGACTGCCTAAACTACCATTTAACCGAAAGTGCAACTCATTTGAAGGGGATATTTGTGGTCCTTTCTTCTGGCTAGCATCGCAAGTTTAAAGAAAAAAGAAGTAAATTTGGAAGCAACAGCAAGGGGAAAACCACAAGAAAGTAATGTTGGTTAAACAATAATATATCAACGTAATGGAGAACATAGCGAGCATCACATTTAACATAAATCGAAATGGAATTCAAGATATAGACATCATAGTATGCACAAACTTTTTGCTCTTATAAATAAATAAAGTTTGAGATGACATGAGCGGGGAAACTTTTTGTTTCAACTAAGGTGAATAATATTGTCAAAGGAAACAAAAACTTATACATTTAACCACTGCACTATCTCAAGGTTCTATTTCTTTATTTCCATACAATAGAGGCCACCTGAGTTATAGTAAATTAATTTTTTCATACCGGATAAATCGAATAATGTAGTATGAAGAAATCGTATAAAGATAAATTCTTAATTGCCTCAATTTGGAACTTGCATGTCATATCTAATTAGTTGGTGCTTAAATGTAAAGCACAATATAGGTTTCTGGATGACGTAAATCACAATCTGAAGTCAATTGTAATGAACTGTAATTTTAGGAACCAGATAACCACGAAGGAAAACAGAGGACCTACAATTACCAGGGCTGATTTAATAAAGGAGGAAGCCATCAACATGTGAAGAATTGTGCATAAAATGAAAGAGTAATAAGTCAACCTGTGAGAATCATATGGAACAGCATACATGAATAAGCATGTATTCCCTGCTGAAGAACTCCTTAGTAAGGTAGTTTGTGGAAATCAGACCTGATGGCATACATGAATGCCCTACAGGCAACACATCAGTACTAATTAAAGAAGAAAGATTATTTACATGAATGGAGCACGGGCAGAAATCCAGTACTATATAAGCACAAAATATCAGCTAAAAGTGACCAACGAAGAATCGCAACAATAATATTAAAGTAAATTGGGCGGGAAAAAGTAAGGCTCAGTTAAGCAGAGTAGGAAGGATCACATATGATCAACAGATAATAGGTTCGCAAGAAAGGTAGATGTGATTAATCACTATGACTAATAATTGCAGGGAAATATTGTCAATAAGTAGGGTGCAAAACAGAGGACTATTTGGGGACAGGAAAACTTAACCAGGGGTAAAATGAGCCTCTTTGCTTATCACCGATCTTGTCAAAGGGAACTTGTATATACTTTAGAAAAGTTCTTAAATACAATTTTCTTGGAAACAGAAGATCATTACAATTTTTCATCACAGCAAAATTTCATGACTATTTAAACTTACTTCTGAGTTCAGTGAACTGTTTTTAAAGTTGAGAAACTGTTCAAAGAGCATCCTACATGGTTTGGCTCAAAACAGTAACCAGGGGTAAAATGGGCCTCTTTGCTTATCGCCGATCTTGTTAAAGGGAACTTGTATATACTTTAGGGAAGTTCTTAAATACAATTTTCTTGGAAACAGAAGATCATTACAATTTTTCATCACAGCAAAATTTCATGACTATTTAAACTTACTTCTGAGTTCGGAGAACTGTTTTTAAAGTTGAGAAAATGTTCAAAAAACATCCTACATGGTATGGTTCAGAAGGACAAAAACTCAAATAATGAACTCAAGATCTACACCTAATTTAGTATCAGTTAATCATGTACAATCCTGGAGAACTCAGTCACTAATTGTAAGAAATGCCAAACACAAAGTAAATGTACATGATTATTCTTCAATTTGCTTTTAATTTTTTTTGTTTTCATTCGGAGCATCATAATACTTTGACATCATAACAAAAATATGTACATTAAACCAAAAGCCACTCAAAGACATTTGTTAAAAACAGACAACACAAATACAGCGATGGGACTATTCACCAAAATCAAGCATTCACTAAAACTACTATTACTTGAGCGAGAGGAGGCAAATAAGCATGAAATAACGCATAAGATCTATATTATATACTTTAATGGATCAAACACTAATATATGTTTTACTATATTCAACAAGTTTTCGCAAAGATGTAAAATTATCAATGTATTCAATATTCAATGACAATACAACACTTGAAATAACAGTACGCTATTAATGCATCCGAATAGACACCACGTTAATAATAAGCTAGCAAACATCAAGGGTTGAAATTACTTAGGACTTCTTTTGAATCACGGTGTCTGTAAGCATCTGTTTTCATGCTATGGATGGCACAAAAGGTCCGCAAGCACTTCCAATCTTCAACAGTGGGTGCTTTTAGACATCGCAAAAAAGAACACTTTATGAGCTTGTTCGAGTGTATAATTTAAAGTAAGCAAATCCCAGGTCAACTCAACTCAGAATTGATCTCACAAAGTGACATCAGTTATAAGAGGCCTGAAAAGAGAATTATGAGCAAACTATCATATGGTTACTTCCACTTGATCATGTTTTGAACTCCCTTTTCATATTCTACTTGTGAGTTATACCATTTTCCTAACTCATAAGCGATTCAATCTTCCCTAATCACCTTAATAATCTATGTACCACTACCACAACAGGTATCATGAAACACAAATCATTACCATTCTCTATATTTGCATCCTCTCCTCTTACAATTTCTAGTTATTGACATCCTTTCGATTTCAATTTCTTCAAAACCCAAATTATTGTGAATAGCCTCTCTACTCAAGAGACAGAAGTTAAGCGTTGGGGGACAGTAAGCTTTTCAGATTCTAGATCGAGCGGGTAGCAAGAATAAGCTTTGAGACGTCAAAGTAGAAGCTTCATCTAAAGCTTCTATTTTTTGACTTCTGTGTGAAACTATTGAGGAACTAAAAACATGAATCTTGAACTCTTGAATGTTCTAGATTACATACCAGAGTTTATGCTAGAGTTTAACACGGTCTTCAAGTCTATAACTTAGTCATTGGGTATTGGTTGCCACTAAAGAGGCAGCAGGAAAATGTAAATAAATTCATGCAAAACATTCAGCGAAGAAGCTGAAAACCTTGTACCCAAGGTTTAAGGTAACAAAACTTTGTACCCAAGAAGCAGCACCAACGGGAACCAAGAGCTGGTTGCCTACAAATGAGGCCATCCAAAACTCTTTCCTACATTCGTCGAACAGTAGCAAGTTCTTAAAGAAAATGGGGAGGGAAGAAAAGGGACCAACAGTCCATAGGCCGGTTACAACAGGACTATCGAGACCTCATAGCTATTTTTCCTCTTTATATAACACCGCAGACACGAGACAATATAAAAAGTGAGGAGGAAAGATGTGGGGAAATGGGCCAGTTGTCTAGAAACAGTGCGTCCAGAGCCTAGAACTCCCTTTTGTTTTTATATGTGACATAGAAACATCTTTGAAGAATAAAGATGGAATGCAAATTACTTAGCTACTAATAGTAGGCATCATCAAAGTGTATACTAAAAGTAGAATCCAAAACGGTTAATGTTGCTGTTTGTGAAAGCGTAAACAAGATGCGGCAAGTGCCATCTTAAAACGCAAAACAGGGCTATAAACACTGGGGATGCTTTTTTTTCCCTCTTTCATTCCAGTAGCCTAAGTAATGTGTACACACTGTAGGCAGATCTAAGCAACAAATAAGCAAAAATGAAGGAAGTTGCACATCTATTTACAAACCATGCTCTCTACTTCATACAATCCGTTAGAATAGGAACTTGATTCTGCACTATAAATTGGCTCGTTTGACTCAAATACGGGTTTCTCTTCCTCCCAGATCAAATATCTCTCGCACGAACTTGAAATCTGTTAGGTTGCAAACCTATATTAGATTAGACTTGAAGGACATGAACTTTGCTTAAATTTAAAAGCCCCCTAGATAATCTGCAGTAAAGCCTGAGCGCTTAGGTTTTTGGAGTAGTAGGCTCGGTTGCATGTCTTCCTAATATGGTTTTTAGCAAATATAACTGTTCTAAAAATTTAACGCACAATCGAAAATCTTAACCCCTATATTACAAATGAGGCCATCCAAAACTCTTTTCTACATTCCTCCAACAGCAGCAAGAAGGAAACAGAATCGAATAACCCATGGCAATGAGGGCTAGTAAACATCAAATCAAATATAGGAAGAACCAGAGAAGAATATAGAAGCAAAGTCTGCTAAAAGAAGAAAGGAACACTAAATAACTACATAGAAGCACCTTTGAAGAATAACGATGGAATGAGATTTGCTTAGCTGTTGATAGTAGGCATCATGAAAGTGTGTAATAAAAGTAGAACCCAATACACAAATGCATTTTGTCAAGTAAATTTGACATCAATCTCTTAAAAGTGGTGACGGAAAGAAATGGACACTGTCTCTCGGTAAATACTTTTTAGAAGAATGAGAAACCTTTTTGGTTTAAAACTAAATGAGCTCAGATAGTCAGGCAATTCTTTTCAGAATATAGTCAACATTTATTACTCGCCCTTATAGCAACATTTATATAATCACCCTACCCTTTTAGAACATGTTACATCATAAAAATGCAAGTGGTCCTCAACGTCATCAAATATATGAGAAGCGACAAATCAGCAAGAGAGAAATGAGCGTACGTTACGCCATCAAGTTTAGAACCAGGATAAAAAGCCAACATACTTTATGTACAAATACCATAAAGTTTAAGAGGAGAGAAAATGGAGTATACTTTGTTTATCCAATACTTGCTGCAAGTAGAGTTTACCTTATAGACCCAGAAAAGATATTCAACATACTTACTTTAACCCCCATATTCCAAAACTTAACAGCACAACAAATAATTTGAGGAGAGGAAACACACACAACTATGACGTTGGCGAAAATCATAAAGAGAACCATAAAGGGTAGTTTTTTATATATTCCGAATCATCATCGCTCAATAAATATTTTTAAAGCACACAACGTCCATTTCGTTTAGGCCACCACTTTGATCCATTTCGTTTATGCAATCTCTTTGAAGAAAGTATACTATTTAGTTACTTTTTCTGAATTCTAGCAAGGGGAAAGCAACAAATATTGCAATAACAATATTATACATAACGTTTTTTAGTAGTAAGTCAACAGAGCATATCTTTCTTTCAAAGAAGGAGCTATTCGGATATTCTAAAACTACAAAGAACGGTTTTATACTACAAAAGAAGCCAGGCTCTATACTACAAAAGGAGCCATATGAATTTCTTAAACCTAAAAGAGAACAACAGTAAACCTAAGAGCGGCCCTACATCCAATTTGCAGATAGGGACGGCAAGAAGGTTGCGCAGCACAAAGAGATGCGATTGTAGCGTAACAATCATTGAGCTCATTACGCAATCGAATCTGCTCATTTATAGCCTCTGTTTTTTCCGATACAACGATTGCGTAACAATCTTTGGTGAGGTTCAGCTCATGGCTAAGGCTTGCGAGCTGGGCAAGGAAATCACTATTTTGGGCTGTAGCAGCATCGTACAAATTCTTATACAGAATGAAATCATCATAATTTGCATCCTTGATATGCAAACCTAATTCCTCCTTTAGCCGCTGGATGGCAACTCGTGCCGCATCCTCCTTCGCCGCTATATAATCAGTAGACGGAGAACCCCAATTGCGGGTCACCTCAACTACGGCGCCGCCGCGTGCAATTGTAAGGTCCACGTATCCTATGAACCAACCGTCAGCAACAGTAGTTACAATACAGTTAGGCGCTTCGACACCGAGCCTACTGGTTATTTCGCCGAGCAGCGTAACGTACGACAGATCAACTACCGACATCTCGGTAACTGCCAGCAGGACAGAGAGCAAGATTAATGCAAAGAAAACATTAGTGTGCACAATTAGCGAGGCTAAGGATTTCTTTGTTAAACCGAACACGTAGTCCAAGACATCAAAAGGTAAAAGAATTGTTTTTACAATTTCTCCCACTGTGAGCAGAACGAAATTTACAGCAACTTCCCCACAACGATTCTTATGTATCAAACACAGTAGGCTGTCAACCACCTACATTCTGTACATTAAACTTTAAACTAAGCCAATTCCAGTTCCGGAGGGATCAATAAACAATCAGCACGAAACACGAAATCTGAGGTCCAACCAATTAATCAGGAGCATTCAGTTCTTTTTTGGTTAATTGCTTTTAATATGCTAAAGCTGAAGGTTTTTTTAAACTTTCTTAATATGAAAGTATGGAGCCGAATTGTTTTGGCGTCACATGTTTTACACAGTCAGAGTAGGCTTAATACGACAAAAGACATCCGTAGGGAATCTTAAGTCAGAAGCAAATACGTCATTGCCCACTCACCAGCACAGATGAGGCAGCAGTAGGAGGCGCAGGGACCACAGCCCGAAACAGAAAGTGCAAAGATAGAAGGTTCGCAAAAGCCGTAGCCCGAGGAGGAGGCTGGCAGGGAAGGAGGGGAGGCAGAGAGAGAAAGAGTAAAAAGAGTACCAAACCTTTCAAGTATAGGGTAGCAAAGAAGCTGTGGGTTATCCACACCTTGTTCAGTCTATTTATAGGCACTTCCTGCATGGAGCTGGCCCAACGGAGGAGGACAAATCCAGGGCGGAATCGTAGAGTACAGAGTAGAGTTGCAGGTTGAGGCATGCCAGCAAACCCTAGAGCAAAGATGTCACAGGCGTACCTCCGCTCGCAGCAACGATGACGATAGGTTCCGACACGTGGGGGCCCGCCGCAGGTAGAGGCGAAGGGAGAGCCGGTGGGGCACGGCTCGAGGAGAGAAGGAGCGAGAGCAGAGAGGAGAGAAGAGGAGATAGCAGGTGGGCCCGACGAGGAGGAAAGCGAAGGGGAGGGGGCTTTGCTGGGGGCACGCCACGTACGCGCGCGGGTGGGGCACGACTCCGGGTGAGAGGGGGAGAGCGTAGAGGGGAGAAGAGGCGCGCGGGGGCGGGGGTGCGTGGGGAGCCGACACGTAGCAGGTTTAGGGTTCACCTTTTATTCTATGTATAGATTATTATTATTATTAGGAATAATTGTCTATATACTCCTTATACGTTTGAAAATATCCGATTTATTTATTTTTTTTTTCTTTCTAAAATAACCCTCATATGTTCCACCGTTTTTACAAAATATCCTCAGCTTATCTCCCGTTAAGTTAACTTTGAGTTAAACGTGAGTTAAATATTTACCACATTAAAAAAATTAAAATACTAATTTTGCTCTTAACTTAAGGGCAAATAAAAAATATTGGTGACGGTAGAGGGGGTATATTAGAAAAGATCAAAAATTAAAATACTTTTTTTGTCCCTGAATTTAGGGGCAAATAAGAAAGACAGTGATGGTGGAAGGATATATTTGAAAGGGCAAAATAATAAATTTACAAAAATAATAAAGTTAATTAACAGATTCTCGGATACCAACCATCAAGCCCTTTGCCACTCGCTCTAGGGACGTTCGGTAATTGCCCCTTATTATTATTATTATTATTATTATTATTATTATTATTATTTTATTATTGTTATTAGGAAAAACTACAATATTACCCCTATGGTTTCGTGCTTTATTAATTTAGTGCTCCGTGGAATAAAATATGTCACTTTAGTAATATGTGATTTTATTTTTTTTCTTTCATTTATCTCCTCCGTTAATTTTTTCGTTAAATCAGTGATAAATTTAAAACTATATGATAATAAAGTAAAATTCAGTAAATTATAGGATACAAAAGTGAATATTAAATAAACTATAGCCTATAGGTAGAGTATCTGAATTTTTTTATATATAATTTAACATAGAGTTAACGGAGGTCTTTGGGAGAAACGAAAAAGAAAAATAAAATCACAAGATAATAAAAGTAATATAATTTAAAATATAGAGTACTAAAATAAAAAAAGTAGGAAACACGAGGGTGATATTGAAGTTTATCCTTATTATTATTATTATTATTATTTGCGGACACACACAAAACAAGTACCCGGCACTCTCTTAGGTGGGAAGCAAAGCCTGCAAGCGGTAAAGGTTAAGATGTTGTTGCATGCGCCGCGTCCGTTTATGCAAATTGTGCACCGCACTAAACACTAATAAATAATTTCAAGATTTTCTTTTTCTTTTTCTTTGAGAGATAGATATATAGTTAGTTCTGCCGCTTTATTTTATTTCAAGAGTTAACCAAATAATTATTTGATGTACAGAACTAATTAAATGTCTTAAATTAATAAGATTTTTATATAGAGTATGGTGTTTGTAAAAGCACAGAGTACTTGGTACTTATACATTTTTCTATGGCAGATCAAGCTCTCTGATTATTTTTACCTGTTATATCATATTATTCAACCAATTACCCATTCAATTTTAAAATATCACTATCATTCTAACCGCACACTTTTTTAATTTAAGAGCAACAAATTTATAATTAAGTAAAATAACTTGATAATTTTTTTTATATATAATATATGAGAGTACTTGTGTAAATCTTTTGCAATGTTAATTGTTTTTATATGCGATTGTTATGTTGGATTCATAGAATAAGATTTTAGAAAAATTCAATATCTATAAATAAATAAATATTCGTACATATGTTCCTAGGCTACAACGCACTCAAACAAATAATTAAGCTCTGTTGGAATGCATGAAGATTTAATTCCGTATATTCCTTCATTTAATTCAAGAAGCATATGCAGTATATAATGTTAGATAAGATCATGTGACTAAACATCTCATAAATTATATTGTTGAAATAAGATAAATTATTTATTATAAATAAAATATTTTTTTATTAAATTAAAATGTTATAAGAACTTTTAAGAAATGAAAATCAAATATAGAGCTATACGAAAATAACAAATATATCCCTACAAAGTTCAACTTTTCAGATTTATTTTTACAAAAGTCCAGTAATATTTGTATTTATCTTTCTGATTTGTTATTGTTAGAATAATGTAGAAATCTTCATTTCTGCAATCACAAATATTATAACAGAAGTAAACATGCAAATTCAATTATCCCATTTATTAATTAGAATTAAATATTTTATCTATAATTAAATATATTTTTCTATCGAATTCTAATGGTAAAAATATATATTTGAAAATATTAAAAGTTTATAGAAATAAATATAAAGAATATATATTTGTAGAGTTGAGTTGGAATGCTATCGGTGGCAAACGGACTCCGTTGTCATCCATTTATTTTCGATGATGGAGCCCTCAAATTGACGATCGGTACCGTTGAATAAATATGGTTTATATCACTTGAAGTATTTATAAATAAATTTTTAAATCTTTTCGGCATCATTTACCTAATGATCAAAGAGTTTCAAAATTTATAATTTTAATGGTAGATATGAAGCGTTTTCTCGTTTAACGGTATATGTAAAGCTATCCAAATGAATTGAATTTTGGTCAAAAAATTCTTTAAACTATTTAGAACAAGATTTACGCTCTCGATCTTGATTACAAAATTTCTATCATTATTTTTTGAAAGATATTTATTTTCAGCCGTTTATTTTTACGTCCACTTGTTGGACAAGAGAACAATATCGAAAAAATATAAAATTTAATTTTTTTTAGATACTTCAAGTGATATAGATCATATTCAACCGCACCGATCGTCAATTTCAAGACTTTATTATTAAAACAAAATATAATAATAAATTTCGTAGTTTGCTACCGATAGTATTCCAACTCAACTATACGTACGTAGTGGCGTTACAACTCGGGGCGTACAAAACAAGTTGTCACGTAAAAGGCAAGGCAAGGCAAGAGAGGGGTGGCCGACGTGGCGGCCATCTGGGGGCGGCGTGGGGCGAGGCGTGAGCTGTCGGGGGTTCGGTCGAGCCGTGTCGGGCCCACGCCCATGTGCCGGTCGGGTGGGACCTCGCCTCGCCTCCGAGCTAGTTTAAATATCGCCCCCAAGACACCCGGGGCATTCTTAACCAGGCCAAAATATAGGGCGATTCGGTCGATCGATCGAAGAGAGCGACAAAAAGGAGAAAGCCGAAGAGAGAGAGAGAGAGGAGGAGAGTATCTTCATTTCCATCGGGCTTCTTGTCCCCTTATTCCTGTTAAGGAGCTACTGCGCCCTCGTTGAGAGCATATCATATATATAGGGGCGGAGCGGAGCAGAGCAGAGCAGAGGAAGAGAGGTGTTTTCTCTTCTCTTCTCTTCTCTTCGCTTCACTTCTCTGCGAGAGGGAGGTGAGACCAGGTACGTAGTATAGCAGTAGGCATTAAAATGGAGTGGCCGGCATATCTGGACGAGTATGAGAAGCTCGTTATCCGAATGAACACTCCTAGGTGCGTTTCTGCTGCTGCTGCGCGCGCAATTAGTACTCTCTGTTCGTTCGTGTACTGCTGCATATATGAATAATTTAATTGATTGGAAAAAAAATGATTGATTGTAGGGTGGTCATCGACAATGGGGTGTGCCCGACGGCGACGGTGGTGCAGGTGGACAGCGCGCGGAAGCGCGGGGTCCTGCTGGAGGCCGTGCAGCTGCTCACCGACCTCGACCTCTCCATCAAGAAAGCCTACGTCTCCTCCGACGGCCGCTGGTTCATGGACGTCTTCCACGTCACCGACCAGTTCGGCCACAAGCTCGCCGACGAGAGCGTCCTCTCCTACATCCAACAGGTGTGTCTCTATATTTATATGCATATATATATATATATATATATATATATATATATATATATATATATATATATATATATATATATATATTCGTTTTCGAACTAGCTAATTAATACTATGTATGTGTATTTATAGCTAGCTTGATCGATCTTCTAGACGATGTAGTAATATATGCATGTCGGTCGGAAAATTTGTGCAGTCTTTGGGGAGGTGGAACGGGCCGGAGCGGACGACGGAGTCGGAGGAGGGGCTGACGGCGCTGGAGCTGACGGGGACGGACCGGCCGGGGCTGCTGTCGGAGGTGTTCGCGGTGCTGGCGGAGCTGCAGTGCGGCGTGGCGGAGGCCAAGGCGTGGACGCACAACGGCCGGATCGCGTGCCTCGTCTTCGTCAACGACTCCGTGTCCGGCTGCGCCATCGAGGACGACCTCCGCATCCGCCGCATCGAGTCCCGCCTCCGCCACCTCATCAAGGGCACCATTGCCGCCGCCGCCGCCTCCCCCTCCGCCCACGTCGATCGCCGCCTCCACCAGCTGATGCTCGCCGACCGAGACTACGAGGGCGCGGGTGCGGCGCACTCTCCCCCGCAACCCGTCGTCGTCGTCCAGGTCCAGGACTGGGCCGAGCGCGGGTACTCCGTCGTCACCGTGCAGTGCCGCGACCGCCCCAAGCTGCTCTTCGACGTCGTCTGCACCCTCACCGACATGGAGTACGTCGTCTTCCACGGCACCATCCACACCCACCGCGATCAGGCCCATCAGGTTGATTGATTTCCCCCCTCCATCTTTTCCTCTATTGTTATTAATTTTTAGATCATTCAATATTCATGTTATGCTCTGCTCTTGTACAGGAATTCTACATTCGCCACGCCGACGGCACCCCCATCAGGTCGGAGGCTGAGAGGCAGCGAGTGATCCAATGCCTGCGGGCAGCCATAGAGCGCCGGTCCTCCCAGGTAGAAACATGACTCTAAATTGATCATCATCTTTAAATACCTAATTTATATATATGTATATATAAATAGTTTTTGGGTTGCGTGTTATGGCAGGGGGTGAGACTAGAGCTCTGCGCCGTCGACCGGCCGGGACTCCTTATGGAGGTAACAAGAACTTTCAGAGAGAATGGGCTACTGGTCGCGAGGGCGGAGGTGTCGACGAAAGGGGAGATGGCCTCCAATGTGTTTTATGTGACCGATGCGGCGGGCCAGCCGGCGGATCTCAAGGTCATCGAAGCCGTCCGGAGGAAGATTGGGGAGGACCGGCTCTATGTCAAGGAAGAGCCGCGGCCGCACTACCACCGAAAGGCCTCCGGCGATCGCGAGGAGGCCAACGGCGGCGGCGGCATCGGGCTCTTCCTCCTTGGGAACTTTGTGATGAGAAACTTGTTCAATCTGGGGCTAATCAGATCATAGAAATTTCCTACCTGGTGTACCCTCGATCCAATTGGCTTGTGTATCTATATGTGTATTTATATATGTGTGTCTATCTATATATATATATATATATATACAGATAGATAGATAGCTAGGGAGACAAAGGTGAAACAAGGAGGAAGGTGAAATGCTGCAGAATGAAGTAAAGAATGATTGATACACAAATAGAAGGAAAGGAAAGAGAGGGGGAATTGGGGAAATTGTGTCTTAGAAATGAATGGTGGGTGCTTTCTTTTGGTGATTGTTCCGGTTCCGGTTCCGGTTCCGGCGAAGAGCGCGCCAATCAGCAAAGTTTATGAAAAACAAAGAAACTTGTGGCGCGGCCGATAGATCAGATTTCGAATCACAACAAAAATGAAGTGATCATCGGATGGACGACTCATAGTGAGCTGCTAGGTTTAATTTGTCAGTGCGCTTTTCATTTGAGCCGGACTCTCCTGGGAAAGAAGGCTAGGCGTTGGGGATTTTTCCTTTTCTTCCTTTCATTGTCTTTTGGGCACAAATATCATACTGTAAATATGGAATTGATGCTCATTAGTGTACTAACATGGATGCTTTGACAACATGGGAGAATGTGGATCTGCCCTCCTTTTCTTTTTAGGAATCTTTCATGTGTCTCATTATCTTTTCTATTTCTGCCCACACTATTTCTTTAGCTGAGCCAAGCTGTTCAGCAGGTGGGAAGCCCTTTTCCCCTTTATCATTTTTAGGTGCAGACAGTGGTAACTTACAAGAGAAGAGAGTATGCCGAGCCAACCTGCTGTGTTGCAGAACTAATCGACCGTCCCTAGCGCAAGTGGCAAAGGGCTTGGTGGTTGGTATCCTGCTGGATTCGAATCATAGTAGATTCATATTTTCTAAGTTTATTTCTAAATGAAATAAACGAAGCGAGATAATCTTTCTATCTCTCTCTCAAAAGAAAAAAAAAAAAAAAAAAATCAGCTTCAATACCATTTTTTAGCTAAAAGGACTGATAGATAGATATTCCTTTTAACACCATATATTTCATCTGTTTCTAGGGATCATGTTGTGGAACTTAATTTTCACCTTCTATGTGGTAGCCATTAGATTAGTATTTAAAAGCTTTAGTGAGGTCATAAATTCTTGAAGCGACTTTCTATTAATTACCCAGCAATTAATTAGGCCTAAAAGAATTAAATGAGTCAACAAAAACTCATTTGTCGTTTTAACAGCTAATTCTAGTTAATTACCCAATTAATTAATTGGAGTTTTAGGTATGAGATTTTGAAACTATGCTCCTCGTCGTGTTCCCGCCAGTCTCTATCTCAGTTGCGCCACCACCGTACCAAGAGAAGCAGGGAGAGAGAACTTATACGGGATTTGGGTAAAAGAGAAGTGGAATTTTAAATCAGATTTTGATGAATGAAAATCGAACAGACAGAATAAGGAACCACAAAGCTTCCGAAAGTTTTTTTTTTTTCTACCGAAGAGACGGAAGGAAAAATGACAAGATCTTTAAAAGAGGGTAGATTTAAGAGAAGGGGATGGGTAATAAAAGAGATGGACTCCACAACAATAGTTGAGATAAGCCTGTCATGTGGACAAAATTATGAGTTAATAATAAGATTTTATAGATCTTAGTCTACTTTAATTGTAAAAGCCATCATCTCTATAGAAATTGTTTTTCCGGTTATTAGATTTTATAATTTTCTACCTGTCCCAGTATGACTCCTGGAAGGGTTTTTTCCACTAGCTTAACCTTGTTTTCATCAATTTTTTGGCCTATATTTCCTAGTAATCCCTGTAGCAACGCTTCAAAATGCAATATAATGCTTCAGCCCCATACAAAGAAATAGATCTTACGGTCGAAAATTTATAAGCACTTGAATTTGTAAGCACCAAGTGCTTGATGTTTTTAAACATAGTTGGACTCTTTATATAAAATTGAGCTCTGAAGCGTTTAAAGCATAAGTCTGTTGGTATTTGTGGGTTTTTGGCCTTTGGATAAAAATTTATAGGATTAGAATAATAGTGGTCCCCTACTAAGATTTAGTGGGTAGTTGGCGGAATAACATGATTTAAGGGATTAAATTGATCAAACGAATAAATCTTACGGTCGAAAACTTACATGCCTTGGTGCTTTTAAAAGCATTAAGTGCTTAATGCTTCTATAAGGACCATAGCCAGACTCTTTCTATATATATATATATATCTTTCTCTATAAATATATATATATATATATATATATATATATATATATATATATATATATATATATATATATATATATATATATATATATAGAGTACTAGAATTCTTTCAATAAGATCATCGTGGAGCGCTTAATAGCTTTACCCACGGGCGAGATGTGAGGTTGAGATGATGGTGGTAGGTGGAATAGTGTTTGAGATGATGGTGATAGGTGGTGGTAGGTGGAATAGTATTTGATCCAAAGGCTATTAATAATCGAGAGTAGATCTAATGGCTAAAAACCTAATAGCACCTACGAGAGGAATACTTCTAAAAGTATTCTAGCTCAATTATATATATATATATATATATATATATATATATATATATATATATATATATATATATATATATATATATATATATATATATAGTGTGAGGCTACTATCTTTATCGAAGCACGGAGCCTTAGTGCTTCCACGTCGTTTCGATGATGCGGCTTTCGAATCGTCGATCGGCTCCGTTAAACTTGATCTAGAGTATTTGAAGTATCTAGAAAATAAATTTTATAATTTTTCGATATCATTTGCCTAGTGATCGAAGGGGCACAAAATCAAATAATTTTAATGGTCATAGTGAGCCATTTGAAAGTTTAACGGTGTAGAAATATCCAAATTACATAAAATTTTGATAGAAAATTCTTTATACTATATAAAACAAGATCAATATCTTTGATCTAAAATTTTAATGTCATATTATCACGTTTTGTAAGATTTTTATTTTCAGCCGTTGATTTTGAGTCCCTTTGTTCACTAGGCAAATAATAACGAAAAATCGCATAATTTATTTTCTAGGTACTTCAAATACTCTAGATCAAATTTAACGGAGCCGATCGACGATTCTAAGTCACAACATCGAAAACGACGTGGAAGCACGGAGCCCTCCGTGCTTCCAAGTATAGTAGCCTACTATATATATATATATATATATATATATATATATATATATATATATATATATATATATATATATATATATATATATATATATATATATATATATATATATATATACTATACTATGAGTAGTAGAGCCCTACTACTCATAAGTTGTTTTCGATGATAGAGCTTCCGAATCGACGATCCACTCCGTTAAATATGATCTAGAGTATTTAAAACTTCTAGAAAATAAATTTCGTAATTTTTCAAAATCATAATAAAGTCCATCAAATGGGCATAAAATGAAGCGAAATCGAACGATGTCCTAAAAATAGATGATCGGATCCTTCAATTTAAGATCGAGTTATTGATCTTTATCTAGGTAGTGAATAGAATTTTCTATCAAAAATTCAACCTATTTCAATTCTTTTACACCGTTAAACTACCAAGTATCCCATATCGTAGTTAAAAATTGTCAATTTTGTGAGCTTTTGATCGTAAGGTAAATGATTTGAAAAATTACGAAATTTATTTTCTAGAAGTTTTAAATACTCTAGATCATATTTAACGGAGTGGATTGTCGATTCGAAAGCTCTATCATTGAAAACAACTTATGAGTAGTAGGGCTCTACTACTCATAATAGATAGTAGCCTACTATATATATATATATATATATATATATATATATATATATATATATATATATATATATATATATAGAGTCGACTATGGTGCTTGTAAAAGCACCAAGCCCTTTGTCTTGTGAAGTTTTTACCGTTAGATCTACACCTTCAATCATTTTCATCCGTTAGATTATACTATTTAACCAACCACCCACTTAACCAAGGGGGCCCACATCATCCTAACCACACATCTCTCAATCCAAGGGCTAAAAACTTACAAGATCAATGACTTGATTTCTTTAAAAGATAGGAGCTCAATTCTATATATATATATATATATATATATATATATATATATATATATATATATATATATATATATATATATATATATATATATATATATATATATATATATCGAGAGAGAGTCCAGCTTGTGTGTTTTTAGAAGTATGGTGGTTTCCGTGTTATCAAGTAGTTTACAATGCTAGAAGTTTCGAATTGATAATCGGCTCCATTAGATTTGATCTAAAGTATTTCAAATATATAAAGAATGAATTATATATATAATTTGTTAGTATTATTTATCTAGTTATCAAAATGATTCAAAATTAAGGGTTGAAAATAAAAATCTCTCTTTTTATATATAAAACTAAATTGGAATACTTCTAAAAGCATTAAGACCTTAGTAGTTATAATTTTTTAGTTCTTATACCTATTCTTTCGTACCGTTTGGTTCGGATATAAGCAAGAACTAGCTATTACAGGGATAGGTACAAGTATGGGGATAAAAAAAATAGCGTTTGGATGAAAATTGGGTTGTTCCCGAGGATAAGAAAAATATTAGGTAGTTTTATATCAAAAATGAAGATGTTGGTAGGGATAACCTAACTACTATTCTCGAGTAAAAAATTAGCGTTCGGGTATAAAGGGAGGGATAAGGGCCTATTCCTATACCTATCCCCTAACCAAACAAAGCCATGCGATTAGATTAAAAGTCGACAATGATGGTTACTTGTGGAGTCATCCATTATGCATGATCTAAGGGATATGCGTTCTAATTAGGTTTATCTAATGACTAAGAAGGTTATAAACACATCAACACTTTAGTACTTCTATAAATACTCCAGTTGGACTCTCTCTCTTCTCCCTCTATAGTCTCTTATTCAATTAGTCTAGCTAACATCCTGTAATCAGTAACCCTAATTGAACAATATATTAATACACATTCATATTATAATGCACTAAGCTAGATACGTACAAAGAAGGAATCCAAGTTACCTGCGGATGATCTCCACCAAGATTCCCTTTGGTCCTTAAATTTGTAGTTCATCTCAATAGATTATAGATGGCTCAAACCTTTTCTTGTTGACTCCAGAGACATCTTAATTAACATTTGGTACGCTCATATGAGCAAAAGCATCCTATTATATATGCACTCTAATCGCTAGGCCAAATAATATCAGAAAAAAAGGTCGTGCGGTGAGAAAGTAAAAGTACGTTGGGAAAGTATCCCGATGAGTCGGTTATGATATATTTTCTGCAGTTTCCACCGGAGAACGCAGAAGCATATCCCTATATGCTTTTTCTACAATTCCATTTTATCTAATAGTGTTAGATAGACTTCAATACCAAACTAAGCCTTAATTTGATCTCCTATCATCAAATCAAAGTACGTAGATGAATGTATGGCTTCCTACTTTTAAAAATTCACTAAAACTTGGACATGGTTGGTTGTCTTAAAGTAAACAAAGTTTTTTTTTTTATTTAAGTGAATTTTTCTTAAATAACTTTTGATTCGATTGTTTGGTTGGCTACCAGATAACAAATAGAAAATTATAGTTTCGTTGTTTCGATTGTTTGATTATTTTAATATATATAAATAAAAAAGTAAAGATATAAACAAGCGGCTTATGCTTGTAATTTAAATTTAAGCTAGCATATTCAAAATCCAAACTTAAATCTGAGTTAAATTAATAATTAAAATTTAAGAAATATCAAATAAATTTGTAATTTGAATTTGAACTTTTAAGTTAATTATAACTCATAAGTGAAATTAAATTCTAAAATTAAATTTCAACTTAAAAATTTAAATTTGGAATTCAAGTTTCAAAAGATAATTTGATGTTATAGTCCGAAACAATCTGAATTCAAAGTTCGAATTGAAGTTCTGAGCTAAAAATAATTTATTTAAGTTTTTTAAATATTTTAATTTAAAATTTAATACTAGAATTTAAATAATTAAAATATAAACTTACACTTAAGTTTTAAATTTAATACTAAATTTGCAAATTTGAATTTATAAATTTTGTGTTGAATTTGAAATTACAAATAAAATTCAAAATGTGAAACTAAATTGATGATTTCAAGTCAAATTTAAGTTGAAATTCAATGCTAAACATAAATTCAAAAATTAAAGTTACTTTGAGAGCAAATATAATCTTTTAGATAAGCTTTTCATTTTTGGCTACTTTGAAATTTTTTGGGCCAAAGTTCAAAAAGTGAAGTTTAGTGATAACTCAGTTTTACAACTTATTTTTATAAAGTGACTTTTATATTCATTTCACAAATTAACTAAACAACCGATAAAACATCACTTTGAAACTAATACCTTTAATTAGTGCTTCATTAATTTGGTCAATCAAATAAACATGCCCAACTTAAAGTTTCTCGCTCTCTCTTTCTCTCTCTTAATGGATTCAGTGCTTAATGTTTGTTGCATTATTACTAAGTTTTATATGAATTGACTTTTGCAAGTCATACATATAAATAAATAAATAAATAAAGTAAACAAATTGGTTATCATGCTCGCCACATACTCGATCGAATTTCAATTTTTCAACTCTAACTATTATTTTCTCAATAACTCAAATCTAAATTGAAAACTCCTTATAAGTAATGGTATTTTTCGTATTTTTTAATTAATTTCATAGTTAAAATATAGCAATATTACAGTTACCATATTAAACACAACCATTTCCAAACTTATATAATCCATTGCATATTTAATTGTAAATTACAAATATTGCAAGGCACCAAAAAAAACAAGAGTAAAATTTATTGATATTTCAAGTCAATGCAGTAGCTATATTACATGTTTTATAGACAAATTAATCATACCAAATTTACAAGTGGGTACTATATATATGAGTTTGGCTATGGTGCTTTTAAAATTAAGCACAAAGCACTTAATTGGTGCGCATGCTTTGTAAGTTTTTTACTGTTAGATCTACTTCTTTGACCATTTCTATCCATTGGATCATACTATGCAACCAACCACCCACTCAACTCTAGGAGATCACTATCATCCTAATCACACATTTCTTAATCTAATTAAGGGCTTAAAAATATGCAAAGACAAATGACTTAAGATCTTTTAAAAGATAGGAGTTCAATTACTATATATATATATATATATATATATATATATATATATATATATATATATATATATATATATATATATATATATATATATATATATATATATATATATATATATATATAATTTTATTTATAAATATATATTCATCTATTTATTATATATAATTTTTTATTTATAAATTTATAATTATTTATTAATATTTCTAAATACATAACTCATATATTATTAATATATAATTATTACAATTTTGAATATATTTAATTTATATAAAAAAGCATAAAAATAATATATATATAGTATATTAGTTATTATATATTAATTATTATATAGCCGAATTTTTTATTCTGAATTTTTAATTGATAAACGTATAATATCCGTATAAAATAATTTTAATTTTAATTTTATCAATTTTTTTTAGTTTTTATATAATAATGTATATTAATTTTTACAAAATAAATCTTTAGTAAAAAATTTTTGAATCAGTTAAAATAACCATTTTAAAAAATTACTTCTGAATCGACATAGAACAAAAAAAAGATTAAACTATAATATAATATTTGAAAACAAAAAAAATAATATTTTTCTTATATATGTCAATCTTGTAATGATTTACGGAACTAAGAAATTAAAGTTCGATAGATCATTTTTGTTCACTTGCAACAATAAAAAAAAAAAATTTATAAATATCAAATATTGACATCTTTAATATAAAAATTTAATTACTTTAATAAAATCAAGCTATCTGCTTAAACGCATTTAGCAAATTATGAAACCATCAATATTACTCAAACCTGCTAATGACAATTTTGGAGTAATCAGTGACGTTATCTTTGCACAAATTAGCCAAAATATTGTGTCATCTATCAAATTAACCAATCAAAGAGTTGAGATTTTAAAATACAAATATGAATTTAAAGTTTAAAAATTTAAATTTAATGTTTAATTTATATTTTGAGTCTAATATACGAATAAAACTTTGAAAACTTTGAGGCCCGAGTTCAAAATCAGAATCAGTTTTGAAAAAGCAGCTTTTTTTCTGTTTCTGATTCTGGAGGCTCCAATATTAATTTTCTAATTCTAAAAAGTAGAATAGAATTTTTCATCTGTCGTTCTCAAACACTCTACTGAAAGCTTGCTTAATAAAAACTATGTTTCTCTCCACAACCCTATAATTTACAATCTAACATGTATATATCTATGCATTGATGTAGGAAATAAATTCAAGTTCTCTCTTTAATGCATAACTTACTAATCGCAGAACAACATGTAAGATTACAATGAGTTGAAATTAAAAATAGGTTTTAGGTCAAACCATACGGGGAAACCAACATAAGAACAGATCGAAAGCAAAATTAAAAAGAATATTTTCACAAGAGCGCATAGATAAAACCTATAACCGAACTACTAAGAGTAGCCTGGCGTCTTTTTCCCAACAACCAAAACTAAAAATTGAAGCACAAAATCAATATAAATCAGCATATGAAAACCAACCAAATAACCTAGATGAATAACCAAAACTAAAAATTGGAGAGCAAAATCAATATTTGCAATAAAGAGAATAGTGGGGGGATAAGGGGGAAAGGCAAGATGAGAAATTTTGTAATAAATCAGCATTTGAAAACCATCCAAATAGCCTAGATGAATGGATGAAGTGGCGGCCATAGATGACAACGAAGAAGAAAATGTTGTTGTTTCGCCGGAGAAAGAGTAGCGAGCGGTTGCTCTTCTGAGTGCTCGGAACAGGTCCGTAAGAGAAGTGCAAGAGTAGCTTTAAGAACATAAATGATGTACCTTGCTTGTAGACAGTGAAATTGGTGAGTTTTATAGAGAAGCAGTATTCCATGATCCTATGGTTTCTCCTAGAAAATACTATATTGTGTTCTCACATGTGGTTTAGTTCACCAAAGAAAACTTTGAGAATTTAGCGTGCAATAAGCAATTTATTCTACCTTGTTTAAGCATAATTTTGTCCTAATGAAGCTTATGAGGAAATGTAATTTAACTATATATAGTAACCTCAACAAAGTTAGAAGCTCAAATATCATATTCAGTGGTTATCACCATCACTCTTCTGCAATCCTGCATGAACCACATTAAGGATTTGCAAATTCTTCTATTAGATTTTGCCCTCCGAGTTCAGTTTTTTTCAAACTTGTTACTGTTCTTAGATGATAGCTTAAGAGAAACAAACTCTCATGCGTTAAATTACCATAGTCAGGTGAAATAAAAATTGAGCTCAACTTTTATGCTTAGTATGTGCTTAATCCTAAACTGATTACAAAGAGTAACACATAACACATCACTGTCTTAATCTAGAATTTGGTTCAAATTTCATTTCTAGGCTTTTTTTCTCTGCTAGGAATTGACTGAATAAACTACTAAATGAACAGAGGCTTTTGATGGAAAGCACATCAAGCAGTGGAATTGCAATCCTAAACTGATTACAAAGAGTAACACATCACTGTGTTAATCTACTATTTGGTTCAAATTTCATTTCTAGGCTCCTTTTCTCTATTAGGATGTCACGCCTCGAGCCCGATCCATTTGGCCGGTTCGAGGGCGTCAAACAGACGCCGAATAGACAGAGCTTCCCCTGTCCGTCCAAGGCTCAACAATTACAGATAGAGTATAAAATTTTGCACTTGCGGAAGCATACACCAAAGGCTTGCACGAAGACAAGCAACAACCAATAGTGAAAGTACTACTAAAACATACAAGTACTATGATTAATTTCAATCACGTACATGCAAAAATTCTTTAAAGGATTACCATTCTTTACATTCTTTGCATCATATCTTTTTACATCCCATTTGCCTCAAAATATAGCTTTAATATATTTAAGTTAGATGATTATAATCATCAAATAAAAAAGATGATAAAGAGGGAAATGCAACTATAACAAAAGTAAATACTTGGCGGTCTCTATCTAGGGCGCGATGCCCTTACCGCGATCCTCGGCCGGCTCGCTCGGTCCCGGCCCTGTGGAGATAGTGGGGTGAGAACTACAACGAAGTTCCCAGTGGGTTCGGCAACCAACCACGCCGACTTTCCCACTAGGTCTAGTTCAAGCGTAATAGAAAGAAAGGTAAGATAATAACCAGCTAACAAATGTAGCTAATACGCTTGAAAGTAAACAATAAGATGCTCAAATTACAACTCATGAT
This sequence comes from Aechmea fasciata, assembly GCA_025177825.1. Taxonomy (NCBI): domain Eukaryota; kingdom Viridiplantae; phylum Streptophyta; class Magnoliopsida; order Poales; family Bromeliaceae; genus Aechmea; species Aechmea fasciata. The sequence continues at coordinate 7,736,220 of CM045945.1, forward strand.
GACTTTAAAGATCATAGTTCAATACCCAATCTCATGGCTAACCCGTGGGTTTCGCCCTCAACAAGACTCAACCAAACTCAAATCCCAATATAACCGGGGAGGCTCAATATCGACCCGTTGGGACCGTCCTCTGGAAAACTCATTCCAGTGGTGACCTACTCCGGAGCGCACCGCTCGAGGGGGAGCTACCGCCCCCTAGCAAGGACTTTATGGTGAGTGCGATCAATCCTTAACTTTAAGGATTCCAAATCTCAATCCATTCCTTGTCTTCAAGGAGAACTCATGTTCAGATGACCCTTAACTCTAAGGTCGTTGTCATAATGCCAATCTCAAGACTCTACTAGTGTTATACACTACTTGTTCTTGTTCTCATTCTTTGATGCCACACAGTTGTCTAAGTATTCTAGACTCATCATTGTCACACTTGTTCTCTAATTACATGTCCAATGTCGCAATCATTTGTCAAGTACACTAAGTTCTTGTTCTAGTTCTATAACATGCATACGTAGGGTTCTGGTTCTTTATCATACGATCTCATACAATTATGTCTCATGCATTTGAACTCACAAATTGCAATATAACTCATAATTACCCTACTATGCATCATGCTCAACATAATTAGAATGCTCAAAAGTGACACTTAGACATTATAAAGACTGAGATTTTTGATAGTGCAACTAAACTCTCTGTTGACGATGTTTATGTGTGTAATTTAATTACATAGGCACTGGTCAAGTTTCAGGAGAAAATGAGCTAAAATGGAGAAGATATGCCATTATTACTTTTCACTTAAAGTGAAAAGTAACCCGGTTTTCCGGAGAAGCCGCGGAGGAGAGTTGGCTTCGGACGCGTATCGGACTCCGATCATAGCAGTCCAATAGGTCGTTTCGATCGGTTCAGCTATTCTGGAACCAATGGCACTAACGGATTCCTGATCCGATGCACGGATTTCAAGAAAAAGGAGTTTTAGCGAAATGAGGGTTTTCGCACTTTGCTATTCTTGCATTGTGAAACTCCTTGGGCTCCGTGCATGTGACCCAGAGTTAGGTAGAGGATGTTTGAGGTCCCTACTAGAGGTAGGGAAGTCAAATACAGAGGCGAAATCACGATTTCGCGGGTTCACATGTCGGTATTTGTGTAATATATGGATTAGCGGAGAGCAGATAGGTTTCGTCGCAAATCGGGGACCAATCATGGTGAAACAAAATGGTAGTTTCGATGCCCTCGACGTGCTGAACGCGATGGCGTGAACCGTTTGCAAATCCGACGAACGGATCGCCGGATATTGCAAGATGATCGCAAAGGGGTCGATGTTGGCAAAATCGGATCGTTGGAGAGCGGACGGGTTTCTTCGCGAATCCGTGACCGATCGAGGCAAACCAAAATCGTGGGTTTGATGTCTTCGACGTGCTGATCGCACTGGTGTGATCCGTTCGCAAATCCGACGAACGGATCTGCGGAAATTGCGAGTTGATCGAGGAGAGGTCGGAAATGGCAAGATGGTAATTTCGCAAAACGTGCGACATTTTATGTACCGAATCGCGCGGGATCGCACGTGGAGGGTTGTTTACGTATATTTCACGTGCTATGAGGGACTCGGAATGAAATATTCATTTTTGGAGGGTCTGTACACAAAATTGCCATTTGCTTATATTGGACACTTAGGGTTTCTCCAAGGAAACCCTAACCCTTGGCCTTCCCCTCTTCCTCAACCGAGCCCTAGCCACCCTACCTCATCCCTCGCCTCCCCGTGCGCACGCCCCGCCGCCGGCGACCACCCCCGGCCACCGAAAGTCCCCGCAAAGACCTCCTCTCCATCTCTCTCTACCTCCCTCTCCATCTCTCTCTTTCTCTCCTCGAGTAAAGACCTGGTCGAGGCTACGGAGTCTCCTGGTCTTTGCCGGCGTCGCCTGGGTCTCGTCGGAGGGTTCCCCGCCGGCCGCCGCCGTCCTCAAGCATCGCCGGCGCCGCACGGAACTCTTCACCGCCGGACCAAAGCAGCCGAGCCGGGCTTGGCTCGCCTCCGCGCGTCGCCACCGACCTTGGCCGGCCGTGTCGCTTCCTCCAACCTCCGGCGAGCCGCCGCCGTCGACCTCCGCCGCCCCGAGCCACCCGCAGCGTCGCTCACCGCCGCGCGCTTTGGACGCCGCCGCCATGGTCTGTAGACCGAGCTGGGGCTCGGCGCGGCGCCCGAGCCGCGGGTGGTCGCCGCCATCGGCCGCCGCATCCCTCCTTCCGACCTCTCGGAAGTCGGCCGCCGCCGTTCCCGTCGCCTCCTCCCTCCTCTTGCGAGCCCGAGCCATCCCGAGCGCACGGCGCCGCGCCGTAGCCGCATGCAAGTAGCTCGCACTACAAAAAATCTTGCATCTATGGACACTTTAAATAATAATTAGCGACGCTTTAAAGCGTCGCAACAATAATCCCGACGCTTGTGAAAGCGTCGTGTAAAAGTCGTTAAATAAACATGTCGGGATAAATATACCGACGTTTTAATATAGCGTCGGAAAATTTATATAAATATGTGATAAAAATATGTTTATTGGCGACGCTTAATCAAAGTGTCGGCAAATGCTAAATATTAAAGACGCTAGAAGAAAGCGTCGGCTAAAAAACGTCGTCTAAAACATATTTTGTTGTAGTGTCGGTGACCTGCATCGAGGTTGATGTGCGACGTCGCCGCGTCGCCGCCGCCTTAGTCCACCTCCGGGCCTTCCCCGACCTCGGGCGATCGGCCGCCGTCATCCCCGAACTCCCGGCCGCCGCCGTGGCCGCGCCAAAGGCCCTGGAACTCGAGCTCGGCCCATGCGGGCCTAGGTTACTCCCCCGACGCCGTCGCCGCTCCCCACCGCCATCTGAGGTGAGCATGGTGTTCCTCACCTCCCACGTACCCTCTTCTGACCCACTGGCGCGCCGCCGTGCCGCCGAGAGTCGGCCGGAGCAACCTTGCTCCGGCCAAGCCCGCAATAGGGCTTTATTTGGGTAATTTCTTATTCTGTGTCACCCGGGCCTCCCCGATCCCAACGGAAGGGAGCACGATGATCAGGACACATCGCTGATCATCGTGCTCACCTTATTTTCTGTCGGGGAGACCCCGATCAGCTGTTTTGACAGTGTCGGTCCTTTCCGGGCCTTTTTGGTCACTGTCTCGGCTTGCGCGCGCTGTTTCGGAGACCCGAGGTCGTTCGGTGCCTCCGGAGGGGAGCACAAAGGATCGTCCGTCGTGACGTGGTCACCTCATTTGGGGTCAACGAGTCCCTGGTTAGTGAGAATTTGCATGTTATTCATGCAGTGTGCGTAGTTCGCTGAACTTCGGGTCGCTCCCGCGCTCTCCACAGTGTTCGGAATTGCTCCGAAAGGTGAGCACGGCCTCCGGCACGCCGAAACCTATCAGCAGGTGTCTCGGTTGGTCTGATCGACCTTCGGTTTGCGTAGTCGGGCCATAAAGGCCCCGAAATCACATAAAATAATGCGATTTCGGATAATCGGGAGGGCTTTTATGCAATTGTGCTTATCGTGGCTGCTGTGGACAGCAAGTGTGAATTGTGGGTAACCTTTGGACTGATTGTCCAAGGTCCCAAGCCCTCGTAGAGACCGGAAAGTGATTTCCGGCGCGTTTCTGGGCGAAATCCGCCGACGGAACGCGGGTTCGGTTCGGAATTATTCCGATAGTACTTTGTGATCTATTGTGTGGTCGCTGAGCCTTGTTGGCTGGTCACTCGCATCATTTCGGGAGTTCAGAAATGACGGGTGAGCGACGGTGGGTCCCGGTATCGAAATTGACGCTTCTGGGAACCCGGATCGAAACGATTGTCCGACGATAATTGTTTCGAGGTGTGGTTTTGTGTTTGCTACCAAGTCACACTAAAATAAGTGTTTTGGTGTCAGCGGGTGACTCTTGGTATGAGTCGTTGCATTCCGGGACAGTTCGTGGGTCCCGACGGAGTCCCGGTGAGGTTTACGGGACTTCCGGCATATCACGGTGATCGGTTTGGGAAACCGACTCCCGTGGGTTTATTTGCACGGGTTTATATTCTGTATTAGTGGGTTAGACACTAACCTGGTGGATCTTCTTAGGTCCAGTTGATATTTCGTCTTCAGGAGACAGACGCGACAATTGTACAGGTGGGTATCACAGGTTGCCGTCGGTTCAGTGGTGCAAGCTTGGTGACGCTTCTTTCACCCCTTGCTTTTACATTGCTTAATATATACTCTTGCATCAGATTATTCTATTTTTACTCTGCTCAGTGGTTTCCTTGGTTAGTACTACATGTAGGAGTAGAGTAGCTTTTATCAGCTTATTCATATTCGGGACCTAATTGGTCGAGTTACATATGCTAGACTTCAGGACCTAATTGGTCGAGTTGCTTAGCTATACCTTGGGACTTGGTCGGTTGATTTGCATATCTATACTTGAGATCTAGTGGTCGAGTTACATACCTATACTTGAGACCTGGTTGGTCAATTGCATTCTATACTTGGGACCCAGTTGGTCAGTGGTATCCTATACTTGAGACCTAGTTGGTCAGTTGCATTCTATACTTGGGACCTGGTTGGTCAGTTGCACTCTATACTCAGTACCTGGTTGGTTTTTCTGGTTACATGACGACCCACGTGGTCGATGGGCCCTGGGGGCAGGATTGTCGGCTAGTTGCCGATGGATGATCTTTGAGCATATCTACAGTGATCGCCCGATACGTACTCGTCGCATTTCACGAACACCAGCGGTCTGATCCACCGCAAGAGAGGGTGTTCTTTTCCGGAAAAGTGGTTCGACAGAGGATCGACCCGTGAGCCCAAGAGGGGTTATATGCACTGGAGAGTAGTTGGGGCATTGGCTTGAGGTCTGCGGTGCTGACCAAGAGAGCATTGGTTCAGATTGGGTACTCTTGAGCTTGTCGTCCTTTTGACGCATATTTACAGTAGCAGTTGGTTTACATTTCCACATATCTCTTTATTCAGTTATAGTTGCTACTGTACTACTATCAGCTTTACTTTGATTATCTCCGTGACTAGTGAGTACCCCTCGCCCACGTCAGTTTGGGGTGCCCACTGGGAGGGGAGACATGTTTACATGTTCTCACCCCCCGCCTTCTGTTGCAGGTGAGACTGCTGGTCCTAGAGAGACAGCTGGAGAGGAGCGTACCTAGCATACGTTCTAGCATCTACCCGTGGTTTGCCTATTACTCTGTTTCCTTTTAGTTTGCTTTATGACTTAGACTTATATATGGTTCATGTTCTCTACTTATATTTTGGAATTGGATATAATAATGATTTTTGGGAATTATAATATAAAGTGGTTTTCTACCCCTCGTGATAGCGTTGTAAAGAAAGAAAAGGTTTCCTGGTGGGAAAATGTTTTTAAAAGGATTTCTCGTGGATTTTGTAACTTAGTATTTCAAAACCAGTTTCCGAGTAGGAAACATTTTAAAAAATAGTTTAAGAACTATGAATAAATACTTGTGAATGAACCTGTGGTGAATGGTGTGATTGTGTATGAATGTAAGTTAATATCTTTACATTTACACTTGGTTGTGGTTGTATGTTTGTTATTCACTTCGTGTACTTGTGCGACGCCGTGCAAATACAGGGGAGACTCTGTCCGTTTGTACAGTGGTCTCTCTGTATTTGTGGCGGATTTGGCATACCTTGGGGGTCAGGTTTTCAAAAAAAAAAAATTTCTAGTGAAATTCCGCTGTGTTTATACTCTAAAATTGACCCGGGGCGTGACAGACATAGAAAGAATTCCGGTATCCTTGGAATGCACCACCCACCTTTAAATATTATGGTTGGGTTGTGGTTCGAGTTTCGTAGCTATCCGATGGCTACTTTATCACCTGCGCGTTAAACAGAGCCTAAATCAGGCTAGTTTACATAGTCATAGATAGGGCTTTCGTTTAAACAAACGGAGTTGTCCCGCGCGTCGGGGATACTCCCAATTAGGTTTCTACAAGGTCAATTAGCCTTGGAAACATCCTAGGACAAAAGCCCCAATTTTCAAACCCTAACAATGTCACATTGGCAAAACCTCTAGATTGATCTTCTCTACAAGCAAAAGATAACTTTGGATCAACCTAGAAGCACTTTAGAACCATCCTTGACCTATTAGAACCATCCATTTGGGGTCTACATCAAACCCTAAGAAATCACCATGAGAGCACTTGAGCTCTCATGGAGCTTTCATGGTGTCCTTAGCCCTAGCAAGCTTCTAACACTAGCAAAAAGCTAGGAAACCCCAAAACTCAAGAGAAAACCTAAACCCTAGCACCAAACTTGCAAAAACTCACCTTTGGTACAAAGCCCAACCAAGCTCTCGATGAGGGAGAGCTCCAAGATCCTCCAAAAGCCCTCCAAAACCTTCTTCTCAAGCTTCCTCTTCTTGATCTCCTTGCTCTAGGGTTCTTCTAGAGAGAGAAAGTGAGAGAAATGAGAGAGGGTGAGAGAGGAAGTGAATGGCTGTGAGAGGGGGCCTTTGGGTATATTACATGTTAACATTCGCATTTAAACCCCTCCAATCTCAAAAATTACAAACTGCACATTCTGTTCATTTTTCGTGCTCAGGGACCGGTCCTCGGTCACAGGGACCGGTTCCCGTAGGGTGCCCCTCCAGGACTTAGCCGAATTTTTGCTAGCTACGCGATCAGGGACTGGTCCTTGGTCACGGAGACCGGTTCCCGTAAGCTGGAATTCCAGGACTTAGCCGATTTCTTCCTCTGCTCGGCTGGTGCGTGCGGGGAGACCGGTCCCCGAGGGCTCCAAGTCTGGAGCTTTTCCAAACTTGCAGTTTTGCTTACTCGGGTTCCGTTCTCGCTCCGCACGAGTTCTAATACACTTAGAACTTCTCAAAGCTCGCTCCACTCCGAGTTCCGCTCATTTCGACAGAACTCGACACGTTTTACGAGGAAGTGGGTTGTTACATTCTCCACCCCTTAAATTTAGTTTCGTCCGCGAAACTGCTTTACTTGTAATCTAGATTCATACTTTAATCCAAATTCTGGAAGAGATGTGGATAACGCTCCCGCATCACGCTCTCGAGCTCCCACGTAGCCTCTCGGTCATTGTGGTTGCTCCAACGGACTTTAATATACGGAATCCTTCGGCTCCGTAGTTTTCTTTCCTCCCGATCGATAATGTAGGCCGGGAACTCGTCGTAGGTCATGTCCTCATGGATCTCCGACGGTTCAAACGCGAGAATATGGTCAGGATCATGGACATACTTGCGGAGATTTGATACATGGAATACATCATGAACTCCCGCAAGCCTCGGTGGTAATGCTATCTTGTAGGCCACCGCTCCAACTCGTTCCAAAACCTCAAACGGTCCAAGATACCAGGGACTTAACTTTTCCCGAATTCCAAACCGCTTGACTCCTCGCGTCGGCGATATTTTCAGGAACACATGGTCGCCAACCTCGAACTCGATATCTTTTTTCCGTTGATCGGCATAACTCTTCTGCCGAGATTGCGCCGTCGCATGTCGTTGGCGGGCAAGGCGAACCTTCTCCTCCGCCTCCCGCACTATATCCGGGCCAAGAACAGATTTCTCGTCCACGTCGCTCCAATGGATTGGAGAGCGACACTTTCTTCCATAAAGGGCCTCGAATGGCGCCATCGCGATACTTCCTTGATTACTATTATTGTACGCGAATTCCGCCATCGGTAAATGATCATGCCAATTGCCCTTGTAATCGAGTACACACGCTCGAAGCATATCCTCAAGTATTTGAATCGTCCTCTCCGACTGGTCATTTGAGGATGAAATGCCGTGCTAAAGTCGAGCCGTGTGCCTAATGCCTCCTGTAGGCTCCTCCAAAAGTGAGAAGTGAACCTCGGGTCCCGATCCGATACGATAGACACCGGTACCCCGTGGAGTCTCACAATCTCGTCAATATAGACTTGAGCCAACTTGTCCCCCGACCAAGTGATATGAATCGGTAGGAAATGCGCCGACTTCGTTAACCGGTCTACGACCACCCAAATTGCATCGTGTCCTCCTTGAGATCGAGGAAGCCCGGTCACAAAGTCCATCGCAATATTCTCCCATTTCCAAACGGGTATAGGTAAGCTTTGTAACTTTCCCGCCGGAAATCGCCGCTCCGCTTTTACTTGTTGGCAAGTAAGACATTGCGCGACAAATTCTCCAATGTCCTTTTTCATGCCCGGCCACCAATATTGCAACTTTAAATCTTGATACATTTTGGTGCCGTCCGGGTGGATACTATAAGGAGATTGATGCGCCTCTAGCATAATCGCCTTGCGGAGATCCTTATTCTTAGGCACACACCAACGATTCCGATACCAAAGTGTGCCATCGGTCCCTATGCCAAAGTCATCGGCACTACCGCTTCCCACTTGCTCACGCACCTTTTGGAGATACTCGTCGGAAGCTTGCAACTCCTTGATTCTCTCCAATAAAGTCGGTTGCACCACTAAGGTAGCAAGTGTAGCCGGTACTCCCGGTGCCACTACTTCCAATTCAAACCGTTGCATCTCCTTTTGCAACAACGGTTGGGGCGTAATTGCCGATGCTAAGTCTTCTCCAGATTTTCTACTTAGCGCATCGGCTACGACATTAGCTTTTCCGGGATGGTATAGAATTGTGACGTCATAGTCCTTCAACAGCTCCAACCACCGCCGTTGTCGCATATTTAGCTCCTTCTGGGTGAACAAGTATTTAAGACTTTTGTGATCAGTGTAGATCGCACAATGTTCCCCATATAAGTAATGCCTCCACAATTTTAGCGCGAAAATCACCGCGGCTAATTCCAGAACGTGAATCGAGTAGTTCTTCTCATAAGGCTTCAATTGGCGCGAAGCATATGCTATAACTCGCCCATTTTGCATCAAAACACACCCTAGCCCGATGTAGAAAGCATCACTGTACACGACGTATGTCTCCCCTGGCATCGGTAGAGCAAGCACCGGGGTTGTCGTCAACCTTTCTCTTAATTCCTTGAAGCTCCGATTACCATTTTATCTGTCACGCCCCGAGCCCGATCCATTTGGCCGGTTCGAGGGCGTCAAATAGACGCCGAACGGACAGAGCTTCCCCTGTCCGCCCAAGGCTCAACAATTACAAATTGGGTATAAAATTTTGCACTTGCGGAAGCATACACCAAAGGCTTGCACGAAGACAAGCAACAACCAATAGTGAAACTACTACTAAAACATACAAGTACTATGATTAATTTCAATCACGTACATGCAAAAATTCTTTAAAGGATTACCATTATTTACATTCTTTGCATCATATCTTTTTACATCCCATTTACCTCAAAATATAGCTTTACTACATTTAAGTTAGACGACTATAATCATCAAATACAAAAGATGATAAAGAGGGAAATGCAACTATAACAAAAGTAAATACTTGGCGGTCTCTATCTAGGGCGCGATGCCCTTATCGCGATCCTCGGCCGGCTCGCTCGGTCCCGGCCCTGTGGAGATAGTGGGGTGAGAACTACAACGAAGTTCCCAGTGGGTTCGGCAACCAACCACGCCGACTTTTCCACTAGGTCTAGTTCAAGCGTAATAGAAAGAAAGGTAAGATAATAACCAGCTAACAAATGCAGCTAATACGCTTGAAAGTAAACAATAAGATGCTCAAATTACAACTCATGATGACTTTAAAGATCATAGTTCAATACCCAATCTCATGGCTAACCCGTGGGTTTCGCCCTCAACAAGACTAAACCAAACTCAAATCCCAATATAACCGGGGAGGCTCAATATCGACCCGTTGGGACCGTCCTCTGGAAAACTCATTCCAGTGGTGACCTACTCCGAAGCGCACCGCTCGAGGGGGAGCTACCGCCCCCGAGCAAGGACTTTATGGTGAGTGCGATCAATCCTTACTTTAAGGATTCCAAATCTCAATCCATTCCTTGTCTTCAAGGAGAACTCATGTTCATATGACCCTTAACTCTAAGGTCGTTGTCATAATACCAATCTCAAGACTCTACTAGTGTTATACACTACTTGTTCTTGTTCTCATTCTTTGATGCCACACAGTTGTCTAAGTATTCTAGACTCATCATTGTCACACTTGTTCTCTAATTACATGTCCAATGTCGCAATCATTTGTCAAGTACACTAAGTTCTTGTTCTAGTTCTATAACATGCATACGTAGGGTTCTGGTTCTTTATCATACGATCTCATACAATTATGTCTCATGCATTTGAACTCACAAATTGCAATATAACTCATAATTACCCTACTATGCATCATGCTCAACATAATTAGAATGCTCAAAAGTGACACTTAGATATAGAAAGAATTCCAGTATCCTTGGAATGCACCACCTACCTTTAAATATTATGGTTGGGTTGTGGTTCGAGTTTCGTAGCTATCCGATGGCTACTTTATCACCTGCGCGTTAAACAGAGCCTAAATCAGGCTAGTTTACATAGTAGCCCATAGATAGGCTTTTCGTTTAAACAAACGGAGTTGTCCCACGCGTCGGGGATACTACCAATTAGGTTTCTACAAGGTCAATTAGCCTTGGAAACATCATAGGGCAAAAGCCCCAATTTTCAAACCCTAACAATGTCACATTGGCATAGCCTCTAGATTGATCTTCTCTACAAGCAAAAGATAACTTTGGATCAACCTAGAAGCACTTTAGAACCATCCTTGACCCATTAGAACCATCCATTTGGGGTCTACATCAAACCCTAAGAAACCACCATGAGAGCACTTGAGCTCTCATGGAGCTTTCATGGTGTCCTTAGCCCTAGCAAGCTTCTAACACTAGCAAAAAGCTAGGAAACCCCAAAACTCAAGAGAAAACCTAAACCCTAGCACCAAACTTGCAAAAACTCACCTTTGGTGCAAAGCCCAACCAAGCTCTCGATGAGGGAGAGCTCCAAGATCCTCCAAAAGCCCTCCAAAACCTTCTTCTCAAGCTTCCTCTCCTTGATCTCCTTGCTCTAGGGTTCTTCTAGAGAGAGAAAGTGAGAGAAATGAGAGAGGGTGAGAGAGGAAGTGAATGGCTGTGAGAGGGGGCCTTTGGGTATATTACATGTTGTAACATTCGCATTTAAACCCCTCCAATCTCAAAAATTACAAACTGCACATTCTGTGCATTTTTCGTGCTCAGGGACCGGTCCTCGGTCACAGGGACCGGTTCCCGTAGGGTGGCCCTCCAGGACTTAGCCGAATTTTTGCTAGCTACGCGATCAGGGACCGGTCCTTGGTCACGGAGACCGGTTCCCGTAAGCTGGAATTCCAGGACTTAGCCGATTTCTTCCTCTGCTCGGCTGGTGCGTGCGGGGAGACCGGTCCTCACTTGAGGAGCCCGGTCCCCGAGGGCTCCAAGTCTGGAGCTTTTCCAAACTTGCAGTTTTGCTTCCTCGGGTTCCGTTCTCGCTCCGCACGAGTTCTAATACACTTAGAACTTCTCAAAGCTCGCTCCACTCCGGGTTCCGCTCATTTCGACAGAACTCGACATGTTTTACAAGGAAGTGGGTTGTTACATAGGAATTGTGTCACGCCCCGGGTCATTTTAGAGTATAGAAACAGCGGAATTTTTTTTTTTTTTATAAACCTTGACCCCCAAGGACATGACAGACTTGCCACAAATACAGAGAGACCACTGTACACACGGACAGAGTCTCCCCTGTATTTGCACGGCATCGCACAAGTACAAGGAGTCTTTTACAATCATACAACCACAACAAAGTGTACAGATATTAATTCCCATCAACATACACATATTCACACCATTCACCACAGGTTCATTCACGTTTACCTTTGTATATAAACAACATCTATCTTTTAAAATGTTCCCTACTCGGGAACGGGTTTTGAAACTCTAAGTTATAAAATCCCTTTTGAAAACCTTTTACAAACTGTTTCCACACGGAAATCCTTTCTTTGAAAACACTACCACGAGGGGTAGAAATCCTTTTCCTTTGAAATGCTACCACGAAGGGTAGAAGACATTTAATTCACAAAACATGAGTTCTTTCATAAACTTCCAAAAATCATTATAAGTCTCAATCCACCACTAAAGTGAAGCTAGAACTGAACCATGATGTACTCTAAGTAATAAAACGAGAAGGGTAAGAAAGTAACCGATACTGGTAGGAGCTAAGCGTACTAGACTCGCTCCTCACCTGCTGTCCCACTATGACCTGTAACGTCACCTGAAAAAGAAGAAGGCGAGGGGTAAGAACATGTAAACATGTCTCCCCCTCCCAGTGGATACCTCGCGGAGATAGACACAAGAGGAGATAATAGTAGTAGTACAGTAGCTATGATAAACAAGTAAATGGAGAGAGATATATAGATATGAAACAACAGCTACTGTAAGTATGCATCGAAAAGCTGATAAAGTAAAATACCCAATCTGGAATCGCTCCGTTGGTCCTCGACCTCAAGCCTATGCCCCCGTATCACAAAACCTGCATTCTACTCATATCAACCAATGGTCGCCTATGGGCTCACGGGTTGGCTCGTCCAACCACATTTCCGGAAAAGAACACATCATGGTACGGTGGATCAGACCGCCCGTGTTCGTGAACTGCGCTCAAGTCCTAAGCGATCGATGCTGTTATGCTCAAAAACCAGACGTCAGCAACTGGCTGACAATCCCGTCCCTAAAGGGACATCGACCCCCTTTTGGGTCATTAAGTAAACTCGCCGACCACGTAGGTCAAAGAAGCACTGAAACAAACCGACCGAACAGGTCACTAAAACTGAAACAAACTTACCGAACAGGTCACTGAGAAACTGTAACAAGCCGACCGAATAGGTCACTGAAAAACTGTAAGAAAGTACCAGAACCGACCAATCAGGTCAACTAGGATGGAACAACTCATCATCCTCTCAACTGTATGCGAGTACTACGTACTCAAGGAAACACAAGAACTGACCACTCAGGTCAACTAGGATGGAACAACTCAACATCCTCTCAACTGTATGCAAGTACTACTGAAGGAAACACGAGAACTGACCAACTGAACAACCAGGTCAATGAGTATACTGAAGTAGACTGACCGAACAGGTCACTGATGTCATAGGCTGACAAGAAGCAAACTACTCTACTCCTACACATGGTACTAAGTATGGAAACACTGAGTAGAGTAAAACTGTAACACAAAGGTGCGAGATATATTAACGATAAAAGATATGAATGGTAAGGTGGAAGGAACGTCACCAGCGTGTACCACTGAACGGACAACGAGTCGAAGTACCGCTTTGTATGGATCGTAGAAGATCGATCATCGTCGTCTGTGGAAACGAAGAAACCAGACCTACGAAAAGGTCCACTGGGTTAGCGTCTAACCCACCAACACAAGTACTGACTCCACATCTCACAAACTAATCCCACGGAGATTGGTTTTCCGAAACCAATTATCGTAACTCGCCGGAAGTCCCGTAAACCACACCGGGACTCCGCCGGGACCCACGAACCGTCCCGAAAAGCACCGACTCGTGTCACGAGTCACCCGCTGCCATAAAACACTCCTACTTGGATGTTTTGGTAGCAAACACAAGATAACACTACAATACAATTATCGTCGGATAATTGTACGAATACGGGTTCCCGAAAGTGTCTATTTCGACACCGGAACCAACCGTCGCTCACCCGTCATTTCCAAACCCTCGAAATGACGCGGGTGACCGACCAACAAGGCTCGGCCGACACCGTAAATAACCTCTAAGAGTTGTCGGAAGAAATCCGAACCGTAAACACGTTTCCGCCGGCGAATGTTGCCGAAAAACGCTCCGAAAATCACTTCTGATTTCTCGTAAATATTTAGGACCTTGGACGATCAGTCCAGGAGGTACCCACAAAGACGTACGCACCGTCTACAAAGAACCCCATAAATTATAATTGCATAAAAACCCGGAACAATCAAGAAATTGCATCATTTCATGTAAAATTAGGGTTTTTATGGGCCGTGCACGCAAAACGATGCTCAATAAATTGAGCCATCGCAATCGCTGGAAGGTTTCAGCGTGCTGGAAACCGTGCTCACCTTACGGAGCACATTTAGTCACTGTAGAACTCGCACGAGCGACACGAAGTTCCATAAACACTGCGCACAGCGCGTAAAGTACACATTTCCCGCTAATCGAGGCATCAAATGCCTAAGCGGAGGTGAGCATCGCGTTCAGCACGAAAAGGCGATGACCGTGCTCACCTCACTTGGTCAGAAAGACCAACTGTGGCCTCGGGAAATGTGTCAGAACCCTAGACTTAGCTTGCTGTAAATAAAACAGCTCACCTTTGGCCGAGGAGCGGTCCGGCCGAGTACGGGGGCGCCGGGTCGGAGATGTCCCGGAAAGTGGTTGGCGGCGGCGGAGTCGGCCGGTGGCGCGGCGGAGGAGATCCACCCTCCAACTAGCCCTCGGGTTAGGTGGCGCCGGCGATCCGGCGGCCGGGGAAGGTCGGGCGGGGCGATCCGGCGGAGGAGATCGCCGGAAGCTAGTGCTCACGTCGAAGACGACGGCGGCCCGCGGTGGAGGAGATGGCCCGAGCTCGGTCCGCACCGAGTCCGGGCGGCCGCGGTGGTGCGACAACGGCCGGCGGCGTGCGGTGACGCCGGGAAGCGCGGAGGTTCTCGGGGATCACCGCGGCCGTCGGGAGGACGGCACGGCCGATGTGGAGCGGCGGCAACCCGGGAGCCCGTTCTTGGTCCGCTCGGCCTGGCTAACCGCAGCGGCGGCTAGCGGCTCGGACGGCGCCGGCGGAGCACGGGGATGGCCGGGAAGGTACGCGGCGATGCCTCGTTGTCGGAGGAGGCCGCGCAACTTCGGGAAGGCGGCGGCGGCGCTCCTAGACCGAGATCACCTAGGATCGGCCTGGGTGACTCAAGTTGGCCGCAGGGAGTTTTCTAGGCTCCGGCGGCTCTCGGCGACGGCGGGGATGGCGGAGGGCGCGCGGAGATGGATCTGGCCGAGGGTTCTCCTCCGCAGGCGGTGGACTTCCCGAGGTCTCTGCCTAGATCCGAGGAGTTGCGGCTGAGGTGGAGGAAGAAGATGATCTTTGAGGTGGTTTCGGCGGCGGGGCCACTTGCCGTGGCCGGAAGCGCGCGCACGAGTAGGCGAGAGGAAGGGTCCGAGGGACTCGGGCGGTGGGAGGTGAAGAGGTGGTTAGGGTTAGGGTTTCTCCCATGAAACCCTAATACCACTTTCTTATACACAAGTGCAACTTTGCATTTTAGTCCTCCAAAAGATTCTATTACATCCCTAGTCCCTGCCAGCAAATGAATTACGCGCATAAGCCCCACAATATTCGAAATCGCGCATTTTGGCGCATAAAATACTAGGACTTTTCGCATTTTGCCGTTTTGCGATTTTTGTCTTTTCGCGTTCCTTCCGCGATTCCCGGAGATCCGTCCGTCGGATTCACGATCGGATCGCGCCAGCGCGTTCAGCGCGTCGAGGACATTGAATCTAGCCTTTTACTTCATTCGAATTGGTCTCGGATTCGCGAAGTATCCATTCTCCTCTTCTTTCCCATAAACCTCCAATTTGCTAAGTCTTTAAGTAAAATCGTTCGAACCCCTTTTTCTCGACAACCGTGATTCAGAATCGAATTTCGTCAGTGGCATTGGTTCCAGAATAGTCGAGCCATTCGAAACGAGCTATTGGAAGCCTAAGTTCGGAGTCCGGTACGCTCCTGGACCCTTCTTTACTCCGCGATTTCTCGAAAATCCGGAGTTACTATTCACTTAAGTCGAATCTCACGGGTCGCGTAACTTTTCCGTTTTAGCTTTTTTCGAAATTTGACGTGTGCTCTTATAATACAATTACGCACACGTTCACCGTCTCCAAATATTTTATTTCTTGTTCTGAAAAAATGCCAGTTATTACAAATTGACCAAATAAACCGCCAAATGAATAGAGGCTTTTGATGCAAAACACATCGAGTAGTGGAATTGCAAGAACTAGTGTTTAAGCGATAATTAGATTACTGTGTTTAAGTGAGAGATAGAGGGCCTACTTGCAATTTGGCAGATTTCAAGAACTACTCGAGCATTTCAACTAAGCTAAGCCTGAACAATTAGAACAGTTTACCATTAAGCCGAAATGAACTAAAATGACTTAAATAAGTGTGACGATTTATAAAATCAATATCTGCAAATCAGCTTTGGTTCAACGATTAGCGAGCAAATCGATTGTGACGCCCCAACTTCCCAGGGGGTCACCCATCCTAGGACTACTCCCGTCCTAGCACACTTAACTCTCTTAACCTCTTGGGTCTTACCACCACCCAAAATGCTTAAGCCGGGTTAAAAGTTTAGCCCTATTATATCTCATATATAGGACTATCTGGGGTCTCACAATCTCCCCTCCTTTAAGCCTTGACGTCCTCGTCGTGCTCGGACTCACAAGTACCGGGCGATGTGAGACTCGTCTCGCTAGCCCGTCCGGACCCAGCTCGCCCGAGACTTATCTCACACTTCCGGCCAGTAATTGGCTCTGATACCATCTGTGACGCCACAACTTCCCAGGGGCTCACCCATCCTAGGACTACTCCCGTCCTAGCACGCTTAACTCTCTTAACCTCTTGGGTCTTGCCACCACCCAAAATACTTAAGCCGGAGACCCTAGATAGTCCTATATATGAGATATAATAGGGCTAAACTCTTAACCCGGCTTAAGCATTTTGGGTAGTGGCAAGGCCCAAGAGGTTAAGAGAGTTAAGCGTGCTAGGACGGGAGTAGTCCTAGGATGGGTGACCCCCTGCGAAGTTGGGGCGTCACAGATGGTATCAGAGCCAATTACCAGCCGGAAGTGTGAGATGAGTCTCGGCTGAGCCAGGGTCTGGATGACAGGCTAGCGAGACGAGTCTCACCTGACGAGGACGCCAGGGCTTAAAGAAGGGGAGATTGTGAGACCCTAGATAGTCCTATATAAGTATAAAGCTAAGAGAGAGTTAATTAGTAGAGACGTGTGACCCTAAGTTGGGGCGTCACATCGATTATGATGAGTGTTGTTCGGTACATACCACAATACGAATGGTGATAGAAACTGCATAGATCTGTCGAGGAAAGAACACAAAAAATGATATTAGACGTGAATAAAAGTGTGGTAAAACGAATTGTGGAGACTAAGCAATCATAGGCAATACTAATAGTGTAGTTCTTCATCCTTTGGAAGATGCATCTGCTGGTAAGAACAGCACTGCATGATGATAACACTAAGCCCGGGCTCAGTGAGGACAATATCAGAAGTGCTGCATCTGTGGCGTCGGCAACAACAATTCCTATGTCAGCCTTCTTCAGAGCGCGCTGGGGCGTCATTCACACCATCCCCTGTCATTCCACAGATGTGCTTCTTCTCCTGCAGCCTCTTCACAATCTCATACTTATGCTTTGTTCCATGAGAAAAGCTCATTCAGTACGAACTATGAAGTTTCAGGTACAAATCGACGCTATTTACTGCTTGCACAATTATACAGGGCACTACCTAATTAAGGCTAAAGCATACTTTGAAAAGGTTACTTGCATTTTTAAAGATCTGATTTCAGCACCTAGTTAGCCTCTCACTCTTTTTTATTTTAGCGCCTCTCTATTAAAGCTTAATGCCGTATTTGTAGCCTTCTTTAACATTATATTTTGTAAGATGACGATGCAATCTGCTACTTGACGAAACATCCTATAACTTTTCTTGCAAACATTAAGCCCTAGCAAGTACTGAAGTCAAAAATTTATAAAATGTTACGTGCTGAAAACTTGAACTGCTATGTTCAGGAACTCATTTCAAATAGCACTATAATTCACATAAAGTAAGCTCACACAATAATTATCCCCTAAAATAACTCCAATAAAAAACCGAAATAAATATGTGCCGATCGATTAAAATAAATTTGTTTCAAAAAAGATAAGTAGATCATGAGTCGCGAAGGAAAATAAGTTAAGGCTCAGACGAAAGGTGTATTCAATCAAGAGTGTGACCTCCTATGTATACCAAGAGGACATTTGAAGTCCAATTTCTTTCATCTATCATCATTGCCCCGAAAAAATACATCAATCAAATGAGTATCAATTGCAAATATATTCTCCTATTCTTTTTAAATTCTAGATTATTATGATTCGTTCAAGTAAAATTGTATTTACAAAGTTAACCTTGTAGTAGAAATACTAAAATAAAACAAAGCATAAAGTTTATACAGTAATTACTCTCCCAAAAAAACACCTATAAAAAATAAAAAATCTAAATAAATATTTATCGCTTGGAAGGAATTTGTTTTAAAAAATATCCCTATGGATCAAGAGAACATTTGAAGCTAATTCCGAGAAAATATATTAATGAAATTAGTATTAATTGACATTTTCAACTTGAGCCTGTTTCCTGAATAATGCTGTTTAAGTTTAATAACTAGAGCTGACATTTGGAAAGAAGCTTATATGGTAGCTTAGGTGATAGTTTGTTTCTCAATTTCAGGTAGAAGCTTGAATAATGCTCTCTCGTGCTTTCTTTTCTGCTTGACCTCTATATAAATAATTTAACCCCCATATTTTTTCCCCTCCGGTTTTTTGGGCTCTGTTGTCCTGTCGTTATTCAATGTGCAGGTTCAAGTATATATTCATGGAGCCGAACAGAATTCGTTTATGCACTTTTTGATTTTGTTTTCATACAATTTTTGATTTTTTGTGTTTCTTTCAGTTAGAGAGTTTGATTTGTTATAATTACTACAACATATGAATGGATATTATTGTTGTGACATTATGGATATTTGATTTTAGTTTTATCTTTTTAACAAGAATTTAAGAAATTTTGTTGATTGTTTTTTTGTCTTATCAATTTAATGTATATGAGATTAGTTTAACTAAAGTTTAATACTAGACTAGATGTTTAAATAAATAAAATATTATATTTTGAATGACAATTGGACACTTATAAAGTGTCACTAAATTAAAAAAAAATTTAAAAAAAAAAATTAGGGACACTTATGTGTGTCATTAAAACCAAAAAAAAGTGTCGCTAAATAGCAGCACTTATTTTGGGATATCAAACACTTTATTATGTGTCACTATATATAGGAATTGCACGTATAGCGATACTATTTTAAGTGTCGGTATTTTTACCAGCAGCACTTATTTTAGGTTTTAGGGACACTTAAAAGTGTCGCTATAGCTAAGTTTTGTTGTAGTGAGGTGGGGGTGGGAGATTTTATGATGGTTGGTGGGGAGACGGGAGAGGGGGAAGGGTTTGGGATTTGGGAATTCTCTGCCGACCGGCGGTAGCCCCCTCCCGACGGTCGTTTTGACGCCGCACGGTATTATTTTGGTGGTTAATTTTGTAGGTTAGACCCTTCACCGTACTAATTTTACGAATCGATCCTTTAACTTTAAAATTTTCATTTTTTTTATTAGTTATATGAAGGAATGTAATTATTTGTAATTAGAACACAAGTAAATAGATAATATAATTAGATTTAGATTTTTTTTTTTTTTTACAATTAAAGATTAAAGTGTAAACATGCGAAATGTTGGAAAACCTTTCTGATCATTTAGTAAAATATTTTTAAAAACAATTCGAAAGTTTAATTCCTATTTTCAAAAAATTTTGAAAAAAATATAAATAATAAATACCGTAAAAAAAATGAATTAGAAAAAGCCTGTAGATTGAGGCGTGTCCTAAAAGCAAAATTGCCCCTCTACGTGCGATGCTTTTCGACAATTACTCCCAGCGATAAAACGTACACGTTCCACTCCGTCGGTAACAAGTTTTAGGAGTTTTAGGAGTTTTAGGAGATCTTGCGAAACTTCCCGCAATACAACGTTCATGTTCCACTTCGTCGGCACGCTTTTCAAGATAGTGCAAGATGAACCCAACGAGTTTAGGAGATCTTGCGAAATGCTATAAAGCTCTACGAAAATCAGTGCAAAAATTCAATGACAAGAAAATAAATGAAGGCGAGATGAAGAATGGAGTTTTGCCCTTAGGTATGCACAGTTTTTTTTTTTTTTTTTTTTTTGTTAAACTTATGCCATATCACATAAGAAAATCTTAGTTGGGCTCCCTGGCAAGACCTATCAAGTATTGGGCTATCCAAGAAGACTAGTAATTTTTAAATGACTAAAAAATCTAATAAAATCTAACATGAAACATGTGAAGAAAAGAATTTTGAAAAAAATTTAAGGATCGCGTTACGTTTTTCAAATAACAAAGTGGTCACACCCAGTAGATTAGTAATAGTAATGTAAAATTTCCTGCATCTCAATTAGTAATAGTAGAATCTGAAATATTAATTTCGAAATATAAGAATATTCCTGTGTAAAGTAGGGTTAAAGATATGAGTTAACTGAATAAATTAGGGGAACGATAAAATGTCGATGTAGTTGCCATGCTTGGTTCATGCTGCGGAGCACAAGGGATGAGGGATGGGCTAGGGCTACGAGGAGAAACTCTAATAAATGAACGATTATTAGAAAAAACTGTCATGATTTTAAGTTTTTTTTTATTAAAAAGAAGCAATGAGAGGAAAGAACGAAGTACAAATACAATACGACTAAAGTAGAATTGGCGACGTTTCACTTTTGATAACTGGTGCATATAGATATCGGTTTAACCAAATGACAATTCTATTGGGACTATTGGCGCACACAGGTCCCCACAATAGCAGACACGAGGCCAAGAAATCATCACACACACCACCGATCAGCTATGTGAGATTCTCGCTAGTCATCCGCACGCTCAGAGACCACACACATGTCCGGTGAACCGACTCACGATACCAAAATGTAACGACCACCCCACTAGCAACAATAACGCGTTGGGCCCAACCACCGGCCCAAAATGCTTAAGCCCAATTATTATTCCTAGTGTCTAAGTCTCTTATAAACCAAATGACAACTCCATTTCCATCCAATGTGGAACTATTGGGATGTCACAATTTCCGTCCAATGTGAGACTATTGGGGTGTCACAGGTTAGATCTTTATCACTTTCCTACCGTTCTTGACTATTTGAGCACAAATTTTAGAAAATAAAATTAACAATTTTCTTCTTTTTTTTTATTCTTACAATATTGTAACAATGCAAAACTGTTGAAATTTTCAGATCACATATAATAATATTTTATTTTATAAATAAGAAATATAAAAAATTATCAATTCTCACAAATTTCGTTCTTTTCGTCTTTTTTGCAATTAGGAGGTAGCAAAATAATTCAAGTAACACCTAAAAAAAAGAAAAATTGGCATCTCACTGCCCGATCTCTATTCGGAGAACATTATCCTACTTTTCTGCCATAATTGTAAGACAGATTAGTGAACTACGACTATTTTTAAAAAAAAATAATAATAAGTAAACTGCAACCACGTTTTACTTTGACCTCCAAACAATCTAAACTTTTCAATTTTCAGGAAGAATTATTATCCATACTTAAGTGCATTCTTCCAGCTCAATAGTATGAATTCATCAGTCATCCATTAATATCATAATAATTTAAATTCAAGCCTAAATTGTTATGTTCCTACGTAGAGAAACAAATTTCAGTTCAATAGACAGTACAGATTGACATATAACATCACTGAGAGTTCGAGTTCGACAAAAGTGGCAAAATACATAAGAATGAGACGATGACGAAGATTTAGAAATACTATCCTAAAACAACTGCGCACTATATAGATACTTGCAAAACTGGTTAAATTACGTCGACGGTCACTAAAATTCAAAATAAAATTTTATCAAAAATTCAACTAATAATAATGGTGTAACTCACCCTCCCGCAAACTTCCACCGTCGACTTATCAAAACTGCGCTTGTGTTATGCAGCACCGAACCATATAATAATCCTAAATATTTGGGATTTTTATTGGTAGTGTGTTGCGCGGTCTGCTTTAAACTACTTTACAAGGTAGTAATACTAACCCCTCTCTGTTTGGCTACTGATCTTATCCTATACTTTATGCAGTGAAGGGTTCAAGCACAAGAGAAAAGAATTTCCCCTAGGAAAGGAAAAGAATATTTCTCATCAGGTATCCGAAATAATTTCCGAGAAATTTTGAGTTTCTCACAACACAAAGACGCAAAAATAAAGATATAAAACGGGGCTAAAGAAAGTTCAAGATAGGGTTTCCCTTGACCGAATTAAACAGCTGGCTAATAAAAATCTGATTGACAAGGAAGGAACCTAGGTTCCGGTGTAAAATGATACCTCGCTCTTCAAGCAAAAAACTCGAATCATGCTGCATAGAAAGAAGCCGAGTGAGTAGGCACAAATAATCCAACTTCAACAGTGGAAATTTTTCCTGTCACCCCGATAAAAGATGGATCATGGCTTGAAAGGTGCAAACACCACCACCGAGTTGTGTCCTCCAAATCCAAATGAATTAGATATAGCTGCGTGGTAAATTTCACATATATCAAGCAAGTGCGAGAGCAAGAGAACGAGAGAGCAAAAGCAAACAAATGAGAGCGCCCAAGAGAGAGAGAGGAGAGAGAGTTGCGACTTACCAACATTCACTTCATACTGCTGCTTTTTGTTTGCTATGGTGTCGAATTCAACTGCTGGCTCTGGATTCTGCAGCCAGTAGAATTTAATTAACAAAGTGCAGAGACTGCCATATACGGCAGGAATTGTCAAACATGAAATCCTCTACTTTTCCTTTCCAGAGACTGAATTTGAAAACACCAATATAGATAATATAGTAAGACGTTAATGCATTCAACAGGCATGCAATCATATTATCCGGTTTTGTATATTACTAAAGATAGAGATAATACTAATTAATTAAGAAATCATGAACTCAACAATCCAACCCATTTACAACTTATTTGATTGTGAATTCACGCTGAAAATGGCAAATCAATTGTATCGTCAAGTTGAATTTCCATCCCTTAACTTGTTTTGGAAACCAATAACGGCAGATATGTATGGAAATAAACTGGCTAACTACCAATCAAGAAAAATTGTAGACTAGAAATGGAACTACAGGATTGCATGCATAATTAGCTAACGAAAAGCACTTGATCATTTCTATATTCATGTACTTACAAATTGGTTAATGGAGGGATGCAGCCATCCTGTGTTTATGGCTTTGATAGTTGCAATTGCTTCCAGCCCCCCGGCCGCACCAAGGCAGTGCCCTATCATGGACTGAAGAAAAATGGATATATCTTTAAAGGGTCTGAAAACTTTGCAGAGTTGAAAATCTGGAAAAGAAATTCTGACCTTTGTTGCATTCATTTTAATTTGCGACGGGTCCTTGAAAACCTTTTTAATAGCATTCACCTCTGCTAGGTCGCCAGCAAGAGTTGAAGTAGCATGGGCATTTATGTGATTAACCTGGAAGGAATCATCACTTAGTCTTTCTGAACAGAGATACAGTGCTTTTCAAAAGTTTCACTACACATCAAGATTTCATGACTGAGCATGCAGGATATTAGCTCAATTGGATCTTGAAATGACTTCAGTTGGCACGCACTTATTGGAGTATCAGATAACAGTTCTTTCTTGAGCAACAGGAAAATTGCAGCTAGACATAGATCTTAAAAGTGAAAATTTTCCAAAGAAAGAGAAATGCGTGAATAGATGGCAAGGATCATGGATGATGCATTGACGGTTAGGATGACATTTGCCCTATGCATGAAGCATAATAGAATAGAATGAAGTTCGTAATAATTGACAATCAAAATAGATTAGGGTAAAAGAACAGATGCAAAGGTATTAGTGTGTATCAACAATCAACATGTACTACTGTATTTTATAGTATATATACCGGACAATATGAAAAAAAAGAAAATAGAAATATTCAAAGCATACAACAGAAGGAAGGGAAGCTTGAGGTATATACTATACTTTTTCTCATTCTAAATTTATGAGACTCAAATTATCTCAGGAAACAACGTGGCCGTGCTAAACCACCAGCGGTTAACTGACACTCTAGTAAATTTAAAATGCAAATAGAATAAAAGCAACAAGCAAATGCTTGTAGACAGGACTAAGCATTTAAATTACCTCCTCTGGTGCAACTCCAGCGTCTTCAAGACTCTTCTCAATACAAGATGAAACACCAAGACCATCAGATCTAGGATCTGTCATATGATAAGCATCACAGTTCACAGCACCTCCCAAGTACTCGGCAATTATTGGTGCATCACGTTTCATTGCATGTTCTAGGCTTTCCATTACCTTTTCACCGATTTAACAGAGTTGTTAGAATGAAAAAATAAGAAAGCAACAACAACCAGATTACTTCAAAATAATAATCTGTACTAAAACAGTGATTCACAACTTTGGCTAAAGTCAACACTCAAAGTTAGATTGAATATTTAAAAAGTAGAAGTTACGAAAAGGGTAAAATGTATGGACAGACTCTGCGTAATCCTACTACTGCAATTTGCAACTCAAACACTTATATCCCTGATTATTCCGATATATTGCAATTTCATTGCTAACAGTTAAAGAATGTAAAGTTTTCCATGAAACCACCCTTCTGCCGTTCAATAAAATGACCTCCTAGTTTCAGTGTATTTGAATGAGGGCGAAAAGGTCATTTTATAGGAAAATATGGTCATGTTTTAAAATCTCTTTAGCGACCATTATGGAATCACAAACACATGAGAAAGTTTGAGAACTAAAGTGTTAGGTAAAAATGTTAGGGACCAAGGATTTAAGTACCCATCGGCACAGGTCGTGCCCTCCATGTCATACTATACCGACAGGATATTGGCATGATACAATTCCTATGCTGATGGCACGACTCAAAGCCTTCCTTTCTTTGAAATTAGCTAGTAATTACCTCAATAAAGTACAAGGAATTTGATAAAGATACACAATAAGCAATTTGAATACATTGGTGCCAAAGAAAATAGTTCATGACATAGTGTGTCGACACACATTTTTTGTGACCGGCACACTCAGCAAAGCATGGCACGGACCATATCGTACCGTGCAAGAAAATTTGCAGTGCAACCACCTGCCACAGCACTTAAATCCTTGGTAAGGATTTTTCAATATCAGGATAGTACAAGAACTTGACATACATTTTAGCCTAATGAACAAGTCAGCAAATTTCTATGAACTTGCTATCTAAATAATATCAGATCCAAATTATCATTGAATGTTTGATAGATGCTATAATAAAATTAGATGATAAGCAAAAACCAGTAGTACATACCAATACTCCAGCACCTTCACCCATGACAAAACCATCTCGATCCTTGTCCCACGGCCTTGAAGCAGTTTTTGGATCATCATTCCTCTGAGATAATGCTCTACATGCTACAAAACCGCCTACACCAATAGGAATTATTGCAGCTTCCGTACCACCCGCAAGCATTATATCAGCCTCACCCGCCGAATATGATTTGCAGCAGCATAGAAGCAGTAATTGGAGGTAGCACATGCAGTTGAAATGGAATAGTTTGCACCCATGAAACCAATATCCATTGCAAGCAATGCAGAACCCATGTTTGTTATGGCATAAGGAATGAAAAATGGAGTTATTTTCCTGTACCCTTTCTCTATAAGGGCCTGAACACCATCAGAGAACACTGTGAGGCCACCCATGCCAGTCCCCACAAGTACACCAGCTCGCACCTTTTCAATCTGCTAAGAGCAAAATTATAGCTTGCACTTATGGGCAGATACAAAAATGGTAGTTCTAGCAATAAAATGCCAAAAGATAAGTGATAGTGCAACTATTGATTATGAATGAAATTCATAACGTAGCTTATGATAATGTAAATCTGATCAAGTTGTTTCAATTTGTTCATCATCAATAAACTGACATATTCATAATGATTTGTTTTGTGGGATGGATTTTAATTGATTGAGCTGATTTGTTCATCCAACAGAGTATGTTCAACAAGTTCAATTTGTCCTGATCGAGCTAAACAACCTCAGATTGAGATAGGGTATCTGTATGATCACGATGCGAAATTATAATTTTGATATTAATTTTTCATGCTCTATTGGTGCACAGTTTAATCATATAGGAGAATTGATTTCTTGCACTATAAAAACACATTGAGGAGATTATTCTTATGTCAAAGACACTATTTACTTGCCTAATGTGATATTTTCATATAGCCATTTACATGTTTCCCTGTTTTTGTGTCACTTATTTTTCTTATACTGTTTTACATGAATTCTGAAATTCTGAACCGCTATTTTACTATTGAAGTGTTCATGCACTGCTTCCTTCGTCTTTTCTTGAAATTGGCTCTACAATTAATGTCTATTTCTGGCTGCATTAACCCCCCCTCCAAACCCAAAAATTATTTTCAGATTACTTATTTTCTGAATGTTATTTTCCCTAATTTCTAATTCTTTAAATGAATTGATTTGCTTTTTTTTTTTCCTACTGACTGTTAGTTGTTGCTTATGTATCGGTTAGTTCCAAGTATCTCTTTTACTCTTTGGCTCATGTTTGTATTAGATTTATTTACAAATTTACTCTCACAATTTTTCACTTGATCCCGATTTCATTCACACAGGTTATATTATGAGAACTTAGTCCCTCAAGTTTGTTTTACAATAATCAGGTTCTTTGTTGATCTACCATTGCCATCTTAATAGGGCCAATGCTAGCCTTTCCTCACTTGCAATTGAAATTTTGATAGTAAAATTTAAATCAATGCCAAACTTTAAGACGAAATAGGGAAATTGAAGTGGAGATTAGGCTTTAGGGATCAGATTGAAACTTGCAAAACTGAGATTAGAATGAGGATTATACCTTAGGATTTACATTATTACAATTAAATATTTGAGGAAGCTGGGAGCCATTTCAAGAAATGGATATGTAATCAAGTTCATAATTTTCTTTTATCTTCAAACTGAAATCTTGCAACAATACCTGCTCCTATTTCGGCAATAAAAATAACTTACCACCCTCAAATTCAAGTGAGGGCAGCTCCAAAATCAGCTAAAGAGATGGAAAAACCAGTGAAGAATCAAAATTTTAGCTGCTATAAGGATTCAAATTCAAAACCACATGCAAATTTAGTAGGATTCCCAATTTCAGCTTTACTCTCAATTTTGATTCAAATTTAGTAAATTGAAAGTCATCTAAACTGAATTTGAGATGTTAGGATTGTCCTGCAAAATTCTTATCCTCACTAAGTCACCCCCAAGAGGACCAATTTGCTGCGAGAAGATCAAATCAGAATTTAGAAGATCCAATTGGCTCCAAGTGCTCTCACACTACTGCTCCCTGCCGTGAGCTTCAAGCTGCTGTGCAGTCAGCTTAGCTGCAGCTGCTGTGCAGGCAGCTACTACAAAGCCAGCACCTGCTGCTAGCCCAGGCTGACAGTGTTACCAATGAAGAAGGAAAAGAGGGGAATTAGTTACTGTTGGATTCGCTCAGGCTGATGGATCCCTAGGTGGCTCTTTTTGCTGATCCGTTGCTGCTAGCATTCAGCTGGCAGGATCCAGCTGTGCTACAGTAGAGCTCGGCTGCTTCGATACATTGTTGTTTTACTAATACTACTTTGTTTCCATTATTCCTTTCTGTTTCTTGCTATTTTCTATCTCTTCTTTGAGGCGATAATGATAAGTAGAGGAAAACGTGGAAAATGATGGCTTCGAACAAGCGAAAGTTTGGACGGCCTATTCATAGGCAACCACTTCCTATTGTTCTTATCCTTGGTCGTTGCACACATATTCCTCCTACAGTAATCTATTGCTTGCTCCTATTACTATCCTGTGCTTATGAGAATTTTGCCGGCTGAACTGAGCCTTGCCTTTTTAGTTTTTTCGTGAAGACTGCTTAAATTTGACCTTTTTCTTTTCCGAGACATTATGTTAGAATTAAGAAGAATAGCGCAATATATATGTGATTAATACTAAGTTCTCTATTGTATTTTCTAGGTGATGATGATAGATGAAAGAAATTTCACTTCGAACGTCCTCTTGGTTGATAGGAGTGCACACTCCTAATTAAATATGTCTTTCATCTGAGGCTCAAACAAAAAATTCCAATTGGTTCATATTTATTTAGCTTCTTCTGTGAGTACCCCCCCCTTATTAAATATGCCTTTATAATTCACTTATTTAGTTGCACACTAACTGCTTGAGCTCTTAAATTAATATATATATGTTAATTAACTATTTCGACAAGTGATTTATTATTTATAATCAATTGCTAATCAAATAATAAATTGATTAGTGTGCTTATTCAATTAATAACTGCATCTAAGCTATTTAGTTTATTTTTGTAATTATATTCTTAGTTCTTAACAACTCGCGAACTCAAATAATTTTTTCATTAATTAGTCTCTGGTAATTATGCAGCATTGCTAATTAATAATATATGCCTCCTACTCGCTTGCACTAGCAAGCGAGTTACTATTTATGGCGAATCACTAATCAAATAAAACGGTGATTAGTGTGTTTACTCAATTAATAACTATGTAATTAGCTAACCTATTCCATTCCAGTTATTGATTTTATGTCTCAGGCTACAAAGAACTACCAAATCAAGAAGCATTTTTTCAGCATGGACTCAAGCAAAGCAAGATGAACATAAGGAGAACAAGAAAAAGTATGCAAAAGCTCTACTTTTCATCCAACAGGGGTAAGTAAAAACTATATTTCGTAAGGTGTGCTCTAAGAAAGATGATTCATATAGATTATAATGAGGCTAAGGTATAGAACAATAGGAAAGATGATTCATATAGCTAGGTTATAATGATTGAAACCTACATAACTGATGTTTTGACCAAATTTTCAGTTTGCATCTTTTTTGGGGATCCTGTTGGCTATTTTTACAGTCTGCATATTCTTTTGAGGATTCTTTGGATTCTATTTCTTTTTTCGTTTGTCATGGTCTATTATAGTTTTTTTATTGAGTAGAATAGAACCAGCTTGAAGATTTTGTTCCCGTGCTCAAATTTTATTTTCTGCTTTGGGCTGAATCAAGAGTTTTGGTTTTTTCTCTTTCTTTGGTAAACGCTGTACCTACTAAGATTACTACTGGGGAAAAAAAAAGTATGTAAAAAAACAAGCATGTAACAATTGTGTGAATTTACATTGGTTCTAGCATTTTCTTAATTGACAATACGAACTTATTTGAGTGGACGTAAGAATCAATCTTCTTTGATTCTTGATTTTGTTACTGGCAGATTAGATAAAACTTGAAGCCTCCATCTGTCCCTTCAAACTATGTTAATTGGTACTTTCTGTACTTTGGTTGCTACAGCTAATCTGATGATTGTGCTTTCTATGATGGTGATTTTGAGACAAAGCTATTTTCTAACCATTCCTTTTGAGAAGTCTGCAGATTAAGTTCTTTGTCCACCAACTAGCGTTTGAAATTGCTTTTAATCTCTATCAACATGTGATTTTGTACTTTTGCTTCATAAAGAATTTCGTTTTAGATGATAGCTTGAGTTCTGCTGCATCCATTCCACAAAATTCTTGCAAATTTTTGCTCTACGAAAGATGATTCGTATAGGTTATAATGATTTAAACTTACATAACTGATGTTTTGACTAAATTTTCAACCTGCATATTATTTTGACGATTCTTTGGATTTTGTTTTTTATTCATTTATCACGGTCTATTATAGTATTTTCATTGAGCATAATAGAACAATCTTGAAGATTTTGTTTTCCTGCTAAAAATTTATTCCCTGTTTTGTTGAAGAATATTTTCCTTCCTGTTTCTTTCTTTTTTCTAGCTCTTCTTTGAGGCGATGATGATAAGTTGAGGGAAGTGCGTAAAATATTTGCTTCGAACAAGTTGAGGTTTGGACGGCCTACTCATAGGCAACCACTTCATATTGTCTTAGCCTTGGTGGGCGCGCGCATTACCCTCTAACGGTAATTTATTGCTCGGCAACCACAAGAGTGTGGAAAATGTTTACTTCGAACAAGTGGAAGTTTGGATGGCCTACTCATAGGCAACCGCTTCATATTGTCTTACCCTTGCTGATTGCACACATTTTCCTACAATGGTAATTTATTGCTCAGGAGCCGCTTCCTGCGGTGCTTATCCTTGGCGGTTGCGCACATTTACCTCCTACGGTAATCTATTGCTCCTACTACTACCCTATACTTATGACCAATCTTGCCGAGTACTTATGAACAATCTTGCCGAGTACTCATGTTTGTATTAGATTTATTTACAAATTTACTCTCACAATTTTTCACTTGATCCCGATTTCATTCACACAGGTTATATTATGAGAACTTAGTCCCTCAAGTTTGTTTTACAATAATCAGGTTCTTTGTTGATCTACCATTGCCATCTTAATAGGGCCAATGCTAGCCTTTCCTCACTTGCAATTGAAATTTTGATAGTAAAATTTAAATCAATGCCAAACTTTAAGACGAAATAGGGAAATTGAAGTGGAGATTAGGCTTTAGGGATCAGATTGAAACTTGCAAAACTGAGATTAGAATGAGGATTATACCTTAGGATTTACATTATTACAATTAAATATTTGAGGAAGCTGGGAGCCATTTCAAGAAATGGATCTGTAATCAAGTTCATAATTTTCTTTTATTTTCAAACTGAAATCTTGCAACAATACCTGCTCCTATTTCGGCAATAAAAATAACTTACCACCCTCAAATTCAAGTGAGGGCAGCTCCAAAATCAGCTAAAGAGATGGAAAAACCAGTGAAGAATCAAAATTTTAGCTGCTATAAGGATTCAAATTCAAAACCACATGCAAATTTAGTAGGATTCCCAATTTCAGCTTGACTCTCAATTTTGATCCAAATTCAGTAAATTGAAAGTCATCTAAACTGAATTTGAGATGTTAGGATTGTCCTGCAAAATTCTTATCCTCACTAAGTCACCCCCAAGAGGACCAATTTTCTGCGAGAAGATCAAATCAGAATTTAGAAGATCCAATTGGCTCCAAGTGCTCTCACACTACTGCTCCCTGCCGTGAGCTTCAAGCTGCTGTGCAGTCAGCTTAGCTGCAGCTGCTGTGAAGGCAGCTACTACACAGCCAGCACCTGCTGCTAGCCCAGGCTGACAGTGTTACCAATGAAGAAGGAAAAGAGGGGAATTAGTTGCTGTTGGATTCGCTCAGGCTGATGGATCCCTAGGTGGCTCATTTTGCTGATCCGTTGCTGCTAGCATTCAGCTGGCAGGATCAAGCTGTGCTACAGTAGAGATGCAGCGAGAGGGAGGATGGAGAGAGGATTAAAAAAATGGATGAGGAGAGTTGAAGCCAGCTAAAACGCTACAATGACACCTCCAAGAATCTCCCAAATCTCAGCTTTCACTGTTGTGTTTTTTTTTTAAGTTTTGTTTTGGTCTCTTGCAAGATGGTGCCTTGATATTTCATTTTATTTGCTTGCTCTGAGCACGACTGACATAGAGAGTCTCTTTACACTTCACATTTTATATATTTTTTCTTTACCTTACAGATTAAGTTTTTTCTTTACCTTACAGATTAAGAAGAAAAGATATGTTGTTTCTTTGTTTGTTATCATGTTGAAATTAATTGTGTTGTTTTCTCTCTATTGTGGTTTACATTTACACTCTCTACCACACTTTTTCTATTATGATGATTGATAGGTAGTTTTATATAGTTTTTATTGCTTTTTGCTTTCTCAAATGTAAGGTCTTGATATTACAAAGAACCCTCTCATTAGACTTTTTTTTTTTTATTCTATGTATATTTTTTGCCTTCTTTTCTATTCTTTCGTTCTTCGTTCACCTCCTGCCTTTTCCTATGTTTGTTTAAACGTTGATAATTATTTACAATAGAGTATATTTGGTTCTGAAGAAGAAAGGTATATTAGGTCTTACCTGTGTATAAGTCTTCAAACTTTCTACTTACTAAACTGTTGTAGGAGCAAATAACTATCTTGCCTCCATTTTTTAAGTTGGGGATGGAGCGGGCAAGCTGCAGGCTCTCAACAACGGCGTACAAAGCTTGCTTACTATTTACTGATATTTTGATACTTTCTAAGGTTTGTCTTTTCCAGATTCCAATTTCTTAAGGTATTAGACTGCGCTTGAATGTCAGTCTTGCTTTGGATCAGCAGTAATGATAATTTCCTAAGATCATTTTACAATATTTCCATACCGATTGCTTTATCAATCTTTTAAAATTGCTTACTCGAAGTTACCTATGTCTACTTCATGCAGCTACTTCCTTACTAAGAAATTGCTGAAGTCCTTTTACAAATAGTCACAATTATATCAAAAGAAAGAAAATGCTTGCAAATATACAGGACATGAATGCAAACAATTGATTATTGGCATAGTTTGAGGCTATTATTGGCATTGTGTTGCTGCTTTTGTTTCTAACCTGCAAAAATAGGGTTCTAGATCAGCTCCTCCAAAGGAGGGATTGGTTAGTCCTATGCAGGTCACTGCTGATATGTCGTGTGTACCACTATCAAAGACCAAAGAAATGGTTCCTTCAACAGAAGAGACTGCTAGAGGTATGAGTGATATCTTAGAATGATTAAATATAGAAGAAAATTAGTTGCTATATTCTTATTCATTTAATAGAGTTTACGCCTTTGGTTATTGATTTTACTGCAGGGGCATGTGAGAGAAACCATTTCCCTGGAAACGATACTAATGAATTTAGTCAGAGAACTAATAAGAAGATGCGAGTTGATAGGCTTCATTTACAAACTGGAAACAAAATGGTAATTTGTAGCCACATGATAAATGAAACTTCTGATAGGGTATAATGCTCCATTCTTTTTTCTTTTCCCTTTTAATCTTTCAGAGTTCATAACTCTTGATGGCTCTTTCTATGTTAATGCACTCCTATAGGGTTAAATTATCACTTTAACATGCTTAATTTATATCTTAGTCAATAGTTTTTTATTTACTTTTTTCAAGATAAAGGCCATTGTGAAGATGTTTGTAATGCTTTTTGTTTTGGGTATCAACTCAGGCATTTAATTCTACTGCAATCATTCTATCTCCTTCTCCTGCCAACAATGTAACAACAGAAGTTTTGGGATCTTCTTCCTCTTCTATATCGGGAATTGTGGGTAATTCAAAATCTCTCAGTGCCATCCAAGAAAAGCCAGTAGTCCAACAATTTGCTTTTGATTGCCATGAACACACTGTTAAGGGAAGTTCTAGAAAACCTTTCCAACTGACTAACTATGGTAAGAAACTTAACAATTCTGAGACTGGTAGCGAAACTTATAATACAATACTAATCCAAGGTGGGTTGGCCTCACCTGAAGAGATTTCGACCAAAGCAACTTCTTCCTTTGAATTCTTTGTGATGTTAGAGGACGGAATTAATCTCTGTGTAGATTTAGATTCTACTCCATCATCATCGATTAAAAGTTTAAAAGATGAAGTGTGCATCCACAAACGAGAAGAAAATTGCAGATCATACTTATATATATACTACAAGTGGTTTATGAATGAAGAACCATGTATATATAGAGAGGACACCCTCACCGACCCCTCCGTCCGAAATTTAGAGATAACATTTTAGCACTCTTATTTTTTATTTCGTAGCATCTGTAAACAAATTGCACTCTTTTTACATTCACTGCCTGATTAATGATCATATTAGTCATGCTTTTTTACTTTTACTCAATATTCTCTTCCGTAGTTTGACTATGTTGAGCTTCACTATAAGAGCCATTGATATTTGGCATTTACTTCTTTGTTTCCCTTCTTCATGCCTGCGCGGAATGGTGGTCGGGCTTACCATGAGCATGAAGAATAAAAATGGAACTCTGCAATTGACTGCTATGGAATGCGGCTGCTATATGGAGGAATTAATCATAACATTGAATGGAGGAACATCTTGGTTTTATCAAGGGTATGTGGGTCGATAGTGTTAGAGACTGTAATAAGGTTTTGATTCATGCGCTTTTTTTGGATTCCCCATTCCACGCTTGATACATTAACACTTTTCTTTTCTTACCACATATCATGTTTTTTTAAAATATATATATATATATATATATATGTGTTTGTAGATGCTTTGGGGGATTAGATTAGATCTGCAGTCGAAAATACAATCACTAATAAAATAAGTGAATGGACATTAAAGCTCGATTCACTACTGCAAAGTCTTCCAAATAAAATCAATGTGGACAATGTTGCTGCTTTGGATTTGTAAAAGATCCAGTATTTAGAAATTCTTCTATTGAGTTTGACATCTAACTGGTACGCGTGTTATGATTTATATATCTTCAATATACTTTAAATTTACTAAAATTTTTTAAGTAAATGTGTTTTGCTCTCTATAAAATAACTTATAGAATAAATTTTAAAAGATTATAATATATCTACCCGCCGCATCGCGCGGGTTACTACACTAGTTATACAGAATTCTTCTTACCAACGATAGGGCCAGTTTTTATCTAGGCAGTAGGGATCAAATACCGCCCCGTACCTTCTAGGCTACTATACTTATTGTGCCAAAATGTGGTGATTTAACGTGTCTTTTACAACGGCACAATCTGCGCCGCAAAGTAGACTAGTCAAGATAGTCCTCCCAACAATCTATTTGTCACTAAGATGATCGAAGGAGGATTTCATAACTTGGATATTCAACAATCCAGGAACCTTCTAAGAGCAACATAAGCAAATGAAAGGAAAGAGGATAAGGACAGTCATAAAAGCATCTGGTATGATACTAGATTTACTGAATCCCTCTAAATGCAGCCTATGGGCAAAACCATTGTAAATTATGTGTTCGAAGGAACAGTTGCTTCTTGTCCCTAGCAATCACCAGCTAACTAATAGTTTCGACACTTTGCTAATGGAGCGGACTAAATAGAGTAAAGATTCATGTTATTTAGATCTGCGGGAAAATGAGAAGGCGTGTGTATAGAAACAAATGTGGGCTAAGTGATATCTACCCAACCATTTCAACTTCGAACAGCGTGCGCCATTTCATCTAATTACAATCATTTTGACGCGAGTTTCCAATCTCATTCATCTGGATAGAATTTTTCTTCTATCTGTAGAAAAATTCTCACATTCCGTCCCCAATCACAGGCATTTCAACAAGAAGGAAAGAGATTTACCTTCTTAAGCGCCTCAGTACCGACGCCGAGCCCAGCGCTCTGGAGTGCCTTCTTGCCGCTCACGAGGCAATACCTGAGGCAATCGTCGAGCCGGCGATCGTTCTTCCCATCAATGTACCCCTCGGACGTGAACCCCCTGATCTGCCCAGCGAACCTCGTCGGGAACTTGGACGCGTCGAAGCGGTCGATGAGCCCGATCCCGCTCTCCCCTTCCAGAAGCCTCTCGTAGTACGCGTCCACGTCGTTCCCGAACACCGAGACCAGCCCCATCCCGGTGATCACCACCCGCTTCTTCGGATCCGTCTCCCTCCGCGGCGACGGCGCCGCCGCGGCGGACGAGCGCACCACCACGCCCGGCGCGGCGTGTCCCTGCCGGGGCCGGCGGACGGCTGCGCGGCGGGGCGCTGCGGGGACGGCGGCGCCGGGGCGAGGCGGAGGCCGTCGACGGGCGGGACGCGCAGGGTTTGCATGGCGAGGGGAAACCCTAGGATTTGGAGGTTGGGTGGTCCAGTTGAAGCGGAGAGGAAGGGGGGGTGTGGGCGGTGGGATATAACGGAGGTGGGAGGTGGGAGGTGGGAGGAGAGGGGATATAACGGAGGTGGGAGGAGAGGGGGGGACGGAGCGGTCGAAGGAAGTGGGCGATAGAACTGAGGCGGGGAGAGGGGAAAGAACCAGATTTGGGGACTTGTTCAAGAGATGGAGGGTAAAAGACGGTGGTGGCGAGTGGGGATCCGGTGCATGGCTTCAGAACAGCGGATGCGCTTCTTTGTGCCGTCGAAAGCAGGACAAGTGTACTAGAGAAAAAGTGGGCCCGCAGTAATGATGATCTATACATCTATACATCTATACATATAATAAAAGTTGAACTCCTAAAGCGCCGACGTGGCGTCTTCCCGCAATTTCCCTCCCGCTCACTTCTTCAAAAAAAAAAAAAAAAGAGAGAGAGAGAGAGAGATGAGAGAGGGAGAGAGAGAGAGAGAAAGAGGAGATAAGGGATGAGGGGTGGGGGAGGGAAGAGAGAAGGAGAGAGAGAGGGAGGGAGTCGGAGGGGTGGGGAGAGGGAGAGAGAGGGGAGAAAGAGAGCGGAGGGAGAGAAAAGAGGGGAGAGAGAGGGGCGCCGCCCGGCGCGCCCGCACACGACCCGCCGCCGCCGCGCTCGCCCGAGCGCGCCGCGCTCGCTTTCGCGCTGCCGCTGCGCTCGCTCGCCCGCCCGCCTCCCGCCGCCGCCTGCTGAGAGAGAGGGAGAGAGAGAGAGAGAGTGAGAGAGAGAGGGAGAGATTAGTGGAATACTATTAGTAGTAAACGCCCTTTTTACTACCAAGTTTTTTACCCTGATGAAAAAGTATATGGATACTAGAAAGTCTTCTTTAGTAATTGAGACGCGACACGCCGCTCGCTATCGATCAGTGAAACTTAAAGCCACCGTTTGATTCGGGTTAACTAAAAATAAGTTATTTAAATAAAATTAAATTCATGATTAAGATAAAGTTACAATAATTTTAGATACGATAAAATAGTATTTGGTTGGAGTAGGTGGATAAAGAAGGATAATAAGTTATTATAAATAAATAATAATAATTTTACCATAATTTATATATTTGAATTTAAATTTAAAATTTAAATAATTAAAAATAATAATTTTAAATTTTAAATTAAAATTTTTATTTTTAAATCTCAAATTTAAAAATTTAAAGTTACAAATATAAAATATCAAATTTAAATTTTAAAAAGAATTTAAAATAAAAATTCAAAATTTAAATTTTAAAATTTAAATTTATATTTTTAAATCTCAAATTAAAAAATTTAAAGTTACGAAGATAAAATATCAAATTTAAAATTTAAATAATTAAAAATAATATTTTTTATAAAAATTAAATTTTAAAGTTTAAAAAATAAATATAAATTTTAAAATTAAATATATAAATTTTTAAAATATAAAATTTTAAAATTAAAATTTATATTTATATTAAAAAATTAAATAAAGGTGGGATTAACTTAATCCCACCCCTATTCCTGGGGTGGGGTGGTGTTAGCTAACCCACCCAAAATGGGATGTTTGGAAATATTTTCGGGTTAAGGGGTTATTCTCCCTTAACTCCCAACCAAACTAGCTAAGAATTTTATAAATTTAAATTAAATTTATATTTTATAAGGTCATGTGAAACTTTAATATAAACTAGCATAGTACGCAATGCAGAAATGCTTTAGTAAAAAGAACTAGGCCGGTATACTATCGACCTGTGCTACCAAGTTGTTTTCGATGACGCGCTTCAAATCGACGATCGTTAGACTTGATCTACACTATTAAAAGTATTTGGAAACTAAATTTCATAATTTTTCGGTATCATTTGGCGAGTGATCAAAAGGTCTCAAAATTGACAATTTTAATGGTAGATGTGATGCGTTTGTGAATTTAATTGAAAACAATTCAAATCTTATAAAATTTTTATAGAAATTCTTTTCACTATTTAGAGTAAGATCAGACCTCGATCTTAAATTTAAGTATTTAATCATCATTTTTTATGAAATTTTTATTTTCAACCATTCATTTTTAGACTACTCGTTTGATAGGTAAATAACGTCGAAAAATTATGAAATTTAGTTTCCAAATACTTTTAATAGTGTTGATCAAGTCTAACGAGTCGATCGTCGATTTGAAAGCCAGATCATTGAAAACAATTTGGTAGCACGGAGGCTCCGTATACCGATAGTATACCTAACTCTAGTAAAAATATATAGTTTACAGATTTAGCAAACGAATAAAAACGTTAAAATGAAACAAGAAATATTTAAAATATTATGATAGGTAATAAATAATAAAAGAGAAACTAAAGATACTCAAATTCACATTTAACTAATCATATAAAGATATTTATTTATCCTACTATCGATTTGTTTGAGGAGGATGGGGATGAGGGAGGGGTGGCGGCGGTTTTGGAAGATGAGGGATCTTGAGAGTTGGGAGATGAGGAGGCAGCGGTTTTGGAAGATCAGGGGTCTCGGGGGTTGGGAGATGAGAGGAAAGCAGTTTTGGGAGAATGAGGTCACGCCACGTCAGCAAGATATTGGGGATTCATAGTTTAGTATAGATAATATCTAATCATATAAGTTATAATAAGCTACAAATTAAATAAATGAAAAATAAAAACTATTATAAGTGCAAGCTATCTGTAGTGTGCAGTCTCACTGCATAGTCCGCTCTGAATATGTTATTCGGTCATACTAAAGCACTAGGCACTATACCCAAATGAGTAAAGAAATGATCCGAGAGAGGTTTTTTTTTTTGAATAGTTAGCATGCTACCTGCTTCATTCATTGAATGGGTGAACTAAACTACAGGGGTGGGACAATTAGGGCATCAGAAGAAACCGCATCTGACCAAAAAAAAAAAGGATTTAGTACGGTCGAAAGAGGATGTCCCATGATTTTAACAACTGCTTAAGCCTTTGTACAGCCAAAACTAGATCTGGTTGGATGTTTTGAAAAATCAAGTCATTTCTGACCTTCCAAATGGTCGACTAGTAAGCAACCAGTTCCGGAAGGTTGTTGCTCTTATAATGCAATCCTTTCCTGGCCGTCCACCTATCCCAGACGTGGTGTACCTCGTCATCTAGCTCTCCCGTCTGAACTCCCTCCATACCTATCACCATGATGAACTTGATAAAAACGTATTGAGTGAACAGGTGGTCCACAGTCTCGTCATAGGCCCTGCAGAGCACACAGGCTGTGTCACCAGTCCACCCTCTCTTTACGAGGCTATCAAATATAAGAGGCCTCTTCTTCAGGACTAACCATGAAAATACTTTGACGTTGAGAGATATTGTCATGCCCTGGGACCGGGGGAGGCCTTTCCAGTAGCGCGCCCAGACCCGCCATATGTCAACACATACAAGACGTCTACCAAAAACAGCGGAAATAAAATCACAAATAGGCTACAACTAGAGATATCAGAGCAATATACAACTAGTTCTATCAACATGTAAAAGTAAAAGAGAACTAAATCATAAAACTAAAACATAAAGTAGATACAATATCTGTCTAGATACATCAAAATAGGGTGGTCTCAATACATAGGTAACTCTCCAAAATCTCTCCCAAAATAAAACACATAGAGAGAGA
Source organism: Aechmea fasciata (assembly GCA_025177825.1). NCBI lineage: Eukaryota > Viridiplantae > Streptophyta > Magnoliopsida > Poales > Bromeliaceae > Aechmea > Aechmea fasciata. The sequence continues at coordinate 7,775,235 of CM045945.1, forward strand.
GAGATAGATAGATAGAGAGGGAGAGAGAGAGAGAGAGAGAGAGAACTAAAACTAGACTAGAATACTATCAATAGCATCAAGCTATTGGTGTTATTAAGTTTTTGGTCATTGGATGAAAAAATGTGTAGAGACCTGGAAATTCAGCTGAGACTTGTTCGACAGCTCTGGAGAGTGTCGGGACAAGTCCGGGTTGCGTTGGCGCGAAATGGACGCCTAACGGGCCCCCTGGGGACTCGAGAGCAGCTTGTACTTAGAGAAATTGCGAAATTGCAGATTTCTGTGAGTTATACCGGTACAAATTGGTGGCTATACCGGTACAAATTGATGGCTATACCGGTACAACGGGGTTTTGAACCGGTACAAGCCGACAGCATGGCTCTGGTTTGACTTTTTGGCACTTGTCACCTCACCACCTCACCCTTTCCCCTTTATACAGCAGAGAGAGAGAGAAAGGGGCTTCCTCACCCCTTTTGCTGCTACTGCTGCTTGTTCTTCTTCTTCTTTGTTGCTGCTAGAGGAGGGGGAGGAGGTGCTGAAGAAGCCCGAGAGAAGCCCGAGCTTCGTCGACTACGCGCCGCGGAGCGGAGCAAGGAGGTTTTTGACGACGCTACGCTGCGAGGGAGCCCGGCGCGTGCGGGACCGTCGACCTCGACTCGACGGATCCGGTGAGCTTTTGGAGGTGAGTAGCCCTTCTAGTTTCCCTCCGTTGCTTCTTAAACCTCGGATTTTCGCACTGCTGCTGGCAGCACCGTCGAACCGCGGTATTTTGACTCATTCTCTGCGTAGGAGTGTCGAAACGCGACGAAACTTGCGCTGGTGGAACCGGGACTTCGAGACGAATCCAACGATACCTTACACGCCAGATTTGGAGCAGGTTTGCCTGTCGAACTCGCGTCTTATCGACCCGCCGTTCCACGAGCGTAATCCGAAAACCGAATTCTTGTTTTCCGTCGACGTCGGTGTTTCGCCTTGATCTCGAGCGTAGAGAGGCGGAATCCGGAAACGGAGCCGTTGGATTTCCGATCGCGAGGCGAAGATTTTGACACCAAAATCGCTGATTTTGGACAAGATTAGCTTAGTTAACTTTAAGCTTTTCTCAGCCGCAGTTTTTCCGGACAGAATTCACGAGCTTAAGCGTTTTGGGTTGCTTCTTCGCAGCGGAGGACCTCGGCACTTATCGGATCAGCGGAGGTGATCGAGGAGGACCTTTGACCCTTCCTCGCTGCCAGGGATTCGCTTCAGAGGTGGGTTTTACATCGGATTATACCTAAGTGCATAGTCGACGTGTATAGTTGTATGTTCGCGTTAGCCGTAGCTCGAATTCATGGAATTGTATATGAATAGCTGAATTTGGAGCATGCTTAGTGAGTAATATTTTATACATGTTGGACTTGGATTTGACTTAGGAGAAAACCCCGTAATTGATCGTCATTTATATACACTGCCGGATTTAGCTCTAGGAGCCATTTATCGTAGTATCTTCGCGAGCTTTGTGCGATGGATGCCAGGGGTAGTGTAGACCGTTACGGGGTGTCGGGCGCCGTCGGACCAGGCGGTGGGCCCAAGGCCTGTGTTGATTACTTGGGTTTGGCCAGTGAGGGCCTGATTGAGCTCGACAGAGCTACGCTGCATACTCGGTTGGGTAGCTCCCCCGAGTGCCGCTCCGGAGTTTGGGCTTGTGCCTTTGCGTTAGTGTCGGGTAGTGCAGGTTGGACTTGCTCTCCGCTGAGGTTTAGAGCGGGGGTAGCTGTACAGTCACAACCGGGCGCGGGACGGGTTTGTTCACAGTCCCAGGGACGGGTGCGTTCACAGTCCCCTTGCAGATTGGGTCTGGTAGACCAGAGTCTATAGGGGTAGTTTTGGGCTTGATAGTATAGCGCCAATAGCTGTTGAGAGTTTCCAACCTTTCTTTCCTTTACTGTACTTACCCTGTAGACTTAGTGGGTGGACCGATGTTGTTTAGGGCGGCACCCACTGAGGACTACTTGCTTTTATAGTAGTTCTCACGCCCTCTTTCTTCCACCTTTGTTGCAGGGCCTTCTGTCGCGGCTGCTGCTTCTACGGAGTCGGATCGCGGGAAGGGCGTGGCGAGCTAGAGCCTACCATTCGAGTTCGGTGTAGAGGACTCCCCCTGCAGGTAGGGACGGTTTTTGGTTTGAACGCTTTTGTGCATACTGTTGAACTCGCTCGAGCGAGTCGTTCTTGTATCTGTGGATATTGTATGTATATAAAGCTGTTTTCCTACCTGCTTGTTTATAGTTCTTCAGCTCTATACTACTGCTTGTAGTATTGTATGTTTATACAGATTCAGCTACGCTTCGTATACCTGGGAAATTCTCCTGTATACGGCGGATTTGTCGGCGTGCTCGGGGGCCTGTGTAGCCCGGGGCGTGACAAAATGTACGGTCATGATGATGTAGGCCCCCCTAAGGTTGAGTTAGTTATTGGTTTAATAGTATAATTTAACGGATAAAAATAGTCAAAAGGTTAAATCTAATGGCGGAAAACGTGATAGCACCAAACACTTGGTACTATTGATAGTATCCCAATCGAACTCTCTCTCTCTCTCTCTCTCTCTCTCTCTCTCTCTCTCTCTCTCTCTCTATATATATATATATATATATATATATATATATATATATATATATATATATATATATATATATATAAAAGCACGTATATTCAAATTTGGAGTCCGACGGACTCATTTATATTTTAGCGGAAAAATTAGCGCGCGCCATTTTCCTCTTTTTGTACGTAAAATTTTAAATATAAAAATAAGAATAGAAATAAAAACCGCAATGAATACGTAATTTTTCTATAACAGACATCGGTGTGAAATTCTAAAAAATATATTTTATCCTATAAAAAATTATTTTCTATATATATTTACGAATTTAAAAATATTTTTTCTTTTTATGATAAGAGATTTTATTTTTCTATTTGAAATTTCAATAGTAAATTTTCTATAGCAGTTATGGGTGTGAATATCCTATAAAAGATATTTTCATATTTAGTTTTAAAATATTTTTTTAGATATTTTGAAAATTCTATAAAAGATTCTTTTCTATATATATTTTTAAATTTCAAAATATATTTTCTTTTTAAAATAATAGATTTTATTTTTCTATTTAATTTCAAAATATTTTTCCAAAATATTTTTTTCTAACATTTTATTTTTCTATAATTTCAAAATATTTTTTCTTTTCTATATATATTTTTGAATTTTAAAATATCTTTTTTAAAGATAACGATTTTATTTTTCTATTTAATTTCAAAATAATTGTTACGTGCACTTGCACGTACACTCAACTAGTATATATATATATATAGAGTCCATTAAATTATACTTTTATGAGTATAGAGGTTCTTGTACTCATAATTTTTTAGACATTTGATCCACCATTTAATCATTTTTACCCGTTAGATTATACTATTCAACCAACTACCTACTCAACCCTAGGGGACCCACTATCAATCTAACCGTAATCACTTTCATCCTAGCCTCATATTTTTTCATCTCAACTACCAAAAAGTTATGAGTACGAGGGCTCCAATACTCATTATATATATATATATATATATATATATATATATATATATATATATATATATATATATATATATATATATATATATATATATATATATATATATATATATATATATAATCCATTTGTATCTTTATCAATAGACGAAACACTCTGCTACCAAGTTTTCCACCGTTAGATCCACCCTTTTGATGATTTTCACCCGTTAGATCATACTATTCAACCAACCACTTAACCTTAGAGGCCCACATCATCTTAACCGCACATCTCTCAATCCAACGGTCAAAATTTGGTAGCACCAATGACTTGGTGCTTATTAATAGTATAGTAGCCTAGTTCTATATATATATATATATATATATATATATATATATATATATATATATATATATATAATTGAGCTCTATGCTTTTAAAAGTACCAAGTCATTAGTTCTTATAAGTTTTTAGCCCTTGGATTAATAGATGTGTGGTTAGTATGATGTGCGCCCCTTGGGTTAAGTGGGTGGTTGGTTGAATAGTATAATCTAACGGATGAAAATAATCAAAGTCCTAAATCTAACGGTAAAAAATTTACAACCACCAAGTGCTATATATATATATATATATATATATATATATATATATATATATATATATATATATATATATATATATATATATATATATATATATATATATATATATATATATATATGTGAGTCCCACAAAGTACTATCGATAAGAAGATGTGCGGATAGGATGATGTGGGCCCCCTAGGGTTTAGTGGGTGGTTGGTTGAATAGTATAATCTAAGGGGTAAAATTAATCAAAGGGGTTAATCCAAGGGTAGAAAACTTACTAAAGACTAAGTTCGTCGTCTTATTAATAAGATACCAAATGACTATATATATATATATATATATATATATATATATATATATATATATATATATATATATATATTCTGGCTATGATGTTTTTAAAAGTATACTTATATGTTTTCCGCCGTTATAACCATTTTCACATGTTAGATTATACTATTCAATTAACTACCATTCAACCCTAGGGAACTACTGTCATCTTAACCGCAATTCCTTAATCCAAGAGCCAAGAATCTACAACCACTAATGACTTGTTACTTTTAAAAATATAGGAGCTCAATTTATTATATATATATTAATAAACAATGTCGTGACCACTTTCTGGATAGACATGTCATGGTCTCCATTATTCAATAAGAACACAACTAAACAAGACTGTATTAATTAAGATGATTCATGCAGGTCATTGAGAGGGTATTTTCCGGACCCAGCAAGAACAAGAAACTTCAATGTTTTTCGAACACTTAATTACATTGATCACATTCAGCTAATATTTCTTTATGATCTCTGGTCAGTTGAAAATACTTAATTCTCTTATGCGTGTAGGAATTCACTATTAGATATGCATTAATAAGAAATAGAATTACAATTCTCACAATCCAAAATCTTATGCATTCATGCTATGTTTGGTTCGTGAATAAGTTGTTATTACTTATTCCTGGTACACGTACGTACTACTTCTCGGCTAACACTACAACAGAATTAGATTATAGGGACACATATTTGAGACATTTTTGTGTAAGTGTCCTATTTATTCCAAAACTTTTAAAAAAATCTACTAATGCGTAAATATAAAGTACAATCCAATCAAAAATAAAATGTTACTCTACTCAACCCACCCCACCCCACCATGCCCATTCGGTCCGATTATAAACAGAAAAGAAAAAGAAAAAAAGAATAATCGACTACCATCTCCCCTTTTCCCCCTACTCAATCTACTGAAATCCTAGATGGAGCTCCCTTCCCTCTCATCCTTCTCCACCATCGTAGCAAACAATGTAGAGTTCCGATGTTTGCTAAATACTTAAATAAGTGTTGGTAAATTAACAACACTTTTTTTAGGTTATACTGACACTCTTTAACTGTCACTATATACCTAGCGATCCCATATATAACAACACTTTTTAAAAGTATCGGTAACTTAGCCAGCAACACTTTTTTTTAACCTGTACCGATATTTAAAAATGTCGCTATACACTATTTTTGTTAATGTAGTGGTGGCAAAATTTTTATGTGAACTTTTGGAGATGGAGAAGTAGCAGCGGCGCGTGCAGGAGTGGCAGGAGCTTCGCCCTAAGCGTGAGGAGCAGGAGCGCGAGTGGGCAGGCCTTGCCACCGCCACCGCCGACGATTAGCCCAAGGTCAGCAAGAATTAGACCTTGGACGGGGAGGAGTCCGGTGAGGACGAGGAGTCCATTGCTCTTGCGAAGCCCGACAAAGATATGGATTTCGATGAGGCCGCGAGGAGTAATTAAGGACGGTGATGGAACTGCAATGGAGGTTGATTTCGTGGACGGCGGAGGGGAAGGAGGAGGAGAAAGAAAAAGAGAAAGAAAAATGATATAAATTTCACCTAAAGGGTACAATTTTTATCTAAGGAGTGTAATTTTTATATCAAAGAGTGTAATTTTTATCTCAAATAGTGCAATTTTAATTTAAAATAGTGCAATTTTTTTTAAAAATAGTTTAACTTTATTTTTATTTTTATTTTTATTTTTTTTTTTTGAGAGATAGGTAGCACGCTACCCGCTTCGTTTATTTCGTTTAGAAATAAACTTAGCTATAAATGTGAATCAACTAGGATTCGAACCAGGATCACGGGTACCAACCATCAAGCCCTTTGCCACTTGCTCTAGAGACAGTCGGTAGTTTAACTTTATTTTAACAATACAATTTCATCTTTTTCTTCATTCCTCTATAATTTTTTATTTTTTCCATAGAAAAAAATATTTTTTATTTTTATTTTTTATTATTTTTTCTATAACTATTTTTTAAGTCACGACCTCTTCTTTTCCCTCTATCACAGCCATTGCCCTCACTGGAGTATAATTAATTTTCTCTTCCTCCCTTGCCGATGTGCTTCTCAGCCCCGAGAAGCACTTTTTCTTCATCGCCGGCGGCGGCAGAGATGACGAGTTTGTTTGGCGGGTAGAAAATCTGCTACAGTAGAGGTGGAGGGCGAAGGCAGAGGAAGAGGATAAGGTATCATCCTCACTATTATCCTGGAAGGTAGCGGAGGTGGTGGAGGGTCGAAGAGGGAAAAAAAAAGAAGGTCACGACGCAGCCTCAGCGGGTTCAAAGGCGGGGTGCGCCGCGAGGGCAAGAGCATGAGGGGTAGAGGTGAGGCATGTTGTTTTTGCCTCGGCCTCCTCCGCATTCTTCGGAGGAAAAAAAAAGAGAAAAGAACGAGAGAAAAAAAAAAAGAATAGAAAAAATTTTGATCAATTTATTGAAAATTCGGATCAAATTTGTAAAATCGAAAAAGACGGCATAGTTTTGCAAAATCTCACAACTTATGAATTTTTTATGCAAATTGGCCAATACTTTATCATAGAAAATTATTTTCTAAAATTTAGATCAAACATCCGGAACTGGCTTTGAACCGTTTCAGATTTTAGTCGAACCGGTGGAAAGTTGTTCAAGAAAACGCCTTAATAGGTGATTATTCATCAGGGTTCGGCGAACCCGAACTACTACGCTCGCCCGCTCCTCGCTCCTCAGTCTCCCAAAACCGAGGAAAAAAAAAAAAAGAAAAAAGGGAAAAAAAGAAAAGAAAAAAAACCCCTTCCACCTCGTTCCTAAACCCGACCGACCCTCAGTCTCGCTCCCTCTCCTCAGTTCCCTTCTCTCTTTCGACCACACCATCCTTCTTTCCGATGCCTAACCCCGCGACGGCGGCGGCGGCGGCGCCGTCATCTTCTTCCAAGAAGAGCGCCGGCGACCAGCCCGACACCGGCGTCGCCGGCGCCGGCGCCGGCGCCGCCTCCGTCCAGAAGGCCCAGCGGTCGAAGCCCGCTCGGCCCTCCGACGACGCCGACAAGAAGGTGATGCTGCCTCTTAACCCTTCTTCTTCTCTCTCTCTTTCTCTCTCTCTCTTTCTTAATAATTGTTAAGTATTCAATTTCTTGAGCATTAGTGTTCTATCTTAGTTATGTGTGCTCGTCATTGCTCGCCAAAGAAAGAATGGCGTAATTTTGGGGAATTAGCTAATGTGGTGGTTGGTTGATTCATGCATATGCAGTTGCCAATAACGAATTACAGCGGTATCATGTATAAATAAGAACTTAACAAGGTTTGTAGTGTTGGTAATTTAAGAATTGAATCGATAAATGGTAAGATGGATGCCAATGTAATGCAAACAAGATCTCAATTAACTCCTCATTGGCAACCACTCTCAATCAGACTTCCTTCTCTGGCCACTGATGATTGGTTCAGTCTAGCAGACATGATTGGTTCAGTCTAGCAGACTGCGCATGCAGTACGTATCTGGCCGCATAAGATAGATAGTGCCGTTCGAATGATACGCTGCTAAGTAGTGCTATTAGGAGAAGCATTAGCATGCTGCTGTCCAAGTAGTGAATAGGAGCTTCTGCCTTTGAGGCTTGGAATCTCATTTTCCTCCCGCTGCAGTAGAAGTTTTAGAAATCAATGCTTTTATTAGAACCAGTTGTTCTTGAAAACAAAAGTAGAAGCACAGTCAAACAGGCGCATAGGCTATTTAATGTGGTTCATATGAAACTGCTTCTATCTTAATTTTCACTAGACGCCCTTTTATTTTACTTCTATCCTTGGTTGAAATTAATCGCATGCTTGTTTGCAATGAAGAGGCTAGCATGAGATAGGTTATGATATATTTGTGAGGAAACAAGATGGTCGAGTGCAATTGCTGCCAGAACAACAGTACTAAAATTCGGTTGTATTTTTTAAGATAAAATAAATTTTAGTGATGGAAACAAATACAAACCGATAAATTAGTGCTTTGGTAACTAGAAATTGATGTAGAACAAATTGGAACTTTATCTTCGCAAAGTGTGCATCGCACCGTCCTAAGGCATAGTTCTATCTTTTGTGTCAAATTGATCAAGAACACTGTGCCAAGATACGACCGAAAATCCTAAGCCCGCAAGCATGATCATGGAGGAGGTAGACAAAGATTTCTAACACCCAAAGATGAAAAGCAATCAAGATTAGAGGAAATTGCAGATAGGGAGAGAGAATCTGGGGGTTTTCTTTCTGACTTTTTTTCTCGAATAGGTAATAGAGATAAGATATTCCGATGATGGTAGGACTAGCTTCAGGCCAAAAAGGGAATATTAAGGCCCAATGTTCGTCCTAATGTTTGCTAAAACATTCATGCCATGCTCGTGAACATATACAGGAAGGTTCGTAATGGGAGCATTCTCCCCATGTTAGTGATCGTTTGCGAGAAGACTCGAAGAAACATGATAATTAAGCTAGGTTTTTAACGTGTGAAAATGGCTAATTGGCTAATTGGTAATTGAGTAAAGTAGCTATTAAAAATTAATAGAAATGAAATAGTGAATTCCAGAGGTGATATCCCACACCCACTCCCGCAACTATGTTGCTACTCCATGCTAGCTTGACCTTACTTGGACTAGTCCGTTCCCATGCTCAAGCTCAACTAGGTGTGCGCACGCATATTAGAAACTTTTCTCTTCATTCTCCTCAAAGCCCTCTAGCGATATGGTGGCTAACTGTTAGTTTCGCTTCCAATGTTGGACTGAACTTCCACGAGAAAGTTGAAGACTTTTAATTGAAGTTGAAAAATAGGAGGGAACTTAAAAGACAGCATGTCAGCACATAGTGACAAAAGAAACATTGGAGGGAATGGACAAAAAAGGTTTAGGAGGGATTAGAAATTAACATATACAAATACGGGGAAGAATATTAGGGCCTTAGTTACGTTCTTTTTTGGGTCTATGAAAAGCCAATCCTCTATTGTCATATGGATAACAGTCTCTATTACCTATTTGACAAAAAGCAAAAAAGGAAACTCTATAGACTCTTTCTCTCCCTCTCTCTCTCTCTCTCTCTCTCTCTCTCCCCGTTTCGATCTTGATTACTTTTCATCACTGGGGTTGAAAGAGTCAAGAGTCGTATGTTGGAGCGATGTTCACGGTCAATTCAACATGAAGAATGAGAATACGCCTTAGGATATTGCTATGCACACTTCCAGAGTTAAAAGTTTCAATTTATTTCTCAACAATTTTTAGTTTCCAAAATGCTTATCTGTGAGTTTGCATTAGTTTTCATCACTAAAGATTGTTAGACACTCTTAATCAGAAAAAGATTTTAGTATTACTATACTAACAATGAAATTGCTTAAAATATCTTTGGAAGAAGATCTTTTTATTGCATTTAGAGATACCTTGCACTGAATAGGTGCAAAAATGATACCTTGCACTGAATAGGGAAAAACGAAGTTATCAAGGACAAAGTGAGGCAAATGTGAGACTAAGAGAAAGGTACAAATTGACATGGTAATAGGTTATCGGGGATATATTTATCCACAATATTGTCATGGGGGATCTAATTAGAAATAAGATTTTGGGATTCACATGGCTGGCCCCATCTAATGTGGAATGAAGGTTGCGCTAGATTAAGACAAAAGGAATTAGGCAACAAGAGAAACTTTGTTGTGGAATTTGTTTATTAAGTTGTAATGGTGGACACTCTTGATTGTTTGAGGGCTGTTGTGCTTTTGTCATTTTAATGCTTAGCCAAACTCACATAATTTAAGTCTATGGCCGTGTTATTGTTAATGATTAACTTGACGAGCTCTTCGTAAAATAAATTTTGCATTTCGTGTAAGTTTCTAAACCACATCCCTCTTGATAATTAATAAAATTATTTACTGATTTTGTGTAGTTACCTATAGAGTGGAATTTACTTCAAGTTGGAAGCAACACAATCTTTGATTGGGTTAATATAATGTCAAAATTACTTCTTTGGCTGTTGATTAACTTGAGTCAAGGTTTTAAGTACTGTATCGTGCCCCTAACTTGGTGGCAAGGTATAGGTGGGTTACCTATATTATATGGGAGCCAGTGTGTGTCGCGATACCCTACGCGGACTCGAGACAACGTGAACCGTGTAGGGTATCGAAATACATATGGCGCTTGCCCATGAATTGGGGCATACTTTTTTTTTTTCTTTTTTTGTTTTGGTGTTTCCTTTTATTCTTTTTTTTTTTGATTATTTTATCTCTCTTTCCACCCCATCTCCTTCCTTTTTCTTCTCTTCTATTTTTTTTTTTTTCTTTTCATATTTCTTTTTTAATTTTTTTTTTCCATCCCTTCTTTTTTTGACCACTCTATCTTAAGAGGAAAGAGAACCTCTTCCAGAGTTTACTTAATACTATAGGCAAAGAAATACCAAAATCTTGGATCTACTTATTAGTAAGGGTTAAAGTGCTATGGCTCGGGGGCATGTTGATCAATAGTCGTCATGGCACGTTGTGGGCATGGTTGCATGCGATGGGCACATGAGGCCTCCCAATGGCACGCCGAGTCGCGTTGATGCCACCTTATTTTAATTTTATCGTTCCTAATAAAGTCTTATAATGTTATTTTGAAAGCTTTAGGATAATAATTATGAATGTTGGTTATGTATTGATTTGTCTTGACCTATTGGCAATAATAACCTAGTGCATGTACTAATTAATATAAAGGAAGGCTTCTTTATATGTAAAGTAAAATATGACTATAGTTTATAGAATATAGAGATTAAAATACAATACCAAGATACACAAGCATGATAATACTTCAAATTTGTATCTTGCTGGAGAAACGACTGTTCAGTTCCACATAGATGAATGCTTCAACTTATCTTTTTATTTTGAAAATTTTTGAAAATTAATCAATATACTTTGTAATTCATGATCTATCCAAGAAAAATTTATAAAGTATTATGTAATGACTAGATCATGTGGATTTAGGCATTAATCACTTCAATCTTTTGATCTATTTTCAATATTTTGTGAACTATAAATAAAAGTTTACTAATTGCCATATTTCTTGCAAAAAAAAAACTTTACAAGTTAGAAATCTTTAAAATCTATGGAAAAGAAATTTGATTTACAGAATAATTTGGCTTACCTAATTGAAGATTTTTGGTATTTCTTTGCCTCTAAGTAAAACCATTTAGGAAGAGGTTCCCTTTCCTCTTAAGATAAAGTGATTATAGAGGTAAGAGAAGGGATTGGAAGAAAAAAAAAAGGAGAGAAATATGAGCATAAAAGGAGAGAGAAAATATAAAGAAAAAATAGAGAAACAAATATGAGAAGAGAAGGAAAGAGAGAGGAGAAGAAAGAGGAAAGAGATGAGATGGTAAGAGAGGTTATATAATAAAAAAAAAGAATAAAAGGAAAAAACCAAATCATAAAAAGGAAAAAAAAAAGTACTCCCGTGATTCAAGGGCACGTGCGTACGTACGACAATACCCCACGCAAGATCGTGTTGTCTTGCTCGTACCGCACGGAGTATCATATAACACGCAGGCCCCTCGATACTCCACATGTACCATGCCCCTAAGTTAAGAGCACGGTATGACATGACTTGTACCAAGCGACATGCTTGGTACTTAAAACCTTGCTTATTAGGTCAATCAAAATATTTATAACTTTTTTCCCATAACTCGTAAAACACATTCTTTTCCCATAGATTTGAAAGATTTCTGATTTCTAAAGCTCTTTTTTTAGGAAATATGAAATTTCATAAATTTTTATTATAGTTAATAGAAATTTGAAAATAGATTAGAAGGTTGAAGTGATTAATGTTTAAATCCACATGATCTAGTCAATATATGGTCAGTTTTTAAATTTTCTTGGATAGATTTCGCATTTTGCATGGGATTTATGAAAAAAATTGATGAACTTTCAAAATTTCGAAAATAAAAGATAAGTTCAAGCATTCATCTATGTAGAACTAAACAATCATCTCTCTCGCCAAGATATCAATTAAAATTGTTATTATACTTCTGGATCTTGTTATTGTATTTTAATTTTGAATTTCTATGAACTATACCTATAATTTACTTTACGTATAAAGAAGCCTACCTCTATATTAACTAGTAAGTGTAGTAGCTTATTGTTTCCAATAGGTCGAGACAAATCAATACATAGCCAAAATTCATAATTACTACCCTAATACTGTCACAATAACATTATAGAACCTTATTGGACCAAAATAATTAAAATAAGGTAGTGCCAAAGTGTACCGTAGTGTGCCATTAGGAGACCTTGCATGCCCCATTGGCATACAAGCCCACATGTCGGCATGCAACTTTGCCCATACCGTACCGTCCCAACTATCAATCAGCATGTTCCCGTGCCACAATTAAAGACCTGTGCCACGACACTTTAATCCTTGACTTAAGTAATAACTCTCATAATTACATTTTGACAAGCATGCTTTTACTTGTGTATGAGCTACTTGGATGTTCATTTGTCACGCCCCGGGTTGAAGGATTCCCCGGGCACGCTGACAAATCCGCCGTGTACAAGAAGTTTTCCCTGTACACGAAGCGTAGCTGTACCTGTATAACATACAATGCCACAAACAGTAGCATAGAGCTGAAGAAAACTATAAACAAGCAGGTAGGAAAACAAACTTTATATACATACAACCACGGATACAAAAGTAACACTACTCGCTCCAGCGAGTTCAACTGTATGTACAAAAGTGTCCAAACCAAAAACTATCACTACCTGCAGTGGGAGTCCTCTAGCACAGTACTCGAAGGGTAGGCTCTAGCTCGCCACGCCCTTCCCGCGGTCCGTCTCAGAAGGAGTAGCACAATGTAAGGCCCTGCAACAACGGTGGAAGAAAGAGGGCGTGAGAACTACTATAAAAACAAGTAGTCCTCAGTGGGTGCCACTCTAAACAACATCGGTCCACCCACTAAGTCTACAGAGTAAGCAAGAAGGTAAAAGGTTCTAACACTCAACTAAGTACCACTATACTATCCTCGCCCTCAACAACCCTCTCGTAGAACAAGTAAAAGGACCCAATCTTACGAGGGACTCGTGATACACCCGTCCCGCCCGTCGAAGCAACACTACAACTACCCTGGGGGTAGCTAGCGGAGAGCAAGTCCACAACGAGGACGCGACACCAACGCAAAAGCACTAAGCCGGACTCCGAGCGCACTCGTGGCGCGAACCAACCGAGTATGCAAGCGTATCTCTGTCGAGCTCAATCGCTCTCACGGGCATAGTCAAGTAAACAGGGTCTAAGCACTAATACACCACGTGCCCCTTGGCACAAACTGTAACCACACAGCACACTGGGCCCACCGTCAACCCCCGACGGTTCCCAATAACCAGCACAATTAGACTCTGCTGAAAAGTAAGCTCGGCATTCCCAGCGCGAGCGTAAAAGCAAACTACACTACCCTGGGTATCCATCACACTTCCCCAGCGATGATACGGCACAAAACGGCTCCTAGAGCTAAATCCGATAGTGTAAGCTAATGACGATCCAAAACGTGGTTTTCTCCTAAGTCAAATTCAAGTCCGATACGAAGGTTGCTAAGTAGTAACATGTTCTCTAAATTCAGATTTTAGAAGATATGATCCATGAATTGAGCTACCACTAATTAGCTTCAATAAATAAAGCATACATGTCGACTATTACGAACTTAGGAGTTGAAACGATGAAATCCCACCTCGATAGCAATCCCCTGGCAGCAAGGGAGTGTCCTGGGTCCCCCCGATCTCCCCCGCTGATCCGCCAAGGTCTGAAGTCTCCCGCCGCGGGCGGGCAAACCCAGCAATAAGCGATTTCACGAATTCTGTCCGGAAAACAGTAGCTGAGAAAAGCTTAATTCTAACTAAGCTAACCTTCTCCAATTTCAGCAAGTAAGGGCTCAGAATCTTCGTCTGGAAGTCACGAATCCAACGGTCCAAGTTTCGCTGGATTTCGCCACTTCTACGCTGAGATCAAGACAAAACACCGACGGTCGACGCTGGAAATTGCAGGAACAGCACCTCAGATTCGTTTCGGCAAACAACGGCTCAGTAAAAAGGAATTTCGACTGGGCAAACCTGCACCAAATCCAGCAAATAAGGACTCTCTGGAATCGTCTCGCAGTCGCGGATCCAACGGCCCAAGTTTCGTCGTGTTTCGATACTCCTACACAAAGATCCAGTCAAAACTCCGCGGGTCGACGCTGCAGTCAGCAGCAGCTCGAAAATCATGGGATTTAGAAGCAACGGAGGAAACTCGATGGGCTACTCACCTCGGAAAACTCTCAAGGCCCGTCGCTGAGTCGAGGTCGGCGGTCCCGCACGCACGCCGGGCTCCCTCGCAGCGTCTCGTTGTCGAAAACACCTTCGCTCGGCTCCGCGGCGCGCCGTCGACGAAGATCGCACCTCCTTGAGCTCCTCCACCGCTACCACTACCTAGCTAAGGGGAAGAAGGAGAAGGAGAGTAGAAGCAGCAGCAGCAAAGGGTGAAGAAGCCCTCTCTCTCTCCTCTCTGCTCCTATAAGCAAGGGGGGGGTAAGGTGGTGATGTGACAAGTGGGGAAAAAGTCAAACTGCACCATGCTGTCAAGCTGTACCGGTACAAGGACCTCCTTTGTACCGGTATAGCCATCAATGTTGTACGTGACACACCAATTTGTACCAACTCACGTAAAAATCCGCTATTTCGCGATTTCCAAGATATACGCCGCTCTCGCATTCCCGGGGGCCCGTTTGGCGTCCATTTGGCGCTCAACGCGACTCGGACTTGTCCCGACACTCGTCGTAGCCGTCGACAAGCCTCAGGTGCAATTTTCCAGGTCACTACATCATTACTTCATTCAGTTGATTTAAATCATTATTTGGTGAGACAGTTTTCAAAGGGCAGATAATGCATTTGTAGGTGACAACCTTGTGTACTGTGCTGCCATGCTCTTACAATCTTTTCTTAAGAGTCTTGCTACTAAACATGATTGCATTTCCTTTTTAAGGCCTTTCAATAAAATTGGTAAATTTCATGAAATTAATGGCCGAAGATGTTGAAATTTGCTTTAACAATCTAGCTATTCTCAATTTTATAAAATCCATGTAATTTGAACAATTTTGGCAAAATTGCTAACAATAGTAGTATGTCTTTAACAGTTTTGATTATAAACATCGTTCATTCATTTTGATCACGAATTTTAAGAAATTATGCTTTCGCTTCAAGAAAATTAACTTTTTAAATTTACTAGCCTTGATCACAAGATTTCAAGAACGTTTGAATAAGTCGGTGAGAGATTTTTTGTAGATTATGTACATCTACCTATTGTTACCTTTAAGCATAGAATTACATGCATAAAGATGAAATTTGGGTTAGTATAGGGGTAGATTCTTCCCATATTCGAAGTCTCATCATAGTCAAATGTAAAACAACTGAAAAACAAGGAAACAGTGCAGGGCTGATCTATTGGATCTATCTATAATTTGCTTTATTAGTTATTTTATATGATGAAATTTCATCTTATTGAGATTATTTTGAAAATTTTGAGATTTGTGCCCAACTTTTAACTATCAATTTATTGTTTTCAAGTAAGGATTTAAGTGCTAGCATGGGCTCTATCCACCATGTCATACTATATCAACAAGATATCAGCATGATATAATCCCTTTGCCGATGGCACGGTTCAAAAGCCCTCATTTCTTTGAAACTAGCAAGTAGTTACATTAGAAAGTGCAAAAGATTTGATAAGCAGTTATAATATATTGGCGCCAAAGAAAATAGATATTTCTTCACATAGTGTATCAGAAGATAGGTAAGTGCTCGGTCCGACCCCATGCCACAGCGCTTAAATCCTTATTTTCAAGAAATTTTACTCAAATAGTCAGTAATCTGTCTATTAAGAGCAAACAATAAAATTAAAAGACATCCTGAAAGTCTAGGAAATGGTTTTTAGTTAAATACCTCAGGACAAAATATCTTGTTATGCCTGATAATGTATGTCGTTGGCATAGCTTGCCACACCATATATCAGTGTAATTCAGGTGCTCACGTAAGTACTTTGCTACACATGGCTGTCACATAGAGCGTACCACAGGATGGTAGTCCTTTCTTTTTGTAATCTAGATGTAAGATAACAACAAATATTTTTTGTAATGGCAGGGGGAGTGGAGCGGACCAGAGGAAAGGGGGAGGAGCAGAGTAAATAAAGTAAAGGTAGAGTAGTAAGTATAGCTGCTTAGATACTGCTAAGCCCAGCAGGGGAGATAAGGATGTAGAGACGGGCTAGGAGGGTACCTGGTTCGGGTCGGGCAGCCTTGGAGATCCGACAGGGTTAACCAACAAGAGCTGGGCGGTAGTAGCTGAGGAGTCGATCCACACCAGGCCCACAGCACGGATCGCGGCCCAAGGGAGCCCACTTATAAATAATTCTCTTTTACAACCTTATCATTTACCATTACCATTTTACATTTTAGTCCCGATGTAGTAGGGGTATAAGTAGCGACATTTACTAAGTGAACAGTAAGATTGATAAGATAATTCTTTTCCCCATCTACTCCTCATCTCTCTCTTTTCTCTCCTCTGACCCGATGCAGCAACCCGGCGATCTTGTCGCTGTGGTATGGCTATCTCGGGGATGATGAGATCCGGCACCTCTCCTGATCCAATTCTCCGATTGGAAATGATGGATCGACGAAGCCAAATAGAGGGGATTACTCGGTAAGTCACTAGATGCTGGGATACAGAGGGAGGAGAAGAAGAGGGAAATTGAGAAAAATGATGGCACAGTGGAGATTTTGTGTGGATTATCGCCAATTGAACAAACCCACCATCAAGGATAAATACCCCATTCCTATTATAGAGGACTTACTAGACGAATTGGGCGGGTCGAGGTATTTTTCCAGGAGTGACTTACGCTCCGGTTATCACCAAATTCGCATGTACGAAGAAGATATTCCGAAGACTGCGTTCCGCACCCATATTGGGCACTATGAGTTTCGCGTCATGCCCTTCGGGCTTACAAATGCCCCCGCGACATTTCAAGCGATTATGAATGAGGTATTTGCTCCCAACTCCGAAAGTATGTTCTTGTGTTTTTCGACGATATTTTGGTATATAGCAGGTCATTGGAAGAGCATGCTGATCACCTATCTAAGGTGTTGAGCACCTTGAAGACCAATCAACTGTATGCCAAACGCTCCAAATGTTACTTTGGACAACGGCGTGTGGACTATTTAGGGTTTGTTATTACCGAAGAGGGAGTGACCACAGATCAAAGCAAGATAGAAGCTATGATGCAATGGCCAGTTCCGAAATCAGCTAAAGGAGTGAGAGGATTTCTGGGCTTGACGGGGTATTATCGCAAATTCATTAAAGGCTACGGGGTGCTAAGTAGACCGCTAACGGAACTGCTAAAGAAGAGCAACTTCCACTGGGGAGAGCCAGAACAAACAACATTTGAGCAGTTAAAGAAGGCCATGACGGAGGCCCCGGTGTTAGCCATGCTTGACTACAGTAAGCCTTTTGTCATTGAGGTGGATGCTTGTGGACAGGGAATTGGGCGGTGCTCACGCGGATGGCGGACCCCTAGCCTACTTGAGCAAGGCAATCAGCCTAAAAAATATGGGTTTATTCACATACGAAAAGGAGTTCTTGGCGATCCTGATGGCGGTTTCCAAATAGAGGCATTATCTAGAATTGAAGCAGTTCATGATTAAAACCGACCACGAGAGCTTAAAATACTTACTGGAGCAGAAGATCACTACGGCTGTCCAGCAAAAGGGAATGATCAAATTGATGGGCTTAGATTATGTTATATGTTAAAAGAAAGGAAAGGAAAATCGAGCTGCAGATGCACTGTCGCGAAGGGGATTTGAAGAAGGGGTGGCACAAGCAGTGTCGGGTGTGATCCCAGCTTGGGTAATAGAGGTGACCGAAGGTTACATGAGCGATGAGGAATGTGAGAAACTTATCACAAAACTAATGCTACAACCCGAGGATGCTGGACCATACACCTACACTCACGGATTGTTACGATATAAGGGGAGGATATATGTTGGGTCTGGAAATGGAATGTGAGAGAAAATCTTGGCGCAGATGCATGACTCACCCCTGGGGGGTCACTCGGGAGAGCGTACTTACCGGAGGATCAAACCTTTGTTCTGCGGCCGGGTTGAGAACGGAGGTTAAGGAGGCTGAGTGCGCAATTGCTCGATCTGCATACGAACAAGGTCAACAACCAACCTTATGCCGGCTATTGCAACCATTACCCATACCAACGCAGTGATGAGGTGAGTATGGATTTTATTGAAGGCTTGCTGAAATCTGAAGGGAAGGACTCGATTATGGTGGTGGTTGACCGACTTACTAAGTATGGACATTTTATTGCTCTCACCCATCCCTATACTGCCTCTGATGTAGCTCGAGCCTTCTTCGACACTATCTACAGTCTACATGGATTACCCGAGAAGATAGTATCAGACCGAGACAAGGTATTCACTAGTCAAGTCTGGTAGGAGCTTTTCAAAATCTTGGGGACAAGGTTGCTCTTGAGCTCCGCCTACCACCCTCAGACGAACGGGCAAACAGAGAGAGTAAATCGTTGCCTAGAGACCTACCTTCGCTGTCTATGTTTCCAACACCCGCGTCAATGGCACAAGTAGTTGACTCATGCGGAGTGGTGGTACAACTCAAATTTTCACACTTCTTCCCTGGGAACGACGCCCTATCAAGCTCTCTACGGGCGTCCACCTCCTACCTACTTGGTGGCAAATCTGGATCAGGATGTTACCGAGGCAACGAAGGATTGGGTCCAGGACGAAGAGATTGACTCGAGATCTCCGAGACCATCTGCGCTCTGCTCAGCATCGCATGAAGCAATTTGCCGATAAGCGCAGAGTAGATCGTGAGTTCAACGTGGGAGATTTTGTTTACCTGAAGCTGCAACCTTACCGGCAAGCAACTGTGGCGGTACGGCGCAACTTAAAGCTATCGTCACGGTACTACGGACCTTTCGAAATCCTGGAGCGCGTAGGCGCAGTGGCCTACCGGTTGAGGCCACCGAGAGGGCTCCGCATCCACCCCGTTTTCCACGTATCCTCCTCAAGAAGAGTCCGTGGCGGGAGACCGATCACCCCCACGCGCCGTTCACGGGGAAGGAAGGCGATTCTTCGGCGGAACCCGAGCAGATCCTAGATCGCCGGATGGTACGCCAGGGAAATCGAGCGGCGACTCAGGTGCTTGTGAAATGGAGCAACTTACCAGAGGAATATGCTACCTGGGAAGATTACAAGTTCCTCCGATCACAGTTTCCGACGATTGATCCTTGAGGACAAGGATCGTCTTCGAGAGGGAGGGATTGTATTAGCAGGGGGAGTGGAGCGGACCAGAGGAAAGGGGGAGGAGCAGAGTAAATAAAGTAAAGGTAGGGTAGTAAGTATAGCTGCTTAGATACTGCTAAGCCCAGCAGGGGAGATAAGGATGTAGAGACGGGCTAGGAGGGTACCTGGTTCGGGTCGGGCAGCCCTGGAGATCCGACAGGGTTAACCAACAAGAGCTGGGCGGTAGTAGCTGAGGAGTCGATCCACACCAGGCCCACAGCACGGATCGCGGCCCAAGGGAGCCCACTTATAAATAATTCTCTTTTACAACCTTATCATTTACCATTACCATTTTACATTTTAGTCCTAATGTAGTAGGGGTATAAGTAGCGACATTTACCTGTAAGTGAACAGTAAGATTGATAATATAATTCTTTTCCCCATCTACTCCTCCTCTCTCTCTTTTCTCTCCTCTGTCATCTCCTTCCTTCTCTCTTCTTCCCTCTTCTGCTCCTCTCCTCTTTTCATCTCCTTCTCTCTTCTCAATCTCCCTCTTTTTCTCCTCCCTCTGTATCCCAGCATCTAGTGACTTACCGAGTAATCCCCTCCATTTGGCTTCGTCGATCCATCATTTCCAATCGGAGAATTGGATCAGGAGAGGTGCCGGATCTCATCATCCCCGAGATAGCCATACCACAGCGACAAGATCGCCGGGTTGCTGCATCGGGTCAGAGGAGAGGATTACATTTTTCTGCCATTTCTTTTCTGATGGCTCTCAGCTCACATTATTCTTTTCATTCGGCAACTGTTCTTTTTCTTTCTTGGCGTTCTGCTGTTTTCTTGACAATAATGATGTTTTTCATATTGATAATGAAGATTAATAGGAAGTAAGAACTGTTACAAGTGTAGTTCAAGTATCTTTTCAACAAACTATCTTTTATTTCATAGTGCTAATCAGTAGAAGCTCGAGTCCAAATGTGTCTCTCTTTTTCATCCTGAATGCTGATGAACATCCTTTTACTGCTCATAATCTTTCTATTCACTGTGTCAGTTACTTTTTTCTGAAGAACAGACCAAAAGGCTCAAGGATGTGGAGATCAGCTTTCCTATCGTGTACGGAACAATATCATTTTGGCTTGGTAAAAAAGCAAGCGAGTAAGTTCGTAATTTAACAACTCTTTTTTTCGGGAGAATATTTGGTAAGTTAGAAGAACTAATAGTCTTTATACAAAAAGGGGGTTATTGTAAAATCACATGTTGTGTCAATATATATTATTACGTTAGTAATTAGATTTTCCCATTTAGGTACAATTCACACAAATGGACTGTCTATGTTCGTGGAGCAACAAATGAGGATTTAAGCGTGATAGTTAAACGTGCAGTGTTTCAACTACATCCCAGCTTCAACAATCCGATGAGGGTTGTGGAGTCGCCACCTTTTGAGGTATCAGAATCTGGCTGGGGAGAATTTGAAATAGCCATTAGCCTTTTCTTCCACAGTGATGTTTGTGACAAGCAGTTGGATCTGTAAGTTTGAAGTAAAAGAGACTCTGCTATCACTTAATTCTGATCACCAACCTCATTCTACGTCTAATGGAACTTTTCCAAATGGAACAGATATCACCAGCTAAAGTTGTATCCTGAAGATGATAGTGCTCCTCAGTCCACTAAAAAGCCTGTTGTAATTGAAACATATGATGAGATTGTGTTTTCAGAGCCTACGGAAACTTTTTTTGCTAGAGTTCAGAATCATCCAGCTGCAGTTGTACCTAGGCTACCTCCTGGTTTATCCTTGCCACCCCCAGGTATAATGCAACTCTCTTTACTTGTCATTCATATTTTTAACCCTCTTTACTTGTCATTTGTACTTTCAACTCTCTTTACTTGCCATTTGTACATTCAATTCTCCTTACTTGTCATTCATACTCTCTGTATTTTCTGAGAAACTAACTGCCATTGACCCTTTTAGCACCACTTGAGCATGTAAATGAAAAGAAACGAGGTGACACTAAAGATCATGCACTGAGTCAGTGGTTCATGAATTTCTCCGAGGCAGATGAGCTACTAAAACTGGCAGCAGCTCGTCAACAGGTAAGATTTGATTTCCTTATCTTTGAACTATTTAAATGGAGATGGTTTCTAAATTGAGCATTTTGGACATTTGACTGCTTTTGTTAGGAAGTCTGTGAATGTAATATTTGGTTTGTAAAGTTGTTACGCAAAGTCAATTTGTAAGATTTCTCTCAGCCACACTAAGTCTGATCTCACATGTCACGAATTTTCTCAAAATGTTTCAAGTTATTACTGCTTCTTATCTCTAAGTTTTGTGAAATTCACATATAGATTGCTTGATGCAGGATGGTTTAGGGGGTTGAGAGCTTTTGAGAATTGCTTTAAATATGGATCGAGCGATTCTTAGAAATCAAACTAAAAGAAATAAATGACAAATCCGGAAATTCAAAAATTTAATAAGGGATTGATTATGGAAAAATCACACCTTTGAGTTTCCACAGGATCGGATCCATTGCACGCATATGGGTGAGTCGGTTCAACTTCTTTCGATCGTTAGGTCTTTAGCCGCTTTGTTAGAACTTTTAAAATAGCGGGAAAGAGAGTAAGGGTTAGAGTTTAGAAAGTGATGGGAAAAAAATGAGGATAATAGGAAATTAGGGTTGAAGATTAGCCATAGAAAGAATAGAGAATTTGAAAGATTTGATGATGACTCATTTCCACAGAGTAGGTTTACATTGCAATCTCGATCGGATGGTTGTCGTGGTGATGGTGGATTGTAGGGAAGGAGAAAATTGACGGATTATTCTTTTTTGATCAAGTGGCCCCCCCGTAGCTTGCTGTACGGACCGAGAGGAGGGGGCGTACGGACAAAAGGGGAATGCGCCTCACATACAACTTCTCTAGTATGGCCTAGCTGTGAAGGGATCCGACAGGTGGGTCCTATGCAGATAAGTCGATCTCATCGACTCTCTTTTATTGTAATGGATCCAACAGCTCAAATTCATGAGGAATTCAAATCTCTCAAATTTCATTAACAAAAAGCATGCCTTACAATAATGTCTTGACCCTTATTTATAGAATATAGGTTAAAACGTCTAAGAATACGAGTAGGAGTCCGAAAAATGAAATTAAAAAAAAAATCTCATAACAGAATTCAAAATAGAGTTATGAAAACAAATAAAATTCTAATCTAAAACTTCCAAATAAACTAAAACTTTCAAATAAAAATCTTAATCTCTGATTGGAGTGTGAATCCCTGAACTTTTCAGTGTTCTGAAGTTTTGGTTGGTGTTTCTACTTGTATCCAATCGTTTTTTGGACTCTAATCGCGGCACTGTCGCAACTGTAAACCTTTTCAATCTTTATTCTATCACAAATAGGGTATATCCCTGTTTACTCAAAAAAAAAAAAAATCTTAATCTAATAAAACTTGCAAAATCAATCCACCGAATTTGGATCAGACTCAGATTTAAGTCAGGCTTCTAGCACCGGACCACCGTGTAAGTATGTAACCAAATATTCCAAATACAGTTCCAACGATGAGTACAAGTCCGAAAAGGATCCGATTCCTCATCATTGCCACCATGGTGAAGCCGGATTACGGCCGGCCTGCATTTTCTATGCAGTTAAATTTGAGTAGATTTTCATGCTGAAACTTTGTAATATAAATGTCATGTTTTCTTCGAAAGATAATGATTATTCTTTACTCAGTATGTACCCAATATGATCTTTATGTTGATTGGAGTTATGCAGTAGGTTGAAATGGTGTGAACCATATAATGGTGATGATGTAGTATGTAAGGTTGGTAGTTAATCAGTAATGAAAATATTAGATAGGGGAAAGGAAAGAGTGAAGCCAGGATTAGGATGAGTATTACAGATAGAAGATTCATGGAAAATGGATGAAGGCTGCTGGGCCCAAGGAAACAAAGTTTCCTCTCAATGCATAATGTCTCTCACAAGTCAACCATCCATCTCAATGCATAATGTTCACTTTGAGTTGTATATGGACTCCTTCAAGCTCTTAGAATAGGAAATGGATCAGATTAAATTGTTGTAGAATCATGTTGAATATAGATAAAAGCCATAGCCCATCAATTTTTTTTTTTGTAATCTTTGCTGCTTTAAATAGCACCATAAATATATGGAAATTATACAGATTCTTGGAAAATAGAAAATTCACCAAATTCATGCCCAACTGAAGGTAAGATAAAAATGCCTCAACATAACAAAAGTAAACACTGATTGAGCTACCATCGTCGTGATTCAGTTACATCATGTCCCTTAACCTTGCTTGATTATGGAGTTGGTCAATAGATGCGCTATAATATTAAAGATGGATTCCAGAAAATTAATGCAATTATTCTGTTTGTTTTCTGTACATCTATATTTGATATTCCTAGAGTTAGTTTACATCATAGGGCATAACCAAAAGTATTCATTTAGTAAATTGACTCAAAATTTAATTCAACTGTTGTTTCCTCATTCAGGTGCAAGCCCACATAGTTAAGCTCAGAAGACAGTTAACCAAGATGGATGGGCCGCCACAACAGTCTAGAGCTGCTTCTGGTCAGTAACTATACCTGTGGTTTTCCCTTTAACGGTTGCCTATAGAGTTCCAGATACTGTGGACAAACAAAACTTGCTTCCAGTAACAGTATGCTGATGACTTGTAAGTTAGAATTTTGAAGCAAATAGGGAGGTCCCATAAGAAACGGAAACAGGAACTGCAGTGAGGCTGCTTTCTTTCATTTGACATGGCACAATCTTCGGTGGGAATGCTTTAGCTACTGCATTTAGTTCTATTGGTCTCCGTAGTTTGCTTCGTTTTGTTTGTAAAGTTTATTGGACCTTACTGCAATGAGCAAACATTCGTGTTGCAGATAGTGAAGGTAAGTACATCGAAGACAAGGATTTATTGTCAGCTTTTCATTTTTATTTTGTTTAAGCTTTCTGCCTTTGCGCTTTGAAGGGAAAACTTCAAAAGGTCTCCTGTAATATAGTGCATTTACATTTTGCTTCAAAATGCAGTACTTTGCTATTAAGTGGTTTTTGTTTTCCGTAAGGAACTGTGGTTAAATGGGGCGGCAAAATGCTATATTATTATATAAACAACAAAGAAGTAAAGTACAAGCTGGATTGTACCATTCTAATTTTTTGTAACATGTGGTCCTTGTTACCCACAACAATGGATTCTTACGGAAAACAAAAGATAAAATGATATAGTAGCAATACAGTTACACTTAAATTTATAGGATACTAAGCTGGGAATGCACTATATCAGAAGGGGGCCTCTGAAGTTTTCCTACTTCAAAGAACCTTTTCCTTCCTTCTTTAGAACTTAAATTTTTGCTATGAATAGTCTTATTTCAGGATGAGATCAAGATATGTACTTGAGACTTCTTTTCATTTAATAGATAACACCTTCAACTTTGATTTGTTCTGATTTCGATTTCCAATCCGTTTTGTTGAGGATTTCGATAATTTAATCTGCGGTTCAGTAAGATTTCCAACCTCTATAGCTACGTTTTAAGCTGAAGACAATGGCAGCTTGTTGATGCATGATGACTAATAGTTAATGGAGCCATTAACTTTAATGAATCTTAATTCAAATGGCTCAAACAACTCAAATCAAAACGGTGCAAATGAAAGTTTAGGGGAGCTTGGGGGCCTGTTACAGAATTTTCTATGGTTGGGGGAGTTCCTATACATTTTGCCTTAAACGGAAAAGTATATATTACTTGTACAATCTATGAAAGTATAATCTTACTACTCTTGTCACATGATGTGACCAGCAAAGCACCTCACTCCACTTAGGGGGGGTGTGTGGTGGGGTGGATCATAAACTTGGAATAGAGTGTATAACCAGCATTGCTCATGCAAAAGAAAAGATAGATGAAACACATATATATGCTTGAGGTTGTTAAAATTTGAAGGATGCTATTCAAAGTAGCCTAGCGGCCTCTCGCTCATTGAGGACTTGATCCTGCTGTTCTCATTAAACTATTCTGCGCGTCCTCTTGCTCCCTCTACATGTTTCTCTTGATCTGTTTATCTTGCTTTGCATCTACACAGATAGGACCTCAAGTTACTTGAATCCAAGTAAAAAGAGGGACAACAACATTGTGATAGAGTCAAACATTAGAGTAACCATCTAAGATCACAGTGATAGAGTAGGTAAAATCATCAGAGGAGCTCCAGTCAGTTTCAATCCAATCTTTCTGAATCCCTGAAGAATAATACTGGCAAACAATCAGCTATGGACAAAAAAGAGTCTGAAACTATTTCTAGAATACAACATCGATCAAATAATTTAACAATGCAAGCATTCCTGGTTAACATAACCACCAGAATAATTCAATTACCAACAGTTAGAAGCTATGATTATTAATCCACTTCATGGTATCAAACTCCTCGGATAATGTGGCGCGGAGAGGATGATTCTGCTCTCAATTCACTGGATTCTCCTCTGATTGAATGTAGC
Source organism: Aechmea fasciata (assembly GCA_025177825.1). Classification (NCBI taxonomy): domain Eukaryota; kingdom Viridiplantae; phylum Streptophyta; class Magnoliopsida; order Poales; family Bromeliaceae; genus Aechmea; species Aechmea fasciata. Next base: position 7,801,429 of record CM045945.1, read on the forward strand.
CCAAATTCATTCCATCTCGATCTATCTATCCGGCTCCAGGGGGACTTGTGATTATTATTAACCTTAATGTGTATTGAATTAAGCTGTCTATTTGACATGTTCCAACCTGCTAAATGCCAAATCTTTCTCCAATCCTTTCCCCTTCATCAACACTCTTAGCTCTTCAATCTCATCCCACATACCAACCCTCGCATACAAATTCGACAACTCGACGTAAATACCCACATTACCGGGTTCCAATTCGAGCGCCTTCTTAGCAGCGACCTTCCCGATCTCGACATTTCCGAATTCCCTACAGGCGCTAAGCAAGGAACCCCACACGGTGACACCACCACCGTCTCCGCCTTTATCCAACACCATCTCATTAGCAAAGCCCCATGCTTTTCCCAACTCTCCCGCCTTACAAAGCATATCGACAACGCAACCGTAGTGCTCGGGCCCAGGAACCATTCCGTAACCTTTCCTCATCGATTCAAAGAGCGAGAGCCCTTTGAGGACTCGGCCCGAGCGAGCGCACGCCGAGAGGACCGCTAGCAAGGCTATCTCATCCGGCTCGATCCCTTCAACCCCCATCTCTTCGAAAGCCCTTATCACGTCATCAAACCGCCCGTTCCGGCCGTAGGCGTTAAGCATCGACGTCCACAAGACGACGTCTCTCCTTCTCACCTCCTTCCGGGCGGATTCGAAAACGAGCCGGGCCTTACCCACGAGGCCGCACTTGCCGTACATCTCGACCAACGCGCCGAAGAGGAACACATCCTCTTCCGCATTCTCGACCTTACGAATCAGATACGCGTGCGCCTGCGCGCCCAGATCGACGGCGGCCAATTCGGCGCAAATCCTCAAGACGGACGACAGCGTGAACCCGTCGGCCTCCAAACCCAGCTCATTCATCCGACCCACGAGCGAAAGGCTCTCGTCCCAGCTCCGGCTCTCGACGTACCCGGCGAGGAGCGCGTTCGCGCACACGGTGTTCTTAACCGGAATTTCGTCGAACACTCGGCGAGCGTGCCGGACGGAACCTAGTCTAACGTAGAGGTCGACGAGGGCGCCGCCGACGAAGACGCTGGAGGCCCAGCCGGACTTGGCGGCGCAGGCGTGGATTTGCGCGGCGTGGGGAGGGGATTTGGAGGAGGAGATGGCGGCGGAGAGGGCGTAGGAGTCGAGGGGGAGGGCGAGGCGGCGGGCGAGGGCGAAGGCGCGGAGGGCGAGGGAGGGGAAGCCGCGGCGGGAGAAGGCGGAGAGGAGGAAGGCGAGGGAGGAGGGGTGGGAGAGGAAGAGGGTGGGAGCCGGGATGGGGTGGGGAAAGACGCCGGTTTTTAAAGAGAGCGCGTGGAGGGTCTTGGCGGGTTTTATTCCGGTTTTCAAAATCGGCGGGAAGGGAAGACTGGCGGGGGTGGGCAGACGGGTTCGGATCCCTTGGGCTGTCATTAGACAACAAGCGTCTCCAGTCTTCACCACACGTGGTGTCGTGGGGTTATATATGGTTAATTTACTTATGCTTGTTTTTTTTATTTTTTATTTTTTTTTATTTTTTTATTTTTATTAATAATATTATGCTTTTTTTTTTTATTTAGCTCTCACAATTTATTTTCTTTTACAAATAGTTCTAACAAATTAATTTATAATTATATAAATACTTTTTTCCTTACTACGTGGTAGCTTAGGTTGTATTTTTAAGTTGAACATGATAGATCACCGTGTTTTTTTTTTTTTTTTTCATTTCTAACTAAAAAGAAGTGACTAAAAGTGTGGATATGAATGCGTTACTACTTAATCATATCCTGTGTTCAATTTAAAAATGTGATATGGCGCTTGCATGACAAGAAGAGGATATATATATATATATATATATATATATATATATATATATATATATATATATATATATATATATATATATATATATATATTTATATATATGAGGTGAAATGTCAGATTACCCCTTAGCTAACTGTGGTTAGGATTTTTAACTCCTAATCATCTAAATTTTGGTAATAGAAGGATATATTTATAAACGGAAGAACTTATGGAGAAATAAATCTCATAACTGAAGTACTATAAAAATATATTTGCTATTTAATGCCGGTGTAAGAAGCCATATGCAATTATTCCATAATTTTATATGAGTAATGCTACACATACACCCTAAAAGAGGGTATGTAATATACACCCCATTCATCCTAGATTGAAAGCCAAATTGATGTTGTTAGATATGTCTCGAATTTTAGTGCCGCAAGGTCTTCTAACTCTATTCTGTTTTGATTATCCCATTAAAGTTAAGTTTAGATTATGCCTAATTTTATTGAGATATTCTTAATCTTAGTGAGTTTGTATTTCTAGTCGTATTATAATTTAGCCACTATTATAAATATACCCTTTTTGCTATTGATTTAGTGCGGAAAATGAGAGAGAGAATATAGGTGTATTTTTGGGATTAGGGTTTTGTGAGAGAGACATATTTTGTACACCACTTTGATTATAATAAAGATTTTGGCTCTGTCTTCGCCCGTGGACGTAAGTCGTTGGCCGAACCATGTAAATATTGTGTGCTTTATTTTTCTTCTCTCGTTTTCGATTCTCTTTTGGTATTTTCGCATCCAACGAACTAGATCTTTTTGGATTTAGTTCTAACAAACTGGTATCTAAGCCGGAATGTTCGTTTGGGTGTTTAAGACGTCGACGAATTTGAGATCGAGAAGTTTGATTGCTCAAGTAGTTTCGCTCTACGACAAGTTGTCATTCTGATGCAACAGAGGTTGCAAAAAGGCATAGTTGGAGAATGAGAAGATTGGCACTTCAGAGAATCTCGCGGATTTGCTCATTATATGCAGGCACCGACCACTCAGGTCAACTAAAAAAATGTATATCAATGTCACTACCTCTCTACTCCAAGTCATGGATACAAGAGAGAGTGCACTAAGTAGAGAAAGGTCAAAGTCACATCGTGAAAGGCTCGAGTACTGGATATATATGTATATGCAAGCAGTAAAAGAAGAGTGATGAAGGAAACATTATCGAGCGTGAACCACTGAATCGACTTTGGATCAAAGTACTCATCTGTGTCGAAGCTGCGTCTAGCTCCCACAGTGTGTAGAACCATTGACCAGACCTACGACAGGTCAACCGAGTCAGAAACCAAACCTATTGATGACTCAAAAGACATCGCTCACAAACCCAAAACCACATGAAGGATCGACTTTCCAAAACTGATTTTTGAACTCACCGAAAATCCCGAACACGTACCAGAATGCCCGCGGGACCTATGACTCATGTCGTGAGTCACCCTTTTCTCTGAAACACATCCATTTGAGTGCTCGGGCACCAAACACAAGCATCAAGGTCAACTAGATCATCGTCGGTCGACCAATTCGCTCCAGGCTTCCCAAAGTGTCCATTTTGCCATCGGAAGCCTTCGCCGCTCACCTGTTGCCTCTGAACACACGAGATGACCTTAGCGGCCAGCCAACAAGGCTAGACGATGATTTTCGAGGCGACCACACAGCTAGAAACTCATCACGACACGAAACTGCGTTTTACTGGCGATTTAATTGAAAAACATGCCAAAACCCTTCCGCGGCAAATCCACCACCTTCGGACTTCGAATGTGGCAGTAGCAACCATGCAACAAGGCATGGCGGGGTATCTAGGGCATTCGAATTGCTAATGTGCGAAAATTGCAACATAAACCGTGTTTCATCGATGAATTTTCGCCAAATAATGTCGTAGGACCTCGTTTCCACTCCGCAAAGGCTCCCGGACCTTCGACGATAGTCAAGAGGTCACTAGTATTGATTGCACATTGTATGAGGCTGTACATGGGTTCCTAATTGCATACAATTTGCAATTGACCCAATAAAGCATTAAATACTATTAAAATAATATATAAAATATAGTTTTGAGTTCGTTATCCCAATCCGCATCACAGCGGATCCGTCCAACAAGACGATTTAATTTGTCTTATTGTGATGAAGCTCGTCCTCACTGTCCGGAGTGTGATCGACGGCCGGACGGCTTCGAAACAACGGAAAACCCTTTGAAAGCATATTCCCGAAAATGGCAGAGTTTTGCATCTAAATCGTGAGCTTCTCGATCACGGTGAAGGTGAGAACGAGTCTCTACAAGACCCCGGGAGTGTGGTGCCCACACTTTGGGTGCTCGCTGAAGTCTGCGGTGGTCGAAAAAGGAAGCCCGGCCAAATCTGGTTATGGAAATTAATCCACCTTGTAGCAATCATGCACGGGCTAGGGCTTCCTATTTTCGGTGGACGACGACATGGCCGGGGGCCCAGCTCCGGCTTGGGGCGGGTTGCCACACCGAGGCGAGTACGGGCGATGGCGGCGATGATGAGGGCCAAAAAGGGGCCATGGTGTTATATATGGACCGAGGTGGTCGTCGATCACAGATTCGAGGTAACCGAGCTAGAAGAGGTAAGGAAAAGTGGTAGGAGTAGAGGTAGAGATAGAGAGAAGATAAATAGAGGTAGAGAGATAGAGAGGAATGAGGAAAGAATTGAGATAGAGATTAGAATGGGGGGTTGGAAGTAGATAAGGGGAAAATGGGTTGGGGAAGAGAAGAGAAGTAAAGGAGAAGAAGGGTTTAGAGGAAAAGAGGATAATAGGGAAGAAGACTAATTCATTTTTATTACGGCCTTCTCATTAGTTACATCTGCTTCGTATACCACTCCATACATTGTACTAAAAGATAAATTGCAGAAAATAATGGATTAAGCTGTAAAAAATGCAATAAAACAGCAAAAGAGATTTGTGGGGCCGGTTTTGATAGGAATGTGGGCCGTGAGCGGGCTTGTCCGGTCCAAGAAGCTTTGGTAGTCGGGTAAGCGGTGTCGGGTCCGCCCTTCTCCGCACTATCCGCAACCCGGCGTGTCTTGGGTTCGCATTTCTTGCCCGATCTAAGAATTGGGAGCTTCGACCCGCTGGTTCCCTTCTACGCCCCAACTACAATGCCCGATCTAAGAATTGGGAGCTTCGACCCGCTGGTTCCCTTCTACGCCTCAACTACCTAATTTGGGTAATTTAGTTTCCCTTCTTGTCTTAAACACTCTTCCATATATTGTGGAACATACAGTAATTCTTCACCAGAATGCACATGAGAAGGCAGCAGGATAAGTACCCCTTTATATTGTGTCAAAATTGATTTTCTATCAAAGTTTGATTAACATTCTATTTAATTTAAATAGATTAAAAAATGATAAGATATATAACATCAAGCAGTTTTATATTTATTAGGGTTGATCTTAGTTTATAATAAATTTAGATTTGAATATGATTAATTTAGCCATCTATAACATACTATTAATCCGCAATAACAAAAATGAGATGGCATGACCTCCTTTTTTAGAATTTTTCCTATTTTTTTTATTTTATTTTGACCGTTAGTATAATATTTCAAATTCCACAGAACAGTCTATATTTAATACTAGCTGTTACTAAAATTAGAAAACGGCGCCTCATAATTGCAATTGATAAATTATTATAAATTATGATAATTAATTCTCAAATTATACCAAATATGTTCCATCCCTCTTTTTCAAAATAGGCTCTATAGTTGTTGTCATTTCTTACTGAGAAAGTCCTTTCAAGTTACCATATTTTTTTCTTATTTTATTTCACAAATTAATTTATTATATGTTACTATTTAATGACCCACCATCTTTCTTTTCAAAACTACATCTTATTTAGTAACTGTCACATAATATTATTTCTATTATTTATATTTTTAAAATTTCATTCATTCTTAAAATTACTTCAAGTTATATATAAAGAAACTCCTAAATATTTTGATCCTATAATTTTGCTCTCGCAGGCGGCAGCGGCGGACGCAGAATGGGAGGTTTGGTTAAACAGTTTTGGGCTTTGCTCACCATTATCACCCTAATTCTCATCTATTGGTTATTATCCACAAAATCATATTTAGATTCTCAAGGTAAGATTATTTTAAAATAAAAATTATTAAGTGTTCTTTAAATTTTTTTTTTTTGAATTGGCTAAACTGTATTTTTTTCCTCTATTTTGTTTTATTTTTATAATATAATAGGAGAGAAAAATACAAATACAAGATTTAGGAGAATGATGAGAAGAACAATATTCGAGATTGCAACAACTTTAAATATAATATCGTCGACGCCGTTGCCAGCACCATCAAAATCTCCCATTAGTTGAAATGATATAATGACATAATAGGAAACATACAGTATTTTTTTTTTCTTCTTTTTTTAGAGGCAATAGAGAAATAAGTTTATAAATAAACGGAGTTATATGATTTCCATTATTCAAACTAGGATTTATAGAATAGAAAAGGTTGGTTATTGCTTCTATGTACAGTTGTGAGGAGCATGCCTTTTTAGTTTTTTTTTTTTTCCTACTTCTCTTTGCTTTTTATCTTTTTTTAATTTTTTTTTTTCATTTCAGAGTAAATTCTTATAATTTTATGAATTACTTTTTTATTTGCTTCATTGTTGGATAAAAGTTTATGAGTTTCATTAAAAGGTAGCTAGGTTTTAAACTTAGACTATCCATTTCATTTTATTTTTGAAAAAAAAACTCTCTATAATAGTTTTGATGTTATTTATTTTCTCTTCCTCTCAAATTTTGTAATGGAAGGAAATAAAAAAAAAGGAGACTGATATATTTTTTTTTCCCCTTGAATTGAATAATAAAGCAACCCCATTTATGAAGGAATAGACAATCTTTTTTTTATTTTATCTTTCTAAATGTTGCCTTTTAGTATAATTATGAGATAGATATTGCAACCATAAAAATACAGTAGCACCCTCAATTCAAAAAGATAACAATTATATTTACTTGCTACTTTATTTTATTAAGTTATTATGTACATTTTAAAATTTTAATTTTTTCTATTATTTTTTACTTCAAAAAAATTTAAAAATTTATTTCTATTATCTGCCCGCCGCATCGCGCGGGTGTCTGCACTAGTATTTATAGAAATCCTAACAACATATGCTATCTAGCAAATTATAAATATCGAGACCTCTGAAGAAGTAAAAGCATGTACTTATTTCTCGCAATCACACTAAAAAATTATTATACCGAATAAGTTATCGTTGAATAACTTATTCAAACTTTCAAAGAGGGCTCTTGTACGGAGTTATCAAAATATCGTGAGTTTAGACATGAGGAAGATTGTTACAATTACTAAAATATTAAAAAGGCTATTCACTGGTAGCTTAACAATTTTAAGATTATTACCGACCGTCCCTAGAGCAAGTGGCAAAGGGCTTGGTGGTTGATACCCGAGGTCCAAAGTTTAAATCTTAGTTAATTTACATTTTCAGCTAAATTTATTTCTAAATGAAATAAACGAAGTGGTTGCGTGCTACCTATCTCTAAAAAATTTTTTTTTTTTTAGGATTATGTACAACAATAACTTTTTGGTTTAAACAACCCTGTGCATTTTTTCTCATTTGCTTCTCTTGTATCAAAAGAATCCACCAAATTTTCTTTTCTTTGTTGTTTCCAAAACTTTACAATGACTGTGAATTAAACTAGCCTGCTTTGTTTGTTCCTTTCAACAGATTTTTTTTTCCTTTTTTTTGTTGTTGTTGTTGTTGTTGTCATTCTTATTAAATGACACACTATACATCTCATCTGAATTTGATGGCTAGCTTTTGATTAATATGCCTAAGCAGGTCGAAGATGGTGGTCATTTCCACAAATGTTTTTTTAAGAGATATATAGCTAGGTAGTATGCTATTCCTTAGTTTATTTCATTTATAAAAATAAACTTTTTGAAAATATGAATTAATTAGTATTCAAACATGATGAGACATTAATTGGATACCGTGACCACCAAACTCTTTATCACTTGTCTTTAGAAACAGTTAGTGCGACTTCCACAAACTTTAATATTGAGAAATGTTAGGAAAGGACGGAGGAAGAGTAATTTTCATAGGTGAGTTGTATGATGCATCTTGCCCCACTTTTCAAGGAAAATATTTGGTTTGCTATGATCTTACTGGGACCTACACTACAACAAAAACGGTCTATAGCGACACTTTTAAATATAGGTACATGTTAAAAAAGTGTTGCTAGCTAAAATTACCGACACTTTTAAAAAGTGTTGTTATATGTGGGGTCGCTAGGTATATAGTGACAGTTAAAGAGTGTCGCTATAACCTAAAAAAGTACTGCTAATTTATCAACACTTATTTAAGCATTTAGCAACCGTCGAAACTCTATCTCGTTGGCTGCGGTGGCGGAGGAGGACGACATGAAAAGCTATTCATCTAGAATTTCAGTGGATTGAGTGAAGAGAGAAGATGGCAATTGATTTTTTTTTTTTTTTTTTTTTTTTTTCTTTTTTTGTAATTGGGCCAAATGGATGGGTGTGGTGGGTTGAGTAGAGTAATCTCTTATTTTTTATTGGATTGGACTTTATATTTGGCATTAGTAGACGTTTGTTTTTAAGTTTTAGCATAAATGAGACACTTACTCAAAAGTGTTTCAAATATGTGTCCCTATAATCTAATTCTGTTGTAGTGCTAATTCCCTATATATATATATGCTGTCCTTGTGATGGTTACAACGACAACTGTTACTATACTGATTATTTGTGGTGAATTCAATCAATGCCCATTTTATGGCTCCCATTTGTGAATGCCTTGTTTTAGCTTTTAGTACTATTGCTGTACTGAATGAAGTGTATAACCCAAAAAAAAAAAACTTTTTGTAGCAGAATTAGGATTAATATATAACTAGAGATTTTGCTTCTGAGATTTTTTAGAATCTCATTTCCGTTTTCTATTACAGTAAAAACTCCGGGTTTTTTTTCTCTTGCTCAACGCTGTATTAATTAAAGGTTATTTTATAAAAAGGAAGAGTAATGAGGTCAAACAATTTTTTTTTTTTTTTAACGATAAAAGAACAGAAGTAGGGGGAACAGGCCTCCTAACACTATATATATATATATATATATATATATATATATAGTAGAACTAGAATACTATCGGTAGTAAACGAGCCGTTTTTACTACTTTGTTCGATGGTAGAGCTTCAAATTGACGATCGGCTCGTTAAATATGATCTAAACCATTTAAACTACCTAGAAATCAAATTTCACGCACTTTCGATATTGTTCTTTAATCCATCAAGTGAACAGAAAAATGAATGACTGAAAATGAATACTTTTTAAAAAATGATGATAAGAGTCTTGTAATCAAGATCAAGAGTATAGATCTTGTTTTAAATAGTTTAAAGAATTTTCTAACAAAAATTCAATCGATTTGGATATCTTTACGCCGTTAAACGAGAAAACGCCACCATTAAAATTACAAATTTTGAAACCCTTTGATCATTAGGCAAATGATGTCGGAAAGATTTGAAATTTGATTTCTAAACACTTCAAATGGTATAGATCATGTTCAACGGAGCTGATCGTCAATTTGAAGCTCTATCACGAAAACAAATCGGTAGTAAAATAGCTCGTTTACTACCGATAGTATTCTAAAAAACTCTCTATATATATATATATAGAGAGAGAGAGAGAGAGAGAGAGAGAGAGAGAGAGAGAGAGAGAGAGTCCTGCTGCGTGCTTCTAATTGCGCCAAACATTTGGTGCTATACAAAATTTTCTACTGTTATATTATTTTCTTCTAATTTTTTCATCCGTCAAATCATACTATGTAAAGAAAATCTTCCCAATTTTAGGGGATTACTATCATCTTAATGGCACATCCTTTCATCCAAAAGCTAAAAATCTAATAACACCAATACTTAATTTGATACTATTAAATGCATTCTAGCCTAATTATATATAGAGTATGGCTGGGATACTATTGATAGCACCAAGGGCTTGGTGCTATCGAGTTTTTCCCTGTTAGATTTAACTCCTTAATAATTTTCGCCCGTTAAATTATATTATTCAACCAACCACCCACTCAACATTTGGGAACCTCATCATTCTAACCGTACATTTCTCAATCCAAGGACTAAAAAAGTAATAGCACCAATAACTTGGTGCTATTAATAGTATTCCAGCCTAGTGCTCTCTCTCTCTCTCTCTCTCTCTCTCTCTCTCTCTCTATATATATATATATATATATAGAGTAGGGCTCTTATACTCTTATGAGTAGTAGATCCTCACTACTCATAAGTTGTTTTTGATGATGGGGCCTCCGAACCGACGATCCACTCCGTTAAATATGATCTAGAGTATTTAAAACTTCTAGAAAATAAATTTTGTAATTTTTTGAAATCATAATAAAGTCCATCAAATGAGCATAAAATGAACGGCCGAAATCGAACGACGTCCTAAAAATAGATGATCGGATCCTTCAATTTAAGATCGGAGTTATTGATCTTTATCTAGGTAGTGAATAGAATTTTCTATCAAAAATTCAATCTATTTCAATTCTTTTACACCGTTAAACTAGCAAGTATTCCATACCGTTAAAAATTGTCAATTTTGTGAGCTTTTGATCGTAAGGTAAATAATATCGAAAAATTACGAAATTTATTTTCTAGAAGTTTTAAATACTCTAGATCATATTTAAGGGAGTGGATCGTCGGTTCGGAGGCCCATCATCAAAAACAACTTATGAGTAGTAAGGGTCTACTACTCATAAGAGTATAGTAGCCCTACTCTCTCTATATATATAGGCCATTGCTACTATACTATTATGAGTATTAGAGCCCTACTACTCATAAGTTGTTTTCGATGATGGAGTTTACGAATCGACGATCCACTCCGTTAAATATGATCTAGAGTATTTAAAACTTTTAGAAAATAAATTTAATTTTTCGAAATCATAATAAAGTCCATCAAATGGGCATAAAATGAACGGCTGAAATCGAACGATGTCCTAAAAATAGATGATCGGATCCTTCAATTTAAGATCGGAGTTATTGATCTTTATCTAGGCAGTGAATAGAGTTTTCTATCAAAAATTCAACTTATTTCAATTCTTTTACACTGTTAAAGTACCAAGTATCCCATATCGGCCGTTAAAAATTGTCAATTTTGTAAGCTTTTGATCGTAAGGTAAATGATTTCGAAAAATTACGAAATTTATTTTCTAGAAGTTTTAAATACTCTAGATCATATTTAACGGAGTGGATCGTCGATTCGGAAGCTCTATCATCGAAAACAACTTATGAGTAGCGGGCTCTACTACTCATAATAGTATAGTAGCCCTACTCATAATACTTTTAGAAGCACCAAGCTCTTGGTGCTTCTAAGTTTCTAGCCCTTGGATCTACATCCCAATTACTAATATCCCTTGGATTAAACACTATTTCACCTGCCACCACCTACCACTATCGTCTCAACCCCACATCTATACATCCAATGGTTAAAAACTCAAAAGCATCAACTCATTGGTGCTTTTGAGAGTATTCTAGCTCAACTCTAGAGAGTAGAGCTAGAATACTTTAGAAGCACCAAGCTCTTAGTGCTTCTAAGTTTATAGCTTGGATCTACATCCCAATTACTAATATCCCTTGGATTAAACACTATTTCACCTGCCACCACCTACCACTATCGTCTCAACCCCACATCTATACATCCAATGGTTAAAAACTCAAAAGCATCAACTCATTGGTGCTTTTGAGAGTATTCTAGCTAGCTCAACTATATATATATATATATATATATATATATATATATATATATATATATATATATATATATATATATATATATATATATATATATATATATAGAGTAGAGCTAGAATACTTTTACAAGTATCACCTAGATGGTACTTGTGTGTTTTTAGCCTTTGGATTGAGAGATGTGAGGTTGAGATGATGGTGGTAGGTGGTGGTAGATGGTGGTAGGTGGAATAGTGTTTGATTCAAGGACTATTAATAGCCAAAAAGTAGATCCAATGGCTAAAAACCTAATAGCACCATGGAGGTGATACTTGTAAAAGTATCCTAGCTCAACTCTATATATATATGTGGAAAATACACAAAGTTAGAGATTAGGCTATAAAAAAAATGAAAAGTGTCAATAAGTCTACCAAGCCGAGGGTACAAAAATCTCCTTTTTTTAAAGAAAATCAAGTTCTCTTCATTTACCAAAATTCTTAAACTGATGTAGTAGAACACTAGTTTATTATTTCAGACTATAACGGCTCGATTCTCGTCGAGCTGATGCAGTAGAATACTTTCTTCTTCCTTACAGAATATAATAGTTCAATTCTCGTCATATGACTTTACCAATTCTACACAAGTCGACGAGTTCAAAGCTTCAGCGAAAAGAACACTACTTTTTTGGCCTTTTTCTCTCTCTGAAATAGAATAGAAATAATAATTTTTTTTTTTTGTTAAAGGAAGAACGAATGAATGTACATAGGTTTTGTCTTCTTTAATTGCAAATATAAAGCCACAATTGAAAGGTAGAAGTTACATTACCTTCAATGCATGCATAGATTATCGAAATTAAAATTCATATTTAATAATATATATATAGAGCAGGGCTACTATACTATTATGAGTAGTAGAGCCCTACTACTCATAAGTTGTTTTCGATGATAGAGCTTCCGAATCGACGATCCACTCCGTTAAATATGATCTAGAGTATTTAAAACATCTAGAAAATAAATTTCGTAATTTGTTAAAATCATAATAAAGTTCATCAAATGGGCATAAAATGAACGGCCGAAATCGAACGACGTCCTAAAAATAGATGATCGGATCCTTCAATTTAAGATCGGAGTTATTGATCTTTATCAAGGTAGTGAATAAAATTTTCTATCAAAAATTAAATAAATTTCAATTCTTTTACACCGATAAACAAGCAAGTATCCCATATCGGTTAAAAATTGTCAATTTTGTAAGCTTTTGATCGTAAGGTAAATGATTTCGAAAAATTACGAAATTTATTTTCTAGAAGTTTTAAATACTCTAGATCATATTTAACGGAGTGGATCGTCGATTCAAGCTCTATTATCGAAAACAACTTATGAGTAGTAGATATACTACTCATAATAATATAGTAATATATATATATATATATATATATATATATATATATATATATATATATATATATATATATATATATATATATATATATATATATATATATATATATATATATATATATATATATATATATATATATATATAGAGAGAGAGAGAGAGAGAGAGAGAGAGAGAGAGAGAGAGAGAGAGTTCTTTATACTGCTTTTTGTACCATGCATAGCTCTTAACATCCCCTTTGACAGCTTATTTCGTGAAACAGACTTTAAATTCAGCTAACGTACTGTGCATTGTCCAGCCATTTACGTGTACGCGTTGTGTGGACAAGATGTAGTTGCGAAATTAATGCTTTAAATAAATGAAAAGGGCAAAAAACCATGATCACGTGCGTCCTCTTCTCACTGATGACCGAGTCCACCCTCCAAATTTGTTGCTATTCAAACTTTGATACGCCGTGTAGATCAGGTACATATATATTTTTCACGCCCGTACGTTAATGGCGTTTGCCCTCCGAAGAAGCAAAAGGCTCTCCAGGAGCCACATGGATCGACCATGCATGCAGTACGAGGACAAAGTAAACATTCGTTTTTTGATTCCAAAGTGACGTGATCGAGTGTTAGATCCCAACTGTGGCAACGATAGGTTTATTCATTGACATGGTACGTACGGAGTGTATATATATATGACGGAGCCCGTACCATGCTAGGTGAGGAGGCCATGTTTAGCATGGCCCATAATAGTGGGGGTAACTCTCTTTAATTAGGGCGCTCCATTGGTCCCCGATATAGCTCTCATCCTCTTTTTATTTTGGGGCAATTGTTTATATACCTCTGAAAAGTTTTCGATTTTTCGATTTACCTCTCTTAGAAGACTAATATTGAAAATACCCCTGCGTTTATATTTCTAATATACCCTTAGAGTTAAAATCATTAAGTAACTCTGTTATCTCGTAAAATTACTATTTTGCCCTTTTCGTGATATATCCTTCTACCATCATTTGTCTTTCTTATTTGCCCTTAAAGTCGAGGGCACAAAAATATTTCGACTTTTGATTTTTTTCCAATATACCCCTCTACCATCACCAACCTTTCTTATTTGCCCTTAAGTTAAGGGCAAAATTGGTATTTTAATTTTTTTTAACTGTGGTAGATATTTAACTCACGTTTAACTCAGATTAACTTAACAGGAGATAACTGCGGGGGTATTTTGCAATAACGGTGGAACGTATGAGTGGCATTTTAGAAAGAAAAAAAAGTAGGGGTAGATCGGATATTTTCAGACGCATGAGGGGTATATAGGCAATTATCCCTTTTATTTTTTAGGGAAAACTTCAACCACCCCCCCCCTGTGGTTTAAAATGTATCAACTTAGTACCCTGTGGTTTCTTACTTTATCACTTTAGTACCCTGTGGTTTGAAGTGTATCAAGTTAGTACCCTATGGTTTTGAACTTTATCACTTTAGTACCCTGTGGTTTCACACTTTATCACTTTAGTACCTTATAATTTAAAAAATCACATGGTACTAACTTGATACAAACTTAAAACCACATGGTACTAAAGTGATAAAGTGCAAAATCACAGGGTACTAAAGTGATAAAGTAAGAAACCACAGGGTACTAACTTGATACATTTTAAACCACAGGGTTTTTTTTTTAAAAAGTGTGAAACCACAGGGGGGATTTTTGAAGTTTCCCCTATTTTTTATTAGGGTAACTGCTTATGTATTTTCGAAAGGAAAAATTCTAGAATACAACGAGTATATTGGTGATGTGGCGTAACAAATCAATTAAATGTCTCCTTTTAGGAGTATATGTTTCATCATGATTGTAAAAAAATATTTTTATTGTACTTTTGTTTGAAAAGAAGGAATGTGATTGGCTTGTTATTGATGACGTGGTGCAAATGTAACAGTGTAGAATTTTTCCTTTGAAAGAAATTCAAAATTTCTTACTTACTCTACTTAGTAAGTTAATTAATATAAAAAAAATATTGTTTTAACATTACAAGTATTTTTAAATATACTCTTATATACTACAGTTAGATTCGGTCAGTGAAAAATTAGAAACAGTCGTTATATTTGTAAAATTACTATTTTATGCATTAAAATAATCTTTTACCGTTATGAACTTTTTTATTTGTTCTTAAATTAGGAATATAAGAAGTACCTTTAAATATATTTTTTTGATCGTCACCAATTTTTCTTATTTGTCTTGAAGTTAGGAGTAAATACAGAATTTTGACTTTTTTTAAACTTTGATAGAAATTTAATCTAGCTTTAACCCAAGATGACTTAATAGATACTGAGAAATATACATGGGATATATTTGAAACAAAATAATATAGAAATATATAAGATATTTCAAAAATTTTAAGGGTACGTATATAGAAATTTTTTTTTATTGAGCAACGCTATCTGTGCACCTATATATATATATATATATATATATATTAGTGGAGATTAATTTTACACTTCATTTATGGAAAGGTTAATAGTTCTTTCACTAGTTTTATCTTTTTTTTTATTTTTTTATTTTTATTTTTTTTTATTCATAATTCAAAATATATGTTATTGAACTTTTTGATGGTTGCATGGGTGTGAGTCTATAAGATGTGTATTCTTTTTATTTAATGTACAAATATACATTTCTTTTTCTTTAGAAATATTATCTGTACATCCCAAAAAAGAATTTATCCTATTTTAGAGTTTAGAAAACCCATTAGGCTTTTCGTATCGTTAAAAAAAAATTGAGAACGTAAGGACCAATTCTTAGCACTTTACTTTGATAAGAAGATGTAAAATTTAGAAAAAACTTCAAATACAACATTGGTTTCTTACTTTTCCATTTTAGCACTCTATGATTTAAAGTGTATCAATTTAGTACTCTATGATTTCGCACTTTCTCATTTTAATACCCTGTGGTTTAAAATGCATCAATTTAGTACCCTATTATTTTATTTTTCTTTTTTCGTCAGCTCCTCTGTTAGTATTTCGTTAAATTATTTACACAATATTTTAGATATCCTACCTAGGTTCATCAAATATTTATTTTAATACCTTTTCGTTTTAACTTTGTCACTATTTTTTTTTCCGTTAATATTTCGTTAAATTATGTACAAAAAAACTTCAAATATCCTATCTAGGTTTATCGAATATTCATTTTAGTACCCTTTAATTTCAACTTTGTCACTGATTTAATGAAAAAAAATTAGTGAAATAAATAATAAAAAGAGAAAAATAAAACCACAAATTAATTACTAACTTGATATACTTTAATTTAAACCACATGTACTAAAGTAAGAAAGTACGAAACCACATGGGTTAACTTGATACACTCTAAAACATGGAGTAGTAAAATGAGAAAGTGTGAAACCAAATAGGGGTATTTGAAGTTTACCCTAAAATATATATAGGCTAAAATACATAAAACCTTTCTGTTAAAATCCGATTTTCCACTTTTTTTCTCTTGTTATTTAAAAACATATACTTTGTCTTCTTATAAAATAAAAAATATTCGCTTCTCCCTTTGTGACGCACTGAACTTTCGCAAATAGCAAGGTTCGAGTGCTGGATGTGAGAACTGAGCTTTTCAGTTTTACGGAGGGTCGTTGACTGTGTTCCGACCTATGGCACGAGACCGAGGTTAGTGGATGAATTCCAAGCCCTTAAGTCCAAAAAGTTGGATTTTAGGTTGCTCTCGGGTTGAGTTTCTGAGCTCTTGTACCGGTACAAAATGGTGTCTGTCAGACAACATGATGGCTATCGGTACAAGCGAGATTTATACCGGTATAGAAGTGCATACCGAGCTAACCGAGCCTCGGGTTTGGCTGTTTCGTGGGGTTTGTACCGGTACAAAATTGGCTTGTACCGGTACAGCCTGGCAGTTTTCGAAAATCCGAAACTGTAGGGACTTTTCGGTATTTTGTTACCGCTTAACAGCCTATATGGCTGCTCCCATCTCACTCCCTCTCATTTTTACACTCTCCCACACTTAGAGAGAGAGAGAGAAAGAGGAGAAGAAGGAGAAGAAGAAGAGGAGGAGATCTAGGGAGGAGGCTTGCTTGTGGCTTTGGTACTTGCTACTTCATCTTCCTCACCATTGAAGAGCTTGAGCTTGGCTTGGGAGCTTTCTTGGAGGAAGATCTTTACTTCTAGATGGTTTTGAACCTTGAGAGGAGGCTCCTAAGAGGTATGGATTACTTCTAATCCTCTAGATTAAGCTTCTATTGCTTCCTAGTAGATGAAACCCTAGATGTTGATATTAGGGTTTGTTTTTGGGGCTTTTTGATTTGGTGCATCTAGAGCTTAATTGATGATGTTAGAACCTTCCTTTAGGTTGGTTTGAGGAGACTTTAGCTTGCTTTTGGGATCTCTAGAGGGATTGCTATCTTAGATGTGAGTTTTACCCTTTCTATGTGGTTTTGGAGTTGGGTAATTTCTAAAACTTTTGAACCTAATTATGTAGTTTAGAATCTTTACTTAGGTTGCCTTAGATGGGATCTAGCTTCCATTTGAAACTTCGAGAGGGTTTCACTCATAGGTGAATTTTTCCCTGTTAACTAGTTTTGATCTTCGCCGTTTGAGTCGTGGGCTTGCTAGTTGACTTTGAAACTTCTTGTGTGATCTTTCTAGGGTACAAGAAGTCTGAAAAGTATCGGGGTTGGCGACCCGGAGCGTGCGAGGATCATCGGTGGGTTTGACCTCCAAATTCAATGAAAATTCTCATTGGGATTATTTGAGCACCGTAAAATAAAAAATTATGTGTTTTCATGTTAGTTGCATCGTTGTTGAATTTTAGAATGCTTAAAACATATGCCTTATATGTAATAAAATTTTTGACCTCTATATAGTAGAGAGTGGCTTGTGGACTTCGGCATTGTGTTGCATTCTATTTGTGGCTTGAGAGTATGTTGGATATAGTGAAAATGACATGAGAACAAGTGAACTTGAACTTAGACTATATATAACATAGGAAAAAAGCTAATGTCATTAAGCGGCATTAGACTTGGCATCGGTTTGTGAACTAGTGAGCTAATGTCATCAAGCGGCATTAGGCTTGGATTCGAACTTTGACATAGAAATTCTAGTGTCATGTGAACTATTGTACTAGACCTTAGGGTTACTAATGACATTTGCCATGAGAGTGACATGAGGTTTTGGACACTTGAGACTTGGACAGTGCTTGTTGCCATTTGTGCTCTTCGCACATGCTTGTGAGGGTCGTTCCGTACAAGCCGGCACTCCGGAGTTGACCTTCGCGATTCGTTCCCGCGTGCGGTGTTGAGAAGCCTACGGGATCGTTTGGGACAGACTCATTTCTTGCGGGGGATGTTGGGGCTACCACGGTACTTAGGCGGCACAAGCTGGATTACACTTGTGTAGATCCTAGAAAGAGAATTGAACAGCGACATATAATAGAAAATTGACATCACTACTAGATAGGACTTAGTAGTGGGATACTCGGACATATTGTGGCATAGTATTGGGCATATGTAGTATACTTGATAGGTCAACATTTCCATTATAGTATACTCAGGAGATTAATAGAAAGTATTTGTTTAAAGTTGACATTTCGGGTTGGATAAAGCATGTACCATATTTATTTTGGGTTAATTATTTAGCATTTACAGTTATGCTTTATTTACAGTTATTTACTTCCGTTCTTGTACTACTACTTCGTTTGGGCCTAGTGGTGCAACCTGTGCAGGTCAGTAATTGCCCACTGGGAACTATATTTTTATAGTTCTCACGCCCTCTGCTTTCTGACGTGTTTCAGCGCCTTCAGCGGGGGAGGCCAGGGATCACGGCAAGGGTGTCGCTTCGGCTAGCGGCGTAGCGGCGGGGAGTCTCGCTAGGTGGTTCATCTCTACTTTTGTTTTGGTTGGAGAGGATGAGAGTGTGTACCTGTATTTTGGTAGAGGCTACCCTTTTGTACCTAGAGCTACACTGTTGTATTTACTCTTTACTTGTAGCAGTTTTAATACTCTCTTTCCTTACTACCTGTTTATTGATCCTACTTGTTGATAGGGATAGCTGTATGTGGCTCTGATATTCCTAGTGTAGCCTTATATTTGGTTTAATTCCGCTGTTTTTATTTAGACGCCTTATATGTGTTGGCATATGGCGGGTCTGGGCACGCTTTGGGGAAGGTCTTGCTGACCTCGGGGCGTGACACCCTTACCGTTAGTAATCAATCAGTTAGGATTCCGTTTATAAAATATTATTATATATTTTTTATGCCAAAAATGTCCTTAGTCTTCTCTCTTGTGAACATGGTGATGAGCAAAATGGTGAAGGACAAAATGACTATTTTATTATTACAGTTCACATCGTACCTCTATAAACATTTTTTATTTTATAAAAGGGTATAGTGTAGGATTTTAAATGCCATGGAAGAATCGGATTTTGACCGGATAATTTTCTGTAATTTAGCCAACCACTTTTGGGGTGCATTAATTGGTCCGCAGTGCTCTTCTTTTTAATATTAGATTCTTAACCTTTAGATTTAATTGGACGATATATTAATCGGAATTTGACTGGTATATACACGACTATAGACACTAGTAATAATAATTGGGACTAAGTATTTTGAACTAGTGGTTTGGACCCAACGAGTTACTATTCCTAGCAGGTCGGGTAGTTATATTTGGTATCAGAACCAATCATCAGGCGGAGGTGTGAGTTGAGTCTCGATTAAGCCAAAGTCGGAATGACAAAGCGATGATGGGCTAAGGCAGGATTGGGATGACAAGGTGATAGGCTAAGATATGGTCAAAATGACAAGGCTAACGAGACAAGTCACATATCAGCTGGTGATTTTGGGCTATGTGTGTCTAGAACTGATGAGGACGTCAGGGCCTAAATGAGAGAATATGTGACACTCCGATAGTCCCACATCGGATCAAGACTTCAGGGCCTAAATGGGAGAATATGCGACACCCCAATAGTCCCACATCGGATGGGAATAGGATTGTTATTGAGCATATATATATGAGACTATAAACACTATTAATAATAACTGAGTTTCAAAATTTTGGGCTGGTTATTTAGGCTCAGTGAGTTATTATTGCTAGTGAGCCGGATCGTTACAATTGTCGAGATTAATCGGCAGATATTAGATCATGACAATTTGTCCAAATTAACAAAAAATTTGGATTGCTGCGGCAAATTGCAACAAAATATAAATCTTTCTTCAGGATTAATTTAGGACTTTTTTGTTGTAACGGTTTGAATCGAACAAGTTATTATTGGTAGTGGGTCAGGTTGTTAAAATTGGTAACATAGCCGAATCCAGCCGAAAGTGTACTTACGAGCTAAGTTCAATGTGGAGCAAATTAAAGTGTTACACCAACAGATTTGATAGGAGTCACCTCTTGAATCCGTAGGAATCACCTCTAGAATCTCGTATCGCTTGATATTTTTGGTCTGTACAGAGTCTAAACAGAGAGGTTTGTACTTTGTAGTGCCCCCAATAGTTCCATATATATTGGATGAAAAGATAATACTTTTGAATATATAGCGCTTCATACGCTAATAATAATAAATTTGAATTTAAATATTTTGGATCAATGCATGATTTGAATGACGAATTATTATTATTGCTAGCTGGTCGATCGGATCGTTACAAGCATATAATTGAAAGTGCTATACAGCTACAAATACTTTTATCTTGTTTAGTACTGCTTAAAGCCACAACCAAATTAAACCTGCAATTGTGTGCTTGTCTTTACACTTTATTTGAATTGGTTGCCATGCATGCTGCTCTCGGCTTGAAATTTTTACTCTACAATTAATTGTGGCTTTTCATATATGGTTGCACGCAAATCGGTAATTAAGTTCTACTTTGTAGATCTTATATATCATGTTACAAGTGGAACAATGAAATTCCACCAGCTTAGAGAAAACTCTTCTATTAAATTCTATTATCTTGAATTTAATTATGAGCTAATGGAGTTAAAAAGGACTAAAATTAGAATCCAACTACTATCTTTTTAGAAGGACGGAGAACTTCGGCCTCCTAAATCGTTTTAAATAATAAAAATTTTGATTCGATGACGGTTAAATTGATCTAGAATATTTAAAGTGTCTAGAAATTAAATTTAATAAATTTTAAAAAATATTTATATAGTGATCAAAGAATCACAAAATTGACAGTATTTAAATTTTACGGTATATATAATTAATTGTTTGCTTATTTAATAATGTAAAACAATCCAAACTTAAATGTTTTATAGAAAACTTTTTGAATTGAAAAAATCTAACATCTATTTTCATAAGGTTATTTTTTTTTTACCGTTTATTTTTCGACTCTTCAATGAACTTGATAATGAATTTTAAAATTATAAAATTTAATTTCTAAACGTTATAAATACTTTAGATCAACTTTAACGATTCTGATCATCAATTCGGAATCTCTATCATCTAAAACGAGTCACCGTCCTCATCAAAAGATAGTAACTGAACTTCTGAAATTATGCCAATAAAGTGTAATTAAACTTATGAACTTTTAGTAATGGAGTACGCATGCTTTGAAACTAGCTCTAATACCGTACGTACGTACGTATGTCGCCTATACGATGGGTCGGTATAATAAGAAACGGCTTAGGAATAGTTTCAATAATTATAACTTCTTTTGAGTCCTATTGTTGTATAGAAAAGTTTTAAGATAAAAATATATGTAATTTTCTAAACTTTGACTCATTTTGATTCAACTACGCAATCTCTTAAAAAGTTGATTATGGTACCCAATCTTAATTTCAATATTACTTTATCTATTTTGAGACTTTTATATATATATATAGGGTCCGGCTACTATACTATTATGAGTACGATCATCGTATTCATAAGTTGTTTTCGATGATATATATAGGGTCCATTATTATACTATTATGAGTACGATTGCCTCGTACTCATAAGTTGTTTTCGATGATAGAGCTTCGTATCGACGATCCATACCGTTAAACGTTATTTACAATATTTAAAACTTGTAGAAATCAAATTTTATAATTTTTCAACATCATTTACCTTACGATCAAGAGGTCACAAATTTGACAATTTTTAACGGCCGGTATGAGATACTTGCTAGTTTAACGGTGTAAAAGAATCAGAATTTGTTGAATTTTTGATAGAAAATTCTATTCACTACATAGATAAAGATCAATAACTCCGATCTTGAATTGAAGGATCCGATCATCCTTTTTTAGGACGTCGTTCGATTTTGACCGTTCATTTTATGCTCGCTTGATGGACTTTATTATGATTTCAAAAATTTACGAAATTTATTTTCTAGAAGTTTCAAATAATCTAGATCATATTTAACGGAATGTATCGTTGATTTGGAAGCTCAATCATCGAAAACAACTTATGAGTAGTAGGTCTCCAATACTCATAATAGTATAGTAGCCGTGGCCTATATGGGTCCGGCTACTATACTATTATGAGTACGATCGCCCTCGTACTCATATGTTGTTTTCGATGATAGAAAACTCCGTATCGACGATCCACACCGTTAAACATTATTTACAATATTTAAAACTTGTAAAAATCAAATTTTATAATTTTTCGACATCATTTACCTTACGATCAAGAGGTCACAAATTTGACAATTTTTAACGGCGGTATGAAATACTTTTAGTTTAACGGTGTAAAAGAATCGAGAATCGAATATATATATATATATATATATATATATATATATATATATATATATATATATATATATATATATATATATATATATATATATATATATATTCCATGCAATTAATCTTATATTAACTGTTACCCAACTTGAGAAAGTTTGGAAGTACACATCACATGCCCGCCCCCCCCCAACCAACTGATCAAAAGATCTAGAAAATAACTATTCTAACAGTCGATTTGACATATTTTTAAGTTCAACGGTGTAAAATAATCTATACTATATGAAATTTTAATAAAAAAGTTTGCTTGACATCAATAGCGAAATCAATACTTCGGGATTGAAATTTTAATCTTTTATCACTATTTTCAATGAGATTTTTATTTTCAACCATTCATTTTGAGTCTCTTCGTTCACTAGGCAAATGAAGTTAAAAAATTATGATATTTGGTTTATAGATAATTCTACTAGTGTAGATCATGTCTAACAATACCGATCACCGAATCGGATGTCCATTATCGGAAACAACATACAATTACGGAGGCCTTCATCGACCGTCCTTAACGCAAGTGGCAAAGGACTTCGTAGTTCGTACTCGAGATTTCAAATTCAAATCCTAATTGATTCACATTTTCAATTAAATTTATTTCTAAACGAAGCGGGTACACTACAACAAAATATGTTTTATACGACGCTTTTTAAATGACGCTTTCTTCTAGTGTCTTTAATATTTAGCATTTGCCGACACTATGATTAAGCGTCGTCAATAAACATATTTTTATCAAATATTTATATAAATTTTTCGACGCTATATTAAAACGTCGGTATATTTATCCCGACATGTTTAATTAACGACTCTTTACACTACGCTTTTACAAGCGTCGAGATTATTTTTTGACGCTTTAAAGCGTCGCTAAATATTATTTAAAATATCCTTAAATGCAAGATTTTTGTAATAGTAGCATCCCACTAGTCTCTCTCTAAAAAAGACAAAGGTAGGAAGACCTTCACACTTTCGGAAACTTAGGAAACGTAGGAGCCTAGCTATATGTATACATATTACATATAGATCAATTAGTTATAAAGAATTTAGTTTTAAAAAATTTAACATATTTTTAAGTATTATATTTTGCGAATTAGATTCTTTTAACTCTATCAAGTAGTTCAACAAATTTCTCTCTATTTTTGAAGTTATTGGTAAAACAATCATTTTTGCCCTATATATTGCTTATAGTTTTATAAAGTTGTAAAGCACTAAAATGTAATATACATTTTATATATATTCTAACAGGTAGAAAAAAAAAAAAAAATCTGGTTCAATCATTTCTTCAACAAACTTAATAATCAAAATTAGAAAAAAAAATTCTTTTATAGTTTAAAATCTTTGTAAGAACTTAGATTTTGACAGTATAGCTAAACTTTCTGTTGACCATGTTCCTGTGTGTAATTTAATTACATAAGCACTCGTTAAGTTTCAGAAGAAAACGAGCTAGAATTAATGGAGAACTTACGCGATCTTTGGTTTTCACTTAAGTGAATAGTAATTAACTATGATTTTTCGGAGAAGCCACGAAGTAGAGTTAGCTTTTGGTGCGTATCAGACTCCGTTTATAGCAATCCAATAGCTCGTTTTGATCGGTTCAACTATTATGGAACTAATGACACCGACGGATTTGAGTTTTGAGGCACGATTTTTAAGAAAAAAGAGTTTTACCGAAAAGAGGATTTTCGCTCTTTGCTATTCTTGCATTGTGAAACTCCTCGTGCTCCGTGCTTGTGACTTGGAGTAGGGTGAAGGACGTTTCAGGTCCCTACTAGGGGTAGGGAAGTCCATTTTAAGTGCGGCATTAGGGTTTATTGGGTTTACACATTGGTACATGTGTGGTGTTTGGAAATTGGCGAGCGCACGGGCTTCGTCGCAACTCCGTGACTAGACAGGGTGAAACAAAATCGTGGATTTGCTATCTCTATCATGCTGAACGCACTAGCGCGATCCGTTCGGAAATCCGACTGATGGATCGCTAGATATTGCACGTTTTCCGAGGTAAGGTCATAACGATATTTTTGTATTTCGCGCGAAACCCCTTATATTTTATGTATCGAATTGCGTGAAACCGAACGTGGGGGTGCACTCGTGCGTTTTACCCATCCTGTGTGGGACTCCATTATAAATGGTGAGTTTTCTGGGACTTGTGCGCAAATTTGCCCTTGTATATATACATGTTTTAGTGTTTCTTCATGGAAAACTCTAACCGAAGCTACCTTAGCACCCTCAGCTCATGCCCCATCCGCCTCGGCTCGACCTCGCCTAGCTGCGCTCGCACCGGCCTCCGCGTGTGATTCGATCGCAGAAAAAGGCCCGAGTTTGCTCATTTTCCACCTTCCTCTCCACCTAGCCTCTACAATCTCTGTTCGAGATCAACCTTGAGGGATCTACACCCTCGAGCGCCAGCCCAGCCTTTGGCGACTCCCCCTCATCGCCACCGTCGTCCCTGCGCACTGTCGTCGCCGCCCAGGCAAGCTGCGGCCAGATCTGGGTAGATCTGGCCGAGGAGCTTTAGCTCCATGCCAGCAATGCCGCTGTCACGCCCCGGGTTGCACATTCACCGGGCACGCCGACAAATCCGCCGTATACAAAAGAATTTCCTCTCGTATACGAAGCGTAGGCACTGTATAACATACAATGCTACAAACGGTAGCATAGAGTAGATAAACTATAAAAACGCAGTAGGAAAACAAACTTTATATACATATAATCGCAGATGCAAAAGAACACTACTCGCTCCAGCGAGTTCAACTGTATGTACAAAAGTGCCAAACCAAAAAAAACCACTCCAAAGTGTCACTACCTGCAGGAGGATCCTCTAGCTCAGTACTCGACGGGGAAGGGCTCTAGCTCGCAACGCCCTTACCTCGATTCGACTCAGACGGAGCAGCAGCCGCAATCGAAGGCCCTGCAACAACAGTGGAAGAAAGAGAGCGTGAGAACTACTATAAAAACAAGTAGTCCTCAGTGGGTACCGCTCTAAACACATCGGTCCACCCACTTAGTCTACAGGGTAAGCAAGAAGTAGAAGAAGCTGGAAACCCTCGACAGCTAAACCAAAAACCCTATACTATTGTGCTCAAAACCACCCTCTGTAGAACAAGTAAAAGGCGGACCCAATCTTACGAGGGACTGTGAAAGCACGCGTCCCGCCTGTCGAGGCAACACTACAACTACCCCAGGGGTAGCTAGCGGAGAGCAAGTCCACAACGAGGACGCAGCGACACCAACGCAAAAGCACAAAGCCAGACTCCGGAGCGGCACTCGTGGGCGCGAACCAACCGAGTATGCAAGCGTATCTCTGTCGAGCTCAATCTGGCTCTCACGGGCATAGTCAAGTACACTGGGTCTAAGCACTAATACACCACGTGCCCCTTGGCACAGACTGTAACCACACAGTACACTGGGCCCACCGTCAAACCCCCGACGGTGCCCAACAACCAGCACGACTAGACTCTGCTGAAAGGTAAGCTCGGCATCCCCAGCGCGAGCGTAAAAGCAAACTACACTACCCTGGTATCCATCGCACTCCCACGGCGATGATACGACACAAAACGGCTCCTAGAGCTAAATCTGGTAGTGTAAGCTAGTGACGATCCAAAACGTGGTTTTCTCCTAAGTCAAATCCAAGTCCAACATGTAAGGAATTATATACTCTCAATGCATGTTTTAAATCCAGGTTTACTCTACAATATTCATGCATTCGGGCTACCACTAGTTACATCAACAAATAAGCATACATGTTGGCTAATTCGGAACATAGGAGTGAAACGATGAAATGCCACCTTGATGTTCAAATCCTGGCAGTGAAGATGGTGGCCCGGATTCCACTTGATCCCTCGCTGGTCCACCGAAGTCCGGAGTTTCCTGCTGTGAAGAGGCAATGCACGATTTCACAAATTCTGTCCGAAAAACAGCGGCTGAGAAAAGCTTAAAGTTAACCAAGCTAACCTTATCCAAATTCAGCGATTCAGGGCTCGAAATCTTCGTCTCGCAGTCACGAATCCAACACCGCAAGTTTCGACGCGATCCGACTTCCCTGCGCGGAGAACTAGCCAAAGTGCCGCCGGTCGACGCTGGAAAACAGCAAATCTGCACCTCAGAAACTGCTCGCAAAACAGCGGCTCGGTAAAGATGGGGTCCGAGCGGGCAAACCTGCTCCAAATCCAGCAAGTAAGGTCTCGTTGGAATCGTCTGGAAGTCGCGGATCCAACGCCCTAGGGTTCGCCAGATTTCGACTCTCCTACACAGAGAACAAGCCAAAACGCTGCGGGTCGACGCTGCGATCGGCGGCAGCGGCGGCAAGGTGAACGAAATCGAAGTGAACGGAGGGATGTCGATGGCCAACTCACCTCAGGAAACACCTTAGCACTGTCGCTGAGTCGATGGCGATGGCCTCTCGCTCTCGCCTAGCTCATTCGAAGCGTCAGGACGTCGCAAACCCGCGGAAACCACACGTCGGCGCGTCGTCGTCGAAGCTCGAGCTCCTCTTGAGCTAAGGGGAAGCGACGACGGCGACGGCGGCAATGGAAGGAGAAGAAGATGGAGGAGATGAACTCCTCCCTCTCTCTCTCTCTTTGCAAGTAAGGGGGAGAAGGGGGGTGATGTGACAAGTGTGCACAAAAGTCAAACTGCACCATACCTCCACTTTGTACCGGTACAAAACCCCACTTGTACCGGTACAAACAGGCAACCCGAGAGCCTAACCGCGCAGGGCTATACCGGTATAGCCCTGGTTGCTATACCGGTATAGCAACCGTCGCTGTACCGGTATAGCAATCCATTTGTACCGGTACAGCTCACACAAAAACCTGCTATTTGCAGATTTTTGTGACACACGCTGCTCTCGCGTTCCCACGGGGCCCGTTTGGCGTACGTTTGGCGCTAACGCGGCCGAGGCTTGTCCCGACACTCTCCGGGCGTAGACAAGCCTCGTGTGCAATTTTCAGTCTCTACAATCATCGAAAACACATGGATGGCAACGGAACCCGTTTGCTATCAATAGTATTCTAGCTCAACTCTCTCTCTCTCTCTCTCTCTATATATATATATATATATATATATATATATGTATATATATATATATATATATATATATATATATATATATATATATATATATATATATATATATATATATATATATATACATAGAGAGCGAGAGAGAGAGAGAGAGAGCTTTGTATATATATAACTAAGCTAATAGCACCAAGACATTTTTGCTATTAAGTTTTACTTTTGAATGAAATGATGTACGAGATAGGATGATAGTGGTCTCTAGGGTTGAGCGGATGGTTGGTTGAATAGTATAATCTAACGGATGAAAATGGTCAAAGGACGAGATCTAACGGTAAAATATTGGTAGCACCAAGTGCTTGGTATTATCTATAGCATTATAAATAGGACTATATATATATATATATATATATATATATATATATATATATATATATATATATATATATATATATATATATATATATAGTAGGGCTACTATACTATTATGAGTAGTAGAGCCCTACTACTCATAAGTTGTTTTCAATGATAGAGCTTAGAATCGACGATCCACTCCGTTAAATATGATCTAGAGTATTTAAAACTTCTAGAAAATAAATTTCGTAATTTTTCGAAATCATTTACCTTACGATCAAAAGCTCACAAAATTGACAATTTTTAACGATATGGGATACTTGGTAGTTTAACGGTGTAAAAGAATTGAAATAGGTTGAATTTTTGATAGAAAATTTTATTCACTACCTAGATAAAGATCAATAGCTCCGATCTTAAATTGAAGGATCCGATCATCTATTTTTAGGACATCGTTCGATTTCGGCCGTTCATTTTATGCCCATTTGATGGACTTTATTATGATTTTGAAAAATTACGAAATTTATTTTCTAAAAGTTTTAAATACTCTAGATCATATTTAACGGAGTGGATCGTCGATTCGGAAGCTCTATCATCGAAAACAACTTATGAGTAGTAGGGCTCTACTACTCATAATAGTATAGTAGCCTACTATATATATATATATATATATATATATATATATATATATATATATATATATATATATATATATATAGAGAGAGAGAGAGAGAGAGAGAGAGAGAGAGAGAGAGAGAGAGGCCAACTACTATACTATAAATAACACCAAGCGAGCATTTGGTACTATACTGAGTTTTACATCGTTAAATATATATTTTAATCATTTTCATCCATTAGATCATACTATTTAACCACCCACTCAACCCTAGAGACCACTATCATCCTAACCGCACATCCCTTCATCCAAGAGCCGAAAATCTAATAGCACCAAAAACTGTGTTATTATTAGTATTATAGCCTAGTTGTGTATATATATATATATATATATAGTCCGGCTACTATACTTTTATGAGTATAAAGCCTCTTGTACTCATAAGTTTTTAGCCGTCAGATCCACCATTTAATCATTTTTACTCGTTAGATTATACTATTTAACCAACCACCCACTCAACCCTAGGGGGCCCACTATCAACCTAACTGTAACCACTCTCATCCTAATCGTACATGTCACGCCCCCGCCTCGAAGACCGCTACCGATTTGGTCCGGTCCGGGCGCGACGAGCGGACGTCAGACGGACAGCACCTCCCCTTCCCCCCCAAGGCTCAACAACAGGAACATGCACGAGAATTTACCCTGGAATTTTAAATTCTAAACTTGCACATTCAACGAAGGGCACAAATAGTGCCGACAACAACAAGAGCAAGTAATCCACGAGTAATACACAAGTGAAATAAAAAGAGTAAACTACTTAGCTATTACAACGTTGTAATCATTCACAATATACATCATTTTCCTCCAAAAAGATCACATGATCCTCTTTCCAAAATACATAGCTCTCTAAGTCCTCACCTACATAAATCTCTCTCAAATACATAGGTATACTAATGCAAAAGGAAAGCTACTACACTACCAGATCCTCACTGGACGGGCGCGATGCCACTGCATGGTCCTCACCCACAACCCGAAAATAGAGTGGGGTGAGAACTATATATCTTCCATAGTTCCCAGTGGGCTCGGCCACCGACTCCACCGATCTCCCCACTAGGTCCAAGTGGGCACAAGTAACAACAACTAGATATAGATAGATATCTGAAAGCTGTAAGTGCAAAATAGGAAATCTATGCTACTATGCCCATAATCATTTGAATATATGCATGCATCATATAGTAAGGGGTTTACTATCATGCTAACAAATTCTCACTATGTTCAATAACCAATTGTTCGACGACATTGTTATTCATCCATTTACCCAATCTGTGGCAATACCCTTGGGTTTGCCTACGCCTCACATATGAATCCCTTTTGGGGAGGAGGCTCCACGTGCACTCTAAGCCCGGGATTGTCTGTGGACCTCCATGTGGTCCCGATCGTGCGACACTCCGGAGTACTCGACGACACCGATGGCTATACCACCTCCAACACAGACCGTGAACTTGATCTATCCTCTCCACGTGAGGATACCCTACCAACTAGGGCCAACAATTCTCTCGGAACTCCACTATTCCGACCAACATTCACATGATGATTTAGGTGCTCTAAATTCATTGTTCACATGGCATTTTCTAGGGGATCCATCCATCCCTATGTCCAAAGACCTCTAGTGTCAAATACACTACTTAATGCCACTCGTCATGTTCTTTACATTAGATGCCACTCGATCTATGTCACTAAATAACCCACGAGTCCATCTCTCTCTTTAACACTATAGGATTCACTGTTCAGACCCAATCCTCACCTATCTAATCACCTAGCATTCCACGTACACTAGGTTACATTTAGAAGCATAAGGAAATGTCTAACATGCAATCCTACGATGCTACATGCAAGAGATGAAATTTATATATTTCTAAGACATAGAAAAGAGTTCGAAGTATTCGGTAAGGCACCCCCCACCTTTTATAGCATTCCGATCGCTCATCGTCACTTGCAATCGGCCTCCCGTGGCACTCTCGACCCGGTTCGCTCGAACTCGACGCGACCAACCGAACAATCTCCGAATTGCGATCCGAGACCTTGTGGCGTTATCTCACGTCTTCACGATGCCCCAGATCCGATTTCATGAATTTAGGGCTTCTATCTTGCGTGCTGCAGACATCTGGTAAGAATATATTAATCTTTTAATATCTTGGTACTCGTTCGTCGGATCACCGAACCGAGCACGCCAACGCGTTCGTGAGACCCTCAATTAGGTTTACATGGGGTCAAATGACATCAATCTCATCTATTTCTAAAACCCCCATTTTGGATGCCCTAGATGCTACTATAGCCAAATCCACCGAATCGATCTACGAAATGGGGAAAACTCATCTTGATAGCATGCTAGGGTTCCATTCCCATCAAATCTAGGGTATTTAAACCTAACCCTAGGAGCCTACCATGAAAGAGAGAGAGAGGGAGAGCAAGCTTACCTCTCTAAAGCTCTCTCCAAGCTCAAGGAAGAGGAAGAAGAGGGTGATGGGGATCTCCCTCTTGATCTCCTCCTTCTTCTCTTTCTTTTCCTTCTCTTCTTTCTCTTCTTCTTTCCTTCTTTCTCTTCTCCTTTTTCTTGCTTCGGTCGAACAGAGAGAGGGAGAGAGAGAAAGCGATCCGAGTGAGGAAGAGAGAGAGAGAAGAGGGTTTTTGACCCCTTCTATTCACTTAACCCCCTGCACAATTGCACCTTAGCCCCTCAACTTTCCATTATGTGCACTGTCAAGACTGGGCATTTTCTGCGCACTCGGGGGCCCGGTCTCCCTAGCCAGGGACCGGTCCCAGAGAGCTTTGCTCCACACTGCGCACCTGGGGACCGGTCTCTCCCCTCCAGAGACCGATCCCAGAGAGCCTGCTCTTGCGGGACAGCCTTCAGAAACCAGTCCCCCTTTACAGGGACCGGTCCCCGCGGGGGACGCTTCGGCCCGGACTCGGACTTACCCCGATTTTCGGCTTAGGTCCGGTTTATCCAGTTCCAACTCACTTTTGAGTCTATGGGTCTCCGATTCACTTGAAATCGCACCGAGACTCCCCACACATGATTTAGATCATGTCCACATCATCACTTTATCCGCACTAATGCCGGATATAGCTCACGGCCCAATATAGCCTTTCGGGTCTCGTTTTCGCACATCGTGCACCGAAAACACCCAAAAGCCTCCGGACTTCACCGGAGCCATTCCAACGGCCCTTCAAGCCAACATACCTCGAAACTTCAAGACTTTAGAAGTTCGGTATGTTACAGCACATTTTTTCAATCCAATGGCCGAAAACTTATGAGTACAAAGAGCTCTATACTCATATGATTATAGTAGCCCCAGCCTATATATATATAGATATATATATATATATATATATATATATATATAATTGAGCTATAATACTTTTAGAAGTATTAGCCCCGTGGTGTTATTAGGTTTTTAGCCATTGGATCTACTCCTTGATTATGAATAGCCCTTGGATTAAACACTATTCTACCTACCATCACCTACCACCACCTACCACCATCATCTCAACCTCACATCTCTCCATCCTATGGCTAAAAACTCAATAGCACCACCCACATGGTGCTATTGATAGTATTCTAGGTCAACTCATATAGAATTGAGCTATATATATATATATATATATATATATAGAGAGAGAGAGAGAGAGAGAGAGAGAGTTAAACCCCTGCGCTATTAGAAACACAGGAGTATTTGTACTTGAAACATTTTTAACTATCGGATCACCTCAAGATTAATGAAACACTATTAACAAAGTATCCTATTAAGTCTCCTTTACTAGTACTGCACTTAGAGATAGGTAAATTAATAAAAGGAATATACATTTAAGAGTAGGGCTATTTGTACGGATAAGTAAATAAATTAAAAGAATGTACGTACATTTAACGGGTATCTACCTATTTTACCTATAATTTTTTTATAAAAATAAATTAATACTCGTACCTGTGAATTTTGGGATAACTTGCGAATACCTGCAAATGTGGGTAGAGATTGTCAAGTTTACCCTTAACTACGAGAATATCCATGTTATTGATCATACTAGTTGGGAATCTATGATGATTCACTAACACCTTGATATGGTGACTATTTGAATAACTTGAATAGAAAATTGGAGAATTTTTAGAATATTACAAATTGTGAAACCAATGACCCCTAAAAGTTTATTGAATTACTAGAGTGCGCTTAATTAACCTTTTTGGTATTAAAAATTTTAAAAGCTATTGTAGGAAAACCATCTAATCAAAAAAAAAAAAAATTTCACAACTAAAAAATTAGTCATTAGTGACTTTTATTTACGATGCTAAAAGATCAACGAATGCCGTTAAAAATTTAACAAGATATAACACCAAATACTGTTTATGCCAATATTATTGCTAAAAATATTAATAGTATTTATAATGAATACCGTCAACATAAATCATTAAGTTAATTTTAAGTTATTTATTATTGACGCACAAATATAATACCGCTAATACAAATACCTAATTTTGGATACTCAAATTTTCAAATTTTAATTTTATTTTAATATTAATTTTTAAATTTAAATTTAAAATTATATTTCATTGAGTGAAAGGAAGCATGCTACCTTAGTTAGAAATGTGAATAAATAGGATTCGAACTTGGGACCACGTACGAATACCAAACAGTAATCTCTTGTCACTTGTGCATGCTAAGGACAATCGATTATATATATTTAAATTTTTTAAATTTTAAATTTCAAGTTTTAAAATTTATAATTTTTAAATTTTAAATTTTAAGTTTTAAAATTTCTAATTTTTTAAACATAATAAATTTAAATTTTTAATTTTAAAATATCAAATTTTAAGTTTCAAAATTTGTAATTTAAAATTTATGATCAAATTAAAATTTTAAATTTTAAATTTTAAATTGTAAATTTTACATTTTTAAAATTCAAATTTGAAAATTTTAAACTTTAACTTTTAAATTTTAAATTGTAACCATAAAGTGAGATATATTAATAATTATATGAGTCTAGCTGAGATACTATTAATAGCACTAAGCGTTTGGTGCTATCGTGCTTTTCGCCGTTAGATTGATTTAACTCTTTGATTATTTTCATACGTTAGATTTTACTATTCAACCAATAACTCGCTCAACCTTAATTAGGAGGTACACATCATCCTAACCGTATTTTTTTTTTATCCAATGGCCGAAATTAATCTAATAGCATTAATAGTTTAGGGCGCGTTTGGTTCAAGTTATCATGGCAGGATTACAGCTAATCCTGCCAGGATTGCTGTGTTTGGTTCATCCGCTATGTAATATACTCGTTAATGTAACATTATAAATCGAGCGAGATTACATCAAAAATATTAATGGGAGGGGGGTCGTGTATCTTGTATTACTTAAATCCGTAATACTACTTATTATGTAAAATGACAATTTTACCCTTCAACAACCCGAAACCCAATTAATTATTTTCATATCTCTCTCTCCTTCTCCCTTCTCTCTCGCACGCCTCTCTCTTGCTCTCTCTTTTGCACGCCTTTCTCTCTTTCTATCTCTTTCTCTCTCGCATGAACACCTATCATCTTCCATTGTATCGTCCTCCCAGATAATCATTACGATCTCCTTCCCTCTATTCGCCATTTTCGCATATATATTTAATCATTTTTTCTCTCTCGCTACCGACACATTATTTTCGAACTGAAGTTAGATCTGATTTGAAGTTATTTTTTTTTCATGTTAAGTCTTTTTATTTTATGATTTATTAATATAATTAATTTACTAGTGCAAATTATATTTTTATAAAAAATAATATTTAAATGGCCACAACAAGGATAATTTTGGAAAAACAACACTTTTATGCCAGGATTACTAAATTTTATAAACTGAACCAAACGTAGTAATGTTATAAACACTGCAATCCAGTATTATATTACTGTATTAAACCAAACGCGCTAATGTAACATCAGTAGTAATCTCACGTCGAAATCCAAGATACCTGGATATATCGAGATACTCTATAATATTACATAACTCGAATCAAACGCGCCCTTAGTGCTATTGATAGTATATATTGCAGCCGAATTCTAATTATATATTGATTAGCAATAGCATTTAGCAATAAGCACTACTACTTTATTAATTTAGTATCAACTTTTATAAAATGCTGAAACCTTTAGTAGCATTCACTAATTTACGTTACGAACTTATCCTATTTTGTAACATTAATAGTAAATTACTGATAAATTATTAAATTTAGTGGCAATTATCTAGTAAAACTGTTAAATATATTAAGTAGTATGATTTAAATAAATATTGTGAAGTAAATATCAGTAAATCATGAATTTATTATAGTGAATTTGGAACAAAAAATATAGAGATACATATATATTTCTTTATTTTTTGATGGAACACCAGAAATTGTAATTTAACTAAAATTGGTTATAACGGAGGAAATATACAAAAGATTTCATTAGAATTTTGGTTGCGCATAACGCGCCTTGTCCACCACTCTAAATAGATAATAAGGCTCACATTAATAAATTGTAACTGTAAAGGAAAAAACTTCACAGATAATAGGGTATATATTTTGGCACTACAATAAAAACGGTCTATAGCGACACTTTTAAAAAGTGTTACTATATGTGAAGTCGCTATGTATATAGCGATAGTTAAAGAGTGTCACTATAACCTAAAAAAATTACTGTTAATTTATCAATACTTATTTAAATATTTAGCAACCGTCGAAACTCTACCTCGTTGACTGCGGTGGCGGAGGAGGACGAAATAGAAGGGCGCGCTCTTCGTCTAAAATTTTAGTGGATTGAGTGAAGGGAGAAGGGGAGATGGTAATCGAAATTTTTTTTTTTTTTTTTTTATCTATTTGTAATCGGGTCGAATGGGCTCAGTAGGGTGGGTTGAGTAGAGTAACGTTTTATTTTTTATTGGATTGAGCTTTAATTATATTTAGGCATTAGTAGATATTTTTTAAAATTTTGATATAAACATGTCTCCCTATAACCTAATTCTATTGTAGTGTGGGATTAGAAATATATACGGGAATATCTATTGGTGTTTTAAAATTTTCCACCGTTAGATCTAACAGGTTGATCATTTTCACTCGTTCGATCATCGTACTCAACCAACTAGTTACTCAACTCTAGAAACATACCAACACATTCTTTAATCAAAGAGCCAAAAATCTATTATAAGCATTAATGACTTGGTACTTATAAAAATATAAAAATTCAAATTCATATGTATATTAGAAAAATTCGGCATCAACTATTGACTTATATATATAGAGGGACACTTATAGACGAATTTTTTTTTTTTTTTTTTTTTTTTTTTTATTTAGAAATAAACTTAGATAGAAATGTGAATCAACTGAAATTCGTATTTGAATCTCGAATACCAATCATCAAATTTTTTGTCACTTGCTTTAGAAACGGTTGGTATAGACGGGATTATTAGTGTCCAAATTGAGAGTACCTTCATGTCCCAAAGCAAAGGGAGCAAACCCACGGGAGAGTGAGCCCAACATGTCCTCTTTTATATAGTTACCACCTCAAACTCACCCCCAACCCTTATATATTGCAAACACCTCTCTCTCTCTCTCTCTCTCTCTCTCTCTCTCTCCACCCATGTACCCTACCCACGTGCCTCTGCTTATTACTACTACTCTCTCTCTCTCTCTCCCCTCCCCACCTCCCACAATATAAAAGCACCTCCCTCTCTACATTCCACTCCCATAGCTTCTTCTTCTTCTTCTTCTTCTTCTTCATATCCAGCAACACATGCGGCAATGGCTATAAGGAAGCACAACAAGCTACCGCAAGCGGCAGCACTAAAGCAGATGCTGAAGCGCCTCGGCCGGAGACAGTCGCAGCAGCACAACGACTACTACGACGACCACGACAATGACGACGACGACGACTACGAAGCAGAAGACCGGAAGCTGCCCCTCGACGTGCCCAAGGGCCACTTCGTGGTGTACGTCGGCGAGCGCCGGAGCCGCTACATTGTGCCCATCTCCTACCTGGCCCACCCAGAGTTCCAGTCGCTGCTCCGACGGGCCGAGGAGGAGTTCGGCTTCCACCATGACGCCAAGCTCACCATCCCCTGTGAGGAGGTCGTCTTCCGATCCCTCCTCACTTCAACTTCACTATGATAAAGAGACAGAGACATATATATCTATACATACCATATATATATATATATATATATATATATATATATATATAGCTACACCAGATGCCATCGAAGGTCTCCGTGCTACTAAGTTATTTTCAATGATGCAGCTTCTAAATCGACGATCGGCCCGTTAGATTTGATCTACGCTATTAAAAATATCTGAAAACTAAATTTCATAATTTTTTTTTATCTCTCTATATATGTCGCTGTGTCTATTACTTCCTTTTTTACCATGAGAATTAATTCTCATGGGTTTTGATTTTGTATATATAGAGAGTAATTAATTATGTAATGTAATGTGAGTGGCGTTTGTAGAGAGAAATGCCCTGTAAGAGTTGATCGATCGATTGATTAGTTAATTAATTAATTTGAGGAAAGAAATTAAGATTAGAATTATATATGTATATATCTATGTTCTTCATTCTTAATTGAATCTTTGTACTTGTTCTGTGACTGCAAGGATGCGAAATTCCAATTGCGCAATGCCGACATTATAACCAAAAGTTCCTTGTAATCTTAATTACAATTCTGTACATTCAACAACTCATATTTTTTTTACTATTCTTATATATCATCTTTTTTTCCTTTTAAAGAGAGGATATCTATATCTGTACATTAATTTTCATAAAATTTACCACACGGCAATTTCTCTTTCGCTCTTGCCATCTCTCCCCTTTTCAATTCCTGATGCTTAGTCATCCCACCAGCTCACTTTCCAATTAATGCATTCACATGATCTATTGTCATTTAAACAAATTATTTTTACAAAAAAAAGGAAAGTAAAATAAGATCTCTTTATATTCTTTTTTTCATACTATTTGTATTTATTAATGTTTCATAGCAAGTCAAAAAATTTTAAAATTTTTACTTTATCAATCTTCTATCTTTTATAGTATTAAGCTACCGCAATACGCGGATAACTTCGCTAGTGATTATAATATTTGAATCAAGAGTTATGCTTTGGATTGTAAACTTGGCATTTCTAATTCCAATTATGAACTCTGTGGCACCGCTTGTAGAGAGATTCCATGAATTTTCTTTTTTAATTTTGTAATTTTTTTATGCATTTTTCTTACCTCCCTATTTTCCTGTATAACACACACTCTCTCAAACTTTTCACCCTAAGATCCTTTCGGCCACGAAACAATTATTAATGCATCAGTTATATTATTGACGTGGCGCCATCATCGATGGACCAATCTGATATATTTTTTCTGAATTCACCCATCATATCATATTTATTAGACAAATACTTTTATTGTACTTTTTTCTCGAATAAATAAAGAGATATAATTGGATGATGTGGTGTGACTAATACATCATAGCGACTCCTCCTTGGTCACACCAACAGATCGACCTCATGCGCTACAATTCCCCTTCACAGAGCAAAATTAATAAAATAAAATAAAATAAAATCCAATCCCATGCACAAGAATACAGCTGGTTCACATGTAGTGTTTAACTACAATTAAACAAATAAAATTAATATCTTACCAAAATTTAACTACAATTAATAAAACTTTTAAGTTACTTTATATCTTACCAAATTTTAACAGCATGAGCAATGAGCCATGAGCCATGAGCCATGAGCCATTAATTAGATGATTTCTTAATTCGTAGGCCCCGTTTGGTTCCGTACAACGAATAAATATTAGAATAATTTTTTAATTCCAGAAACATCTTACTCATGTTTTGAGATAATCAACAATAAAAGTAAAATTGTGTTTGATTTGTGATGATGCTATATATATTCAGGAATAATTAAAATTATAGTTGATTAATTTGATAGAATAGTAAAGAATAGTAAAGAAAAAGTGATGATTAAATTTGATATGAATATAATTTAAATAAAAGAAATTTTATGATAATGTTTGATAAAATAATTTATTATAGAAATAATTGTCTATATACCACTCCTACGTTTGAAAATATCCAATTTATTCCTACTTTTTTTTCTTTAATCTAAAATACCCCCTCATATATTTCACCGTTATTACAAAATATTCCCGCAGTTATCTCCTGTTAAGTTAACTTGGGTTAAACTTGAGTTAAATATTTACCACAGTTAAAAAAAATTAAAATACCAATTTTGCCCTTAACTTAAGGGCAAATAAGAAATGTTGGTGACCGTAGAGTGGTATATTGAAAAAGATCAAAAGTCAAAATACTTTTTGTACCCCTGACTTTAAGGGCAAATAAGAAAGACTGTGATGATGGGAATATATATTTGAAAGGGCAAAATAGTAATTTTACAGAGATAACATAATTAATTAACAGATTTTAACTCCAGGGGTATATTAGAAATAGGTTGGAACGTAGAAATAGTATTTTTAATATTAGCCTTCTAAGGGAAGTAAATCGAAAAGTCGGGAACTTTTCATGGTAATATAAGCAATTACCCTTTTATTATAAAACATAATTTAATAATTTTAATTTATTATAAAAAAAAATTTCTTTCAAATTTTACTTAAGCTTAAGTTTAATAAAAATAATTTATTTTTAATATTTAAGTACAAATAATATGTAATAATGTAATATAATTAACAATTTTATAATTAAAATAATTTATTATAATATGTAAAATATCATGTCTACATAATTAACTGTAATGTAGTTTTTAATCTTAATAAAGCTTGAAATTAAACTTTCGAAGAACATTAATTATTCCACCTAAAGTAGAACAATGTTGGAGGGAGAAAAGAATTTAATTAAGTTTTAGGTAAATTATATATAGAGAACTTGACCGAGATTTAATTAATTTGGATTATTTGGAGATGACTATATATCCAAATTTTAAAAATTTTCATTTTTCTATCTATCCTTTTAAATAGTTTGCTTATTTTAATATTTATGGTGTATTGAAGCATTCCTCTAAAGGAATTGCCTACATTTGATGGGCCTATTTGATGCATTCATATATTTGTATACTATGATTTTCTTAAAATTCATCTCATCTCGACAATTTAAATTGCTCAAATTTTAAGTAAAAAAAATATCACTACAACCGAATTAGGTTATAGGAACACATGTTCGGAACACTTTTGTGTAAGTGTCCTATTTATACCAAAACTTAAAAAAATATCTACTAATGCCTAAATATAAAGCACAATCCAATAAAAAATAAAAGGTTAATTACTCTACTCAAACTATTGGCCTACAAAAAAAAAAAAGGAAAAAAAAAATTCGATTACCATCTTCTCTTCTTCCTTCATTCAATCTACTGAAATTCTAGACCAAGAGTCATTTCCTCTTATCCTCCTCCGCCACTTTAGTCAACGAGGTAGGGTTTCGACAGTTACTAAATGTTTAAATAAGTGTTGGTAATTAGCAGCACTCTTTTTAGGTTATAGCAACACTTTTTAACTATCACTATATATCTAATGACCCCACATATAGTAATATTTTTTAAAAGTGTTGGCAATTTAGCCAGCAGCATTTTTTTTTTGACATGTACCGATATTTAAAAGTGTTGCTATAGACCGTTTTTGTTGTAGTGACTATAACTCATTGGATTTATAGTGGAAATTGAGCAATTAGATGAAATAAATAGCCAATAAAGGTGCCATGTATGAATATACAAAAACATTGGGTTCATGCAGTAGTTTTTAAGAATTAATAAATAACTATAATTAAATAAAACAAATGGTTAGATAGTAAAATCAAAATTTTTAAAGATTAGATAGTTATTACTTTCAAACGCTCCAACCCATTAACACTAATAATTCGATAAGTTCTAAACCATTGGCCACGGGATAGCCCCTCTAATACTAAAAACAAGTTTGGGTCCAAACCAGGTATCCAAAATGATTAAGCTTAATTAATGTTACTAGAGTCACTAGTTCTCACGTATTTTCCTATATATTCACAATTAATCCTTTTTCATATGATGTTGGATTAATTATTAGAGCATCACATTAATTGCACACATTTTTAATTAACTAATAAATATAGACCCCATCTTTTATCAGGAGCATTAATGCTACTCTTTCAACATCAAGAATTAATGGAGCTCACAACAATGAGTTTCCGGGAAAGCTTAAGTTTTTTTTTTTTTTTTTTTTCTTGGTGCGTCTAATTAATTTTTAGCATTAATTTTCCCAGTTGTAAATTATTATTACTTTATTTTCTATAAAAGCTTATTGCTAAAAAGGAAAATAAGATGCAAATTTTATAAACGGACAAAATACTACAATTTTTTGAGCCTTTTTGAGCCCGAGGATTTATAATAAGGAAAATAATAATAGAGAAAAACTTTAAATATTTTCTCAGTAGTTTAGTATACTTTTTTATTTTAATATTCTATGATTTAAAATGTATCACTTTAATATTCTGTAGTTTCACTTTTCTCTTTCTGTTGTCTCCCACGTTAACTCTCCATTAAAAATTTAAAATATATAGAGAAAGAACTTCAGATCAATATCGATCCCTTGTGGTTTATTGAATATTATTCTATAGTTTACGAATTTTTTTTTATTATACTGTAGTTTCAAGCTTCTAGTTGATTTAACGAAAAAATTAAAGGAGAGGATAACAAAAAAAAGAAAAGCGAAACGGAGGATACTAAAGTAACACAGTTTAAATCACATGATACTAAAGTGAAAGGATTCAGTTGTCAAAATTATTTTGCATGCACCCGGTCTAGATATACAATGCATTAATTAAATGATTGGATATTAAATCAAAATTTTGAAATATTAAATAGTCGTTCCAAAATAGTTGATTGTGCAGATGAATTATGCATGTATTTATGAAAAAAAAGTTTTTGCACACTACAACAAAAACGGGTATATAGCGACACTTTTAAATGTCGATATAAATCAAGAAAAGTGTTGTTCACTAAATTAACAACACTTTTAAAAAGTGTTGGTACATGTGGGGTCGCTAGGTATATAATAACATTTTAAGAGTGTTGGTATAACCTAAAAAAATTAACGCTGCTAATTTACCAACACTTATTTAAATATTTAACAACCGCCGGAACCCTAGCTACCTCGTCGGCTGCGGCAGCATAGGAGGAGGAGAGCGAGGGACTTATAAGTGAGAGGCGAAGAGAAGATAGTGATCGATTTTTCTTTGTTTTTTTTTATTTTCTATTTGTAATCGGGCCGAATGGGGCTGAGTGGGGGGTTGAATAGAATAAATTTTTTTTATGTTTGGTTGGATTAGTCTTTATATTTAAACTTTACTAAAATTTTTTAAAAAATATTGGCATAAATAAAATACTTACACAAAAATATTCTAAATATGTGTTGTTATAATCTAATTTTGTTGTAGTTATATTGAACATGGTATTACGATAATTTATTTATTATAACAATTAATCATATTGGTCACTGAACACGGGGTTCATATATGCATGCATATATAACTGCAAAGCACCTTAAGCTCCCGTTTGGTTGGGGGTTAAGGGGCGGAATAACCCTTAACTCCCATTTTATCTCCAAACATCACCAAAAAGAGGTGGGGTTAGCAAACCCCACCTCAAAAAGTTATCCCGGCTTAGCTAACCCTATCTAACCTTCCCAAATTCCAAAACATTATTTTTAAATGGCAATAGCCATTATCGTGCTTATAAAAACCTGTAAACTATTGTTTTATTTTCCTTATCTCACGACTAACTCGACTCCGTGCAAATACAAAAATACTTTAACTCTACCTTAACCTCAAACTTAACACTATTCCTGAAATAACTAGTTTTTTTTTTAACCCCGAACCAAACGGGGACTA
Source organism: Aechmea fasciata (assembly GCA_025177825.1). Lineage (NCBI taxonomy): Eukaryota > Viridiplantae > Streptophyta > Magnoliopsida > Poales > Bromeliaceae > Aechmea > Aechmea fasciata. The sequence continues at coordinate 7,843,990 of CM045945.1, forward strand.
AAACAGCAGTTTGGTGAAGTGAAATCTGAGTAGTACGACGATGGCTAATTGTGGCGATCGAGGATATATAAATTCACGGATTGCGTACATTTCCGTCCTTACGCAGTGCAACATTAATGAGACCATGAGTTCGAACCCGGCAAAAGTCTCCTGTCCCCGACATGTAGGGCTGGCAAACGAGCGAGCCAGCTCGCGTTCGACTCGCGTTCGACTCGATATTTGGCTCGCTCGAGCTCGACTCGAAATTAAATGAGCCGAGCTTGAACAAAATAAAAGGCTCGAAATTCATTTCAAGCCGAGCTTGAGTATTACTTTAGTCGTTCGAATTAAATTCGAAAAATTTCGAAAAAAAGAATATATATATATATATGTATATATATATATATATATATATATGTATATATATATATATATATTAAAAAATACATAAATATAATATATTTTAATTATATATAGACTGAATAAATAATCTGAATTTAGTTAAAATTGTATCAATATTATTGGCCCATAAAAACAAACCGAATAGACAAATAAAAGAGCAAAATTTAACTAAACTTATACATTTTTCCTTTCTTTCTTTCTTTCATAGAGCTCTAAGTTTTCAATATGTTTCTCTTTTTTTTTTTTTTCTTTTACCCTAAGTAGAGCCGGAAGCCTTCCAAGTTACCAAGTAACGATATGCATGCCATTTCCTACCTTGCTATTAATTCTATGCTTGAGAAAATATACAAAATATTTTTAAAGTAAAAAATTATTATTCATATAAAATTTTAATTTTAGTTATATATGATTGGATAGTTTAATCTAATATTTATCTATATAAATTATTTATTTTTGACTGCATAAATAAAAATGAATAATATGAAGATTGAAGGCGGAACAAAAGAGGTTGAAAAGATTAGATATTCAACTCATAAATTATTTTTTTTATATTATAGTACTATATTTTATATAATTATTTTGTACTTTGAACTATTAGACATGTTTTTGTATCAAATTATAGATAATGTTCTATACAAATTAAACTATTGATCGTATGATGTTCGAATTTCAAGCGGCTCGAGCTCGCTCGACTCAAAATTAGGCTCGCTCGAGCTCGGCTCGAATTAATTTCAATCCAAGCTTGAGCTTAAATTTAGGCTCGAAATTAATTTCAAGCCGAATTTGAGCCGAGGTAAGCTCGCTCGAGCTCGGCTCGTTTCCACCCCTACCGACATGCACATGGCATGCTCCTCATAAGCACCTTTCATGTCCATCACATTTAGGGGTGTAAAGGAGCCGAACAAGAACGAGCTGGGTCGGCTCGTGTTCGGCTCGTTAGTAAACGATTAAACGAGCCGAACACGAGTCAACACGAGCTCATTAAAGTATCGAGTCGAAAAATTCGGCCCGTGTTCACGAGCTCACGAGCCGACCAACGAACAATAAAAAAAAAAAAAAAAAAAAAAATTAGATTAAATATATTAAAAAATAAATTTATAAAATCTTATGAATTAGATTTTGATCTAACGATTAAAACTTTATATACAAATGAGTCTTTTTATAATTAAATTTGCATTTATATTTTTATTTTGCTAAAAAGTAAATACAATATATATATATATATATATATATATATATATATATTATATAATTAATTAATTATTTATATATAAAAATATATATTAAATAAATTATATAAATATAAAATATATGTATTCGAGTTATCGAGCCGAACACGAGCGAGCCGACCACTCGTGTTCGGCTCGTTTATTAAACGAGCCGCAAAATTCACTCATGTTCGGCTCGTTTACTAAACGAGCGAGCCGATCTTTTCAATATCTCATCAAGTTATCTCGGTGGTTAGAATAATAGAGGAATGAAATATTTGGAAGAAATTATGTCTCAATTTCTCTTTTCCTTGAATTTCTCTTCAATATCTCATCCCTCTCGCTTTTTAACCACCCATCAAACTTGATGGGTGGTTAGAAAGTTAGGAGCACAGGAGCTGCTGTGCTCCTAATATCACAAAGAGTCTCTCTCTCTCTCTCTCTCTCTCTCTCTCTCTCTCTCTCTCTCTCTCTCTCTCTCTCTCTCTCTCTCTCTCTCTATATATATATATATATATATATATATATATATATATATATATATATATATATATATATATATATGGCTCAATTATATAAAACTCTTATGTCAAAACTCGATGAAAAAATGAACGGTTAGGATGAGTTACGGTTAGGTTGATAGTGGGTCCCATAGGGTTAAGTGGATGGTTGGTTGAATAGTATAATCTAACGAGCGAAATTGATTAAAGGATAAATCTAATGGTAAAAAACTTATAAGTACAAGAGGTTCTATACTTATAGGAGTATAGTAGGAAACTCTCTCTCTCTCTCTCTCTCTCTCTCTCTCTCTCTCTCTCTCTCTCTCTCTCTCTATCTATATATATATATATATAGCATTTTTATTTTTTGCAATACACAGATATGTATATATTCAATATGAAATTTGCATGTTCATATAGATGAGAGAAGATTCTTCTCTCTCAAATCTTTTCAGATTATTTTATATGAGATTTTTATCAAAGACAATATAGTAATATCAAGTTGAAAAGAAATGTATGGTCCTAGATTTCTTTTAATAGAAATTTACTAAAACAAACAATGAAAGATCATGTAGCAAAATTGAAAGTTTTTAAGATTAATTTTAAATTTATTCCACAATTCAGATAAAATCTATACATTTTTATCAATAGCATATACATATTTATTTTTAGGAAGAATTATCTGTATACCCTTAAAATTTTTGAAATATTTTATGTACGCATATTTTTTTTATTTTAGATAATATATATTTTGTATATTTCTCCGTTATTCTAAAATACTCTATTGTTAATACGCGTCAAGTCATCTCAGGTTAAACCAAGTTTAAATTTCTACCCGAGTTAAATAAAAATTAAAATACCTCTTTTACTCCTGACTTAGGATAAATAAGAAAAATTGGTAACGGTAGAATGTTATATTTAAATAAAAAGGCAAAAAGTCAAAATACTTTTTGTCCCTAATATAACGGCAAATAAGAAAAGTTGATGACGGTATAATAATACATTTGAAAGCACAAATAGTAAATTTTACGAAAATAATTAACAAATGTACGTAACAGTGCACTACCAGAATTTAATTCTAGAAGTATATTTAAAAGAAATGAAAATGTTAAAAAGATATATTTTTCTTTTATATTAGCCTTTTAAAAAAGTAAATAAAAAAGTCTGAAATTTTTCAATCATGAGTAGGGATGCAAACGGGCGGATGCGGGCGAGAGCCCCGCCCGACTAGCAAAAATTCACCCCGCCTCCCGACCCGAATCCGTGACGGATTAAAAAATACATTCCATAACCCGCCCCGCCTCGTAACCCGCCTCCCGCCGGCGCCCCGAATCCGCCCCGCCAACTAATATTTTTTATAAAATTATAATATTATTAATATTTTGTAAAATATAAAATAATAATTTTTAATAATATTATATATATAATTTAATAATATCAATTATGAAAATAAAAAATATCAATCACAATTCAAAATAAAATTAAAAAATTTCAAATGAATTAGAAATGAAAGTACTAACTTATTTGTATTTTAAACTTTTTTGTAAACATATTGTTTTTTAAGAATATATTTTTAAAATAAAAATGATTTTAGGGCGGATTCGGGGCGGATCTTGGCGGGGCGGATTCTGGACTGGTCAAAATTTCTCCCGTTTCCTGCTCCGAATCCGTCTCGGATTGTAAAATCTGTCCCGTTTCCTGTCCCGAATTCGTTTATTTCCTCCCGTTTACTGGTCCCGTCGGGGCGGATCGGGGCGGGAGCTCCACCAACCCGGATCCGTTTGCATCCCTAATCATGAGTAGTATGTTAGTAATTGCTCCTTACTTTAACTCAAGATTGTGATGTTCTTGTCTTTCTCTCTCTCTTGTCCAAATCAAAAGGATGATTGAGAATGCTGCTTGGGTATTGCATGCCTACTACCAAACATAAATATATATATTCCTTATTGGATATAATATCATAGGATATGCATGCAGGACAAGGATGCTACTGCAGTTTCATGTGGTCAAATTAATTAGGAACCACACAAAATGCATATATGAGTTTAATTTCCATGCATGGAGAAAAAATGAAGTGTCCCAAACCATGCCTCTTAGTATATTTCATGTAAAGCCCTTTTCAGCAAAGGAGCTTTAATTAATTTTTGTGTAAACAGCTAGGTTTAGTTCCAATCAGTGTAGCTAAAAAGGGAACAAACTTACAATTAATTAAACTCAGTACCTTTTTGAAAGCCTTTCCTACCATTCATTCATTTGCTCAAATGTACTTCTGCTTTGATATTTGTGCTGTCAACTTCCTACCTAATTGAATAATACTTGAGAACAACTTATTAGAGAGGCCATTTTAATTATGATCTTGTCTCAAATGTAGACAAGTTGGTATTACACAAAAGAATTAATTTGTGCATTAATTAATTGATAATCCTGATCTTTTATTGAAGATTTGTTGTGTCATCTGACGTACATTATGCATGATTTTATTGATTAGAAAAATTAAATTGAATGTAGGCGATTTTTGAACCTACATGCATTTGCACTATAGACGCAAATTATAGCTTAATCACTATAATAAAAACGGTCTATAGCGACACTTTTAAATATAGGTACGGGTAAAAAAAAAAGTGCTGCTAGCTAAATTACTAACACTTTCAAAAAGTATTGTAATATGTGGGGTCGTTAGGTATATAGTGATAGTTATAAGAGTGTCGCTATAATCTAAAAGAGTGCTGCTAATTTACCAATACTTATTTAAGTATTTAGGAACTGCCGAAACTCTATCTCGTTGGCTGCAGTGGCGGAGGAGGACGATAGGGAAAGACTTTTCGTCTAGAATTTCAGTCAATTAAGTGAAGAGAGAAGGGAAGATGGTAATCGATTTTTCTTTTTCTTTTTTTTTTTCTTTTCTGTTTCTAATCGGGCCAAATGGACTGGGTGCGGGGGTTGAGTAGAGTAATTTTTTATTTTTGGTTGGATTGAGCTTTATATTTAGGCATTAGTTGATATTTTTTTAAAATTTAGTATAAATAGAACACTTACTCAAAAGTGTCCCAAAGATGTATTCCTATAACCTAATTATGTTGTAGTGAATATTGAACAAATAGATGGTTAAAATTTTGAAAACAAATCTCTTTTTTTTTTTTCTCAATAAACTTGACATGATCAGATGATGAAATGCGTCATCGACGTAGATATAATTATTGGAAGTTTAAGAAAGATTAATAGAGATGAAAATAAAATTTTGACAAGGTCTCAGGAACTGCTACTGCATTTATTCCATTGGTGTAAATATTGATGGTAAAAACAAAAACCAAACATTAACTTCTAAAATAGAATACTTTATTTATCTTAAAAGTTTTTATATTATAACATTTTGCTACACTATATATTCGGAAGATTCATATAGCAAAACAAAAACCAAACCATGTGATAGCCCAGTGACACCATGTAAGGGGGTAAGTGAACCCTTTTTTTTCCTTTTTCTTTATTTTAAATTTGAAAGTTCAAGTAGAAAAGTACCTCAACTGGAACAAGAAGCTTTAGTTCGATCTTTAGTTGCTAAATAGATTACTTTCGATCAATTCTTCAATTAAAAAGTTTATTTTGAACAAGTAAACCAAGTACTGCATGAGGCCAAGTTTGAATTAAAGTACTTTTTCTTCCATAGCAACTAATTAGCTGTGAAAATCACTACAATAAAAATGGTCTATAGCGACACTTTTGAGTGTAGGTATATGTTAAAAATAGTGTTGCTAGCTAAATTACCGACACTTCTAAAAAGTGTTGCTATATATGGGGTCGCTAGGTATATAGTAATGATTAAAGAGGGTCATTTATAACGTAAAAAGTCTTTTAATTTAACAACACTTATTTAAGCATTTACCAACCGCCGAAACTCTATCTTGTTGACTGCGGTGGCAGAGGAGAACGACAAAGAAGGGCACTTCGTTTAGAATTTCAGTGGATTGAGTGAAGGAAGAAGGGAAGATGGTAATCGATTTTTTTTTTTTTTTTTCTATTTGTAATCGGACCAAATGAACTGGGTGTGGTAGGTTGAGTAGAGTAATATTTTATTTTTAGTTGGATTGGGCATTATATTTAGGCATTAGTAGATATTTTTTTTAAGTTTTAGCATAAATGAGACACTTACACAAAAGTGTCCCAAACATGTATCGCTATAACCGAATTTTGTTGTAGTGAATGTTTTTCCTTTAGTAAGAACTTAGGGTGTCTTTAATTATTTCATCGAAAGTAATTTCCGACAATATATATGCTTGTTTTTATTGTTTCGTTTATTGTATCTTCACGCGATAACTTCTATTTCTCCAATTAAAATGTTTATTTTGAACAAGTAGACCAAGCGCTGGCCAAATTTGAAAATACTTTTTCTTACATATAGCATGTCAGTTGTGAAGATATTTTTCCTTATTAAGAACTTCACGGTGTGTTTATTTCGTCTGAAGTGGAGAGGGGAGAAATAATTTTCGGCCGTAAATGACTATTTTTTTAAGTTTGGTTTACAGTAAATTTTCTTACGGTTAAAACTCAAGCTCTCTAAAATATCGTAATTGATTTCAACTTGTCCCCGCGAAGTCAATAATGAAGAAAAAAAATATGAGAAGAACTAAATAAAAATATTAATCGGTTCATCTTTCGAACCTTCAACTTTTATATCATTCACTTACTGCCAAACAAATGGCAGAACTACTAAAACTTTAGTTCCATTATTATACAAACAAATAGTGGAAGATAAATACATTTACATGACTTTTAGTTCACTTAAAAGTCTACTTCATCTTAAATAAAGTGAAACAAACACGCCCCAAATGTTTTATAACTTCAAAACAATTCTGAAGTGCTTGCAAACTCAACCATTCTATTGCTACAAAATTATGATGGGGCTTTCCATTTCAGAAGCATTTTAACATAAGCTTCTTTCTTAGCGAAGTATATATCCACCATTATATTGATGTCTCAATTAGTCTTATATTGGATGAAAAAAATATTATGTATAAGCATACAAGGGGTAACTAGTATTTTAGTACTAATAACTTCTGAGTTTAAGCATTTTGCATGATTGATTTGGTGCGTCTTACCCAAAAAAATTATTAGTACGTACTAGTAGACTGAATTGTCACAGCTATTGTAAGCATTACGTAAAATGTAAAAAAGAATGTTCTAGAAATGATATTTCCAAACTAGATCCGCATAAGATTACTATCCAAGCTACCAAATTGCGACGCCCCAACTTCCCAGGGGGTCACCCATCCTACGACTACTCCCGTCCTAGCACGCTTAACTCTCTTAATCTCTTGAGTCTAGCCACCACCCAAAATGCTTAAGCCGGGTTAAGAGTTTAGCCCTATTATATCTTATATATAGGACTAACTGGGGTCTCACAATCTCCCCACCTTTAAGCCCTGACGTCCTCGTCAGGCTCAGACTCACAAGTACGAGGCGATGTGAGACTCATCTCGCTAGCCCGTCATCCAGACCCTGGCTCAACCGAGACTCATCTCACACTTCCGGCTGGTAATTGGCTCTCATACCATCTGTGACGCCCCAACTTTCCAGGGGGTCACCCATCCTAGGACTACTCCCGTTCTAGCACGCTTAACTCTCTTAACCTCTTGGATCTAGACACCACCCAAAATGCTTAAGCCGGGTTAAGAGTTTAGTCCTATTATATCTTATATATAGGACTAACTGGGATCTCACACAAATATGCTAATATTCATTTTTTTAGTGAATGACAGATAGAGGCAGGGAAGAGGCAAACAGGGACTTGTGAGAAACCAGGGGCTTGCAATGCATGTGATTGCAATTAATATTCAGTTGGCACTAGAGACCCAACCTTGTCCTTGGGGGAGTGAGTGAGGTGGGGTGGGGGTTTAGAGAGAGAGAGAGAGAGAGAGAGAGAGAGAGAGAGAGAGAGAGAGATCACCTCAGAAGTAAACAATTTCTCTATACTGGTAATTCTGTATATAGAATTAATAGTGTATTTAATTAGTGTAGAACTACTGTATACTTTCGAAAGTATAAACGATTTAATGCTTCTGACTTTTCGAGCCTTGAATCAAGAATTATAATATTGGGATGATGGTGGTCCCCCTTATGATTTAATAGTTTTTCTAAGCTACGTTTGGTTCGGGTATAAGAAAGAACAGTTTATTTCAGGAATAGACATAAATTCAGATATAAGCAGAAACTAGACCAATTTTGCGTATGAATAAAAACTGAATTTTTTCTGAAAATAAGGTAATAGTTTTGAAAGGTTAGATTAAAACAAAACGAACAGGAGTTATAGTTTTAAATTAAAAATATTTTATCTAACTAATTAACATTAAAATATCAATTAAAAATAAATTTATAAATTTGTTAGCTATGAATATTGTATAAGACAATGAAAATATACTAGTTTGTAAGCTCCCAACCGTGTGGGCTCCTCCACACCCACCCATTTGGGTGATCAGTTTGGCTCGCTTGGGTCCCATTTATTTTGAGACAGGGTAGATGCATTTCCTAGCCTCTGCTTGAGAGTTCCCCCAAAAAACGCGTCCTCTTACAGTAAGGCACCGTTTGGTTAGGGAATAAGGGGTGGAAAAATAATTTCTTATTCGCCGCATTATATTCAAACGCTAATTTTTTATCCGATAATAGTAATTCTCGGATACCTGAAAGAAGCTAATATAACTATTCTCAAGAACACCTCCATTTTCTATATATAACTACGTACCCACTATTTTTATAATTCTGTATTATCTAATCCAAACGTTATTTTTCTTATTCCAGAAAACAATCCAATTTTCATCCAAACGTTATTTATTTTTATTTTTATACTTGTACCTATTCTTATAATAACTAATTCTTATTTATACCCGAATCAAAATGGTGACTAAGAAAATGCAGCAGAAGATGCTCTCATTTTTTTTCTTTTTTTCTTTTACCCAAAACTTCAAATACCAGTCAAGTGGTTTCGAAAGCAAATTTGCTTCGTTGCCATCAATTTATTTTCGATGATGAAATCTCTAAATCAATAATTGGCACCCCTAAACATCATATGCAATACTTAAAATATCTAAAAGTTAAATTTTAAATCTTTTCAACATTATTGTCCTAATAATTAAAAGGCTACAAACTTTGTAATTTTAATAATCGATTTGAGATGTTTGCTAGTTCAACGGCATAAAAAAAATTAAATTTCAAATTTTTTTTGGAATTCGTTTGCTATCGTTATTATTCTAGCTCAACTCTATATACATGTGTATATGTGCGCGCGCTTTATCTCAAACTCTTTTCGATCCAATAATATTAGTAAGCCCTTAAAAATCTTATATTATAAAATAATGGAGTACCCACTGTCCACGACGAGAGTCAATTAAATAAAGATTTGAACTGCTTTTTTTTTATTTTTTATATTTTTTTTTTTTTTTTTCCTCCGTAAAGTAACTGGCACATGAAGAGTGTTGGATTTTTATTAGATTTGATTGTGATTTAAAACTTATTTGTTAGAGCTGTTGGGAGCCCAATAATTATTTATGGGTTTTATTTAGGAGCCCCATTAAAATTTTTTTATGTGAGATTTGATCCCACATTAAAAACGAAAAAGATGTTATGAGTATATATATATATATATCTATGAAACTCCTAAGCATTTCTTTACGCTTATTAATGGCGCACAAAGCCATTTCGGTCTTCAACAAGCTTTTCATGATCCACTCCTTCACGACTGATGATTTTCACCCATTAAATCAAACTATTCAACCAACCGCCCACTTAACCTTAGGGGGCCCACATCATCCTAACCGCATATCTCTCAATCCAATGGCTAAAAACTTGATAGCACCAATGATTTGTGCTATTAATAGTATAGTAGCCTAGTTCTATATATATATATGGGATAATTGCCTATGTACTACTCCTCATGCGTCTGAAAATATCCGATCTACCCCTACTTTTTTTTTCTTTCTAAAATGCCCCTCATATGTTCCACTGTTATTGCAAAATACCCCAGCTATCTCCTCGTTAAGTTAATCGGTTAAACGTGAGTTAAGTATCTACCACGCTTAAAAAAATTAAAATACCAATTTTGTCCTTAACTTAAGGGCAAATAAGAAAGATTGGTGACGGTAGAGGGGTATATTGGAAAAGACCAAAAGTCGAAATTCTTTTTGTGTCCCTGACTTTAAGGGCAAATAAGAAATGCAGTAATAGTAGAAGGGTATATTTAAAAAGGGCAAAATAGTAATTTTACAGATAACGAGTTACTTAATGATTTTAACTTTAAGGGTATATTAGAAATAGGTTGGAACGTATGAGGTATTTTCAATATTAGCCTTCTAAGAGGGTAAATCGAAAAATCGAAAACTTTTCGGGGGTATATAAGCAATTGCCCCTATATATATATATATATATATATATATATATATATATATATATATATATATATATATATATATATATATATATATATATATATATATATATATATATATAAAATTTAGAATCTTTTGGAAGCACCAACTTTTGGTCTTCTAAGTTCTAGCCATTGGATCTACTTTTTAGACTACTAATAGTCTTTGGATCTAACATTATTCTACCTACCACCACCTATCCCATCAACCACCACCTACCACCATCATCTCAACCTTACATCTCTCATCTAATGGTAAAAAACTCAAAAGCACTAACTCATTGGTGCTTTTGAGAGTATTCTAGCTCAACTATATATATATATATATATATATATATATATATATATATATATATATATAGAGAGAGAGAGAGAGAGAGAGAGAGAGAGAGAGAGAGAGAGAGAGAGAGAGTGTCATTTGGTATGCTATTAATAACGACGAACTTGGTGCTAGTAAGTTTTCTACCCTTGGATTAACCCCTTTGATTAATTTTATCCGTTAGATTATACTATTCAACCAACCACCCACTCAACCCTATGGGCCCACATCATCCTAGCCGCACATCTTTTAATCCAAGGGTAGAAAACTTACTAGCACCAAGCCATTGGTCTTATTAATAATATTTCACTAGTTCTATATATATATATATATATATATAATTGAGCTCTATCTTTTAAAAGTATCAAATCATTGGTCTTGTAAGTTTTTAGCCTTTGGATTGAGAGATGTGTGGTTAGGATGATGTGGGCCCCTTTGGATTAAGTGGGTGGTTGGTTGAATAGTATAATCTAACGGATGAAAATGATCAAAGTAGTAGATCTAACGGTAAAAAACTCACAAGCACCAGTGCTTGGTGCTTTTACAAGCACCATGTGGGACTCTCTATATATATATATATATATATATATATATATATAGTTGAGCTAGAATACTCTCAAAAGCACCAACTCCTTGGTGCTTTTGAGTTTAGCCCTTGGATCTACTTTTTGTTTGCTAATACCCCTTGGATCAAACACTATTCCACCTACCACCATCTACCACCACCTACCACCATCATCTCAACCCTACATCTCTCCATCCAATGGTTAAAAACTCATAAGCACCACCTCCTTAATACTTTTGAGAGTATTCTAGCTCAACTCTATATATATATATATATATATATCAAGGATTAAAGTGCGCGGCGTCTTGCCGCTCGGCGCAGCCGCGGCACGTCTCGTGCCCCCGAGATAGGGGCACGGTGCGAGGGGTCTCGGACCCCCGGGGTCGCGGCACCCCGTGCCGCTCGAGACAAAGCGGCACGCCTGGGGGGGCCTTGCTGTGCCGTGCCGCCCTTTTTTTTTTTTTTTTTTTTTTTTTTTTTTTTTTTTTTTTTTTTTCTTTTTTTTTTGCTTTTGGCCTTTTCCCCCATGATGCTTTTTCTTGTTTATTTCTTTTTTCTTTTCCTTTTTTTTGTTTTTTTGCCACATATGCTTTTCCTTCTTATTTTTTGGCTTTTTTTTTTTGTTTTTTTTTGTTTTGTTTTACGGAGTATCAAGCCACCTATATTGTCTTTTTTTAACTTTTTTTGCTTTTTGGCGGATGCCTTTTTTTAACTTCTCATTTATCAATATAGGAGAAAATTTTTAATTGACACGATCCATTACCACGGGGGCTTCGCCCCACCCTCATTTCCACTGAGACATCCATTTTTTCTTCGCAAAAAATTTTGGCAAAAAATTATGCATGTAATTTTTCGGTGATTCAAGGGAACAAAAGTCAATCTCCTAAACAAATTTTAATCGATATTTTAAAAAGAATAAAAGAACAAAAAATAAATTTAATATCGGGAATATATGAGTTTCTCACAATACGGCAATACTTATATCAACATTGTCAAATAAATCTTGTATCGTGAGATGACAATATGCCATATGATCAAGCGCGACAATCTATGTAGAATTAAGCGATCATCTCTATGTAAAGATGTAAATTTAAATAATTATTATATTTGTGAATTATTTTATTGTAATTTAATTTTTATTCTACATCGATTATAGTTGTATCTTACTTTCCAAAAGCTTATATGCATGTTAATTGATGAGTATAGTAAGGTATATATAGCAAATATTCATAATTATTTATTTAAATATATCAAAATAACATCATAAGAGTTTATTGGAATCAAAAAAAGCGAAAAAAATCCGTGCCAAAGCGTGCCGGTAGGAGGTCGTGCGTATACGTCGGCACGCCGGCGTACCACGTGTCGGCACGCAAGCGTGCCGTGCCGTACCGTGCCGGGCGATGTAGCACGCCCCGTGCCACGGCACTTTAAACCTTGATATATATATATATATATATATATATATATATATATATATATATATATATATATATATATATATATATAGAGTGTGTCTGGGGTGCTTATGGAAGCACGGAGGCCTCCGTGCTTCCACTTTGTTTTCGATGTTCGGACTTTCGAATTTACGATCGGCTCCGCTAGAGTTGATCTAGAGTATTTGAAGTATTTAGAAAATAAATTTCGTGATTTTTCGATATCCCTTGCCTAGTGATCGAAGTGGCTCAAAATCAACTAAAATAAAAATCTTACAAAATATGATGATATGACATTAAAATTTTAGATCAAAGTTATTGATCTTGTTTTATATGGTATAAAGAATTTTCTATCAAAATTTCATGTGATGTGGATATTTCTACACCATTAAACTTGCAACCGACTCACAACGACCATTAAAATTAGTGATTTTGAGCCCCTTCGATCACTAGGCAAATGATATCGAAAGATCACAAAATTTATTTTCTAGGTATTTCAAATACTCTAGATCAAGTCTATGAGCCGATCGTCGATTCGAAAGTCCGAACATCGAAAACAAAGTGTAAGCACGAAAGCCTCCGTGCTTATAAAAGCATACCAGCACAACTCTCTATATATATATAGGATGTCAGCAACGACACCCTTAGTACTTGGAAGATTAAAGCTGACACGAAGCCGCCAGTAAGGTTCAAAACCTTAAAGGACACCGGACTGAAATCCTGCGTGCCCCAATCGGTAATGAATCTTTTGGCGAACTCCATTGCCCCGGTGAAGGATATGAGTGACTTCTCTTTCGATATGGTCACCTCAGCATCCTTCATGATTTTCTGGTACTCTTCTGCTACTCCTTGGTCGGCTATAGAGTTGTGCTGGTATGCTTTTATAAGCACGGAGGCTTCCGTGCTTACACTTTATTTTCGATGTTCGGATTTTCGAATCGACGATCGGCTCCGTTAGACTTGATCTAGAGTTTTTTCGATATCATTTACCTAGAAAATAAATTTTCCAAGTTTAACGGTGGAGAAATATCCAAATCACATGAAATTTTGATAGAAAATTCTTTATACCATATAAAACAAGATCAATAACTTTGATCTAAAATTTTAATGTCATATCATCATATTTTGCAAGATTTTTATTTTTAGCCGTTGATTTTGAGCCACTTCGATTACTAGGCAAATGATATCGAAAAATTGCAAAATTTATTTTCTAGATACTTCAAATACTCTAGATCAACTCTAGCGGAGCCGATCGTCAATTCGAAAGTCCGAACATCGAAAACAAAGTGGAAGCACGGAGGCCTCCGTGCTTCCATAAGCATCCCAGACGCACTATATATATATATATATATATATATATATATATATATATATATATATATATATATATATATAGAACTAGGCTACTATACTATTAATAGCACTAAGTCATTGGTGCTACAGGTCTTTAGTTGGATTAAGAGATGTGCGGTTAGGATGATGTGGGTCCCTTAGGATTAAGTGGGTGGTTGGTTGAATAGTATGATCTAACGGGTGAAAATTATCAAAGGGGTGGATCGAACGGTGGAAAACTTGGTAGCACGGAGACCTCGTGCTATTGATAGCATAGCGTAGGACTATATATATATATATATATATATATATATATATATATATATAGTCCTACTGCTATGCTATCACTAAAGACGAAGACTCGCGCTAATGTTTTCCACCGCTGGGGATCCACCTCTTTCACGATTTTCTCACCCGTTAGATCATACTATTCAACCAACCACCCACTTAACCCTAGGGGGCCCACATCATCCTAACCGGACATCTCTCAATCCAACGGCCAAAACTGTAGCACCTAATGACTTTGTGCTATTAATAGCATAGTAGCCTAGTTCTATATATATATATATATATATATATATATATATATATATATATATATATATATATTCCTTTATTATCAAGCTAGTTGCTTATAAAAAAATGAGAGTTATGCTCTCGTTTAAACTCACGCATGACATGCCCATGAGCTGGGCCGGGCGGGCGGCGGCGCACGGTCCAGACATCCGATTTAGGCTTATTTTGTTCTACACGGATTTTGACGCGTTGAAACAAGATTCTCGCCATGATTATAAATATTGGGTAAGCCTTCACGAGTTGAAGAGGAATCCGAGCATACCTAAATCCTCGTTTTTCCCTCCTTTCTTGCCGTTAATCTTAAGCCTTCACGAGTTGAAGAGGAACCCGAGCATACCTAAATCCTCGTCTTTCCCTACTTTCTTGCCGTTAATCTTAAGCCTTCACAAGTTGAAGAGGAATCCAAGCATACCTAAATCCTCGCCTTTACCTAGTTTCTTGCCGTTAATCTTTTTCCACCGATTTTTGTCAAGTTTTCGTTGATGGATCTCAAGTTTGTTGGATTCGTCTTGCGCCACCTTGGAAACGTGCGGACTGGGTGGAATGCGGTCGTTGTATCGCTGGAAGTAATCGCCGGAAAGACTCGCACGTGGAGGGACAATTTCGCTTCTTGAACAGTACTCTGCACGTCTTGATCCACAGGTCTTATCTAAACTTTTTCTTTACAGTATTTGTTATTTAATTTTTATTTTTGAAACTTTCTTTAAAGAATATTGTAATAAATAAAAGATTAGAAAGATTTTCCAACAAACAGAACGAGCAGAGATCTACAGCAACACACTATAAACTTGCTTTGAACCATTTTCTAAGAATTAGATTAATAAACTGGTTGCTTGCGTGCATTATTATTTTAGAAATTTATGACGGTCCCTAATTTTGCAATGGGCTGAAGGTAAGCTCGATCGTAAGCTACAATTGCCCAAGAATATCTACAGAGTGCACTAGTCAAGATTTCTGCACAGCAAATCCTCCGGGGGTGGCAACCAGCTACGAAACAAGAAAAGCGGTGTTGACACCTATTTTTGACACCCAGCAGAGATGGATCATAAGTGGCATCGAAAAGAGCTTCGTCGTAGACATGCTGTACACTATTCTTTTTTTGAGAAAAAATGCTGTACACTATTCTAAAAGTGAGATTGTCTCTCCACTTGCAAGGCTCCGATAATCACATTTTTAGCGATACAATAACCACGACCAGGTAGCCAAGACCGTGCACCGCCGCCGGCCGGCCCACGACCCCGCTCAACTCGTGACGTGTGCGCATGTGTTTTGTGGATGACACGACCGCTCATTATCACTCAAGCAACTAGGTTGAGGATGATAGAGAAAATAAGGCACTACTACGTACGTATATTGAATTTTCAATGTGGGACTAAATTCACATGAAGTAAATTATGCAGGGTCTCCTAGGCATAGCACATTTAATTATGCACGGTTTAAACAATTCTTTTTAGATTTTAGTATTTCAAAAGAAAAGTCATATGACTAGTGAGAAACGATTATAAAGTTTCTCTTCCCACTCCGTCGGCATGTTTTTAGAGTGGTGCAACACGAACCCAATAGGTTTTAGAAAATTCAGCAAAGTATAAAAAAACACGGTGTTTAATGTAACGACCCAGCCCACTAGCAATAATAACTCGTTGGGCCCAATCACCGGCCCAAAATGCTTAAGCCCAGTTAGTCTCCTCATTCCCATAGACTCCCCCCATTAAGGTCTCATTCCCATTCGATGTGGGACTATTGGGGAGTCATCGTTAAGGCTCTGACGAAGATCATCCGGCGATGTAAGACTACTCTCGCTAGCCCATCATCCAAGCCCTGGCTCAGTCGAAACTCGCCCCACATGTCCAACTGGTGAATCGGCTCTGATACCAAATGTAACGACCCAGTCCACTAGCAACAATAACTCGTTGGGCTTAATCACCGGCTCAAAATGCTTAAGCCAAATTATTATTACTAGTGTCTAAGTCTCTTATAAACTCAATGACAATCTCATTTTCATCCGATGTAGAACTATTGAGGCGTCACATTTAAAGAAGCAAAACTCAGTGCAAAGGATGAAGCTCAATGCACAAGGAGCTAGGGAAGAAGATGAGCAAGAGGTGAAGCTGAGGTCAAGTCCCCCTAACCTCTGTATATGGGTAAAGGTTCAGGTAAGGTCCAACAGCTCCTTCTCGGGCAAGCCGTTGACCCTTATTGAGGTTGGACCAGATCTGGGCAAGATCCAGTTTGGGCCCTTACCAATGTAAGCTATGATTTTAGCCCTTACCAATGTAAGGCAATCATTAAGTTTAAAAATAAAATCTCAGAAATAAAAATAAAATAAAAAGATAAGTAAACCGGGCACCTGACTCTTGCATGTGCCCGTACCGTGCGTGCGTGTGTTTAGACGAGAGCTCTACTCTCATATTCTTCCAAGTAACTAACTTGCAAATAAAATAGTATATAAAGGACAACAACTAGCCTTTGGTTTTTAATATGAGACTAAACATCACATGTGGAAACTTAAGTACGGACTCCCACGTAAGATTCATAGAGTTGGGCTTCCAAATAAATTCATGGACTAAATTGAAGTTTTAAATCACAGTTTTTGAAATTAATACTAACAGGATTAAAACACCCTTGAATTAAAGATCTCATGATCATACAACCTTCTTTGGGTTGTGGACTTAGCATTTCACTTTAAGCAACAGTACATTCAAGGATTGAATTTTTTTTTCCGTACCTCATTAATTACTTTGTTGAGATACAGGTTGTTTTTAGTTAATTCGGATTTGGCAAAAATTAAGTACGGATATAATACGCATAAAATTTATTTTCTAAATTTCAAATTCGGTTTAAAAAACGGATTAAGTATAAAATATAAGATAATTTATATTTAAAAATAAAAATTATAAGTTTTTTTATTCATATTTTTAATAATTCGGGAATAATTCGCGAATAATTCGGCTGGTCCAAAAATTCGTGAATAATTCAGGTTCTTTGGAAAAAATTCGTAAACGGATCGTTTAATTCGGATTTATAATAATTCGCGAATTAACTAACTAGGGTTTAGACACATGGTAGTAGACGGGGAGTTCCTCAACAAATACTTTCCGGAGAGCTTTCCACTTATAAGTGAAGTATCGAAAATGCCATTTTTGACAAGTGACGTCTCGTCTTATCGATTGTTTGGTTTGCGACAGTTAATGTGAATGTCGTTTTACAAAATTTCGGTAACAAATTGAGTTACAGTTAAATCTCACTTTTTTCTACTTCAAAAAATTCCAAACTGAAAGTGAAGAGATTAGCTAAACAATTATGCTTTGTTTTAATTTTAATTTTTTAAGTTAAATTTTATTTTAAATTTGAATTAAAAATCATTAAATTTATTTTCACATGCTGAATTGTACTTGTAATTCAAATTCAACATAAAATTTTAAATTTAAAGTTTGTGAATTTATATTTAAATTTAACTTTTTAAATTTTTATTTGTATTTATATTTGAACTCTAGTACCAAAATTAAACTTAAATTCCAATATTTAAATTAAAATTTAAATCAAATTATTTTTAGCTAAGAACTTCAACTTTAATTTTGAATTCAAATTTTGCCAAACTATAAATTCAAATTATTGATTGAAACTTTAATTCAAAATTTAAATTGTTAAGTAGAAATTCAAATTCAAATTTAAGTTTGCTATTTAAATTTAGTTTCAATATCGAGTTTCAATTTGATCTTTGAATTCGAATTATGAATTCAAATGATTAGTTTGAATTGTTATTTAAACTCAAGTTTTAATTTTAATGTAATTCAAATTGTGAATTCATATTTGAATTTAGTTTTAAGATCAAAGAGCAAATTAAAATATGAATTCAAACTATAAATTCAAAATATAAATTCAAATTTGAATTAATGTTCTAATTTTTATTTGAACTTTTACTTTAGAATTTAATTTCAGTTATGAGTTTAGCTTAAATTTTAAATTCAAATAGTAAATTTAATTGTATATATTAAATTTTAATTATATATTCAAATTAGATTTAAGTATAAATTTAAAATTTAAAAACTAAAATTTAATTTTGAATTCTAAATACAAATATAAATTTAACATTTTAATTTAAATTGCGAGTATATGTCGTTTGTTTCTAATTCCACTTCTTTATATATAATAATTAAAAAAATCAAAATTATATAGCTATGCTTTGCATGTTTCACTTTATAGCCAACCAAATAATCGAACTGAAAAGTCACTTTTGTAAAGAGTGATTTTTTTTTTCACTTCAGCTATTCAAATTAGATTTTTTTTTCACTTCAGCTATTTAAATGAATATAGGGAGTGAAGTAAAATAATATACTTTAAAAGTTTAGAATTTCAAAGCTTTAAAATAAACAGTTCTAGACTAACATAAAATCCGGCCAAATAAGGAATTAGTGGAGCAATATATCATCCTTTGTATATTTTTCTTATTTTACTTTTTAGTTCGAATATCGTCGCCCTGATGTGAGTCCGATGTGGCGCCAAAATCACTCAGATCTTCTTCTTCATCCTCAGGAGACGATAGGTCAAGATCTTCAGTAAAAAATCTATCAGCTCCGTGCTGTCGTCGAATAAAATTGTGTATGACACAACATACCATATCAATAATACATTGGACTTTATAGGTGAATGGAGTTGCATAATTTAGTATCTTAAAATGCTTCTTCAATATGTCAAAACACTTCAAGTGATATAAATCACGTTCAACGATCCGATCATCGATTTTGAGGCTCCATCATCGAAAACAAATGGGTGGCAACGGAGCCGTTTCTTATCGATAGTATTCTAGCTCATATATATATATATATATATATAAGGGTTATTTGCATACACGTTACTGCAAACATAGTCGATTGTGGATATATTCCTGCAAATTGGAAACTCCATAAGTTATCCTTACAAAAGTCCTAAGTTATGTAGATATATCCCTACCGTCCAAATCTGTTAGAAAATTTTCGTTAACCACGGTTAAAATACTTAACCATGGTTAATTATAGTGTGAATTGACGTATTTATCCTTCTTCCTCTTCCTCCTCTTCCTCTTCCTTCTACTTCGTCGCCGGCGAGGAGATATGGCCGCGACGGTGGCGAACCCTCTTCCTTTTCCTCTTCCCTTTTCCTCTTCTCCCTTTTTCTTCATTCTTTCTTCTTCCTTCTTCCTTCTTCCTTTTCCTCTTCCTCTTCATCTTCCCTCTTCTTCGTCGCCGGCGAGGGAGAAGAACCTCATTGGGATCGGCCTCGGAAAGGCGAGCGAGGTTCTGGACGAGAAGCTCGAGAGCGTTGTTGTCGACGAGGGCGGCGACGAGGACGCGACGAGGGCGGCGACGAGGACGCGCGCGGGGTCGTCGTGGTCGCCGAGGACGTCGGCGTCGGTGACTTCGGTGAGGAAGGAGACGATGTCGACGGCGATGTTGGCGATGTCGTGGCCGAGGAGGTCGACGAGGGAGGGGACGACGTTGAGGGCGACGAGCTCCGGGTAGAGCTCTGGTGCCCCGGCGTTCTTCCCTATTCTTCGTCGCGGCGAACGACCCACCGCGCATTGCCGCCGTCTTCGACGGTCCGAAAAGGAAAAGAAAGGGAAGGGGAAGAAAACTTTTGGAGGGATATATTTGTGAGGGTAAAATGGTCATTTTACGACTCCTTTGTTAAAAAACAAACAGCTCACTAACGGATGTTAACTGCAGGGATATATCTGTATAACTTGGGACTTTTGTAGGGACAACTTATGAAGTTTCGATTTTGTAGGGATATATCCGCAATTAGCTATGTTTGCAGAGAGATGTATGCATTTGACCCTATATATAAAATACGTAAAGAACTTACACACCGTTTGGATTTGGTACAAGAGAGGAAATAAGGTCAAACAAGAGTTGGGCTGGGTGAGAATTATTGTTCCCATCTTATCCGGTTATACGGGTATAACCCGGTATGGGGTGGGAACAATAATTCCCACCTAGAGGTTGGAACAAGCTTGTTCCCACCCTTTGTTCCCAGGGTAGAGAGAGAGAGAGAGAGAGAGAGAGAGAGAGAGAGAGAGAGAGAGATGTTTTAAATTAAAATTTAAAATTTTAATATTTAAGCTTTGTTATTTCAAAATTAAAATTTATAATTTATAATTTTAAAACTTAAAGTTTAATTTTTAATGTTGATATTTTAAAATTTTAAATTTTAAATTTTAAATTTTAAATTTTAAATTTGATATTTTACATATTTCAATTTTAAATTTCGTCTTAAGTTTAAAACTTAAATTTTTAAAATTAAAAATTTTAAATTTTAATTACAAATTTAAAATTAAAAAGTTAAAAATTTAAATGTAAAATTTAAAAATTTAAAATTCAAATATAACGAGAGGAATAATATCATTATTATCAATTTATAACTACTCATTATTCTTCTTATTCTATTTTTATCTATTCAAATGATATTTTTTCTTATTTCCAAGAAAAAATCTAATTTTCTATCCAAAAATAAAATTTCTCTAGTTCTTGAGTATACCTAAATTTATAGATATTATTTTTATAATAAGACAGTTCTTATTTATATCCAAAACAAAGCAAACCATCTCTGGTAAAACCATTAACAATTAGGCAAGGGGGAAACCCTATTTGAAACCAGAAAGTGGGCCCCACTCCTTCCTACCTTTTGTTTTTTTTTTTTATTCTTTTGAAAGCTGCCACCTCTGACAGCCCCTGCTAGGGTCGTGCCCACCCCGGCCGAGCAACAAGCAGCGGCATCATTGGCCCAAAGACATTCATTTGTTTGTGCCACCAGCCTTCCTCACAGGAGGGTATCAACCCACATGCTCTCCAGCTCTGCCCCCCCCCACACACACAACAACAGCACAATATATATATACATATATACATGAGTTGTGCTGGTATGCTTTTATAAGCGGAGGCTTAAATCTTGGCTTTATTTTTGATGTTGGACTTTCGAATCGACGATCAGAAAGTAAAATTTGATCTAGAGTATTTGAAGTACTTAGAAAATAAATTTTGCGATTTTTCGATATCATTTCTCTAGTGATCGAAGAGGCTCAAAATCACTAATTTTAATGGTCGTGGTGAGCCGGTTGCAAGTTTAACGGTGTAGAAATATCCAAACCACATGAAATTTTGATAGAAAATTTTTTATACCATATAAAACAAGATCAATAACTTTGATCTAAAATTTTAATGTCATATCATCATATTTTGTAATATTTTTATTTTCAGCCGTTGATTTTGAGCCACTTCGATCACTAGGCAAATGATATCGAAAAATCGCGAAAACTATTTTCTAGATACTTCAAATACTCTAGATCAACTAGCCGATCGTCGGTCGAAAATCGAGCATCGAAAACAAAGTAAAAACGCATGAGAACCTATTGATATACATATATACATAATGATAACAATATAGAAAAGTAGGTGTTACTATGAGTTATGAGTATAGATTTTTTTTTTTTTTTTTTTTAATAGAAAATTTTCGATTATTGAATGAAAAAATATACAGTTAAATAAATAGTAATTTGTACGATTAAATGTGTGATAGATTGAAAAATATAATCTAACGAATACCGTCGAAAATTTTATGACTATAAAAAAATTTATACTCAGTCCAAGTCGGTCTGAGGCAATGTTAAAGTTTAACATGCTCTGTTTAATTTGCACTTTCAAACGCGTGCCTAGGCATTCACCATTTACTGCTGATACTTCAACTATTTCAAAAAGAATTAAATGATCCGGTACTAGTATACCACGTACACCCACGACGTTAACGTACGATTACAGATTTACAGAATAATTAATCACATTATTATTTACAAGAGAAGGGAGATCGAATTCCTCATCACTCATCATCTCATAACATTTCGGATTCGACAAGGGATGACTTTGGCTGATCCAATACCTAGCTCCTTTTCGCCATCGCTCTTTTCCTCCTCCTCCATTTTTCTTTATATATTTTTTATTTTCCGTAGACCAGAGTCTCCCAAATTCCAAAAAAATAAAAATAAAAAAATGCATAAGATACCCTTACTACTTGGGGTGAAATGATGATCTGTTCTAAGAACAGAAAAGGGATTTAGAACTGGCTCCGATAGTTATATATGTACTGATCATATAGCGGACGATCACCACACGGCCGGTTTTTCAGGGATGCCCTGCAGCAGCGGGCGGGAGTCCGAGCACCACGTGCCGCCGGCAATGCCGGCGCGGCTAGTAGTGCTGCCGGCGCTGCCGCAGCAGAAGCAGCAGGAGGGCTGCAGGTCGTCGACGACGAGAGAGGGGAATCGGGAAGGGGGGGCGGAGTGGATGTGGCGGAGGACGTGCTCGAAGAGCGACTCGTCGCAGGGCAGCAGGACGGGGCCGGGGCAGGCCGGGAAGCCGAACTCCTCCTCGGCCTGCAGGAGCAGCTGCCGGAAGGCCGGGTGGTTGAGGTGCGCCGTCCGCACCACGAACCGCCTCGCCCGGCTGCCCACACGCACCGCCACGTGCCCCGCCGGCACGTCCGCCGCCGCAGCAGCAGCAGCCCGCCGCCTCCACCGCCGCAGCATCTGCCGCAGCCACACTATGTGCCGGATCCTGCTGCACTTCCCCATTAACGCCAACAACAAAGAACTGAACGCAACTTAATAATGATGGTTTTGAGAGTTGGAAGGGAGGGAGTGGAAATGGGAGATGGATGTGAATATATAGAGGGTTTGAGTAGGAAAATATCATTGGAGTGGGAGAAAATTACGAAAATGGTTCTTCACTAGTTATGATTATAATATTTAGGATAAGATTCGGTTGGGAAAGGTACTGGGATCGTATATGTATATTATTATTATTATTATAATTATGAAAGGGAGAAAGCTGGAGAAAGAACATTTTTTTGCTTTTCCCTTTTTTTTTCTTTTTTTTTTTTTACCGTAGTGCTTGTGGACACGATTTGTACGAACCAGTCTGTAACGAACTTTATTATCGGTGTTTCTTTTTTGGAAAACGCTAAGTGCACAACCCGGTTGGGTTGTACATCCTACAACCCAATCGGCGAACGGTCTTGATTAAATTAACAGAATTGTAACCTTTAATCCCACCCTTTTTTAATTTTTTACCTATCGGTCAACTTCTCTTTCTCTCTGGGTGTTCCTTTTAACATTTATAACTGTACCGAGGACTGGTATAACATCTCATTCGTTCAGGCTAGTAGCGTAAGTTGGCCAAATAAAGGTGCAGTATATGGGTGTTCCTTTTAACATTTCTAAATCGAGGGATGGTATAAAGCCATTTCGTTTGCAAAAGCTAAGCACATTTAACAATGGCCAAATAAATGTGCCAGCTATATGGGTGTTTCTTTTAACATTTATAACCGTACCGAGGATTGGTATAACTGTCCCATTTCAGGCTAGAGCTGCAAAAGCTAAGCCTTCTTTTTAACAATGGCCAAATAAATGTGCCAGCTATATGGATCTCTCTCGCTCTATCGCTCGCCGGCCTCTCTCTCTAGCTCGCAGGGGCTGGCAAAGGGGAGTAAGCCGGCGCCCCTCGCTCGCAGGCCTCTCCCTTTAACTCGCAGGCGACGGCAAAGGGGGGTGAGGCGGTGCCCCTTTCTCGCTGGAAATCTCTCTCTCTCTCGCAGGCACCGGCAAGGGAGTGAGGCGGCGCCCCTCTCTCGTTGGAGATCTCTCTCTTGCTCTATCGCTCAGCCCTCTCTCTCTCTAACCCAAAGGGAGGAGAGAGATGAAAAAATGGGGGAAGGGAGGAGAGAGATGAAAAAAAGGGGGAAAGGGAGGAGAGAGATGAAAAAAAAGGGGGGAAAGGGTAGGAGGAGAAAAATATGAGTGAGAATAACATTGCTTTTTTTTTTTTTAAAAGCAATCTAATATAAGCCGTTGGATTCAAAGGTTGTACGATCTACAACCCAAAAAGGGTTGTACCAGTAGCACTACTCTTCTTTTTAAATAAATTTCAATTTGCACCCTCTCGTTTAGCTTATTTTCACTTTACCACCTTATATATCATTTTTTTTAAAAAAAGATATACTTCAAATACACCCCATATGGTTTTACAATTTCTCACTTTAATATCTTGTGGTTTAAAAGTGGGGCTTTTTTACAAAATGATCCTCCAAAAAATCGTAATTAGTAAAATGATTCTGCCAAAATTTTATTTGTTAACCTTTTATTCACCACGTGGGCGCCACGTCAGGCATTTCTCACGAAGACGGTATATCATTCAACTTCTTTTTAATATTTGTTGTAAAAGCTGTGAATGGTTCACCGCACGAAACGATGAACTATTCATTCTTTAGTGCAACACCCCCCCCTCCCTACAAGGCCGCCTTTCCAACTACACCCTAACAAGTTCGCCTTTCCTGTGCCCCTGAGAAAATAGGGAATGGGAATCCTTCACCGCCTTTAGTGTAAAACCCTTACCGCCTTCACAGCAAAATCACACACCCACTAAAACTTTGCAAGTCCTGGGTGTTGTGCCCAAGATAAGACAGTGAATCGTTCACCGTCTTCATAAGGCTGTGAACGATTCACCGCCTTACAGAGACGGTGAACCATTCACCGTCTTCATTAGGAATACCTAGGGCCCAGCCCGACCCCGACACCTCTCCCTCCCTGTCGCGCTTTCACCTTCTCTCTCTCTTTCTCTCTCTATCACTCTCTCTCTCTCTGCCACTCCTCCAACAGCCCTCGCTAGTCGCCACCGCCCTGACGTCGCCCACGCCCCTGTCGACGTCGCCCCCACCGGTCGCCGTCAACCCCGCCGGTCAACGTCGACCCGAGCATCCGCTGCCCGTGCCAACCTCCCTCAGCAACCCACATTGCAGGTAGCTCTCTTAACTGCAGTTATTAGGTTTAAAACCTAGTTTAAACTAGGTTTAAATATGCCATTAGCCTAGTTTAGGTGTAAACAAGGTTAAAACTAGCCATTAGCTAGTTTAAGTTTAAACTTTTTGACGAGCTCGTTTTAAACTAAGTTTAAATCTAGTTTAAAGGTTAAATTAGGTTAAAGTTTAAACTTTTTGTTTAAACTAGTTTAAATTAGGTTTAATCCTAATTTAAACCTAATGTAAACCTAGTTTAAATTTGGTTTAGACCTAATTTAAAGTTTAAATTAGGTTAAAGTTTAAATAAGGTTTAAACTTTTTGTTTAAACTAGTTTTAAACTAGGTTTAAACCTAGTTTAAATTAGGTTTAAACTAGCCATTAGCCGAGTTCAGGTTTAAACTATTTTTAAACTAAGTTTAAACCTAGTTTAAACTAGTTTTAAACTTGCCATTAGGCTAGTTTAGATTTAAACTTTTGTATTATATTCACTATATATGTTGAGAGAAGATTTGAAAAAAAAATTCTGTGTAGTTAAAATAGCTAGTCGTCAGATATATCTCTTAGTGTTCATTGGGATGGACAATTAGTTATGGATGGAAATGGTCCCCAATATGTCGGTGGTCGAAAGAAATTGATCGCGATTCGTTCAGATACGATCTATACGAATTTTGATATGAGAATGTATCGTTTAGTAAATTGTAATAGAGAAGAATGTTGTCTTAAATTCACAATTCGATACCCAACGGGAGTGAATGAATATATTGGTCACGATATAGTAGATGATGAATTATTGGAGAGATTAATTGAATTGTTTGAACATTACGGGTGTGTGTCGGTATACATCGAAAAAGATTTATATCCGTGTAATAACCGACATTTTTATCTTAATAAATAAATTCTTTTGTTGACGATGTTATTGTGTGTAATTCAATTAAAAGAGCACTCGTCAAATTTCAGGTCAAAACGAGCTAAAACGAAAAAGTTACGCGACCCGGAAAAATGACTTAAGTGAATAGTAACTCTAGTTTTCCGGATGAGCCGGGAATAGAGGATGGGTTCAGGTGTATACAGAACTCCGATAATATGACTTCAATAGCTCGTTTTGAACAGCTCGACTATTCTGGAACCAATGGCACTGACGGAATTGGATTCTGATGCACGGATATCGAGAAAAAGAGTTTTGAACGATTTGACCTAAATAATTAAATAAATAGATATTATGGAGAAAGAAGAGGGGAATTGATACTTCGCGAATCCGAGACCAAATCAAATGAAGTAAAAGACTAGATTCGATGTCCTCGACGCGCTGAACGCGCTGGCGCGATCCGATCGTGAATCCGACGGACGGATCTCTGGGAATCGCGAAAAGAACGCGAAGAGGTTAAAATTGCATAACGGGGGAATGCGAAGAGTCGCTATATTTTATGCGCCGAATTGCGTGATTTTGAACGTGGAGGGTCTTATGCGCAAGATTCAACTAGTGACAGGGACTAGATTGAAATTAATTGGCTGTGGGGGGCTAATTTGCAAAATGGCTAATAGTGTATAATAGTGGATTTTAGGGTTTCTTCCACCAAACCCTAACCCTAATAGCCCTTCACCTCCCCCCAGCCACCAAACCGCCTCAGACCTTTCCTCTGCCTCCCTCTGCGCGCGCCCCTGCCATCCCCAGCCGCCGCCGTCGCCGGAAAAGCTTCCTCTTCATCTTCTTCCCTTCCCCTAGGCCGCACCACCACCAACTTGATCTAGAAAGCTTTGGAAGGCTTGTTGAAGCCGGATCTGGCATCCCTCGACCAGATCCAACCCGAGGCTCTCATCTCCGGCCATCCTCGCCGTCGCCGAGCGCCGCCGGAGCCGCGGGAAGAAGCCGCGGCCAACTTGGTGCAGATCTGGCCGAGCTCGGGAAAGAGTGAAAACCGCGCACCTCCGTCGGGATTTGAGGCTTGCATCCTCCTTCCCCGGCCACGAGACGTCTCCGGCGCGCCTTCCCCGGCCTTCCCATACATTGCCGGCCGCCGCGGAGCAACCCCGCCGCCGCTCGGTTTTGGTGCCGAGGGTGGTGGCCCTCGGTTTCCAAGCATCTCCGCCGCCCGAGGTGGGGAGCACGGCGATCCCCTGACCTCCGGCGCCGACCGTGGCCGCCCCGACCACCCGTGGCCGCCCCGACCGCCTCCGGCCGCCGCGCCCGCGGAAGCCACCAAACCCGAGAGCAAGGTGGGTTTGGATCTCCTCCGCCGCGCATCCGCCACCTCTGCGCCGCCGCCACCGTGTGCCGTGGACCTCCCCGACCAGCCGCACTCCCCGGCGTCATCGCACGCCGCCGCCGCCGCTTCACTTATCTGCGGCCGCACAGATCCGGCGCAGACCGAGGGAGAGCCCCTTCGGCTTCCGGTCATCCTCGCCGCCTCCCGAGGGGAGCATCGGCTTCCCCTCGGCCTCCGTGCCCGACCATCGCCGTCCAGACGTCACCGACCGCCGCCTCGCCGTCGGCGCCACCTAACCCGAGAGCGAGTGGGAAGGGCGGATCTCTCCGCCGCGCAACCGGCCGCCTCCCGCCGGCTAGAACCTTCCCGGGACCTCTCCGACCGGCCGCCCCCCGTCCGGCCGGACCGACCGCCGCCGTGCCGGCCGTGGGCCTCTAGCTCGGGTCAGGTAAGTAGTGTTTTCAATAACAGCATGTTGGCTAGAGTTTTGGGCACGTTTTCCGAGGCTACTGTTGGTCTTTTTGACCAAGTGAGGTGAGCACGGTCATCGCCTTTTCGTGCTAAACGTGATGCTCACCTCCGCTTAGGCATTTGATGCCTCGATTAGCGGAAAAAGTGTACCTTTCGCGCTGTGCGCGCTGTTTACAGAACTTCGCGTCGCTCGTGCGAGTTCTACGATGACCGAAAGTGCTCGAAAGCGAGTACGGTCTTCGACATGTCGAAGACTTACGTGAAGTGCGATTTCGAATTCTGACGGTGCCTTTGGTTTGCGTGCACGACCCATAATAACCCTAAATCGCATGAAATAATGAGATTTTATGGAGCTTCAGGGACTTTTATGCAATTTAGAATTTCGTGGTCGCTGTAGACAGCGTAGGAATGTTGCGGGTAACCTCTGGACTGATCGTCCAAGGTCCTAAATATTTACAGAAAATCAGAAAATAATTTCCGGCGCGTTTCTCGGTGAAATCCGCCGACGGAACGCGGGTTTGGTTCGGAATTATTCCGATGGTGCTTTGTGAACTATTGTGTGGTCGCTGAGCCTTGTTGGCTGATCACCCGCGTCATTTCGAGGGTTTAGAAATGACGGGTGAGCGACGGTAGGTCCCGGTGTCGAAATTAACACTTCCGGGAACCCGTATTCGTATAGTTATCCGACGATAGTGGGGGCGTAGTGTCATCTTGTGTTTGCTGCCAAAACATCCGAATCGGAGTGTTTTGTGGCAGCGGGTGACTCGTGACACGAGTCGGTGAGTTCCGGGACAGTTCGTGGGTCCCGGTGGAGTTCCGGTGCGGTTTACGGGACTTCCGGCAAGTTACGGTAATTGATTCGGAAAACCAATCTCCGTGGGATTAGTTTGTGGGATGTGGAGTCAGTGTTTATTAGTGGTGGGTTAGACACTAACCTAGTGGACCTTCCTTAGGTCCGGTTGACACTCTTTTGCAGTCAGACGACAGACACGACATCCTTACAGGTGGGTACTTCGATCCGACGTCCGTACAGTGGTACACGCTGGTGACGTTCCTTCCACCCTTACTGGTTATCGTTTATCCTAGATATATCTTGCACCTATTGGTTACGGTATTACTCTACTCAGTGTTTCCATGTTTAGTATCATGTGTAGGAGTAGAGTAGATTACTTAACTTTGTCGCGTATGACATCGTGACACATTCGAGTCGGTTCGTGATGATATGCTTGCATACAGTTGAGAGGATGATGAGTTGTTCCATCCTAGTTGACCTGAATGGTCAGTTCTCGTGTTTCCTTCACCTTTACTTTATTCTACTTTACCTTTCTTACTTGCACCTTACTGTCGTTTCTGTTCTCTACTCAGTTATATGCATTCTCAGTATACTTGATAGGAGTAGAGTGGTTTGGGTTTACAGTTCTTCAGCGACCTACTTGGTCGATCCTTTACAGTTTTTCAGTGACCTATTCGGTCGGCTTGTTTCAACTTCTCAGTGACCTGTTCGGTCAGTTTGCTTCAGTTACAGTGACCTGTTCGGTCGGTTTGTTTCAGTGCTTCTGTGACCTACGTGGTCGGCGAGTTTACCTGATGACCCAAAGGGGTCGATGTCCCTTCACGGACGGGATTGTCAGCTAATTGCTGACGTTTGACTTTTGAGCATAACAACATCGATCACCCTGGACTCGAGCGCAGTTCACGAACACGGACGGTCTGATCCACCGTGCCAAGGTGTTCTTTTCCGAAAAAGTGGTTGGATGTGCCAACCCGTGAGCCCATGTGGGATTGGGTAGAATGCAGTCTTAGAGACAGAGGGCATGGCTTGAGGTCTGCGGACCAACAGAGCACCAGATTCCAGATTTGGTATTTTTGTCCTTTCGTACCGTTGACGCATACTACAGTAGCTGTTGCTTCATCTCTATATATCTCTCTCCATTTACTTGTTTATCATAGCTCGTACTACTATTATCTCCCCTTGTGTCTATCTCCGCGATGTATCCACTGGGAGGGGGAGACATGTTTACATGTTCTCACCCCTCGCCTTCTTTTTCAGGTGACATTATAGGAGTTAGTAGGACAGCTGGTGAGGAGCGAGTCTAGTTCGCGACATAGCTCCGTCCCTTCGTCGGTTATTCCTTTACCCTTCCTGTTTCATGACTTAGACTGTATTTTATGTTCCAGTTCAGTATTTACTTTTGAATATGAGATATTCCATAATGTAATAAAAGGCTTTGGGTTTTATGTGATAAAACGGTTTTCTACCCCTCGTGGTAGCGTGTTTTCAAAAGAAAAGGTTTCCGTATGGGAAACAGTTTGTAAAAGGTTTTCAAAAGGGATTTTATAACTTAGAATTTCAAAACCAGTTCCCGGGTAGGAAACATTTCAACTGATAGATGTGGATTTGTAATTATATACTAGTGAATGTAACCTGTGGTGAATGGTGTAATTTGTGTATGGATGTAAGTTAAATTCTTTACATGTACACTTTGTTGTGGTTGTATGATTGTAAAAGACTCAATGTACTTGTGCGATGCCGTGCAAATACAGGGGAGACTCTGTCCGTGTGTATAGTGGTCTCTCTGTATTTGTGGCAGGTCTGCCATGTCCTTCGGGGTCAAGATTTATAAAAAAAAAAAAATTAAAAATTATGCTGTTTTTATACTCTAAAATGATATGGGGCGTGACAATCCGTTAGAGACACAATATCAGTCGCAAGACTATTACACAAGACTGTCGTATAATGATATCGCTGTGGGTATTATGGATAATCCAATTGGTGACCGTGAAGTTGGTAATGAACCAGGCGTAAGGATGACAAGGTCAGTGATATCTCTAGATTGCGGTGAATATTTTTTTTAATTATAAAATATTTTGATAAATTTTAATTATAAATATTGCAGACAGAGTCAGTCTCCACGTGCGCAACTCTCAACCTCACGTGCGCAACCCTCGACGTCACGTGGGCAACTCTCGACGTCACGTGAGGAACCCACGATATTTCATGCACCTAATGAAAATTATAATTGGGGGTAAAAAAATTTTTGATTTTTTTTTAATTAATAGTAAGTAAAAATGTACCTAATATATCTACGTCTTATGAAAATTAGAATGAAACTCTTGATAATATTGTCGATGAAGGAAATAATAATGATGGTAATCAGGAGGATGCACCCATTCATAATGATGATCATTAATTATGAATGTGAGTATGACGATTAGAATGGTCTAGCTGCTGATGTTGAAAATGATCACGATGGTGAATTAAATTGCATTGTGAATGCCATTTATAGTGTGAATAACAATCCGCATGTAAACAACGAATATGTAGACAATCCCGACGAGGAACTTGATTTTATTGACCATCCGGAGCAATTTCCTACAGATAACAATTGGATACATCAGTATGTTGCGAATTCGACTGAGTCCGATGCAAAACGTACCAATACCGATTTACCTAGCATTGACGGGACTTGGCTTCGTGAAATCTTTTATGATAAGACATCTTTAGTGGACGCTCTAGATCGATGGCACATTAATCACAATATTCAGATATAGGTTTTGAAATCCACCAAAACAACCTATATAGTAAAATGCACGGTTGAGGGATGTCCTTGGAGATTACACGCTTAGATTCCTAAAGATGCAACATATTTCAGAGTTAAGACATATGTGGGTTCAACACATTTGTGTTATTCCAATGCTAAATGCGGCGCACCGTAATTGTACTTCAAATCTCATATGCCAAGTGATTAATTCTCTCGTTAATGAAGGCAAGACTTAATATGACGCCCAAAAAAGTACAGAAAACGGTGCGATCCACTTTGCATGTTGAAATAAATTATTGGAAGACATGACTATCAAGGAGCAAAATATTACAGATTATTTATATGAGCTGGGAGTAGTCATACACAGAGTTGCCTAGGTATTTTACTATGCTCCCGAGTAGTAATCCTGGTACTGTTTGGCGCCTTGATCATAGATAGCGATCAGACGGAATATGTCAGTTTGGTCGTGTTTTTGGTTTATTTGATCCTTATATTCTTGGATTCGCGCATTGTCGGCCGGTTGTGAGCATTGATGCCACTCACTTGTATGGCAAATACAAAGGCCATGCATTGATAGCGACGACTGTCGATGCAAATGATAATATTTTTTTCTTAGCTTTTGTAATTTGCGAATGAGAAAATGGTGAAAATTGGCGTTGGTTTTTACAAAACTTGTAGCATTATGTTATACGCAATCGACACGTTTGTTTTATATCTGATCGATTTAGTGGCGTAAAGGAAATAGTGGCTGAGATATATCCTTCGCGACAGGGCCATACACACCGGTGGTGTCTTCAACACATGAAAGCAAATATAAATAAGCGTTTTAAAAATGATTCGTTATTAGACAAATTCTATACTATTGGTAGTGCTCCAACATCGGTAGAACATTATAAACTGAAAAAAGAGTTACTTGCGTTAAATCAGGATGTTTGGAAGTTGGTCGATAATCTTGAAAAATACAAAAAGTATTGGGCGTGGGCATTTGATGGAGAACGACGCTTCAGGCTGATGACCACCAATATGTCCAAAACTTTAAATGGGGTACTTAAGGAATTTGTGCTCTGCCTATCATGACATTTATCGCAGAAATTTTTTACAAACTTAATAGTTATTTTTTACAGCATCGTGAAAATAGTGAAAGTATGACGGCCACGTTAGCACCTAAAATACAAAGTCAGATTACAATGAATATGGTGCCGATCGTCCCTAAAGTAAGTGGCAAAGGACTTGGTGGTTGGTACCCGTGACCCAAGTTCGAATCCTAGTTGATTCACATTTCTAGAGCTAAGTTTATTTTTAAATGAAATAAACGAAGCGGGTAGCGTGCTACCTATCTCTCAAAAAAAAAGATAAAAGATAAAAGATAAAAGATAAAGAAAATACAACTAATTTACTTTAAGTGTACAGATGCAGTAATCTAACGTGGCCCCGCATTATTTCGAACATGACTAGGCTCAATCCAGCCTCCCGCCATAAGGTAGGATCTTGACCTTTTTAAGCCAAATTTGCTCTTCGACTTGCGGAATCCTTTCTTTATAGATCAATGATATTAGTTGGCCTCTGGATAGTTAATACTATGTTTTTTTTTTAATCTTTTGTTAAAATTGTACACAAAAAAAAAAAAAATCACGCTACTATAATTCTACGGTTAAGCGAGCAAATTAAAAAAAAAAAAACTATCCCCGCCCGTCCCTAGAACATTTGGTAAAGGGTTTGGTGGTTGGTACTCGAGATCCAAATTCGAATCCTAATTAATTCACATTTCTAACTAAATTTATTTCTAAATGAAATAAATGAAGCGGATCGCGTGCTACCTATCTCTCTTAACAACAACAAAAAAAAAATAAATAAATAAATCTTG
The DNA here is from genome assembly GCA_025177825.1 of Aechmea fasciata. Taxonomy (NCBI): domain Eukaryota; kingdom Viridiplantae; phylum Streptophyta; class Magnoliopsida; order Poales; family Bromeliaceae; genus Aechmea; species Aechmea fasciata. The sequence continues at coordinate 7,877,617 of CM045945.1, forward strand.
TCTTGTTTTCACCTCTTTTAATAATTCGAAGGAAGTGATGAGAGGCTGTGGCTTCCCAAGAAAAGTGGCAATCAATTAAGCATCAATTAATTTAATCAATCCCTTAATCACGGCTTCAAATTAATAGATCAAAGCCCCCCCCCCCCCAAACCTAACCTGTTTCATCATTTTAAAACTTCAATACAATAACTTATTCTTTCGAAAACTGTAAGTAGCAAAATTAGGATCTTCTTCTATCTTCATCTGCACATGTGCGGCTCGTTTGGACTATTTATGAGTAGTTTTCTATCTAATCGATCAATTGTCTAGGCAAAGCAAAGTGCCTTATTTAACAACATTGATAGTGAAACTACATGTCCAAATCATCTGGATTAACAGACCTAACCAATACTGTAATCATATATATATATATATATACACAGTAGAAATAAGTAAAACAAACTAATTTTGATTTGTATACACGTGTAGTGTTTTAAGCCAACTAACACGCACTGTGATAATCATCAACACCGAATCGCTAAACTCTGTCACCTTACTCAACGCGCGTGTGTATATATATATATATAAAGAGAGAGAGAGAGAGAGAGAGAGAGAGAGAGTGTTGAGATAGAATACTATCGATAGCAAACGGGCTCCGTTGTCATTCATTTGTTTTCGATGATATCGCCTATAAATTGACGATCGGCACCGTTGAACATGATTTATAGCACTTGAAGTGTTTAGAAATCAAATTTCAAATATTTCCGACATCATTTGCCTAATGATCAAAGCATTTCAAAACTTGTAATTTTAATCGTCGATATCAGGCATTTTCTCGTTTAACAGCGTAAAGATATCCAAATCAATTGAATTTTTATTCGAAAATTTTTTAAACTATTTAAAATAAGATCTATACTCTTGATCTTGATTACAAGACTCCTATCATCATTCTTTTAAAGAATATCCATTTTTAACCGTTCATATTTGTGTCCACTTGATGGATAAGAGAACAATATCGAAAATATATGAAATTTGATTTCTAAACACTTCAAGTGGTATAGATCATGTTCAACGGTGCCGATCGTCGATTTGGAGGCTCCATCATTGAAAACAAATGAGTTGCTAGCATTCTAGCTCAACTCTATATATATATATATATATATATATATAGAGTCCCATTATGGTGCTTGTAAAAGTACCAAGCACTTGGTGCTTGTGAATTTTTTACCGTTAGATCTACCCCTTTAATTATTTTCATTCGTTAGATTATACTATTCAACCAACCACCCACCGAACCCAAGGGGCCCATACCATCCTAACCGCACATCTATTAATCCAAGGGCTAAAAACTTACAAGCACCAATGACTTGATACTTTTAAAAGCATAGGAGCTCAATTCTATATATATATATATATATATATATATATATATATATAGGGGCAATTGCTTATATACCGCTGAAAAATTTTCGATTTTCCGATTTACCCCTCTTAGAAGGCTAATATTGAAAATACTCCTCTTATGTTCCAACCTATTTCTAATATATCATTAGAGTTAAAATCTTTTAAGTAACTCTGTTATCTCTGTAAAATTACTATTTTGTCCTTTTCAAATATACCCTTCTACCATCATTGTCTTTCTTATTTGCCCTTATAGTCAAGGGCACAAAAGTATTTCGACTTTTGGTTTTTTCCAATATACCCCTCTACCATCACCAACCTTTCTAATTTGCCCTTAAGTTAAGGACAAAATTGGTATTTTAATTTTTTTTAACTGTGGTACATATTTAACGCACGTTTAATCCAGATTAACTTAACAGGAGATAACTGCGGGGGTATTTTGCAATAACTTTGGAACACATGAGGGCATTTTAGAAAGAAAAAAATAGGGGTAGATCGGATATTTTCGACGTGAGGGTATATAGGCAATTATCCCATATATATATATATATAGTGCGTACGGGGTGCTTATGGAAGCACGGAGGCCTCCGTGCTTCCACTTTGTTTCGATGTTCGGACTTTCGAATCGACGATCGGCTCCGCTAGAGTTGATCTAGAGTATTTGAAGTATCTAGAAAATAAATTTCGCCATTTTTCGATATCATTTGCCTAGTGATCAAAGTGGCTCAAAATCAACGGCTGAAAATAAAAATCTTACAAAATATGATAATATGACATTAAAATTTTAGATCAAAGTTATTGATCTTGTTTTATATGGTATAAAGAATTTTCTATCAAAATTTCATGTGATTTGGATATTTCTACACCGTTAAACTTGCAACCGGCTCACCACGACCATTAAAATTAGTGATTTTGAGCCCCTTCGATCACTAGGCAAATGATATCAAAAAATCGCAAAATTTATTTTCTGGGTACTTCAAATACTCTAGATCAAGTCTAACGGAGCCGATCGTCGATTCGAAAGTCCGAACATCGAAAATAAAGTGGAAGCGGAAGCCTCCGTGCTTATAAAAGCATACCAAAGACAACTCTCTCTCTCTCTCTCTCTCTCTCTCTCTATATATATATATATATATATATATATATATATATATATATATATATGGGTCCGACTACTATACTATTATGCGTACAATCGCCTACTCATAAGTTGTTTTCGATGATAGAGCTTACGGATCGGACGATCCACAGTTAAACGTTATTCTGACTTTTAAAACTTCTAGAAATTAAATTTTACAATTTTTCGACATCATTTACCTTACGATCAAGAGGTCACAAATTTGACAATTTTTAATGGCCAGTATGGGATACTTACTAGTTTAACGGTGTAAAAGAATCGAAATTTGTTAAATTTTTGATAGAAAATTCTATTCACTACATAGATAAAGATCAATAACTCCGATCTTAAATTTAAGGATCCGATCATCCTTTTTAGGACGTCGTTCGATTTTCACCGTTCATTTTATGCCCTCTTGATGGACTTTATTATGATTTCGAAAATTTACAAAATTTATTTTCTAGAAGTTTCAAATATTCTAGATCATATTTAACGGAGTGGATCGTCAATTCGGAAGCTCCATCATCGAAAACAACTTATAAGTAGTAGGGCTTCAATACTCATAATAGTATAGTAGCCATATATATATATATATATATATATATATATATATATATATATATATATATATATATATATATATATATATATATATATATATATAGAGAGAGAGAGAGAGAGAGAGAGAGAGAGAGAGAGAGAGAGAGAGAGAGAACTAGGCTACTATGCTATTAATAGCACCAAGTCATTGGTGCTACCAAGTTTTTGGCCATTGGATTGAGAGATGTGTGGTTAGGATGATGTGGGCCCCCTAGGGTTAAGTGGGTGGTTGGTTGAATAGATTGATCTAACGGGTGAAAATCATCAAAGGGGTGGATCTAATGGTAGAAAACTTGATAGCACCAAATACATCGTGCTATCGATAGTATCCCAGCCGGACTCTATATATATATATCATTTAGAAATCATTGCCTAATCAAATTTTCCTAATCAATTGAATTCTTGTTAGAAAATTCTTTAAACTATTTAAAATAAGATCTATACACTTGATATTGATTACAAGACTGCTATCATCGTTTTTTTAAGAATATTCATTTTCAGTCGTTCATTTTTGTGTCCACTCGATGGATAAGAGAACAATATCGAAAATGTATGAAATTTGATTTCTAAAAATTTCAAATGGTATAGATCGATCATGTTCAACGATGCCGATCATCAATTTAGAGGCTCCATCATCGAAAACAAATGGGTGGCAAAAGTATCGATTTATTATCGATAGCATTCTAGCTCAACTCTATATATATATATATCACCTTCATTTAATAATTGAATTTGGGGAATAAAAACATTGACATTGTAGTACAATTTGGACTAGCTAGTTTGTTGATTGTACTTGTAAAATCAATGCATGTGCACACAAACACACACTTTCTCTCTCTATCTCTCATGTTACATATTATTGAACAGTGGTACAATGTATGTTGCAACTGTAAGGTGAATATTTAGAACTATTAAATCATAAGATTTTGCAAACAGTACTATAGCTAGATTCAAACCTACATATATGCACATTGTTTAAGCATGATAACTACTTGTATACCTATGACTAGGTGCCATGTGAACTTTGGTTTTAGCCTTTGACAAATTTCAAAGAACAAGTCCCTAGCTAGTGTTAGTTACTTTGTCTCCATGCATCCTTTGGCATATTCTTGTAGCCAAACAGATCATACGCTAGTGGGTTAACTTAAGATGATACTTTTATGTCCCCCCTAATTAATTAATATCCAATGATCTAGTGAATATATAAAGATACAATTTGAGCTTTAAATACTTTTAACCAAAGTCATTCTCTGTGTACGTACCAAGGGAGTTGATACAAATCTGCTTATCCAATTAATTATCACGGCACAATTTTATCATAGATAATCCTATTTCAATCCTATTCATCTACGTACTTCTTTCATTTTGGCTCCATCTAATTCTCCCTGATTAGTTTCATCGAGCTGTAAAACTTTCTGTCTATCAGCATAAGCTTTAATAAGTTAAGTGTACAATACGTGCATAGTGACAGATCGAATGGTGGTATACATTAATTGTTTCTTGGATGCCATGAGATCATCTAGAAGTTCTAGAAGTGGTAAATCACCAGACTTTTGCAAACCCTAGCTAGATTCTTACCTCCATGCACATTGTTTAAGCATAGTAAGTGCCTGCATATGCCTATGAGATTAAGATGCCATGTGAACTTTGCTATTAGCCTTTGACAAATAAGTTTTTAAGAACAAAACCCTAGAATTTACTTTGTCCCCACCATTTCATGTGTGTATATATATATATATATATATATATATATATATATATATATATAGAGCTAGAGAGAGAGAGAGAGGGAGAGAGAATTAGACTAGAATACTATCAATAGTATTAAATTATTGGTGCTATTAGGTTTTTAGTCCTTGGATTAAGAATTGTTGCGATTAGAATAATATGGGCCCTCTAGGTTGAGTGGGTGATTGGTTGAATAGTATAATCTAACGGATAAAAATAATTAAAGTGTTAAATTGATCTAATGGTGAAAAACTAGATATATAGCATTAAGCCTTTGGTGCTATCGATAGTATTCTAACCGGACTATATATATATATATATATATATATATATATATTTATATATAGAGTAGGGCTACTATACTATTATGAGTAGTAGAGCCCTACTACTCATAAGTTGTTTTCGATGATAGAGCTTAGAATCGACGATCCACTCCGTTAAATATGATCTAGAGTATTTAAAACTTCTAGAAAATAAATTTCGTAATTTTTCAAAATCATAATAAAGTCCATCAAATGGGCATAAAATGAACGGCCGAAATCGAACGATGTCCTAAAAATAGATGATCGGATCCATCAATTTAAGATCGGAGTTATTGATCTTTATCTAGGTAATGAATAGAATTTTCTATCAAAAATTCAACATATTTCAATTCTTTTACACCGTTAAACTACCAAGTATCCCATATCGGCCGTTAAAAATTATCAATTTTGTGAGCTTTTGATCGTAAGGTAAATGATTTCGAAAAATTACGAAATTTATTTTCTAGAAGTTTTAAATACTCTAGATCATATTTAACGGAGTGGATCGTCGTTTCTAAGCTCTATCATCGAAACAACTTATGAGTAGTAGGGCTCTATTACTCATAATAGTATAGTAGCCCTACTCATATATATATATATATATATATATAGAGTGCGGCAGGTGCTTATGGAAGCACGGAGGCCTCCGTGCTTCCACTTTGTTTTCGATGTTCGGACCTTCGAATCGACGATCGGCTCCGCTAGAGTTGATCTAGAGTATTTGAAGTATCTAGAAAATAAATTTCGCGATTTTTCGATATCATTTGCCTAGTGATCGAAGTGGCTCAAAATCAACAATGAAAATAAAAATCTTACAAAATATGATGATATGACATTAAAATTTTAGATCAAAGTTAGTGATCTTGGTTTATATGGTATAAAGAATTTTCTATCAAAACTTCATGTGATTTGGATATTTCTACACCGTTAAACTTGCAACCGGCTCACCACGGTAGTTAAAATTAGTGATTTTGAGCCTCTTAGATCACTAGGCAAATGATAACGAAAAATCGCAAAATTTATTTTCTAGGTACTTCAAATACTCTAGATCAAGTCTAATCTGCCGATCGTCGATTCGAAAGTCCGAACATCGAAACAAAGTGGAAGCACTAAGCCTCCGTGCTTATAAAAGCATACCAAAGACAACTCTATATATATATATATATATATATATATATATATATATATATATATATATATATATATATATATATATATATATATATATGGTCCGCTACTATACTATTATGAGTACGATCGCCACAGCGTACTCATAAGTCGTTCGATGATAGAGCTTCGAATCGACGATCTATACTCAGATTATTTATAGCATTTAAAACTTCTAGAAATCAAATTTTATAATTTTTCGACATCATTTACCTTACGATCAAGAGGTCACAAATTTGATAATTTTTAATGGTATGGGATACTTGCTAGTTTAACGGTGTAAAAGAATCGGAATTTGTTGATTTTTTGATAGAAAATTCTATTCACTACCTAGATAAAGATCAATAACTCCGATCTTGAATTGAAGGATCCGATCATCCTTTCTTAGGACGTCGTTCGATTTTGACCGTTTATTTTATGCCCGCTTGATGCACTTTATTATGATTTCAAAAATTTACGAAATTTATTTTTCATAAGTTTTAAATATTTTAGATCATATTTAACGGAGTGAATCGTCGATTCGGAAGTTCCATTATCGAAAACAACTTATGAGTACAAGTGGCCCCAATACTCATAATAAGTATAGTAGTCATGGCCTATATATATATATATATATATATATATATATATATATAGAGTAGGGCTACTATACTATTATGAGTATAGAGCCCTTACTACTCATAAGTTGTTTTCGATGTTGTGGTTTTCGAATCAACGATCCACATCGTTAAACATGATCTAGAGTATTTGAAACTTCTAGAAAATAAATTTCGTAATTTTTCGAAATCATTATAAAGTCCATCAAGCGGGTATAAAATGAATAAATAAAATCGATCGACATCCTAAAAATGGATGATCGGATCTTTTAATTTAAGATCGGAATTATTAATCTTTATTTAGATAGTGAATAGAATTTTCTATCAAAAATTCAACCTATTCAGATTCTTTTACACCGTTAAACTAGTAAGCATCCCATACCGGCCGTTAAAAATTGTCAATTTTGTGATCTCTTGATCGTAAGGTAAATGATGTCGAAAAATTATAAAATTTAATTTCTAGAAGTTTTAAATGCTCTAGATAACGTTTAACGGTGTGGATCGTTGATTCGGAAGCTCTATCATCGAAAACAACTTATGAGTACGATGGGCGATCGTAGTCATAATAGTATAAGTAGACTCTATATATATATATATATATATATATATATATATATATATATATATATATATTCTTGTAGCCATATATGCTTGTGGGTTAACTTAAGCTGGTACTTTTATGTCCCCCAAATAGAGTCCAAAACCTCGAAATTCGATTCGACTTGAAAGTAAGCTTTAATTAGTAGAATTTTTCATTGACTCAATCGAAATTCGCGCAATTTTGATCATAAAAATTGATCAGTGTATGTACTCTAAGCAGAATGCCCTACAGTTAAACAAACTGGTGACATCACCATAATTTTCTAATTACGAACTCGAGAAGTTTCTGCATCACTGTTGAATAATAGTCTTACTGGTCGAATCAGTGACGTCAGCATTATGTCTTAAATAACAAATTTTTAATTTTTAAATATAAAATAATTAATAAAGATAAAGAAGTTAAACAAATATATTTTATAAAGATTTCAAAAAAAAAATTAAACCGAATCTATTAAAACGCCTGATCGACAATCTATTGTAAGTAATAGTCCGGACCTATCCAATTAAACTAAGCCAATACATTGATTTACTAGTTGAACCGCCGGTTCAAACAAGTCAACACACTACAACAACAGAATTAGGTTATAAAAATAAAAAAATAATATTTTTGTACAAATGTCCCATTTATGATAAAAAAATTAAAAAGAAATTAGTAAAGTCTAAATATAAAGTTCGATCAAATAAAAAATAAAAAGTTTTTCTACTCAACTAATCTCATCCAAATTATCGTCCCAATTACAAAGAGAAAAAGAAAAAAAGAAAAAAAGAAAAAGAAAAATTAATCACCATCTCCCATTTTCCTCCTCCGCCGTAGTCGACGAGATAAGGTTCCGACGGTGGAGCTCGGCCGCAAGAATCTCGCAGGGACCGTAAAGGACTACGATCGCCGTGTGTCCCTTTGCCACAGGTCGCTGGAGGAGTAGATGCCAAATATCAAGGCGGCCCATATATATAGTGACCCCACATATATATATATATATATATATATATATATATATATATATATATATATATATATATATATATATATATATAGAGAGAGAGAGAGAGAGAGAGAGAGAGAGAGAGAGAGAGAGAGAGAGAGTTGAGCTAGGATAAGTATCATTTTCATAGTCTATTAGGTTTTTAACCATTAGATCTACTTTTTGACTATTAATAGTCCTTGGATCAAACACTATTCCACCTACCACCACCTACCTCCACCTACCACCATCATCTCAACCTCACATCTCTCCATCCACTGGCTAAAAACACTAAAGCACCACTTTAGTGATACTTGTAAAAGTATTCTATCCACTCTATATATATATATATATATATATATATATATATATATATAGAGTGTGTGGCTAGGATGCTTATGGAAGCACGGAGGGCTCCGTGCTTCCACTTTGTTTTCGATGTTTAGACTTTTGAATCGACGATTGGCTCCGTTAGAGTTGATCTAAAGTATTTGAAGTATCTAGAAAATAAATTTTGTGATTTTTCGATATCATTTGCCTAGTGATCGAAGTGGCTCAAAATCAACTGAAAATAAAAATCTTACAAAATATGATGATATGACATTAAAATTTTAGATCAAAGTTATTGATCTTGTTTTATATGGTATAAAGAATTTTCTATCAAAATTTCATGTGATTTGAATATTTCTACACCGTTAAACCGGCAACCACTCATCATGGTCATTAAAATTATTGATTTTGAGCCCTTCGATCACTAGGCAAATGATATTGAAAAATCACAAAATTTATTTTCTAAGTATTTCAAATACTCTTGATCAAGTCTAACGGAGCTGATCGTCGTTTCGAAAGCCCGAATATCGAAAACGACTTGAAAGCACGGAAGCCTCCGTGCTTCCATAAGTATACCAAGACAACTCTATATATATATATATATATATATATATATATATATATCTAGAGTCCTACGCTATGCTATCAATAGCATGGAGGTCTCCGTGCTACCAAGTTTTCCACCGTTAGATCCACCCTTTTGATGATTTTCATCCGTTAGATCATACTATTCAACCAACCACCCACTTAACTCTAGGGGGCCCGCATCATCCTAACCGCACATCTTTCAATCCAACGGCTAAAAACTTGGTAGCACCAATGAGTTGGTGCTATTAATAGCATAGTAGCCTAGTTCTATATATATATATATATATATATAGAGAGAGAGAGAGAGAGAGAGAGAGAGAGAGAGAGAGAGTCCGGCTAGGGTACTATCGATAGCACCCAAGGATTTGGTACTATCAAGTTTTCCACCGTTAGATTTAACCCTTAGATTATTTTTACCCGTTAGATTAAACTATTCAACCAACCACTCACTCAACCCTAAGGGGCCCACATCATCCTAACCACCCATATATATATATATATATATATATATATATATATATATATATATATATATATATATATATATATATATATATATATATATATATATATATATAACACTTCTAAAAAGTATCGGTAATTTAGCCGGCAACATTTTTTTTTATCTGTACCAATATTTAAAAAAATATCATTATATATATCGTTTTTGTTGTAGTGATACATGTTTTAGAGCTTTCCAATTTTATCGGTTGAACCAAACTGATCTAAGGACTAGGTCACGGTCCGACCGGTTCGACCTGATTTCTAAGACACTGCCCCATGCATATTACTATTTTGTACCCCTATCGTATATGTAACTCGATAATATATTTTTACTACTTAGAAGTAATTATTATATATTGAGTGCATGGTTACATCATGTGTAACTCGATGAATAAGTAGGACTCGGTTCAAGTGGTTCATCAAAGCTTTAATTACTTCAATTTTTTGCCAAAGTCCACTTTATTACAAATTTCTCTTTGTAATAAAGCCTCCATGGCCATTAGGGAGATATTTAATTTGATTATAAGAAAGTATTTTTTTAAAAAAAACTATAGAAATGCTGTTTTTGAGAAAGCAGTTATTTAGAAAGTGAGAGCCATTTTTTGTTGTTTGATTTGTGTAATAAGCAGTTACAGAATTTTGGACCTTTTTTCATTTATTATGTTGGTTACCTACGTATGAATTATTGGATAATAAAAATAGGGTCAAATGCATACAGTCCCTGCAAATATAGTCAATTGCGGAAATATTCGTGCAAAAACGAAACTATGTGAGATGTCCCGGCAAAAGTCCAAAAGTATGCAGATATGTCCCTGCCGTGCCTTTTGCAGGGACATATCTGCAAATATTCCTGCAGATATGTCCCTGCAAAAGGCACGGCAGGGACGTATCTGCATACTTTTGGACTTTTGTAGGGACATCTCACCTAGTTTTGCTTTTGCAGGAATATTTTCGCAATTGACTATGTTTGCAGGAACCTGTATGTAAATAATCCTATAAAAATAAGATCATGTAAGCTAAAAAGACATATTATATATCTATATTAAGATTTTTTTCTAAAAATTACGTATTATGTGTCGATACGTGGTTGGATGTTGGAATAGACGGAGAGAATTTGCATTAGATGGGGAAGCAGGAGAAAGTTGATGTTGTAGTGTGGAGTATGGCTAATAGTTTGGTATTGAGGTCTATCTAACACCATTAGATAAAATAAAATTGTGAAAAAAATATATAAGGATATGCTTCTGTGTTCTTCGGTGGACGTAAAAAATATATCGTAACTAACTCATCGCGATATGTAGAACGCAATATTACGTACGGAAACAAACAGAGTATTTTTGCAACATACTTTCTCCCGGTCCGTATGTAACGCAATCTCTCGGTAATTCCAAACGAAACCTAAAAAAGTTGATTCGACAATACAAATGTAATAAAAATGTCCAAATAATCGTACGGAAGAGGAAAATTAAGAAAAAAAAAAAAATTTGTGATAACTCATTATCTTACTTTTTACGATTTGTTATCTTATTGGACGGAAAGTCAGATGAAGAAACTTCTATCATAAAATAAAATGAGATTCCACTCTTTTTTTTGTTTAAAAAAAAAAGAAAAAAAAAAAGAAAAAAGAAAAGAAGATACGATCATTTTTTAAAGTCAAATAATCATAACAAATTCAGTTTTCAAAAGCTTTACTTTTTATACTTTACTTTTCATTAACCAAACATACTATAATTACAAGTCAAATCAAAACATCCCAACATAGAGAAAGACCACCAAAATTCAAGTGAAATTTTTTTTCACAATTTAGAGTAAGGCCACTACTTTGAATCTAAAATTTAAATTTTTTATTATTGTTTGGGTTGCTCATTTGGAGAGTACTTGTTCATTAAGCAATTAAATAGTATCAAAAAAATTTTTAAAATTTTTTTTTTGTGATATTCAGATCATATTTAACGGAACCAATCCCCAATTCGAATATTTTATTATAAAAAATAATTAAATAGTTACCTCAAAATGAAAGGAAAAAAAAAATTACACTACTAAGCTAAGGTGGTGAGAATTAAAGCAACTCCACGTGTCGCCAGCTTTGTTCGCACAAATAGATTGGAAAACCTTATAATAAAGTGAAAAAGTCAAAAACTTATAAAATTTTATTTCTAGAGAGTTCCAACACGTAAATCAACCCTAGCGAAATCAATTATCCAATCAAATATCCTATCATCGAAATAATTTATAAGAATGGAAGAGTCTTGATCCGTACTTGCGAAAGCACAGAAACATATATATAATTATACTAAATTATATGAAATAACCGTTACCTTTATATATTTTTTTATATTTAATATTTATCAATAAGGTAGTTATTTTGAAAGGTGAACTATCCATTCAAATGAGATTTAAACGCTCAGCATAGAAAAAAAAAAAAGGCCACAACTTTGCACATGGGTGGGGAAATTAATGGGAATCAGAGATACAAATAAAAAACAATTATAAATAGTAAAATTAATATTTATTTATTATGCGCTTTTGGGGTTAGAAGCATCTTCAGAGCTCCAACTACCCATCTATACAACATCCAAAAGAAATAAAATAAAATAAAACTAAAAAAAGAAAAAGAAAATGTCTTATCACCACCGCACGTGGTGGGTTTCTTTACCGCCGCACGCCGTACCTGATTATCCTCACATCATGATATTATTAATTTTCTTAAAAAATATTTCATTTTTATAATACAAAAATTTTTTATCTTATTGGAGTTGTATTTAGAATTAATTGGATACAGCTCCCTATAAATATAACGAATTATAAATATATCTCTACAAAGTTCAATTTTTTTAATATTATTATAGCAAAAGTCTAGTGATATTAATAGAGATTTGTCCCTTTGTTTTGTTACTGTTACATAATTACTTATGTTTTAACAGCAGATAAGTAAAATGTCAATTTTGTCATCACAAATATATTCCCTCAAAAGTCAAAACTGCTATAATCGTGCAGAAATGTTCCCCAAAATTTTTCAATGGCTATCTTTTTCCTCTTCTCCTTTCTCTTTAAAATATATCCAACCAAATTAATCCACCATTGTTGCGACCTTTTTCCTCTCCTTCATTTATTTTCCTTTGAGCAAAACAAAAAAAAAAAATCATAGAGAAAATTGAATGGGGAAGCAACACACGTTTAACATAGGCGAAATAATACGTGCCATGGATGAATAGGAATTGAAAAATTCTAGTTACGGATTCAAACAAAACATGAGGAGAAAAATAAAGAGGAAGAGGAAGAAGAAGAAGACTTCCCTGCTAGGCTGCTAGGGTTTTGATGGAGAAAAAAAGGTATAATATAAGAGAAATAAAAATATCAATTCATCTCCTTGACTAACCAGGGTTAAATATTTTACCGATGGTTAACTAAATTTTTCTAACGGATCGTAATGATAAAAATATATTTGAAAATATTAGAATTTTTGCAGGAATAATATAAGAAAGTTGAACTTTTTAGGAATATATTTGCAATTCGCTATCTTTTCAGGGAGCTGTTTGCAATTACCTCTTTTATTTATATACGGAGTAGAACTTGTATCCTATTAGGAATACATAGGTCTCTATATTTCTAAGCCATTTTCGATACGAAACTTTCAAATCGATAATCGACTCCGTTAAACATAATCTTGCATATTTGAAATATCTAGAAAATAAATTTTATAATTTTTTAATATCATTTACCGAATGATCGAAATAACTCAAAATCAAAGGTTGAAAGTAAAAATATTGCGGAATATTATGATATAACACTAAAATTTTCTATCTGAGATATTAATCTTGGCTTAGATAATATAAAGAATATTTTATCAAAATTTTTCTGATTTGAATATTTTTATCCTATTAAACTGCAAATGACACATATCAACCATTAAAAATTATTGATTTTTAACCCTGTAGATCATTATTTAAATGACATCGAAAAATTATAAAATTTATTTTCTAGATATTTCAAATGCGCTAGATTAAATCTAACGGAGCTTATCGTCAATTCAAAAATTGATAGTATAATTAACAGGTGGTTGGTTCATTGAATAAAATAATTTAACGGGTGGAAATAATTAAAAGGGTAGATCTAATTGTGATAAACTTGATAGTACTATATGCTTGGTCCTATTGATAGTATAGTAGCCAGACTCTATATATATGTATATATCTATATACATATAGGGTAGGACTAATATACTTTTATGAGTATAAATTTCTTTGTATTCATAAGTTTTCGACCATTAGACGAAGGGATGTGCAGTTAGAATGATAGTGGTCCCCTACGGTTGAGTGGGTGGTTGGTTAAATAGTATGATCTAACAGGTGGAAATGGTCAAAGGAATAGATCTAACGGCCGAAAACTTATGTACAAAGAAATTTATATTTATAAGAGTATAGTAGCCAAACTCTCTCTCTCTCTCTCTCTATATATATATATATATATATCTCTCTCTCTCTCTATATAGAGAGAGAGAGAGAGAGAGAGAGAGAGAGAGAGAGAGAGAGAGAGAGAGAGAGAGAAAGAGTACGGCTACTATATTCTTACGAGTATATGTCCTTTTATACTCATAAGTTTTTCAGCCGTTAGATTACCTCTTTGACCATTTCTATCCGTTTGATCATATTATTCAATCAACCACCCACTCAACTCTAGAAGACCACTATCATTCTAACCAAAAATCATTATAATTTTAACTGCACATTCCTTCATCCCAGGGCCGAAAACTAATAACACCAAGTGGCACACCCCAATAATCCCACATCGGATAAGAATGGAGAGATGATTGGATATATATTAGTCCTCCACGCTATTAATTATTAATAACTGGGTTTAAACATTTTGGGCTGGTTGTTTGGGCCCAACGAGTTATTAATGCTGGCGGGTCGGGTCATTACAATCAGTATCAGAGCCGAATACCAGCCGAAAGTATGAGAGTTAATTAAGTACGTGCTATGAGGGGCTGGTCTGTCTGTCTGTGATATGGTATGGGACCCGACAAGAACGTCAGGGTCTAAACAGGAGGAGTTTGTAATGCCCCCAATAATCCCACATCTAATGGACCCATCAGGGTCTAAACAGGATCCGACAAGAACGTCAGGGTCTAAACTGGAGGAGTTTGTAACGCCGCCAATAGTCCCACATCTAATGGACCCGACGAAAACGTCAGGGTCTAAACAGGAGGAGTTTAGTCCCACATCTAAATAAGACCTGCACGCTAATAATAATAATTGGGCTTAAGCATTTTCGGCCAGTGGTTTGGTCCAACGAGTTATTATTGCTAGCAAGTCGGATCGTTACACGAAGCTTTGATACTATGAATAGTATATATAATAGCCTAATTCTATATATATACACACACATATAGAGTTCAGTAGCAAAAACCTGTAAGATTTTTATTACAATATATATATAGTTGGGCAGGGAGTGTGTGAAGAACTTGTATTTTTTTGGTTAACGGTAAAAACTTCTTAATATATATATATATATATATATATATATATATATATGATAATGTTGTACACCCAGTAGTTGGGATTAGGGCTGTCAGCAAATCGAAGACAAGCGAGCTAGAATCAGCTCATGTTTGTTCGTTTTTTAGCCAAACACGAGCAGATCCATTAAAATATCGAGCCGAAATATCTAACTTGTACTCGGTTTATTTATTAATGAGCTGAACACGAAATAGCTTGTGAACGATAAGTTAGATTGTCGGTCCAACTATACTAGGTGCAAAATTTAAAAAATAAATAAAAATTAGAATCTTTATCTAATAATTAAAATGTATAAAATATAGATTTTTTTTAAATTTGAGTCGGCCAAAAATCCAAATAGTAGAAATATGTATCGAGCGCTCGTTAACATTAATTCAAACTAAAAATTCATCATTTTTGACTCATTTATTAAACGAGCGATCGATCTCGAGTCATTTCAAACGGAACACGTACGAGATGACTCGCAAATAGCAAGCTGGTTTGGATTAATCCAAGAATAATTTCATCGCTTTTTGAAACCGGCCTGAACCTATGTTGAGTTAGATGGTGACAGTCTCACCAACTTGAACCAAAAAATAGAAAATTTCCAAGTTCTAAAAGTTTATTTTATAGAATTTCCAAGTTCTATGGTTTTTAGCACTATATATACCTCTTCTTGTGATCTCATCAACATGTCTCCTCTTGAATTGAATTTTTCAATATGTAAATATAATAATTAATTTACAATAAGATTCAAATAATGAAACATGTGCTCTTCGATCGGTTTTCTCATTAATCTCAATTTCAGGTCCCATTATTCATCAATTCAACATGACATCAGGATAAACTCAAAAATAGTTTCTGTGCTCAAATATTTAATTAATCAGTCATGAATAAATTATTTTTACTTTTATATATATATATATATATATATATATATATATATATATATATATATATATATATATATATATATATATATATATATATATATATATATATATATAGTAGAGGCTACTATATATACTCATATGAGTATTGGACCCTTACTACTCATAAGTTGTTTTTGATCACGGGGCTTCCGAATCGACGATCCACTCCGTTAAATATGATCTAGAGTATTTAAAACTTCTAGAAAATAAATTTCATAATTTTTCGACATCATTTACCTTACGATTAAAAGCTCACAAAATTGATAATTTTTAACGGCTGGTATGGGATACTTACTAGTTTAACGGTGTAAAAGAATTAAAATATGTTGAATTTTTTATAGAAAATTCTATTCACTACTTAGATAAAGATCAATAACTCCGATCTTAAATTGAAGGATCCGATCATCTATTTTTAGGACGTCGTTCGATTTCGGCCGTTCATTTTAAACTCTTTTGATGGACTTTATTATGATTTCGAAAAATTACGAAATTTATTTTCTAGAAGTTTTAAATACTCTAGATCATATTTAATGGAGTGGATCGTCGATTCGGAAGCTCTATCATCGAAAACAACTTATGAGTAGTAGGGCTCTACTACTCATAATAGTATAGTAGCCCTACTCTATATATATATATATATATATACACTCACAATTACTTCTATCTAGGAATGCAAACGGCGCAGATCCAGAGACAGAAGGAGTCCCTCACTTCCCGCTTCATTTATTACAAGGTCGATGAGGACAAATTAATTTTAATCTTATTTTTTGCCTCCATTTACTGTTCCATTTGCTGCAGATCGGACTAAAGCGACTTTTTTTTCAAATTTTTTGGCAGATCTGGGCGGATCAAAAGAAAAGAAAGAGGTTTTCCACCTCCTGGTCCATTTACTTAGCTGATCAAGGCGGACCCGGGGCGGATTTCATTTTTCTATATTGTTAGAATCCACTTAATTAATTACCGCCCCTTTCGAGTCGGATCGGGGCATGAGCTCCACTAACCCAGATCCATTTGCATCGTTACTTCTACCTCACACTTTGATCTGAAGCCACATTAAACACCATAAATATCTGCACCGATTAAATTCTACTATTCGACCTTTCGAAATTTTGATTTTACTATCTAATACTTCAATTAATATGTTTGATTTGAGACAATTAACGGTATTCTGACTTCAAAACTTAAGTCAATTTCTTACTTCGGTGCATTTATAGCTACGAGAATTGTATAAAGTATATTAATTAAATCTGTAGAGATAAACGATACATTAAACTAACTAAAAAGTTTGATAGTAAAATTAAAATTTGAGATGTTGAGTAGTAAATTCAAAATAGTTCATAATTCAGACAAGTTAAGTATGTTTTTATTTTTTTTTATTTTCTATTTTTTTTGTTTATATATGTTACGACAAACGCACAAATGAAAATAAAATGGCGAACATAAAACAATCAATTAAACCACAAGTAAAAATTAAAGTAAAGAGAACACAGATTTACGTGAAAAATTTTTTGTAAGAAAAAACCACGGACGAGGAAGGAGAGAACTTCACTATCAAATGAAAATCCGAACTTGAGTCGATTATCAATTTTGAGTCACATCTAACAATATATATACTTCTGTAGTATGAGTCATGCGAGGCGAAGAAGAAGGGCTCCATGTGAGGTGTTCATGTGTGAGGAGAGCATCTATATATTAGAATGATCATGATGAAGATGAGAAACTTGAAGAGGAGTTGGTTTTGGAATGAAGCGCCCCCTGATTCATGCAATGTTGGAGGGGAGTTGAATGGAGTCTTAACGCAATAGATACTCATAATCAAGCGCTCTCTCTCTCTCTCTCTCTCTATATATATATATATATATATATATCCAATATATAATATATAATATATAACATATATATATAGTGTATGGTATATATATAAGTGTATAGGAGGCAGAGGGAACTCAGGAGGTGGCACATGCATATACTAATAAAAGTATGAAATGCCATACATATATATAGAATTGAGCTAGAATACTTTTGGAAGCACCAACTTTTGGTGCTTCTAAGTTTCTAGCCATTGGATCTACTTTTTTGACTATTAATAGCCTTTGGATCGAACACTATTCCACCTACCACCACCTATCCCATCAACCTCCACCTACCACCATCATCTCAACCTTACATCTCCCCATCCAATGGTTAAAAACTCAAAAGCACCATCTTAATGGTGCTTTTGAAAGTATTCTACTCAACTCCATATATATATATATATATATATATATATATATATATATATATATATATATATATATATATATATATATATATATATAAAACAGCTGAGAGTATAGCTTATCCATTTATTGCATGCACAAAGTGAGTGAGAGATCTAGGTGTGTTCTCGGTTCTCAATTTAACTTATCTCCCATGTGTGAATATTAAAGGAGAGAGAGAGAGAGAGAGAGACCGTCCCTAGTGACAAATTAATGACTTGGTGGTTGGTATCCGAGACCCAAGTTCGAATCCTAGTTGATTAATATTTCCAGCTAAGTTTATTTCTAAGTGAAATAAACAAAGCGAGTAGTATGCTACCTTTCTCTCAAAAAAAAAAAAAAAAAAAAAAAAAAAGAGAGAGAGAGAGAGAGAGAGAGATTGTTTAATGGATCAAATTGCTGCTTCAACTCAAACATAAGAATACTGCCGCCTGTGCACTCCAAAAAAAGGAGAATGTACATTTTACACATCTTCATCCAAGAGCCAAGAATTGACTCTTGTACGTCCAGTCAAATTATTTTATTTTTTTATAATTATTGAATGTAAAATATATCATACTGTTCTTTCTAGTTTGAGCTTTTAGAGTACAAAAATTGTTTCATACATTTTACATGATATTAGAACAAAAGTTGTTCTGAGTTCGACATGCTCCTAACATTATTTAATTAACCCCACGTCTTGAGCCTAGATTTGAGAATTAAGGGGGCGGGTTTGTTGAATGTAAAATATGTAAATAATGTTCTCTAATAGTTTAAACTTTTATAATATACATAATAATTATTTCATATATTTCACAATAATACTAAAAATCCAAAGGGTTCTCTAAATTTTAGGATAAAGAGATGTAATATCTACACTTCATTTTGGAGTGTATATAGGTTGTATATTTCAAAATGAGGAATGCTAGCTAGTGATACACCCCTGAAATAGGTGTGACTGCTATTTACTGAGACAAAAGTAACCTTTTATTAATTCTCATCCTTTATTATCTAAACTAATTCCAAAATTTAAGCTAATTATTTACTTTAATAATTCTATAATTATGAGAATTATTTTATGAAGTATACTAATTAATTAATTAAACCTGTAAATATAAATAATGCAATGATGCATTAAATTTTAAAATCGAAGTGCTACATATTGACCGACTAAAATCAAAGAAATTGAAAAGTTTGATATAGTAAAACCAAAATTTTGAAAAGTCGAATATGTAGCCGATTCAATTAAAATGATCCATAGTTTAAATAAGTTCTATATAATTTTTAACTTTTTGAGCTTTAAATTTTTTTTCTTTTTTTTTCTCTGTCAGATAATGCTTCACTAGAGTTCACTGTGGTCAAAATAGAAGCAAAAGAATTGCCCAACAGGTCTAGGGCATCCAATGTTGCATAAGTATGGTTTAAAAGGGAAAACGAAAAAAAGAAGTAATATAAAAAGAGACAAAAAATCCACTACAACAAAAACGGTCTATAGCGACACTTTTAAATATAGGTACAGGTCAAAAAATTGTTGCTAGCTAAATTACCGACACTTTTAAAAAGTGTTTCTATATGTAGGGTAGCTAGGTATATAGTGACAGTTAAAGAGTGTCATTATAACATAAAAGAGTGCTGCTAATTTACCAACACTTATTTAAGCTTTTAACAGCCGCCGAACCTTTATCTCGTTGGCTGCGGTGGAGGAGGATGACGAGAGGGAAACGTTTTTCGTCTAGAATTTCAGTGGATTGAGTGAAGAGAGAAGAGAAGATGGTAATCGATTTTTCTTTTTGTTTTTTCTTTTCTATTTGTAATCGGGTCAAATGGACTAGATGTGGTAGGTTGAGTAGAGTAATATTTTATTTTTGGTTGGATTGAGCTTTATATTTACGCATTAGTAGATATTTTTTTAAGTTTTAGTATAAATAAGACACTTACCCAAAAATGTCCCAAACATATGTCTTTATAATCTAATTCTATTGTAATGTCTACTGCATTTCAATTGCAGTTTACTTATCAATATATTCATTTCTATATGTTGTAGTTGGTGATTAATTATAATCTAGCTTTCGCACAGCATGTGATGGTACTAGTGCTTACTTTTTTTGTAAATTGAAATTTTATTTTAGAAACCAAGCAATCAAACGCTTTCAAATGAAAGTTACATAAATGAAGCTAACTTAAAACTTTCGTTTTCAAACTTTGATTATTGTAATTTTTTACCTAAACTTTTTATAATGTTGCAGTTAAGTGCTGACGTAAAGGAGCCAGTATCCTGCCCTGTGACGGAAGGCCAGATTGGGTCAAGTTATATTCAAAATAGTAGGAGGTCGGGTTGGACGGATACATGTTCAAAGTGGCGACAGATTAGTTAGACCGAATCACAATCGAAACACATGGGCACCGTTCTTTACGTTTTAAGTGAATTAGTTATATATTTCTAATAACTCGAGTATTTTGGATTAATGATTAGCGTCAACGATCCGACATGAATTCATTCTGTACTCTAATTTTCTTGAATGAATGAAGATGCAGCAGTATTATGGCTAATAATATCGCAACAATTAAGATGTCACATTACTATCGCATCAACAACACACTAATTAATGTGTAATTTATTAAATTGGACTGTCACTACAACAGAATTAGGTTATAGGGACACATATTTGGGACACTTTTGAGTAAGTGTCCCATTTATGTCAAAACTTAAAAAAATATCTACTAATGTCTAAATATAAAGTCTAATCCAACCGAAAATAAAGATTACTCCACTCAACCCACCACACCCAGTCTATTTGACCCAATTACAAACAGAAAAGAAAAAAAAAAAAAGAAAAATCAATTACCAATCTTCTCTTTTTTCTTCACTCAATCCACTGAAATTCTAGACGAAGAGCCTTTCCTATCGTCCTCCTCTGCCACCGCAGCGGAGGAGATAGAGCTTCGGCAGTTGCTAAATGCTTAAATAAGTGTTGGTAAATTAGCAGCACTTTTTTAGGTTATAGCGACACTCTTTAATTGTCACTATATACCTAGCGACCCAACATATAGCAACACTTTTTAAAAGTGTCGGTAATTTTAGCTAACAGCACTTTTTTTACATATACATATATTTAAAAGTGCCGCTATATATCGTTTTTGTTGTAGTGTGTGAAACTGAATGCAATAATAAAAAAACGTACGCATTTTGAAATAGAAGTCCAAAAATGTGATATAACTACCACTATGATAATAACATATATAGGTGATGGGAATCATACTCAAACATGATATAAATAAATTAATATATAGATATTACAATGACCTTCAAAAATATGAAGGGGAACCAAACCAAGATTCTAGTAGCTGTTTAATTAGCTTCCTTTCACATGTGAAAGGAAGCCAAATAGTACAAGGGAGAGAGAGAGAGAGAGAGAGAGAGAGAGATTCGGTGGTTTAAACTTCAAATCACACATGCATCTCCTAAAGAGAATAAAATTAAATTAAATTAAATTAAATTAAATTAATGAACTTCCAATCAGAGCCCTAGAAACAAAGATTCTCCTATTTACTCATTTCATATTTATAATATAACCTACTACAAGTACGTACCTTGTGGCCGGACATGCATGCCATGCCACTCGTTTGCATTCGAATATATTGAAAAAATATGGAAAATGTTAGATGTACACCCCAAAAGGGGTGTACATCTCACAACCCACCTGACTGATTTACAATATCATGTGACGCGAAAATTACACTCCACCTAAAAATGAATAGAGTTGTAAGATGTACACCCCTTCGGGGTGTACACCTAGCATTACTCAAAATATATATATGACCAAAAAAGTAAGGTTAATTGCATCCCTATAAAGATATAAAATTACATATTGATCCCTATAAAGTTTTAATACGCATATAGCTTGTGAATATGTTATTCTCTGTTAGCTGATTGGTTAAATGTAATCTTTTCTTCTACAAAATAATAATTCTACTCTTAGATTGATATTGTTGATGTCATAAAAATAGCGCCACGTGATAGAACAGTTTGAGCCACGTAAGCAAATAATAGGAACGAGACAAAAGGCGAAATATAATCTGGAAAGACGGTTTATGCTGGAGCAGTCGGAAAAAACGTGAAGAAAGGGTTTAGCGGGCGGCAAGAGGTCAGCCGAAATATAATTTGAAATAATAGGGACGCCGCCGAAGAAACCACCGTGATGGGATTAGCCCAATAACTACAAGTGGGGGAAGATATCGCTATAAATAAAAAAATTAAAAAAATGAGCCTGTGAAAAGGATCCTCACGGCAACAAAAACAGTCTATAACAATACTTTTAAATTAATATAGGTACGGTACATGTCAAAAAAGTGCTGCTAGCTAAAATTATAGACACTTTTAAAAAGTGTTGCAATATGTGGGGTCGCTAGGTATATAGTGACAGTTAAAAAGTGTCGCTATAACCTAAAAAAAGTACTGCTAATTTACCAACACTTATTTAAGTATTTAGCAACCGCTGAAACTCCATCTCATTGGCTGCAGTGGCGGAGGAGAACGACAGGAAAGATGTGTGTGTTTGTTTGGGTGAAAGTGAGGGGGAAGTGGAGAGGGGGAAGTTGTTTACGCCATTTCCGTTGTTTGTTTTGCCGTAATTTTGTTACGGCCGAAACTCGAGTTCACCCAAAATGGGGTAATTGACTTCTCCTTCCCACGGGGCGAAGTCAATTCCGGTGAAGTGCAAAGAGGCAAAGGAATGTTGGATCGTTGGCGCTAACCATTAATCCCAAAAGCTCGAGCTGTTAGAAATACACAACCAATTCACTTAAAGCGTACAGAAACAGCGCCCACGGGTACGATTGTGACTCGGCCCACCTGGCCTCACGCCACTTCGAACATGACTCGGCCCAACCCAGCCTCACGCCAGTTCGAACATGACTCGGCCCACATGGCCTCCCGCCACAGGGCAGGATGCTGGCCCATTTAAGCCAACAATCCCCCATCCAGCACCTGCACACATTTGCAGCATGCGGGAATCGAATCCATGACCTCTGGCTCTGATACCACTTGTCGGATCGTTGGCGCTAACCATTAATCCCAAAAGCTCGAGCTGTTAGAAATACACAACCAATTCACTTAAAGCGTACAGAAACAGCGCCCACGGGTACGATTGTGACTCGGCCCACCTGGCCTCACGCCACTTCGAACCTGACTCAGCCCAACCCACCTCACGCCGCTTCGAACATGACTCGCCCACATGGCCTCCCGCCACAGGCGGATGCTGGCCCATTTAAGCCAACAATCCCCCCTCCAGCACCTGCACACATTTGCAGCATGCGGGAATCGAATCCATGACCTCTGGCTCTGATACCACTTGTCGGATCGTTGGCGCTAACCATTAATCCCAAAAGCTCGAGCTGTTAGAAATACACAACAAATTCACTTAAAGTCACCACGGTACGATTATGACTCGCCCACCTGGCCTCACGCCACTTCGAACATGAATCGGCCCAACCCAGCCTCACGCCAGTTCGAACATGACTCGGCCCACACGGCCTCCCGCCACAGGCGTGACGTCGGCCCATTTAAGCCAACAATCCCCCCTCCAGCACCTGCACACATTTGCAGCATGCGGGAATCGAATCCATGACCTCTGGCTCTGATACCACTTGTCGGATCGTTGGCGCTAACCATTAATCCCAAAAGCTCGAGCTGTTAGAAATACACAACCAATTCACTTAAAGCGTATAGAAACAACACGGGTACGATTGTGACTCGCCCACTGGCCTCACGCAACTTCGAACATGACTCGCCCAACCCACTCACGCCGTTCGAATACGACTTTCACATGGCCTCCCGCCACAGGGCAGGATGCTGGCCCATTTAAGCCAACAAGGAATTTGTTAAATTTGGTTAGATAATGTGATCAAATTTGGTTAGGTAAGTTAATTTTAATATATTTTTTGTCTAATTTGTATATTTGGAAAATGATGAAAAATAAATTTATTAAATTTTAATAATTTTTTAATTCTAGAATTTTATTTGTTGTATTATTATAATTTATATATGCAAACAAATAATATAATTTTTTTAAATTTTATTTTATATATATATATATATATATATATATATATATATATATATATATATACAATTATATTAATTTTTATTTATTATAATTTATTATTCACTAAGTTATACTTTTTACGCCATCTACTTCCTACAAAACAAACAACAGAACTCGTAGAACTGCACTTCCACAATTAGAAACAAACAGCGAAAGTAAATTAATTTTCACCCCAACTCCACTTTAACCCAAAGTTCACTTCCACCCCAAGTCTACTTACGTAGAAACATACCCTAAGTCTCGCCTATTTGTGTCGAACACATTCATGCATGTCCGTGTCGGTACACAGGTGATTGTGTCGGACTTATGTCTGACACAAACACGCCATGAAAACTCGCTCAACACACGTTCACGTAGCATCCCCTTTATAATATATATTTTTTTAATTTTTTTATGCATATATATAATGTAATTAAGCTGATAAATTAATATTCAGATTTTTTAATGAATAGATGCGAACTCTTTTTGAACGATACATATTATGTACGGCGAAAAAAATTTTTAAAAAAATATAATAATGTCAATAAAAATTTTATTAACTTTTATTCATATAAGAAATATAACAATATTTTAATAAAATTAATATTTTATATATAATAAATACATATATACATATATTATTTTATATTATTAATAGTGTCTAATTCGTTTCAGTTTTTACATTTTCTTAGAAGTAGCCAAATCACGTGTCAAATGTGTCGTGTCTTATATTAATCTGTATTTGTTTCGTACGCCTAGATTTAAAATCATTTATCAATTCTAGCAATATTTTTATTGTAACTTAATTTTTTGTCAACCATAAATTATAAAATATAAAAAATTTAAAAAAACCTATTTTTTCACAAGACCATAATTGTCTACATAGTAAAAATTTAATGGTTAACTAATGGTGATAATTATCAACTTGCAGGGATATATATATATATATATATATAGAGTTGAGCTAGAATACTCTCAAAAGCACCAACCCCTTGGTGCTTTTGAGTTTCTAGCCCTTGGATCTACGTTTTATTTACTAATACCCCTTGGATCGAACACTATTCCACCTACCACCACCTACCATCATTTATTACTATCTACCACCATCATCTCAACCCTACATCTCTCCAACCAATGGCTAAAAACTCAAAAGCACCAAGCCTTTGGTGCTTTTGAGAGTATTCTAGCTCAACTCTATATATATATATATATATATATATATATATATATATATATATATATATATATATATATATATATATATATATATATATATATATATATATACACACACATATGAGACTACTATACTCATATGAGTATAGACTTTACTCATAACATTTTGTAGTTTAGATGGAAAAAAGGCGACTAGGATGAGAGTGATTACGGTTAAGTTAATAGTGGGTCCCCTAGGGTTGAATGGGTGGTTGGTTGAATAGTATAATCTAACGGGTAAAAATGATTAAAGGATGGATCAAACGGCCAAAAATTTATGAGCACAAGAGCCTTTATACTCATAAGAGTATAGTAGCGGGACTCTATATATATATATATTTATATCTTTGAAGATTTAGAGAAGTATATTTAGCAATTAAAAATTTGAAGGAATAAACCAGTAAATTTAAAATTATGTAAGGATACATATGAAGTTATCCCTAAAAAAATTTAAAAGCATATTATTGAGCCATAATTAACGGAAATTAAAGCTTTTTTAACAATTAATGATAATAATAATAATAATAATAATAATAATAATAATAATGGAAATAAAATAAGGACAACCACATGATCAATTAACTAATTAAGCATCATCCACCAACCAAGGAATCTTCCTCTCTCTCTTTCTTTCTCTCTCTCTCTCTCTCTCTCTCTCTCTCTTTAAAAATAGATGAGAAATTAAATATGTAATTAAGAGTGGCAAATTTGACAATTAGTGGTCATTTTAGACAAACAAATTAAGGCTCTTTCATTGAAAATTCCCCTCTTTCTTATCCTATCATTGCAAAATATAGATACATATATAATTTAAAAAACTTTTTTTAAGTAATTAACAATTATTAAAAGCATTCTAAATTAATTAAGAGCCGGTAAAGAAATCTTGATATTCATATATATGACGATGTTTTATAAATTCTTGAGGCGTCAATATTAATTTGCTATATAATGGAATGCTATATAGTGAAACTTGTTTTAAAATTTAAAGTTGTTAACACATTTTTGATATTGTAAGAACTTACTAAACATTTCTTTTCCTTTGAAATAGTCGTCTATATGCACTACAACAAAATATGTTTTAGACGACGCTTTTTAAACGACGCTTTCTTCTAGCGTCTTTAATATTTAGCATTTGCCGACACTATGATTAAGCGTCGCCAATAAATATATTTTTATCAAATATTTATATAAATTTTCCTACGCTATATATATTAAAACGTCGGTATATTTATCCAGACATGTTTATTTAACGGCTCTTTACACGACGCTTTTACAAGCGTCGGGATTATTTTTGCCGACGCTTTAAAGCGTCGCTAAATATCATTCAAAGTGTCTTTAAATGCAAGATTTTTTGTAGTGATATATCTCCTCAAGTGTGGGAATTTGCATATTTATTTCTCTAAACTTTTAGCATCTTATATATCTACACTACAACAGAATTAGGTTATAGGGACGTATATTTGGGACACTTTTGTATAAGTGTCTCATTTATACTAAAACTTAACAAAATATCTACTAATGCCTAAATATAAAATCTAATCAAACCAAAAATAAAAGATTACTCTAGTCAACCCACCACACCTAGCCTATTTGGCCCGATTACAAACAGAAAAGGAAAAAAAAAAAAATTGATTACCATCTCCCCTTCTCCCTTCACTCAATCTACTGAAATTCTAGACAAAGAGCCATTCTTTGTCGTCCTCCTCCCCCACAGCAACCAACGAGATAGAGTTTCGGCGGTTGCTAAATGCTTAAATAAGTGTTGGTAAATTAGCAGCACTCTTTTAGGTTATGGCGACACTCTTTAACTGTCACTTTATACCTAACGACCCCACATATCGCAACACTTTTTAAAAGTGTCGGTAATTTAGTTAGCAGCACTTTTTTTAACATGTACCTACATTTAAAAGTATCGCTATAGACCGTTTTTGTTGTAGTGAATTATCTAAACTTTAAAAAATTGTAAATATATTGAAAAGCTTACTATATTTTGGTATAATGACAAGTTTCCCCTTATCGTAAAAAAATAGACAATATTTTTTATTGTTGAATTTGTAGGGCACAGGAAAAGATTGGAACGTACCCTTTCTGTGGAAGCTTGTTGCATTTAGTGTTTCTTCGCACACAATCGGTGTTTTCGGGTCGTCGATTGTGGTCCTCCACGTACCATTCCAGATCCAGGAAAGACCAAACTACGTACGAACGAACAAGTTAACTCCATATTTCACCGTTCAAGACCTTTTAGAATTAATGAATTAATAGAGGATGTGGTTTTGTTTATCTCAAAAAGGCATATAAATTTCTGACAAATTTTCTTAATATTTCAGTATATAAATAGAGAGAGAGAGAGAGAGAGAGAGAGAGAGAGAGAGAGAGAGAGAGAGATTTGAGCTCCTATGTTTTGAAAAGTATCCAAATCATTCGTGGTTGTAGGTATTTTGGCCCTTGGATGAAGGGATTTCGATTAGGATGCATGATAGTGGTCACTCAGGGTTGTGTGAGTGGTTGGTTGCATAGTGTGATCTAATGAATAGAAATAGTCAAAAAGATAGAGCTGACAGCGGAAAACTCGATAGCACCAAACGCTTGATTTTATCAATAGTATAGTAGCCAGACTCTCTCTCTCTCTATATATAGAGAGAGAGAGAGAGTGAGAGAGAGAGAGAGCTGCAATACAATCAATAGCAAACGGGTTCCATTACCGCCATTTGTTTTTTTTTTATGGAGTCTCCAAATCGACGATCGGTATTGTTGAACATGATCTATATATATTCAGCATTTAGAAACCAAATTTCAAATCTTTTCAACATCATTGACCTAATAATCAAAGAGTTTCAAAATTTGTAATTTTAATAGCAGATATGAGGCGTTTTTTCGTTTAACGATATAAAACTATCCAACTCAATTGAATTTTGGTTAGAAAATTTTTTAAACTCTTTAGAACAAGAGATCTATACTCTCAATCCTGATTACAAAATTCCTATCATCACTTTTTATAGGATATTCATTTTCAATCGTTCACTTTTGCGTCCACTTGATGGACAAAAGAACAATATCAAAAAAGTATGAAATTTGGTTTCTAAATGTTTCAAGTGGTATAGATCATGTTCAACGGTGTCAATCATCGATTTGGAGGCTCCATCATCGAAAACAAATGGATGACAACGGAGGCCCGTTTGTTACCGATAACATTCCAGATCAACTCTCTCTCTCTCTCTCTCTATATATATATATAGTTTTTGTGCCGTCTCACAAAAGAATTATCCATGTATTTATATGAATTTCAAATACTCCAAAAGGTAAGTTACAAGATTAGGTCTAGCTAGTCCGTTTATTATTTGTTATCCTAATATGACTAAAAAAATCTCTTTTCTGCTCTTCAGAAACAAACTGAGATGAATTTAGCCCAATCAGATAACACAATAACCTTAATCACTCAAGATTTTAATTTTTTAAATTTTCAAAGCTTGTTAAAGTTTGGAGGAGTAAATAAAGCAACATTCTTATTTTATTGGAATATTTTTTAGCAATAGTAAATATATAAATGCTCTCACAGTATCAATTCTCATATTTTTCAACTAGCATGAAATTTGAGAAAAATGGCTCCACATTGAACTGACCAAAATTTCTACCTAATGTAATATTGTGGCATGCATATATATATATATATATATATATATATATATATATATATATATATATATAACCATCCATCAAAATTGATGGATGGTTACGTGCTATTAATAACACAAGAATTCTACTCTATATATATATATATATATATATATATATATATATATATATATATATATATATATATATATATATATATATATATATATATATATATAGGGTAAATTACCTTTGTTGCCCTCGAACTTTTGGCGGAGTTTTATTTTACCCCCAAAATCTTAAAACAGTCATTTATCCCCCTATACTTTAATATTGTATCTTGTTGCCCCTTCCGTTAGTTGACAACGGGAGTTAACGGAAGGGGTTAGATTTTAGCGTAAAATCTACCGCCTAAACTGTCCCTTGTTCCAACCAACTCACTTTTATTCCTTAAAAACTCTTTTTTCTTCATTTCTATGCCCTCCAACTCTTCTTCTCATAGTTTTTGCATCCCAAAAACCGTTAAAACCTAACCCTTCCGTCAACTCCCGTTCAGCTCCGTTAATTTTAATCGATCAAGGGGCAACAAGATGCAATTTTATAGTATAAGTGGGTAAATGACCGTTTTAAGAGTTTGTGGGGTAAAGTGAAACTCAGCCAAAAGTTCGAGGGGCAACGTGTAATTTACCCTATATATATATAATTGAGCTTCTATGCTTTTAAAAGTATCAAGTCATTGGTTCTTGTAAGTTTTTAACCCTTGGATTGATAGATGTGCGGTTAGGATGATGTGGGCCCCCTTGAGTTAAGTGGGTGGTTGGTTGAATAGGACAATCCAACGGATAAAAATGATCAAAGTCATAGATCTAACGGTAAAAAACTACAAGCACCAAATTCTTGGTGCTTTTACAAGCACCATAACCGGACTCTATATATATATATATATAGAGAGAGAGAGAGAGAGAGAGAGAGAGAGTCAGAGCTACTATCCTTTTAATTGGATAGGAGCACTTGTCCTATCAGTTTTTTAGCCTTTGGATCAATTTTTTTCATCATTTCTAACCATTGGATTAAATACTATAACCCAGTGGAGACCACTCAACCCTAGGGGGACCATTCAACTATAACCGACTAATATCATCCTAACCCTACAATTTCTCATCCAAAGGTTAAAAACTTGATAGGACAAGTGCTCTATTCTATTAATATGATAGTAGTAGTAGCATATATATATATATATATATATATATATATATATATATATATATATATATATATATATATATATATATATATATATATATATATATATATATATATATATATATATATAGGCCATGGCTACTATACTATTATGAGTATTGGAGCCCTAATACTCATAAGTTGTTTTCGATGATGGAGCTTTCGAATCGACGATCCACTCGTTAAATATGATCTAGAGTTTTTGAAACTTCTAGAAAATAATTTTCGTAAACTTTCAAAATCATAATAAAGTCCATCAAGCGAGCATAAAATGAACGGTTAAAATCGAACGACGTCCTAAAAAGGATGATCGTATCCTTCAATTCAATATCGGAGTTATTGATCTTTAGCTAGGTAGTGAATAGAATTTTCTATCAAAAATTCAACAAATTATGATTCTTTTACACCGTTAAACTAGTAAGTATTCCATAAGTAAAAATTGTCAAATTTGTGACCTCTTGATCGTAATGTAAATGGTGTCGAAAAATTATAAAATTTGATTTCTAGAAGTTTTAAATGCTGTAAATAACGTTTAACTGTGTAGATCGTCGATTCGGAAGCTCTATCATCGAAAACAACTTATAAGTACGAGAGCGATCGTACTTATAATAGTATAGTAGGACCCTCTATATATATATATATATATATATATATATATATATATATATATATATATATATATATATATAAAATGTGTTAGTGGAATTTAAAGAATAAATAATCTAATACCAAATATATGTAGATGAATAAATATGTAATTTCTTAATTTTGTATGTGTTTTATGTGTCAACTCCAAAAAAAAAAATATTAAAAAAAAAATCCTACTTCCCAACAATGATAACATTGCCCAATCAATGCTTAAACCTATGATTGATTTATATTCCATCTTGTGTTTCATATAAAGTCCACTTCATAGTTTCATGCCACGTGTCCCTTCCCATATTCTCCAAACTTTGGATATGTATAGCAAAAGGTATATATGTCACATATTAATGCATAAATTTATTACTTGGATACATATATAATTAATGATTGGAATTAGATAATTTAATAGCTTAAATAATTCTACAGCTAATGATTAATTTTAGATGATTAATTAATTATGGCAGCTTCAAATATGTTATGCTCCAATATCCCAAAACATGAGAATCATTAATTAATTGTATGCCTCTTCCTATGATATCTAAGATCAAGTAATTACTCATAATTCATTTGATTTAATTATTAATTTGTTGGTTACACCTAACTATTTTTCTCCTGATTGATTTGTTTTCTTAACTACCAATCAATGATATAGGTTCTTAGTCATCTTACTTGCAGATTTTTTTTTATTATTATTATTGGAAAAACTCAGTTTAAAACAAATATTAATTTCTCTCCTTCTTTAAAGATAAATAGTTCAAAAGGTTTTAGAATAGAGTAGCGCTACCGTAATATTCAATTTTTTTTTTACTTTTCAGTTCATAACTATCAAGAATCTATATTTTAATTCTCTCAAAATTTCAAGTTGATACATTTAGTGAGGGTTTCATCACTATTTCATTCATTTTTTATAGTTTATACCAAAAATATTCTTAAACAATGACAATAATATATTAAAAATTATTTTTTTTCTTACAGAATAGTTAAGGGTAATTTGATTATTTTATCCTATACATGAACATTGTAATCTACTAAAAATATTTCTGAAATTTTAAGGGGGCAATAAGTTAGTATTTTAGGCAGAATGAGTGAAAAAACGGATATTTGCGGGTTTTTGTATTTTAGTCTAAAGATTAATAGCTTGTTGAAATTTTGTGCAACAAATCATATATCCAAGAACAAAAAAAAAAAACAACTCTAAGCAGAGTAGTTAAAAGTTTGGCGAGTGCCAATATAAAAAAGATAGAGCGGAGGGTTTTTTTTTTTTTTTTTCCAAATAGCCTGTAGATGAGAGGATCTTCGTACATTTTTACCGACTTATAATTAAGGGCGCATTTGGTACTGAGGCCCGCAGCTTTCTGGTGGCACCATAGAAATTTTTAATCGACTAATTTGCGACATATGCAACATGGTATGACTTAGCGAAATTAAACAAACAAATTATTTTCCTATCACACTTTGGCTTCGTTTGGTATTGCGGAAAGATCGCGTTACGTGCGGTGAGAAAGTACGTTGGAAAAATACTCTGTTTGTTTCCGTACGTAATATTGTGTTCCGCATATCACGATAAGTCGGTTACTATATATTTTCTGCGTTCCCACCGGAGAACGCAGAAGCATATCCCTATATACTTTTTCTACAACTCCATTTTATCTAATAGCGTTAGATACTCCTCCGTACCAAACTAGGCCTTTGTCAAATTGCAATCTCAAAATGGAACACTGAGCGGAAAATGTGATACATAGAATTGTCTTGGACAAAATTAATGGGCCCAAGTCAAAATAGGCCCAAGGATCCGAGAGCACGATCAGAATGGGCCGAAATGGTATCGGCAAAAGTTTCCGTGTAAAAAGGTAGTCAGCATCTTATCTTGCGGTGGAAGCTGGGTTGACCCGAGTCACAATCGAAGCTTGCAATTCACTATGTATCTGTTTACCCTTCACACTGAAATGAAAGCTGAGGTTGAATTATGCTTTTTAGCTAAACTAGAGTTTAAATAAAATTATTCTCTCTTGCTGTTTGTTTCTATAGTTGTAGAACAAAAGATTTCCGGTTCTGTTGTTTATTTGCAAAACGTAAAAATTGAAGCTTTCAACTTTCTGGTTGAAAATTGAAACCCCACTTGTTAATATTTTATTAATATTTTCTTCACACTTTATTTAATAATAAATTTCGGTCTAGAGTGGACCGAAGTCATTTATAGTATTTTTTAAGTTTGAGTTACGACCAAATTTATATTATGGTGAACCAAACAACAGAAATAAGCATTTACAACTGAAAATCACTTCGCTCTTCTGCATTTCTAGGGAAATAAATACACCCTTCATTTGAAGTTGATCGGAACGAAAGCGAATTTTTAGAAAAAAAAATTAGAAAACTTTTACCGGATCTAGACTCGTCAGGAGGTATTATTTTTTTACTTTAATTTTGGCCCTCACAAACCGCCTCCATTCAGGGCAAATCGTGAATTGTACCACCCCAACTTCCTCAAGGGTCATCCATCATAGAATTATTATTCTAGCCCTAACACGCTTAACTCTCTTAACCCCTTAAACTTAACCACCGTCCAGAATGTTGTAATCGAATAAAAAGTTTTAACCCTGTGATATCTTATATATAGGTTTAATTGTCTATATACCCCTCATACGTTTGAAAATATCTGATTTACCCCTATTTTTTTTTTCTAAAATACCCATCATATGTTCCACCGTTATTGCAAAATACCCCCACAGTTATCTCCTGTTAAGTTAACTTGAATTAAACGTAAGTTAAATATTTACCAGAGTTAAAAAAAATTAAAATATCAGTTTTGCCTTTAACTTAAGAGCAAATAAAAAATTTTGGTGACGATAGAATAGTATATTAAAAAGACCAAAAATCAAAATAAAAATTTTTTATGCTCCTAACTTTAAGAACCAATAAGAAAGACAATGATGGTGAAATGATATATTTGAAAGAACAAAATAATAATTTTATAAAAATAACAAAGTTAATTAATAAATTTTAACTCTTGGAATATATTAGAAATAGATTGTAACGTAAAAAAAATATTTTCAATATTAGCCTTCTACAAGGAGTAAATCAGAAAGTCGAAAACTTTTCAAGAATATATAACCGTTATATATAGGACTATCTAGGATCTCATATTCTCCATCCCTTTTAAGCCCTTACGTTCTCGTCGGATTCAGACTCACAAATACCAGGCTAGCAAGACCCACTCCGTTTGCATCCCTACAGGGAAGCAACTTTTGTAACTCTTGATATATGGTTCAGACAAAACCAAAACAAGAAAAGAAATTGCCTGCAATCGAACAGGAAATGCAAAGCAATCAAGCAATTCATACTCAAAAAATTCCAGCAACCAAATCTCCCAACAAAAACACCCAGAGCTTGTAAACACTTTCTTCTCACAAAATGCAGGATATGCACAGATCATGCAAACAAGGTTAAATTTTCGGAAAATACAGCATACAGATCATCCTCGAAGAAGAACGAAAGTGGATTTCGCTAACATCGCACTGCTAACAACCTTTTGTCAGGATAAAAATGCTAGCTCCTCCCCACCTGCTACTTAAGTTACATCAGTTTGCATTTGTTTGATGATATTATATAAGATGGGTGCCATCAAATTTGTCAGATTTGTGCCACAAAAACAGGATTACAGTCCCCAAAATGAAATTCTGAACATAGAAGAGATTTTCTAAACAACAGATTGTTATTAAAAAAAGTCAAATAAAATTTTTTTTAAAAAAAAAGACGCTATGTAAATGGCGCAAGATACGACCAGCCGCAAGTTATAAATACTCTTCCACGACAGCCTTTACCAAAAGAATATTTCCGCAAGACTCCAGCAAAACCCCCAAACTTACAAGAAAAATCTCCTCCTGCTTGTATCCATCTCGGGCTAAACAAGGAGGAAATAAAGAGTTAGAAGAATATGATATCTTTAGAAGAAGGGCTATTAATTGTCTAACAAAGCGAGGTCAATACCTTATGGACCCATTCAAGTTCTCCACCTTTTGTATCGAATGTTCCATGCTGCAAACTGATTAACTTCAATGTAAATCGAGGACCACACTCCTGCATCAAGTGAATATGAAACAGTAGGCATACAAAGGAAATAGCAAAGGGGTCGTGGTTCTTAGTGATCTGGTTATAATTTGGAGAAGTGGGATAACCTAGAGATCAAAATTTGCACCAAAAAGAACTACGCTGTAGGATGAGGGGAAGAATTGTGATATTTTATTACGAATTTACAGCACATTCTGAAATTAGTTGTCCAATATTTACCACTCTTAAATTGCTCTACCGTTTTCATTATTTTCCAAATTGAGGATTCAGCATGGCCTTCATATCATAAAAGTAGTTCTATCTGAGGTACATTTCTGCATCTCAATACAGAAATCTCTACTTCATTCTTGTGGATAAGATGCAGAAATTGGAGAATTGTTAGAAATGAACACAGCCATTACAGAGACTGCCGAGGGCTGATAGAAGAAAATGAGGTTAACTTTTCAGGAGTGCTTGCTGTCAGAGTTGCAAGCATGCAGCAATACATGCCATATTTCATCTTTTCCATTCTCTGCCCTACACATGTTATACAGTTATACTCGAGGCATACAAAATCAATGTCAAATCTAAGTATGTTCGTCGTCCTTTGTAAGAATGATGAACGGAAAGTAGAGAAGATGTATTTTTATCTGCTAAGCTATTAACATTGAAAACAGGAGATGCAAGGCAGCTGTCAAAGAGACTCTAGCATACTGCTAGTTCATACCTGAAGCCGAGCAATCACCTTCTTTTCGGGTAAATTCTTGACTTCAGCAGCCTTGGTAGCTTTACCTTTTGAGTCCTCCTTTTTCTCTTTGGCATTAAAGATGTATCTAATCCACATTTAACAAAAAGAATTAGCAATAAAGTATAAAAGGTTGCAAACCTATCAAAAAAAGATGAAATGGAATTTCCAAAACACTGATCTGAACATTAGACTCTAAAATTAGGCAGACCAGAGAAGAATGTTGCACTAGATGCTTTTCCACGAGTCAATGGACAAAGATCATCATGGGCTAGCAAAAACGTTTATATAAAAAAGAATGTAACTCGACGGTAATGCAATAATAGATAGGACAACTAACTCTAAAGCAACCATCTTAAAAGAAGTTCCAAGACCACACTTAAACAAGCCTTTGATATGAACTCCATGACCTTGATAAACCAGATCTTACCAAAGACACAAAAACTAAAATAATGTTAGTTGAGCCCAGAAAATATGAAACAAAGAAGGAAGCTAGCCAAACATCTACGGACCATTCTTTAGACAAGGAGTCTAGCTTTTCTGTAGAGTCCTGTTCTCAACCGGCATGCTAAGAGGACCGGTTACGTCTTTTGGGACCACAACCAAATTAATTACTTAGTTTGCAAGTTAATTCAAACTGATTTTGGATAAATACAGAGTTTGATTTTTAACTTGAAAGTTTAGAGGATTTCAAATAATATGTTAATACAAAAAAAAGAACAGTACTTCTGTAACAGCACTCAAGTTTTGGTATTTGAGTAGTGCTCCAAGAAATTCTGTCTCAGTAATTTTGGCAATTTCTGCAGTTTCGCTTTTCGTTTTAGGCAGTTAGTTCAGAAGTATTAGAATATGTCATAAGGACCCAAATAAAGAGAGAAATTAGAAAATATACTCAATCTAAACAGTTCGACATAGTGAACATGTCTAAATTTGATGCTATGATCTATCACAGATATTAAAGTACAATAAAATATGTAATATACAAAAGTTCTAGATGAACCAAATTTGTCCCACAATAATTCCAACAGTAAACATTCTTTTGACTTATGGTAACTAAATCAGACTTATCTTTGTTTTGGTTGAGTTTCGGATTTGAAGAAACACTGATCTAAAACAAAACTAGTTACAAAGTTTCACACAAAACATAAATTGAGAACATAAGTGCAACTTCTAGATGAGCGACCAATTGAAGCCAACAATGCTATATTTCCTTCATACTTCAATTTTCCAAGGAACAATGCCCGGCTCCATCAAGGTTGTAAATAGCAGATAGCAGGTACATAGCATTTGGAGGGTATCAAAGCAAATAGCAGATAGCGAGCGCCATGGCAGCTGCTATAAACCCATAGCGGGATTCATAATAAATTATTTAAATGCTTATATTCTTAACGCATTTGTATTTAAAATGACATCAATAACCTATTAGTTCCAAACAAGGATCTAAGTGCCCATCAGCATAGGCGATATCTACCGTGCTGCATCGTGCCAACAAGATATCGGCACGATACAGCCCTCGTACCGATGGCACAGCTCAAAACCCTCCATTCTTTAAATTAGTAAGTAATTTTCTTAATAAAGTTTAAAAGATTTGATAAAAATACATAATAAACAATTAGAATATTTTGTTCCTAAAGAAAATAAATATTTCATGCTATTATGTGTCAGCACACATAAATATTTTGTGACCAGCACACATCAACACGGCCCGGCACGCATCCTACCAGCAAGTTTCCAGCACAACGCCATGCTGCGGCACTTAAATCCTTAGTTCCAAATATAAAAGTATAATGGTCTTAATTTCTCTACATTTATATTTCAAGTAGTTTTTCTACTTAGTATAGTAATCCTTCATAACCGCAGTGATCCTTAATGGCGACCAATGAACTTGTGTTGCTGTCGTATTGCTTCTCTCCCTACATGAATAAAATTATAATTTTTTTTTCATTTGTTTCTAGTTAGAAATATAAATAAATAGTTCCTCTGGTATCCAATAAGTACTTTATTTCTTCTATTAGAATAATATTTTAAAAATTTTAGTGATTTTAGGACTTAACAGACCAATTGAATCTTCAAAAAATTGAGATTTAAGCTAGACCTGCATTTTATCACGCTATAGTGGCCATAGCGGCCGCTATTTAGAACACTATGCTCCATTATGGTAGATGTGAGAGCAATAGTTGCCTTTAATGTTTATTCTTTGTTTATTAGAACAGCAAAGCAGGGCTGACTAGACTAAGAATTTGGCATGTAAAGATTTAAGTGACAGAATAAACTGCCTAGGGAACTGCCTTTGTAATTTGGTGTTAAGAAGACAACTAACTCTAAGTCAAGCTAGTTGAACTCTGTTACATATTCGTGAAATAGACGCAGACCATTCAAACCGTGGCCACCCCAAGCCAACTAGACTAATTAAGTGCAAGGTTTTCTCATAACCCAAGAGTTCTGGCTGACTGATCTGTCAATTTTCTAGACCAGCACCAAGGATAACGTCCTGATATGGCTATCCTAGTTTTTGCCAGAACTGTTGTTTCCCTATATTAATATTATCTTAGCATTCAACTATTAAACAAACCTTTTGTATGATAAGTTTGAAGAATGAATGGATGGTTAAATTAGTTTGATGCCATGGTATAAGGACAATCTTTTCCTCACAGCAGCATCTTCACCATAGAAAAGGCAAGATGTCCTTTAGAGGAGAGTTTAGCAAAAGAAAATGGTACCAAAGACAAAGGATTAAATGCATACAGGTCCCTGCAAACATAGTCAATTGCGGATATATCCCTCCAAACGCAAAACTAGGTGAGTTGTCTCTGCAAAAGTTCGAAGTTATGCAGATATGTCCCTGCAGTTAACATCCGTTAGTGAACAGTTTGTTTTTTAACAGTGGAGACGTGAAATGACCATTTTACCCTCACAAAAATATCCCTCCAAAAGTTTTCCTCTTTCCCTTCTCCTTCTCTTCCTCTTCGGACCGTCGAAGCGGGCGGCGGCGGCGGCGGCGGCGCGAGGTTGGGCTCGCCGGCGACGAAGAAGAGAGAAGAACGCCTAGGCACCAAAGCTCTACCCGGAGATCGTCGCCCTCAACGCCGGCGACGAGGAAGTGGGAAAAAGAAGAGGAAGAAGGAAGAAGGAAGAAGAAAGAAGGAAGAAGAGGGAGAAGGGAGAAGGGAGAAGAGGGAAGAGGAAAAGGAAGAGGTTTGCCATCGTCGTCGTCGTCGTCGCCGGATCTCGTCGCCGTCGCTGCCGGATCTCCTTGCCGGCGACGAAGAAGAAAAAAGAAGAAGAGAGGGAAGAGGAAGAAGGGTAAATACGTCAATTTACACTATAATTAACCATGGTTAAGTATTTTAACCGTGGTTAACAGAAAATTTCTAACAGATCTGGACGGTAGGGATATATCTGCATAACTTCGAACTTTTGCAGGGACAACTCACCTAGTTTAGCGTTTGGAGGGATATATCCGCAATTGACTATGTTTGCAGGGACCTGTATGCAAATAACCCAAAGACAAATTGGTACATTTATTCCATAGATCAGTTTATGGAGATTCTTCCACCTAGATTTTGATCCAGGTTCTTAATTATTACGGAAAGGGCTTAACTCTTAACTAATCTTAAAATTAAAAGCTAGAGAATACCAATACGCAATCTGAGTCCTAGCATATTCATCATGCAAGTATTCATTTGCCATGAGTTTCTAAGCAACAATAGTAAGAAGCTTTGACAGAGAGGCCATACTATCTAAAGAATCTTTTCTGTCAACTGCTTTTAACAATCATTAGAAACTATACCAAAGTTCAAAAATAATGCTAGCACTCTCCGTGAAAAGTACTTTGATTAAGATATATTAATAGCAAGTAAACTTACCTATGATGCCGGAAAAATATGAAATCTCGCTGGTTATGAAAGGTAACAACTCGACGACCAC
This sequence comes from Aechmea fasciata, assembly GCA_025177825.1. Lineage (NCBI taxonomy): Eukaryota > Viridiplantae > Streptophyta > Magnoliopsida > Poales > Bromeliaceae > Aechmea > Aechmea fasciata. Next base: position 7,917,674 of record CM045945.1, read on the forward strand.
GGAAATCAGGTTCTTGAGGAAAAAGTGACTGTATTAACCTACAAGAAGAAACAAGATCAAAATAGGAACAGTTACCAAAGAACACGAAAACAAAGCAAATAAAAAACATATATATAAGAAAATATTGTTATAACAAATAAAACATTAAACTGCTGACTAGAAGTTCTCAGAATCACCTTCCAATTCGATTGCCAAGGCGTGTTGTGAAGTTGTTTAACACTAACTCAGGCTTATGACTAGTCGGATTTCCATGATTCTGCATGTTTAACCAAAAGATGGAAAAAGAGAACAGATAGCTTTATACTGCAAAAACAACAAGACTATGCAAACAAACTATTATGAAATCCAGAAATAAAAAATTCAGAGCAAATTTGGCATTAATATGTTATTTCTTTGTCCAATCTGCCTTTCAAGCTACCATTCTTTTCAGCATCGATTCCACTGAACTGGAAACATTTTTTGAAAGGAGAAGCAAGAAGCAAATTTTGAGTGTGGATGGAAGATGTAAGAAGTACAAGTGAAATCACTACACCAACTTTTGGAAGTGAATTACGTTCACTTTCTAACATTCAGCAAAACTAAGTCATGAAAAAGAAAATGTAAAAAAGGCACCAGGGAATCCTACTTGTCCTAATATTTATACGAAAATTAAAATTAAAGAACTAGAAACGAGGAGATTGTATTTGCACCCTGATTGAATCAAAGTTTGGACTTCAATGTACTCTTTTGAAGCAAATTAACTTTATGCGAGTCTTACTGCTTGTATCAAATGAAATTACTAACCAGACATACTACACCAACCAATAATAAAAAAGGAGGTACAAGAGCGAAGGTATGATTAAGAATATACTCAAGGTTAGTTACAGAAGAACATGTAAAAGTCCAAAAGTGTAAACCAACTATTATTGGTGAACTTTACAACACCAGAGACATATTAGCCCAGGAGAAAAAAAAGTCATTTGTTTGTCTCTAGTGAAGAAAAATGCTATTGTAGACCTTACCTACTTAAAATTCAGAACTCTAGAAACCGAACTTAAGAAACAGCAGAAGCCGGATTGCTGGTAAACAATTTCAGTAATCAGTATATATATAAACTTCGTGTTTTTAGTTTGCATACCAAATATTGTATAAGTTTATCTTACAAGGACCTTAATGTCATCTTGACGAGGAGAACCACATAGATAATAAAAATAATTACAACTCTTAACAAACTACAACAACACGTCTCAAGATGCATACATGTTTAAAGCCAGGAATTACGATGTCTCGGTGAAGGGCCAACAAAATTTGGATGACTTAAAATGCACAGAACTTCTCCAAAATACTAGTCAGAAAAATCAAGCGAATGAGTATTCAGCTTGTGTAGTGAATGAAATCAGCAGTTGTTATAACACATGTTTATACAAGCAAACCTGTGACTAAACATAAAATAGAACGCTAGGAAAAGACAGAAAGTACCTTGATATCCTTGCGCAGGACAAGATTAGACAGTTTGAAATGTGCAGTTGGTCCATCAGGTAACTTAATGATATACAATCCATCTGCAAAAGCCAGAAAAATTTAAATAGTTTAAATGTGCAGTTAGTCCATCAGGAAAGTTAATTATTACTAATACAGCCGCGAACCAAAATAGAAAGATCACATCCTTAGTAGAGAAAATATTTTTTGCCTGGTCGACCATTAAGTAAACATTTACCTGGTTCTCTTCGATTTGTATGGACATTTATAATGGCCGTAAAGTCCTTTCTCTTCGCATATTCCACAATCTGCTAGAAAGTACCAAACTCATAAGCTATAAGCTATGCTAACAGGAAGTAACAAACTAAAACGAGGGGAACATACAAATGGTACCTTTTTCAGGTCATATGTTCCTCTGGCATAGTCATGGCCATTAGGGATCACTGATATCAGCTCTTCAATGAAGGCAAGACCTCTCTAGAACCGAGTGAAGGTAAATATATAACTTTAGCAAGTTGAAAATATTCTGGCAAATATAGAATAGCATATTGAAGAAAGTCAACAGATTCCAGAGAGAGATAAAACACTGAGACAAGAACACAAAGCAGAAAAGATAATAGAAAAGGAAGGATGGCAAACATACAGAAGAATGAAAACGGCAAGTGGTGATCAATATCTTTGGAGTGACTCCACAGTTTAGAACTGCATTAAACTCATCAGCATCGTTGCCAGCAAACAACTGCAACAACAAACAAAAGAAAAAACAATTTGGAAACATGTAAAAAATCTTGAAAACCCCAATGTTCGTTAAACAATTTAGATGGTAAAAGCATAAATCACATGTGCATTTTCTTCTGTCAAACAGAACCAACATTAAACAATTCTAAATTATGCCGAATCTGCAAATAACGCCAACCTCATATTGAGGTATGACAAAATAGTCTTAGCAGCAGCCTACACATTTCAAACCATTTAAATATTTAACTGTGCCAATGATACTTCAAAATGGTTTAGGCACCAGCATGCATTTACATACTAACCACTAACACTATGAAGGGAAAAAAAAAAAAAAAGACAGCTGCTTCAGAAATGGCAGTAACAAAGAACAGTATCTTACAAATTTGGTGCATGCAGAACTTATAATAAGTCTGGAGTATAATAAAGCCATGAGCCCATTATATGATATGAAGTACCTTGACAAACTTTTCTTTACACCTGTACAACTCAATTCAAAATTCTCTTTCATAAACTAAACAAATTATATATCTCCTTTTCTACTCGATTCAACCAATTCTCTTTCATAAACTAAACAAATTCTATTTCTCCTTTTCTACTCATCTAGAAATGATCTTCAACTAACTCATTCTTTCTTTTAATTATAGTATAAATAATGTTTATCTCATGTAAGTCAAACTAGAAAACATAATCTGTCAATAGTTCATCCTGGTATTCCTAAAAAATTCCATGTCTAGAAGTTCAAATCACAAGATTTAGCAAAGTCCCCTTTTCCCTCAAGCATCAAAATGCGGCATAAATCTTATATGAGCATCATAAGTCCTTCAGTGGTTGACGTACTATCTCTTATATTAGCATATCTAAAGTTGATAAAAGATTCCTTTCCTCGTTATGTAACTGTCAACAAATATTTGTGGAAGCTCCCAGGATCTAAAATTGAAATGTTGATGACATTCAACTTACTTTCCACTTTTCCTAATTGTACACAGCACAGATTCTTGAATTATTCTTTTGCACTCTGATTACAAGATATTACACCAATCTCACAACAATCAATGCTCTATTTAGTATTTACAATCTCCCTAAGATGTGGCTGGTTATGTAGGAATTTCTCAGATGAATGTCAGATGTCTCGCATGAATACTACATATCTAAAAAGTTTGGAACAGACAATTACTAAACTAAATGAAGTCAAAATATATCATCTCTGCTCCGACTTATTTTTTCACTATTGTTCATTTGTACCGCAAATCAAGTTTTGAATGATAAGTATCTAGTCCTTCTCATAAATCTTATCCTGATAAGCCCACCAACGCCCAACATCAGTTCAGATTGTAACAACTAGCTACCCGGAGGTTGTTGTCCCAGTCACTAAGAGGAGCCACTAGGTTTTCGATAAATCATCTAAAAAGCAACAATCTGCACATTTCTTCACTCTGAAATTCCAAGATACAAACATACAATGATTTCATCAACACCGCAATGCTTTAGTCACGAGAGATATAAGTTTCTTCTTTTTTGATAAAACACTAGCACCTACAATGTGTAGGCAAAAGTGCAATAAACCCCTTCGTTTTGTTCTCTTACAGTGCATAGTCCTTATGAAGCTTTAAAAAGAATAATGTTTAAATCACATGAAACTTGAAACAAACTTCACAAGTTAACTGAATTAAACCTTTCTCTTAGCACATATTGCATAAGTTCTTTCTCTTAATGGTTAAACACCATACCCTTCGACAAGAAAAATAGGATAAAACCTTCATGTTAATTCCTCGTATCTTATCAAACTACCAAATGAAGAATTTAATGTTCAATTAATCTTTCTAGCGAAATTGCAAAAAACCCCATCAAAACCCATGCAACATCCCCCAACTTATTCACAAAACAAGAAAATACATTGAGGCCCTGTTTGGATGCATGGGCGTCTTGTTTCATCAAATCATCTTTTTTCAGAATAAAATAAATCACTTCGCAGGTGGTGATATGCTGTCCTACCAAATCACGAATATCATGACCTTTTTTGAAGCAAAAATTAAACTCCTTGATTCCAAGGACACAAGAACATTCTCGTACCGAATAAGATATCATCGGAAAAAGCAAAGCATGCGAAAGGACGAACCTCTTCATCGTCGGGTCGGCACACGGTCTCGTCAGGTTCCCTGGTGTTCTCGATCGTGCGGGGCACCTTCTTCTCCGGAGGCTACAGTTCCGGAGCGACAAAATCATCAGAAAATCAGATACCGAGCAACAAAAGCGAAAGCAATCCAAGAAAACCTGGAATTAGATACAGGTACGAGGATTATTTGACCTCCTCGCCGAGCTCGATGGCCTTCTTGTAGGCGGCATCGCGGGTCTTGGCCTGCTTCCGCTTCAGGATCTTCTTCTCGCGCTTGAGCTTCGCGTGGACGGCGCTCCGCTTCTCCTTGTTCTTTATCTCGGAGGGGGCCGTACGGCTCTTCTTCCTCTTCTCCTCTCCTCCTCCACGCTCTGCTACCGCTTCCGCTTCCGCTTCCGCTTCCGCTTCGCACGAGCCCTTCCTCTTCTTCTCCTTCCCCCCCCCCCCCCCCCTCTCTCTCTCTCTCTCTCCCTCTCCTCCTCTCCTCCTCTCTCCAGGGACCGCACGAAGTGAGGTTTGCGTTAGGGTTTACGAAAGAAGGGGCACACCCGTTAAAAGAAATAAAAACATCTATCTATATATCTATCTTTGAATTGGGGATCCAAAGTCGGTACGGCGCCCTTCTCCGCAAAACGCGCGCGCGAGCCGGCGCGGGCTCGCGAGCGGGCTGGGGCGCGGGCGGGCGGGCGAGCTGGCGGGGGCGCGACCGGGCGCACGGGTGCGGGCGAGGGCGCGCCGGCGGGGGTGGGTTTGGGCTCTCTCTCTCTCTCTCTCTCTCTCTCTCTCTCTTTCTAACTTTCACTCCTCTCTCCCTCTCTCTCTCTCTCTTTTCTTTTTTGTTATTTAACTTCTTCTCTTTTTTTTTTTTTCTGTGGATCCACTCTCTCTCTCTCTCTCTCTCTCTCTCTCTCTCTCTCTCTCTCTTTCCTTTTCTAACTTCCACTCCTCTCTCCTCTCTCTATCTCTCTTCTTTTTCTTTTTTCTTTTCTAACTTTTTTTGTTTATTTTGTAGTATTTTGATTCACATACAAAAAAATAAAAATTTTATATAATATTATGAGTCACGTACAAAAAATAAAAATAAAAATTTTAATTTTAAATATAAATTAAATTTTAATTTTTAAATCGAATCTCTTATTTTGATGGATTGGATTGCGGGCGGCGAGAGCATGCGCGAGCCAACGCGAAGGAGGTTTTTTTTTTTTACTTTTTTCATGTGAAACCCACAAAATTTAAAAAATTTAAATGTAAATTTTAATTTTAAACTGAATCTCTTCTCAACAAAATTAAAATTTTATATTTAATTTAAAGTTTAAATTTAAACAAAAAATTTAAATTTAAATTTAAATTTAAAATAAATATTTATATTTATATCTATCTTTGAATTGAGAAACCAAAGATGGTACGGCGCTCTCTGCGCTCGGGCGTCGGTGGGCCCACAGCGATGAGGTTGTATTTTTTTTATAGGTTAACCTAATGAGGTTAACCTATAAGAAATATTATGTATTTGGTTAACCTATAAGAAAAATATATCTTTGTATTTTTCATAAGAACTATCTATCTTATGTATTTTTCTGCATAAGAAATATATATTAAAATTTTTAATTTTTTTATTTAAATTTAAGAATTAACGATGTTAGTATATCGCCGTTAAAATAAAATTTAATATATTATTATGCTATCACCTGTTTAATTTTCGTGGAGTTAAAATAAAATTTTAATATATTATTATGCTATCACCTATTTAATTTCCTTTTTAATGAAACTTGCTAGCTTTCTTTTGAATGTTAAATTTGAATTTTATATATATATATATATATATATATATATATATATATATATATATATATATATATATATATATATATATATATATATATATATATATTATATATAGTCATTACTATCCTTTTAATAGGATATAAAGACTGTCCTATCAATTTTTTAGCCTTTGGATCAACTCTTATCGTCATTTATAACCATTGGATAACCACTCAGGGGACCATTCAACTCTAATCGACTAATATCATCCCAACCCTACAATTTCTCATCCAAGGGTTAAAAACTTGATAGGACAAGTGCTCATATCCTATTAATAGGATAGTAGCCTTTATATATATATATATATATATATATATATATATATATATATATATATATATATATATATATATATATATATATATATATAGGCTACTTATCTTATTATGAGTATAGACCCTTTATACTCATACATTTTTAACCGTTGATTAATGGGATACGTGGTTAGGATGATGGTGGTCCCTACTTAGAATGATAGTGGTCCCCAGAGTTGAGTGGGTAGTTGGTTGAATAGTATGATCTAACGGATGAAAATGATCAATGGAATAAATCGAGGCTAAAAACTTATGAGTATAAGGAGGCTAATACTCATAAAAGTATAGTAATGGACTATATATATATATATATATATATATATATATATATATATATATACTATTATGAGTACGATCGCCCTCGTACTCATAAGTCGTTTTCAATGATAGAGCTTCCGAATCGACGATCCATATCATTAAACGTTATTTATAGCATTTAAAACTTCTAGAAATCAAATTTTATAATTTTTCGACATCATTACCTTACGATCAAGAGGTCATAAATTTGACAATTTTTAATGGCCGGTATGAGATATTTCCTAGTTTAACGGTGTAAAAGAATCGAAATTTGTTGAATTTTTGATAGAAAATTTTATTCACTACATAGATAAAGATCAATAACTCCGATCTTGAATTGAAAGATTCGATCATCCTTTTTTAGGACGTCGTTCGATTTTCACCGTTCATTTTATCCCCCCTAAACAAATAATACAATCGACTATATCCTTTTATTAGTAATATCTTTCCAATTACTCCTATGTCCCATTAATTCACACCTAACTCTCCACTTCGAAAAAAAAAAAAAAACCACTCTCCTCTCCTCTCTTCTTCATATCTCTCCCTTCTTCCTCTCCGACGACACTACTTTTTCGGCGACGTCTTTCCTTTTGGCGAGTTTTTTTCTCTCCGGCTAACCTCCAAGGTACTCACTCCTCTATTTTTTCATACAGATTTCTCTCCCTCCCTCGCTTGATTTTCCCCCCTAAACTACTTAGCCTAGTTCTGAATCCGCGCCAGCGAGATCCGGCAAAGACAGATCCCACTGGCATGAATCTGTTAAAAAAAAGTTGAAAAAGGTTAAAAAAAAATTCAAGCAACTTTTATATTTCTGAAAATGTATGAAAAATTTTAGCCGAAAATAATTATTTAGCCAAAAAATCTGGTTTTTTTTTTATATCACTGTGCTTTCACATCCTGAACTTAAATTTTTTTTGTTATTTAGACCTCCTAAACTTCTACTTTTTTTTACTTGTGTTTTCTTGGTTATAAGTTCAGTAAAAAAGTTATCATCTGTATCGGCAATCTACATCTATATGTAAAATTATTTTACATAAAGTTATAAATGTACTGTTGAATATAAAATTGTATAAACACCGTTCTTTAATAACTTAAGTGTCACGCCCCGGGGTCCTTTTTGACAGAACACAGAGGAAATTTTTTTTTTTTTTTTTGAAAGATCTGACCCCAGGGTATGCCAGATCCGTCACAAATACAGAGAATCCACTGTTCACACGGACAGAGTCTCCCATATATTTGCACGGCGTCGCACTAGTACAGAGTATTATAATACACCCAGAAAACAACCACAACGAGTGAACATACAAACAATCGACAGTTATACATTCACATACACCATTCATCCCAGATTCACATTCATTTATTAAATCATAAATCCACGAGTTTTATAGTTCATTCAAACCACAGAAATCCAAATAACATAAACCAACCGAACCATGAAATATCAAGCTATTAATAATTAAAGTAAACAAGGTAGGGACTAAACCAACAAACTGGGTCGGAAACTCTAGCGACCACTACGAACGTGTCTCACGTCTCGTCTCAACTCTCACCGCCCGCGATACCTGAAAAATAGTGGGGGAGGTGAGAACATATAAACATGTCTCCCTCCCAGTGGGTACCGCAAGCCACGAAGGCAAGCCGTAATCACGGGAAACCAAAAGAGATAGATAAACAAATATATAAGCTGTGATATGAAATAAAACTACAGTAGCTACAACAGATAATAAGGAGCAATAAATAATCATGCTACTGTATAGATATCAATACTAAGAATGCCTCAAAGTAAGGAACCAGAAACTGTACCCAATCTATGCCTGCTATATTGGTCCACAAACCTCAAGTGTTGCCTGTCACTAACCTGCACCGACCTGATCCATTCGCCCCAAAGGACGACCCATCCGGATAAGTATACCTCCGATCGGTGCCCAAACCGATCCGGTGTCATGAATACCCCCAAGTGCTGTGACTAAGTCATGCTGGTATGCTCAACAAAAACCCGGCTAAAGCCGGTGCCTAGGCCGAAGCCAACAACAAGGGCGTACACCGTCGAACTGTGATAGATGCTAGGGCGTACAACGCCGAACCTCGATCAACCAGATCGAAACACATGACGAGAGAGTCAATGTATTGCCCAAAGTCCACAGAGATGCAATATACAAAAGTAACATGCTCTACATGTCTATCCATAACTATCCAAATGCAATCAACGAGATACGATAACCAAACGATAAACAAACAATGGCATGTAAAGACTAAAAATGCTGGAATAGAAAAATAGGAGAAAGAAGTGAAACGCTCTCACCGACTGCCAGCTCGAAGCACCCACCTGTACAAATACGGCGCATGTCTCTCGTCTAAGGAAGAAGTAACAACCGGACCTAAGAAGGGTCCACCGGGTTAGAATCTAACCCACTAACACATGAATCACTACTCACAAAGCCCCACAAACAAACCTACGGGAATCGATTTCCCAAAACCGATTACCGAATACCCCGGAAGTTCCGAAAACCGCACTGGAACACACCGTCGCTCACCCGTCGTTTCCGAACCCTCGAAACAACACGGGTGACCAGCCAACAAGGCTCTACGACAACTTAAATAAACCCTGAGCACCGTCGGAAGAATTTCGACCAAAAAGGCACGTTCCCTCGGCAAATTTTGCCGAGAAACGTCCCGAAAATCATCTTCTCGATTAACGTGAGGCTTGGGGCCTTGGACGATCAGTCCAGAGGTTGCCCGCATCACGTACATGCCGCCCACAGCGGCCACAAATAACAAATTTATATAAAAGCCCATCAAGATACGCGAAATCGCGTTATTTCATGCGATTCCGGAGCTTTTATGGCTCATCAGAACCAACCAGAGGTCGAACAACCCCACCAAGGCACTCGTTGATAGGTTTTGGCGTGCCGAAGACCGTGCTCACCTTTCGGAGTGTAGCCGACCGCTGTGGAAAGCGTACGAGCGACACGAAATTCAAGAAACAGCGCGCACAGCGCGAAAAGTATGAATATCTCGCTAACCAGGGCACCAAAACCCACAACGGAGGTGACCATCGCGTTCGGCACGAAAAACCAATGACCGTGCTCACCTTCTGAGGTCAGTTAGCCCTATCAGATCACCAAATAGGTGATCAAAATCCTAGAGTACTGTGCTGAACCCTAAAAACAGCATACCTGGCAGGGGAGACCTAGGGTTCGTCGCCGGCGGCCGGGAGGCGTGCGCTCCGGCCGGAGGTGGGAGTGGCCGTCCGGAAGTCCGAGGAAGGTCCCGGCCGGCGGCGGAGGATGGTCGAAGGCGCGGCGGCGGCGATCTATTCCCTCCACTCCCTCTCGGGTTAGATGGCTCCGGCGGCACGGCGGCGCCGGGGACGTCGGGGGCGGCTACGTTCCGGCAGCGGCGGCCGAGGGAATGTGGTGCACCCCTCCGCGGCACTGCGACGTGCGGTGGCCGAGGTGGCTCGCCCTCACCGCACTAGGTCCGGGCGGCCGCAGGTGAAGGAGCGGCGGCCGGCGCACGCGGAACGACGGGGAGGCGCGCCGCAGTCACCGGAGAGGGCGGCGCGACCGGGCGGGAGCGCGGCGGCACGCAATAACCCGGATCACCCGGCTCGGTGCAGGTGATCCGGGCCGCATGGAGCACGGAGGAGCTCCGGCGGCGCTCGGGGACGGCGGGGTCGGCCGGGGAGGCGAGCCTGCGATGGTTCTCGGCCAGGGAAACCTGATCCAAGGGTAAGGGGTCCTTCCCGGCCAATCTTGATCAAGATTAGGGAGGTAGTGGCCGGGGTGAAGGAATGAGAGGGCTCAGGTGGGTTTTCCGGCGGCCGGGGAGATCGCCGGAGGTCGGGGTCGTGCGCACGGGGGTAGGCAGAGGGAGGCGGATCGGCTAGGGTGGCTAGGGCAATAGGAGAAGTAATAAGATTAGGGTTTTCGTGAGAGGGACCCTAAGCCATTTATATATACAAATTGCAACTTTGCAAATTAGTCCCCCAAATCTCACAGTCCTATTCCTAGTCCCTGTCAACATGTGTATTATTCACATACGCCCCTCCACGTTCGAATTCGCGCGATTCGGCACATAAAATATCGGCGTTTTAGCAAAATTTCCGATTTTGCCCTTATGACCCCTCTGCGAACAATTCACAATTCCCGGAGATCCGTCCGTCGGATTTCCGAACGGATCACGCCAGCGCATTCAGCACGACTGGAGCATCGAACCTAGCATTTCGTTTCGTTCGATTTGGTCTCCGATTTGCGACGAACCCATCCCTCTAGTTTCCTTCAATAAAACCACCTATATATAATATATAGGTGATTTCAGTCGGAACCCTTTTTCTCGACAACCGTGCATCGGAATCCTAATCCGTCAGTGCCATTGGATTCAGAATATCCGAGCCATTCGAAACGAGCTATTGGAAGCCTATGTTCAGAGTTCTGTACGCACCGGGATCCTTCTCTACTTCTCGGCTCAACGAAAAGCCGGAGTTACTATTCACTTTAAGTCAGAAGTCCGGGTCGCGTAACTTTTCCGTCTTAGCTCTTTTTCGCCCGAAATTTGACGAGTGCTTTTGTAATTAAATTACACACAATAACATCGTCAACCAAGGGTTAAATTGCACTGCAAAAATCTCAGTCCTTACTTTAAGTTTTTAGAGTACAACGGTTGTTTCACATGGTATCAGAGCAGGAGGTCCTGAGTTCGAGTCACGCCAGGCTCCTAGCATTATTAATTTCCTCCCATTTAATTCAAGTCCACGTCACGGGCCTTGCAAAAAGTCTCGAGTCCAGACGTGAGGGAGAGTGTTGAATATAAAATTGTATAAACACCGTTCTCTAATAGCTTAAGCTTTTAGAGTACAACGGTTGTTTCACATGTACAATTGCAAGATGTTCCTATGTATCTAGGAATTTATTTTCCAGCAATTATAAAAAGGTTATAAAGAGGTGCTTAATCATGCACATTCATCCTTGAAGAATGTTATTGAATAATCATTTGGTGTGCTTAAAGTATGGCGGCGTATATTACAAATGATGCAAGTTTATCCAATGCCAACTCAATCACAAATAGTGTCTGCAGCTATACCACTTCACAATTTTATTAGGATGAGTTTAAACGCAAGATGAATAGTTCAACAAATGTAATCAAGATATAAATTATATCCCCAACATTGAAGAAGATAAAAGCAATACAAGTAGATCGACACAGACTTATAGTAGAATAACATATGATTACATCATGACCCAAACTTGCAATCATATTACCGCATCATTGATGAGTATATTTAGACAAATTGTTATCCTAATGAATATTTATCATTATGCACTTTTGTTATATTAAATAGTTATTGATAATTTGAAATATTCATGTAATATTAATTAGTTTTAAAAATGAATTATGTTAAATAGCATTACAAAATCACTTCAGCAAAAAAATTTGCCAAACAGCTTTCTAAAATCATTTCAGCACAATCACTTTTCTATCAGATTCAGCCAAACGTTCTACAGCTTTTAACAGAAAATCACTTTTCCAAACCAAAATCAATTCTGCAGAAATCATTTTTCCATAAGTTAGGCCAAACGAGCCCTAAGTGACATACAATCTTATTTTAGAAATTTTTTTTGCTATTCTTTTTTATACAGTAACTGTAATATTTAAGGGTTTACAATTTATGTATAAGTAAAATAAAAAACATCTTGTATAATGTGTTAAATTTAATAAAAACTGAAAAAGCAAAAGCAAAGTATATAAGTAAAAGATAAAAAGTTTAGTTCTCTAAAAAAAAAAAAATTTTAAAAAAAGGTTGCTATAATAATCATCCGTACTCCCAACGGGATGAAAGAGAGAGGAGGAGGGAGAATGACAGTGAAGTAGAAAAAGGGGAAGGAGAGCCATCGTTGGGGGAGGGGAGGTGGGGGCAGGTTAGATATTAGAATAGGTTATGATGATTACCATCCATATATATAGACATCACGTTAGGTTATGATGATTACCATCCATATATATAGACATCACGTGACCAACTCCTGGCGGCGGTGGGGATAATAGCGAGTGTTACGCCCGGGCCCCAGCGGAAGCCTACTTAACGCGTGCACAGACCCACCATATGCACAAGGTGGCTCCCGGTGCATACAAGGAGTCTACAATAAACAATTAAAAGAATGAATAAGTAAATGTTTCCGCTCGTGCCTGTCTAATGACCTATTGGTAGCCAACATTCCCCCTCTATAAATAAGCCTTTCTCACGGCAATCTATTTCGACGCCTAATCCCGCATGGGTGATCTGTCGTCGCAAGACCAACTCCGAAGTGCTCGCTTGTAGAAAGCGACCCTTACTAGCATTGCCAAGTTTTCCACCGACTTGTGACTTAATACATCCGCCACAACATTTAGCTTTTTCTGGGTGGTAGAGGATAGTCTAGTGAGGAGGGGAGAAAGGGGATGGACTGCTGGAAGGAGGTGGATGCTCATCGCAAATAGAGGAAGAAGACAGCGGGGGAGAGGAGTACGCCAACGTATTCTCGTACCCCGACACTCCTCTGACAACCCTCGAAACGTATGTACGGAGGGAGCGGAAGATCATGATAAAGTGTGACAACCCTTCGCGTCTTTGTGATCTGTGGAGCTAGGTGTACGACAAAGGATATGTCACAGTACTTGCTAAATCTGAGCCGCTCTAGAGGGGGAATAAATTGGGGGTGAAAGAAAAGGGATTGCAGGTGAGAGAGAAGGAAGGGATCGACGGTGAGAGAGAACAAATCGGGAGAGACAGAGCGGGCGACATGTAAGCCCTCTTAGCAATAGAGAGGGGGAACGGATTGCGGGTAAGAGAGAGGAAATGGATCGGAAGAAACGGATCAGACGACACGTAACCCCTCCCAAAACTCAAGCTTTGATATATCTATTGATATTTTTTCTCCCTCACTTCACTTCACCGGAATTGACTTCGCTCCATGATGAAGTGAAGTCAATTTCGATATTTTGAATGAACTTAACATTTGATTCGATTGTACTAATATTACTTTCAATCGGACAATAAAAATAATAAATTTCTGTCAAATTTTCTTTTTCTGTTATGAAACAAATTCTTTTTACTTGTTTGTTCAACAGACGAGCTCGTCGTAGCCCGTCGCTAGTGATAAAGAGAGAACGAGAAAACATATCATCGGCATTAATAATGCTCGTACTCGCTCGCCCTCCCCCATCTCCTCCCCTCACCCTCTCCCTCCGCTCTCCCCTCGCCCATGGCGATCTCAACCCCAACCGCCTCCTCCTCCCCTTCCACGCCCCTCCTAATTCCATGGCCGCGGCGACGGGAACGAGAAGAAGGAGACGACGAAGCGGAGGAGGAAGAGGAGCTGTGGAGGTGACGTGCATGGCGAACCAGCGGAGGGTGCGCATGGTGGCAAAGCAGATCCAGAGGGAGCTCTCCGACATGCTCCTCACGGACAAGGTGCTCCAATACGCCGTCCTCCCCGAGGCCTCCCTCGGCGCCGACCGATACCTCTCCTCCCTCACCACCATCAGCGACGTCGAGGTCTCCGGCGACCTCCAGGTCCGCATCCCCCCCAAACCCTAACTTGATCCATTTTGTTTCGACTAATTCGGTTATTAGTTATTACTAGGTTGTTGTGCCTCTTTGAGACGAAATCGTAGCTTGTTGTAGGCTTTAGGGTGTAAATTCGTGAGCTTTTATTTGGGTTGCCCGTTAACTGTTTGTGTTTATGCCGCTGGGATTCTGCACAAGAAAATTTGGAGGTAGGGTTAGAAAATTTGGGACCTTCTGCTGTAGCGGAAATCAGAACTAATTTTGAGGGCCAGAAGTAGAAGCCCCAATGTAGAGATTCTAATTTCCTGCAGAGAGAACCTGTTGAGGGGATTTAATGTAGTGCTTCTCCTAATAGCTCTTCTCACAGTACTTCGTCAAACAACATTGTGCCCTACAGCAGGACCAAACAGGACCTTAGTTATGTTTTGTATATATTGGAAAGCAGAAGCTCTGTTCACATTGTTTGGTCCTGACAATGGTCGTCACCTTTTATGTTTTTGGGCAAACTTTAATTTGACACCCTGTATAATGTACTTTTACTTTACTATCATGTGGTTTAAAAAGTGTCACCTACCTATCCAGTGGTATAATGTACTTTTACTTGATCATCATATGGTTTAAAAATTTTCGCATAACTATTTTGTGGTTTTATTTTTGTTTCACCAACAATGAAATCTATTGTCAAATAGGATAGTAAAGTAAATTTTTTTTTGAAAACCATAGGGTGGTACCCTTTTTGGTAGCAGACCTTACAGTGAAACAAAAATAAAATTACAAAATAGTTAAATATAACTTTTTGAAATATGGGGTGGCAAAGTGAAAACATGCTAAATCATATGGTAGTCAAGTGCAACTTTTTGAATCACGAAATGGCAAAGTGAAAATACGCTATACCGCAAGGGGCAAATTGAAGTTTGGAACAAAAAAATGGCATGTGAATTTTGGTAACTATTGCCAATCTATCATTCACTCCTTTTTTGAGTTATTGTTGTAGTCTGGTGTTGTTTATCTAACCTATAGTCGATTATTTTTTCTAGATGTGTGACTTTTAACGCAAGAATCATGCTTTGATGAACCACTATATCATTTCTGCTCTTTTGGGATTATACTCTAAGTCTCGCTAGCCATCATGAAAAACCATTGAAACCTATCATCACATATCACTGCTATCACCTAAATGTGGGAATAGAATTGTCTTCATGTGGTTTACTTTAGTCTGCTATCCAAATTATTCTTGTACACACTTCAGTTCCTCATCTTGCTCCACCAACCACAATGCAGCATAACTACCATGTAGTCATAACACCACTGGAAGAGCCATTACCAGTGTATGGCAAGTCATTGGGGTCGATGACTTAACCAAGTGTTTGGTGCTTGAACCAAATTTCCACGAGGTTAACCAAGTCAAGCTGTTGATCGGTCGAAAGCACCTACGATTGCGATTTGGCTTCTTGAACAACCCTCGATTGCGCCAAGATTAAGGGATTTTGTTGAGAAGGGATCGACTCAACGGGGTTCTCTAGCAATATGTAAAATGAACCGAACTTTGGGACTTAAAAGTATTAATTTGGCTAAAACTCGACCCGAAGTAGCTGCCGAACTAATTATATTTTATCAATAGGGGAAATTACAGGGATCATGGACACTAAGGCTCGGATTACAAAGGAACTATGGATTAGAACTCTAAAACTAGAGGCTACTTCTAGGAAAACAATAGATGCTGGAAATGGAAGGATTACAGATTACTCCTACGAAAGAAGAAGTGCTGAGAATAGAAAGGAATTGAAAAAGCGGTAGTCTTGTGGGCGGAAAAACCCTTATTGCATGCATTCGCTATTTATATTTTAATAGAACTCTTGTCGGTCCTCAGTTAACCTGCAGTTATTGAACGGTTCGTGTCGTGGAGAGTGCTCAACCGTTGGTTATGGCATTGCTCCCCACCTTCTCAACCGTTCCTGCTCAAAATTTGTTCATCTTTGGACGATTCCTTCTCAACTCCGAGTGCACCACGTGTCATCTTTTTATTTGTCCACGTTAGCCAACCATGTGAGCTGAGCCGTCTACCAGCTGGCGCTATTTTTCTTGCGCCAACACCAAGATAAAAGAAACTAGAAGTTAAGGCCTCGTTTGTCTATGGTTATGTTTTTTTTTTTTTTTGTCTTTTAGAAACTCAAACTATATGCGATTTGATTTGCGTAAATCAACTTCTCTTTTCTTGTTGTTGTTGGTTAGCTACAAACTTATCGTATTAAGAAAAAACAAGGCAGCAAAAGAAAAAGAAAAAAACAATTAATAAATTTTTGTTTAGATTGCCTACACACCTCATAAATGTATAGAATGCAAGTTATCTACCATCATTGGTGCGTTCGATTGCATAGAAATTCAGGGAAAGAAAATGGAAATATGTAAGCATGACTAAATGAGCCCTAACATTAAGGTTTATGAGCAGGAAACAAATAACTAAAAGGGCTTGAATGGGGCAACAAGCCACATGACCATTAATAGCACGCTCGATCCTAAAGAAAAATAGTGTGGAGCTCCTTTTGCCAACTTTTGCCTCCTTGCTTGTTGTATTTTAGCTCTTAAATCTATCGGAACTGTTAGTTATTCTTGATCCACAAAAAGCAGATTCTCAAGTTCTAGAAAGCCTTAAGGTTTATTTTATTGTTTTGATGTGTACAAATGTTCAGTAAAGGTAGGTTGTTTGAGGTTTTTAAATTTTGGGAGCTGCATTCCTTGTTGATTTTTGGATTTGGGGAAGATTTGGTATAGTCTACAGTAGCAAAAGATGGTGTTTTAGGATGATGATTGCTTGGTGTAGAAAAAGTGAAAAGGACAGTAAAGGACAAAAAGAAGTATTGAGGAGACAACTATAATTTAAATTCTCTCAAGGCCTTCCGGATTCGCTCTGAGTAGGTGGAAGAAGACATGTTCATTAACTAATATGCTGATGCTTTCAAGATAAACCCCTTTTCATATTTATAGCCAATTATGGAAACAAAACAAAATAATGAAGAAATTCTTTCTACTAAGTTTGTCATTTGTACCTTAGTTACTTAGGTTTCAGTAACATTAGTATTTTTCGTAGCGACCTAGCTCGTTGGGTCCAAACACTCGCCCAAAATGCTTAAGCCTAGTTATTATTATTAGTGTCTAAGTCTCTTATATACCCAATCACATCCTCATTCCTAACCGATATGGGATTATTGGGGTGTGACATTTTCTAAAGTCTTTTGTTTCTCTTTTCATATGTGCAATACTAATTTCAGATCATCATCTTTGACTGATTCAACCAACATACTAGTTGATTTTACCTTCTAGTTTGACAAATATTAATTAAGATTGATAATGATATGATTATAGAAAGAATCTCTCTTAAAAGATTATTTTGATGAACTCATTAGATTTAACCTTTTGACTTATTCTGGTGAACATCGTAGTCAAAATCACCTTTTCCATGCTATAAAATTAGAGAGCTAGTCACAACAGTCTCTCCTTCATACACATATGATGTTTCTGAGTCACCTTCTGGATAAAGGATTACTTGTGCACCATTAGTCCTTAAAACTATTATCTAATTTCCACATCAGTCCTTGAGATTTAAACATAGAATTCCGACACCCCAAATGAATGCAAGTCTTTATTTATTTAATTTTTTATTTTTATTTGTTTTTTTTATTCTCATAGCCTTCCATTTGAGGTACCGACAGAAGCTTGCTCTGTGGTTGTGAGTGTGATAACCACATTGGCATTTTCTTTAATAAACATGGAAGTTCGAAAGTTTGCTACTGCTTCTTGGTGTAGGGAAGGAGCTCCAGAATCCTGACCAAGAAGGCGGTATTACATGGGTCCAACCTGAAAATTGTAACAACTCTTAGCTTGCACAAATTTGTTAATGGACGGTTTATCGCATGTCAATTTTGTTAATAGTTTTAGTTTGTCCATCCCCATAGAATTTAAGGCACCTTTTATTTATTTATTTTTTTTCTGTAGGTTGTAAAAGTATATGTATCTGTTTTTGGTGATGAAAGAGGAAGAGAGGTAGCTATTGCTGGGCTAAAAGCAAAAGCCAAGTATGTACGGAGCGAACTGGGTAGGCGGATGAAGTTGCGACTGACTCCTGAAATACGTTTCATAGAAGATGACTCTTTGGAGAGAGGAAGCAGGGTATGCTTTATTTTTATGCAATCCTGGAATTTTCTCCACAGCACGATATATTTTTTTTATTTATTTTTATCATTTTGCTTCTTAATGATATATTCTGGAGGTTTATTAACTGCTGGAGCACATTTTCTTACATTTTTATCTATTAAGGAATGATCGCATTTAATTGCCTTTTTGTATAGCTTACTGTAGATTGCCTCGTTTTTCTTGAATATTTCTTGACATTGCTAGTTATGCCTAATTTGGCCTATCCTACAATAAAGCATTTCTGAGTATTTGAAATAGTCCAATGAGGTGGTTATCCATCAACCTGTCTTAAGGAGGTGTATGTTCGTGGCCTTATTTTAATTTTTTCTTTCCTATTGGTGATTATAGTTGCCTGCAGGAATTAGTTTAGGAACTTTTTCCATTAGAATTGTGCTTCTTCTGCATCACGTGTGCCTAATTTTGAAGTTTAGTTACATGCAGCTTCTATGAAATGCCCCCCTTTGTATCAAGCTTCGCTACTGTATAATAATCTAATGTTTGGGAACAGAGAAAAAACTATGTACATAAAACAGGCCTTGTTTACTGCTATGTTAAGCTTGCGTAGTATATAAGCTGCTTAGCATTGTTTCCCGACAAACTGCTGTCTTGTGTAATGCCTGTACAAAGCTGTCTATCAACAGCTTATGTCGGTTGAGATTTTTTGAACCCCCCTAGTCCTTGTTTAGATTCTTTGTTTGAGTGCAAAATGGGTAAAGGAGGTTGAGTTTTCTACTTTAATCCAGGTGTTTAGGTTTATTTTGAGAAAGGCCAAGTCAAAACCTATACTCATTTACAGGCCCATAAAGTAGTAGAGATTATTTGAGTTGCTTGTGTTGCGATATAGGATAGTCTTAAAGCTGAACTTTAACGGACAGTATTATTCTGTCTCATTGTAATTTTTGAATCCAATTTTGTGTTTCACGTTATCATCTGCTTCTTTTGACTGCTTTAGGATTTTCATTGGTTAGCAATTTTAATCGTCATAACTATGATTCACGTGATAGAAAAATAACACATACAGATGCTATAGGCAATGGTGAGCTTATACTGTTGAAATAGTAAATAGGATTCTGCCTATTATTGTATCATCTGAATTGGATCGTAACAAGCTTATGCATTATTTTAAGAGAGAGAACCTGTAGGCCAGCTCTTAGATTGTGTTGTACAAATATAAATATGCTAATAATGCAATTTCTTTTCATCATTATGTTCCCATTAGAAAGCATATATTGTAGTCCAAATCAAATGTTGGCATCGTTTTCCTTGTAAATCAATCTTCCTCGTTTACTGCCCTTGTCATGTAGCACTGAACACTTCTTATTGCTCAAATTGTCAACCACAGGTACTTGCTATATTGGACAGATTGAAAGATGAGAAGAAGCGCATAGAAGAAGACGATGAACAATTTGAACAATCCAACATATCCGAAGAAGATGAAGATGACAAGGATGAACCAGACGAAAGAATCATTTATGTGAAATAGCCTGCTTATTTTGTTGAGAACTTGTAGAAGTTGAATGAGGCTTCATGTTCAGCTGGTAAGTGCCCAAAAACTTTCCATAAGAGTATTTTGAAAACAATTAATCCTTGAACATATTCGTTCACATTGAGCCTATGAGCTCACTTTGCTATTCTGGATGGTTGCTTCACTGCAACCTGGGTAGCATGGTCCAAATCACGATAGATAGTAACCCCTTGGCATGTCCAGTTAATATCCTACCTGTCGGAACCTCAGGCATTTGGTTATCTTCCTTTTGTTGTTGTGGGATGCTGTATAAGTTAACCCAGCAGGGGTTATTTTCCTGGTAACAAAGTGTTCATTGGTAATCTGGTCAAATTCTTTTTTCTTTTTTTTTTTTCTTTCCATAGAAATTCCCTTTTGGCGCTTTGTGTAACTGAAGTTATGCTCATGGTACCTACTCCCTCTCTAGGTTTTTTTCTCAAGAATCACAAAATATCCAGGACCTTTCTTGTTCCTCAGCAAAGTTCCGATTTTTCGGCCGAAGAGAAGCAGTCATAAACTGAGTATACAAATGCTAAACAATACGAGCTCTCCAATCGTTAGGACCTAGAAGTTGCTGTCATTTGTGGTTCATATAGGCTGTAACTCTCAACAGAATAATATTGCTGGAACCAGGTACATATCGAGAAACTCAATCCTGCTTTAGGGCCTGTGTGGGAACTGAGTTTCCCGTGCTTCGCTGTGCGGCCCTGTGCAATGCATGTTTTCGTGCCTGTTTGAAAAAACTGTGAACAACCACTCTTATCTGTGAACCAAGTCAGTGTTGAATTTTTTATAGGGCCGATATGTCTCTTTTCCATTGCATTGAAGGAACCGTCTGGTTATACGACTTTTGATAAATAGCCTTCTGTTGAGATGCCATGCACCGTGCGAAACTGCAGAGAATCGCTCTCAAACAGGAAGCTGCAGGAAACAAATTCTTGCAGTTAAATCTATGCCTGCTAGATACTCAATTTAAAGCTAATCACCTTGTCGAAAGAGGCTGTTCGAACTACGTGTTCGATCCTAGCGACAAAATGCTCCGCCATGAGTTTTCTTGTTAGTCACGAAATAAAATGAAATGAAATCATGGTTTTCTACTTCCTGCATTCAAATTCTATCTAAACTAATTACATTCCTCAGCTTGTATATTTTGCGCCTGTTTTTATGTAAATCCTAACTCGTTTTTCTCCTTCCTTTTGTGCAGTTGCTTTAAATCTGGATGCCATTGAACCGGAAGCTTATGATGTGCTAACACTGGCTATTGTATGATGTAAATTTTCCTCTCCTTTAATCCCTATACAATTCATAGGAAACTCTCTTTTGCCATTAATTCTATGAAATGTACTAAGAGATAATACGCAAAGTGGTTGAAAGGAAATTATAATTGTCACAAAATGATTGTTTCCACATATATAATAATGTATTTGATTTGGAAATTTCTTTTGCTTCTAGTGCTGGTTCAGTTTCAACTTCAACTGGGGCTTTTTTTGCAAATAGCCTCCTCACAAATTTAATTTTCAAAAATAGCCCCAGCCAAAAATTATTTGCAAAATGGCCCTACCCCTGCCACGCCAGCGCCACGTCAGCGGGGCCGGGCCAGGATATTTGTATTGGACACGGTGAATGGTTCACCGTGTCCAATACAAATACCCCGGATTTAATTGTATTGGACACGGTAAATGGTTCACCGTGTTCAATACAAATATATATTTGTATTGGACACGGTGAACCATTCACCGTGTCCAATACAAATACCCGGGACTTAGCCAAATCTTGGCTAAGTTCGGGGTCCGAGGTGGACACGGTGAACTATTCACTGTGTCTAAACACGGTGAATGGTTCACCGTGTTCAACTTAAACACTTGGCCCCGCCCCGCCAGCGTGGCGCTGATGTGGCGCTTGCGTGGCCGGAGTAGGGCTATTTTTGTAAATAAATTTTATACGGGGCCAATTGTAAAAAAAAATTTATTAGGGGGCTATTTGCAAAAAAAGCCCTTTCAACTGTAGATATTACTTTCTGCTAAACCTAATGCATTACAGCTCAGTATTAGGTTGACAAATAAGATGAAGTATATATTATCTAGGCATCATAGACACGTTTTTACTCGAGCACGGCGACTCGATAACTTCAAAAAAATAAGGACACAAGCACGGCAAGGATACGACTATAAATATAATATTTTTAATATAATAATAAATGTTTGTTATATATAAAATATTTAATAAAAAGATTACTATATATTTCATATAAATAAAAGCTAATATAAATTTTACTAATATTTCATGTACTATAAGAAAAAAGTGACCTTCTACCCAATTTTCCACACTACACAAAAAATCATGTAGTAATTTTTTTAAACCTCAAAACAAACTAAAGCCAACACCCCTCCCAATAAGGAATGTACATCTTACCCCTCCTAGATCGGACAGTTAGCATTCTTTTGAAATTTTTTTAAAACTTAACTGTTTTATTACATGTTTGTACATACACCCCCCCCCCCCCGCCTTTTCTCTCTTAGATTTTTTCTCCACTCTATACTTTTTTAATCTCTCATTGTTCTCCATCTTCTTTCCCTTTTCACCCAATATCTATTGTCGTCCAACCATCTTCGTGCCAACTGTCACGGGATTTGATTTTTTACCTTGAAAATTCTCATGCGGCATTCTATCATCACACATCTAGGCTAGCCTTCCCGAGTTCTTAGCATAGGTGCGCCTCCAAACTTAGTAGCGGAATATCAATTTAACATTTAACCCAGCTTGCTCCTTTGCGAGCCTTATTGCTCGGTACCATGCTTTATATCGGGTCTCTCGTCAATCTTTATTAGATCCCAATGGACAATCCTACCAAGGAGGTTCCGCTAGCTATCTGGTAACCTCTATTGTCCAACCGAGGCCGATTGCCAGCATCCTTGATCTAGCCCTGAGGTTACTTTACCAATTCTAACATCGATCATTCCGACTTGATTAGCTTCATGGTCACCGTGCACCATGAATCCTTGCTTGGCACGCTTTCCCTAGCGAGCCTTGCCTTTTACAAAGGACCATTTTGTCTCAGGACTATTCTTTATCCACTTGTCCACTCCACTACAGAGTCCAAGAAAACCTCACGGAATATCAACTTGTAATGTCTTTGACTTCGTGTCTTCGACATTATCTTAAGCTTTTATACCTTCCGCTGTATTTGGTTCGCTTATACAAAATACTAGGCTTGGCATGTCCACTTACCAAGGGGCGATCTATATCTTATAGACCATCGGGGGAGTCGAGGCCACTTCACGAGTGTCCTATTTCTCCTCTCTCTATACCTAGCAAGGCCTTCCTTGGATTCATGGGTTCAAAGGTGCTGTACGAGAGGTACATTTCTAGCCCCTACATGCAGCACGAATATCCTTGCCACCACATGAGCCATTGTTAGGGAATTGCCTCCGTTGACCCATCTGCCAAGGCACACTTGATAGAGTGTCTCAATTTTGCAACTCTACTATTTTGTCAATCCAAATGCTTTTCAAAAGTGGCCTCCAAGGATGTCACGGCCGACTACAACTGATTGGCACATGATAGGTGCTCCTACTCAAGCCGTCAACGTGTTTGTCGATGCTCAACCAATTTGGAACTTTAATATTTGTAGCAATACTAATTCCTGAGACCAGAGCCGCCACAACCTTGAAATCTCATGCCTTGCTGATCTGCCAACAATCAGTTTTGCTGAATGACGCTTCCCCAAAGCCTAACGATCCTCCTCGATCTTAGAACTTCATATGCACATTCTGTCTCTTCGAGTAAAGAGCCCCTCGGCCTTGGTACCTTCCATGCACCACAATAACCACAATAACTCCTTTGCGCCTTTGCAGAATTAGAATTTTGATCTTATAATCCATCAGATACCAAGGTTGCACTAACACTCCGCAATTTGGTTATCTCCATCAGAACCACTTGGTCATATAATTTACCTAGCTATTTGATTTTGTGGACTAGAACAAGGGCCTGAGGCATTATAATTTACTTACATGTTGATATTCTTTTTTGATTGCTCAGGTCTTGTGGTTATGATGGCCTGTGGAGAGGAGATTTAGAGTAGAATACGATGACCTGATGCACACCGAGTTTAGTAGGTCGGGACACAGATGATTTCAAGATGGTATGAGATGGTATCAAATCGAATCTTAAGATCTATAGGCTTGAGTGGGTCATCTGGCTCGAACGAAATAGGCGTATCTTTCAAAAGTTAAAACGTTCACAACAACAGATGTTACTAGCCATCCGGAATGCTCGAGATCTGGCAAATTAGGTGCAATATAGTTCCTACCCCTAAGGGCCTCCTGCAGGGTGTCTTTTTTTATTGTCTTTTTTGCTCTTCCCCAGGGGATTTTATATTCTTCCCCCTTTATCCCTTTCTCTACTCTTCTTTTGTTTTTCGTGGCCTGGTTGTCTCAGCTAAGTTCACTATCAAAATGAATAAAGCGGTAACATGTTATCTATTTCTCAAAAGAAAAAAAAAAATCTATAGGCTTGATGGTATATGTCGGGTTATATATAAGGTGCTGAGATGTTAGCATGTACTGTGCAAAACTGCTACACTAGAGTTTGCTCGAATAGTATCAATGAAAGTAAATAACGTACGCTTAGTTATCAAATGTTATCATATACGTTATGATGTGCTATTCTGAAGTGGAACAAGGTGTATGGAGATGAAAAGTATGGATTAGAGTAGAATAATAAAATTATAGTATTTTTTTTCCCCTTTTTTAAGATATATGGGTATTATATTAGCGTGATGAAACTATATTATATGAGCGTGACGAGAAAAGCAAAGTTTACGAAAATAAAAAGAAAGAGAAAAACTTCATTAACAGTCCTTATTTTGCAATATATCTTCATATGCTTTATGTGATTTGGCTTGAGTAGTTACTTATTAGGGTCCCGTCACGGTTTATAATATTTCGGTAATTCTTTATATTTTGTATTAAAAAAAATTCAAATCATCACGATTCAACTCCAGTTAGATAGTAATAAAAAGTGTTAGTGTAGTAAAATTATTGTAGATTCTTAGGTGATAGAAATATTATATTATCATGAGGTAGGAGATACCTTAATTTTCATGCTTAGATGGAAATCACTAGTAATACATAGTAAGATTATACTAATTCCTAACAAACTCTCAGCCTAAGTTGCTTGGTAAATTAATAACAAGCTTATCACTCCAAATACAAAATATACAACATTTTAAAAATATTACTAACCCTGAACCAAACAGCCCCTAAATTGTACTGAGATTAGTGAAGGATAGTCTCCGCCGCGAAACTGCATTACATCACAAGGGGCATTGTTTGAAGTTCATCCTGAAAATATGAAAAGAACTTGAATTTGAAATCAGATTCTGCAAATCGATAGTGGATGATTCAGAATTGTCAGAAACTAGGTTCTGTTTGATTTTACAGAGAAATGAAGCATCTCACCTGGAAACTCAGAACAAACTCCAAACATCATTCTTTCACCCTTTTTTTTTTTGCAAGAATTACACAAACCAATAAAAAGAAGAACATATAGTTCAGTACTAATTAGATAATAATTATTTCAAGGCTCGGTTCAAACCCAAAATTAATACATAAGACTACAACCAGAAAGAATCAGATAACATAATAATTTTGCATACAGCGAGCGGCCCACGCAGTTTCACAGTGATTATTATTACAATTCAAACCATCAAGCAGCAGAGTAATTTCAGGCTCAGGCTACAGAATATGATAATCTGAAGCCTTTCGTATTATTAAATGGTCATTTCCACGAGAAAAGCAAGCACCATCTTCACTAATCACATCGCTGAAACTTTCATTTACATTGTATGAGAGGGACAGATGCTCAACACATATAAACTGATATTGTAAACTGATATTGCCCATGTAATGGTCTGCAATTGTAGACCAGCGAATCCTAAGCGAGTTCCGAATTAGGGCTACACCTACAGCCGGCAATTCACGCAGGCCACATCGTAGCTGTACTCTTCTGGACCCTACTTTCCCTGCAAAGATAAACCGGTATCTGTCAGCAGGCTTGAACAGAAGGATATAAGATTCAAAACTTAAAAACTAAACGACAAACGTCTGAACAATTTTTCCTCCAAACAAAAGAATTCGACGTTTTATGTAATGAGCGACACATTGAGACCCATCCGGAAGAGTGTTTGTCTCTGTTAACAAATTCTTCCTTTCTTCGATGGCACCTTGGAACTTAACAACCTCACCCGCGCCATTTTCTACTGTTGGGTTGGATTTACGAAGTTGCGAAATAAACTCCGCAATCTCAAATCCTTTTGTTCCTTTTGTTCCTTTCGTTTCTGTGTGACAATGAGATGAGCATCTTTGTTCCTTCTCTTTTGTGTGTGCGTGACAATGAGATGAGCAGCACCTTCCTCATATCTGGCATGTCAAAATGATTCATAAATCTATATAATTTGATAAAATTTACACCAAAAAATGGAGAAAATATGAGAGGATAAGCATAACAATGATTCATTATTCATACAAACACCGAACAATAGCTTGCTAAAACTACATTTTCTTTTTTTCGGACAAGGGCGGATTTCAGAATAGGAATCGCCCAAGTATATCTCACGACAGTCTTTCCCACCAATTGCTGCTAAAAGGGCGCACATAAGACAAATGTTTAGTTACTACCAACGCATATGTGACACCCCAATAGTCCCACATCGGATGGGAATGGGTTTGTCATTGGGTTTATATGAGACTTGGACACTAGTAATAATAACTGGGCTTAAGCATTTTGGGCCGGTGGTTGGGCCCAATGAGTTATTGTTGCTAGTGGGCTGGGTCGTTACAGCATACCCAGTAGAACGAGGGACCAATAGTCCCACATCGGATGGAAAAGGGATTGTCATTGGGTTTATAATACACTTAGACACTAGTAATAATAACTGGACTTAAGCATTTGGGCCGGTGGTTGGGCCCAACGAGTTATTATTGCTAGTGGGCTGGGTTGTTACAGCATACCCAGTAGAACGAGGGATATGATAATGTGGAGACGAATTACTATCAAACATAGGTATTACAAAATGAAAATACGAAGGTCAAATTTCTTAAATATGGAGAATACTATGAGGCGGCATTTGAAGAGAAAAGGGATTAAATTAAGTCCTTCATAAAAAGCTATCGATGAATCGCAGAAAGTAAATTCCAAGTAAAGTTCATTCAAGGGTGCTCAGCTACATGAGTCCACAAAAAAAATCAGTGTCTGTCCAAAGAAAATGTGCAGTTAGCATTGCAAAGAAACATCAAAATTTGAGATGCTAATACAAGACAAAAACAATATAGAGCCAGGGAAGGGAAAAAAAAAATGACCTCTCACCGGGGTCTGGCACCGCGATTCATTTCCATCA
This sequence comes from Aechmea fasciata, assembly GCA_025177825.1. Taxonomy (NCBI): domain Eukaryota; kingdom Viridiplantae; phylum Streptophyta; class Magnoliopsida; order Poales; family Bromeliaceae; genus Aechmea; species Aechmea fasciata. The sequence goes on from CM045945.1 coordinate 7,945,055, forward strand.
ACTCCATCATGCTCACTGCGGTCCACACCTCAGCCCCCTCTTGCACTTGCGCATATAGCCGCTTCTTCATGGAATCTATACAAACGCTTATGCCCCCAAATTCATACACCGGAAGACCATTGTAGAATTTACCAACTCTAGGCATAAATAGCACCCCTGTTTCCATAGCGTACGCCTGCACCATCTCCTTGAAGCTCATTTCCGGCGTGCCAGCGCTAGAAAACTGTGCCGCTTGTTGCGGAACCTCAGATTGTCTCTTTGCGGTTGCTCTTAGGAAGCTAACATTCTCTCTAGCCCCTGGTTGAACCGACTGCGAATCATCTGCAGCGTGACCCATCATGCTGAGCCCAGAATTTAGTATCTCACGAATCCGCTCGTTGGCGAGCAATTCAGGCGGGAAGAGCCCCTTCCATCCCAGATACCACTGCAGGATTTCGCCAGGATCGGGGTTCGAGCATAGCCAATGGTACAAGACCTGCTGCCACTTGCTGAAGAAGTCGACCTCCAGCAAGTGGACCATGTGGTGGGTCGGGATAGCCGACGCCCACATCATCACCCAGTTGAACTGGTCGAGCTTCTGATCGGCCGGGTTTATCTGAAACTCTTGCAGGGCCATTTTGAGCTTTGGGATGATGTGGCGCACCATAAGATCCTCCCAACTAGCCGCATCAAAGACGTCCTTCCACGGAGAGAGGATAGCGTAGGCAGACGCATCGCTAGGGTGCCAGGCATGAAGAACGCTACCGAGCTTGTACCGAATCGTGTGATAGAGAGTCTCCAACCTCTGACCGAGTAAGGGGAGCCAGGGATGAACCCACGCGTGAATCGGGACGGTCTCACGGCGCGGGTCCCATGAATCGACCGCGGCGGAGAGCTTCGGCATAACCACATTCTCTAGAATGGATTGAAGAACAACGGGAGGCAGCAATCTGTCCCACGTTTCCAAGAAACGAAGCATGGGCTCCGGGTCCCGCGCCTGCCACGTGTTCGTCCCCGATATCCTAACAGCTGGCAAGACGACCTCGCCGACCAGCTGCGCGTACGGGGAGACGGCGAACAGACCGTCGGGCTGATCTCCCTGCAGCAAATCCCTCCACGAAGACATGAGCTTCAACCCGTGTAACGGATTCTGCAACGGCTCCCAGCCTTGGAACACGCGAATCAATAACGGGTAGGCGAAAGCACAGGCGATCGATGATAAACTGCACAGCTTGTAGTCCTCGCCAAACTTCTCTTTTAGGTCAGTGAAGGTCCTCAGCAGCGAATCCAGAGTCAAGTCCCCCGAGGAATTTGCCTCTCTCACGCGCTGGAGAGCATCCGCGATACTCTCCAAGACCTGTAACTGCTGCCTCTGTCTCGCTTCCTCTCTCACAATCTTCTCTTTCTCCTTCGTCAGGATCACTACCTTCTCCCTTTCCCTCCTCAGATCCCTGTCGAGCTTCTGTATGTCGACTTCTGTCGTGTCGACGATCAGCCTCACGTTGTACTGAAGCTCCGGCATCGGCACTTCGTTCTCCAGCATCTTTTCCTCAACGTTCAAATGCTCCAGACTCGCCAAGACCTTGACTTGGGGGCCCCTCATATCGAGCACCTTCTGGACGACCTCAACGCTCTGCTCCTGCTTCCTGGCGAGCAACTCGTCCTTGGTCAAGACCTCGGCTTTCTTCCTCCCCTGCTTCTGCTTTAACCACAGCTTCTCCCTCGACCGGCCGTCGGATGCCGACGCGGACGCGGCGGCCTTCTCCTGCGTAGAAGCCGGTTCGAGAACAGGTAATTTGGCCTCTTTGTAGTCGTTGAATCCCATGCCCATGTTCTTGGGCCGGAGCTTGGCTTCGATCGGGGCGACGATGCCCTGCTCGTTCTTTCCCAAACCGGTCCCTTCTTTGTAACCCATCATCTTCATGAGCTTCATTCCGATGCCCTTCGTGTGGCTCTCGAACCTGGCCATCTCTTGAGCGCCCGCGACGTCTCTCCTCCCCGAGGGTTTCTTCGCCGAGTTGGATCGCTCCCTCTCCCTCTCCCTCTCCCTCTCCTTCTTCCTCTGCTCCGCCCCTTCCTTGATCTTACGCCCAAACGCCGTGGGAAGGAAAGATTCGTCGCCGTCGTCGTCCTCCTCGTCGGCGGAGGGCTTCTTCTTCTTCTCGGGATCGGGGCGGAACCCTAGGCCGAACCCGAGGCCCTGGCTAGGGTTAGGGTTTTCGTCGGCGGGGTCGGGGTCGTCGTCGGCGCTGCGGTCGATCTCCTGGCTGGGCATGACGGTGCCGGTGGAGACGAAGTGCACGGGCTTGGTGAGGTCGCCCTTGGAGCCGATCAGGTCGCCGCGGCGGCGCTTCCGGGAGCGGCGGCGGCCGGCGCCGGAGTCGGAGTCGGAGTCGCTGGAGCCCGCGGCGAAGACGCCGAGGATGGCGTCGTCCTTGGACTGGACGGGGCGGTCCCTGCGGCGCGAGTAGTAGAACTCGCCGCCGATCCAGCGCCCCCCCTCGAAGTCGTTCTCCACGTCGAAGCGCTCCATGCCCTGGTACTCGTCGTCCTCCATGGCGGGGCGTCGGGAAGGAGATCTAGGGTTTCGACGGGGACGCGGCTTTCTCCGAGTCGAAGTACGAGAACGACTATAAGGTGCGGGTCGTGCGATTTCTTTTTGCTTATTGGAGCGGGTTGGGCCCGGTAGATTATGTAACACGACCCTGAAGAATAAATAAATGGTAGTTAAAATGGAGAATAAAAGGGGCAGCAGCAGGTTGGTGAAGGAGCGAGCTCAGATTGGTGGGGGAAATGGGAGGAACGCGAAGAGAGGAGGAGTCCTTCAGGATTTAATAAGGTTGGGGAAGACGGAAGACTGGCGGATTGGAGCTCCAAGTAACCGGAGCGGATGCAAAAGGCGAGCCCGCTACCCGCCCTAGGCGGAGCGGACAGGTGGGTCGACCTGAGACCCACCACCCGACCACTAATGCGTTCTGGACCAGGGAAGCCCATCCGAGGCACAAAGTTACCGCCGAAACTGCAGCCCACCAGCCTACACTCCTATTTTCCACTTTTGCAGTGTAGCCCTCTTAGCAAGTTAATTTTACATATTTCAGTATGGCATTAGTAGATGTATAAATATCAACTAAAGTTGTAAACAGGGCATGAATGGAAATGCATTAGTCTATTTCTCCCCCAAAACTTCTTCTCCAAACCTTTCTTCTTCTTTTTCTTCTCTTCTCTTCTCCACTGCTAATCCCTACTTTTAATCCCTTTTTCTCTCTCTCACTGTAACTCAATCCTCATCCCTCTCTCCCTAATTCTCTATCTCTATCTCTATTTCTTTCCTATTCTCTCACCTCATCCTAGCAATTATCTCGGATCTCCACCCGGGATATTACAGTGTTAGGTGCCGAATTCCCTACTCTTTGACCCGGTCAAAGATCTTCCTCGGGTAGTGTGCCGAGATGCGAAACGGCTACGATTAGTGACCCTCGAAGCTTGCGCCCTTCGACTGGATCAAGTGATTCGGCTGATGAGGGATAGAATCAGCCAGGTTCGAAAACCTCAATTCTAACTTCGGTTCGGCCAAATGAGCCGAATGTACGAACTGTGCAAGAATCAATGTCGGCAGAAGAGCCGAATGGAAGAAGTACACAGTAACTGGTCGGCTGAAAGAGACGAATGGAAGAAGTACATAATGACTGGTCGGTTGAAAGAGCTGAATACCTTTATATAATAGTAAAACAGAGTGTGCCCGAAGGGCATACAGACTCTGCAAATATAGTTTACAACAGAGTGATGCCCGTGGGGCAGACAGACTGCAAATATAGTCTATAACGGAGTGATGCCCGTGGGGCAGACAGACTCCAGGGTTCTACTTAGCGAACTACTCCTAGAAAAGCAGTAAATGCCGAAAAGAAAAAGATTACATTTAGACTACTCCTAGAAAAGCGATAAAATGCAGAGGAAATAAGGGTGTTATTCTCGTTCAGAATGGAGAAAGACCTCTATTGCAGGCTTCAAAGTTACTATTTATAATATCTTTAAGCCCACATTATTGGTTGGTTGAAAGTAGCCGGGGGTGGTTGTAACCATGATTGTGGAAGTTACACTAACTCCTCATGAAAGCTACGCCCACTTCTCATGGAAGTTACACCCCACTGCTCAACCGTTCCCGCCTAAACGCTCCTGACCTTCAGGCGCCTTATTGCCGACTCCTAGTGTACCACGTGTCCTTATTTTTTTGTCTCATACGTGGTTTAGGTCAACATATCTCAATTTTGGCCTCAACATACAGATTACATAAATTTGGGTAGGGGTCGCCATCCAACCTGTTGTTCACAAGCCGGCTCGTGCTCCGCTCGAAATGAGCAATGAGCGCGAGATCGAATCGTTTATTTAGTAAACAACCTGAACACGAGTTAAATTTTTTAACTCGTTTAATAAATAAGCTGAACACGAGCGGGGGTGTTTGGTTCGATAACAGATCGAATACATCTATTTTATATTTATATAATTTATTTTAATTTATATTTATATATATAAATAAATAATTGAATATATAATATATATATTTATTATTTGAATTTTAGCAAAAAGAAGAAGAAAGCTTAGCTCAATTATAAAAAGACTCATATATATATATATATATATATATATATATATATATATATATATATATATATATATATATATATAAAGTTTCAACTACTAGATCAAAGTTCAATGAGTAAAATTTTATAAATTTAATTTTTATATATATATTCAATCTAATCCATGTAACTTATTATTCATTGGCCAGCTCGTGTTTGGCTCGTTTATTACCGAGCCGAACACTAGCTGATTTTTCGGTTCGATATTTTAGTGACCCGATCCAAGCTCGCTCATGTTTGGCTAGTTGACACCCTTAAATTTGGGTCAATAACTATTACACACATGCCGTTACTTGTGATTAACAAGGTAAGTTTCAAATCAACTAAATGGATCAGCATAGTAATAATATGAAAAACAACAACAACAACAATATGACTTAGCATGCATGAATTATTATTTATTTTAAACTGGCAGCTGCATAAAACTAATCCCATACCTCCAAGCGACAAAACATTCGATTTCTATAATGCATCCTTGCTAATAAGCCAAAGAATACATCGGTGTCCACAATGCGGTCCACATATATATAGCATTAATTGAATAAAAGCAACAATTTAAACCCACAAAATAATATAATGGCTCACCTCTGCAATATCAAATAGTGTTGATAGTATTCAGTATATAAATCGCAGTAAAGAAAGGATAGGTATATTCCTCAAGGCCCAATTTTCTCGAGAAGGGTTTGCAGCTTTCACAAAGAACTGCTATTTAAGAGGTCACAATGCGACTTACCTATGTTAAGTGGTAGGCGATAAGCAAAAATAATGGAGTGACATGACAAGTCGAAGCAAATACATGATCTAAGGAAAATTCTTATAGTCGAGCGAGATCGCGACAATTAATGGACGATCTATGCAGATACCGAGCTTCCGCCATCTTTTGCTGAATTGCTAGAAAAATGATGCAGCTTCAATTCTAACTATTGCAATTAAAGAATGTTTTGGAGCTAGGTAGGAGAAAAGCAATAGATCTATATTGGCATTGTTAGGGGCGGGACTCTTTTCTCTCCCGCTTCTCCACTCATTCACCATCTCTCCACTCCTTTTCTATTTTTCCACCTTTTTTTTTCACTTCTCCACCATTTTCTTTGCTTCTCCATCATTTACTCTTCTCTTCACCATAAACCCCCACCCCCCCTCTAACTATATAAAGAGGGGTGAACAAAAAACGAAGGAGAAGTTTCTACTCACAAAAAAAGAGAAAAGAAACTTGAATTAAAAATGAGCCAAATAGAAAGGCGGCAGTAACAACGACGACGATCTGCTTGATGCTTAACCGTCGGCGGTGGAGAAAGGCAGCGATGACAACAACGACGACAATCCGCTTGACAGTTAGCTGACGGTAGTAGAAAAAGGCGGCGGCAACCTCACCAGCGATGACAACAACGTTTTACTATTAATAGTACTAGCATTTCACCCGTGCGATGCACGGATAATATAATAATATAAAATAACAAAAGTTATTATATAATAATTAAAAAAAATATTTTAATTAATATTATATTTTTTTAATAAATAAAAAAATATAATATCAATCTTAATTATAGTACATATTAAAGTACAAAAGCTAGAGAAAAAAATTTATGAACCAAAGTAAATACTCAAGTAAAAATCAAAATTCAACTCGTTCTATTATCTATTAATTGATGTGAAAAACAATTTACAATTACATATTGATATGCAAAATAAAATGATAACTAAAATTGATATCAAAAATTACAAATTGGTATAATTTGACTTAATTTGATTTAATACATTGCCTAATAAAATTGTTATTCTATATTTGAGTATAATTATAATAATAATAATAGTGTTTAATAGTGTTTCCTTACTATATTCTAAATAATTGTTTAATAGTGTTCAATATAATGTGACTTAATTTGATTTAATACTTTTAGGAAGTCATCCGTTAGAGAAATAATAGATTGAGTTGAAATTTCATTAAGCACCATAGATTGACTCAATTCTTTGCTTAAAATCCTAAATATATATAAACATATATAAGGTAGTAAAAAAATTTAATTTAAATAAATATAAATCCCAAAACAAAAAGCAATAAAACATAACATGCGTATTAAAAAGAAAACAAAAAAAATGTAATAAAAAGAATAAATTCAAAATACATAACACTCAAAGAAAAAGAAAAAAATCTAATCCCGAAAACACCTATATTGAAAAAAGAAAAAAAAACAAACAATAAAAAAATTTACTTTAAATAAATATAAATCTCAAAACAAAAAGCAAGAAAATATAACATGGGTATTAAAAAGAAAACAAAAAATAAAATAAAATAAAAAGAATAAATTCAAAAAACATAACATCCAAAAAAAAAAAAAAAAAAAATCAATATATTGAAAAAAAGAAAAAAAAACAAAATCGATCATAAAAAATACCCCCTCCCCGAAAGTAATAAACAGAAATTCAATTAATTAATACTAAAATTAAAATAACAGAAGAACCCAAATCACACTAAAAAAAAACCACAAAAAAGATAACAATCCAAAAACAACTAAAATGAAAATTAAAACAACAAAAAATCCAAATCAAACTATTGCACAGATGCCCACTAATAATCCATAATAAAAACAACCAAAAACCCAAATCAAAGTACAAAAAGTGCCCCTAAAAGAACCCTTTGATTTGGGTTTTTTTCTTTGGTGTTATGTTTTTTAAATATAATTAAACACTATTATTTATTCAAATTTGTAAAATCTATTACTACCATACTGTGCATAGGTAAGTATGAACTTTGTTTATTGAATAAATCAATTGTCTCATATACACCCTTCTGTTCATCAATAAGAGATGACATCAAGGAAAAAAAATTCAAAAAAATCCAAATCAAATCATCAAACTATAAATAAAGGGAAAAAAAAATTCAAAAAAACATAACACCAAAATAAAAAAAAATCTACAATCCTGAATCCTGAAAACAAAATATGAGACAATCGGTGCTTTAGCTTGTTAGCTCTGTTTGGTGGAAGAACACAGAGAGGAAAAAATAATATTTTATAGAGAATAGCTCGGGTCTTGTAGAGACCTGAAAATTCAGCTGAGACTTGTTCGGCAGCTCTGGAGAGTGTCGGGACAAGTCTAGGTTGCGTGGGCGCGAATGGACGCCTAACGGGCCCCCTGGGGATCACGAGAGCAGCATGTACTTGAGAGATCTGCGAAATTGCAGATTTCTGTGAGTTGTACCGTCTGATTGGTTGCTATACCGGTGCGGATTGATGGCTATCTTAGGTACAAAATGGGATTTGTGCGTGCGGACTACATGGCTCAGGTTGACTTTTGGTCACATCACCTTTTGCCCACTCCCCTATATACTGCAGAGTGAGAGAGAGAGTGGAGTTGCTGCTGCTGCCTTCTTCTTCTTCTTCTTCTTCTTCTTCGTTGCAGCCAGAGGGAGAGAGAGAGAGAGAGGAAGCTCGAGAGAAGCCCGAGCTTCGTCGACGACGCGCCGACGCGTGGTTTCCGCGGGTTTTCGACGACGAGACGCTGCGAGGGTGCTAGGCGCGCGTGCGAGACCACTGCCCTCGACCCAGCGACGGGCGTGGGGTGTTTCCTGAGGTGAGTCGACCCTCGACAACCTTCCGTTTACCTCGAAGTTCCTTGATTTTCGAAGTTGCTGCCGCTGCTGTGGACTGCAGCGTCGACGTTTAGTGTTTTGACTCGTGCTCTGTGTAGGAGACTCGGAATCCGGCGAAATCTGCGGCGTTAGATCCGTGACTTCCAGGACGATTCCGACACCTTACTTGCCGGATTTGGATCAGGTTTGCCTGTCGGAACCCTTGATTACCGAGCCGCGTTTTTCGGAAAGTTACGAAGTCTTTGAATTCGTTTTCCGGCGTCGACCGTCGGTACTTTGGCCGATTCTCCGCGGTGGTCGGATCGCGTCAAGACTTGCGCCGTTGGATTCTGCGAGGCGAAGATTTTGATACCTTACTCGCGATTTCGGACCGGTTAGCTTGACGAACTTTAAGCTTTTCTCAGCCTGCGTTTCGGGCGAGTCGGAAAAATTGAGTGTTTTGGGTTGCTTCTTCGCGGGAGGACTTCGGCACTTGGCGGATCAGCGGAGGTGATCGAGGAGGACCTTGGACACTCCTCGCTGCCAGGGGTTTGCGACTAAGGTGGGTTTACATCGGATTTCAGCCTAAGTGCAATAGTCGACATGTATAGTAGTATGTTCATGATAGCCGTAGCTCGAATTCTTGGAATTGTCTATTGAATATCTGAATTTGGAGCATGCTTAGCGATTAATATTTTATACTTGTTGGACTTGGATTTGACTTAGGAGAAAACCCCGAATTGATCGTCATTATATACATTGCCGGATTTAGCTCTAGGAGCCGTATTTTCGCGGTATCGTCGCGGGTTTCGGGCGATGGATACTTGGGGTAGTGTATACTGTTACGGGGTGTCGGGCGCGGTCGGACCAGACGGTGGGCCCAATGTCCGTCCCGGTTACTTGGGTTTGGCCGGTGAGGGCCCGATTGAGCTCGACAGAGCTACGCCGCATACTCGGTTGGGTAGCTCCCGAGTGCCGCTCCGAGTTGGGCTTGTGCTTTCGCGTTGGTGTCGGGTAGTGCGGGTGGGACTTGCTCTCCACCGAGGCTTGGAGTGGGGGTAGGCGTATAGTCACAACCGGCACGGGACGGGTGTGTTCACGGTCCCGAGGGACGGGTGGGTTCACGGTCCCTTGCAGATTAGGGTCAGTTGTTTGGAGTACTCAGGGGTAGTTTTGAGCTTGATAGCTTAGTGACTTGTAGGCGTAGAGAGTTCCCGCTTTCGTTTCTTCTATCTTGCTTACCCTGTAGGCTTAGTGGGTGGACCGGTGTTGTTTAGGGCGGCACCCACTGAGGACTACTTGTTTCATAGTAGTTCTCACGCCCTCTTTCTTCCACCCTTGTTGCAGGCCTTCGCCTTCTGCCGTCCTCCCGAGTTGGACCGCGGGAAGGGCGTGGCGAGCTAGAGCCTACCCTTCGAGTTCTGTGCTAGAGGACTTCCACTGCAGGTAGTGATAGTTTTGTTTTGGTTTTCCACTTTTGTACATACAGTTGAACTCGCTGGAGCGAGTAGCGTTGTATCTGTTTACTTGTATGTATATAAAGTGGTTTTTCCTACCTGTTTGTTCTTAGTTTACTTCGACTCTATGCCTCTTGCGCATTGTATGTTCTTACAGTTCGGCTACGCTTCGTATACGGAGAAATTCTCTTGTATACGGCGGATTTGTCGCGTGCAGAGGTTTATTCGGCCGGGCGTGTGATGTCGAAAAAGTAAAAGCATAGGCTTCTTAAACAAATTCTTATTCTTAATTATATTTATGAGTGTTTATTTAATTTGAATTAATTATATTTAATTTGATATAATTATATTTAATTTAATAATAATATAGAATAATAAAAGTTATTAGTATGGATATCCTAATTATATTTAATTAATTTTAATTGATATAATAAAATTTAATAATAAAAATATTAATTTTATTATCCTAATTAATTATAATATAGATTTGAGACCCTAATTATTATTTCCTAAAAAAATCTATTTACTATAGAAAGCATATTATTTCCTAATTTTATTTAATTTGATTTATTTTATTTAACTAATTTTAATTGATATAATAAAAGTTAATAATAATATTTTAATTTTATTTTCTAATTAATTATAATATAGATTTTATTTATTTAATTTGATTTATTTTATTTAACTAATTTTAATTGATATAATAAAAGTTAATAATAATATTTTAATTTTATTTTCTAATTAATTATAATATAGATTTTATTTCCTAATTAATAATAATATAGAATAATAAAAGTTATTAGTATTGATACCCTAATTATTATTTTCTAAAAAAATCTATTTACTATAGAAAACATATAAAAAGCATTTTATTTCCTAATTATTTTTTCCCATAAAAATCTAATTTGATTTAATTGGAATTAATTTGCATTAATTTTATTTAATTTGATTTGATTTTATTTAATTAATTTTAATTGATATAATAAAAGTTTATAATAATATTTTAATTTTATTTCCTAATTAATTATAATATAGATTTTATTGCCTAATTAATAATAATATAGAATATTAAAATTTATTAGTATTGATAAACTAATTATTTTTTTCCTAAAAAAATCTATTTACTATAGAAAGCGAAAGCATATAGAAAGCATTTTATTTCGTAATTATTTTTTCCTAAAAAAATCTAATTTGACTTAATTTGAATTAATTTAAATTAAATTTAATAACTTTTTATTTAATTTTATTTTTACCCTAATTATTATTTTCTATAAAAATCTATTTACTATAAAAAGCATATAGAAAGCATTTTATTTCCTAATTATTTTTTTCTTAAAAAATATAATTTGACTCAATTTGAATTAATTTGAATTAACTTTAATATTTTAGTATATAGTAATAAATAGATTTGCTATATATAATTATATG